>CM017574.2:8064719-9543134 GCA_007844105.2 Rhamnella rubrinervis | reverse complement strand
TTAGGGATAATAAACGAGAAAGTATGTTTGTACTTTTAAAAGTCACTGCACCTATATAATATTTTAAAATGATTTTTTTTGTTTATTTAGTTTAAAGCCATGGTTATTTGTAATATCATCATTTTTTAAGTGGATTCTAAGCATTATGAAATTTATGCTTCATAATGCTAATAAACAATTCTAAATTTTGATGCATGCTTTTAATATATATACGCTTATTTGCTTATGCTGGTGCACTATTCAGAACTTTGATTGGCCTTTGACTCATGGTTCTTCACAAAAGATCGCTGTAGACATGCTAGTGTATATGGGAGGGCCTACTAACGTGCGGTTTGGTTCTTACCTTTGACAATGATTATTTTTTCTATTTAAAACTATAATTTCCCCAGCGGTTTTAAGTGCATAAACTAATGAGACTTTCTGATCAAGTCCAGCTAAGTATTAATTGATGGCTAGAAGAATTATGAAGTATAATCTCTGAGTTTTGAAGTGTGTTTCATACGTGTATTTTCGTATGAATATGAAATTGTGTAACAACCGCATTTTATTTTCGAAATTGTCGATTTTCGGACGCGTTTTTGATTTTTCTGTGGTTTTGCCTTTTTCACCGAAACAAGCAAAATTCATTCTCCGGCATTTTGTGAAGGTGAGAGTACCCTTAGAGTTGAGAAATTTTTCCTACCTATTTTGCCCTTGGTCAAAGTTTGACCAAATAGGGTTACTATTCATTATTTTATTAAAATATCTTTTACTTTAATTTAATTTAATTATTATTAAATTAGGTTGTCAATTGCCAATTTACCTCCTTATAGCTGACACTTCTTCTCCATTTTTTCAATTGATTTTCGTTCATATGAGTTCTAGAGAGAGAAAAACCAATATCTAGAGAGAGAAAGTGAGAGAAAAGTGTGAAATTCAAGGCATTTCCGACGAAACTTTCGGATTTTGTTCCGACCATCAAGGGGAGTTCATTGACATAGTTTGTGGTGGTTTTAAAAGCTTGGAAGTGGTGATTTCTTGTTTGGAAGAGAGGTAGGCAACTTCTCTCTCTTGAATTTTTCATGTAATTGGTTGTTTTTACATGATTTATGGATGGATTTATGTTTGAAATTGATAAATTTATGATTGGTGATGATTAATTTGATGTGTATTGAGTATATGACAAAACCCCCAATTGTTAAGGTTTAGGGTTTTGGTGAAATTATATTTTAAAGCATGATTTTATGGAATTGATTAATGGAATTGAGGTTTTGCATGCTTAATTTGATGAATTGATGGAGAAATCAATGTGTTTAGACTTGTATAAGGGGCTGACCATGTGTGGGGGTAATTATGTCAAAATTTTACAGTGAGGGGCATTTTGGTCTTTTCACATGTTAGGGGTATTTTGGGTATTTTTAAAAATTACAAGGGTATTTTGGTCATTTTGTATGCTGGGATACAAATGGGATTTTTAAAAATGGTCAAGGGTATTTTGGTATTTTGCATGTGAGGACATAGATGGAATTTCTAAAAAGGTCAAAAGTATTTTGGTAATTTAAAAAATTGTTGAGGGTATTTTCGTCATTTTTTATATGAGGGGTAAAGTTGAAAATATTGAGATTTGGAGGGGTATTATGGTCTTTATTAAATTCTAAATTGTTTTATTATAAATATATAAATCAATTATTTGATTATTGATTTATATGTATTTATTCAAATATTCTATTTATAGTTTATTTAAATTATTTATTTATACAATGGTTTGTATAGTTATAAATATAATTATATTTTACAAAATACATGTATTTTATGTATGTATTTATTAAATATGCTTAAGTATATTTTGTGAAAGTATACGTATATAAATAATTATCTATGTAAAAAAATAATGATTATTAATTTATTATTTATACTTATGAGTATTTTCATACATGGGTGTATGTGTATAAGTTATATTTGTATGCATGTATATATATATAAAATATGTGTATACATATATGGGTGTGTATATATATGTGTATATGAATGTGTATTTATATATGTGTCTATATATATATTAGGGTGTGTATATATATATATATATATATATATATATATATATATATGAGTGTGTATAAATTTATGATTGTGTATATGTATATGTGTATGAAATATATATGTGCATATATGGGTATGAATATATATATTTGTATGTATATATGTGTATTTGAATATTTATTTATATGTATTTATATATGTGTATATGTATAAGTGTGATTGTATATGTATTTATAATTGTGTTTATAAATATGTATATAGATGGATTGGTATATGTGTACTGGAATGGTTGTATATACCTGTTTAATTGGAAAATTATTATTTGACTGTTATTTAACTAAGGGTAGGGTGGTAATTAGCCATTTGTCCATCGGGGGTATTTTGGTAATTTTTCATATACTCGGGGTTATGTTGGTGATTATCGTTGATCGCAGTATTTGGTAATTACATCAATGTGATTGGTGATTGTGAATCATTGGTCTGAAAGTAGTGGTATTCTGCAATTATCACGGCCGATACTGATAATTATGCGAGTTATTATTTGCCTTGTTGGATTTATGCATCAGGCATACACATTCATTTACATAGAGCAATTCATGAGGCATATTGTTTTATGTGAAATGATGGATTTTTTCCTCGGGGTTTGGTTTTCAAAACGCTTGCACAAAAGAAGGTACTGGCTTTAAACTCGCTTTAATAATACCGTGAATCACCGACTACACAAGAAGGTGGTCGCCTCTAACAGTTGTTTCACCCTCATACCACAGAGGTGTGGTGCTCGCGGTAATCTAACGAAAAGAGAAGTAGCTATTCAATTAAAATAAAGAGGAAAAATGATGATTTTGTGTGTATTGTAGTACACAACATGACATGGCATATGGCAATATACATTTGGTTGCCTATCGAGTGATTTATCACTCATCAAGTATCCGCTATCATGTGTGTAGGTAAACCGACATCAAAGTAGTAGGGCTTGGTGGCGGCTGGATCCTGGAGGCATGACATAAGATGTGTTCTTCCAAGATTTTCCTTTTATTATATTTTGAGCAAGAATATTCTGTATTTAATTAAATACTATTTTCTTTACGTTGTGGGTGTGTATACTTTATCTATTTTAAAGTATTACTATATTATGATGTGGTTTGTAAAATGGTCCCAAAGAGTAAAGAAAGGTTTTAATACTGTCGTGACATTATCTAGAATAGTTTTTAAACATAAATCGGGTTTGAGTTTTTGAAAGGAAAAAGAAAATTTTTTTTACGTAGTAACTACACTTTATTCGGAAATGTACGCTTGGGTAAGGGGGTGTTACAAATTGTGTTTACTTTCGTAGTTCTAGTTTGGTTTGGCCAGTTTTCAATTAGGCAGCTATTTTCTTTCATTTGAAACCTTACAGTTTCAATTAATGTTCTCTTTTAAAAATTTCCTCAAATTTCTCCAAAATTTTGACAGAAAACGTGATTGCACAATCTAAAAAACCATTGTATCGGACGCATGTGACCTAATTTGTTTTAGATTATTTGGCAAACAGCAAATGTTGTTAGTACCTGAATTTCTTTCGGGGCTCGTTAACCCAATTTGAGCCCGCCAAACAGCAATTAGTACAGGGCTACCTGTATGGTTATAACCTTCATTGGCTTAGATGCTAATAACCTCTAGTAATTAAGTCTAGATCCTAGTGCAACCTTATTTACCAAAAAAAAAAAACTCTAGATCCTAGTTTAACTAACGCCAATGATTAATTTCTCAACACCCCCCCCCCCTTTCATTTTACAAACATAAAAAAAGTAATGAAAAATAATTTGTAACTAAAGCGATTGCAGCAAATTTTTGCACCATTATTTTAAAATTTAGATAAATTCTTGTAGATTATGTTTGAAGCTTTAGAAGTAACCACTTATAATGTTTTATAAGGTTTTGTTTATTCAATTAATGGTTATTTGTAACTACATCATTTTTTAAGGGGTCCTAAGCATTATGAAATTTAAAGTGACGGGTTATGCATGTGTGATTATGAATTTATAGATTAAGAATCCATTTGACACATACAAATTTTTTTCCACTAAAAAAAAAAAAAAGAAGACAAATACAATTTTTTTTTTAAAATTGCTGGGGAGGGGGATGCTAACCTATGTTCAAGCTCAGGACCTGGCGTTGTATGCTCTTAGTTTTACTTGTGTTATTTGTCATATACATTTACATGTCTAACTTGGACAATTGAAAACAATAAATTTAAAATGACCCCTATTTGAAATCTGGCCAAACTAGGAGTATTAAAGTGTATTAAACCCTTATTTTAAAAGTAAAACCCAATGATTTACTAAAATTTATGCTCATTATAGTTCTTCTTGTGGTTTTCAGGTTCTCTTGGTGACATCCCCGTTGCATTTGAAAGTTTGTAGTTGACGTTTACGTGGATTGAACTTTCATTCTCAGACACTGTGATAGAAATAAAGTCATGTTTTCCAAATCCTAAAGACCAACTTTTCAAGGGTCATATTAGATATATGAGTACTCTTTCACATCCAGTTAACACCTCTACCTATAGCTTCTACACACGTGGCCAAGCCAATTTCAAATATCATATTCTTAGCTCCACCTTCTTCTTTTCGCCATCCAGTTCCCATCATAATAAATCATCGCTGCACACAAGGAATCATAATTAAACCAAACAAGTAGAATCACTATCAATGCGTTAGTAGTTACATATATCGCTACATAGTGATAATTCGTTTTCATTATGTGAAATATAACTTAATAATGAATGGAAAATATTTAGTTTTGATGAAAATCAAATACGCTCTTAATTAACATCCACTCAATACCTCTTTCCTATTACGGCAAACCAAAAATCGTACGTCAATTTTTTTTGTTCCCATCTGTATTATTAGTCAGCATTGTATGCTTATTCCTTACTACATTTTTTCTACATGTACAACAATTCTCCAGTGAATGATTCTTCAGTCAATTGAATGTGAGATTTCATTTACAACAAGTACGTAGACCAATTACATCTAAAGGTTAAAGCCTTATAGCCTTGGAAAGCCTAGCTGACCAAGCATTTTAAAGTACTCGAAGTCTCTCACAGTCTCTCTTCCCCGCACTCTCAGATGATGAAGAGCAACAGTTACCAAACTACCGGCATTATAGTTTACCTGATAATCTTCATCTGTTGTCGTGGTATCTATGTTTCGTGTTCTCCAAATGTTTGTACCACTACCTCTGCATTCAAATGCCTCCCTGACCAGAGCACTACTCTGTTGCAATTTAAACAAGAGTTTTCCTCTCAAAGATCCAACTTCAGTTATTATAGCTATCATTGTTCCATGTATTCAAACTATCTTAACCTCTCCTACTCTTATGTTTTCTGGGCAAAACCCAACTGAAATCTCTTATCTGACCTGTTTGGTTTACCTTGGTCTTTCTTCTAAGAATTATGATGAAACTAGGCTTTTATAAAATATCTGAACTTGCAAAGTTTCAAATCTTAGCTTTGGCTTCATGCAACTTAAGTGAATTTCCAAGTTTCCTTAAGACTCAAGATCAATTAGAACAACTAGATCTTCCCAACGACAGAATTGAAGGTCTAATACCAAAATGGTTCTGGGCCATAGCAAAAAAGAAATTGGACATTCTAGACTTGAGTGGTAACACGTTGCAAGGATCACTTAATGTTCCACCATTGTTCACATCTTTCTTAGACATCTCAGAAACATTCATCCATAATTGGACTTATCTTAAAGTCCTCGACATGTCTAAGAACCACTTTAGCGGAACCATTCCTCAATGGTTGGGTAACTTTGGTTCTACTCTAGAGATATTGAATCTGCAAGGGAACAAATTTCATGGGAGTCTTCCCAATATGTTTACAAATGAAAGCATGCTCCATTTGAAGAAACTGGATCTTAGTCACAACCAATTACAAGGGAAGGTTCCACAATTCCTGATCAATTGTAGTCTATGTTGCTCGGACTCGGATATGGGTATCGGATACTGGTATGTATCCAATAGTCTAATCCAGCTTCAAAATTTAGGATACGGGGATACGACTCATAAGGATTCAAAATTTGGATACGGGTACGGGGATACTTTAAGAAATTAAAATTTTTTAATAAAATTTAATATATAATAATTTTAAAATAAATCAAAATATAATAAGAATTCAAAAACTCCTTAAATTCAATTAGAATTATATATTGTTTAAAAAAAAATAAAACACAAAATACAAATAATCAACCACTTGCACCCTCTTTAATTTACTGTTTTACTAAATATCATCATCTAGAGTCATTGTCTCTATCTCTGGTTCATTAAAAGAGAGTTCTGCAAGTTCAATGGATGAATATCCATCCCAATCAGCTTTGTCTCCACCTGCAAAAAAAGAAAAGAAGAAAACATAAAAATTAGTTTAATCAGTGTACTGTACAATTACACATTTTATTTAAGTTTCCTATAACATTAAGAAACATACATAGGTCTCAATACTTGGTTGCTCCCTCTTTGTTTTCCTCTTCTTTCCTTGACATTAGACGAAGATTGCAATGCACAAAGACAAGATCTTCATCTCTATTTGTTGTCCATTTGTTTCTCTTGACACTTTGAATTAGTGAATAGGTACTCTAATTTCTTTCACAGCAAGATGAAGATGCTGGTTGTGCAAGCAATTTGAAGGCTAAAGCTAGCAAGAATGGTGTAGAAGCACCCCATGGTTTGCCCACCATGAAATTGGTTCTTCAAACTTTCTTATTTCAATGGCATGAGGCTGATTGAAATATTCCCATCCCAACCAGACTTTCCTCCAAATCATTTGGATTTTGAAACAACCTCTTGAAACATTTGTCTGATTAATAGAAACTTCCTGATCCTCATATGGTGCAATTCTTGAAAATATATTTGTCTCACCTCGAAGCCAATTCTCAGAATAATATTGAGGAACCAAAGAATGTGCCAAACAGTGTAGAGGAGTATTACTTTTATTCTATCTACTCTCCAGAATTTGGTGAATAACATTAAAAAAATTGAATGACCAACTATTAAATCTTTACTTTCATGCTCAAATATGATTTTTTTCACATTTTCAATCATTGTATCCCACATATCATATATTAGATGCAAAAGCAGAGTATCTCAGATCAACAACTCAAATATATTAAGAATAGGTAACACCAGGTTTAATGCCCTCCACTAGGCTTTCTTGGTCCCTTTCCAACCTATATTGTCCCCAATTTAGCCACCATACGACCAACAGTATGGGGTTTTTGTTAGACTTATCAGGAGGTCACATATCCTAGGATTGCTCACACCTGAGCACACTTAACTTTGAAGTTCTTACGAACCCCTTAGTAAAACACTCTGAAAAGGCCTGAGTTGTTATTAAGGAACCCTCTTTCCTATTAAACCTTTCTTCTACCACCCAGGCGATGTGGATCGATACTGTGTAAGTGCGATGCCTCTCGACCAGCCCACTCGTGTCGCCACAATCCACCCCTTAGGGCCGGACCGCCTCATCGACACTTTCGATTGGGTACATGCTCTGATACCATCTGTAACACCCCCACACTGGGTCCCCCGGTCAGGTCTAATGCCCTCCACTGGGCTCCCTTGGTCCCTTTCTAACCGATATTGTTCCCAATTTAGCCACCGTACAACCAAGCGATGGGGTTTTATCGACTTCCCCACACCTGGGTCCCCACAAGTCCACGCCTCCACCTGGCCTCCGACCTTTCCAACCGATATTGTCCCCAATTTAGCCACCGCACGACTAACAGTATAGGGTTTTTATCAGACTTCCCAGGAGGTCACCCATCCTAGGATTGCTCACACCTAAGCACACTTAACTTTGGAGTTAATACAAATCCCTTAGTCAAACGCTCTGGAAAGGGCTTAGTTGTTATTAAGGAACCCTCTTTTCTATTAAACCTTTCTTCCACCACCCAGGCGATGTGAGACTGGACACTAGGTAGCAGCCGATGCCTCTCACACCCGCCCACTCAGGTCGTCATAATAGGCTCAGTAAAAGATAAGAAATAATCCAAATTATCCCACCACAAATCATTCATCATACATTGTTTCACCTCATTTGCTTTACTTTCTGTGTTATTGTCCCTATAACTTTTCCAATCAGAATCCATCACCATTTTTTCAAGTGCTGACCTAACTTCTCTTAAACGTTTAGCCATAACAAGACTTGATGCCAATCTTGTATCAGCCACCTTCAACAAACTCAATTTAGAATACTTATTGTACATGGATAATGTCATATTGTGATTGACAATAAAATTACGAATGCAGTGAACGTCACTAACTAAATCAACAATCCACTTACAATGAACATATTGGGGAGATTTTTCTAAAGGATCACGTATACTCTTTAAAGCTAAATTCAAACTATGCACCACACAAGGAGTCCAAAAGATATGAGGATACCTGGTTTCAATGCTTAACCCAGCAGCTTTGTAATTACTTGCATTATCCGTGATGATTTGAACAACATTTGCTTCTCCAACTTCCTTTATCACTTGCAGAAACAGATTTGCCACATAATCTCCATCTTTTATATTCCCACTTGCATCAATTGATTTAAGAAACATTGCTTCTCCAGAAGATGCACTCATTATGTTTATGAGAGGTCTTCTCTGTCTATCTGACCATCCATTAGAAACAATGGAAACTCCTTTTCTCCTCCTTGAATCTTTTATAGGTTGAAGCTTCTTATTCAAGTGCTCTTTTTCTTGTGCAAGTAATGTTGTACATAATCTATTATATGAAGGAGAAGTATAACCTGATAAATTATTATTGGCTAATGTTCTTGCATACTGCCTGAAGTAGGGTGATTTTGCAAAATTGAATGGTAATGCACTAGCATAGAACATCCTGGCAGCCTTTTTATCAGCCGTATCCCTTAGACTTGTGTTGAATGCTTTCTCCAAAGATCCCATTCCTTTTCTTTTTTTCTGTTGTAACAAATCTGAGCCTTCAGTTAGAGAGATGTACTCAGACTTTTCTCTCTCATTTGAATTAGATTGTAATTTTTTCCACTCTGCTTGTTCATGTTCCCTCTTGATAACTTGTAAAATATCACTTGTCATAGCCTTACAACACTCAACTCCATGATTAGGAAGCCTTAATAGATGAGCCTTCACATTAGAATATGAACCAGTCACCTTTTTGCTGCAATAGTCGCAAGTCCAGGTCCTGTTTCCACCTCCACTAGCAGTTACATTAAGAACTTTCACATGATTCCAAAGAGGTTTATCATCAAATTGACATCCAATACCTGTTGATGATCGTTGTGGTTTTTTTTGTGTTTTTGCATCCTCTTGTATAGAATTAGATGAATTCATTTTACTAGTAATTTGGGAAATTCGGAAGATAAAGACCTGGGTATGGAAAATAGAAGAATAATTATGACTAAAGAGAAAAAGGATTAGTTTAGTTTGAAAGAAAATGGAGAAGATATAATAGCCTAAGAAAATATCATAAAAGTAAAAGAAGATAATCTGTAAAAACATAGAAATGGAAGATCTAGCCATTAGGAAGATTCAGAATACAAGAAGTCTTAAAGAAGATGAGAAGACGAGGAAAGCTTCTGAATGTTAATTTATTTTTCTTTTTTTTTTGCATTTATTATATTCACTATAATTAAAAATATATATTTATTAAAATTGATCATAAAGTTGCATGGACTTGGAGTTTGTGTCTAGTGGAGTGGTCACTAGTTTGCCACGATGACCATTGTTAAAACTTCTTTTTTTTTTTTTTTATAAAAAAATAGTAATTATTATATTGGTCTTGTATGTCACATGCTACGATTACCTTTTTTTAAAAAATTGTATTGGTCTTGTATGTCACATGCCACGATGACTACTGGTAAATTTTTTTTTAAAAAGTAATTATTATATTGCTTCTCATAAGTCACATATTATAATTATATTACACAATTGATAATACACATAATCATCAACCATGTACAAATGTACAAATATTAGTATATAATTTAAGTTGAATTGAAATACAAGACCTAGAGATAGACCTTGTATATATGGTGCATGTAAGGAGACCTTATAGTACATATCTAATTACTATATAGTTATGAATTATATTAGACATCAAGCTTACTAAATTTATAATTATAAAGAATTATGGTACTATTAAATGTATGTTAGGAGAAATTATAGTACATATCTAATTACTAGATACATACGTATATTATAAGAATTATATTAGACATTAAGCTTACCAGATTTATAGTTATAAATTAAGAATGATGGTACACATCTAACTTACTAGATACTATATTATGAAGACCTATAATAAGTTACAAGTCTATTAGTAGACAACTAGTTATAATTAATAGTTATAATAGGCAACTAGACATCTAAATTACAAATCTATAAGTATGACATTCATATAGAAGCTGTATTACTATAACTTTTATTATGTAAAATTTGTACTTAAAAATCTTGCTAATATTTTATATATGAGATTGCTTTATTTGTATTATATCGTTTGTTTTTTGGGAAATTAAACTTAATTGGATTTAAGTGGTATATAAAAAAAAGTTATTCATGTTAATTTTATTACTATTATTTGTCCATAAACAAGTGATTCAAGTGATAGATCTAACTGCTACATAAATATCTTAGATGAATTACTTATTTATCTATTTAGATGTCTTTCATGTAAGTCTATACATTATTTGTCTCTCTTAAATCACTTATACCTTATATATTTAATCACTCATTTATTTATCACTTAGATAAACAATAAAATTAATAAAACCCTTAAATTTTTGTCAAAAAATAAAATTATGTTTTTAAATTTTGGTGGTAAATAAATTGTTGATTGTATAAATAATTAAAACAATTAAACTATTTGTTTGATGAAAAAATAAATAAAAAATAGTTACTGTTTATTATTATTATTATTATTGTTGTTGTTTTTTTTTTTTGCATTACTAATACCTTATTTATTTAAAAAATTATTATATACTACAAAATCATTACTATTTTTACCATTAAAGTTTTAAATTATTAAAAGAAAACAATTTTATCTATTTTATATCCGTTTCATTTTTGGCATTGTTCCTACCCTTTATAATAATCCTCTTTCATTTTTTTAATTACATATACATTCTTTATTTCAAAACTCATTACATATTACAAAATCAATTCCTCTAAGGTTTTAAATTATTAAAATAATCTTTAAAGATCTTTTTATATAACTGAGATCTTTTTTCTACATTAAACATTTAAAATAATCATGTTCTATCAAAGCAATTTAGTTATATTATTTAAACAATCAATAATTTATTTACCACTAAAAAAATTTTAAATTTGAATTCCATTTTTTGAGAAAAAATTAAAGGGTTCCAAAATTATCTTATCCAAAGAGGAAAAGTATTATTTCAGATGCATATAATATATTAATTAGTCAGGATTATTAATTTTGGTAAATAGAAGTTCGTATAAATTGAGGAAAAATTAGAGGATTTTTGTGTAATTATTTTTTCTTCTTCTTAGTTTTGAAATTATTATTGAATTTTTACTAGAAGGCTTTAAAAATAATGATATTTTATGACTGTAATATTTGCAAACGTTATTTCTTTTTCCGTTTATAATGAAGTTTTTTATAACATCTTTTAATAGAATATATATATAATACGCACACACATAAATATTTAATTACATTTAGGTTAAAAGAAATAAAATTAAAATTATTATATAATATTTAAATTAAATGTAATTTTGAAATAAATAAATCTTATTTTATTTGTGATATGTTAGGAGAAATAAAAATAATTCATAACTATGTAGTAGTCATTATTATTAAACTAAAAATATTAATAAAAGAATAACTTTACTAAAAATAATAAAAAGAGTATTTTAATAACACGCTTCTTTCTCAATATATATATTCTGCTCCTTTCCAATACGCCTGTGCTCTATCTTATAATCTATGCTGTATATTTATTGAGAAAAAAAATTATGACATGATAAAAACTATTGAGTTCACAGCCGCCATATCCACTTTTAAAATCACGTATCTGACAGGTATTTCATACCTTTATTCGTGTCGTGTCATGTCGACACGGATACTTCATTGTTTTTGACGAGTTCGAGCAATAGAGATTGCAGTAAGCTACAAGTTTTAAATCTCGGACACAACCGATAATAAACACATTTCTTTTTGGTTGCAAAGTATGCCTGAGATACAAGTTCTTGTGTTGCGACGTAATAAATTTTATGGTTCTATATGGCATACACGTAAGTTTTGGGGATTTGAAAGCTTGCATATTCGGATCTATCTTTTAATACCATCAGAATACTTTACAAACTGGGTTGGCATCATACAAGCTCCTCATGGAAATAAATGTTGGTTTCCCCCCTTTGTGGAGGATAGCCCATATTAGTTGAGCCCATGTTACGTTTTTAAGCCCACATGGAGAGAGTAGGACTTGTGATCTTTCTATTTTTTATTTTTTTGAGGGTTTAATTAATAAAATCCTTTTGCACAGTGAAAATATATAAAAAGAGGAAAGGACTGCCTTCAAAACAGTGAGGAGAAAAGCCACCAAATCAGTTTTTCCTCTGCAGGCAGTTTTAATCAAGTGATCCATCGGCAAGTATCCGTGGTCCGATTGAGTTGAAATTTGGTGAGCAGGTTCATGACTCAAGGCTATTAAATCTGAACGGTAGTGATCAGTTTTGGAGATCTCTGCTGCATTTTCTGGACCAACAAGCAGTCCCTGTTTTTTGTGAAATTTTTCCTTTGGTTGCCAAGAAAGTTATTTTCTTCAGATGTTCTTGTTTGTTTGCCTCTAGAGAGGACTTTGTACACCCATTATTTGTTGACAGTGGAGATTTGTGTGAAATACAGTCCCGTGGTTTTTCCTTCTCATATCGGGAAGGTTTTCCAAGTTAAAAATTGCTCGTGTGCCTAGTGGTTGTGCTCTTGATTTTTTTCTCAGATTATATTATGCTCTATTCAATTGCTTCCTAATAGGTTCACACAAAAAGGGAGATTATTTTTGACTTGGTGTTCTCCCATCAAAGTGGTACAAGAGCCAGGTTCTTGTGTTGAACGATGGAAGCAAATTTGAGTAAGATGGTTACTTTGAATGGTTCAAATTATCATACTCGGAAAGGAAAAATGGAAGATCTTCTTTACGTGAAGCAATTTTATTTGCCGGTCTTTGCTACCTAGAAGCCTGAAAATAAATCTGAAGAAGAGTGGACTTTGATGCATCGACAAGTGTGTGGATATATCAGGTAATAGGTGGATGATAATGTTTTGAGCCATATTAGTGGAGAGACACATGCACGCACACTTTGGAACAACCTCGAACAGTTGTATGCCTGAAAGATTGGAAATAATAAAATGTTTCTGATAAAGCATTTGATGAGTTTGAGATACCAAGATGGAACTCCATTGACAGATAACTTGAACACATTCCAAGGAATTATTAATCAGTTAATGGGTATCAAGTGTGACGATGATGTTGAATAATGGCTGAATATTTTGTTCAAGATGAGAACTAACCTACTGTCCAATACAAGAACTCAAGCTACCTGCCAAAGAAGGCAACTCAACACGGTCCAGGATTACAAAATGGCAAATTCAACACCGCATAGTGATAAATTAATTTTAGAACTCAGATTCACATTAATCGTAAAATGCCATATAAGCACGTGATCTCCGACATAATTGTAGAAGGTAAGTAAGTAAGGTAGAGTTTGCAGTTCCCCTGCTAAACTCGCAAACTTCTCTCAAAAATATCTGACCGCTTCCCGTGGACGCGTAGGCAATTTCCGAACCACGTAAATTACGTGTGTTTGTTATTGATCTTTGTGTTTGTCTTCATTTCTGGCCGTACGAAATGGTAATATGAGCTCGTGTTTTACTGAAAGCGAGCAATTTTTTCAAATTGTCCAAAATTGAAAGTGCTCAAAATTGTGTTTGAGTATACCGTGAAAGAGAAAGTTAGACGGAGAAAAACCCGCAAAATTGGGTTGAAAGCGTCGCTGAAATTTGTGGAAAAATTGAAAAAATTTTCAAGGCCGGAGGAAGAAGACGCATTAATCGTTCATCCGATACTATTCATCCAAGACCGGCCGCTAATCGCTGGAGCCATTTATTGTTGAAGCCGCGCATCTATTGGCCGCGATCATTGAAGTCGTGACTATTCATCCGTCAAATCTTTTCATCCACCCATACCGTCATCCTGGCCTCAATCGTTCATCCAACCAACTATTCATCCGTCGCGACTATTTATCAAGCCACACTATTCACAGGTCATACTGCTCATCCGGGCCTCACTATTCATCCGAAGTTGATATTCACCGCGTAATATTCCGAATATTCTCTGCTTTTATTTTGTTTGTTTCTAGCCATTTTAACTGTTTCATAAAATGGACTTGTTTTACGATAGTTGAATTATTCGGATTCAACCGGAGATATTTCAATGGCTGAAACTGAACAAACTGAGGCCCTGTCCAAAACACCGTGAATCATCTACAAAGTAGCACTATTCAGAATTCTGTATTGTAAATGCAAGGTTGAGGTGGAAAAATTTGATGGCACCAATAACTTTGGTATGGCAATGTGAAGTTTTGGATCCGCTATTCCGGTGAAGGATCATATATTGCTTTGGCGGTTAAACCGGATATATGGATAAAGATTGGGATTACATAATCGCCGCTCGAGACAATTCGACCGCTGGCTTTCCAAAGATCGAAGACTACGCGAAGGAATCGTGAGCGGCAAGTCTCGAAGCGGTTGGAAGACAAGTACATGACAAAAGTATAGAGAACCTACTTACCTAAAGAAGAAACTCTTCCGCTTTCAGTGACAAAGAAATGATTCTATGATTGAGCATTTAGATAATTTCAATAAAATTCTGGCGATTCTGAGAATTTAGAAGTTGATATTATTGAAGAAGATAAAGCTCTATTGTTATTAAATTCCTTGCCCGAAGCATGAAAGATTTAACCACTACTGCTATATGGAAAGATTAAAGTTAAATTTGTAGATGTTTAATGCTTTGGTAATAATGAGTATCGAAAAGGATCAAATTGATCAAGGGAAACAACACGGAAGCTTTGACTATAGTGAGGGAGGACAAGCAAATGCAGAAAATCACGGAGGATTTGGGGTCAAATGTATCCGCTCAAAGTCAAGAGGATTATCACTGCTAAGAAATCTCGCAGGATGAATGTGCCTATCAATCGAAGGGCATTGAAAAGGATTGTCCAAATAGGGAGAAATCAATCCAAACATTGCGACAAAAAGCAAATGAAGAGGAATTAGCTTTTACGGTTTCATCATCGACGCACTTTTGATAGATGGATTTTGGATTCCTGGATGTTCCTACCATATGTGTCCATAATAATGGTTCCGAGCTTCCAAAAGCGATGGTGAGTATGGCTTATTGGCAACGATAATAATTGGCCATACAAAAGGTATGGAACAATTCGTTTAGATGCATGACGTACAACCGCATCGACTTCGATGATGTTAGGTATGTTCCAGATTTGAAAAGAATCTCATATCTCCGGGGGTTTTAGACTCTAGTGGTTACAAGTGACCATTGAAAATGGAGTCATGAAGGTTGTTCGGTGCATCGCGAATGGTACTCAAGAATAATCAGTATTTTAGATGGGAAACAATACAGGAAGTGTAGCTATATCCGCAGCTCAAGATGAAGAATCCGACACTTCCCACTCGCACATGCGCTTGGGCATGTTGGAGGGCCTTGCAAAGTTTGATAAAACAAGGCATACCGAAGGTGCTAAGACTGAAAACTAAGTTTCGTGAACATTGTGTTTTAGAAGCAAACGAGTCAAATTCCTATGACCGCGAACCCACGTACCAAGGCAACACCGATTATGTTCACACCGATGTCCTGGTCCTTCCACAAATGCTTCATCGGGAGGTAAGCGCTACTTTGTAACTTTTATTGATGACTTTTCCGGACATGTTTGGGTTTACACTATGAAGCATAAAGATGAAGTTTTGGATATCTTCTTAAATGGAAGAAGATGATTGAAACTCAAGCCTAGAAAGCTTCAGCTCACTCAGACGATAATGGTGGAGAATACAAATCGATCCATTCCCGAAAGTTTGTCGAGCGAAGGAATAACGTACACTACGCTTCCCCGCACTCCACAACAAAATGGTGGTGCAGAATCGGATGAATCGAACCTCAGTTGATAAAGTTCATGTATGTTATCTCGGTCAAAGCTTCGAAGCAAAGCATTTCAAGGTAGGCTTTGATGTATGCCTCTCATATTATCAATGCACTACCTTCTACTCTGAATTGACGGAAAACTCCCATAGAGGTATGGTCCGGAAAATTTGCTCTTGATTATAACTATTCAGATATTTTTGGATGTCTAAAGATATATTATCATGTCACGTAATCAAAATCTGGATCCTGAGCCGAAAGTCGCTTTTATGGGCTTTTGTGAAGAGAGTTAAGGCATTCGCTCAATACTATAATCCCGAAATGAAGATCGTTGTAAGTCGAGACGCTACCTTTGATGAATCCAGAATCCGAAACGTAAAACTTCGTGAGAAGATAATGAGAATCCAATTCTCAAGCAGGTGGAGTTCGACGGATCCGACATTCCAAAAGAACTCGTTTCGATCTATTGATCATCTTGACTATGAATTTGATGATCAAGACGAAATCTCGAGTGAGGTGGAGGTTTCATCACCGTGAACAACAATGAGTCTATACTACCAATGAATCCAAAAGGAACATTCAAAACACGCCCGCTACTCGATATGGTGGCATACGCCTTCCGGGATAGATGATGATGTCCAGAATACTTCAAGCAAAGTTCAGATACCCATAATGTCAAGTGGAAGATGGCAATGGATGAAGAAATGACATCACTTCATCGGGACCGACTTGAAGTTGGTTCCACTTCCAAAGGATAAGAAAGAATCGGGTGCAAATGGGTTTATGCCAAGAAGAAGGAGTTCCGTAAAGACAATATCGATACAAAGCGGACTTGTAGCGAAAGGTTACGCGGAAGGAATATTACAACGAGGTATTCTCACCGGTTGTCAAACATGCGCCTATTCAATATTATTGGCTTCGTGCACAATTGATCCGAGTTATTTCAACTCGACGTGAAACTGTGATTCCTCCATGGAACTTTAGATGAGGAAATCTATATGTCCTGGCCCATGGGTTTAAAGTTCATGGAAGAGAGAATTACTTGCAAATTAAGTAAGTCATCAGTATGGTTTAAAGCGACCACCTGTAGACAAGGGTACAAGAGGTTTTGCCTTTTTATGATAAATCGAGAGGTACACACGCGCTAGCTGATTATCAGGTCTATTTCGAACTCCAAGATGGTACTTTTGTATATTTGCTCCTATATGTGGATGACATGTCGATAGCATCTAAGGACAAGAAGGAGATTGATAAACTGAAGGCTCGCTAAGCTCGTAGTTGAGATGAAGGATCTTTGGAGTGCGAAGATTCGAATGGAAATCAAAAGAGAGGGGTGAAAGGTACAACTGCTTGACTCAAACTCGATGATTGAAGAAAGTACTTGAGAGGTTTGAAATTTGTGACAGATCGAAACCTGTAAGTACACCGCTAGCTCCACACTTCAAATGAAAGCATTAATGTCACCAAGTCAGAATCCGGAAGGAGAAGATGAAGATATTCCATATGCAAAATGCGATTTGCTTTTAATGTATGCAATGGTATGTACAAGATCCGATATTTCACATGCCGTAGTATGGTAAGCCGCTACATGCACAATCACGTAAAGGCCATTGGCAAGCGGTGAAATGGATTTTCACGGTACATTAGGGTCCGTGAATGTTGGTTTGAAGTTGAGAGAGCAAGAATGTTGATAAACATTTAGTTGATCGATGGATTGATTATCTTGGTGATCTTGACAGCGCCGTCTACTTCGGTTATGTGTTCACAATAGCGGGGAGGACCAGTTAGTTGGAGATCGACCTTCACGGTCAATGTGGCTTTGTCACTCGAGGCGAGTATATGGCTGTAACGAAGCTTTGAAAGAAGCTATTTGGCTTCATGGATTGATAGAAGACTTGGGAATTGTTGAGGAAAAATGTGGAGGTATTACTGCGATAGTGAGCTGCAATTTGTTTAGCAAAGAACCAAGTATATCATGGACGCACTCAAGCATATAGATGTTGATTTCACTTCATCAGGAGATAATTGATGAAGGAGATATTCTACTAGAAGATCGAGCTGCGAGATAATCCTGCGAGATATGCTAACAAAGGTGGTTCACGGGGATCAAGTTCAACTTTGTTTGAACTTGATCAACATCTCGACTTAGGCGCTGGAATGCTTGAGGCGGCGGTGGTGGTGGATTCCGAGAGTGGAGATTGTTGAATAATGGCTTGAATATTTTGTTGAAGATTGGCAACTAACCTACTTGTCGAATATGGCAACTCAAATTTCTTGTCGAAAGAAGGCAACTTCAACCGATCAAGGATTACGGTGAAGCAAATTCAATCGGTCGCGTATAATTTGAATTTGTAAACTTGTATTCACACTGCTGTAAATGCCTATATAAGGGCATGAGATCTCGATAATTGTAAGGAGTGAGTAAGAGAAGCTAGAGTTCTGTTTGTAAACTCTCTGCAAACTTCTCTCGAAAATATCTTGGCCTCACGTGGGCGTAGGCATTGCCGAACCCGTAAATGCGTGTGTTTGTTATTGATCTTTGTGTTTGTCTTTCAATTTACGGCGTTTGGCACGGCGGATGAAACTAGGCGGTGTTACGAATGAAGAGATGAGAAGAAAATCACATGGATCCTTTTAGGTCGGAACCTTTGGTGGTAGAAGATGGGGAGAAGTAAGAGCGAGGTCAGAAGAATAGAGGTAAAGGAAGAAGCAAATCCAACAAGTTCACTAATGTTGAGTTCTATTATTGTGTGGTTTGAAGGGACACATCCGAAACACTACTTGAGAAAATTCAGAGAGATAATAAAGAAAGGGGATGACAAAGGAGTGATGATGGAATGGATAATGATCAGTTGCCACCACCACTTCTTTAGACTTGTTTATGATGATGATGTCATTAATGTTGCATACCATGAGACCGGTTGGGTGATTGATAATGGTGCCTCTATTCATGCTACGCATCGAGAGGATTCTACACCTCATATACACTGGTGACTTTGGGGCGGTGAAGATGGATAATGATGGCATGGCGAAGTCATTGGCATTGGAGATATGCACTTGAGGAAGTAATGGCATGAGGTTGGTTCTTAGAGATGTGAAGCATATTCGGACATCGGCATGAATTTGATTTATGATAAGCTTTCCAATCTCATCTATCTTGACCTCTCGAGCAACTACTTCAATAGTCATGAGCTTCCATCACATTGGCTAACCTTGCAAAGCTTGTTACTCTATACATTTATTCAGCTTAATTTAGGGGTATTGAGCTTCCATCTACATTGGGTAACCTTACAAAGCTTGTTACTCTATACATTTATTACTGCTCGATTTAGGGGTGAAGTACCCTCTTCATTTGGAAACCTCACACAGTTGAAATGCTTATATATTTTTAATAATACTATATCTTTCACAAAATTAGACTGATATGTGATGAACTTCCAAAGTTTCAAACCTTACATTTGTCGTTATTTAGCATTTGTCTTTATTCATTTTTATTTAGCTAACGAACATTGTAATACTTACTAATATAAATCAAAATTTAATAAACAAATTAATTTGGTAATTCTAGTCTGAAAAATGCTAATTGTCCGTACTAGCGTGGATTTGAATTTAATTAGCTTAGCCATACAAAATGTTCATTTTCTCAATTAATTTTTTTAAAAAATTAATTAAAAGCTGGTAAAACTGAATTTAATTAGCTTAGCCCTAAAAGGGTTCATTTTCTCATTTTAATTTTTTTTAAATTTAGTTGTTTAGGGGTAAAGCGGATATTTCAGCGATCGACATCCAACTTTTTAGATGTTTTGGCGGTGTTTGATAATTTTAGATAATTTGAGAAAACCAAGTTATTTGAGGAGGTTTTATGATTTTTACCCAGAATATTAAACCCTTTATTGAAGGCAAAACCTAGTGCATGAGTTCTTTTATAATTTTGAGTGCTAGCACATCCAACTTTTGGATGTCGCGGTGTTTGATAAATTTTGGTAATTTTAGGAAACCAAGTTGATTAAGGTAGTTTTATGATATTTACCCAATATATCAAACCACTTTTTTAAAAGGCAAAAAGGGTGCATGAGTTCTTCTCCTTCGTCAGTGACAAATAGGCTCAGAATTTGAAGAGAGAGATGTACCTAATTTGTCCGAATAGGCACTACAAAGAAAATTTTGAATTAGTCACGAAAATGTCAGCTACAATTCATCTTTTTAAGTAACTAAAGCGTATGTTTTGACACGAAAAAAAAGTAAGTAATTAATAGGGATATGTGTAATGCAATTTGTTATAAATCTACATTTTGTTACTAAATTTTGTAGCTAAAAGCGTCATATATCTTTTGGTAACTTTCCTCCCAAAAATTTGCTTACGTGGCGTAAGTAGATCGAATCAGCTACAACAATCAATTGTGGTAAAAAAAAGAAAAAATTAAATTAAAAACTAGCAAGCGGCGTCGTCCGGGCTGCTGACTTTCGCCGCGAATCTCACATACAATCTCACTAAGTGAATGACTTCTCACGATAACTCCTCTCTCATTTGCCCTCCTCTATCTCCCGATCTCCCAGGCCACGCTAACCCATCTTAAATTTCAATTTTTTATACTTAGATTTAGACTTTTAGTTTTTAATATAAAATTTTTGGATGAAACAAATTTGTTTGCTTTTGTTCAAACAAATTTGTTGAAAAATAAAATATCTGAGGAGTTGGGTTTCGATTTCTTGTTCTATGCTCGGCGCTTGAAGCGACGTCCCCCGAGCACCCATTCAATTTGAGGGGCGATTGGACCCTGAGTCGCCTCCTATCCGCGACATCGTTCTCCTGCTCGGCGCTGCCCCTTCCGACTACGAATCCGATGTGAGCGAATCCGGTGCATTCACACCAGATCCGACATTTTGGACCTAAAGTTCTCGAGATCCTGCGCCACAAGCCGTGGTTCTTGCTCCATGGCGTGATTTTTATCTTTCGATTAAATTGCGTACTATTTGTAGTTGTTGGTTGTCAAAGTGAGCTTGAAACCAGCGGGCCCAAAATTTTCTCTTCTCGGTGCAGCTTGATACAAGGCTGGTATGTGATTCTTGATTTAATAATAAATTTTATTTTTTATTCTCTTGGCTATTAGCCTTTGGATTGATAATTTTTTATATTATAGTAAACTTTGTCGTGTAGTTTTTTGGTAGTTTTTCTGAATAATAATGTAGCTTTACCAAGCTAAATTGAGTTCTTTTTATTTTTTACCTAGCTAAATTGAGTTCTTTTTATTTTGTATTGTTGTTGTTAATAGTGGATAATTTAAAAGTTAAGTTATCATGGTTTCCACCATTGCCAAGTGCTTCAAGGCACAATACGGTTGCTTTCACGAGAATGAAAAGTATTGTAACAGATGCTTGGAAACACATCATTACTTTTAACTCCTGTTAGCCTTGGATGCGAGTCAAATGAACAGCTAGCTTCTCAAAGTGATGAAGATCAATTAGTGTGAATAATTGCTCTCGTATCCAACCATTCTTAGGCTAAACCTAAAGAGAAAAATTTATTTTCCTTGTACATTGGCTTGCCCGTTAACTAGCTTTTTAAGTTAAGCGTCCTAGTGTTGGATGCTTTGTTTATTTTTTTTTGGCGTTAGGTTTGTGCTGGACTTTCAAGACTACAAATCTGAAAATGCACACTTGAGGAACTTCTTTTGCTGAAGTAAGACCCATCCCTATTTTCATTTGCTTAGATTAAGTGGCGCATAATCTTAGATGCACATGATATAGTCCCTGTTTTTGGTTTTTTAATAGAGAGCTTAGTAAATCATATGAAGCTTCGAATAAAGCAGCTACAACAAGATTTGTCGTATCCAAAATGGCGTGAGAGTAGAGTCCAATATGGAGGCCTTGGCTATAAAGAATTCTGAAATTGAGGCCCTTGTTGGTGCCAGCGATGGACTTAAGAAAGAGGCTGCTATATCTGGAAGGAAATATGGCTTCATTGCGGTTCATTTCACTTACCTTCTCTCTCATTTGTCATATTACTTTTATCCGAAAACATGTATCTTATGGCCATGGCGTTAAGCTTCCGTATGTTGCCCTATGTTCTAAATAAATTAGCAACTTCTCTATTTATTTGGTTACGTACTTACTAGAATGCTTTAAGAATGTTTAGAGCTACTTCTTGTTTCCCTTCCGTCCTTCTCTCCTTTTCTCCGACATAGGCTAGACTAGTTTGGAATCTTTGTTTGTTTTCTTTGGTGTTTTATGATTTCACCTATATGACCTTTTATTCAACACTAATCCCATCTTCATTTTCCCTTGAGCTATTTGATGAAAGTAGGGATGTTTTTACTTGAATTTGAAACTTGGAAGTTTGGCAACAACATAATTAGTTTTGACCGGGCAAACATGGAGTCTATGATGAGACATAGGGAACTTACAAAAGCGAGGATGATCTGGGTTAGTGTTTGTTTCTTCCTGCTTGTCTATTTGCACTTCATTTTTATAATGAGATTTGAGATATGATGTTATACTTCACTAGGCTCAAGGGAGGAGCAAGCCTACGAGCGAAGCGAGAGGAAAAGCATACACACAATGCTAGCAAAATGGTTTTACCAAAAATAGTTTTACAATGAATTTAATTGTCTTCCAGGTTGTTAGCTTCCCTTTGTAATGAATGCACATGTTCTAAAACAGGCTTTCATGGAAAGGGAAGTGGAATTAGAACAAAGAGCTCTAGAGGGATTGGCGACTCTTTGCAAGAATCGAGGTAATGTAAGGACTCTTTCTGACTGTGACTATCTTCAGTGGTCACAATTAACAATTTGCTTACTTTTCTTAAAAAGTATAGCAATAAATTTGTAAATTAGGTTAATATGTTAGTTGAATGTATCCAATCTCTAAGAACTTTAGTTCCTTGAATTTTTCAATGGGGATATTAATGAGTTCAAATTATCACTAGATTGAATAGATTTTCTATGTGGACATCTTGAAGTCTCAAATCTGAGATCTATTTAGTTAATTAGAAATTTTCAGTGGTCTTTTCAATTCCTTATCGTCTCTCCATTAATATTATATTAGCTTGCATCTCCATAACGACAACTTTCTGGGAAATCCTTGAAGTATAGTTCCTTGCTTGTAGAAACCTAGCAAATTAGATGTGTAATTCTAGTATTTTATGCAATCGTCATGATGGTTGTTTTTGTGGTACTCTATGAATAGATGAAAGATCACCTTTTTATGGGCGTGTATATATTGAGATATGAAGTTTTACATAATAAATATTAAAGCTTGTTAAATGAATGTCTTCATATGAAATCTGTCTAGATAAGCACCTTTGACTGTAATATTATGTTCTAGAATCAGTTATTGTAGGCTTGCCACTAGGAAAACTGATTGCATGTCCACCCTGCAAGTCCCTTTTGTTATACCCAACTGATAAGCATCTTAAGTTCACCTCTTTTATCAAAAAAAAAAAAAAAATGGGTATGTTAAGGTCTACTATTGAAATGACATATCTCTCTCTCTTTGATTCGTATTTCATGTAGTTAGTGAGTTTTGTTATTAGTGAGTATTCCGGTGGCTTCAAGCGGTAAGTATGCATTTGAGTTGTTTAAATTGTTGAGGCTAAGTCAATGAGTATATTTACATAAACCTAACCACTTAAGCTTTGAAAAGGTAATTTTGACAATATTTTATTCCAAGTGAAGGTGCAATAGATCATGATGCAAGTGTCTTTGTGGGTATGGTATTGGCTGAAAACAGAATGTATGGCTTATGAGCTAATGTAATGATTTGGCATTTTGGTATATACATTCTGTAGTTTCTTCTAATACGTGATTGTATCACACAAAGGCTTAATATATAAATAACTTTTATTTGAATTAAAATGGTTCACTTGTTGCATAAACCTTTTTTAAAAGTTACTTTTTTTTTTCTCTTTTGTATTTATTTTATATGTTTCATTCTTAAATATCTATTTATTTAATAGAATATTTGTTCTGTAATGTCTGTAAGTTATTCCAAATATCTTTATATGGTGGAAATGTATTCTTTCATGCAATTTTTATTTTATCTGATCAATCTACTGACCAATTTAATAACAAGCATCTTATTAGTAATTATGTAAAGAATAATATTGATTCACTTTTCACGAAGTGAAATCTTGTGACAGATGACAAATTCTCTTGTTTAGGTGAGAAGTGAGAATTTTCATTCGTAAAATTGTCATGTGCATTTCTGAGGAAGTTGTTGATTTCTTGCAAGGAGAAAATGTAAGCTAATATTTTACAAGCTTGTAATGATGTGTTTCATGGAAAAGGTCACAAATACAATTTCAATTTCATTATTTCATATTCTCACAAGTTTAAGTTAAAAGCAATCACATGCTTTACAAGCTTTTCTGAGCCTATGTTTGCGGGTATCTTATTAAGCATCATTCATGCTCTGCTAGATCAAGCACCACAAGATGAAATGAGAATTATAGGATCGAGACTCTTTTGACTTTGTAAATAATCGGTTGGTTATCCATAGTGCTTGTTACACTAAAGTATGGAAAAAGTTTGTGTTGGCTCTTTAACTTTCACATGTTGGTAGACTAATTTACGTCATGATGTGAATGCATTTGAATCTAGGTTCATCTGTTTACCTTTGATTTCTTGGTCCTAGGAAAGCCCCTTTCATCCAGGCGGTTTCAATATATGTGCGGTTGTTGGAAACTCGGTAGATCTTTTGAAGACAATTTGGAAAGGAGATTGATAGTCATAATGCTATTATACGAGACAATGAAGCCCATTAATGAGGTAGCATTTTTAGAGATATTTACTTGCTATAATTAATATTAGGCCTTTGTCGTGAATTGAATACTCAATTAGGCTGATTAGGCATGTTTGCTGCTTAAGGCTAACTGTTGTATGATTCATGATGTTAGTAAACAATGTCGATGATGACAATATTTTGATCTATTAATTTAAGTATAGTCTATATATTATGCATTGTGTGATTAATTAATAGTATCTAGTGTCATGTTATATGTAGTTGACAGGTATACCAACATTAATTCATTAAAAATTAATTTAATGAATTAAATTGGATATTGTTCAATTTTTGAGAGAATAATTTCAAAGACAAGTGTAACTATTATTTGAGCATACACAAATTTATTGTAACTATAATACAAACACTGACAACATTAAGTGTTTGTAACAAATGACATATATATATATATATGTATTAATTGTAACTTTTTATATTTCAATCACAAAATAAATCGTTATTGAAGATACGAGAGTTACAAATTATATTACCGTAACTAAGAAGTTAGTTACAAAATTCATAATCGTAGCTATAATTTACACGAATATAAAATTGTAACTAATATGTAGCTACGAATTGTGATTTCGTAATAATTAATTAAATAACAACGAAAGAGTGGTTGTAACTAATATAATGATTTCGTAATTAAATGGCCACTTGATCAACATTTAAAGTCCTAATTAGTTACGAAATAACTATTCAGTCATGGAAAAAATTATCATCTAGTAACGATAATTTTTATAAGTAAAGGTATTGTATAGTTCTGAAACATGTGTAAATACTAAAGATGCTATCTTTAGTCATGAAATGACAATTTTAAGTGACTTATTACTAATCTATTACGGTCCTTTAGTTACAAACGATCCACGAAAAAATTAGTTTGCTACATGGTATTAAGACACAAAATCATGGCGATTAATTATTAGGTACGTTTTTTCGGTTCGTGACTAATTCAAATTTTTTTTTGTAGTGAGGCTCTTAATTTGAAGAGATGCACCTAATTTGTCACTTGACATATATGACCAGTGTTAAATTTTTAATTCATCCTTTAAAAACTAGTTTATAAAATGAGATTATTTGTTCAAGACTTAAAACACAACACATTCTTATTGTACTCGGGTGATTTGCAGCAATGATCTTGAATTGGAACTCCAAAACAAGAAGAAAAAAAATGTACATGCCGCTTTCTTGCTATTTCCATCCTCAATCGATGGTGGTTCACCATCATGCTAAGGCCTCAAACGGTAAATGAAGATGTGGGATAAAGCTCCTCAAGGCTTTAAAGGCGTGGATTGGAAAGATTCTTAATGCGAGGCATTATATAAATATCATCATGTCATTACGATGATTTAAACTATAATTTTGAGATTTTTATATTTCATTTACTATATATTTTATTTTATTCTACCCCAAAAATTCAATGGATTACCTGTGAAGAATTATCATTGAAGCTTTGAAATATTTGCTTCTCGAATATATCAAAACATACAAATAGCTAGCTAATCACGAAAATTGTTGAGAATTATGGATTACAGTCTCGAGAATGTAGTAATAATTCGATTGCCACAAATCTAACATTTCTTGAGGTAATTACTTATTAATTAATTTGAGCTTACAATGAATGAACAAGAAAACAAATATATTGCTGTAGAATAACATTAATTAATTATCAATAGTCTATAGTAGAAAGGAAGCGTGATACCAATCCTTTTGATAAGCTAATAAAACATTGTAATATTCAAAATTTGTTATAGCTTTTTCTACCAAAAAAAAATTTATAGTTTGAGGAATTATATATATGGAATAATGCTTTGTGTGACTGTTAGTAAATGGTTATAGCCCTTTGATGTAGGCGAAACAAAAAACCTAGATCCATTCATTCAAACACTAATAAGGAAAAAGGGATTTCAATGCTTATTGATTCACAAAAGTACAAAAATTGAGGGAAAAGATGATAATATCAACTTTATTAATAAAGCGGCTGTCCTTTTATATTCTCCAACACCGGTATTATCTGAAACATAATAAAATCCTAGAACCTAATACATACAATAATTAAAAATAATAAAATCCAAAATTTACCAAAAATATTTAGAAAAGACATATAAACTGAGACGAATCTAACTTATGTGACGGTTTTAAAATTGAAAATTTTCATGCGAAGAAAATTAAGCACCAATTATGTAATAACCTCATTTATTTTCAAAACTGTCGGTTTTCGGATGCATTTTCGGTTAAATCACAGTTTTGCCTTTTTCATCGAAACAAGTAGTTTCGGAGTTCCCCGGGAATTTTCTGAGAACCGAGACTACCCTATGAGGAGTCAAGGGACTTTTTCTACCCATTTTGCCCTTGGTCCCAGTTTGACCATAGTTGACTTTCACTATTCATTATTATATTAATATCTTTAATAATATCTTTCATTTTATTTTATTATATAATTATTTAATTGATAAAAAGAGTTGACAATTGGGAATTTAATGCTTCATGACCGACACTCCAGTTTTGCTTTACAATTTCATTTATTTAAATTATATATATATATATATATAAATATCTTTACTTTATTGTATTTTATTATTAAAAAAATAAATTGCCAATTGCAAATTGGCTTGTGTGTGTGTGACCGACTTTTTTCTTCTTGCTTTTCACCAAGTGTAGCCGACCATCTTGTTGACTTTTTTATCATTTCACATATTTCATTTTCTTTTAGAGAGAGAGAGAGTTATTTTTAGAGAGAGAAATTTGAAAAAAAATTACAAAATTGAAATAAAACTCAAGAGAGAAAGTGGGGTTAGTGGCTGGCTGTGTTGGGGAGCTTTTGGCATTGATTTTGGAGGTTTTCAAAGCTTAGAAAGAGGTGTGCTAGCTTGACTTTAAGGTAGGCAACTATACCCCTTTTTATTTTATTGCAAATATATGTATATTTGTTGGTTAACTTGATGCGTTTAGGCTTGGAATTATTGAATTGATGGGGGTTTGGATTTAAATTCCATGTGTATTGGTGGGTTGATTAAATCCCAAATTGTTTAGCTTAGGGTATGATGGAATTGGTGTTAAATGCTTGAATTTGTTGAATTAATGCATAAATTCATGAAATTGATTGATGGAAATGTTTGTGGGCTTAGTTAATTTGATGAATTTGTGAAGAAATCATTTGGAATGTGATGGATGGAAAGGGACGGTGGTGTAGGAAGCTATGTGCAAATTTGTATGGGTGGGGGTATTTTAGTCATTTCACCTATAAAGGGTATTTTAGGATTTGTTAAAAAGTTCAAGGGTATTTAGGTCAATTTACATGCAAGGGACTTAAATGGAATTTTTGAAAATGTTTGAGGGCAATTTCGTCATTTGTATGTAAAGGACATAAATGGAATTTCATAAAAAGGTCAAGGGCATTTTAGTCATTTGACATGTAGGGACATAAATATAATTTTCAAAATTGTTGAAGGTATTTTTGTCATTTTCTATAATAGGGGTAAAGTTGAGAATATTTGAAATTGGAGGGGTAGTATGATCTTTTCCTAATTTCCAAGTTATTTTAATATATATATATATATATATATATATATATATATATATTAAATTATTATTTGTTTATTAATATATATATATTTTCAATTACTAATATATATATATATATATATATATATATATTTTCTCAAATACAATTAATTATATATGTGTTTGTATAATTATAAATATAGATATATTTTATAAAATACATATAATTTATGTACGTATTTAGAAAATATATGTAAGTATGTTTTGTAAAGGTTTATGTACAAAAATAATTATTTATGTATTAAGTATATATATATATGTGTGTGGGTATATTTATACATGGAGGTGTGTATATGTATAGGTCGTATTTGTGTGCATATATATATGTGTGTATTTTTTTATATATATATATTTATGTGTATGTATATATGTGATTATGTATATATGTAAATTATATTTGTGGGCATATATATGTATATATAAAATGTGTATACATATATGGGTGTGTATATATGTGTTTATGTATATGGATATGTGTACATGAATGTGTATTTATGTGTGTATATTTCTATATACGTATTTATTTATATATGCGTTTATACTTGTGTTGTAAATACATTATGTTGATAGAATTTATTAATTACATTTATTTTACAGGGTAGAATGGTAATTAACCATATGCCTATTGAGGGTATTTTGGTAATTTTCCATTTACTTGAGGGTATCTTAGTAATTTCCGACATGGCCAATGACATATCGGTAATTACATCAGTATGGTTGAGCGACTTGTAGTCGTTGATGGAGCAGGGGTATTTCGATAATTACGGTTGTTGGAATAGGACGGTTGGTAATAATGTGTTTTACTTGTACATTGTGGCATAAACATTCATTTGCATAAAGCAATTTGGTGGTTTATTGTTTTATGTGAAATGAAAGATTTTTCCACTGGGTTTGTGTTTTGAAAATTGGTTGCGATGAGGTGCATGGTTCAAACCTATTTTTAGTCGCTCATGAATCATCGACCACACATAGCGGTGGGTGCGGAGCGGTGGTTCATCCGCATACCACGAGGTGTGGTGTTTTGTGCCAGCGAAAGAGAGTGGGTTTTAGGTTGAAAAATAAAGAGGGAAAAATAATGATTTTAGGTGTATAGTGATACACTTCATGACATGACATTTGCATTTGCATATGGTTTGCCCTCTTGAGTGTTTTCCACTCGGTTATGCTGTGTGTGATAGGTAAGTCCAAAGCGAGCAGTAGGGCTTGGCGGTCTTGCGGAGAGCGCGACATAGTACCAGTTCTTCCGCATTTGGTTTGTTATATTTTAGGCAATGATAGTATGTATTTTTAAATATTATATTTTTCTTTACGGTGTGGGTGTGTAAACTTTATTTTATTTTAAAGTAATATTGTTTTAGTGTGGTTTTGAAAACGGTCCTAAAGAGTAAAGGAAATTTTCTGATTTTATTGTGGTTATGTCCAAAAACATTTTCAGCAAATAAAAAATAAAAAGAAAAAAAAATGATAATAACACCTTACTCGGGAACCTAAATTTGGGTAAGGGGGTGTTACATTCTTGCTATTTCCATCCTCAATCAGTAATTGGTTCACCATCATGCCAGGGCCTCAAACTGAGAACCGAAGAATAGGGTGAGAGGAATGCTTGAAACTAACAATAGAGTTTCTTTTTTTTTTTTTAGGGGAAAGAAGAGTGTGGGAGAGAAGAGAAGGCAGGACAACAAGCGTTTTGTTTTTTTTCATTGCCTTGTTATCAATTAAGGTGATTATGTGGATGATGATGTGTCAGAAATAATTAAATTAAATTAAATAAAAAGACAGGATAAATTGGCAAGCACATGATAAATAGATCCCAGTGATAAATGGTTACAACCCCACAAAAAAAGGTTGCGACGGAATTTTCCGTGCTTTTGCTATGGTTAAGCGATATACACTGTTAAATATATATATATATATATATTTAGCTATGAAATCTTTATTATAATTTATTTTTTCATATCTAAAATGTAATATTTTTATCACAGAGTACAATTTTATGACTGACAGTTACAAAATTATTAAAATTAAATATGACTCAGTTAATTTTATAGCAGCTATAAATCTTTTTATAAGTAAATGATATTAAACGACAGCTACAAAATTAATTGGTATGGAATAAAAATTAAATGTTGTTTTAAAACAAAACACCGTCATTTAGACCCTTTTTGGGACCTAGCCTCTCATTGTATGCGTGCGATGGTCTCAAAGCACTCAAGACCACCAAGGCTTGTATGCTTCTCTTTCCCTTCCCCTGAGTTTATGATTTGTCTGATTACCACTGCATGTTTAAATTTTGCTATAAACAGTGTGACCAAAACTGCTAAATTTGAAATTTGTTTAGAGTCTGCACTACAAAAAAAATGACCTTCAGCCACGACCACTTTTTCGTATCTAAATGCTGATTTTCGTAGCTAAACGTCTCTTAGTTACAAATATTGGTCGTAACAAGGTCGTAACTGAATGACCGTAACTAAATGGTCTGCAGCCACGAAAAAAATATTTCGTGACTAAATATTACCATTCAGTTACGAAAATATTTCATAGGTTAATGTTTTAAAAATTGTATATGAGCTTGATTTCGTGGCTAACTAAAAGCTACGATTTTTAATTTCATAGCTGCAAATCTGCTACAAAGTTATAAATTTGTTGCTAAATTATTAGCTACGGATGTAAATTTTGTAACTAAATATTAGCTACAAACTAATTTTTCGTTGCTGGAAATCCAGCTACGAATACTAATTTTGTGACAATATTCAAGTAGTTACGATTTATATTTTGTGGGTAAATTATAACTACAAATTTATTTTCGTAACAAAATTACAGCTACGAATGTTTAGCTATGAATTTTAACTTATAGCTTCTTGATTTGTTACAAAAAAATTCGTGGCTTTTATATTGCCAGCCACAATTTTTTTAATTATTTTTTTATATAATTGCTAGTAATAATTTTTAATTTATTTTCATAATTATTATTATTTTTTATTATGAATTCAATTCTAGATCAATACAATTGGTATTACACTATATATATTTGATAAGCATGTACCTGTCTTTTGCTCAAATGCATAAATTATATGAAATATAAACAAATACATAATGTTAATATAAATAACCTTACTATACTATATCAAGTACACAATTATCATAATATATAATATAACACTTTCTTTGTTCCTAAGATGATAATAAACAAAGTCATTCTCCATCACACACATATATATATATATATATGATGGAGAATGACTTTATACAAAATTACATTGTAATCAAACTAACTTAAAGCACATAGTGACAATAATTCTAGATTTCAAAATATCATCTTCACTTCAAAGTCCATATCACCAATCCATAAACTAATTGGAAGGATATACTTTATAAAACTATATATTTTTCCTAAATTAAAGGTTATACCAAAATGATGCATTGTCAGCTTCACATCCTCCAATCCTAGCATACATCATGCTTCATTATTTTCTGAATCAGCTGCAAAAGAGAAGGAATCCTTTGATCATTAATTAAGTATTGAATGTAATGACCAAAAAACAAATGAGACATGCAATTTTACAATTTATATACTTCTAAAGTTTCTCTTAATTTTTTTTTTATCTAACTTGAGTATATGAAACAGCAAAATAATTTTACTCACCATGCATCCAAGCAGGTGTATTCACATTCAATCCTGCTTGCTGAAAATGTGCTTGAACATCAGCACGTATTCTCTGTAATAGTGATTCTTCCATTTGATCTTGTCGAGCTTTTAATTCTTCAATCTGTTTTGTCAACTCATTATTCTTTTCTTCAGCAACTTTTGCCCTATCTTCAGCCTCTTTCCTTCGCTGCTCACTCAATCTAAGTGTCTTAGACACTGGTTTTGGACCAGGACCAAACCCTTGCACATACCCACATTTTGGTGGCACAACACTATCAAAAATTTCATCGTTTGTCATGTGCAATCCTTCAGCTTCACATCTCTCCTTTGCTTCTATCAATTGATTCTACAACCACACACAATGTGCATTTTTTTCCTAATTTATTTTGCATATTTTTTTAAACGTATAAAATAAGCATTTTGTCATCAATTACTTACATATATTTGCTCTGATCTATCATCACTCCATTTCCCTGATTTCTTGTTAAAATGTGTCTCGTACCATAATGCTATCCTATCCACCATGTCCACTTCCATCTCCTACAATGACATACAAATAGGACATAATGAAACACATTAATCTACCAATAATCAGCACACACTATATATCTGAAATTGAATCATAAGTAGCACATACCAATTCTCTTGACACTCTAGCAAACGACTTTGTTCCGGAGCAATGATTTGTTTTTCGAAATCCTCTATTTCGTCGATTTATAGCACTTTTTTTCTATTACATGGTTATATACAAGGTAACAAAGACATTATAGTAGTCTTATTTCATATTGCATGATACTATAATTGATAATGAACTAAGAACATCATATATAATTTTCTATATAAAATTGACAAGGTTTAGAAGCATACCACAAAATCTGGTGAACTAAAATGATTGCATAGGTACTCCCATGTCTTCTCATCCGACACTATATCAGGTTTGTTTGCAATTGCTTCCTCTTTCGTGTTATACTTTAAAAAATGACGGTGTAGCCTATATTTGTGTGCTCGATATAGTCTACCCATTTCTTGAAGAATTGCAACCTTTTTGTGTTTATCTTTGTCCACCTCAAAGCTACCCTATAAATGAAGAATATAAATTTGTTAATACATATTATATTTTACAGCAAGTTTAGCAAATAAAAATACTAATAATTTATACAATTAATGGAGATTATAATAGACAATTAGTACCTCAATTTCTTCAATTAATTTGCCTTTGACACCCTTATCTATGTCTTTCCACCTTTTAACAGTTAGTGGTGCAAACTTGCGAACTACACATCCTTCTTCTGTGATCAACAATTGCGCATTTTCTCCCACTGGTCTCATGATTTCCTCGGGTATTGTAATAGGGATTTTGAGATGTTGGTCTGTCCACGTTTTCAGTGCTTTTCCCCTAGTTCTTTGACGTTTCTTAACGCTGCTTGATGGACCTTCTATATTGATTGAACCATGTCTCATGTAATAGTGACCAACATAAATAAAATAGAGTTTCCAAATAATTTTATACATTGTAAGAAAAATATTTCATGTATCTGTGCATTCATTTCACGCAAAAGGAATTTATATGCATGTGAATTACTATACCTTTCATTATATTCAAACTAGTGAGGTGAATACACTTTCACAACTATATTATTATCATGAGCATTATTTGACAATCACATCCACAATGTTGCAGAGAAGCAAGTTTGAGCTTAGTGTTAGCCCACAAAAGAGAAAAAGGAATGGAGCCAAACTCAATGTCAATGAAATAAGACCCACCACGCACCCATAATTACTTTTGGATGAAGCCAAGATCATATATTGCTTTCTACCCACGTACCCATATATATATATATGAAGCCACGTACCCATATATAGCATGTGCTAGGTCTAATCGTCCACATGCATGTCTACTTTACTTCCAAGTTCCAACTCTCACATGTAAAGTGATTATATGCTTTTCAGCTCGCATGCATGCATTTATTTTAATCAAATTATGTACTTGTACACCTAAAAATTCTCTCTAATATATTGTACATACTCTGCACTTTTGGTGTACCTTAATCAGACTTCCTAAAGGTAGCCATGCATGGACCAGAATTTTGGATACTGTGTCTACTACTATAGCCAATCCCCACACAATTTAAATATATATCATAACAATTATATATATATATATATACACACACACATTGCTGAAAGCCTAACACTCATATATAATTTAGAACCAAAAATCACATACCTTCACTAAACCATAAACCTTAATGTATACATAATCAGTACTCAGATTGAGCTGAAAAAATATATAGAATTTTTTGGATACTTGATTGAAAATAAATTAAAAATTAAAGTTTTGTTTTGGTTTTGGACCGAATTAAAATGAAATTGGATTTGAACATAAATATATATGTTGCTGTGTATATAAAGATTTTTTTTGGGTGAAAACAAAATGAAACGGAGCAAGGAAACAAATCTTTATTCAAGCAGAGTAGCATGCAGAATCTAATCAGTTACAAATTGATTATGATTACGCCCTTAATCACAGCCAAGAAAAAATATTATATATATTAATATAAAAATTCATTAATTTCTTCTGCCTGAAATGAATGCACATATACATGAAACAGAGTTTCCACATGAATATATGAATTTAGTAAAAAAAAATTAAAAAAAATTGGTACATTGCTATATTACCGTTATTGTTGCTTGCATCTTGACCAACTGCTATCTCAGCATCAATGTTCCCATTTGCTTGTTGCTCATTGCCATTCAATTGCGTTCGGTTCATAGACATATATTCTTCAAAACCTTCTTCAATGGCTACAACAATAATGGTAGAAAATGTGAATGTTTGCAAATTTTATTTTATAAATGTAAGTCTTAAAAAGTGTATTTGGGTAGTAGTTTGTATTACTTTCATCATCATCTTCTCCATTGCCATTTGATACTCTTGCCTCCTCTACCGTGACTAAAATTGAGACAAAAAATTGAATTACAATTTAAAATGATGTATAAAACACACATTGTCTTACACAAATGCAATTACTAAGTCAAGTGTGTTGCTGATATAAATTTTTAACGTATTTATATAATTGATCCTATGCTATGCAAATATGCACACACAATTTATAATTTCAAATAGAAACACTTAGTTTATAAAATAATGAAATAATTAATAACAATAACATGGAAAATATGAAAAACAACAAAATATTTTTAAGTTTGATAACATGAAATAATATGTGAAGATAAGATTGTGAAAAATACCTTCTGCAGCTTCAGAATTTTGCCCTGCTACGACCATATGTCCTAGGTTGTGGTGTTGTATCCGTTGGTCTTCTACTGCTTCACCAACTTCACATATGTGTGGAAGAATTTATAGATATGATACATACATGAAAGTATTATTTACAACTCTATAATTTAGTATTTAATATACAAAACAATTAATAAATTTACACAAAATTTATGTCTATACCTTCCATAGTTTTAGACATATTACCCATTACGAAGCCATATTTTCTAGGGCTTAACCTGCTTGGTAAAACATCCCTGGATCCTCCTTCTCCAGCTGGTTTATTAAGAATTTTAGCAAAGTATTCATATTGGTAATATCTTATTTTGAAACCTTTAAGATCGACACAACTTTATAAATTGACATATGTAATTACCTTGTACACTTTCTGCTGATATATTTGTACTTTTTCGATGCTTTCTAGGGCTTCTTCTTAAAGGAAAGGGCATGTCTTTTCTCTGTCCTCCACTTGCACAAACATTGGGAAGCTTTTGATCTTTCTTCTTAATTACTTGTTTACCAATTTTTTCCACCTTTATCCATGAACCCTGTGTAACTAGATAGTATACTAAATAGTCAATATATGTAATTAGCAATACTTGTTTATTATCAAGTGTGACATATGATATAATATATGGAATTAACAACATTATTAATTCTAGGACAGGCCAACCTTCATTTGTAATAGGTGGCTGAAACACAGCAAATCCATATTTATTTGTAGGAGTAGGAGCTTCATATTGACCTACATTTGATGGACCATCCTTATTCTTCCCATCAGCTTTTGATCCTCCCACCTGTTTTTTTGATTTGCTGTACACAATAGGTGCCATACTTCACAGCTGCTGATAAATTAACAAAATAAAAAAAAAAGAATCAATCAATTATTAATACATAGTAATAATAATGTTGACTTATGGTAAACTGGTTTGTTCAAACAACTATATCACATATTAAAAGCAATAAAAAACAATGTCCCATATTGAATATAATATCTTAAATGAAAGTATTACTAGCTAAACAACATGGTTTACTTCATCATCATATTAGTTAATTCCTACTACACCCTCAACATCAACAAAACCATTGACATCAACATCCACAAGTGTATGCTCTTCTTCACGCCTATGTAAAGCCCCCTGCATCATCATTTTCCAGATCGTAAATACTATTATCGTGTAACCCTCTTCCTGTTGGTATGTAGCTGCAGCTGATGGAGAATCATCGTGTTCATAATGTACATCATAAATGTTTCGTGATTGAATCCTCTCTACAACTCTCCAATCCTTTCCCAACTTGATGTCATTAACATAGAACACTTGTTGTGCTTGTGATGCAAGGACAAATGGCTGGTCCTTGTACCAAGTTCTTGTGACATTGACACTAACAAAATTGAACTCGTCTACATTGATTCTTCTTTTACTTCCTACATCCCACCAGTCACACTTGAATATTAGTACTGTATTTCTTCCTATATAAGATAGCTCAATGATGTCAATTAGAACACCATAAAAGTCTATCATTTGTCCTCCATGATCTGCTAGCACTACAACACCACTATTTTGTGACTTTCTACGTCTCTCACGTTCTTTTGTGTGAAACCTATGACCATTGATAGTGTAGCCGGTGAATCGGCTAATACTTTTTTGCGGTCCTCGTGCCAAATTAATCAATTGTGGAGCAATGTTCGCCGATTCATCATCTCTCAAATGTAGAAGCTGAAAAAGTTAAAGACTTCTCTTGTAAATAATTGAATGAAGGAACATTACATTATATAAATAAAAAAAATGGAAATATTTGTAATTGGCTATAGCTATAGCCCACATCCAAATACACAAAAAAAAAAAACAAAAAAAAACAAAAAAAACAAAAGAAGAGAGAAAGTTAAAAGAGAATCTCATTTATAAACATTTTAACAATAATATATTTGATATATTATAATATATATGTATATAGTTAAGTAAAATACTAATAAATTAATTTTAGGGTGAAAAATTCGAGTTTGATAAGGAAAAGTTCAATTTCAACTTCTATATGGGCAAATCTACTTTGAAATTGATATATTGTTACGTGAATAATATAATATGGTTTTTTCAAATGGTATATTAATGTCCAGATGATGGTGGAGTTGGGCTTTAACAAATCAGCCTATTTAAATCCATAAGCAACATTGGGCTTATCACAAACTCAATGTCCCATTTTCAATTTCCATTACACTTCAAGCCCATTTAGCTTTCGGGCCTCTCATAAGCTGGCTATCCCAACAAATACAGAGAATTTTGGAAAAGGAAAAAAAGAAGTAGCACGTGCACTTGCAGGGAATATGCATATACATATATTTATATATACACAAATATATTAACCTACAAACATTTTTTAAAATAAAGTGAATACAATAAATATCTTTGAGAAAAAGAAAGATGTACACGTGTATGATGCTTGCAGTAGCTTTTAGGGACTTAGTAATTATAGACTCTCCAAAGTAAACTACTACTAGATTAATTTTGTGGAAATTAAAGAAAAAAGCTTATAAAAAATAAGCATATATATATATATATTATATAGAAGAATTCACAACACAAATTCTTAACCTTAGAATCTAAAAGAAAATCAACTTGCCTTTTGTAGGAACCATGGGGAACTCCTTCTCATGTATTTTATAAAGGTTGCTATCACACCGTGTTTGCAGCTCTTCCAAATGTTCTCTACTTAAGTGATACAAACAAATTAATTCTACATATCAACATTAAATGTAAAGTGAAGAAATATTTCCATGAGATTAGATTAAAATTACCTTAAAATGGGCCGAACTTCAACACAATTATTCAAAACATACCAACGTACTTTTCCCAATCCGCATTTGATAGTTCATCGTTAATGCTCGACCTAGACGGTGAATGTTGGCTGAAATACGAAAGAGTGTTCGCATACTATTACGACTAACATCATAGTTTCGATCAGGTTTATTCCAAATTGTGTCCATATCATTGTAGTAAAGAGAGCGAATGTCAAACATTCATTGTCAATGTAACCTCCTTGATCGAAGCCTTCGGGCGAGCTTTATTTCGCACATATGCTTTCAATTTGTGCATGTACTTTTTTAAATTACACAGCAATAAAGAAGAAAAAAATCAATGTTATTGTTTAATATAATGTACTACACCTACATAAGAATATAACAATATGTGGAGTCGTACCTTTGAAAGGTACATCCAACGAAATTGTAATGGTCCGCTATTAATGCCTCACTTGGTAAATGCACTATTAAGTGCACCATTATATCAAAAAGGCGGGGAAATATCATCTCTAGTCTAGACAAAATGATGGGAATTTGATTGTCTAGTTCTTGTAATACTTCCACTTTCAAAGATCTTGATGTCAACTCCTTAAAAAGTGCACAACTTAATTAGGCAACTTGATACATTCTTTTGCAAGCATCCACGTAATGCGAATGGCAAAAGGCGTTGTAGAAGTACATGACAATCATGACTCTTTAGTCCATGGATACGCCAATCTTTAGTGTTAACACATCTTGAGATATTTGATGCAAAACCATCCGGTAACTTGATTGATTGTAGTAATTTACAAAGCGTCATTCGCTCCATATTGTTGAACACATAACATGCATGAGGCAAACGAATTGTCCGTCATTGCGTATTGGATGCGTTCTTTTCTTATACCCATGGACTCTAAGTCAAGTCGAGCCTTATATGTGTCCTTAGTTTTCCCATCAATATCCATTAACATTCCAACAACATTGTCACACACATTCTTCTCAATATGCATTACATCAAGATTGTGTCTAATTATAAGTGTCTTCCAATAAGGTAATTGAAAGAAAATACTTTTTTTCGTCCAATGTAAGTGAGTTGCAGGACGTTTTCTCTTCTTAACTAGCCCCAGTCCCTTACCAAAAATTGGTTGCTCGACTATATTCAATTGTTCCAACACTTCATTTTCGGACAACCTATTTGGTTTAGGCCTAAAATCTTTTCCATCAAACCATTTAGATTTTCTCCACTTGTGATCATAAGGAAGGAAACGACGGTGACACATATAACACAACTTCTGGCCATGTTTTAATGACATGGAACTTGTGTTCTCATTGCATACTGGACATGCTAGTTTTCCTTTTGTAGACCAACCAGATAGATTCGCATACGCTGGAAAATCATTAATGGTCCATAACAAGGCTGCATGCAGTTGGAAAGCTTCTCCAATTGAAGCATCATATGTTCTTACACCACCATCCCATAAATCTTTTAACTCATTAATCAAAGGTTGCAAGAATACATCAATGTCATTTCAGTGCCTTGGGTCCGGGAATTAAGAGTGTCAACATGAAGAATGGATCCTTCATACACCTCCATGGTGGTAAATTATAAGGGACAAGTATTACTGGCCACATACTGTAAGAGGTACTCATATTATCGAAAGGATTAAATCCATCACTTGCTAGACCAAGTCTTACATTACGGTCGGTAGAGAATGAGACATGCAATTCATCAAATTGCTTCCATTCCTGTGAATCAGCTGGATGTCGTAAAACGCCATCATGAACACGTTTCTCTTGGTGCCAGCTCATATCTTGAGCAATTGTTGGTGTCATAAACAATCTTTGCAATCGCGGTGTCAAAGGAAAGTAGCGCAATATCTTATGAGGGATGTTCTTACCTTCTTGGTCATTATATTGAAACCTTGGCAACCCACATATGGGACAATCTTCAGCATCTTTAAGATCATTCCAATAAAGAATACAATCATTCTTACATACATCAATTTTTTCATATTTCATACCCAAGTCTCGGACAATTTTTTTGGAGTGATAATATGATTTGGGGACATGTGCATCGGGTGGCAAAATTTCCTTAAGAAAGTGAAGTAACATGTCAAATGACTTGTTACTCCATCCATTGACCAATTTCAAGGGTAGTAACTTAACAATAAATGATAATTTTGAGACTCCTCTACTTCTAGGATATAAATCTTGGTCAGCATCTATAAACAATCTTTCAAATGACTGATTACTACCATCAATACCATTATTTGTATCCTCCTCCAAGTTATTAACATGTGTGGCATTACACCAATCATTCAAAAAGTCTACTGTCTCATCAATATCATCATCACCTTCATTATCAATTCCTTCAAATTCATCATCATTAGAGGTAACACTCTCAATACTTTCACCATCTTCTCCATGATGTGCCCAGAATATGTAACTCTTATCCATTCCATGTATGAATAGGTGATCTCTAACCACAGAAGGAGTTCTCTTGACACCATTATTGCATCTTGAACATGGACATCGGATTAAATCATTGTTCGCTACATTTGCTGTTGCAAACCTTAAAAATTCCTTAACTCCCTTAATATATTCGGAATGAGACCTATTGTGAAGTTGTATCCAACTTCTATCCATCTTAAATAATGTACAAAAACTAGTTAGTACATAACAAATATGTAGGATTAAGAAGGAAAATGTTACAAATAAACACCTTAATATGTTGGCTGAAAATAAGCTGACATATGCAATATATACAATACTTAATAACAAAGAATAGTAGACAAATCATAGACATACCAAAGTAATAAAACAAAAAGTATATATGGCTCCTACATACTATACACAAAACATGTCAATTATAAGTATAAAATAAATATGAGGGAGCTTACCTAATAGATTCCAATTTACTTTTTTACTCAAAGGTTAGTTTTAGCTAAAGAGTCTCCTGCAGAAAAAACAAATGAAAGATTAATTTCAGTTAAGATTAGCCATATTCAAACATCAAGAGACAGATTATAGATCAAACAATGATAAGGTATATCAATTATCTACTGGAAGTAAATTCCCTTCATGGCCTTTTTCAAATTCCATCTCATTGCCCATTTCCCACCTCAACAATTCAGCCTTGCCTTATGGATCTTACTGGACTTTTATAGAATCGGATTAACATGAAATTTTTGGAATCTTAATCACAAAATAAATATTAATTAAAAAAAATAAAGACAAGAAGACAGAGTTCATTTGCAACATGATGATATGAGCATTTTTTTTTATAAAAATCTTATCCTTATTGTTGGAACTTCTTCATGCTGAAATGCATGTTGTCAATTTTGTATTATAATATAATACGCATGTATATCTCCTTTTAACTGATTTCTTTGAAGCTTTCAGACACACCAAACAAAATAAATATATTATATAGAATAATGAGTCATTAAGATACAAAAGTACCCCACCCACCCTACCCCACATTATTTTATATATCTAGGATCTTTATTAAAGCACAAGAATTGGGTTTCTATGTGACAACAAACAATAGCCAAGACAAACTTTGGGCTTCTTTACTCAATGAGAGCTTAATTTTAGATAAAACTATTTAAAATTTTGGATTTATATCAGTTAGGTCAAATATTTTTACAATTTCAAACTGGGTAGGAAATTAGGGGATAATGACATGCAAATAAAGTCATCAAGCCTAACAATGATGATATCCCATTATGGTTTTGTCAGCTGGTTTAATTTGCTTTCATTCACTTCATAGTCATATTGAATTAAAATTATTTGGAGCAGATAGTCAACAAAATAATTAAAACTTACAAAGCTATGAAGAAAACCAATAGTACGAACAGTGTGCTCGGGCTTTACATAGGTGAAAACAAATAGTACATACGGCTCCTATGTACTATATACAAAGCATATCAGTTATTGGTATGAAATAAATATAAGAGAGCTTACCTACTTTTTTACTCAAAGGTTAGTTTCAGCTAAAGACTCTCCTGCAGAAAAAATAAATAAAAGATTAATTTCAATTAAGATTAGCCATATTCAAACATCAAGAGATAGGTTATAGATTAAGTAATGAGGCGGTATATCAATGTTCTACTGGAAATAAATTCCCTTCAATGCTCTTCTTCAACTTCCATTTCATTGCCCATTTCCCACCTCTACAACTCGGCCTTATGGATGGTAAATACTTGGATTTTTTGGCATGGGATTAACATGAAAATTTTGGAATCTTAATCACAAAATAAATATTAATTAAAAAAAAATAAGAAGACAGAGTTCATTTACATGAGCATTTTTTTTTAAAAAAAAATCTTATTTTTATTGTTGGAACTTCTTCATGCAGAAATGATGCATGTTGTCAATTTTGTATTATAGTATAATACTATGTATATCTCCTTTAAAATAATCTTTTTGAAGCTTTCAGACACACCGAACAAAATAAATATATTATATAGAATAATGAGTCATTAAGATACAAAAGTACCCCACTCACCCCACCCCACATTATTTTATATATCCAGGAATTGGGGATGATGATGTAAAGTTATCAAGCCTAACAATGATGATATCCCACGTATGGTTTATGTTACCTACTTTAATTTGCTTTATTTCACTTCACAATTATATTGAATTTGACTCCTTTTGGAGCAGCGTAGTCAACAAAATAATTAAAACTTACAAAGCTGTGAAGAAAAGCTACAGTATGAACAGAGTGTTATGGCTTTCCATAGGCGAAGACAACCAACCCAACGTCTTATATCGACTGAAAGTATGAATAAAAATACTCAAATATCAATCTACCATCACGATTATTAAAATGGGTATATTTTGATATCAATGAAACTGCAAATCCCAACCTAAAAACAAAGTTGAAATCTTAAAATACGATATTGCAAGCACCTGATGTAACCCACGACCGTTGATAATCAAAATGATGAGTGAGATAGATTAATGGGTGAGATGAGAAAAAAGAAAGAAAGGGAAATGGGAGAAAATGAGAAGGAGACCAGAGAGGGGAGATGGGTCATGAGCTTCGACTGGTATGGGGATTTGGGATGAGGAAGAGAAGGTGTTTTCGAAGGTGAGCGGTGTCGTTTAGAAAATGAGGAATTTTTTAAATTTTTAATTGAAAAGCTATAAATTGATTTGGTAGCTATGTGATATTGAAAAATATAAAATATTAGCTTTTATTTAGACACAATATAAATTGTAGTTGGCATCGATACAAGCCACATCAGCATGAAAATTGGAGGAAAGTTGCGCTAATTTTTTTACCAAATTAGCTACAAAAACTAGCTACGAATGATGAGTTGTCACTAATTTGAGTAAATTTTCATCAATCAGTTACGAAATCATACTTTGTGACAAAATACAACCTTTTAGTTATGAAAAAAAAAAATTATAGCAAGCGTTTTGTAGCTAAATGCCATTTTTTTTGTAGTGCTGGTTACTTCTTACTCGCCATAGCACTCAATTTCCTCTAGGCAATGAAATTTTTATTTAGTATTGGGGCGGTTAATTGGATTTGTCATCTGAATTGTAAACATTGCAGTTTATTTCAATAGGATTTTAATACCAATTGGCGGTTAATTGGATTTTAAAAAGTCAAAAATACAATATATACGTGGTGGACCTGCCTTGCTGAATGGTAATATCGTAGTCGAGAAGAGGAAGGCAGTAGACCGCCATAATTGCTTTCACCATTTCAGCCTAGCTGAGGTGAGAATTTTTATCCCCCTTCTCTTTCTAAATTTGGTTGGTGTCTTGCGTACGAGTTCTGTCATGTTCTTCTGTTAGCCATGTTATTTGAGATATTTGTAGTGCAGATGAGGTGTTTGTGGGAAGGCCCAATTTGAAAATGTTTGTTCTTTTTTGTGTTTTTGTTTATGATTCTTACTCGACTAAAGAGAAAGATAAAATTTTAAAAGAATTGATCATGGTACACATTTCTGCTAGGAGATGTTTCTGTATACTGAACAGTCGAAGGTAATTGAGTTCTGTTATATTCTGTTTACTGAACAATAGAAGGTAATTATTTGTTGAAGTGTTGTTATCAATTTCAATTATTTAATCTCTTTTCAGCTGCTTCCCTCTTTATAACTTCAGCTTTATATATGACTACATCATGTCAACCTCAACTAGTTTTGTAGACAGGTGAGTTAACTTGTGCTTATCATTGTGTACATACTAGAGAACCAAGTGTTAGTTGTCTGATAGCAATTGCCTGCAAGGATAGATATTTATGTACATCCCTGTTTATGTATGTTAAGCCATAAATTATTGATGTGCTTAACCTTGATCGTTGTCAAAGATCGTCACAAACAGGTGCTCTTCTACACGTTTTATGCACCAATAAATTCAACCTATTGTGTACTATTAGATATATGTGATGTTTGTATCAAATGTTGGATTTGGCATCTGTTCTGTTCGAATTTGCTTGATATTTGACAATTGAAATCTTGATGCAGTTTTGCTGATACAAAGGAAGGCCTTTACAATCCATTAATGGTGCCTGTTATTCTTGTTCATAATTGAAGAAAAGGATCTCAGGTAGGATTTCAGTATGACAGATTATTTGGTTCTGTATTTCAATAAAACACTGAGAACAAAACAATTGAAAAGGCTTGGAATTTTTATCGTGTGATGCTAGTTTAGATTATGTAATTGTTCTCTTATTTTGTCTTCTTTCAGTTGGTTGTTTTGACTAGGAAGCTTGTAGAGGTTGTGGTGGATGACAATATAGTCTTTCCTATGTTTCAATGACATTGCAAGGCAAGTTGTCTTAAAACTAAATGCACTTGGATGAAAGTTTCTAAAATCATGCATGGATTGTAATATCCCACATAAGAAAGAAGAAAAGTTATACTCGTATGGATGATATATGCCCGAAGTGAATTGAGTGATTAGGCTTCTTAGTGAGTTAGGTCGTTGTTCCATAGGTATAAATGTTTTACCATTTTGCATTTTAATCTCTAACTTTTACTCATTTAGGAAACAAGTATATGGAATTTTGTCTTCTCACCAATATATTTCCTTCCTAAGTTTCTCTATTTGTCAGTGCTTGGTTGTTCCTCTTATCTTTACCTGTTTTGTTTGTGACAATAATGCAGAGGAGGTCACTACCTGAGTTTTGGCTGGATCAACCCCTTGTAAGTATTCTTTTGTTTTTTTTTGAAAGTAAAATATTTAGAGACACTATATAAGTATTACTTAAAATGGTTTCCTACTCGCACCAAAATTGTCTTCAAGAGATTGAAACTCAAGTGTGTTTTCTGAAGTTTAATTCATGTCATGTGCAGCCGGCTGATGTATTCAAGGAGCATAATTGCATACCAGATGAACATTATGTTCAAGCAATACTGGCAGTAAGTTGTAGCCCTATCTTACAGTAGTCAGCCTTGTATGTACAGATGAAAATTTAAATTGGTTATTCTAGATGTCTGAAAGTATGAATGGTCCCAGATTATGGAAGTTGATAGAATTATTTCTTTCATATCTTTTGAGGTCTGAAAAATCAATTTTCTTGTCATATAATTAAAATAAGTAGCTTGGTCAGCCATATGTCATGCATTGAAGATTTCTAGAGTAGGTGTTTGCCCATTAATTAGAAAATTCTGTCTCATTATTCTTGTTGAAAAGATTAAACATAGGTGCTAAAAGAAATTTTATCTTTATAAAGCCTTTGTATTTCAATTTCAGCATGAAGGCCTTGAAGAATAAATAACAAGAAGATCACTGACTCATTCATCTTAGGATCTATCATTCTCTAAAGACTGAACGTCGTGGATGGCATCTCGTGACTTACAAGTTTTCAGATGCTACTCCCATGCTTATACAATCTATAAAGGCATGCTTATTCAATTGGTTTTCTTATTAAATTTGAGGGTACAAAAGCCATACATACTAACAAACTTAGTACTTTGCAGGGTATAGATAATATCTATTATGAGACTGAGTACCGCAGAGAATGGTGCAGTAGCATAGATAAATCATCTCCATGCACATGAGATGTTTCTGCTAGGAGTTGATCATGGTATTTTGATTGTGTGAAATGGGCTTTTGAGATAGATGTCTTAATTGGTCTCATAGTAATACTCATAAAAGACATATATTGCTTTTGAAACTTAATCAACATTTCATGCTATAGTGTCAGGGATGACATAGTGTGAATGTCCAGTTTAGTTAAGTGAAATGGTGGTTAGATGTGTCATGGCCTAAGCACGTGGTTTGATTTGTTTCTTTTATTATTACTATTATTTTTTAATAAACTATTCGGTTTAGAAATAATTTTAAATAATTTATGGAAGAACATATTTTAAGTACAAACTTTAAAGAGCTCTAAATGGTAAGTTACTTTTGGATTATAATAATTCTTTTTTTTTTTTGTCAATTTTGTTGATGTAATAAGATTTTTACTAACTACTCTTAAGTTAAGGGATTTATTGTTTACTTTTTGCTGAAATTATGGGAGTTGTATTTAAATGTATGCCCATATTTTTTCAGATACTATGCAATGTGTGGTAGGTAGTAATCAGACTTCATTATACTGTTGTACTTTATTTTGTGTATGTAACCCATTCGATGGAATGAGAATGTGAAGGAACCCATTTTTTGCTCTGTTTTTCTAGTTTCCGAAAGCTAACAAATGGTATCAGACCACTCTTCTTGAGGGACTTGTGAGGTTACAGATTGGATCAAAACAGTGAAGAGGGAGATAAAATGGCATCTAACAACTTCTTAGGGTCTGGGCCTCCAATGTTCACAGGTGAGAACTATCACATAAGGAAGATAAAGATGAAGTCATACCTGAAGGCATTGAACTTATGGGAGGCAGTAGAAGTTGGAGAGGATCCTCCTCCACTGGAACTAGATCCATCTATGGCTCAAACTAAAACCCATGAAGAAATGAAGGCAAGGAAACCAAGGGCTCTTACGTGCATTAACTCAGCTTTGTCTGATTAAATTTTCATAAGGATAATGACATTTGACTCTCCTAAGGAAGTATGGGATAAGCTCAAGGTAGAATTTGAAGGAAGCAGCAGAGTTAAAGCAGTGAAGGTTTTGACTCTTAAAAGGGAATTTGAAATGCTTAGGATGACGGAGGGAGAAACTATTAAAGAATATTCATCAAAGCTTTTGGAGCTTGTGAATAAAATAAGGTTGTTTGGAGAAGCTGTTGATGATGCTAAGGTGGTAGAAAAAATAATGATAAGCTTGCCAGCAAGGTTTGAATCCAAAATATCTGCTATTGAAGAATCTTGTGATCTTAAAACTTTTTCTATTCTTGAATTGATTAGTAGATTGCAAACTCAAGAACAAAGAACAAGTATTAGAGATGAAGAAGTATCAGAAGGAACTTTTCAATCCAAACAAAAAGGGAAGCATACTATGAGGGATTTCAAAAAATCTGTAGCAGATAAAGGAGGCAAAGGAAAAGGTGTCATGGTGCAAAAGGAATATGGAAAAAAAGATAAATTTCCACCCTGCAATATTTGTTAAAGAACAAATCATCTGGAGAAGGATTGCTGGTATAAGGGTAAACCACAGATTGAATGCAGATTTTGTAAGACCTAGTTATATAGAAAGAAATTGCAAAATCAAGCAAAGTCAATTTTAAGGAAGATATCAACAAAAGGATCATTTTACAAAACAAGCAAATTTCACAGAACAAGAAAAGGAGATAGACAATTTGTTTATGGCTGTACATCAAACTCAAAATTTCAATGATCAAACCTGGTTCATTGATAGTGAATGTACAAGTCATATGTCAAAGGAGGAAGGAATGTTCTACAAATTAGATAAATCTGTGGAAACAAAGGTGAAGCTTGGAAATGGTCAAATGGTTCAAACTGAAGGAAAGAGATCTGTGGCAGTAAACACAAAACAAGGTACTAAATACATTCATAATGTATTTTATATACCTTGTTTAGCTCAAAATTTATTAAGTGTAGCACGGATGATTGCCCATGGTTATTCACTGTCATTTGAAGGTCAATCATGTTATATTTACAATTCTCATGGCTGCTTGATAGTTAAAGTTCCAATGATTGATAAAAGTTTTCCTTTAAATTGGAACATTGTGAATGAGAGTGTAAATTTTATAAATAAGGATGAGTCTGTGACTTGGCATAGGAGATATGGACATTTCAATCTTGGTGGATTGAAATTTATGCAATCAAATGGTTTGACTAAAGATTTACCTGAAATTATTGTAAATGATGATGTGTGTGGATCATGTCAATTAGGAAAAATGCATAGACATGCATTTCCTGCTAGTTCAACTTGGAGAGCTAAGGAGAAATTGAAAGTGGTTCACACTGATTTATGTGGACCAATGAGCACATAGTCATTAAGTTAAAATAAGTATTTTGTGCTCTTTATTAATGATTTAACTAGGATAATATGGGTTTATTTTTTGAGAAGTAAAGGAAAGGTGTTCTCAGTTTTTAAAAAATTCAAGGATATGGTAGAGACTCAAAGTGGTTGCAAACTGAAATCTTTGAGGGTAGACAATGGAAAGGAGTATACATTTAATGAATTTAAGCAATTTTGTGCTGATATGGGTGTTAATCATCAATTAACAGTCAGCTACTCACCATAGCAAAATGGCATCTCATAGAGAAAAAATAGGACTGTGGTAGAAATGGCAAGGTGTATATTGGTGGATAAAAAATTACCACTGAAGTTTTAGGCTGAGGCTGTTCACACAGCAGTATATTTACTAAATAGGTTGCCAACAAGATCGGTGAAGGAAAAAACACCAATAGAGGCATGGTCAGATATAAAACCAACGGCAAAACATTTGAGGACATTTGGATCAATTTGTTATGTCCATGTGCTCTCTGTTAAAAGGAAGAAATTGGATTAAAAGGCTGAAGTTGGAATTTTCTTAGAATATTCATCAATGTTCAAATATTATAGAATATACAATCTGCAAAGTGAGAAGCTATGTGTTAGTAGAGATGTTGTTGATGAAGATTCTCACTATAATTGGAGTAAAGGAGTTATTTCAAAGGATGAAATTTCTGAGCAGCAAACTGAAATGAAATCAGATTCTCTAAATCTGTCTGTTTTAACTTTAGATTTAAAAATAGATAATATTGATGATTCGTCACCTGATTCACCTGTTCTAAAGACAAAATCATTATCTAAAATATATGAGAGGTGTAATTTTGCTGTTTTGGAACCATCTTCTTTTGAAGAAGCATCACAGCATGAAGAATGGAGGTCTGCCATGAAGGAGGAGATTAATATGATTGACAAAAATGGAACATGGTCTCTGGTGGACAGACCTAAATAAAGAAATGTAATAGGTGTAAAATGGATTTTTAGGATAAAACAAAATCCAGATGGTTCAATTTATGGACACAAGGCTAGGTTGGTTGTAAAGGGTTATTCACAGCTGGCTGGTATTGATTATGGTGATATTTTTGCTCCAGTAGCTAGACATGAAATAATAAGGTTAATTCTTGCTTTGACTGCTCAACTTAAATGGGATGTGTATCATCTCGATGTGAAATCAGCATTCTTGAATGGTGAGCTGGAGGAGGAGCTTTTTATTGAGCAACCAGAGGAATTTAATATTCATAGGATGGAAGACAAAGTCTACAAGCTACATAAAGCTTTATATGGTCTCAAACAAGCTCCTCGAGCCTGGTATAGCAAAGTAGACACACATTTGCTTCAATGTGGGTTTGCTAGAAGTGGAAATGAGGCTACTCTTTATGTAAAAAAAATTGAAAACGGTGATTTGCTGATTATTTCAATATATGTTGACGATATGCTGTTAACTGGAAGCAATACAAGGATGATTTCGGAATTCAAAAGGGAAATGTTTGATGTTTTTGAAATGTCAGATTTGGGCAATATGACTTACTTTCTTGGAATGGAAATTAGCCAATCTTCTATTGGAATTTTCATTTCACAAAGAAAGTATGCACTTGATCTTTTAAAAAAAATTAAAGATGGACACAAGTAAAGCAGTTTCTACACCTTTAGTTCAAAATGAGAAGTTGTCAAAGGTGGACAAGGGTGATGAAGTGGATCCAAGTTATTACAAAAGCTTAGTGGGAAGTCTTTTGTATTTAACATCATCCAGACCAGATTTAATGTTTGCTACAAGTGTGTTATCAAGATATATGCAGTCACCTGGTCAAGTTTGTTTGAGAGCTGCTAAAAGGGTCTTGAGATATGTTAGAGGAACTCATGATTTTGGAATATTGTATACACCAAATGAGAATGGATATTTGCAAGGCTTTTCTGATAGTGACTGGGTAGAGTGTCCTGATGACATGAAGAGCACAATTGGGTATGTGTTTTCTCTTGGTTCAAAAGTTTTTTCATGGGTTTCAAGGAAGCAAGATGTGGTAGCTCAATCAACAGCAGAATCAGAGTATATAGTTGCTGCAGCTGCTGCTAACCAAGCCATTTGGTTGAGGAAAAATGCTAGCTGATTTGTCTCAAGTTCAATCGTGTGCTACTATCATTCAAGTTGATAACAAATCAGCAATTGCAATTGCTAAGAATCCTGTGCAGCATGGCTGAACTAAACATATTAATGTCAAGTTTCATGCCATCGGACAAGCAGAAAAGGAAGGAGAAGTGCGGCTGGTTCATTGCAAGTCTGAAGATCAAGTTGCAGACATCATGACTAAAGCTTTGGCTGGTGGAAAATTTGAATTTTACAAGTCTAAACTGGGAGTATTTAGCAAAAATCTTAAGGAGTGTTGATGTAATAAGATTTTTACTAACTACTCTTAAGTTAAGGGATTTATTGTTTACTTTTTTGCTGAAATTATAGGAGTTGTTGTATTTAAATGTATGCCCATATTTTTTTAGATACTGTGCAATGTGTGGTAGGTAGTAATCAGACTTCATTCTACTGTTGTACTTTATTTTGTGTATGTAACATTCGATGGAATGAGAATGTGAAGAAAGCTATTTTTTGCTCTGTTTTTCTAGTTTCCAAAAGCTAACAAATTTTTATGATGGAGTAAGCATAGAGTACATCACTAATTTCATTTATATATATGTATGTATGTGTGTCTAGTGCATTTTGGCATACTCAAGGAGAGGTTGGGTACCTTACACAAAATAAGAACAACTTTTAGAGCTTATTAGTAACCCTTGAATATCAGGCCAAATGTGTGAGGGACTGATAGTGTTGCATTCTTGATGAGTAGTTTTACCTAGTTATAAAGAATACAGAGGAAGCTTTTTGAAGTTTCTATTATTATTAAGTAGGAAATTGGTATAACGGGAACAAAGTTGTTTATTTATATATCCTTTTTGGTTTTTTCTTCATTTTTTATTACAACCAGTTAGTCATGTCCAAGTATGCTATCAGAGTAAGGTTTTGTTCCATTTTTGCTACTTTTTCTTGGATTTTTCCTAGAAAATTGCTTATTATTTACTAATATTTGGTAAGTCCTTGCTTGTATAATGAATCAAATGGGCTGCCAAGTTGACATTGGCATGACAACATGCGGTCATGGATATGCCATGAAAAGGACAAATTGCTTATGTTGCTTGAATCTGAAGCTGAAAGGAATATGCACTTTTAGCTTTGGAGTACAACACAACAGAGGAAACACTTGCAAACAAGTCTAATATTGTGTTAGATAAGCAGACAAAGGAGTACTTATGCGAACATTTTAGTTCAGCAAACTTTGTTGTATGCTTATAAACCTTGTCAATTTTAGTTTGAAACTTATATATGATGTTCTTAGTTATAATAAGTATTAAGTATGGTGTTTCATGCAATCCCTTTGTAATACTATAATGTTTTTGTTATAACATATATATGGGATGGAGAATGACTTTGTTTATTCTTAGGAACAAACAAAATTTGACGTTATATTACGGTAATTTAGTAAGGTCAATTATGTTAAATATGTGTACTTGTTTATATTTGAATTACAATTGTTATAATTTATGTATTTGAGCAAAAACAGATAGATGCTTATCAAATATGATATATATGGTACCGGGCAATATTTATGATGAAACTAAACTAAGTAGCTAATTGGGTACAAAATTTTTGTTGCATTTGACCAATAAGGACAAACTTTCAACCTTCATATACAGTGTAATAAAATTGAATTGGTATTTAAAATATAATTTGTAGTTTTAAATAAGCTACGAAAAATTACTTTGCAATTAATATTTATTTATAAAATTTACATTTGTACGTAACAATTCAACCATAAATTTTAACTTTGAAAAAAATTTGTAGCTATAAAATTTTTAGTTGTAGTTTGTAATTAGCCACAAAATCAAACTTATATATGATTTTTGAAAAATTTACCTACAAAAGATCTTTCGTAACTAAATGATAATATTTAGTCACAAAAATTTAGTTAAGATCATTCAGTTACGATTGAGTTACGAAAAATATTAGAAACTAAGAGCCTTTTAGCTATGAAAAATATTAGAAACTAAGAGCCTTTTAGCTATGAAAAATAACATTTAGATACAAATAAGTGCTCGTGGCTGAAGGTTATTTTTTATTTTTGTAGTGGATCTTCTTCGGATAATTCATCCAACTGCAGGATAGCTATAATTTCTTGAAACTCTTTGCAATGTTGTAAGGTTTGTTTAACTCTTTGCGCAGTTTCATAATGTTCTTCACCAACGATCCGAGGTTGGACCGTAGTTAATGTTGAATCTAAAGTATCTACTACTGGATAGATACCTTTGGCAGCCAATCCTCTTGATAGTATGGTCGTAACATCTAAATGTGCAAATGTTGTGGCCAGGGCGGGATTGGTCAAATCATCCGCAAGTACCTAAACTGCTTGAATAGAAGTTATGGACCCCTCGTTGGTAGAAGTAATTCTTTCTTGTAATGAACCCGCTTGGACAAAACGAAAGATATTATCAATAAAAAGAAGCAAGTCTTGTTCATTAACATCTTGGAAATATTCTACTATAGTTAGGAAAGTTAAACCAACTCTCATACGAGCTCCTAACGGTTTATTCATCTGATCGTAGACTAGAGCTATTTTTTATTCTTCAATATTTTGTTCATTAATTACTCCATATTCTTTCATTTCCTTGTAAAGATCATTTCTTTCACAAGTATGTTCACTTACTTTACCAAATACAGATATGCCCCCATGAGCTTTGACAATGTTGTTGATCAATTCCATAATTGAGTACTGTTTTACCCACTACAGCCCCCCGAATAGTCCTATTTTTTCTCCACGACTATAAGGTGCTAAAAGATCTACTACTTTAATTCCCGAATAGTCCTATTTTTTCTCCACAACAATAAGGTGCTAAAAGATCTACTACTTTAATTCCTATTTCAAAAATAGATAATTATGTATCTAATTGTATAAAGGCAGGCGTAGATTTATGAATGGCAAATATTGTGTGAGTATCTACTGGACCTAAATTATCGACGGGCTCTCTAAGCACTTTGAAAATTCATCCTAACGTCATCCTGTCTACTAGAACACTTAAAGGAGCTCCTGTGTCAGTCACTTCCATTTCTCTCATTAGACCATCTGTAGCACTCATAGCTACAGCTATAACTCGATTATTTCTTAATAATTCGATTATTTCTTAATAATTGTTGTACTTCACAAGTCACATTAATTGGTTGAACAATAGTATCTCGACTCTTAACTACCAGGGTGTTGTAAATATTAGGCATCTTGTTGAGTGGAAAAGCTACATCCAACACCAGACCAATAATTTGAGCAATGTGCCACATGTTTATACTCATAATAAAAAAAAAAGATGGCAAAATTTTTTGTGAAAATTATTTAAATAAAAATAAATATTTGATAGTCAAGCAAGTTAAGTTGATCGGTTAATTCAATAAGAAATATGAAATGGACGTTAGCACCGGACTTTGTTGGTACCACCCAACTGGATTCAATTGTCTACTTATTAAATTTCGATGGGGGAATTTTCAAATTCAACCGAAAACCATTTTCAAAACATCAACTGGATTTGTATTTTATGTAAACGATACATTTGAAAGTTTTAGGTCGATGTTGGCGTGGATTGAATTTTGATTATGGGAATCATGTGAAGAAAGAAAGTCATGTGCATCCAAAGCCTAAAGACCAACTTTTGTAGGGTCATATTAGATATGACAAAACACCTCGTTTCTCTTATCAAAATCAATCACTACAGAAATTCACATCCATGTTACCACCTCCATCCCCCTTCAAAACACGGCAAAGCCAATATCAAATTTCATATTCTTAGCCTTTTAAATTCACCATCCAATTCTCAACAGCATTCTATGGCAAAAAAATGGTCACCACCATTTTGTTTTCAAGGCTCTTAATATAAATAAGGACCCATATCCTTGGAATCCCTGCATTACCATATACAGTTTCTCATCTCAGTTTTACACTTTATAGTCCGTTAAAGCACTCTCAGTCTCAGTGTCTCTCTTCCTCACACTCTCAGATGATGAAGAGCATCAGTTTTCAAAATTCCCATATCATAGTTTACCTGATAATCTTCATCTCTTGCTGTGGTATCTATGTTTCATGTGATCCAAATGTTTCTACCGCTACCTCAGCATTCAAATGCCTCCCTGACCAGAGCACTGCTTTGTTGGAATTCAAACAAGAGTTTTCTCTTCAAAAGCCCAACTTCAGTTATTATTATTACCATTGCTTCATGTATTCAAATCCTTTCTATGATGATTCTATTCTCCCGCACTCTTATCCGAAGATGAAGTTTTGGAAAGAAGGAAAGGATTGCTGTACCTGGGACGGTGTTGCATGCGACATGAAGACTGGTCAGGTCGTAGGCCTTGACTTGTCCTACAGCTGGCTTCAAGGGCCTTTGCGTTCTAATAGCAGCCTGTTTAAGTTGCATCAACTTCAGAAGGTCATCCTTCCCTACAACAACTTCAGTTTCTGCCACATTCCCTCAGAATTCGGCCAGCTTTCGAGGTTAACCTATCTCATACTCTCCTACTCAATGTTTTCTGGGGAAGTCCCATCTGAAATCTCTTATCTGACAAATTTGCTTTACCTTGGTCTCTCTTCTTTTAAAAGTTATGATGATACTAGTTTTTTATATCTTAAAAGAGTGGACTTCACAAGGTTTATCAGAAACATGACGAATTTAAGGGGACTTTACCTAGACCAAGTTAACCTTTCATCCTCAATTCCTGAATCCCTGACAAATTTGTCTTCCTTGACATTTCTCCAACTTAGTGGATGTGATTTATATGGAAAGTTTCCAGAGAAAATCTTTCAGTTACCGAAGTTGGAATTGATTATTGTGCCTTGTAACCATCTTCTCACTGGATTTCTTCCACAATTTCATAATTTGAGTTCTCTTACCGGGTTGAATCTGGACATGATGAATTTTTCAGGGAAATTACCAAACTCAATTGGCCTCCTGGAATACTTGAAAGAGTTTGCTATCCGGCTATGTAATTTTATGGGACCTCTTCCTTCTTCAATTTGGAACCTTTCCAATCTCAACTATCTTGAACTCTCACAAAACAACTTCAATAGCCCTGATCTTCCATCTACATTGGGAAACCTTGCAAAACTTGTTGATCTATCACTTCATTCCGCTCAATTTAGTGGTGAAGTACCCTCTTCACTTGGAAACCTCACGCAGTTGAAATATTTTGATATTTCATATAATAATCTGTCTTTTACAAAATTAAACACAATATCTGAACTTCCAAAGTTTCAAACCTTAGTTTTGGGTTCCTGCAACTTACGTGAATTTCCAAGCTTCCTTAAGACCCAAGATCAATTAGAGAATCTTGATCTTTCCAGCAATAGAATTGAAGGTCAAATACCAAAATGGTTCTGGGGCATAGCAAAGAAGAAACTGGAAATTCTAGACTTGAGTCATAACAAGTTTCAAGGATCACTTGACTCTCCACCATTGTTGACATCTTTCTTTGACATCTCAGAAAATAAAAAGACTTATCTTAGAGTCCTTGACATCTCTAAGAACCAGTTTAGTGGAACCATTCCGCAATGGCTGGGTAACTTTGGTAGTTCTCTAGAGATATTGAATCTCCAAGGGAACAACTTTCATGGAAATCTGCCACAGATGTTTAGAAATGGAAGCATGCTCAATCTGAAGAAACTTGATCTTAGTGACAACCAGTTTCAAGGGAAGGTTCCACCGTTCTTGATCACCTGCAGGAAGCTACAAGTTCTAAATCTTGGACACAACCAAATAAGTGACACATTCCCATTTTGGTTACAAAGTATGCCTGAGCTACAAGTTCTTGTGTTGCGATGGAATAAATTTTATGGTCCTATATGGAATCCTCATAAGTTTCGAGGTTTTGAAAGCTTGCGTATCATGGATCTATCTTTTAATAATTTTAGTGGAAGGTTACCATCCGAATACTTTACAAATTGGGTTGGCATGATACAAGCTCCTTGTGGAAATAAAAAGACATTGATATATATGGAAGATAGATATCCGTTCACCTACGAGCGTGCATCAACGATTGTGACCAATAAGGGAGTAGAAATGGAATTGGATAGGATCCTAAAAACCTTAACATCCATTGACCTCTCAAATAATAGATTTGATGGAGAAATTCCAAGTTCGATAGATAATCTTCAGGCTTTAGTGGTGCTCAACTTGTCCAGCAACAGTTTTACAGGTTCAATCCCACCATATCTTGGAAATATGAGCGAGCTTGAATCCTTGGATCTTTCTAAAAACAAGCTCTCCGGTAGAATCCCTCAACAGTTGGCAAATCTTACATTCCTCGAGTATTTAAACCTCTCTCAGAATCAACTCACAGGGCCAATTCCACAAGGAAAACAACTTAACACTTTTTCAAGTTCATCTTTTGCTGGAAATCCAGGATTATGTGGCTCTCCATTGTCAAGATACTGTGGAAACGTGGATTCACCGGTTGTTCACCATGACAAAGAAGTAGAATCTGAAGACGGTTTTACTTGGAAACCAGTGGCTGTGGGATATGGATTTGGAATAGTTGTTGGATTCGTTATTGGACATGTCATCCTCTCTCAAAGAAGGTCCAACTGGTTTTGGCGAAGTTTTGTGGGAAAATTTATCTATGCTGCATGCTGATCAACCTGGTTCCAATACAGTGGAACAAAGTTGAAGACTTTGAAGGTATTTCTTCTTCTATTTTGGTTGTCTATCTAATTTTCCTATAACATAAAACCTCATTAATTTTTATTGGTGTAGTTACATGAAGAAACATTTAATTTTGCAGTAGTACTTTTTTCATAAGTGAGTAATTATATTAGTAACTAGATCCTAGCCTATATATATATATATATATATTTGTTCCAAATTATTTTAAGTTAAGATAATACATGTAGACTATGCTTGGGGCTTTAGAAGTCACCACCTATATAATGTTTTAAATGATTTTTTTTATTGTTTATTTAGTTTAGAGCGAAGGGTTATTTATAACTAAATCATTTTTTTAAGTGATTCTAATACGTTAATAAGCAATTATAAATCTTAATGAATGCTTTGATATATATACGTTTAATAGCATATGTTGAGTCGATTCACGAACTTTTGGATTGCCTTTATGGTTCTTCACAAAAGATCAGTGTACATATGCCTGTGCATATGGGAGGGCCTACCTATATGTTCAAAGTGCGGCTTGGTTTGGTTCTTACCTTTTGGACATGATTATTTCTGTCTTTTTAAAAACTTTGATTTTCCTACGTGTTTTAAATGCATAAACTGATGAGACTTTCTGACCAATTCCTACAAGTATTAATTGATGGCTAGAAGAATTATGAAAGTATAAGATCTGAGTTTTGAAGTGTGTTTCATATATGTATTTTTCGTATGAATATGAAATTGTGTTTTAATCGTTTTAAGGGTTTAATATACTTTCGTAGCTCTAGTTTAGTTTGGCCAGATTTCAATTAGGGAGCAATTAAATTTTTTCTTTCCCTTAAAACCCTTAAGTTTCGAATTTGTTTCAATTAGGGTTCTCTTTTAAAAATTCCCTCTAATTTCTCCAAAATTTCCCCAAATTTCTCCAAAATTTTGAAAGAAAACATGATTGCACAATCTGAAAAACCATTGTATCCAAGGCATGTGACCTGAATTTCTTTAAGATTATTTGGCCAACAACAAAAGTTGGTTTCCACTATCTATTCTTTGGATAATGCAATTATGTTTTCGACAAACATTTGGGGAAATTTGATTTGGGGCTTGCTGTGGAAAGGCATTGAATCATATTGAATATTAGAGAGCATCAATTGAAAAAAAATATTTAAGAGGACTGTAATTAAATGGAAGCCTGTACTATAGTGTATTACACCCTTGTTTTAAAAGCAAAGCATAGTGACTTACTAAAATTTATGCTCATTATAATTCTTTTACGGTTTTGGTACTCCTTGGTGACGAATACAAATAAAAGGGGATTTGGCGGTGTCATAGGCTTTTGGCAAGTGTAATAATTGTCCGTATTGCTTAGTAGATTTTGAAATTCTGTTCTGTGACACTTTACAATATTACTGTTTGGGATTTGATATTTCAGTATTATATTTAAGAATTTTATGTTTTGTATTATTATGTTAGTAAGTTGGATGTTTCTAGTTATTAATAAGAGAATGATCATATTAACGCCCTTGATCTTAAAAATTCAAGGTGTTCATTACAATTACCATTACAGACAGCACATGCTTCCATTTTGAAGCAATAGACCATCGAAGTCGATGGACCATCAAAGTGGTAAACAAGTCTGTCACTCTTGGCATATATAGCCTTAAGGGTGTCATGAGTACCTAATTGGTTGGAAGGATGACTTTGTAGTTGAGAACTTTGACTTTGACTCAGTGGTTGTTATCGACAAATGACGCCTCACCAATCTTCTTTGGTCCCCCAATATGTGAACCGCAATCCATATTTTCAATTCATGCTTAGCCTCAATGAGCTACGCTTTTATTTTATTTTTTCATTTGTACATCGTCATGATATCACAAATTATCACAATCTGTAGACCCCATGCATATTTTGAATCACAATCTGATGATATTGCCCTCAAAAGTTCATATTTATAAAATGTGAATCAGAATTAGATTATATATTTTAACATCCTCCTTTATGTACGTGTTAGAACGTGAACCTTTGTGGGCTGCAGGAGAAATCCCAAATGTAAACTGTGGGATATATCTTCCTTGTGCATATTTAGGAACCTACAAATGAGGACCAATACCTCGTGGAAAACCCATAAAAAAAAATCCCTCACGTGAAAGTGAAATATTAATTTTTGAACCCCACTGTAGAAAAGATTGAATTCAATACACTAACCGCTCTGATACCAACCAGCAAGTAAAATAACATTGTGTATAATATATTTCTCTATTCATAATTGGGTTGGTGTAAATACATAAGCAAGGGTATGTATAATAGAAAACATACAAAATAATAGATGCTTACAATAAATGGCTTTAATAAACACCATAAATAGCTAAGGTTCTAATTGGTATGAAGGAGGGGAGAGGGAGGGGGAGGGGTGAGAAAAGGAAAAGGTTGAAGAAGTAAGTGAATTAGATTAATTTTTATATTGTTTGATATGATGTAAAAGAAGAATAGTATAATAGATTAAAATAAAATTAAAAATTTATTAGTTAGTTAGAAAAGTTTTTCCTCCTTCAATTCTTCCAATATTAAAGGGAGTATTTTTTTATGGATTTGGATGAATATATCATCAACTTTCAAATCAACTTACTCTATCAATCCCTCTTACCAAATAACCACCACCTCTTAAATCCTTAAACCACTTCCTCTTTCTCAATTTCTCCATTAATATATCCTACTAAACAAGAGCTAAAAGTATTTTATGCACTATAGCGACTAATAAAATGCTCAAGAAAAGCCCTAAAGATAAGATGCTCAAAAACAGTCCTGTGCACATAGCCTTCTTTCCTTTAGGACACTCAGGAAAAATTGTCAAGCTGTCCTGCATAAGCGAAGGCCTCACCTGACCCACAAATAAAAGTTGTGGGACCAACAATAAAATAGTCTTAAACTAGTGGCCGTACCTGACTCCTTGAAAGAACTCTTTTTTTTTTTTTTTTTCATGCACTTGATCGTTGTGGGTTCGTATACGAACACAAATAGTTTCTCAAATCCTTTTTTTCTTTTGTCCTATTAATTAAAATTTTTATTGTTGAATCTGGTTTATTTAAATTTAATGTAGAGTATCATTAAATAAATTTGGTTGTTTAGGAGTAAAACGGATATTTCAGCAGTCAACATCTAACTTTTTAGATGTTTTGACACTGTTTGATAAGTTTTGGATAATTTCATAAAACCAAGTTATTTGAGGGGGTTTTATGATTTTTACCCAAGAATATTAAACCCTTTATTGAAGGGCAAAACCTAGTGCATGAGTTCTTTTATAATTTTGAGGTACTGCACATCCAACTTTTTGGATGTCGCAGTGTTTGATAAGTTTTTGGTAATTTTAGGAAACCAAGTTAATTGAGGGAGGTTTTATGATATTTACCCAAATATATCAAACCCTTTTTTAAAAAGCAAAAAGGGTACATGAGTTCTTCTCTTTCGTACCATGACAAATAGGCACTTAATCTGAAGAGCGAGATGTACCTAATTTGTCACGAATAGGGCTCTTAATTTGAAGAGATGCACCTAATTTGTCACTTGACATATACGACCAGTGTTAAATTTTTAAATTGAAGTTTACGGGATTAACTCATCCTTTAAAAACTAGTTTATAAAATGAGATTTGTTCAAGACTTAAAAACACAACACATTCTTATTGTACTCAGGTGATTTGCCACTGCTCTAACAAAAGTCAGCCATTCCATCAAGCAATGATCTTTAATTGGAACTCCCGAAAACAAGAAAAAAAATAAAAATGTGCATGCCGCTTTCTTGCTATTTCCATCCTCAATCAGTAATTGGTTCACCATCATGCCAAGGCCTCAAACTGAGAACCGAAGATGTGCCGGATAAAGCTCTTCAATGCTTTAAGGCAGTGGATTAGAAAGATTTTGACAGGGTAATGGTTGATTCTTAATGCGAGGCATTATATAAATATCATCATGTCATTCTGATGATTTAAACTATAATTTTTAAGATTTTTATATTTCATTTACTATATATTTTATATTATTCTACCCAAAAAAATTCAGTTTGGATTACCTGCTGAAGAATTATCATTGGAGCTTTGAAATATTTGATTCTTTGAATATATCAAAACATACAAATAGCTAGTTTTTTTTTTTTTTTTTAGGCTAATCACCAAAAATTGTTGAGAATTATGGATTCTGGTCTCAGAATGTAGTAATAATTCGATTGCCTTAAAATCTAACATTTCTTTGAATAATTACTTATTAATTAATTTGAGCTTACAATGAATGAACACGAAGACAAATATATTACTGTAGAATAACATTAATTAATTATCAATAGTCTTTAGTGGAAGGGAAACGTGATACCAATCCCTTTTGATAAGCTAATAAAACATCGTAATATCCAAAATTTGTTATAGTTTGAGGAATTATGTATATGGAATAATGCTTTGTGTGGCTTTTTCTTTTTGATAAATAAAAAAGATTTCCATGTAAATTTTATTAGTGGATAGGGTCTTTTTATTGCTCTCACTTTACAATCCTTTAGGAGTTTATAACAAGTAACCCACACCCCTAACATATCATCATTTATGTGTGTGACTGTTGGTAAGTGGTTACAGCCTCTTTGTTGTAGGCAGAAACTAAAAGAATCTAGATCCATTCACTCAAACGCTAATAAGAAAAAGGGATTTCAATGCTTGTTGATTCACAATGAATACCAAAAATTGAGGGAAAAGACAATAATATCAACTTCATAAATAAAACGGCTGTCCTTTTATATTCTCTCACACCAGGTGTTAATAGGAAACATAATAAAATCCTAAAACCTAATAACTAAATAAATTAAAGTAATTAAAAATAATAAACTCCAAAATTTACCAAAAATAGATAGAAATATAATATAAACTGAGATGAATCCAACGCAATTGACGGTACTATAATTGAAAATTCACACGCCAAGAAAACTTAGCACCAATTATTATCAGAAATGGCAAATTTGTCTTTCCGAGGCATAAACGATGTTATTTGGCTGAAAAAGACGTTCAGTCAAAAATACATATCTTTGAGCCCCATATCCAACGAATTTAGACTCATAAATCTCATCAAAATCTAATACTAATCTCAACTCCACATGTCTTGGCCCCCATCTAACCACGTTTTAGATGCTCTAGGAGTGCCATGTAATTCAACGCCATGCGTGGTGCATCACCCGCTCAATAGAGATTTCTCCATGGACAAGGTGACAAGACCAACAAATGACAAGTGCTTTTTCCTTGTGTGGATCATTTTTCAATGAAAATTTGATTAGTGCTTACGCGTCTTACTTTTAGTGCTGTATTAGGAGTTAGTCCACATACTGCTTGACTTAAAACAGACAACGAATTTGTTTCAAATCTGACAAGCCAATGGTTTTTTCCCAACACATTAACTTACTGTGAATGGTATCGTGGAGTCCCGGCCGTCTCATTTGAAAGTTTTTGATTGACGTTGACGTGGATTATTATTGAATTTTTATACTCGAGAATCCGTGATAGATAGAAAGTCATGTGCATCCAAAAGCCTAGAAGACCAACTTTTCAAAGGTTATATTATAATATGACAAAAACATCTCATTTCTCTAATCAAAATCAATCACTATTCTCTGTACACGCGGCAAAGCCAATATCAAATATTGTATTTTTAGGTCCATTTTTTTCTATATTCACCGTCCAATTCTCATCCAATATTCAAAATCACTCTCATATTTTACCTGATGTCCCTTGATTATTGGACAGGGAAATAAAGTAAACAAGCAGAGTGCATGGTTGATTTACTAGAAATTATGTGGTGATCAATCAATTTCTGTGTTTGACAAACCATGCTGGTAATCACGTATTGATATACATGATGATATCTCGTTTCTATTAGAGATGAGTAATTAATATTAACTTAATAATGAGTGAAGAATATTTACTTTTGATGAATGGTAGAAACAGATTGACTACCTCCTCTCTCTTGCCGAAATCAAATCATGCTCTTAATTAACACCCACTCACTACCTCTTTTCTACATGGGAAACCCAAAATCAATCGTCAATTTTTTTTTAATTTTTTTTTTGTTCCCATCTATATGTGATTCATCAACATTGTATGCTTTTTCCTCACTCCATTTTCTGTTCAATTAAATGAGAGATTTCATTTACAACAATTAGACGGCTTGACAACATCTACCATATATATAAACGTTAAAGCCTCGGAAATTCTACCTGACCAAATATTTTAAAGCACACTCAGTCACTGTGTCTCTTCCTCACACTCTACGACGATGAAGTGCATCAGTTTCCAAAATCTCCATATCGTATTTTACCTGACAATCTTCATCTCTTATCGTGGTATCTATGTTTCATGTTCTCCAAATGTTTCTACCACTAACTCTGCATTCAAATGCCTCCCTGACCAGACAACTGCTTTGTTGCAATTCAAACAAGACTTTTCATTTCAAAAACCCAACTTCAGTTATTATTATTATCATTGTTCCATGTTTTCAAATCCTTACTATAATGATATTCAGCCAGACTCTTATCCGAAGATGAAGTTTTGGAAAGAAGAAAAGGATTGTTGTTCCTGGGACGGTGTTACATGCGACATGAAAACTGGTCATGTAGTAGGCTTGGACTTGTCTCACAGCTGGCTTCAAGGACCTTTGCGTTCTAATAGCAGCCTGTTTAAATTGCATCAACTTCAAAAGATCAACCTTGCCTATAACAACTTCACTTTCTGCCACATTCCCTCAGAATTCGGCCAGCTTTCGAGGTTAACCGATCTTATACTCTACTACTCTATGTTTTCCGGGCAAATCCCATCTGAAATCTCTTGTCTGACCAATTTAGTTTACCTTGGTCTGTCTTCTTTCAAGAATTATGATGACACAAGTTTTTATATCTTAAAAGAGTGGACTTAACGAGCTTTATCCAAAACATGACAAATTTAAGAAGACTTTACCTCCGCCATGTTAACCTTTCATCATCAGTTCGAATCCCGACAAATTTGTCTTCCTTGACACATCTCTCACTTGGTGGATGTGGTTTATATGGCAAGTTTCAGAGGAACTCTTTCAGTTGCCCAAGTTAGAATTCATACAAGTGCCCTGTAACTATCTTCTCAATGGATTTCTTCCACAATTTCAAAATTGTAGTTCTCTAAGGCAGTTGAATCTTGCCATAACAAACTTTTCAGGAAATTACCAGTATCAATTGGCCACCTCGAGTCCTTGAGTGCTTTTGTTATCTGCCAATGTAATTTTGTAGGACCTCTTCCTTCTTCCATTTGGAACCTTTCCAATCTCAGCATTGTTGACCTCTCATTCAACCACTTTAATAGTCACGAGCTTCCATCTACATTGGGGAACCATGCAAAACCCAATTTAGTGGCTCTATGGCTTCGTTCCGCCCAATTTAGTGGTGAAATACCCTCTTCAATTGGAAACCTCACACAGTTGAAACATTTAGATATTTCATATAACAGTCTAAGTCTACCAAAAGTAAACACAATTTCTGAACTTCCAAAATTTCAAACATTATATTTGGCTTCATGCAACTTGAGTGAATTTCCAAAATTCCTTAAGACCCAAGATCAATTAGAGCATCTAGATCTTTCCAACAACAGAATTGAAGGTCAGATACCAAAATGGTTCTGGGCATAGCAAATAAGAAACTGGACTTTCTAGACTTGAGTGGCAATAAGTTGCAAGGATCACTTAGTGTTCCACCATTGTTCACATCTTTCTTTGACATCTCGAGAATAATTTGACTGGAAAAATTCATCCATCATTTAAATGGACTAATCTTAAAGTCCTTGACATGTCCGAGAACCGCTTTAAGCGGAACCATTCCGCAATGGTTGGGTAACTTTGGCACTTCTCTAGAGATATTGAATCTGCATGGGAACAACATTCATGGGAGTGCACAGATGTTAACAAAAGTAGCATGCTCCATCTGAAGAAGCTGGATCTTAGTCACAACCAGTTCACGAGGGAAGGTTCCACAATTCGAGAAATTGCGTAAGCTACAAGTTCTAAATCTCGGACACAACCAGATAAGTGACACATTCCCTTTTTGGTTACAAGGTATGCCCGAGCTACAAGTTCTTGTGTTGCGCAGAATAAATTTTATGGTCCTATATGGCATCCTCCTAAGTTTTGGAGCTTTGAAAGATTGCATATTATGGATCTATCTTTTAACAATTTTAGTGGAAGTTTACCATCAGAATACTTTACAGATTGGGTTGCCATGATTCAACGTCCGTGGAAATGCGAGCAATTGAGATATGTGGAAGATAAATTATATCCATTCAAACACTATCTGAATTCAATTACTGTGATCGATAAGGGATTAGAAATGAAATCTATGAGGATCCTGACAACCTTTACATCTATTGACCTCTCAAATAATAGATTTGATGGAGAAATTCCAAGTAGCATAGGTAATCTGCAGGCTTTAGTGGTTCTCAACTTGTCCAGCAATAATTTTACGGTTCAATCCCACCATCTCTTGGAAATATGAGCGAGCTTGAATCCTTGGATCTTTCTAGAAACAAGCTCACTTGTAGAATCCCTCAACAGTTGACAGATCTCACATTCCTCGAGTATTTAAACCTCTCCCAGAATCAACTCACTGGTCCAATACCGCGAGGAAGCCAGTTTGAAACTTTTTCAAGTTCATCTTATGTGCAAAATCTAGAATTGTATGGCCCTCCATTGTCAAGAATCTGTGATAAAGAGGATTCGCCCATTTTTCACCAAGACAATGAGGTGGAATCAGAAGATGGTTTTACTTGGAAACCAGTAGTAGTGGGATATGGATTTGGAATAGTTGTTGGATTCATTATTGGACACGTCACCCTCTCTCAAAGAAGGTCCAACTGGTTTTGGCAAAGCTCTGTGGGAAAATTTATCCACGCTGCATGCTGATGAACCTGGATTCTCAGCAGTGGAACATAGTTGAAGACTTGAAGGTATTTCTTCCTTTTGGTTACCTTTTTAAGTTTGCTATAACATAAGCCTCATTTATATTAGCGTAGTTACACGGAGAAACATTAATAAGTTTGCAATAGTTTTGTTGTAAATAGAAAAATGGAAAATATAAAACTTAATTTAATTTGTATCTAAAGCAATTGCTACAAATATTTTCTTTAAATTAGAACTCACGAATTATAATATATTATGGTTTATTTATTGTTTATTTAGTTTAAAGTTAAGATCAATTGTAGCTACATCATACTATGGGTTCTACACACATTATGAAATTTTTTTCTCTTTATTTATTGATTTTCAGGTACTCTTTGGTGACGAGTCAAATAAAAGAGGATTTGGCAGATGTATTACTTGGTAGATTTTGAAATTCTGTAATTTTGAAGAGGACTTACAATTCTGGTTACGATTTGATATTTTGGGGTTTATTTGGAGAATGCTATGTTTAGTAACGTTACTTTAGTATGTTGGATATCTCTAGCTATTAGTAAGAGAATGATGTTTATCAAACACTCCAACAGTTTTATTGGAGAATGCTATGTTTAGTAATGTTGCTTTCATATCTGGCTCTCATCCAGTGTTTAAAAGAAATGAAATAGAAGGATCATCTTCCTGCTAAGCAGGATTGGACTTTGGATAGATATTTAGAAACCAGAGTATTTGCAATTACAGATGGATAACTAATTACATGGGCAAATCAAGGATCACCGTGCTTCCATTTTTAAGAGATGCACCATCAAAGTGCCACTACAAAAAAAATTGGGCTTCAGCTACAAGCCTTTTTTTGTAGCTCAAGGACGACATTTGTTGCTCTAGGACATTTAATTATGAAAATATTAAAAGCCCGTATTTAAATCCTCTTCAATTATGAAAGTAATGTTTCATGATTAACTCTATGTTTGTATGGATGAAATAGAAAGGACAGAAAAGAAAAATATTTGGTTCCCTCATTTGAATTGCTAAAAATTAGTGCAAAGAAAATGGAAGAGAACGAAAATAATGGATTTCAAAAATTAATGCAAAGAAAAGGGAAGAGAAGAAAAAGTAAGGATTAGGATATGGGCATTTTCCCATTTAATTTCCACCCAAAATTGAAAAAAAAAATAAGAGAAAGAAAAATGGTTTAATAAAACTTTTTAATCTTCTAAAATTATCCTTATTAATAATGCATAAGAAAATTTATTAACTTTTATATAAGAGTATTTTTGTAAAGTACATAAACTGCATTAATATTGATTAAAAAAAATAAACTGCACTAATTGATTTGTTATTTTTGTCATCTAAATAACAATTATTATAAATAGTATTATTTCATTTTCTTTTCTTTCTTTGTCTTTCCTTAGTTCAATCCAAACATGCCTAACCACGAAAGTATTTACTAAATCCCCTCCAATAACACCAAACCCTTTTGATAAGCTAATAAAACCTTGTAATATCCAAGTTTGCTAAACAAATTTGGTAACTCTAGTTTAAGGAATTATATAGAACAATACTCTATGTGACTGAGTAATGCAAATCTAGATCCTCTCTTTGTTTTTTTCTATTCTTGTCCCTTCTTGATTTTTAATCTCTTCTATTCATTTATCATCTGACGGTCCATATGTATACCAACTCATCCTATTTTTTCATTTAATTTAATCTTTAATTTAATTAATTTTTTTGACACATCACCGTTGTTTGTTTAATCCTTTAAACTGATAACATAGCAGTGAAAAACAAATGTTACATTCACATGATATTGTTCTGCAGCTCTCTCTTATCTCTCTGTATTCACTTCTCTCTCTTCTAAAATCTTTTAAAATTGTTAAATTTTCTTATACCTAAAAAGTTTTAAAAGTATAAGTTTACCCAATAAATTTTAGAAATTTTTAAATTTGATAACCACCGTAAATTTTTTGCTCTATCTTCCCATAAAGAACAAACCCAATCGAAAAACAATAAATTAATTAGTTGTAGATCTTCCTAAGATATTAGATCTTCATAAAACCTCCATTTAAGCTATTCTATAAACCTAAGGCCTATGGGCGATGTAAATATAGGTTTAAGCATCAATTTTAGATTTTTATCAGTATGAAAAAAATAAGTTTTCTTATTACAATATTTTATTATTATTATTATTATTATTGACTTTAAGTTTTTTTAAAAAAATAATACGGGAGTTTCTTTTTAATTAGTGTGAGAGGAATGCTTGCAACAAACAATAGAATTTCTTTATTTGGTGAGAGAAGAAGATTGAAACGAGTGTGGGAGGAGAGAAAAGCTGAAGACAGACTACAAGCGTGTTTTTTTTTTTTTTTTTCAACTGCTTTGTAATCATTAGATAATGTGATTATGTGGATGGTGATGTGTCAAAAATATTTAAATTAAAATAAAAAAAACAGGATGAGTTGGCATGCAAATGGATGAATAAAATTAAAAGATAAGGAAGAACAACCAAATTACCTAAACCAAGTTAACCTTTCATCCTCAATTCCTGAATCCCTGACAAATTTGTCTTCCTTGACATTTCTCCAACTTAGTGGATGTGATTTATATGGAAGGTTTCCAGAGAAAATCTTTCAGTTATCCAAGTTGGAATTGATTATTGTGCCATGTAACCATCTTCTATCTGGATATCTTCCACAATTTCATAATTCGAGTTCTCTTACGGGGTTAAATCTGGACATGACGAATTACCTGTTTTAAATGCATAAACTGATGAGACTTTCTGACCAAGTCCAACGAAGTATTAATTAATTGATGGCTAGAAGAATTATGAAAATATAAGATCTAAGTTTTGAAGTGGGTTTCATATATGTGTTTTCGTATGAATATGAAATTGTGTGTTTAATCGTTTTAAGGGTTTAATATACTTTAGTGGCTCTAGTTTAGTTTGGCCAAATTTCAATTAGGGAGCTATTAAATTTTTTCTTTCACTTGAAACCCTTTGGTTTCCAATTTGTTTCAATTAAGGTTCTCTTCTAAAAGTTCTCTCAAATTTCTTCAAAATTTTGATAAAAAACATGATTGCACAATCTAGAAAACCATTGTATCCAAGGCATGTGACCTGAATTTTTTTAAGATTATTTGACAAACAACATAAGTGATTTTCCTTGCTATCTATAATTTGGATAATGCAGTTATGTTTTCTTCAAACATTTGGGGAAATTTAGTTTGGGGCTTTTTGTGGAAAGGCATTGAATAATATTGAATATAGAGAGCATCAATTGGAAAAAAAAAGAAAAAAGAAAAAAACATTTAAGAGGACTGTAATTAAATGGAAGCCTGACCAAATTATTTTAAGTTTAGATAATACATGTAGATTATGCTTGTGACCTGAATTTCTTTAAGATTATTTGGCAAACAACAAAAGTGGTTTTCCTAGCTATCTATAATTTGGATAATGCAATTATGTTTTCTGACAAACATTTGGGGAAATTTAATTTGGGTATTTGTGCGGAAAGGTATTGAATCATATTGAGTCTTAGAGAGCATCAATTGAAAAAAAAAAGAAAATTTAAGAGGACTGTAATTAAATGGAAGCCTGACCAAATTAGTAGAAATTTACTATAGTGACTAACTAAAACAACGTATTTCACCCTTGTTTTAAAAGCAAAGCATAGTGATTTGCTACAATTTATGCTCGTTATAATTCTTTTACGCTTTTCAGATCCTTAGCGACTGTAACACAAATAAAAGGGGATTTGGCAAGTGTCATAATTGTCCCTATTACTTAGTAGATGTTGAAATTCTGTTATGTGACACTTCACAATATTACTGTTTGGGATTTGATATTTCAGTATTATATTTAAGAATTTTATGTTTTGTATTATTACGTTAGTAAGTTGAATGTGTCTAGTTCTTAATAAGACAATGATCATTGACACCCTTGATCTTAAAAATTCAGGGTGTTCATTACAATTACCATTACAGACAGCACAAGCTTCCATTTTGTAGCGATGGACCATCAAAGTGGTAAACGAGTCTGTCACTCTTGGCATATATGGCCTTAAGGGTGTGATGAGTTTTGTTGGAAGACTGATGACTTTGTAGTTGAGAACTTTGACTTTGACTCAAGGGGTTGTTATCGACAAATGACTGCCTCAGCCGAGCAATAAGTGAATCGCAATCCTGCATATTTTCAATGCATGCGAGCTGCAAACAAACTGCACCTCACGGCAAGTCTGCTTCTGCTTTTATTTTTGTTCCATTTGTCCATCATCTTGACATCACAAATTATCTACAGAAAGAAGTCTGTAGACCCACAAATGAGGACCAGTACCCATAAAAAAAAGTCCAACGCGCGAAAGTGGAAAATTAATTATTGAAACCCTACAGTAAAAAAGATTGAACTCAAGACACTAGCTGCTCTACTACCATATTAAAGCAACAAGCAAGTAAAATAACACTATGTATATTATATTTCTCTCTTCATATTTGGGTGGTATAAATATATAACCAAGGGTATGTATAATAGAAAACCTACAAAAGAATAGATGCTTATAATAAATGGCTATAATAAACACAATAAATACCTAAAAGCAAGGAATATTATTACTCCTACAATCAAGGGTAATAGTGAAGAAGGTATCTAAGAGCATCTCCAATGGTTTTGTCTTATATGTGATTTAGAATGTAGAATACCATACTGTTTATGTGGCAAATGTCTATTTAATAGACAATATATTTAAATGTTAACTCTCCAATATGATAAAATAATCAAAATACTAAATTATTTAATAGATAATATATTTAAATATTAACTCTCTAATGAGTTATACTAACTGATGTATAATTTAATTTTTAAAATTATATTTAATTAAAATTAAAATAAATTAATTTAAATAATAAATAAATCAAAATAATGAGTCATACTATTTAACATAGTTCTTAGACGTAGACAATCTCTTTCATAAAACCATCAGAGATGTTTTTTTTTAAAGCTCTATCGATTTGATTTGATGTGGAATAATTTTTTTTTAATAATAGACGGAACTATTCGAAATGTTTAAATGTGACCTGTACTCCATGTCACCAAAGTTACATCATTTTCATTTATTATTTTACACGGAATGGTTAATGACCAATGTACATGCACACGAGTAGAAAAAGTAAGTTAATAATAATGGAGTAAATTATAGTTCAAACAACGAATGGAAGCCACATATGGCAACGTGGAGCCCCTGTTACATTTGAGAGTTTTTCGTTAGAACGTGGATTGAATTTTCATTCACGGACTCTCTCACATCAACTTACCACCACCACCTCCCTTCTATATACGGCAAAGCCAATATCAATATCATATTCTTAGGTCCACTTTTTTTTCGTATATAAAATGTAATATTTTTATCGCAGAGTATAATTTTACAGCTGATAGTTAAAAAATATTAAAATTAAAATTTTTTAAAATATTTGGCACCAACTTTTCCTCCAACGAAATGCCCACTAAAATAGTACAATTTGAAAAAATACCCACCAATTTATAATTTTTATAAAATTTAATCAAACTACCATATTTGCCCCCTCATTAATGAATAGCCCCACCAATTCAATTTTCTCACTTTACTATTTTCTTTTTTCACGTGTTCTTTCTTCCTTAATTCTTCACTATTCCTCCATCCACCTGCATCGCACCCACCAAGAGAAAACTAAGAAGAAGAATAGCTTGTGAGATTTTGGTTTTAATTTTGAATAGTTTTTGTGTATTTTGTTTGCATTTCTATGAGATTTGAAAAAATTACAAAATCTATCAAATTTTGTATTGGTAGGAATGCTCCCTAGGCGAGTTTGCCGAGGGCCTAGACAGACTCGTCTAGTGGTGCATATATATTGCACATATACTTCACTAGGCGAGTCTGCCGAGGGCCTAGACAGACTCGTCTAGTGGTGCATATATATTGCACGTATACTTCACTAGTGGGTTTAAGACGCTGGTGTGCATACATGTATCCTTCACTATGCGAAGTGCGCTTAGGCCCCGGCGGACTTGCCTAATGAATGCATACATGCGTATGCTTCATTAGGCGAGTCTGCCGCATGTATGCACCATTAGGAGAGTCTGTTGAGGGTCTCGGCAGACTCACCTAAGGAGCATCCCTACCAACATAAAATTTGACAGATTTTATAATTTTTTTCAAATTTCATAGAAATGCAAACAAAATATACAAAATTTACTCAAAATTAAAACCAAAACCTCACAAGCTATTCTTCTTCTTAGTTTTCTTTTAGTGGGTATGATGGAGGTGGATGGAGGAATAATGAAGAATGAAGGAAGAAAGAACACGTGAAAAAAAAAATAATAAAGTGAGAAAATTGAATTGGTGGGGCTATTCATTAATGAAGGGCAAATGCTTTGGTTAAATTTTACAAAAATTATAGATTGGTGAGTATTTTTTCAAACTGTACTATTTTAATGGCCATTTTACCCAAAAACCCCTATATTATTTTATAGCAGCTACAAATCTTTTTATAAGTAAATGATATTAAACAACAGCTACAAAATCAATTTTATTGCTAATTGGTATGGAATAAAAATTAAATATTGTTTTAACACAAAACACCGTCATTTAGATCCTTCTTCAGCCCTAAATCCTTTCCCTCCCTCTAGCTCTCGGGCGTGCTCACTCCCCCTCACAAATCCATACCAGCAGCCCATCTCCATCCAAACCCAGCCGCCGCCCTTCCGAACCCAGCTCTCGCTCCCGTATGTACCGCGACGATGGTCTGTACCAAGCCACTCAAGACCAACAAGGCCTGTATGCTTCTCTTTCTCTTCCTTTGAGTTTATGATTTGTTGGATTACCACTGCATGTTTAATTTTGGTATAAACAGTGTTACCAAAACTGCTAAATTTGAAATTTGTTTAGAGTCCGGTTACTTCTTACTCGCTATACCACTCAATTTCCTCTAGGCAATGAAATTTTTATCTGGTATTGGGGCAGTTAATTGGATTTGTCATCTGAATTGTAAACATTGTAGTTTATTTCAGTAGGAATTTAATACCAATTGTAGGTGCAGTTCACATGTAATGCAAGTAAAAACACAAAATGTGGCTTCTTTTGCTAGGGAACAACATGCCTAATACCACCAAGGAGGAACGTGGCTTCTTTTGATGTTGTTTAACGCATTCGTCTTGTATGATACTTTCTTGGACAAGTCAAAATTTCCAATAATAAAAACTAAAAGTTAAAATTCAAAAATACTATATATACGTGGTGGACCTGCCTTGCTGAATGGTACTATCGTAGTCGAGAGGAAGACCGTAGACAAGAAATCTCCAGTCGCTTTGTCACTAGCCATCATTGCTTTCACCATTTCAGTCTAGCTGAGGTGAGATTTTTATCCCTTTCTCTTTCTAAATTTGGTTGGTGTCTTGCGTGAAGTTCTGGTGTACTCTGTTAGCTATGTTATTTGAGATATTTGTAGTGCACATGAGGTGTTTGTGGGAAGGCCCAAGTTGAAAATATTTGTTCTTTTTGTGTTTTGTTTATGATTCTTACTCAAACTTAGAGAAAGATAAAATTTTAAAAGAGTTGGTCATGGTAAACATTTCGCTAGGAGATGTTTCTATTTGATCAACAATAGAAGGTAATTGAATTCTGTTATATTCATTTCTTGAACAATGTTGGAAGTGTGAATGGGCCTTGATGCACAATGGAGATGACGATGGCAATATTAAAGGGTAAATATATTAAACACAACAAACAAAAACATATAAATTGGAGATGCGCACCCAAATGGGTGGCGAGCTCCTAGAGAGCTTTCAAGACTTACACAATAACAATACTTCTTATAACACTTCAATAATAATATATTTCCTGGTTAGATTCATATTACATTGCATACCTATTTATACTGAATCCTTCAAGTACATAATAAATTTCCATTGGGAATCCATAAGACTTTTATAAACTCAATACATTTAAAACCCTAAATTCATGAACCATAGAAAACTCAAAAGACACAAACTAATAAATCAAGTTTATAATTCCAACAAACAATAGAAGGTAATTATTTGTGTAGGTTTTATTATCGATTTCAGTTATTTAATCTCTTTTCAGTTGCTTCCCTCTTTATAACTTCAGCTATATATATGACTACATCATGTCAACCTCAACTAGTTTTGTAGACAGGTGAGTTAACTTGCACTTATCATTGTGTACATACTAAAGAACTAAGTGTTGGTTGTCTGATATCAATTGCCTGCAAAGATAGGTATTTATGTATATCCCTATTTATGTACGTTAAGCTATAAATTATTGATGTGCTTAACCTTGATCGTTGTCAAAGATTGTCACAAAGGTGCTCTTCTACAAGTTTGATGCACCAATAAATTCAACCTATTGTGTACTATTAGATATATGTGATGTTTGTATCAAATGTTTGATTTGGCATCATTTCGTTGAATTTGCTTGATATTTGACAATTAAAATCTTGATGCAGTTTTCTGATACAAAGGAAGGCCGCTACAATCCATTAATGGTGTTTGTTATTCCTGTTCATAAATAGAGAAAAGGATCTCGGTAGGATTTCAGTATGATGATTATTTGATTCGTATTTCAATAAAGCACTAAGAACAAAACAATTGAAAATGCTTGGCATTTTTATTGTGTGAGGCTAGTATAGATTATTTAACTGTTCTCTTATTTTGTCTTCTTTCAGTGGGTTGTTTTGACTAGGAAGCTTGCAGAGGTTGTGGTTGATGACACTACGTCTTTCCTATGTTTCAATGGCATTGCAAGGCAAGTTGTCTTAAAACTAAATGCACTTGGATGAAAGTTTCTAAAATCATGCATGGATTGTAATATCCCACATAAGAAAGAAGAAAAGTAATACTTGTATGATGATATAAGGCCAAAGTGAATTGAGTGATTAGCCTTCACTACAAGAAATTATAACATCTGTGACAAAATTAATTGTGTCACAATTGGATTTGTCACAAAAAGTATATATTTAGTGACAAAAACTTATATTCGACACCGATTGTTGATGAGGTAGATAAAATAGTGTCAAATTGATTTGTGTCATAACACTTTGTCACGAAAGTGTTATTTTTAGAGGAAATTTTCCGTGTAATTTTGAGTGCAATCTGTGACAAAATTTATTAAATTGTCACTATAACAAGCTCCATTTATTGGTCAAACAAGTCATATATTATTTGTGACAATAAATAGATGACATTTGGTTGAACCTCGCTTTTATTACCCAAAAGTAATTAAAATAGGAATTTTTTAATTTTCCTTTACGTCTAAATGACGCCATCTTGGTATGGGAAAACTTCAAAACACAAATACAATCTACCCCCAAATTTCACGTGTACGGGATTTTTGGAATCTCATTGTCTATGTCTGATCTCCATTGAATCCATCATCACATTCAATCACCGGTAAATTTCCGTCTTCAAGCTTCTTGTTCTCCATTTGTATTGTTTTTCCTTTTTAGATTGGGGCTTGAATGATGCTCTATTTTTTTTAGGGTTTGCAGCAACGCGGGCACTTTATTATCGGTGAGAGTTCATCACTTTTCAAGGTACTTGCCAAATTTGATCGTTTTTGTTTTATGAAATTCATAGTTCTCTGGGTTATTTAACTTTTTCCATCTGTAGTGCCAACTCTGTATTTCTCTGTTTTCAAATGCATGTGTTTGTTTCCATCTGTAGTGCCGACTCTGTATTTCTCTGTTTTCAAATGCATGTTTTGTTTCCATCTCAGAATGCAAAGCTGCAACTATTACCACCTAAATGACACGTTGCATAAAAAGTTAAAGGAATTGTGGATACATGGAGTTTGCAGCCATATTCTAAAAAAACCAAACAATGAGAGTGATCCAACTAAAAGAAGAATGACAAAGTTCAAAATTATTAAAGTGGATATAGTCGGACAGTAATAAAGTGCAAAATAAAGTTTTTTCTTTTTATAATTAACCCCTGACTAGCTACGTATCTCTCCAAGTTATGTAAGGCAAAGACTTTGATTAACTATAAGTTATGCAAGGGATATGGAGACACATAGTAACATATCTGTCCTCACAGAAAGATAGAGAGAGAGACTCTTAATCCACCAAATCCTAGATTGATTATATATTAAAGTCCCAATTATTTTCTTCACTATAAAGATAACATGATTATTATCTCTAAAAAATTTGTTTATGGTTATTCTCTAGAAATGAGTACTTGCCAGTTGAGACAAGTATTTGAAACTTTGTTTATGGTTGTTATTCTCTTCAAACTTTGTAAGTTAGAGGATTTGAAACCCTCTAGCTTAATTACATATATATGTATATATATATAGGGTCTGTATATAGTTGCTTCCAAAGAAATTGAAAGAAAAAATTAATAATAATAATAATAATAGAGATCTGTCGGGTAACATGGTGGAAATGTGGGCTTTGGAATTTTCATCATTTTAAAGTTGCCTCGATTGGACAAGCAAAGCATAAATACCATCCAGTATAATCGGTCTCGCATGGTGAAAGTGATGCACCACCCAAAAAGTAAACATGGCAACATCAAGCTTTTGACATGCACTCTCCTTCTTTTTATTTTATAATTTTATATGCTTATAGTAATGCATTACAACCCTATTTTCTTCTACCAACTACTCCTCTCTTTTCTTTTTTCTTTATTATTTTATTATTATAATATATTGCATATATGTCTTGCACTTGGTCTTGGTCTTGGTGGTGTTCTTAAATTCTATATAACCCTCCGTCCTCAATTCATTAAAAATGTCTTTTACTTTTGGTGCTATGGATTTTATGAGGTATATATATATATATATATATTATACAATTAGTACACTTGCAATTCTAATAACCTACTTTCCTAATATTTTATATATGTCTATATATATGATGATGAAATTTAACTTTGTTCAACTTTATATTTCATGTTTGTTCTCAATTATATAATCGATGTCATAATTCTATAAAATGACACGACAAGGATAATTTATGCAGCCCAATTGCCCATCATCTTTTTGTTTTTTTTCTTCGTACCAATTTTCTTCTAGCTTTTTTCAATCATCTTCTACTTTGTTCATGATATAGAACAAACTACACCCATTTCTCATTTATGGGATGCATTTGTGGCTTACTGCCTACTATAGTTTGTGTATTTACGTGCTTTTGTGTATTTGGGTGCAACTAATTTCGTGAATTTGTTTTGTTTCCATGATCGATCATAATGTGAAAAGACATATATTTTACAAAGTACTTCTATTTTTTTCTTTCTTCTTCCCAACTTATTTTTAAATGTAAAAAGAAGGCTTGGTTCAAGCTTGCTTGTTTTTATTTTGTTGTCTAAAAAAAACCATAAAAATTGGTTATTCTATATTACGAGATGTTTTGATGGTATGGAGATAATAGATGTTACTCAGATATTTATGATAGTATTGTTGATTCTTTCTTTTTATTATTGATCGAGTGTGCCATGCATTTGATTTTTGTAATAGTGTATCTTTCGGTGTTATTTTTTGAGAAGCTGGTTATATCTATATTTACAATGCCCAATTTTGCTTACGTATGTGGTTTGACAATGAGGATTACAAATGGATCTGATGAATATATATTAGTTGGGTTTTATTCATGATGGTTTTTTGGGCTACAAAATCATTTTGTTTCATTCTTAAACTTCTTCAAGTCCTACTCGCTCCATATACAAAACAGCAGCATGTAATTTTGCTTTCACATGTAGTTTATGTATAATAGCATAGTAACCTCAGTTGAAATTAGCAGGGCACACACAGCAAACAGATGAAGATCAAACAATACATGCACAACAACCAGAGAAAGTTGAATCAATACATGCACAACAATTAGAGAATGAGGGTCCAGGTTCTGAAATGGACAATACGGGTAATTACATGTTACTATTTTTTGTAGAGGGCAATTGAATAATAACCATCCCATATGGTGTAATCCGTGAATTATTTTGTTTTCTATTTGTTTTGTTATATTGTATTATTTAGAAGTACCAATGGGTGGTACAAATACACGTGGGAAAACAAGAGGACTTAAATTAGCAAAGAAGAAACTACCTAGAGGGAAAATGTTCGTTGAAGCCCCCCCACATGTAATGCGGTTTGTAGGTAAATATTCTACAGAATTTACCACTGAAGTTGGAGTTTCTGTTAGGTCTCATGCACCACTTGTGAAGGATTGGAGTGATGTAGATAAGGAAGTTAAAAAGGATATGATAGAATACTTATAGGTAACATCATACTTATATTGTTGGTTACTTTGAAACAGAGTAAATCATAAAGTATTATAAGACTTATGCTATTACTATTTGTAGGAGTCATTTGAATTTCATGAAGATGTGTATACCATGAGTGCACTGGATAAACAAATGAGAAGAAGCTTTAGGTCTTGGAAATACAGGTTGACAGAGAGGATAAAAAAGTCAACCGATAAAGGGAATTTGGCTGCAATGAAACCAGACCATATAACAGAGGAACAATGGATGGCATATGTGCATCATATCACATCAGAGGAATTTGAGGTTAAATTGGTTCAAACTTTTTTAGTAATTTAGATTAAGTTAATTTGGAATATAAATATACCCTACCTAAATTAGAAATCCTTAAGTTTGTGGATTAATATGTCCAGATTACATGATGTTTATTACTTAATACTATAGGTTGCTAATTGTTTAAACTTTGGTTTAAACACTATTGTAGCATGGAGATATGAAGTCATAATACGATAAGAACATAATGTGATGATTAATATGCTGTGATTAGTAAATGATTGAAATGAATAATAAGGCTCATCTATATGCCTATGTTTTAAAAAAAATGTATTATATTTATATAGAATCAGCCTCAAAGTGCAGTTCCTTACATGCTATTCACATTACATGACCAATATGACTATTTACTTATCACTATTTAAGAGTTAATTATACAAGCATGAATTGGTATGTTGGTTAATATGATAGAAAAGAAGGTATCAACAAGACCAACAGGGAAGCTGCGAGGATAAATCATTGTGTTGGAAGTCGGTTACGATTGATTCATGAAAAGAAAGCGAGGTGGACTTTAAAATTATTGCATTTTCATTACGATATGCACTTGGTACTAATGATAATACGTATATAGCAAATATATATGTTTACAAAGTAGTTTTATATTTCGTAATTATGTTCGAGCATGTTTGCAGGAAGTAGAAGAAAATGATGCTGAAATTGATAAGATTCAATTATTTTATGACACTCATTTTAGTAAGAAAAAGAATCAATGGCTAGATGAAAGATCGAAAGTCATATATGTAAGTTAATTGTTAATTTGAATTATGTAAATGTCTAAATCAATGCTTAAATATACTTTATTCCTAAATTATAATTTCTAACATGTGATCTAAAATTAATTTTTAGGATCGACTTGTGGAGCTTAGGAACTCAACTTCTCTTGGTGTAGATGAGATATTTATGCTTGTCCTACCATCAAAATCTGCAACATTCAGAGGGATTGGTGTCATCCCTAAATCAACCAGATCTCGTGCAAGTGAAGAAGTGGCTGCATTGAGAAAGGAATTACATGAGTCCAAGGCAAGGGAAAGGGAAAACAATGTTGCTTACTTGGAATCATTGAAAAAGAATCGGGAATTAGAATGTAGGCTTGCTTCAATGGAAAGTAGACTATCAATTTTAATAGAGATGTAAGAGAAGCGGTTTGACTCCTTAGAAAAGGAGTTGAGACTTGAAAGTGGGTATTTTGAAACAGTAAATGGAGATAGCTCCCACTAAGGTAAAGTGAGATAGAAAATATATGATTATAGCAGTAATTATAGTTTCCTGATTGAATAGTAGTGGGTGGTAATATGTTGTGTTTAATGTTTGCAGGTTGATATGGACAATATTTAGTGCAGGTCTTTTTGGATACACATGAAACAATATCTTATTAGGAATTTTGGGAAGATCCAGTTGCACCATGGCATTTAAATAGGTATTTATGTAGTTAATTAGACCTGCAAACACTTAGTATATATTTTGAGAAGCTACTAGGACATGTAATGGTTTCCAATGCAGTATGGATAGTCAGTGTAATTTTTCATGGAAGCATATATATTTATATATGGTTCAATGAAAAATTATGCCTTTTTGCGCATATTAACACCTAAGTTGCAGATTTTGTAAGTGTTCCAACACTTTGGACAACTTTAATATTTTACCTACATTATGAAATTAAAATTTAATATGTTATTGAGTATATTTTTGCATGGGTCATGTGATTATATTATAAGTTATATAATGTAAAGCTATCTATTAAAGCTGTAATAATGGAATAATTAGTGATGACACCAACAATGACCATATAACTATCACAATATCATACAGTAACTAACAAACATCGTCACTATATGATTGAATTAAAAATAAACTTATTTGTGTCATTCCAAATTTCGACACTGATGCATTTGGTGACGATTTTAATTATCACTAAAAAAAAATTATAACTATATCACACAGTGACAAATCAAATGGGGTCACTATATTAACAACTCGTAAGGAACTTTTTTGTGTCAACTGGAATTTTGACACTGATATATTATGTGACAATTGTAATTGTCATTGAAAAGTTAAAAATATCATAATATCATATAGTGACGACAAAACACGTCCAACGTGTTATAAACATTTGTATGAATCCATTTGTGTCAAGAATAATTGACACTGAAATGTATTTGTGACAATACTATTTATCACGAACAGATACTTGTAGTGGCAACAAGAATTTGTCACTGTTACATGTTGTGACAATATAGACAATGTCACAAAACAAATCTTGTGACAAGCAATAATGTCACACATGTTTAATGTGACAAACGTATAATGGGTCACAAATACAATCACTGACAAATATAGTTGTCACAATAACATTTCGTGTCCTTAATAATATTGTCACTGAAACTCAAAGTTTGACCGGAATATAGCATAAAATCAGTGACAAAACTAGTGGATATAGTGACAAATTTTTAATCTTTACTGTGACGAAAATTGTTGACACAAAACTCCTCAGAACCAGTGGCAATATAAAAATTGTCACAGAAAAGCAATAATTATTGACGAAAAATAATGTTGTCACATAAATAGAATTAGTGGCTAACCTACAGTGACGACGTTGTGACAATCAATTTTTGTCACAAATATATATACAGTGACAAAAAATGGGCTTTAATGACAAATTTCGGTTGTCACAGATGTTAAAATTTCTTGTAGTGCTTCTTACTAAGCTGGGTCATTGTTCCATAGGTATTAGTGTTTTACCATTATGTGTTTTAATATCTAACATTTACTCATTTAGGAAACAAGTATATGGAATTTTGTCTTCTCATCAATATATTTCCTTCCTTCCTAAGTTTCTCTATTTTTCAGTGCTTGGTTGTTCCTCTTATCTTTACCTGTTTTGTCTGTGACAATAATGCAGAGGAGGTCAATACCTGAGTTTTGGCGGGATCAACCCCTTGTAAGTATTCTTTTGTTTTTTTTTAAAGTAAAATACTTAGAGACACTGTATAAGTATTCTTTAAAATGGTATTCCTACTTGCACCAAATTGTCTTCAAGAGATTGAAACTCAAGTGTGTTTTCTGAAGTTTAATTCATGTCGTGTGTAGCCGGCTGATGCATCCAAGGAGCATAATTGCATACCAGATGAACATTATGTTCAAACAATACTGGCAGTAAGTTGTAGCCCTATCTTAACAGTAGTCAGCCTTGTATGTACAGATGAAAATTTAAATTGGTTATTCTAGATGTATGTAAGTATGAATTGTCCCAAATTATGGAAGTTGATAGAATTATTTCTTCCATATCTTTTGAGATCTGAAAAATCGATTTTCTTGTCATATTAAAATAAGTAGCTTGGTCGGCCATATATTATGCATTGAAGATTTCTAGAATAGGTGTTTGCCTATTAATTAGAAAATTCTCTCTCATTATTCTTCTTGAAAAGATTAAACATAGGTGCTAAAAGAAATTTTATCTTTATAAAGCCTTTGTATTTCAATTTCAGCATGAAGGCCACGACGGCGTCCTGTGACTTACAAGTTTTCAGATGCTACTCCCATGCTTATACAATCTATAAAGGCATGCTTATTCCATTGCTTTTCTTATTAAATTTAGGGGTACAAAAGCCATACATACTAACAAACTTAGTACTTTGCGGGGTATAGATGATATCTATTAGGAGACTGAGTACCGCAGAGAATGGTGCAGTAGCATAGGGAAATCATCTCCATGCACATGAGATGTTTCTGCTAGGAGTTGATCATGGTATTTTGATTGCTTGTAACGGGCTTTTGAGATAGATGTCTTAGTTGGTCTCGTAGTAATACCCATAAAAGACATATATTGCTTTTGAAATTTGAAACTTAATCAACATTTCATGCGTCAGGGATGATATAGTGTCAATGTCCAGTTTAGTTCAGTGAAATGGTGGTTAGATGTGTCATGGCCTAAGCTCGTGGTTTGATTTGTTTCTTTTATTATTACTATTATTTTTTTAATAAACTATTCTAAATAGGGTTTAGAAATAATTTTAAATAATTTATGGAAGAACATACTCTAAGATTAGGTACATACTCTAAAGAGCTCTAAATGGTAAGGTACTTCTGGATTATAATAATTCTTTTTTTGTCAATTTTTATGATGGAGTAAGCAGAGAGTACATCACTATCCCACAAATGAATCTTGAGGAAGGTTTGGGTAATTTCATTTATATATGTGTGTGTGTGTCTAGTGCATTTTGGCATACTCAAGGAAAGGTTGGGTACTTTACACAAAATAAGAACAACTTTTAGAGCTTATTAGTAACCCTTGAATATCAGGCCAAGTGTGTGAGGGACTGATAGTGTTGCATCCTTGATGAGTAGTTTTACCTAGTTATAAAGAATGCAGAGGAAGCTTTTTGAAGTTTCTATTATTGTTAAGTAGAAAACTGGTATATATTCGTTTTGGTTTTCTCTTCATTTTTTATTACAATCAGTTAGTCATGTCCAAGTATATGCTATCAGAGTAAGGTTTTGTTCCATTTTTGCCACTTTTTCTTGGATTTTTCCTGGAAAATTGCTTATTATTTACTAATGTTTGTAAGTCCTTGCTGGTATAATGAATCAAATGGGCTTCCAAGTTGACAATGGTGTGATAGGATGCGGTCATGGATATGAAAAGGACAAATTGCTTATGTTGCTTGAATCTGAAGCTGAAAGGAGTAGACATTTTCAGCTTACAACACAATAGAGGAAGCAATTGCAAACAAGCCTGATATTGTGTTAGATGAGCAGACAGGGAGTACTTATATGAATATTTTAGTTCAGCAGACTTTGTTGTATGCTTCTAAACCTTGTCAATTTTAGATTAAAACTTATATATGATGTTCTTAGTTATAATTAAGTATGAGTATGGTGTTTCATGCAATCTCTTTGTAATACTATAATGTTTTTGTTATAACATATATATGTGATGGAGAATGACTTTGTTTATTCTCATCTTAGGAACAAACAAAATTTGATGTTATATTATGGTAATTTAGTAAGGTCAATTATCTTAAATATGTGTACTTGTTTATATTTGAATTACAATTGTTATAATTTATGCATTTGAGCAAAAGCAGGTAGATGCTTATAAAATATGATATATATGGCACTGGATAATATTTATGATGAAATTGAACTATGTAGCTAATTAGGGTATAAAATTTTTGTGGCATTTGACCAATAGGGACAAACTTTCAACCTTCATATATAGTGTAATACCAAGTGTAATAAAATTGAATTAGTATTTAAAAATAATAATAATTACGAAAATATATAAAAATTGATTATTAGCAATTATGTGATAAAAAAAAATATTCGTAGCTGCTAATATGCAAGCCACAAATTTATTTTGTAATTGCATAATAATCAAAATGTTAACATTCAGTAGCTAAACATTGGCCGCAAGCTCATTACTTGTATCTATAGTATATTGCAATAAAATATAATTTGTAGTTCTAAATAAGCTATGAAAAATTACTTTGTAGCTAATATTTAATTACAAAATTTATATTCATACATAAAAATTCGGCCACAAAAGATTTGTAGCTATGAAATTTATAATTGTAGTTTGTAATTAGCCACAAAATGAAACTTATATATAATTTTTCAAAAATTCACCTACTGAAAGGTCCTTCATAACTAAATGATAATATTTAATCACAAAAATTTATTTTCATGATTGCAGACCATTTAATTATTGTCATTCAGATACGACTGAATTATGAAAAATATTAGTAATTAAGAGCCATTCAGCTATGAAAAACAACATTTAGATACAAATAAGTGCTCGAGGCTGAAGGTCTTTTTTTTGTAGTGGATCTTCTTGGATAATTCATCTAACCCTAGTGGATCTTCTTTGGATAATTCATCCAACCCTAGGATAACTATAATGTCTTGAAGCTCTTTGTAATGTTGTAAGGTTTGTTTAATTCTTTGTGCAGTTTCATAATGTTCTTCACCAACGATTCAAGGTTGGAGCATAGTTGATGTTGAATCTAAAGGATCTACTATTGGATAGATACCTTGGTAGCCAATCCTCTTGATAGTATGGTCGTAACATCTAAATGTATAAATGTCGTGGCCAGGATGGGATAAGTCAAATCATCCGCAGGTACATAAACTGCTTGAATAGAAGTTATTGACCCCTCATTGGTAGAAGTAATTCTTTATTGTAATGAAATCATTTTAGTACTAAGGGTGGGTTGATAACCCACAGCAAAAGGCATTCTACCCAACAAGGCCAATACTTGAATCCCGCTTGGACAAAACGAAGATATTGTCAATAAAACAAGCTTGTCTTGTTCATTAACATCTCGAAAATATTCCGCCATAGTTAGGGCAGTTAAACCAACTCTCATACGAGCTCCGAACGATTCATTTATCTGATCGTAAACTAGAGCTACTTTTGATTCTTTAATATTTTGTTCATTAATTACTCCAGATTCTTTCATTTCCATGTATAGATCAATTCCTTCATGAGTACGTTCACTTACTCTGCCAAATATGGATACACCCCATAAGCTTTGGCAATGTTGTTGATCAATTCCATAATGAATATTGTTTTACCCACTCCAACCCCCCAAATAGTCCTATTTTTCCTCCACGGTGTTAAAAGATCTACAACTTTAATTCCTGAATAGTTCTATTTTTCCTCCATGACGATAGGGTAGTAAAAGATCTACTACTTTAATTCCTGTTTCAAAAATAGATAATTTTGTATCTAATTGTAAAAGGGCAGGCGCATATTTATGAATAGGAGATGCTGTGCAAGTGTCTACGGAACCTAAATTATTGATGGGCTCTCCAAGCACTTGAAAATTCATCCTAACGTCGTCCCGTCTGCTGGAACACTTAAAGGAGCTCCTATGACAATCACTTCCATTCCTCTCATTAGACCATCTGTAGCACTCATAGTTACAGCTCTAACTCGATTATTTTCTAATAATTGCTGTACTTTACAAGTCAGATTAATTCGTTGACCAACAGTATCTCGACTCTTAACTACCAGTATTTTGTAAATATTAGGCATCTTGCTGGGTGGAAAAGCTACATCCAATACTAGACCAATAATTTTAGCATTGTGCCCCAGTTTTTTTTAAGTGTGGGAACCCTAGGACCAGAAGTAGTAGGATTTATACTCATAATAAAAAGATGTAGAAATTTTTTGTAAAAATTATTTAAATAAAAATAAATATTCGATAGTCAAGCAAGTTAAGTTGATCGGTTAATTCAATAAGAAATATGAAATGGACGTTAGCACGGGACTTTGTTGGTACCATCCAACTGGATTCAATTGTTTACTTATTAAATTTCGATGGGGAATTTTCAAATTCAACCGAAAACCATTTTCAAAACATCAACTGGATTTGTATTTTATGTAAACGATACATTTGAAAGTTTTAGGTCGATGTTGACGTGGATTGAATTTTGATTATGGGGAATGTGTGACAGAAAGAAAGTCATGTGCATCCAAAGCCTAAAGACCAACTTTTGTAGGTCATATTAGATATGACAAAACACCTCGTTTCTCTTATCAAAATCAATCACTACTGACATTCACATCCATGTTACCACCTCCATCCCCTTCAAAATCCCACTTTTTTTTCTCTCTTATCTCATTAATTAATATTTTTGTTGTTGAATCTGTTTTATATAAATTTAATGTAAAATATCATTAAATAAATTTGGCTTTTCAGAAGGTAAAACGGATATTTCAAAGTCAACCATGTCAACATCCAACTTTTTAGATGTTTTGACACTATTTGATAAATTTTTGATAATTTCAGGAAACAAAGTTATCTGAGGGAGGTATTTATGATTTTTACCGAAGCATATTAAACCCTTTATTTAAAACCAAAACCTAGTGCATGAGTTCTTTATGGTTTTGGGGTACTCCACATCCAGTATTTTGGATGTCGCAATATTAAACCCTTTTTAAAAGCAAAAATAGTGTATGACTTCTTCTCCTTCGACCTTGACAAATAGGCTCTTAATTTGAAGAGATAGAGATGCACCTAATTTGTCACTTGACATATATGGTCAGCGTTAAATTTTTAAATTGAAGTTTATGAGACTAAATTATCTTTTAAAAATCAACTTGTAATTAAGGAGAGATTTGTTCAAAACTTATGTATAATACATTCTTATTGCACTTAGGTGATTTGGTACTATTCTAACAAAAGCCAATCATTCCATCAAAAATGATCTTGAATTGAACTCCTGAAAACAAGAGAAAAAATTGGACATGCCGCTTTCTTGCTATTTCCATCCTCAATAAGCAATTGGTCCACCATCATGCCATACTTGCAGGCAAGGCCTCAAACTGAGAACCAAAGATGTGCCGGATATAGTTCCTCCAATGCTTTTAAGGCAGTGGATGGAAAGATTTTGACAGGGTAATGATAGATTCTTAATGCAACGCATTACATAAATCATCTTGTAATTCTGATGATTTAAACTATAATTTTGAGATTTTTATATTTTATTTTACTCTACCAAAAAAATTCAGTTTTGGATTACCTGCTGAAGAACTATCATTGGAGCTTTGAAATATTGTATTCTCTTAATTGACAAAAACTTACAAATACTTGCTAATGACTGAAAATTGTTGAGAATTATGGATTCGATTGCCTTAAAATCTAACATTTCTTGAGTAATTACTCCTTAATTTGAGCTTACAATGAATGAACAAGAAAACAAATATATTGTTGTAGAATAACATTAATTAATCCCTTTTGATAAGCTAATAAAACATTGTAATATCCAAAATTTGTTATAGTTTGGCGAATTATATATATATATGGAATAATGCTGTGACTGTTAGTAAATGGTTACAGCCCGTTATTGTAGGCGGAAACAAGAAACCTAGATCCATTCATTCAAACACTAACAAGGAAAAAGAGATTTCAATACTAGCTTGTCGATTCACAAGGAATACCAAAATTGAGGGAAAAGATAATAATATCAACTTTATTAATAAAATGGCTGTCCTTTTATATTCTCCAGCACCAGGTATAATACGAAACATAATAAAATCCTAAAACCTAATAAATACAATATTTAAAAATAATAAAATCCAAAATTTACCAAAAATAGATAGAAATAAAATATAAACTGAGACAACCTAACGACGGTTTTAAAATTGAGAAATTTACATGCGCAGAAAGCTGAGCACCAATTATTAACAAAACAGTAAATATGCCTTTTTGGGGGCCTAAACGATGTTATTTGGCCGAAAAGGACTGCAATCAAATTACATATCCAATGAATTCAGACTCTTAAATCATCAAAAACTAATACTAATCTCGTCTCCCCATGCCGACAAATGACAAGTGGTTTTCCCACTTGGCAAGTGCATTCGCTTACACGTCTTGCTTTTAGTGTTATATTGGGAGTTAGTCTGAATTTGTTTCAAATCTGATAACCAATGATTTTTTCCCAACACATTAACTAACCGATTACGTACGATAAATTGAATTTGATTTTGCAATTTGTACTCCACGTCACCAAGTCAATATATTAATACGGGAGTTTGTTTTAAATAGGGTGAGAGGAATGCTTGAAACTAACTATTGAGTTTCCCCTTTTTGGGGAGAGAAGAAGACTGAGGAGAGTGTGGGAGGAGAGAGACAAAAGCTTGCTTTTTTTTCATTGCTTTGTTATCAATTAAGGTGATTATGGGGATGGTGATGTGTTAAAAATAATTACATTAAATTGAATAAAATGACAGGATGGTAGATAGATCCCAGTAGTAAACGTTTACAGCCCCGATCAACCGTTGTCCCCGTGGAGAAAGAGAGTATTATGTAACATGAACTCCATTTCACCATGCATGTCAACATATTTCATTTTGCATTTATTATTTGACACGTAATTGTTCTTCACCCAACTATAAAATTCACGCAATAATCGAGCAAGATATAGCGCAAATAATGAATATGGTGATGCGTGGTAACGTGGAGTCCACGATACATTTGAAAGTTTTAGGTCGACGTTCACGTGGATTGAATTTTGATTCTGGGGAATCTGTGAGAGAAAGAAAGTCATGTGCATCCAAAGCCTAAAGACCAACTTTTGTAGGGTCATATTAGATATGGCAAAACACCTCGTTTCTCGTATCAAAATCAATCACCACTCACATTGACATCCATGTCACCACCTCCACCTCACGTCAAAACACGGCAAAGCCAATGTCAAATATCATATTCTTAGATCCACCTTTTCTGTTCACCATCAAATTCTCATCAGCATTCTATGGTAAAAAATGGTCACCACCATTTTGTTTTCTAAGGCTCCTAATATAAACAAGGACCCATAGCCTTTCAATCCCTGCATAACCATATACAATTTCTTATCTGAGTTCTACACTTTATAGTTGTCCGTTGAAGCACTCTCAGTCTCACTGTCTCTCCTCCTCACACTCTCAGATGATGAAGAGCATCAGTTTTCAAAATTCCCATATCATAGTTTACCTGATAATCTTCATCTCATGCTGTGGTATCTATGTTTCATGTGCACCAGATGTTTCTACCACTACCTCTGCATTCAAATGCCTACCCGAGAACTGCTTTGTTGGAATTCAAACAAGAGTTTTCATTTCAAAAACTCAACATCAGTTATTATTATTACCATTGTTCCATGTATTCAAATCCTTTCTATGATTATTATATTCACCCACAGTCTTATCCGAAGATGAAGTTTTGGAAAGAAGGAAAGGATTGTTGTTCGTGGAGCGGTGTTACATGCGACATGAAGACTGGTCAAGTCGTAGACCTTGACTTGTCCTACAGCTGGCTTCAAGGGCCTTTGCGTTCCAATAGCAGCCTGTTTAAGTTGCCTGAACTTCAGAAGGTCAACCTCGCCCACAACAACTTCAGTTTCTCAAAGATTCCTTCGAATTTGGCCAGTTTTGAGGTTAACCGATCTTATACTCTCCTACTCTATGTTTTCGGGAAGTCCCATGAAATCTCTTATCGACCAATTTGGTTTACCTTGGTCTCTCTTCTTTTAAGAGTTATGATGAAACTAGTTTTTTGTATCTTAAAAGAGTGGACTTCACAAGGTTTATCCAAAACATGACGAATTTAAGGGTACTTTTCCTAAACCAAGTTAACCTTTCATCCTCAATTCCTGAATCCCTGACAAATTTGTCTTCCTTGACATTTCTCCAACTTAGTGGATGTGATTTATATGGAAGGTTTCCAGAGAAAATCTTTCAGTTACCCAAGTTGGAATTGATTCTTGTGCCTTGTAACCCTCTTCTCTATGGATTTCTTCCACAATTTCATAATTCGAGTTCTCTTAGGGTGTTGAATTTGGACGCGATGAATTTTTCAGGGAAATTACCAGACTCAATTGGCAAGCTCGAATCCTTGATTGGGTTTTCTATCGGGAAATGTAATTTTGTAGGTCCTCTTCCTCCTTCAATTTCAAACCTTTCGAATCTCGAATTTCTTTGCCTCTCATACAACCAATTCAATAGCTCTGGTCTTCCATCTACCTTGGGAAACCTTGCAAAACTTGTTCATCTATTTCTTCGTTCCGCTCAATTTAGTGGTGAAGTACCCCCTTCACTTGGAAACCTCACGCAGTTGAAAAATTTTGATATTTCATATAATAATCTATCTTTGACAAAATTAAACACAATATATGAGCTTCCAAAGTTTCAAACCTTAGCTTTAGGTTCATGCAACTTAAGTGAATTTCCAAGTTTCCTTAAGACCCAAGATCAATTAGAGAAACTAGACCTATCCAGCAATAGAATTGAAGGTCAAATACCAAAATGGTTTTGGGGCATAGCAAAGAAGAAACTGGAAATGCTAGACTTGAGTCATAACAAGTTGCAAGGATCACTTGATGCTTCACCATTGTTCACATCTTTCTTTGAAATCTCAAAAATAAAAAGACTTATCTTAAAGTCCTTGACATATCTAAGAACCAGTTCAGCGGAACCATTCCGCAATGGTTGGGTAACTTTGGTAGTTCTCTAGAGATATTGAATCTCCATGGGAACAACTTTCATGGAAATCGCCACGGATGTTTAGAAATGGAACCATGCTCAATCTGAAGCTGGATCTTAGTGACAACCGTTACAAGGGAAGGTTCCAGAGTTTTTGATGAATTGCAGTAAGCTACAAGTTCTAAATCTTGGACACAACCAAATAAGCGACACATTCCCATTTTGGTTACAGAGTATGCCTGAGCTACAAGTTCTAGTGTTGCGATGGAATAAATTTTATGGTCCTATATGGCATCCTTATAAGTTTCGAGGTTTTGAAAGCTTGCGTATCATGGATTTATCTTTTAATAATTTTAGTGGAAGGTTACCGTCAGAATACTTTACAAATTGGGTTGGCATGATACAAGCTACTTATGGAAATAAGAAGACATTGATATATATGGAAGATAGATATCCGTTCACCTACAACCGTGCATCAATGATCGTGATCAGTAAGGGAGTAGAAATAAAATTGGAAAGGATCTTGAAAACCTTAACATCCATTGACCTCTCAAATAATAGATTTGATGGAGAAATTCCAAGTTCGATAGGTAATCTTCAGGTTTTAGTGGTGCTCAACTTGTCCAGCAACAGTTTTACCGGTTCAATCCCACCATCTCTTGGAAGTATGGGCGAGCTTGAATCCTTGGATCTTTCTAAAACAAAGCTGCGGTAGAATCCTCAGCGGTTGGCAAATCTTACATTCCTCGAGTATTTAAACCTCTCTCAGAATCAACTCACAGGGCCAATACCACAAGGAAAACAACTTGACACTTTTTCAAGTTCATCTTTTGCCGGAAATCCAGGATTATGTGGCTTTCCATTATCAAGAAATTGTGAAACCGTGGATTCACCCGTTGTTCACCATGCCAAAGAAGTAGAATCTGGAGATGGTTTTACTTGGAAACCAGTAGCTGTGGGATATGGATTTGGAATAGTTGTTGGATTCATTATTGGACATGTCATCCTCTCTCAAAGAAGGTCCACCTGGTTTTGGCGAAGCTTTGTGGGAAAATTTATCTATGCTGCATGCTGATGAACCTGGTTCCAATACAGTGGAAAAAAGTTGAAGACTTTGAAGGTATTTCTTCTACTGTTTTGTTTGTCCATCTATGTTTCGTATATCATAAACCACATTAATTTACATTGGTGTACTTACGTATGCTTCGAGAAACATCAAAATTTTTCATAAGTAATTATATTAGTAACTGGATCCTAGCCTACATATATATATTTATATTTGCTCCAAATTATTTTAAGTTTAGATAATAAATGTAGAGTATGTTTGTACCTTTAGAAGTCACCACCTATATAATATTTTAAATGATTTTTTTTTATTGTTTATTTAGTTTAAAGCGAGGGTTATTTGTAACATCATCATTTTTTTAAGGGATTCTAAGCATTATGAAATTTATGCTTCGATACGTTAATAAGCAATTCTAAATTTTGATGCATGCTTTTGATATATATACGTTTATTTGCGTATGTTTTATCCGTGCAGACATGCCTATTTAAAAACTATGATTTCCCCACGTGTTTTAAGTGCATAAACTGATGAGACTTTCTGATCAAGACCAACTAAGTATTAATTGATGGCTAGAAGAATTATGAAAGTATAATCTCTGAGTTTTGAAGTGTATTTCTGTAACACCCTCTTACCCAAGTTTAAGTTCCCAAATAAGGTATGTTAACCGTATAATTTTTTTTCTTTTTTAAATAAAATTTAATTTGTTAAAAAATATTCTTGGACAAAACCACAACAAAATCAAAACATTCATTTACTCTTTTAGATCATTTTGCAAACCACACTATAGAAAGTATTAGTTAAAATACATTCAAAGTATACACTCACACCGTAAAGGAAAATAATATTTAAAAATACATAATGTTATCGCCCAAAAACAACAAACCAAAATGCAGAAGAACATTATACATTACTGTGCTCTCCAGTCCACACCCCGCCATGCCCTACTGTTTAGCCTTGGACTTACCTGCCACACAGGACAGACAATAATAGTGAGTGAAAAACACTCAGTAGACAACCATATGCATATGTCAATGCCATGTCATGAAGTGTAACACTGTACACTTAAAATTATCATTTTTTCCTATCTATTTAAAACCGAACAGTTCATTCTCTTTCTGCATTTTGTGTACAAAATACCACACCTTTGTGGTATGCGGATGAACCACTGTTCCGGGTGACCCACCGCTATGTGTGGTCAGTGATTCACAGAGCGACTATAAACCAAGGATTGAAACCATGCACCTTGTTGTGCAAACCATTTTGAAAACAAACCCAGGAAAAATATTTCATTTCACATAAAACAATAAACCACCATAATTACTCTAAGCAAATGAATGTCTATGCCACAATACACAAGTAAAAGCAGACAACACAGCAAAATTGTAATTACCAACCGTCCTATTCCAACAGCCGTAATTACCTAAATGCCCCTACTCAAATAGACGATTCCAAATCGCCTAACACACTGATATAATTACCGAAATGTCATTGGTCACTTCAGAAATTACTAAGATACCCCTTAAATAAATGGAAAATTACCAAAATACTCCTAAATAGGTATAAAGTTAATTACCATTTTACCCTCGGTAAAACAACAAAATAATTATTTCCAATCATATACGCATTTATAAACACATATATAAATAAATACGTATATGAAAATATACACACATAAATACACATTCACGTACACATATCCATATATATAAACACATATATACACACCCATATATGTATACACAATTTATATATACATATACATGCACTCAAATATAATTTATATACATACATAATTATATATACACATACACATAAATACATATATAAAATATGCACCTATAAATACATACTCACATACACATATATGTACACAAACACATATATACACACTCATATATGTATATATGAATTTTATACACACATACATGCATACAAATATAATTTATGCATACACATACTTATATATATATATCCCCATGTCTAAACTACTCACAAATGCATAGTAACTGAATAATCCAATTAATATATAAATAATTATTTATATGTATATATATAAACTTATACAAAATACACTCGTATATATTTAATTAATATATATATAAAATACATGTATTTCGTAAAATATAACTATATTTATAATTATACAAACACATATAAAATAAATTGTATTTACAAATATATAAATAATAATAATTGAAAATAGATATATATATATATATATATATATATATATAATAACAAATAGTAATATATATATATATAGTAAATAATTTGGAATTTACAAAAGACCACAATACCCCTCCAATTTTAAATATTTTCAACTCTGCCCCTACCATGAAAAATGACAAAAATACCCTCAATAAATTCAAAAATTACATTTACATCCCTACATATCAAATGACCAAAATGCCTTTGATCTTTTTCAAAATTTCAATTATATCCTTTACATGCAAATGACCAAAGTGCCCTTAAGTATTTTTAAAAATTTCATTTAAGTTTCTTGCATGCGAAATGACCTAAATGCCCTTGAACTTTTTAAAAAATTCCCAAAATACTCTTTGCATGCAAAAAGACCAAAATGCTCTTTCTTGTAAAATTTTCCACAAGAGTTTCATACCATGGTCGGCCCTTTTTACACAATTTACACCATGTTTTCTTCACCAAAACACCAAACTAAATATGTCAAACATCAAATTCATCAAGCTACTCCATCAAACCATGATTAATTTTCATAAATTCAAACTTTATTTCATATATTCTACCAAACCTCAATCCAAATAAATGGAGTTTTAACCAACAAGCTTAACACACAATATATTAAGCTCAACTTAGCATCGCATCATGAATTCAAGCATGTATTCATCAAACCAGCAAACCAAACACATAAAATTTGCAAGAAACTAAAACATAGTTAAGTTGTCTACCTTGATTCAAGCCAGAAAGTAAGCAAACCAAGCCCTTAAAAATCACCTAAACTTTGCCAAAAAACCCCACTCGATGACCGGCCAATTCCCTCTTGAAATTAGCTTGTGTTTTTTCAAATTTTCACCTTTTCCTTCTCTAACTTTTTGCCTCTCTCTAACTTGTGAAAAAAAACAAATGAATTGGTGAAAAAAGGCAAGGAGAGTCGGCCAAGAGGAAGGCAAATTGCCAATTACTATCTAATAAAATAATAATAAAAATAAAGTAAAAGCAAAGATATTTATATATATTAATATTTTAATGAATAGTAAAAGTTAAAGTGGTTAAACTTTGACCGAGGGCAAATTGGGAATTTCCTCAACTCTCCACGGGGTACTCTCAGCCCTTACAAAATACCCAAAAATTTAGAAGCTGTTCGTTTCGGTGAAAAAGACGAAATCGTGAAAAACCGAAAATGCGTTCGGAAATCGACAGTCTTGGAAAAATTAGCTTAATTATTACAATTTCATATATGTATTTTCGTATGAATATGAAATTAGGGAGCTATTAAAATTTTTCTTTCACTTGAAACCTTAAAGTTACAATTAATGTTCTCTTTTAAAAATTCCCTCAAATTTCTCCAAAGTTTTGACAAAAAAACGTGATTACACAATCTAAAAAACCATTGTATAGAAGGCATGTGACCTATTGTGTGTATTTAATTAAGACTTTCACAGATTTTTTAAATATTTAAAAGTTTAGGTGTATTCAATAGAGACTTTTTAAAATCTATTAAAGTAATAGGGTATTCAATTAAGACTAATAAAAATATATGAAAGTTTAGGTGTATTCAATTAAACATTTTCAAAATCTATAAAAGTTTAGTGGTATTTAAAATGGATTTGACTTTTTAATACTATAAATTTTTAAAAACTTTTGCAGACTTTCATAAACTTTTCTTAACAAAATCACTTTCAAATTCTCCTTCCTCAAACCCAAAGATTTTAGTGGATTTTTAAAAGTCCTTAAGATTCTCAAAGTCTAGTCACCAGGAACTTTATCCGGCACATCTTCGGTTCTCGGTTTGAGGCCTTGCCTGCAACTAAAGCATTGCAGCAAATTTTGGTACCATTATTTTAAAATTTAGATAAATGCTTGTAGATTATGTTTGAAGCTTTAGAAGTAACCATTATAATGTTTTATAAGGTTTTGTTTATTTAATCTAGGGTTATTCGTAACTACATCATTTTTTAAGGGGTCCTAAGCATTATGAAATTTAAAGTGATAGGTTATGCATGTGTGATTATGAATTTATAGGTTAAGAATCCATTTGTTGAATTTGATTTGTTGAGTTGATATTTGCTCAAACGAGGTACGTTCGATGGACTTTTTTTGGGAACCATGACACATACAATTTTTTTTTTTTTTTTGAATTGCTGGGGAGGGGGATGCTAACCTATATGTTCAAGCTCAGGACCTGGCGTTGTATGCTCTTAGTTTTACTTGTGTTATTTGTTATATACATCTAAATGTCTAATTTGGACAATTGAAAAGAATAAATTTAAAATGACCCTATTTGAAATCTGGCCAAACTAGGAGTATTAAAGTGTATTAAAACCTTATTTTAAAAGTAAAATCCAATGACTTACTAAAATTTATGCTCATTGTAGTTCTTTTTATAGTTTTCAGGTACTCTTGGTGACATTACAAATAAAAGGGAAATTTCGCAGAGGCCGTAAGCTCTTAGCAAGTGTCATAGTTGTCCCTATTACTTGATAGATTATGAAATTTCTGTTATGTGACAGTTTACAATTCTGTTTAGATTTAATATTTTGGTATTGCATTTAAGAATTTTATATTTCGTATTGTTACAAACAATAATTTGTCTTTTCCAACAGTCTTACAAAGCCCTCTCATTTATATCTACTCCCTTTCCAACTGGCTCTCATATATATCCAGTGGTCAAAGAAAAAGAACTTGTAGTAAGCATGATTGGATTATAGACAAGCCATAAGTGAACACCTTAGACAAGCTGTGTTAACTCATATCCAAATTTTGATAAACAAATTTGGTAATTCTATAGTTGGAGCAATTTTATAGAATAATGCTTTGTGTGACCCAGTAGTAAATGTTTATTAGACCCTTTTGCATTGAACCCCCACTCAACAGACACATCAACGTGTCCATGTCACCATGTTCACCAAGTCAATAAATATCAATTTTTTTTTTTTTTTTATTATTACTTAACACGCAATGGTACCAATGTGCATATACACGAAGACACGAGTAGAAAAAAGTCTAGTAAACTATGTAGTTTAAATACTGAGTGGTAGTGATAGATGGTAACGTGGAGTCCCCGTTGCATTTGAAAGTGTTTAGTTGACGTGGACGTGGATTGAACTTTCATTCTCAGACACTGTGATAGAAAGAAAGTCATGTGCATCCAAAGCCTAAAGACCAACTTTTCAAGGGTCATAGTAGATATATGACTCTTTCACATCCAGTTAACACCTCCACCTATAGCTTCTATACACTAGGGAAAGCCAATATCAAATATCATATTCTTAGCTCCACCTTCTTCTCTTCACCATCCGGTTCCCATCATAATCATATCGCTGCGCACAAGGAATCATAATTAAACCAAACAAGTAGAATCATTATCAATACGTTAGTACGTAGTTACATATATAGCTGCATAGTGATAATTCGTTTTCATTTTGTGAAATATAACTTAATAATGAATGGAAAATATTTAGTTTTGAAGAAAGTCAAATACGCTCTTAATTAACATCCACTCAATACCGATTTCCTATCACGGCAAACCAAAAATCGTACGTCAATTTTTTTTGTTCCCATCTGTATAATTAGTCAGCATTGTATGCTTTTTCCTCACTACATTTTTTCCTATATGGACAACAATTCTCCAGTGAATGATTCTTCAGTCAATTAAATGTGAGATTTCATTTACAACAAGCACGCAGACCAAGTACATCTAAAGGTTAAAGCCTTATAGCCTTGGAAAGCCGAGCTGACCAAGCATTTTAAAGTACTCGAAGTCTCTCACTGTCTCTCTTCGTCTTCTTCTTGTTCGTCTTTTTTTTTTCCTTATTCTTCATCTTCTTTAAGTTCTTCTTCTTCTTGTTAATCCTTTTTTTTTTTAATTTATGTATTTAATTCATTAGAAATTCATTGTTGATGTAGTGGAATTCGTTCCCGACGAAGTGGAATTCGTCGTTGACGAAGTAAGCTTTAGCGACGAATTTTGTTGCTGATAAAAAACTTCATCAACTTTAGCGACGAAGAACACGAAGTTCATTCCTTCATTGCTAATGAAGTGAGTTTTAGTAATGAATTTTAGTGCTGACTTTTAGCGATGAAGGAATTCTTCGCTGATGAAGAACTTTATCAGATTTATCGACAAAGAAATTTGTCGCTGACGAAGAGACTTTTTTTGCCACTGATGAAGAACTTCATCAGCTTTAGCGGCGAAATGAAGTTTTGTGACGAATTTCATCTTTGACAAAGTGACTTTTAGCGAGGAAATAAATTCGCGACAATTTCTTTTAAATTTTTTTTTTAAATTTAATTTTTATAAACTTTTCAATATTCATCAAAGTTTATCATAATTTTTTTTTATTCCAATCTATTTTTTTTCTTCTATTTTTTTCCATATAACTATCTAAAAATTTCAAATATATAACTAAAAAAATATTTTGATGAATTATAAAAAATAAGGCTAAATAAATAATTCATCATCCAAGGGTACTATTCTAAATTAGAGATAAAATAATTATTTTAAAAAAAAAAGGATTGAAAAAATTTAAATGTCATTAGGCCTGAATATGACATCGAAAATCCCATATATGAACTAGTTTTTTATACATTAAAAGAGTGGACTTCACAAGGTTTATCCAAAACATGACAAACTTAAGGGAACTATCTTTAAATCAAGTTAACCTTTCATCATCAATTCTTGAATCCCTTATTAGCTTGTAACTGTTGTACTGTAAATATATCAATAATACCTGTGGGTAGTTATCTGTTCCCTTTTGTTATAGTTTCTATTTTGTTATATAGTTTATATATATCTGTAACAGGTGGTCATTCCCACTACATATATACATGGTTTTACTCATTAATAAAGTGAGACTTTTTCCATCATTACTCTCTTCCTTTTTGGTATCAGCTGTAAACACTCAAACGAGTTTTTTTTATTTTTTAATCTCATCATGGCCACTATATCACCCTCAACCACCCCATCCTCTGCTACTTCCATTCCAATCACATCAAATCCCCCTTTCATATCCAAAACACTCATTGTTATCAACGTAGCCACTCAAGCTCCTCTTAAACTTACTGGTTCCAATTACTTTTCTTGGTGTGCCCAGTTTGATGCCCTCTTGACTGGCTATGACTTATATGGCTACGTCATCGATGATCTTCCATGCCCAGCTAAATTTCTTGATTCTTCTTCCCAGTCTTCTTTGAATCCGGACTATATTTTATGGGTTCGTCAAGACAAGTTATTCTTAGTGCCCTCCTTGCCTCTCTTTCCAAGGAGATTATGCACTCTGTGGCTTCTGCTCAAACATCCCATATGGTGTGGACAAAATTGGCTACCCCCTTTGCCAAGCCATCACGTTCTCGACTTCTTCGTCTCCGAGAACGACTAATCAAACCCCAAGGCTCAAGGTTTATTACTGAGTATCTTCATGACATCAAAAGTGCAGTAGATGGATTTGGACTTCTCTCCACACCGCTTGATGATGATAAGATTGTTTTGTACATTATCAACGGTTTATCTCCTGATCTCAAAGATATCTCAGCAGCCGTACGCACACTAGACACAACCATTTCCTTTGAGGAACTATATGAAAAATTGGTGGAACATGCTGCGTTTCTCAAACGTTCTTCGTCTTTGCATGATGATGTTCCTGTGACAATTAACATAGCCAATAAGTCAGGCTCCTTCTCCTCACGTGAGAATAGTTCTTCACGTCGACAAGTGTCTCCCTCCCAAGGTTCTCCTTTTTCCTTATCTACAACCTCACCTGGTTCACATGTCTCATAGGCAAATGTCAATTATGCCGACAACAAGGACACTCCGCTCGGTTCTGTCCTCATGGTCTTCGAAGAAACAAAAGTCAGTTTCTCGATCTTCTACAGAAGCCGAGTATCGTGCTGTTGCTAACACAACTGTTGAACTCACTTGGTTACTCTCTCTTCTTAAAGACCTGCATGTCATGCCCTCCACCACACCCACAATTTATTGTGACAATATTCGCACCACCTATACTTGTGCCAACCCAGTGTTCCACTCAAAAATGGGTGTTGATTTTCATTTTGTGAGAGATCGTGTCGCTGCTAGCCAACTTCATGTTACACATGTTTCAAGCTCCGGTCAGTTAGCTGATGCTCTCACCAACCTCTTCCTTGCTGCCAATTTCAGCTCCTACGCTCCAACTTTGGTGGCTGTGATCGACCCAAAACTTGAGGGGGTATATTAGCTTGTAATTGTTGTATTGTAAATATATCAATAATACCCGTGGGTAGTTATCTGTTCCCTTTTGTTATAGTTTCTATCTTGTTATACATTTTATATATATCTGTAACAGGTGGTCATTCCCACTATATATATATATGGCTTTACTCATTAATAAAGTGAGACTTTTTCCATCATTACTCTCTTCCTTTATCCCTAACAAATTTGTCTTACTTGACACATCTCTCACTTAGTGGATGTGGTTTATACAAAAAGTTTCCTGAGAAAATCTTTAAGTTTCCTAAGAAGTCATTAATGTGCCTTGTAACCATCTCCTCACTGGATTTCTTCTAGAGTTTCATAATTCTAGCTCTCTACTGAAGTTGAACCTTAATATGACAAATTTTACAGGGTAATTACCAGACTCAATTGGTGACCTATAGTCCTTGAGTGCCTTTTCTATTTTGCAATGTAATTTTGTAGGACCTTTTCCTTCTTCAATTTGGAACCTTTCCAATATCAGCTTTCTTAACCTCTCATTCAACCCTTCAATAGTCATGAGATTTCACATTGGGTAACCTTGCAAAACTTGTTATGCTACAACTTTCTTCTGCTTAATTTAGTGGTGAAGTACCCTCTTCACTTGGAAACCTCACATAGTTGAAATATTTAGAAATTTCATATAATAATCTTTCTTTCACAAAATTAAACACAATATCTGAACTTCCAAAGTTTCAAACCTTAGCTTTGGGTTCATGCAAACTTAAGTGAATTTCCAAGTTTCCTTAAGACCCAAGATCAATTACAACAACTAGATCTTTCCAAAAACAAAATTGAAGGTCTAATACCAAAATGGTTCTGGGCCATAGCAAAAAAAAATTGGACATTCTAGACTTGAGTGGTAACAAGTTGCAAGGATGACTTAATGTTCCACCATTGTTTACATCTTTCTTAGACATCTCAGACAATAATTTTTGGGGAAACATTCATCCATCGTTTCATAATTGGACTTTTCTTAAAGTCCTTGACATGTCTAAGAACCACTTTAGTCAGAACCATTCCTTAATGGTTGGGTAACTTTGGTTCTTTTTTAGAGATATTGAATTTGCTCGGAAACAAACTTCAGGGGAGTATTTCCAATATGTTTACAAATGAAAGTATGCTCCATTTGAAGAAACTGGATCTTAGTCACAACCAATTACAAGGGAAAATTCCATAATTCCAGATCAATTGTACTAAGCTACAAGTTCTAAATCTCAGACACAACTAGATTAGTGACACATTGCCTTTTTTGTTGCAAAGTATGCCTGAGCTACAAGTTCTTGTGTTGCGATATAATAAATTTTAGGGTTTTTAATGCCATAGCCAATGGGGTGCCATTTTTAAAGAAATTAAAATTTTAGCCTTATAATTTATATTTTTACCAAACTACCCCTTTCCTATATTAAATGCAAGAAGTACATACATTTATTTTCAATTAACTCATATTTTTTCTTGTTTATGTACTATTGAAAAACCTAAATTTGAAAACTTCCCAGAATTTGGATGTTTACGTATGACATATGGTTGGTAAGCTAAGAGACTAAACTTTAATTTAAATATGTTTTAGATGGGTCACCGACAGTGTGGTGGTGCTTACCGATGGGGTACTACTACCCGCCACCAGATATTTTTTGGCGCTGTTAGAAGAATCTAAATTTAAAAACCTTCCAGAACTCGAATTCATACATATGATATATGGTAGAAAAGTCAAGATGATAAATTTTTAGTTTAAATATTTTTTTATAATTTTTTGGGTGGATTAGCCCCCATCGGTGGGCCACCGATGGTGTGGTATTTTTACGGGCTAGTGGAAGAATTTAAATTTGAAGACTTTATCGGAATCAAATTTATACATATGATATATGTTTGGAAAACTAAGAGGATAAGCATTAATTTATATATTTTTTCATAATTTTCTGAGTTGATTTACCCCCATCAGTGGGCTATCAACTGTGTGGTTGTGCCCACTGACGAACAGCCCACCACCAAATATTTTTGTGCTCTGTTAGAAAAATATAAATTTGAAGACCTTCTCAAACTCGGATACATGCATATGTATATGATTGGAAAGCTAAGAGGATAAGATTAATATAAATATTTTTTCTTAAATTTTTAGGTGGATTTTCCCCCATGATAGGCCACCAACGGTGTAGTGGCGCCTACCGACGGGCTGCCCACCACCAGGTATTTTTATACACTGTTGGAAGAATTTAAATTTTAATACCTTTCCGAACTCAGATTTATGCATATGATATATAGTTGGAAAACTAAGAGGATAACATTTAATTTACGCATTTTTTTTTATAATTTTCTATGTTGATTTAGACTTTCAAAAAAATATGTGAATTGGACTAATGTGTCAAATCCACCATAGCACCTATGGTGGCCACCATAGGGTTGTCGGTGGGCCACTGATGGGTTGGTGTCCGCCAATGGTTGGTGCTGTCCGCTAATGGTTGGTGCTGTCCGCCAATGGCCCACCGACGGGGTAATGTTGTTGTCATACGATAGTTTTAGGCGTTGTTGGAAGAATCTAAATTTGAAGACCTTCCCAAATTTAAATTCATACATATGATATATGTTTAGAAAGTTAAGAAAATAAACTTTAATTAACATATGTTTTCATAATTTTTGGATGGAATTTATTTATCCAAAAAATATATCAAATAGACTAACATGCAATATAATATTTGGCAATACATTTTTTAGATGAATTTATTTATAATATTGTTGTTATTTAGTTGTTATGTAATTATATAATAAACATTACAAAATTTACAATACAAAACTAAGTTGATAGTTCTCTATTATAAATTCCATTTCGATGGCGACGACGACAAAGAAGAAAAAAAAAAAAAGGGAAAGTGGATCAGCCAAAAAAAAAAGAATGAGATGATGGATCCCTATGTTGATGTATGTTTGTGGTGGTATGAGTGATTTGATTAGGTTAAAATTTTAATTATCAATCCATTACATTTGAAGGATATAAAAGTAATTTCAGATTAAAATTTAATTTTAATTTTATGAAAATGTAACTTCTTTTCTTTAATGCATGTTTGGCCTAATTATGACATCAAAAAATTCTAAATTTTTATGGTTCTATATGGCATACAAGTAAATTTCGTTGAAAGCTTGCATATTACGGATCTATATATCTTTTAATAATTTTAGTGGAAGTTCACCATCAGAATACTTTAAAAACTGGGTTGGCATCATACAAGCTCCTCATTATTAAATGTTGGATTCCCCCACCTTTGTGGAGGATAGCCCATTTTAGTTGAGCCCATGTTAGCCTTTTAAGCCCACATGGAGAGAGTGGGCCTTTTGATCCATTTTTTTGAGAGTTTAATAAAAGGGTATTTACCCAAAATGCCCACATGACCAATAATTTGGCCCAAACTACTCACTCACTCATAACTATGTTTAAAATGTCCATATATTTTACTAGACTACCAAAAATACCCCTACTTTACTTATACCTTCAACTTGCGTATTTTCTCTAGTTATGTTATCTGAACTCACTCTAGCTCATTTTCACTTGTTTTTCTCTCTTCTCTTTCTTAAATTTCTTATCCAAATGTACCTCCTATCGAACTACAAGTAATGTTACTGAAAAATCTGTGATAAAGTGTTCGAATTTGAGCTACCATTGTCAACAAGTAACCAAATATCTTCATAAAATAGGTAAATATTTTCCAGATTTAAGTGTTTATTTTCATTTTCAATGATATAATGCTTGATCTTTGTAGCTTTTAAATAAGTTTAGAGTATTATAGCATTAGACAACATTGTTGTAGAAAAAAATTATGTGAAAACTCTCATTTTCACTTGTCTCATACTGTTCAGAAAAAATTATAAAAATCTCGCTAGTATTACCGCATGTGTATTGACAAATGCATTTACTCGCTCGTATATTAGTGAGTCTCGCTACCATATGGCGAGTACACCAAACACTATACTTTTTGAATTTTTACTTACAGTCTAGTGGCGAGACTCGCTACCAGTTGGCGAGACTTGCTACCAGGTGGCAAGTCTCACTAGTATTACTGCAAATGTATTCACGAATGCATTTACTCGCTCGTATTCTAATAAGTCTCGCCACCATATGGCGAGTACACCAACGCTATGCTTTTTGAATTTCTACTTACCGTCTGGTGGCGAGACTCGCTACCAGGTGGTGAGACTCGCTATCAGGTGGTAGTCTCCCTAGTATTATTGCATATGTATTTACGAATGCATTTACTCGCTCGTATACTAGTGAGTCTCGCTACCATATAGCAAGTACACTCAATGCTACACTTTTTGAATTTCTACTTACGTCTAGTAGCGAAACTCGCTACCAAGTTGTGAAACTTGCTATCAGGTGGCGAATATTATTCACGACAGCCCTATACTACAATATGACTTACTCTCGTTACTAAGTGACAAGTAAACCCTAAAGTAATATGAGCTCTCTATATTGTTATCTAGTCCAAAAACTTTCCTAGTCTTGTGATATAATTGACCTAATTTATATTGTGCAGGGTTATCAATGGATGACATCGTGATTATTATTTAGTACAATGAGAGTTTTGTAATGAATCAAGAAGAAGAAAATTAGGAGTATGTGAACGGTAGAAACAAAGCAAGGCTAATAAAAAAAATTGCACACATGACGAACTACTTCAAATTGCGAACCATACAACAAATATAGATCGCAGCCAGTTTCATATTATAATGAAGTATATATTTCGCTCTTGCTATAAGTTGGACCCTATAGAGATTGAAGGCGATTCAGATGTCTAATGTTTTATTAAGGAGCAATCACATGTTGATCCCATACATAGATCCCCACTCTATATCGAGGTAGTGTAAAAGATTTCAGAAGATCAACGAGAAAAAAGCAATAGTTGTGGTAATGCATTTCTATCAGGGAGTGGAAGTAATCATTGTTCTTCATCAATTCCTATTACAAACATTCACACAACCCCAATTTGGAGATCAAGAACTGAAATCCCATCAAATGTAAGAGGAGGTTGGCCACCAGTTAATTTGGATGATGATATGGTTAGCATGGCATGGGATAATAGAACGATATCATATGAGCCTGATATCCAACAATTAACCAATTTTCATAACAATGGTGGTACTGATGTAAATGAACAAGCAGAAAATGATGATATCACTCAAGATCACAACATTGAAGTTGATAATGATGATCAACAATTTGAAGAGTTGGGGGTTGATGAAGATATAAATGAGGCAATTGAAGTTAATGTTGTATCATAAGGATATGCGACAGCTGTTCTTTAGTAGAGGAAGGATATACCCCGGTTGATGTTCCCATTGGTTTTAATAGTTCTGTCCCTTATGATAGCGCACCGGTATTGGTAGACACACAACCGACTATACATCGTACATCTCATGATGATAATCGACATACATCTCAATCTGATAGTCATCGTACATCTCGAGTTGGTGGTGCTCCTTCAACATCGACAGTTGAGTTGGGTCATTCAACATTGACAGTTGAGTTGGGTGGAACTAATGAAAAATCACAAATCGATGATATAGAGGTTGGGCAAATATACAATAGTAAGAAAGAGCTACAACTAAAGCTGGCTACTTATGCTATTCAACACAAATTTGAATTCAAAATTAAAAAGTCATGTTCACGAAGATACGAGGTTATTTGTGTAGATGATACTTGTGAATGGCGGTTACGTGCAATAAAAATTGAAAATTTAGAATTTTTTTCTATTAGGGTATTCCAACAAACACACAACTGCTCATTAGTGAAGAACATGTATGTAAATCATCGTCAAGCATCGTCTATACATATTGGACAACGTATAAAGTTGAAATATGATGGAATCGCTCGACAGTATAAACCTAAGGAAATTGCATTTGATACTGAGAGAGAACTTAGGGTACAAATCAATTACAAAAGGGGTTGGAAGGCAAGAGAAAATGCACTGAATAGTATCAAAGGTACTTCCAATGAGTCATTCAACAATTGTCATTGTGGTGCTCAATGTTGGAGACAAAAAACCCAGGTACATTGACTCGTATTGAAACAGAAGGTCAAAATTTCTTATACTTCTTTATGGCTTTAGGTCAATCGATTGCTGGGTTTAATAGACTTAAGCCTGTTGTTGCTGTTGATGGAACACATTTGAAAGGAAAATTTAAAGGTACTTTATATATTGCAGCATGTCTTGATGGTAATGAGCAAGTATATCCTCTTGCTTTTGGTATTGGAGACACCGAAAATGAATCTGTATACACCTGGTTCTTTCAGAGGTTTAAAGAGGCATATGGTGAAGTTGAGAATCTTGTGTTTATTACTGATAGACATAAAGGTTTAGAGAAAGCGATTGCAACAATATATCCCAATGCTCATCATGGACATTGCATGTATCATCTTAGTTGCAATGTAAAACAACATTTTAGAAAAAACAAGCACGTGCATATGGCTTTTTTTATCAGGCAGCGAAAGCTTATCTCGAAGTCGATTTCGATAAGCACATGCGCAATTTAGCATCGATCGATAGCCGAGCACATCGCTATGTAATGGAAGCTGTCCCAATCAAATGGGCTAGATCTCATTTTTTAGGTAACAGACACAATATAATGACAACCAATATTGCGGAGTGCATGAATGCAATATTAAGAGATGCTAGATTCCTCCCTATCATACCATTGCTTGAGAGTATAAGGACCCTGATGCAGAGGTGGTTTTATGAATGACGTAATCAGGCGGCAACCTGTAGAATACCTGTCACACTGTGGTCAGAAATTAAACTTAAAAAAATACTTGATGCATGTGCTACTTTGGATGTGACACCATTGAGTATGTATGAATTTCAAGTCCGCGGTATTGATTTTATTGCATCTGTTAATTTGCAAACCAAAACATGTTCGTGTCGGGAATTTAACCTCAACCGTTATCCATGTAAACATGCAGCTACCACTTGTCGATTTCGAAATGTCTCATGCTATTCATTATGTTCTGAATTCTATAATGTATCTGCATAGAGAGATTGTTATGCCAACACCATATACCCACTCAATGATGCTCGCCTTTGGCATGCACCACCGGAGGTGCTCAACCAAGTAGTCCTTCCTCCAATCGTACGTTGGGCGCTGGGAAGACCTAAAACTAGACGGATCCCATCTAGAGGAGAAAATCAATCAAAATGTAAATGCAGTATATGCGGTGTACTTGATCATAATCGACAAACATGCACTGGAAGTGTTTCTCTATCTTGAAAATATATGTTTATTATTATGCCTTAATGTTCTTAAGTGCATGAAATTTTTGATCCATTTGGTATACCCTTATTGTTCTTACATGAAGTAATTATCGTTGAGCTTGTTATAAATTTGATACATCATGAATTGATGTTATTTATGTAATGTTGTATGATATCTCATACTATAAGTATTGTATGATGTCAATAGCGAGTAGTTCTTGATAACACATCGGGCTATCTTTCATTATACTCGCACGGTGGCGAGTCTCGCCACCCTGTGGTAAGTATAATTCCAGATTAATAGGGTTCTCTAGATTTTTACTCGCCTCCTGACGGCAAGACTCGCCATCTAGTGGCGAGTAACTTGAAAGTTATATGCATTTTACTGTACTCGCCAACTAGTGGCGAGTAACTTTAAAGAACTTTCAATTTGTCTATACTACCAATTGGTGGCGAGTCTCGCCGCCCGGTGGTAAGTATAATTCCAGATTAACAAGGTTCTCTGGATTTTTACTCGCCTCATGATGGCAAGACTCGCCACCTAGTGGCATGTAACTTGAAAGTTATATGCATTTTACTGTACTCGCCAACTGATGGCGAGTAACTTTAAAGAACTTTCAATTTGTCTATACTCGCCAATTGGTGGCGAGTCTCGCCGCCTGGTAGTAAGTATAATTCCAGATTAACAGGGTTCTTTGGATTTTTACTCGCCTCCTGACGGCAAGACTCGCCACCTAGTGGCGAATAACTTGAAAGTTATATGCATTTTACTGTACTCGCCAACTGGTGGCGAGTAGCTTTAAAGAACTTTCAATTTGTCTACACTCGCCAATTGATGGTGAGTCTCATCACCAGTTTGTGAGTAACTTCAAAGAACTTTACATTTGACTACTCGCCAACTAGTGGCGAGTCTCACAACCAATAGGTAAGTAATTAAGATATAAACAATTCAATTTAAATGCAATTATATATTGAAGTAAGAAAAACAAATAATAAACTATATGTTATGTAAAAATAATTGTCTACATACTTAAACGGTGATGATAAATGTCCACCGTATATTTCTCACGGAAAAGCTGTATGTTATCTTGGCCATAATCAAAGTTCTTACTTGAACTTAAGTACTCAATGCACTTAAGCATAAATACACCACAATCACCACTAACAGTTTGTTGTGGACAATCACTCGCCTTTGTGCGACTTATGCTAAATGGTTACAGTAATTGTGTACAGTTGGATGCAAGTGACATGCCTTTTTGGAATATCCACATGTGCTGCTAACCAATGTTTATTCTCGCAATTTACCGGAACATACACCTAACATTAAAATATATAAAAGATATAAATACAGGTCAAATGATGATAAGTATCAGATTTACATACAAAATAGATTAAAACTTACATGATCGATTTTATTCCAAGAACTTGAATGCGCAGGTAAAATTCCCTTAACGTATTTAATTAATGTGGCATCAATATCCACAGTCCAATCATGCTTAGGAACTGGAGGTCTTTTATTTGTGTGGGTATGTATGTTTATCTTTGCGATAGCATCATACGTTCCCCACATCCAACTCTAAAATATTACATAGTTAGTTAGAACAGCCTTAAAACATCCAACTCTATATGCAATCAGTATAATTGTGATGCAATGTTTCATTAAATTGATGAACTTACCCAAAACATAACATCCACTATTATGCATTGTTGATTAAACAGCTGTGGATTAGCTTCTTTTCTTCATCACTCAAAAGATAGTATTGTATCGATTTCCTGTATTAAATGAAACAAAATAATAAGAAAATCTAAAACATATATCATAAAAATGAAATGCAATTGTCAGTTTAGTATACTTACATTATCCCTCAACCAACCTCCACTATTAATGATATTTTGGAAGCTTGGTTTACCCAACCTCTCGTATATACAATTATGGTCCACTCTATTGGAATCCTCCAAGAAGGCCATCAGTGCATTTCGATCTACGGGTAGTATCGATTGGAACGGATTAAACATCACTTGCAAAGGTTCCTTCTCTCTAGGAGGCCCTGAATCCGGCAGTTGCGTGAAAGGGGATTTTAGGATTGTTGATTTCTTTATACATCTTCCAGCACAAGTTTGTGGTTGTTTTTTCCCAGCCATTCTCTTTTTTCTTTTACATACATAGGGTGTAGTTGTGGATGTGTTGATGGTTGAAGGGTCGATGAGAGTTACATTATCCTCACTAGCAACAATCTTTGTTGGTGGTTTTTGTGAGGATGGTGGTGGTGGTGGTGAGGATGGTGGTGGTGTTGGTGGTGGTGGCGGTGGTGGCGGTGGTTGATAAGGTGAAATTGGACTTATACGTACTTCATCATCCTCAACCTGCATAGCAAGACAAAACACATTTATTATATCACAAATATTAAATAAAAACTATTAACCCTAAGTAAAATAATGAGAAAGCGTACCCAACATCTAGGTGATGCATAATGGCCTGGACCATACTAGAGAGCTTGCTAATCTCATCAGCATGTTGACAATGCATATCTGCAATTTCCATACGTACAATGCTAATATCTTTGGTGTGCTGCCGATGCATCTCAGCAATTTCAAAACGAATCATTTTTAACTTCTTATCGAACATTGCTACATCCGGAGATGAAGATATATGATGTGGATGTGATGGGAATGTCTATGTTGGCTCTTTACCATGTCCCTGACTAGTTCCTGCACTTGGTTCATCATGTGAACCATTTGTGGGTGCATCTACCTCCACAAAAACTTCCGGTGGACTATAATAATGAATTTCATTCACTTTATACTTGAATGTTGTGAGGTGTTTACTCTTTTTCTCATTCGCAGTCAGAGTAAATGTGTTATATACTGGATACTGTGGGAAAAAATATAAAATGTTTAATATGCAAGTCTAACACTTGATATAAATTCAGGCTTAAAAAACCGTAAATAAATAAACTATATAAACTTAAATCCTCTTTCTCAAATAACTTAGTTCGAAGAGTTTCAAACAACACTGTTGATGGGAACTTCCAAACTAAGATTATGGGAAATCGACCAGGAAAGTGATCTCAACCCAGAATGATAGGCATTGGGATAGTTTCAAAGCCCCAAATCTTATAGAAAATAAATTTTATGTTAACATATTAACACATTATAATTTATAAACAAATATTCACAAACGTTAAGTACATAATGTACAACATATAAATAAAAATGTTACCTAAAATGCCAAAGGGAAACTGTATAGAGTATATGTGTTCGAATTGTTGTTACGTGAGATGCCTTTATGAATTTTTTCAATTATCAACTTGAAAGACATATTACCCCAAGGATACTTCTCACGCAGCTTTTTATTCTACATGATCTTTAAGTTTTCATTATTAATTGGTCTTCTCTTCTCACCACTTAAGAAAACAATCTCAAGAAGGTAGAACATGCAAATGGAGACATTATCGTCAACCTCAGACTCGACAAATGGGTACTTCTCAAACTTAGTTATCATATCCTTTGCACTGATTGTGCCTATACTCCCAAAATACTTGTTCCATAATCGATCAGTAAATCCAAGCATTTCCCCAATAGGTGGTAGTGTGCTACAGTTCAATCCACTAATAACTGCAAATGTATGTCGATCAAACCTTGCACTGATCCCTCTAAAGTTAAACTCAACTGCATTGGGGTCCGAACATTCAATTTGTCATACCATTAAATGGTGAACAAAGCCGCTACAAAATATCATGGACTGCATATCCAAAAAAACTCCAAAACATGTATCCTTAAACTTCTCAATACCTTTGGCACCAAGCTTCCGTTTTATTAAATCGACATGAGTCAAATTAGCCAAATTTGTCACCTTAATCGATTCGTGTTGTTTCAGTACAATGAAATTCCTAAGTTGTTGTACCTATATATAAACATTGTTGCATTATGTAAAAAATAAATAAATAAATTTAACAAAATATATAATTACATTAACATGTATTCTTAAATTTAAAATTATTAATATAAAAACTTATAATAAGTATGAAAAAAGTTAAAACAAAAGATATACTAAAATTACACTTACTCGCCACCTGGTGGCGAGTAAGTAGCTTACTCGCCACCTAGTGATGAGTCTCACCACATGGTGGCGAGTAAATTTCTAGTGATCACATAAAGCTTGGGTAACTCACTACCTTGTGGCGAGTAAATCTGACAGTCCATATTCAATGAGGGCTAGTTACTCACTACCATCTGACAAGTCTTGCCACTAATTGGAAAGTAAGCTTCATTGAATATGTTTCTTACTCGCTATTAGGTTGCGAGACTCGCCACCAACCATTGAGTAAGCCCCCATTTTGATAGTTTACACTTATGACAATGAGAAACAATAGCATTCAAATTTTCTTTGCAATTTTTCAGACACATTTTTATACACAAATACATCCATACTAAATTATTAAAAAACGCAAGGCTCAAGAAAAGGATTAACAAACAAATAGAGCAACACAAGATAGAGAAACTATCAAATTGGACAGAACATTTTTTTGACATAAAATCTAAGTAATCAAACAATGTAAAGTAACAACTTCTCATTCCCATATATACTTCTACAAGACAAGTAGCAGGAAATATAAAATTGTTGAAGATAAATTGATCATAGCACTTTTCAAAAGCTGAAAATCTATATATAATACATATATTTATGTTAGGATAGTCAATGTGTTAATCCCACACTGGTAAATAACACTTCTCAAAACATATGCCCTCAATATAAATGAACTAGAACCAGCAAGGAGTAATAACTGATAGCATCTATACATTATTCAAACCATTTGCAGTTTTCCATTTGCATTTAATCTCATATAGCTGTAATCCAATATTAAAATCACAGAAAATTCAATAACAATTCAACTAATTCAAATAAATAATTTTAACAAAAATGAATCAGAATCTTCTCTTGACCAATATATAACCATAACCCAAAATGAGTACAAATCAAAACAACTACAAACCCTAAAAAACGATTAAGGTCTTACCTTTTGGGGATTTGAGGTTGAGGGAATGGTAAGAGTCGAAACTTTAATAGGGCTCTTATTAACAGTTGATTCTTGCGGTGGAGGTGACTCAGAGCTCTCTTCTCGCACAGGGGAGGTCGTTTTCCTCCTCTCAAATCTCTATTGTTCCTCTCGTGATTTTTTTTGTATTGGTTTTCTTCTTGTTGCAGGTGTTTTCCTCTTAGGAGCCATTTGGAATATTGACAGTTGATGGAGAAGAAGAAGAAGAAGAATATCAGAAGGAGTGGCGAGAAAACAACTACATGGGCGAGAAAGAGATCGTGGGTAGAAGAAAGAGCACTCATAAATTAAAATTTAAAATAAGGGTGTTTTGAGTAAAAAAAAAGGTATTTTTAACATAATTATGGATGTATGGGTATTTCAGGCCAAATTATTGGTCATGTGGGCATTTAGGGTAAATACCCTTAATAAAATTCTATTATCCAGTGCAAATGTATAAAATGGGGAAGGGCTGCCGTTACAACAGCGAGGAGAAAAGCCACCAAATCAATTTTTTCTCTGCAGGCAGTTCCATCCAGTGATCCGATCAGCAAACATCCGTCCTCCGATTGAGCTGAAATTTGGTGAGGGGGTTCATGACTCAAGGCTCTAAAATCTGATTGGTGGTGATCAGTTTTGGAGATCTTTGCTGCGTTTTCTGGACCCACAAACAGCCCCCTGTTTTTGGTGAAATTTTTCTTGAGATGTTCTTGTTTGTTTGCCTCTAGTTACATCTAGAGAGGACTTTGTACACCCATTATTTGTTGATAGTGGAGATTTTGGTAGACTACGGTCCCGTGGTTTTTCCTTCTTATATCGGAATGGTTTTCCACGTTAAAAATTGTTCGTGTGCTTGGTGGTTGTGCTCTTGATTTATTCTTCAGATTGTATTATGCTCTATTCAATTGCTTCCTAATAGGTTCATACAAATTGGGGGATTATTTTTGAGTTGGTGTTCTCTCATCAATAAAGAGCAATTGAGATATATGGTAGATAAAAATCCATTAAAATACTATTTGTCGTCAATGACTTTGATGGATAAGGGATTAGTAATGAAATTGGTGGGGATCCTAACAACTTTATATCTATTGACCTCCCAAATAATAGATTTGGTGGAGAAATTCCAAGGAGCATAGCTAATCTACAGGCTTTAGTGGTTCTCAACTTGTCCAACAATAGTTTTACCGGTTCAACCCCACAATCTCTTGGGGTCCCAGTTATGTAGTCTAAAGGTGTTTTGTTCACTCGGATAGAATTTTGATTGTGGGAAGTTTTTAATCAATCCGGAAATCGGTTCGTGTTCCACTTCTAAAGTCAGTTCGTCTTTAGAATGATACTTTGTGTGACCGAGTAGTAAAAAGTTGTTAGTCCCCTTGCATTGGGGTCCCACTCATCAGACACAGGGATATATACATTTTTTTATTTTTGGTGAATACATCAGTACATTTTATACATGCACACGAGTTACGTGGAGACCCTATCGCATTTTTAATTGGTTGTATTGATCCAAATAATATGTTTATTAAAATATTTATTAAACGGGTTATACCAGTTACCTATTTGAATTGAGGGGATTCTAACACGTTTAATGAATGGATTTAGTTATGATTAAGAGTTTGTGATACGATTAATAAATAGAGTTGATACGAACACAACCTGCTAATACAAATTGCCACCTAGTTCAATTTGATAATAATTTATTTCTCTTGAAAAAACAATACGCATGTTTTAAAATAAATTTTTTTATATACAATTTGTGTTGAAAATACTATTAAATTTTTATTGGCTGATAGCTAGCATATACATTATTCAAAATTAATAAAAATTTGACACATTATTTATGTTTTAAAAGTTTTGAGTAGAACTTTTAATATGTATAATAATGACAGATATTGCTCTTAAAACTGCTCATGCGAGTGTAAAAAAGTGCAAAAATGGGTCACACACACATATTTATACTTAAAATGCTCTCTGTAAAAATGATGATGAGCATGATATAAAATCACTGTATCATAATTTACCTGACAATCTTGATGATCAGCATCTATGGTTTCATGTTCTCCAAATGTTTATACCACTTGATCCACATTCAAAATGCCTTGACCATGGCATTGCTTTGTAAGGTTGCATTATACGAGCTGTACTAACAACTTGATTACAAATTGACCAAACCACGTGCCAATGACTTAAACTTGACATAATCAAATTGTTTATGTAGTCCGCTCAATGTGTTTACTCCAACTAGCCAAGCATGTTGGTAAGCCATCCAGTTTGAACTCCGAACTGGGAGAATGCCCCTAAAGAGCCAAAAAGCTATACCGAGGAGAGTCAATCCATAGCATAACTTGGATTATCCTATCCATTAGGAAACCATCCGTTATGCATGATCAGATAGTTCCAATCCTGTTTGTAGGTCATCCGGTTCGAACTCCAAACAAGGAGAATGTCCCAAAAGAGCCAAAAATATTGTACCGAGGAAAGTCAATCTATTGCATAACTCGGATTACTCTGTCCATTAGAAAACCATTCGTTATGCATGATTGAATAGTTTCAAGGGTCGTCCGAAATATTCAACCTTTGTATAGTCATTCATATCTGAATTATGACCAAATCAAATTATTCGTGTTAACACCAACCCTTATTGAACGTATAATTCTTTGGGGTTTATGAATATCACCTAAGCATGTAGATAGACTTGTCCTCCTTACTAATTGTGCGCATGATAAAATCTTGAACAAAATCCTCCACAATTTATTTGTGAATACTCATTGCATGATTTGTGGACATTTTACTCTCAACTGCTTGTGAGGTTTAAACATTGAGACCCGATAAAAAATCCAAAAACAAATGACAAATATGCGTCCGTTGATAAAATTCAACTTGCTTATAATATGTATAATAACTACATCCATCGGTGAAATTCAACTTGCAGATAGTATGTGTCATAAGCAAAAAAATAATAATATCCACTTAAAAACTATAATTAAATAAAAAATATGATTGCGAATTTTGCGAGATAAATAACTTAGCTGAATGTGTAAAAACTATACAAAAATCTTCCACAATAATTGTGTGGGTACGAAATACATTACTGTGCAATTCACATATTTATTTGTAATTTATCCGCCAATTTCTAAAAATAGAGAAAAAAAAAAGAATCAGAAAAAATATATATATATATATATATATATATATATTTTCCCTTTTCCTCCCGTTACCAGGTCCCCTTCTCTTCCTCTTTTCTTTTTAAGTTTTTTTTAGCGTGGCCCCCACCTTGTCTAAAAGCCAATCTCTCATAATTTCTTTTTTTTTCCTTCGTGGATCCTACGTTTTTGTTTTTATCTTAAGGCCACCTTCTTCCAAAAAAATTTTTTGTCCTTTTCTCGTGGGTCCCACATTTTCCCACTGTACCTCCGGCCAAGCTCGTAAGCCTTCAGTTTTTTTTTTTAAGGACGCAGATCGCACATCCACCATAACACGCAGCGGTGCCGGCGACTTCAAGCGATGATTTTTAGTGATTTAGGCGTTCGTTTTTTACGGGTGAGGTACCGTTAGATTCGGACTTTCATGGTCTATCGCAAAACATTAATTTTGAAGCTTGATTTTCTAGAATAAGAGGCAGATTGCGACGGTAGCTAATGGCGGCGACGGGAAATTTTGAACCCCAATTTCCATATTCTCAGGCAATTTTTAGGCGAAAAGTTGGCTGAGCTTGATACCTCGGAGCCCCCAAGTCTCTTGGTACCATGTGGCCTGATTTACAGCGGACCGTAGGGGGCGAATTTGAGAAGATGGTCGGCCAGAATTTTGAGAAGATAACCGGCTTTTTAAAGCTGTGATCTGTTTTTATTTGGACGGTGAGGTGGGTGCCGAATTTGAGATGAATTTTACTAGTAGGCCTCAGAATTTTACTAATAGGCCTTGATCTAGTTTTGATGCAAAATATAGGTTGATAGCCTTCTTTTTAAAGCTAAATTATTTATGTAAAAATTTACACCCTAAAATTAATATTTTAAATTTTAGAAAAAAATATCAGTAGTATTAGGTTAATGGAATTTTATCGATTTAAAAATTCTTCGATATTTAAATTAATCTATTCTATTAGAAATAATATTGATTATAATTAAAAAATATATATATACTAATATGTACATTGGATGTTATAAGATTAAAATTTAAAAAATTTTAATTATTTTAATTTATTTGATAATTTTTTTAAAAAAGTTTATATATTTATTATTCATAATTAATTATATTTTTATAATTAATTATAAATAGTTAAATATCATGTGTGATTTTTTATCCATCTAAATACTTACAAACAAAAGCACTGAGATATCAAGCTGCTTAATAATAAACTATGAAGACCATGTGATATGTGTTGGAGATATAAAAATATATAACCAATTGAATTCACTCCAGCTCAAATTTTTTGGCGCACAAGATGGTGATCATATGTGTTCTTTTCAGTTTTCTGTCAAATCTGAGATGATATAAACTCTTGCCAGGCCAATGGAGTAACATATTCAACCTATTTCATATTAATATATGTGTGTGCGCGTGCGCAAGTGCTTTTATTTAAAATTTAAATCACCCCAACCTTGAAGCAATTAGTTAACATGCATATATGTTTATCGTAAGAACGATATATCAATTCCACCACTTCCTAGCTGCAGTAAAACAATGCAAGAACAAAAATCAAATAAAAATAAACAAGAAACGGTCAGTAAATTAACAAGCAAAATGTAGCAAAGAAACTTCTCCTGCATCTCCTTATTAACCCATTATTGAAATAACCAATAAGGTCAAAAATTTGAAGAAAGACACAGAAGAAGAACAAGAACCCGGACCATATAGTATCTGCCAAATAGCTGCAGTCCATAAATCCAAAAGCAGAGTATACCACTTCAGCCATTGTTGATGATAAGAGAAGAGTTAAAAAAATGCACTTATAAGCGTTTTGTGAAAAGCTTAACGCTTAAGAAAAAGTTTGTGTTTGGACGAAGAATTATCGAGCCTAAATTAATACCATTTTCTTGGGGATGGCAGTGAGTGAACATGGTCAGTTTTTGAAGTTCGGAAATTGTGGAGCTATCCGATGTAGTTTTATAAATAAATAAAAAAAAAAGGAAAAAGTATTTGGCTTGCTTGCTTCTCAAGGGAATGAGTATAGTTTCAGCGTGGAAGAACGAGGTATAGCATTGATATTTGCTTTCAGAGATCTATATGCACGTAAACACAAAGAAGACAATTATATACAAAATTATAAATTTTAAAATTAAATTATATTTTATAAAATAATTTATATGATATTTAATAAGATTAAGTACATTTAAAATAAAAAATATTAAAATTCAACCCAGCTCTCACAAGCAATGTAAAGTTCCTATCGTCTTCATTTTGCTGCACCACTGTTTAATCCATAATTTTTATGATACGTTACTTGGAGTTCAATTAAAACATTTTCTTTTCCAAAGTTCCAATTATGTTGCCGTTTTATATCTACTCGCTTTTCAACTATGTTCCCCACTCATATCTGGCTCTCATATTGCTGTGTTCAAAGAAAAAGAAGTTAAAAGTAGTAAAGTATCATCTAAATATCATGTGTAGTAGTTCTGACCAATATTGATTTAGACTATAATTTTTGAGATTTTTATTTTACTTACAATCTATTTTATTTAGTTCTAAGAATTCATTTATTATTTAGCTAATAAAGGATCGTATTATTAACTGATATAAATCCAAAATTTGATAAACAAATTTGGCAATTCTAGTCTGAAAAATGCTAATTGTCCTGTGCTAAAGTGGACTGAATTTAATTAGCTTGGCACTAAGAAGGTTCATTTTCTAATATTAAAATTTTTTTAAAAAAATTAATTAAAAACTGGGTAATAGAATTTTGCTCCGTGTAACCAATTGGTAAAAGGTTAACCTACCTCTGCTATATGTTCATTGCTAGGTAGCTCTGCTATATGTTCCACTGAAGAAGGGTATTTATCAATTTCATTTATTGTTTGACACGTAATGATTAAGTCCCCATCGATAAGGACATTTATCAATTTGATTAATGGAGTAAATTATATTTCAAATAATGAATGGGAAATTGATAAAAATGTACACGTGTATAATTTAAATTTGAAAAATATTTACACTTTTTTAATCCTTATAAAATATATTCAAAATTTTCATTTTATACTTACTCCTACTGTTTTGCAGGTACAAGGGGTCTTCTTACATGTCTAAATCTCAAAAAGAGACTTTCTTATATTTTTAAATTTTAAAAAATTTAAAATGTAAACTTGGACTTACAATTTTACAGAGAATTAAATTTCAATCGCAGATGGATGTAAAGGCAAATTTTTATTCTAAAATATAAAAATTTAATTTAGACATTTTAAAAGATATAAAGCATGATAATTACTTTTTAAATTTTAATTATTAATAAAGACATTTCTATCAATATTCCATTATGAATGTCAGTGATATATGATAACGTGGAGTGTAGTGATGGCGACGACTCAACCCAATCCGATTGGATCTTTTGTGCTGGGTCATGTTGATCAGCGGTCAATCCATTAAGGTCTATTAACACATTAATCAGAGATATTTTAATAATTTAATAAGTAAATAAATAAAATTGATTTACCTCTTGGGTAATTGATGAAAGTGTCCATTAAAATAATATAAATTTAAAAAATATCTATTTTTTTAATTATTATAAAATTTATTTAAATTATTTATTTTACTCTTATCAGATCTGTACAATTTCAAAATATTTAAAATCTGTAAAATAGCAAATCCAACTTACAAAACTGTAGGTCTTAAATTTTATTTTTTTTATTTATTTTTTACCTATTTTATCATTTTATATCGCTTGTATAATTTTTATTTATTTTATAGTATATTTTTTTTATAAAACTATATCAATTTGTGAGCATTTTGGCTTTTGAATCAAATCATTTCGATTAGTATTGAATGAGATATGATTTTTCTGAAATAGCAGTCGACCGCTACTTTTCGGTCCCCATTTTGTAAAAATCATATATCATTCAATACTAATCGAAATGACTTGATTCAAAAGCCAAAATGCTCACAAATTGATGTAATTTTATAGAAAAATATGTCACTAAATAAATAAAAATTATATAAGCAGATATGAAATGACAAAATAGGTAAAAAAAATAAAGAATTTGCATGTACTGAAATACATGTGTTCCAGAACACTACAGATTTTTATTAAGGATAAAATAAGTATATTCTATCATTTTTATAAAAATTAAGAATATGTAGATATTTTTTTAATTTGTATTATTTTAGTGGGCATTTTCGTCAATTATCCTTTTTAAATTTTAAACCCTACCCCTAAATTTCAAGCAGTATATTTATTTATTTTTCTTTTTATAGTTTTGTTTCAATTTTATGGTGACTTTTTATTTATTTATTTATTTAAATTATATTTAATTCTTTTTATATATATAGGAGGGTATAGATGTTATTTAAATAGGTCAATTTTCATTTATTAGATTAAGAGTTTTCACAATAACAGTTCGGATTTATATATTTTGCCATACTCACATGAAGAAAAATTGATACGAACAGTAACACACCACTGCTCCTTGCCATCCCAGGTGGAGTTCCAGTTGAGTACTTGAAAGTTTTTTTTTTTCACATGGATTGAATTTTGATTGTGGATTACAAAGAAAGTCCAAAGACCAACTTTGGTATATATGACAAGACACCTCCATCGATCACGGATCACCACTCCCCTTCACATCAAAGACTGGGAAACAAAGCAAACAAGTAGACTGCACTGCTATATATTTATCAACTCTCGTTGAAATTTGGGACCAGAAACACAACTTTTATAAATGGGACCTTTCCCTTAATTCATGGTACACTTAAAATAATTTAAACTACTTTTTTTATATAAAAAACTAAGTTTTATTTCAGTTATATTTAATTTAATTAGTTTTGCCAAAGAAAAATATTAATTGTCGATTAAATGCTGATGAATTTATTATCGGTGCTTTGAAAACTTATTTTTTATCCTCTGAATAAATGAACTAAACTTTTAAATATCTACTTAATTACTATAAATTATATATGATGATAAAATATTTTTTGTTATTTGATGAACCATGTTAGTAATTACGTGTTGATTTTTACGGAATCATAATGTACTGATAATTCGTTTCCATTACGTTACTTATAACATTTCTTAGAGATGATGAGTAATTAATATTGACTTAATAATGAATGAACAATAAGAACACAGTCACGTATTTCCTTACAGTCCCTTCACTTAAAACTTTATAAATGTCTAATTTTTTTTTTATTAAGTAACGAATATGTGTCAAATTTTAAATATAACACATATAAAGCAAGAAAAAGAAGAAGAAGATAGATCTGAATTCGAATAATATTTAATTTTGATGAATTTATATATATGTATGTGAGAAAAACTAATTGAGTACCTTCTTTCTCTTACCAAAATCAAACACGCTCTTAATTGTCATCCACTCACCACCTCTTTTCACAATTATTACTTTTATTGTGATTTATTTTCTTCCATTAAATCAAATTAAAACCTAGTAAAAATAGAAACTAAATATCGAAAATTTGTTAAACAAAGTTGGCAATTATAGTTTTTGAGGAAATAAAAAGAATAATACTTTGTATCCGAGCAGTAAAAGGTTATAAGTCCCCTTGCATTGGGGTTCCCACTCATCGATATATACATTTTTATTTTTGGTGAATACATCGATATATACATGCGCACGACTTGAAAAGGTATATTAATATTAACTGAGTAAATAATAGTTGCACTGATATTTGCTCACCCTGTTACAGTTGTTAAACATTCTGTCAATTTCATAATAATTTATTGTTCTTAAAAAACAATACATAAGTTTTAAAATAAAACTTTTGACACAATTTGTGTTAAATTGGTTGAGAGTGATAGATGTATACAGTATTCATAATCAATAAAAATTTAATATGCTACTTGTGTTTTAAAAGTTTCAAGTACGAACTTTTAATATGTAAAATAATTACACCAAGTGCTCTTAAAACTGGTTGCGTATACAAGTACACAAATGGGTCACACAGCCGTATTTATACTTAAAATGCTCTCAGTAAAAATGAAGAGCATGATATACCAAAATCACTGTATCATATTTTTCCTGACAATCTTGATGATCAGCTATAGCATCTATGGCTTCATCAATGGTCTCATGTTCTCCAAATTTATGCCACTTGATACTTGATTATGGGTCATTGAACCAATCATCGCAGCCCCAAAGCACGGGCAAATTAAGCAAGCAAGTAGACTGCACTGCTAAACGACCCGCTAAGACCCAAAGAACGGGCAAATAAAGAAAACAAGCACACTGCACTGCTTATCGACCCCACTAAGACCCAAAGAACGGCCAAGACGGCAAGTAAAGCAAACAAATAGACTGCATTGCTAATCGACCCGCTGAGACCTGACAGTCCGATACAAAAGATAATATCAAACAATCTCTGTACTGACATGATCCACTGATCACTACCTCTTTTCTACACGGCAAACCCAATTTCTTCCGTATATACGATAGTTCTCGAGTAAAAGATCCTTGGTTAAATTAAATGAGGGATTTCATTTACAACAATTAGATGGGTTGAAACAATTACATCTACCATGTATATATATATAAAGGTTAAAGCCTTATAGCCTACATGAACAAATATTTTAAAGCATTCAGAGTCTCACTGTCTCCCTTCCTCACACTCTTAGATGATGAAGAGCATCAGTCTCCAACACCCCCCTATCATATTTTACCTGACAATCTTCATCTCTTGCTATGGTGTCTATGTCTCGTGTACTCCAAATGTTTCTACCACTTCCTCTGCATTCAAATGCCTACCTCACCGGAGCACTACTTTGTTGCAATTCAAACAGGAGTTTTCACTTCAAAAACCAGAGTTTTCATTTCAAAAACCCAACTTCAGTTCTTATTATTATTCATTTCCTGACTATGATGATTTTGGTCACCCAAGGATGAAGTTCGGGGAAGAAGGAAAGGATTGTTGTTCCTGGGACGGTGTTACATGCGACGTGAAAACTGGTCAAGTCGTAGGCCTTAACTTGTCCTACAGCTGGCTTCAAGGGCCTTTGCGTTCTAATAGCCGCCTGTTTAAGTTGCGTCAACTTCAACAGGTCAACCTTTCCTTTAACAACTTCAGTTTCTGCCAGATTCCCACCGAATTCGGCCAGCTTTCGAGGTTAACCTATCTTGTACTCTCCTACTCTATGTTTTCTGGGAAAATCCCATCTGAAATCTCTTATCTGACCAATATGGCTTACCTTGATCTGTCTTTCTTTTGTGAAGTTTGGTTACACTGGTTTTTTATATCATGATTACACTAGTTTTTTATACCTTGAAAGAGTGGACTTCACAAGGTTTATCCAAAACATGACAAATTTAAGGGGACTTTCCCTAAACCAAGTCTCCTGAATCCCTGACAAATTTGTCTTCCTTGACATTTCTCCAACTTGTTGGACGTGATTTATATGGAAAGTTTCCAGAGAAAATCTTTCTGTTGCCCAAGTTAGAACTTATTTGTCTGTATTCTAACCCTCTTCTCACAGGATCTCTTCCACGTTTTCAAAATTCTAGTTCTCTTATTTACTTGCATCTTTGCATGACAAATTTTACAAGGGACATTACCCAACTCAATTGGCTACCTTAAGTCCTTGACGTATTTGACTATTAGGCAATGTAATTTTGTAGGACCTCTTCCTTCCTCAATTTGGAACCTTTCCAATCTTATCTTTCTTCACCTCTCATATAACCACTTCAATAGTCATGTTCTTCCATCTGCATTGGGTAACCTTGCAAAGCTTGTTAGTCTATATCTTTCTTCTGCTCAATTTAGGGGTGAAATACCTTCTTCGTTTGGAAACCTCACATAGTTGAAATACTTATGTATCTCAAATAATAATCTCTCTTTCAAAAAATTAGACACAATATCTGATGAACTTCCCAAGTTTCAAAGCTTACATTTGTCTTCATGCAAATTAAGTCAATTTCCAAGTTTCATTAGGACCCAAGATCAATTAGAGCACCTAGTTCTTTCCAACAACGGAATTGAAGGTCGAATACCAAAATGGTTCTGGGCCATGGCAAAGAAGAAACTGGACTTTCTAGACTTGAGCGGCAACAAGTTGCAAGGATCACTTAATGCTCCACCACTGTTCACATCTTTCTTTGACATCTCAGAGAATAATTTGAGTGGAAAAATTCACCCATCATTTCGTAACTGGACTAACCTGAAAGTCCTTGACATGTCTGAGAACAACTTCAGCGGAACCATTCCACAATGGTTGTGTATCTTTGGTACTTCTCTAGAGATACTGAATCTGTATGGGAACAATTTTCATGGGAGTCTGCCCCAAATGTTTACAAATGGAAGCATGCTCAATCTGAAGACCCTTGATCTCAGTGACAACCAGTTACAAGGGAAGGTTCTACAATTCCTGAGAAATTGCAGTAAGCTACAAGTTCTAAATCTCGAACACAACCAGATAAGTGACACATTCCCTTTTTGGTTACAAAGTATGCCTGAGCTTCAAGTTCTTGTGTTGCGACAGAATAAATTTTATGGTTCTATATGGCATCCTCATAAATTTTGGGGCTTTTGAAGCTTGCGCATTATTGATCTATCTTTTAATAATTTCAGTGGAAGTTTACCATCAGAATACTTTATAAATTGGGTTGCCATGATACAAGCTCCTTATGAAAATAAGGTGCAATTAAGATATATGCAAGATATGTATTGGGAAAAATACTATCCTTCATCAATTATTGTGGTCAAGAAGGGATTAAAAATGAAATTGGTGAGGATCCCAACAACTTTTATATGTATTGACCTCTCAAGTAATAGATTTGATGGAGAAATTCCAAGTAGCATAGTTAATCTGCGGGATTTAGTGGTTCTCAACTTGTCCAGCAATAGTTTTAATGGTTCAATCCCTCTATCCCTTGGAAATATAAGAGAGCTTGAATCCTTGGATCTTTCTAAAAACAAGCTCTCTGGCAGAATCCCTCAACAGTTGACAGATCTCACATTTCTCGAGTATTTAAACCTCTCACAGAATCAACTCACTGGTCCAATTCCGAGAGGAAGGCAACTTGATACTTTTTCAAGTTCATGTTTTGAGGAAAATCCAGGATTGTGTGGCCGTCCATTGTCTAGAAGCTCTGAAAATGCTGTTCCACCCATATTTCAGCAAGAAAAAGAGGTGGAATCTGAAGTTGGCTTTACTTGGAAACCAGTAGTAGTGGGATATGGATTTGGAATAGTCGTCGGATTCATTGTTGGACATGTCGCCCTCTCTCAGAGAAGACCGACTTAGTTTTGGCGGAGCTTTGTGGGAAAATTCATCTACGCTGCATTGCGGTGAGCCTGGATCCACTACAGTGGAACATAGCTGAAGATACACTTGAAGGTATTTCTTTTTCTTTTCTGGTTATCTATCTAAGTTTGCTATAACATAAGCCTCATTAATTTATATTGGTGTAGTTACTTGGAGAAGCACTAAAATTTGCAATAGTTTTTTTCATAAGTAATTAATTATGTTTGTAAATAGTCCTAAGGACCCATATGGTAATGCCATCTAATGATTTATTTCATTTCCTTGTTTGTACAAGGCCAATGACTAATTCCCCCAGCTTAATATATATAAAAAATAATAATAAATTAAAATTTACTTTGTCTAAAGCAACTGTTAGAATAAATTATTATAAATTTAGACAATAGTTAGATGTAAGTTAAGTTTGGAGGTTTAGGAGTCACTATATATAATATTTTATGATTTATTTATTGTTTATTTAGTTTTAAGTGATGATTATATGAAACTGCATATCATACTATATGGGGTAATACACATTATAAAATTTCCTCTCTTTTTTTTTCAATTTTTTTTATTGATTTTCAGTTCCTTTGTATCTTCTTCTTTTTTTTTTTTTTTGGTAATTACAGTTCCTTTGTATCTAAAGCAACTGCTAGAAATATTCGCTCTAAATGATTTTAATTTTATATAATAGTTAGTTGTAAGTTAAGTTTGGAGGTTTAGGAGTCACTACATATAATATTTTATGATTTGTTTATTGTTTATTTAGTTTTAAGTGATGATTATATGAAACTGCACATCATACTTTATGGGGTATATGAAAATTTTCTCTCTCTCTCTCTTTCTTTCTTTTTCTTTTTTTTCTGTCTTTTTTTTTTAATGATTTTCAGGTGTACTCCTTGGTGGCATGACATATAGAACAGGATTTGGCGGTTGTCTGAACGAGTACCACAGTTATCCCTGTTACTTAGTAGATTTTGAAATTCTGTTATGTGACATTTTATGATTCTGTTTAGGATTTGATGTTTGTGGGTTTTATTTGAGAATGCTATATATGTTTTTAGTATGTTGGATGTCTCTAGTTATTAATAACGGAATAATATTTATACATATTAACTCCCTGGTTTTAAAATTCTGCATGTTACATGAAAAGGTTGATCCAATACTATATAGAATTTATAAGAAAACACATGAGTTTTTGTTTTCCTACTGTTTTACAATTTAAGGAAAAGAATTTTAATAAAAAAATTAATTTATTTCAATATTACCCTTATTAATCTTTATTAGCAGTGATGTGGACTAAGAGTCCGTTTGGAACTGCTTTTTTTAAATAAAAAATATTTTTTTAAAAAAAAAAAGCAATTTGAAACATGTTTGGCCAAAAAATTTTAAAAGAATTTTTTTTATAAAAAAAATACTTTTTCAAACACTGTTACATATTTTTAAAGTACTTTTTATAGCTTTCCACCAAATATAAAATATTTTATTATTAAAGTACTTTTTAACTAAAGTGTTTAAATAAAAAGCGCTTTTAAAAAAAATACTATTTATATAAGTCAAACGGGCCCTAGGGATATTTTTGAAAACAATATAAACTGTATTAATTATTTATTTTTCTTTTTTGTTTAATCATCTCAAACAACAATTATTATAAATATTAACATTTCCTTTTCTTTTCTCACTAATCCTTTCATTTTCTTTATATTTCATCACTTCAATGTAAACAAGTCAGTATTTGGTGTGAATACAACAAATTTGGTTTACTCATTCGAGCAATTTTCGAGGTCAAGCTCATTATCAAAAAAATTTTCGAGGTCAAGCTCATTATCAAAAAAATTTTCGAGGTCAAGCTCATTATCAAAAAAATTTTCGAGGTCAAGCCATGTTATAGTATACGCCATGTTCCCTGACCAATATGGTTTACCGTCATCTTTCTTCTTTTAAGAATTATGATGAAACTTGTTTACCAAATGATATAGTGGTACGTTACTAGTTGGGGAACCAATAAATTCTAGATATGATAGAATATTCGTGAACCCTTTCTGATAAGCTAATAAAACATTGCACTATTAACCAATATAAAAAATTTATTAAATAAATTTGCAATTCTATCTAGTTTAAGGAAATAAATAGAATAATGCTTTGTATGATCGAGTAGTAAAAGGTTATGAGAGCCCTTGCATTGGAGCCCCAGTCAGACGCTTATGTAACATATAGCCCATGTATCATTTTCGTTTATTAGTTAGTTTGACCCGTGGCCGCCGGAATTTTCTTATTCGTTCGTTAATCCAGTGGAACGTAAATGGCCTTTTTCTAACCCTAAGACTCTGAGAGCATCGCTCAAACATTGTCATATATTTTGGTTGTAAAATAATGATAACATAATTATATACATATATTTGTAAAAAATTTAAATATCATTATATATTACATGTAATTGTGATGATGTGAACATCAAAAACAAATAATGCATGGTATAGGAGACCCCTCGGTTCTTGTTAGGTTAAGCCGTACGTCTTAGTAAAATGACAAAAAATCCACTCCAAATCTAACATGAAGATCATGTACATTGGACGTAAAACATGGCGTTCTCATGCACAAAAATGAGAATTTCATTAAATCTAACCAAAAGAATGCAATGAGAGTGAACAAAATTAAACACACTGCATCTTCATGCCAACACATGCATGCATGAGTTTTGAATATACATATAAAAGCCAGATATTTTTGCAATAATTTATAGTTCCACTGCGAGTTAGCGCAGTACCGAAATTATAAGGATGAAATAGTTTGTGTTTTCATATATAATATATAGATAAATATATAATGGCGGAGCCCAGAAACTTAATAATCATAGCACTTGATAAAATGATCTTATTCGATGTAGATGTGCCACGTGGTGCAAGTTTTCTGCAAGTGAAGCAGAAGATCAAAGAGTTAATGAAGGTAGAAGTGGACAGACAAACCCTGGTGTTTGAAACTGAGCCGATGGAAGATGCTAGTCAAGTTCCTGATCGTGCCTGGGAAACTTATGTGGTGCTGAGTGTCGCACCCTTGCCTGGAGACCCAAGTTTCGAAATTGTGGCCAAGTCAGCAAACAGAGAAGATGATCTTATAACCGTCAAAGAAACACAGAGTGTGGATGATCTCCGAAACGACATCGCAGAGCGTTGGGGACTATCTCATTATACCAGCATTTTTCTCATCCGTTTGCCTGCTCCTCCAGGTCCAATGGAAAATGGTGATCTTTTATCTGATTATCTTACCTGCCAAGGCGTTGAAATTCTAGTCAAGCTTCATAATGCATGATCCATTATTTGGACGTAGGTAGTGAGGAAGCTTATTATCATTATTAGGAAGAGTACGTACGTAGTTAAGATCTAATATTATTAGGTTATTGAATAATTTCCGACCATCATGTGGACCTTAATTATCGTTACCATTCACCATATGTAGTAGTACTACTTTCTTAAGTAGTTCTAGCCTATATGATACATTGCTAATATATTAATGGTATTAAAGCTTCATGTGGACCTTATTTATCATTACGTAGTAGTACTTCTTTCTTAAATAGTTTTACTTATATGATGCATAATTATATTAATGGTTTTAAAGAAGTAATATTGCGCTCTCTCTCTCTATATATATATATATACAAACTTCACCATTACAATTCGATAATAAGGTTTCCTCAACTGGGTCCCATTTAACCAGTGCACCAATCTCCTCCTCCTTATCCCACTCCGATTCCAATACCGATCGTGTAGTAATTATTACTTAAGAGCAACTAGTAATATAAAGGGGGTTGAGGTTAAGGTTGAGTTTTGAGCGAGTGGTGATGATCCTTTTCATTTGGTGGTACGGTTCTATTGGTTAAACATAGTCAGTAATGATAATGATGTATACTAATGGATGCTGATGTCTATGCTCTACGTACGTACGTTTATAACCCAAGGTGCACATACATAGATATATATATATATATATAGGGCCTGTTTTGGTTTTATATTTTGGTTTTTTAACTCTAAAAGCTATTTAAATAATCAAGATTAAAAATCAAATTTGTTTCAAAACACAATTTTAATTGTTTATTACAAAAAAACAGTTTTTCAATTATGGAGGAGCAAACAGGCCGTGAATTAGCTTTGTTGGGAATGATATGTCAAATGTGTCTGCTATTTTTTTTTCCTTTTTTTCCTTTTTTGTCGTCCCAATTCAATCGGTTGTGTATGACTAAGAGCCTATTTGAAACTGCTTATATAAATAATATTTTTTTTCAAAAACGCTTTTTATTTAAACACTTTAGTTAAAAAGTATTTTAATAATAAAATATTTTATATTTGAGAAAGCTTTAAAAAAGTACTTTAAAGATATTTAACCGTGTTTGAAATAGTACTTTTTTAAAGAAGCATCTATCAGGTGCTTTTTAAAAAAAACACTTTAAGTGTTTTTTTATAAAAAATATTTTAAAATTTTTTTGCCAAATATATTTTAAACTGCTTTTTTTTAAAAAAATAATTTTTTATTAAAAAATAATTCCAAACGGGCTCTAAGTACCTGTACCATTGTCCTTGCCACATTTTTATGAGTATAGTTCGTTTTCTTGTTAAGTAAATAATATATTTTTTTTCTTGCGTATGGTTTATTGTAAAGGTAAAACTAATAAAATAAATATGCATTTTTTAAAATTAATATTTCTCATGAAATTGATTTCTAAAAAATAAATTAATATTTCTTGAGTATTATAATAAATATTATAGTATTAATTTTAGAAAATTATTTATTTTTTGTAGTGTTTTTATTTTTAAACTTCTGATTAAATAAATGATCAAACTCTTGTGGCTTTTTTTTTGGTAAACAAACTCTTGTAGTTTTTGGTTTGTATAAACTATTCATTTTATGTTTATTAAAACCATCAATCACCTAAAAACACATTACTTATTTTGGAGAAAAAAACAAAAACCTAGAGAAAATTATAGTTGCACTCCTGTATTTCGTAACTAAAGTCATCTGATATTTGACAAAAGCTGAATCCTCCAAATTACTTCTAAACAAACTTCAAACGGTGACCATGACTAGACGATGGATAAGATCCGCTTGAGTCAATAAATATAAATGCTTTTAACAAGTAACTACATAGTTGATTCACAATTTGGAATCTGAAAGTTGGACAAATTAACTTTGTAAAATGGAACCTCCTCCTCAATGATTACTGCTACAGGCACAACTTGTTTTATATGCCAATATGTGAATAATAGACTTATTAAATGAAAAATTATTCTATAAGATGGTGTTTGATACATAGAATTAAATTTTAAACTAGACTGAAACTAATTTAATCCAATTTTAATATTGTCTTGTATTTGGTAAAATTATGAATTTATTCTTTTATATTTGGTGCACGTTGAACTGGATTAATAATTTTATAAAAATATATATTATTATATATATATTTTTTACTATATTTATATATAAAAATGAATTTTTTTTAGGGTTTCAACTATGTATTTTTTACTCTATTTGCTTGGTGAGTTAGTATATAAAAAATGTACACACTTAATTCATATTTTTTAATAGCATCATCATAGCGTAATAATTTATAAAATATTGCTAATGATTTCCTCTAAGCATATTATTTGACCCTTCAATTTCAATAGGTCAGATAATTTATCCTCTAAAATATAAAAATTATCCACTTTCACTAATTGTGCTCTCCTACTCTATGATAAATAAGTAGTAATTAGGCTTGGACTTGTCTCACAGATGGCTTCAGGGACCTTTGCGTTCCAATAGCAGCCTGTTTAAGTTGCATCAACTTCAAAAGGTCAATCTTGCCTTTAACAGCTTCAGTTTCTCCAACGTTCCCTCAGATTCGGCCAGTTTTCGAGGTTAACCTATCTTATGCTCTCCTACTCTATGTTTTTGGGAAAGTCCCATCTGAAATCTCTTATCTGACCAATTTGGTTCTCCTTAATCTCTCTTCTTTTAAGAATTATTGTGAAACTAGCTTTTTGTATCTTGAAAGAGTGGACTTCACGAGGTTTATCCAAAACATTACAAATTTATGGGGACTTAACCAAAAAAGTTGACCTTTCATCCTCAGCACCTGAATCCCTGACAAATTTGTCTTCCTTGACATCGCTCTCACTTAGTGGATGTGGTTTAAATGGCAAGTTTCAAAGAAAATCTTTCAGTTGCCCAAGTTAGAAGTCATATATGTGCCTTGTAACCATCTTCTCACTGGTTTTTTTTCCACAATTTCAAAATTCTAGTTCTCTCGTGTTGTTGAATCTTGACATGACAAATTTTTCAAGGAAATTACCAGAATCAATCAGCCACCTTGAGTCCTTGAGTGCTATTTCTATTTGGCAATGTAATTTTGTAGGACCTCTTCCTTCATCAATTTGGAACCTTTCCAATCTCCGCATCCTTTACCTCTCATTCAACCACTTCAACAATCATGAGCTTCCATATCTACATTCGGTAACCTTGCAAAAGTAGTTGTTATGTGTCATTCTCTTCTGCTCAATTTAATGGTGAAGTACCCTCTTCACTTGGAAACCTCACACAGTTGAAATATTTAGATGTTTCATATAATAATCTTTCACAAAATTAAACAAAATATCAGAACTTCCAAAGTTCAAAACCTTACATTTAACTACATGCAATTTAAGTGAATTTCCAAATTTCCTTAAGACCCAAGATCAATTAGAGCATCTCGATCTTTCCGACGATAGAATTGAAGCTCAAATACCAAAATGGTTCTGGGGCATAGTAAAGAAGAAACTCGACTTTCTAGACTTGAGTGCCAACAAGTTGCAAGGATCACTTAATGTTCCACCATTGTTCGTATCTTTCTTTGGCATCTCAAACAAGAATTTGACAGGAAAAATTCATCCATCAATTCATAACTGGACTTATCTTAAAGTCCTTGACATGTCTAAGAACCACTTTAGCGGAACCATTCCGCAATGGTTGGGTAACTTTCTTACTTCTCTAGACATACTGAATCTGCAAGGGAACAACTTTCATGGGAGTCAGCCCCAGATATTTACAAATGGAAGCATATATGCTCCATCTAACAAAACTGGAGCTTAGTCACAACCGGTTACAAGGGAAGGTTCCCCGATTCCTGATCAATTGCAGTAAGCTACAAGTTGTAAATCTCGGACAGAACCAGATAAGTGACATATTCCCTTCTTGGTTACAAAGTATGCGCGAGCTACAAGTTCTTGTGTTGCGACAGAATAAATTTTATGGTCCAATATGGCAACCTCGTTAGTTTTGGGGCTTTCAAAGCTTGCATATAATGGATGTATCTTTTAATAATTTCAGTGGAAGTTTACCATCAAAATACTTTACAAATTGGATTGGCATGACACACGCCACTTATGGTAATAAGGATCAAGTGAGATATATGGTATTAGATTAGTATCTGTTCAAATACTATATTTCATCAATGCTTGTGATCGATAAGGGATTAGAAATCGAATTTGTGAGGCTCCTAACAACCTTTACATGTATTGACCTCTCAAATAATAGATTCGATGGAGAAATTCCAAGTATCATAGGTAATATGCAGGCTTCAGTGGTTCTCAACATGTCCAGCAATAGTTTTAACGGTTCAATCCCACTACACCTTGGAAATATAAGTGAGCTTGAATCCTTATATCTTTCTAAAAACAAGCTCTCTAGTAGAATCCCTCAATAGTTGACAGATCTCACATTTCTCGAGTATTTAAACCTCTCTCAGATCAACTCACTGGTTCAATACCACTAGAAAGACAATTTGACACTTTTTCAAGTTCATCTTTTGAGGAAAATCGAAGATTGTGTGGCTCTCCATTGTCAAGAAACTATGAAAAGGTGGATTCACTCATTGTTCACCATGACAAAGTAGAATCTGAAGATGGTTTTACTTGGAAACCAGTTGTAGTGGGATATGGATTTGGAATAGTTGTCGGATTCATCGTTGGACATGTCACCCTCTCTCAAAGAAGGCCGAACTGGCTTTGGCGAAGTTTTGTGGGAAAATTCATCGAAGCTGCATGCATGATGAACCTAGTTGAAGACTTAAAGGTACTTCTTTTGGTTGTGTTTGTTACGTGGAGAAACGTTCAATTTGCATTAGTTTTTTCACGAGTAATTAATCATATTAGCAACTAGTACTACAGAACCATATGGTAATGACCTGTGGCTAGATGGTAATGACCTCTAATAACTAACTCCAGATCCTAGTTTGAGCAAGGCAATGACTAATTATCCCTCAATTTTACAAATATTAAAAATAAATAAATAAATTTGTATCTAAGTCATTTGCTATAAATATTTGCTCTAAATTATTTAAAATTTAGATAATGATTTTAATTTATGTTTGGAGCTTAGAAGTCGCTACTTATAACATTTTATGATTTATTTTAGTTTAAAGTGAAGATTATTTGTAACTACATCATACTATGGGAATCTATACTGTGAAAAAAAATTTCTTTTTCCTTTTTTTTTTCTCTTTTTTTCTTTTTAAATTTTTAATGATTTTTTGGTGACATGACAAATAGAAGAGGATTTGGCAGATGTCCTAACAAGTACCATAGTTATCCCCATTACTTGGTAGATTTTATAATTCTGTAATGTGACGCTCTATGATTCGGTTTAGGATTTGATATTCATTTGAGAATGCTATGTCTAGTAATGTTAGTCTAGTATGTTGGATGTCTCTCGTTATCAGTAAGAGAGTGATATTTAGCACATATATTAACACCCTGGGTCTTAAAAATTCAGCATGTTACATGAAAACCTGATCCAATGCTATAAATTTAAGAAAAAACAGTTTCTGTTTTCCAACTGTTTTACAAATACCTCCCATTTATATCTCCTCCCTTTCCAACTATGTTGCCCTTTAATATCTGGCTCTCATCCAATGTTCAAAGAAAAATAAAAAGTGTATCATCTTGCTGCTAAGCAGAACTGGACTTTGGAGAGATGTTTAAGAAACAGATTATTTACAATTACAGACAGATAAACTAATTACACAGGCAAACCAAGGATGAGCATGCTTTCATTTTTAAGAGATGCACCATCAAAGTGCTTAACAAGTTTGTTACTTCACATCTACGAATTTAAGGGTGTCATGAGTACCTAATTTGATGAAAGACAGACATCTTGGAGCGCAAACGTATCACCAGGTTATACCTTTCAGTAGTTGCAAACTTTGACTCTGATCCAAGGATTGTTATCAACGAATGACTGCCTCGGCCAACCTTCTTTGCTCCCGGGCAATAAGTGATTCGTAATCCTGTATATTTTCAATGCATGAGAGCTGGAAACTAACAGCATATCACAGAAATTCTGTTGCTTCTTTTCTGTTTCATATTTCTATAATCATGACATTAAATTATCTATAGAAGGATATTCTTTCTATACAACACAAAAATTTTTGAGTCATGAATGAGCTAACCTTCACAATAGCCTGCGCACAGAGCTTTCCTGATAGAACTGCACCTTCCATTGAAGCCAAATATTTCTGTTTTGTGTAATCACCAGCCAAATAAAAACCCTCTATTGGAGATTTTTGCAAGGGACGGCAAGGTTCACAATCAGGGACAGTTTTATAGACAGACCTGAAATGATAACAAATTTGAATTCAGAAGGAAAATGGAGTAACTCAAAAATACTCCCATGCAAGTCCAAGTCTTCACAGGGATTTTGACGCAATGCAACCACTATGAGAGCTTTGCACTAAAACCAGTAATGTCCATTTCATGTAAACAATTAAAATAATTAACTATAAGACAGTATGCTAGAGTTTCTATAAGAGGAGTTAACGACTTGATAAAGACGCAACAGAAATAATCCCTTTTTTTATCCCTCAATGGATTACTAGCAAAATGGTTTTAAAAATCCTTTTACATAAATTGCTTAAAGTAAATCAAAAGAAATAATTAAAGACTATTAAGTTGAACCTTGGCGTTTTGACAACATGATATTTTAAAATCTTTGCTTTGCTCTGATCTGCAGATATTTCATTAGGAAAGAGTTTTGCAAGTTCCTTCATCGTAGCATCAATAATTTCAGTATCGCTACAGGAAATCCATTCTTCTGCTGGTGCAAAAACCAACTCCAACATAGACTGGTTTGGATCGTAATATTCCTGCAATAAAGGATGAATCATAAACCACTGCAGAATATAAAGATAAAAATGCAAATAAACATGAAAGGATTTAACATGTCTCCCATATATGTTGATATACGTTGGAGGTAAAATAACATAATTTACTGATGAACGAACGTTTATCCATTCACTAAAATGAAGAAACTTTTATGGATGCAGGTTTACAGGTATCCTTCTCTATAATAACATATTCTAATGGTCATTGTGCCGCTTAAAAGGACTCATTTTTTCATGCATTTGATCATAGTGGGTCCATAAGAACACAAATAGTCTCTCAAATCCCTTATTATGTGCTTTTTCATATTTCCATTTCTTTACAGCTAGGAGACACTGTTATAATGTCCTTAAGGTCTTCAAAATCAACATACATCCTTACCAGTGTACATTGATGATATTTGAAATACACAAATATTGATGCAAGTAGTATGTGTTCTGCGTGCATATTGGCACTGTGGAGGCTAAAAGTAAAGTGAACATAACAATTATAATAACTATGGGTATAACAATAAATGATCTTACCTTGCATGTTACAGACATGTCAGCGTACACACTTAGAAGAGGACTTCTGCATGGTGGAAAGGCAAGCAAGACAACCATATGTGAGATAATCTGATAATATTACAACTCAAGAGACATTCATTACTTATTTGAATTCCAAATTATTGTTTCTCTAAGTTTTAAACAAAAGCGCTGAGATATCAAGCTGCTTAACAATAAGCTAAGAAAACCATGAGATATGCACTTAAAGCAAATAGAAGTCTTACTTTTAATAGGATTGACCAATTAACCAAAAAAAGTGCCATATTGAAAATTAAAAAAACTGAGGTATGAGAAGGGACCTGCTGAAAAGTAAGTGATCATATGTGTTCTTCAATTTTCTGTCAAACCTGAGAAGATACAAATTTTTATTGCCAGACGAATGGAGTGACATATTTCTATTGGATATAACATAAAACATATGTGAGATATGTGTGTGTGTGTGTGCGCGCGCGCGCATGCAAGTGCGCACAAGCACATAATGGTTTAAAAGCCCCCAACCTTCAACCAATCAATGCCAAAAATTAGTTAAAATGCATGTTTATTGTTGAAACTACTACCGTTACCCTGATATACCTAGTTGGACCCACTTCCTAACTGCTTTTGGTAATAGTGGTAATTCAACATGTTATCGAGCCAAAGGTCCAAGAAATTCTAGGTTCAAATCTTGTTAATATCATTTCTGTTATTGAATTATTCTACACGTGTAAGGCGCAACTTCTGTCTGTTAATGGGTAGGTCTACACGTGAGGAGTGTCGAAACTACAACTATTGTTTGAAGCTACTACTATTGTTACCTTGATATACATAGTTGGGTAAACTTCACAACAGCTTAAGCTTTTGGAAGACTGGTAATTCAACATTTATCATAGGAACATTATATCAATTTACGACTTCATAGTTGCAGTAAAACAAAGCAAAAGCACAAAATAAAAAGATGAACAAAAGAGAAGCACTGAATAATTAGTATCACATGGCATAAATCCTTTCTGCATCATTCTATGGCGATGAGTACTAGCGAAATATTACTCATTTTGAGAACTCCTAGTAGCTTGTAGAAAAATTACTATAAACAATACTATAGATGGCTAAGTTACTAACCAAACCTCAATTACCAAGTGATATGGAAAAATTTTAGTTGTTGAAAAATATACGAGGCAAACATGCAAAAGCAAGTAGGACCCAATACAGACATATAGAAACATGAAATTGTAACTTGATATCCAAATTCTAGTAAACTAAAGTTGGTTACTCTAGTATTTTATGTATTCTTATATGGCCTATAAGAATCATTTTTTTAGGAGCCCAAATTGCATTTTGAAAACTGTAATCGACTTCCTTTCTAATTAATAATTGATTTTTCATTTCTGGGAATTTGTAAGCCATACCAGCCAAAAAAAGAGGTCTACAAATCTGGTAAATATTTGACAAAGAGACCATCTAATTCTAACATCTGATCAAGCATGTTATGCGAGTGACTGTACGCCCTATTTATGTGTGTTTGAAAAAAAAAAAAAAAAAGCAAGGATTACTATTTGTTCTTGTTTACTTAGCAGCAATAGTGTAGACACTAACCATATGTGCACATTAATAACTGGAACTCCTACTAATTTCTCCAATTTCTTGAAATATGGAATCTCTTTCCAGCTGTCAGGCAAGAGAAGCTTCAGGATATCAACTGTTTGGAACAAAATCCAAGTATAGAATTAGAGAATATGAGAGTTAAATTCAGTTACACTAATTTATAAGGCTCTTATGTGTTATACCTGGAGTGGCAAACACAAAAACATCCCCTTCAATCACACTTCCATTATTTAGTAAAAATGTCTTCACTGTTCCATCATTGTTTAGCTCAATTTTTTGTATCCTTGAATTAAGGCGGACTTCACCACCCAATTTCTGGACATGATCAACAATTGGCATACAAAGTCTCTCTGGGGGATTACCATCTAAGAAGGCCATCTTGGAACCATGCTTCTCCTATTATGTAATTCATAGTTTGATCAGCTAGTGCTATATTCTGGAAAGAAGTCCTACTACAATACAAATTACCAAAACATGCAAAAAAAAAAAATGTATTTTCACCAATGAAACCTAAATATATAGTTGTAGATCTTTCCTAGAATATGCCACTGACATTGTGTTGGCTTAACCTACACTAGCTGACTTTCCAAAGCCTTCATGATGAGCAGCTAGGAATGTTAGACAAAACAGAACAAATGATCCTTGCATAAGGGAAATTCACAGTGATACTATGTCTGATTTACCTATTTCAAGTATAACCTAAATTAAATATTGCTGGAGATCATGAGATTCATGGATTCCTCAGGATCATGAAGACAAAAGTTTAAAAAGGAAAAAGTAAAACAAAGCAATGTGGAGAGCATTATGGTGAATTATTTATCTTTAAAGGAACAACCAAAAAAATTTAAACTTCAAATGGCATAAGCTATGAATAATTAAGACGTGAAAGTTTCTAGAAAAAAATAATCTATGCCTTAGATTAGAGACCCTTGATCATACTCAATATTGATGGAGTATAGATCTGGTGGTTCATAACAATATTAATTTATATCTTGGGGTATTCAAAATTTCAATCCTAGATTCCTAATTTGATAAACATTATGTTCTCATGTATTATGGTAAAAGAAACAAAAGATTCTTGGTCCTAACTACTATTCATGCATACATGTAGTTATATAATGCTATTAAAAATCATTTTGAGTTATTTCCACAATGTCCCATATCTACAAAAGGAGAATAAGATTTCATATATCGTCGAGAGGAAGAAGTCACATTACCTGAAGAAATCTGTTCAAAGCAATCAATATACATTGCATTGAAAGTTCATCAGGATTAATAAAGTTTAGAGCCTTTGACATGGCAATAAACACCTCATCAGTTACTCGATCAGGTATTCCCTGAGAGAAAAGGATAAAACCACTGTTACTCTTCTTCCAAAAATCAACAAATAAGGTAGGCAACATTGATTGAGCAATCAATAATTATAAAACAAAACCATTAAAAAACCAGGGCTCTCCAAAACATTCATGATCTCCCAGTTCGTCCTTTAACCGTTTAAAAAACAGTCTAAGACCAGTTTAAAAGTGAAATCTTGAGTTCTTGTTCATTATGAGCAAGTCCCATCAAAGCTAAAATTCAAACCGCCAACATCTTTTTGTATCTAAATTCTCACCCATGCTCATTATATACTGAGATCAACGCATCATGATTCAGTTAAGCTTGTGAAATTGAAAAACTCAGAATTTAGGAATGATCTACACAACCAACCCACTTATCTTACCCTTTAACCTATAACCCATGATAACACATGCTAATTACTCATAAAGTAGCCAAGCTATCTGCATAACAAACATGTCTAATGTAGTCGAGGTAAACCTTCAACAATAGCTCAACAAAATTTGTTACCAGTCATCACACCTGTTTTCTCATCCAATCTTTGACGGATATATTATCTTGAGCTTCAACATAAGCCTGTCCGCCAAGCATCGCCGGTAGGAGCCCAATAGCAAACTTTACTTTCTCTGGCCAAGTCAGCATTTCATTATTCTTCAAAATGGCCAATATTCCTGTCAAACATGCATACAGGCAATTTATAGTAAAGTTATAATAATTAGAACTTGAACAAATACAGACATATACTAAAATTTATAAATTATAAGAAAGAATATGCTATATACCCAAGTGGATAGTGACTGTAAAGAAATCGCATTAGGCTGGGAAAGAAATATCAAAGACCTGGAAACCCAACGCTAAGTATGAATAGCCAATTATCTAAAAGCACCACTCTCTACCCTATAATCTAATTTTTCCATGGCATATCAACAGCAGGAACTGAACTGGAAGGCCCTGCTACAGGTACCCAGCCTCCTAACTCTGAAACCTTCTACTCTGATAAGTTAGTGAACACCATCCAAATTTAGTTAATAGTAAAACATGTCATCCATCCCATGCTAACAAAGTCATCTCAAAGTTTTCTCGAATCCATCAGCTACGAACAGATGTACAAAAACATTATAAAACATGATAAATTGCAGATGGCACTCTTCTGAAGATTATCCATCCTTCCAATTCTTTCCCATTAACCAACTTCACACCTGATGCCACCATTCCCCAAAACACCAACCTCAAACACTAGAGTTACCTCAGAACTTTCTTATGTGAATTTTGGAAGACTAGGAAATAAAAAAATAAAAAAATAAAATAAAATATCATTAAATTTCCTATTGCTATATGAATAACAAGATGCGACATGAAATATCTCCATACATATATTTCCAGGAAATCCTGCAGAAATATAGATAAATTTCAATCATTATCATTTAAGTTTTGATCTTTGGGTCTACAAGTGGATATGGCCAGGCTGAGTGAGTGTTCTCAACTATATATATATATATATATATATATAATACACATGCATATATATATATATATGAATATAGTTAATTAAAGGAATTGCACCATTCCAATAAATTAAACCAACATGCATTCATTGTACATAGTGAACAATTCTAGCAAATACTTCAAACCATATTATTTTCTACTACTTGGAAAAAAATAATAAAAAAAAGCCTAAATTTTCCATAGCAGTAGACAATATTAACATACCTTAACTTTCAAAGTATAAGATATGATTTCTTACCATTTATGGGTGCAGGCAAAGACTCGGGGAAATCAAATCTACTGAACTCTCCTGGCTTATTGGGCATTGCAAATATCATAGAATGCTCTTTCCACTGTAACCGATCATCAATACCAAGCTCTCCAAACAGATTCTGCACATTTGGATAAGCTCCAACTTGCCAAAAAGAATGAAAAGAAAAAATGTAATAAGTTTAAAGAAAAAGAAAAAAAATAAATAAATGAGAGAGAGAGAGTTATTTAACTTACAGAATATATGTAGGCCTGTCTCATACCAGTCTCCATCATCATCTTTCCATGCAGCCACCTATAGAAAAGTGGAAAAACTTCAATCAGTTTAAAAACTTTCTCACCCAATCACTACAAGTTGAAGGTAAATAATATGAAGGACCAATCCAATTAGGTTCTCATAGTTAATACCAAAGTATTAGTAATTATCATAAAAACTTATACAACCCGGTACCCTTAAAACATTCATAATTAAGGAGATAATAGTTAGAGACAACAATGAAGTGTGGGAGCACACTAGAAAATATTATAACCTTTTGAAGTCATATTACAGCCTTTGATTAGATCGAATGATCATCTTGTAGAGAAGAGAAATAAGCATGCAAAAGATAAGCCCCAAATATTTTAAATGTTATTAACTAAACAGTAAACTAATGAAGAGAACAAGACCTAAATTTTGAATGCAGTTCCAACAAAGAACTATATATGATATGAGCAGCAAGCCCACAGTGGTCTAAAGAATTCAAGGCAGAAAAATTCTGCCACCGAACTTTTCTTTCATTTTTTTCTTTTTTTTAAACTTCTCCAGCAAAGATAAATCTGCATCCATACCTTCAAGCCAATCCATGTAAATCAATCCCAATATCACACCATTGAAAACCACATACTACGTGTAGCTTCCTATCATAAGATTGAATCTTCTAATTCATTACTCTCTCTTAGAAAAGAGAGTGTCCTTGACTTATTTCTGCTTCTCTTCCTTCAAAGATATTCTAGAAAATTAAATTTCAAAGTTTTTTATATTTCTTGTTTGTACACCTTGAAATTTATTTAGTATTCATTACTCTCTCCAAAGAAATGTTAATCTTTTCTTGTGCAAGGAAACTGATCTCTTTCCAGATGCATTTCCTACACGCAACCTGGATGGCATTTAGATAACATGATAACACACTCCTACCCTATGGATGCATTATATCACATTCATTAAGTTAAAAGCTATACACTGAAGAACCCTTAATCCAAAAGAACAATTTAATAAATACAAGAAGGTATTTATTATCATCTTGATAAATCTGATGACAAGAATGAAATTGTCAATGATATCACTGCACAAACCCCACAAAATCAGGGGAAGAAGAAAAAGAAAGAAATAATAACTTATGTTGATTGCCTATCCTTGCATTTCATGCTCATAATACATGTGAATCTAAAAACACTTACAAGTAATTTTTTGCGACAAACAAAATTAGTGAAAATAGTATGATTTAATATTGCTTATAAAAGTAGGGAAAAAAATTAGTTTCCAAATAACATGGTAGAAAAAAATAACAACAATAACAGTAATGTCACAAGCACTGAGTTTGAGTCAAAGTGAGATAAAAACTAGATCAGCTTAAAAACCTTTCCACCTAAAACGTCTCGTGCTTCAAGTAATAAAGGTTTATGCCCAGCATCTGCCAAATACTTTGCAGTTGATAAACCAGCCAGCCCTGCAATAATTTGGATAATAGTTTAGCAAATGAACTGTGTGCATTGAATGACAAACAACCAATGTTTAAATGTCAGACTACAATCAGCATTATCAAGCATTCAAATACTCAAAGTCACACCTATAAAGACTAACCAAGAAATCTTTATTTCTAAAAAGAAACTATGTCAAAATCATCTTTTTTTCCTGCTAGATATAACAATAGCATAAGCTCAAAACAATTAAAACCAAGGTCTTACTATAAAAAAATTGAACTGTTACTGGAAAACAATTATCCCAAAAGAAAAATATTTATAGAAAATTCCAACTAAACACCACATATTTGAAATTGAAAACTGTTAAAGACAATCCACAACTACTGGAACCTGCAAATACAGGATTTACAGCAATCACTTAGTAACAAAGAAAACCCTTGCAGCCAGTACCCATAAAACCAAGGAAATAGCAAGTAGTGACCTAATCCTTGGAGAACCCACTACTTAGATATAACACAAACGATTTTTTATTTTTATTTTTTTATAATATAGATATAACACAAACATGATAATACAAAAAGGAGAATTCTACACCAAGTTACCATTCCATTTCAACAGAGAACATATATCAACAGTTGTCATACCAAAAAATAACAACATTTTTAAAGCAAAATACAAAAACTTAACAACTACCCTAGTAAAGCATACATTTGCAATATTAGCAAACAAAACAAGAAACACATTCGTTAGATTAAGGCGGACATCTCATAAATTCAATAGTCTAAGGAGGATGGAATTAGCTTTCGTCACCTGCCCCAGCAATCACAACTTTTAATGGTTTAGCAGGACGAGCAGATATGCGAAACGAGGCAGACAAGGAAGCAGCTTCCAAGAAATTAACAGTATTATCAAGCTCAGGTCTTGGATAGTCCACACAAACTACCTGTTTCACAATCAACCGACTTAGTTTCCCATGCAACTTGGCCACAATATTCTGAAAACAAATAAAAAAATTTTAGAACACAAACCTTCAATGGGAAAACCCCCTTCCTTCGCCCTCTATGAATAGTACTTGAGCACGGAATTCTCAAAGTCCGTGCTATGAATTCACTACCTCAAACGTCAAAGCTTCAACCTTTCGCGCACCCATTTGGAAACAGCATCTGGGTGTGCTTCCTAGCTTCCCAATATCTACGATACTACTTTGCAAGCTCAAGTTAGCAGCGGATACACATCCCCACTGGGACATTTCACTGAACACCCAATCCGCAAAATTGAACTTTCAGCCGGAAATTCGTCCACACTATCTGATAACACCCAGAAAGAAAAATCTGAAAAACAGAGCAAATTCAAAGAACCCAGTAACTAAAGCAAGGAAGTCAAACAAAAAGAACCATGGAAACTAGGAACCGAGGTTGAAAGGGAATGAGGAATAACCTGAGAGTGGCAGGAGTTGTGGCTCAAATTCCGGTGGTGAAAGAGAGAGAGAGAATGGGTGAGTGGAAATGCTGTAGATAGTGCCCATGAGCCCGTCTGGTGCGTTTATAGTTTCGGCTTTGTCGTTGTGTGGGAGTGATGTTTGGCTGCTTTGCCAAGCTCGTATATTCTGTGGTGGACGGCAAGATACGTCAAGACAAATGGAGTCTATGTGTCTAAGTCTCCATTTTAATTTTTTTTTTTTTTAAATCTATTTAAAATAATAATAAATTTCAGAATAGCGTTCTTTATTTTACAATTTTTGCAAGAATACCTCTCCTTTATAAATAATTCTAAATTACCCCCACATTTTAGTTTTATTCTAATTTAACCCCATATAATGCTCGACCTTAATTTTTTAAAATTAACTATTCTTTAGAGTAATAACTCAATTGGAAAAAAATATAGATTTATTAAAAAAAAATTCATTGACTAAGAGAAAATTTTGAAATTGGTCTAAATAAGGATAATTTTTTTATTTATAATTTATTAAATTTACTCTTATTTAGCTATAAGATCTTGTTAGAGTGAGCTTATTATTTAAATAATAATATGCCTATAACATATAGTCTATAATGGTTCAAATAAAATTCTTTTCATGGATTTTTCAAAACAAAATCAAAGGGATAGTGGGATCAATTAAGTTTCTAAAATCGTTTTCCTAGAAAAATAATAAAAATAGTTTAAAATCTTTTAAAAGTTTGCACTAAATATATTACTGCATATTATAAGTGATACTTGAACCAAAGCATATTTTTCCTGATTTGAGATGAATTTTTCAATACTATATAAGGGACAATGGAACCAAACCATTAAGTTTGTAAAATATGTTTCATATTAAAATAATTATAATAATAATACAAAAAAGAAAGTCTGTAAAATATTTTACACTTAGCACCAAATATTTTATTTGGAAAAAAAAAACTTTACAAGTCATATAATATAATATTATCACTTTTATAAACTTAATATATAAATACAATATATATATATATATATATATTAAAGATCCTAATAAATGGGACGATAACTCATCATTTGTGGGATGTAACAAGTACTGCTTTAAAGGAGACAATTGGTACAGTAAAACCTCTATAAATTAATAATACTTTAGTTAAGGAAAGTCTATTAATTTATCGAATATTAATTGATTGATAAATTAATTCATTAGGGTATTCGTTATAATTTCAGAAAAAAATTAAAAAGATTTTTTTCCAAAGCATTATTATTTAAAAAGGACATTAATTTGACGTCAAGAAGGCGCAAACAATATTGGAGACATATTTTACTAAAACTTCTTAAATGACCATATAGAGTTAATTAGTTATATGTATTATGGAATTATTAATTTATATATTAAATGGGTCATATATAAAATTATATACATTTTTTATAATGTATTATTTTATAAATTTTTCAAATTATTAATTTAATATATTGGTTCCAGAACAGATAAAAAATATTATTTAATTAAGATTATTAACTTATAAATATTATTTTATCATGAATATTAATAATACAGGCACCAAATAAGTTGTTTTTTCTGGGAATTATAAATGCTTTATTTTATCATAATTTCCTAACTTCTAAAACAAAAAGTATTTAACACTCCCTTCTCTATAGCAGCTTTCAGACTTAAAAATCACAATTATAACTATTAATTTTCAATTAAATACTCTCTATAGTGCATTTAAAAAAATAAATAAAAATATATAGCAAAAAAAAAAAACAAAAAACTCTTATTATTGGTTAGAATTTTCTTTTTCCTTAAGAAGCAAGCAAATCAAATTACCTTAAGATTATTTTGGAAAATTAATTTTTATATTTTAAAAAAATTAAATTTCATATATATATATATATATATATATATATTCCCTTCATAATAATATTATTAGATTATAAATATAATAACTATATATTTATAATTTTACAAATAATTAAAAAAAATTATAATACGTAGGTGAAGAAGTTTTCGTAGCAGTAATAAGCAGTGCGTTTTAGCCAGCAATACAATGGAGTCAGAGATCGTTTTCTCGCTCGCACTTCATATTTTCCCATTTTAAAATCATTTTCTTTCATATAAATACCCTGAATTTTGGATCTAAATTCTGCAAGCTCTCTGCCAATTTCTCCAACCAACTCTACCACTTGAGGATCTGATCTCCAATCCCATTAGGTATGCATCTCCTTCTCTTGTTGCTAATTATTCAGATCTTGTAGATCGAAGGTTTTGCAGTGCCGTTTGGATTCTGAGAAAATCAAGGAAAAGTGTAGGAACTATGAACTTGAGATTCCACGTTTATTGTTAAACGAATGTGCGGAGTTTGATTGTGCTTAATTGTTGTGTGGTTGAATTTGTTATGTGAGCATTTGACATTGATTCATTAGGACAAGTACTTTGTTTTGTTGGCATTGGTTTTTAGTTCTTCGAGCTGAAAAAAAAAGATTTCTGTACTTTCATTTTGAAGTTGTTTATGATGCAATTGCATTTTGTGTTGATTTGAGGTGAAAGAATAATGGATTCGAAAGGAAGAGAGTATGACAATGCTATGATTGAGTTATTCCGTCTTGTCATATACTTGGAGGAAGTAGATCAATTATTAAGTTTTCTGCTATACGTAGTCAAAGTTAAATTTGGAATTTCAATTTTAGATATGATTTGGCAAAGGGTGTAAATTATATATATTCTGACTTGTGAATATATACTTCTCTGAACAGCTGAAGTATTAAAATTGACTTCTCATAATGACTAATTGGTTACTTATGATTTGTTTTATCATTGTAACACATTGTCCGGTAAGACACCATTTGAAAAATGTTTTTGTGATGGGTGTGTGTTTAAATCTTACATTTTGATGAAAAATATTCATTTTGTTTTCCTAATTATAAACCAGTTTGGTTCATTTAAGTCTTATTTATGCACACACTATATATCAGATATTTGCGATCTTGATCACATGCATACGCGCAGACTCAGGGGGCATACACATAATTTTTTATGTAAAGAGAGCATTTTGACTCTTTGATGTAGGTTGCTGAAATTGTGGGATGGAGTTTTTATTGTTTTATTATGCAAGAAAACTAAAGATTAAAATTAAACTTTCTTATACAATGTGACATGTAATCTTAGTTTCTATTTCCAAATTATCCTTGACAATCAGATAAAGCGTAATTTTTGTTCATTATTATCTGCTGAGATTTGTTCAATCATTTTAATGATGTGTACTTATATTATATGGATCTATTGTTTTGTCAGAAAGCAGTTAACAAATGGAGAAGTCTTGTACTCTGCTCATTCACTTTGATAAAGGAACACCTGCAATTGCAAATGAGATTAAGGAAGCTCTTGAAGGCAATGATGATGATGCAAAAGTTGAAGCAATGAAGAAAGCAATAATGCTCTTGTTGAATGGTGAAACCCTTCCTCAACTTTTCATTACCATTGTTAGATATGTCTTGCCATCTGAGGACCACACTGTCCAAAAACTATTGCTTCTTTACCTAGAAATTATTGAAAAAACTGATGCCAGGGGTAGAATCTTGCCAGAAATGATATTGATATGCCAAAACCTGAGGAACAATCTTCAGCATCCTAATGAATATATCCGTGGTGTAACTTTGAGGTTTCTTTGCCGCTTGAGAGAGACAGAGATAATTGAGCCATTAATCCCTTCTATTTTTCAAAATTTGGAGCATCGCCACCCTTTTATCAGGAGAAATGCTATATTAGCTGTGATGTCAATATACAAGCTTCCACAGGGTGATCAGCTTTTGGTTGATGCACCTGAAATGATTGAGAAGATTCTTACAACAGAGCAGGACCAATCTGCTAAGCGTAATGCATTTCTCATGCTCTTTACTTGTGCCCAGGATCATGCGGTCAATTACCTTTTGACCCATGTTGACAAGGTTTCAGAATGGGGTCAATTGTTTCAAATGGTTGTATTAGATTTGATCCGAAAAGTGTGCAGAACAAATAGAGGAGAAAAGGGGAAGTACATTAAGATTATTATATCTTTGCTGAATGCACTTTCAACTGCTGTAGTTTATGAATGCGCTGGAACACTTGTTTCTTTGTCATCTGCTCCTACTGCTATTAGAGCTGCTGCTAACACCTATTGTCAGCTACTTCTTTCTCAAAGTGACAACAATGTGAAGCTTATTGTGCTTGATCAGCTAAATGAGCTAAAGTCTTCTCATAGGGATATCATGGTTGATATGATCATGGATGTGCTTAGGGCTCTGTCTAGTCCAAATCTTGACATTCGAAGGAAGACACTTGACATCGTTCTCGAATTGATTACACCCAAGAACATCAATGAGGTTGTTCTTACTTTAAAAAAGGAAGTTGTTAAGACCCAGAGTGGAGAGCTTGAGAAGAATGGTGAATACAGACAGATGCTTATTCAAGCAATTCATTCTTGTGCCGTTAAGTTTCCTGAAGTTGCAAGCACAGTGGTGCATATGTTGATGGATTTCTTGGGAGACGGCAATGTGGCTTCAGCTATAGATGTGGCTGTTTTTGTTCGAGAGATAATTGAAACAAACCCTAAACTAAGAGTTTCTATAATTACAAGGCTATTGGACACTTTCTACCAAATTCGAGCATCACGGGTGTGTTCTTGTGCTCTTTGGATAATTGGAGAATATTGTCTTTCTCTTTCTGAAGTTGAGAGTGGGATTGCGACCATTAAACAGTGTCTTGGAGAATTGCCATTTTACTCCATTTCAGAAGAAGGGGAAGCCAATGAATCTACAAAGAAAGTTCAGCAAGTGAACTCCATGGCTGCTTCTTCTAGAAGACCAGCTATTCTTGCCGATGGAACTTATGCCACACAAAGTGCTGCCTCTGAGACTGCTTTTTCCCCTCCTACCGTTGTTCAAGGATCTTTGGCATCAGGGAACTTGAGATCCTTGCTTCTGACTGGTGACTTTTTCCTTGGAGCAGTTGTGGCCTGCACACTGACTAAGCTTATTCTAAGATTGGAAGAGGTCCAGCCATCTAAAGTTGAAGTGAACAAAGCATCTACTCAAGCATTGTTGATCATGGTCTCTATGCTGCAATTAGGACAATCTTCAGTTCTTTCACACCCAATGGACAGTGATTCTCATGATAGAATAATTCTCTGTATGAGGTTGCTGTGCAATACTGGTGATGAAATTAGGAAAATATGGCTGGAGTCTTGTCGTCAAAGTTTTGTTAAAATGCTTTCAGAAAAACAGTTGAGGGAGACGGAGGAAATCAAAGCGAGGGCTCAGATTTCTCATGCTCAACCAGATGACCTCATTGACTTTTACCATTTAAAGAGCAGGAAGGTAAAGCTTCTGCACTTTGCTGGGATTGCATTATGTCTAGATTTATGTGCTGGTTTATTAGAACCCTGACCTTTTGATCCTATGTTTAGCTGCATGATTGTCATAGCTTAATTTTTGTATCTGACTAAGATTGTTGAGACTAATATAACAATGTGAGTTTGATATATATATATTGGACTCACATCATCAGCTTAAACTTTTGGAAAGTGGGACCATTCTGTCCAATACCAAATTCTTGTATTTGACATTGTCTATTTGTTCTCACATTGTGAGATTATTTGTCTAGTCTACTAAATCATGATGAAGTTTCCTTGCTTTTCATGCCACAAATATTTGTATAGTAGATGTGTGGAAGTGTCAATTTTCATGAGAGGTTTGTGATACGGAGTTTGAAAAAATATATCAGTGTTTTGCGCATTCTCCTGCTGTATTCATTCCTATTGAATGCTTATTTATTGTCGTCTTGTATGTCGATAACTCTGCTATGGGTTACAAAAGAGGAATTATTTCAAAGTTATTTGAGACTACATGTTTGGCAGTTTTAAGTAGAGAGAGAAGAGATGGGTGAATGATAGGGAGATGAGATGAGAAATTGCAATTGGACATTGATTTTGATAACTGTCCATCAGAATCAGTTAAGGACGTGGCTACATATGGTATAGTTGAGTACATGCTGTATTAAAACACACTGTTGCAACCAATACATGCTATCCGTTTATATGTGTTGGCGACTTATCTTGGCTTCTGTAGTAACTGGGAATTCCTAATTTTCAAATTGTGTCTTTTCCTCAATAGATGAGAGAAAAAATAAAAAATCTGAAAACAGCATTTTGACGTTTTCTGAATTTAAGCTTGCTTTTTTTCTTAAAACAAAAATTTATTTGGTTGTACTGAAAGTAGTATAAAAGAAGAGCTTGCTGGGGGACTTTTCCACTTCTGGACCTCTCATACCTGCTGTGGATGAGGGATCCAGTTATTCTCTTCTTCTTCTTCTTCTTCATTTTGTTTTGGTTTTTTAGTTTCTGTTTCTTTCTGTCTCCTCTCTCTTTTCCCCTTCTTAAACATGGATAGTTTTCAAGCAAACTCTTGTGGAGTAGTTCTTTATTAATGTATTCACCATCAAACACATATTTTATCATATCACCCAAAACACAGAATTAGATTTATTATTAGAAGACAAGATATTATGGGATACCATAACATGTGGCTTCACTTTCCAATAGCATGGATGAACTGGTAGAGTCAAAGGTGCAATTATAACTCAGAGCGTCTAGCATTGGCTTATGTGGAACCTACTGGTTTTAAAGTTTAATGGCTTAGCATACAATTGATTCAATGGTTTTTTCTTTATAATTTCAGATGGGAATATTATTGCTAAATACATATCTTTTAATTTCCAAACTAAATTTACAGGTCAAGAGATTTTGGTAATTATCGTACTAAAGAGTTTATTTTCCATATGTAAGTTAGTATTTGTATGCTCACAATATGCTAACCGTGTATGTCATAAAATCTTTCCTTTATGGTTTTTTTTCCCCTTGATATCCTCTGTTATCACTTGTGTTTTTTTGTTACTTCCTTCTAATGTTTTTGCTACTTATTGATTTATGATGGTTATTATTGATTTTTCTTTGAATATATTGGTGGTTGAGTGTTTGAAATGATATTTATATTTACGTCTGACTTCAAGGGTATGAGCCAACTGGAACTTGAAGATGAGGTCCAAGATGATTTGAAACGTGCAACTGGAGAGTTCACAAAAGATGCAGATGATGCAAACAAGCTTAACCGCATTCTCCAACTTACAGGATTTAGTGACCCAGTGTATGCTGAAGCATTTGTGACAGTACATCACTATGATATTGTTCTTGATGTCACAGTCATTAATCGCACAAAGGAGACACTCCAGAATTTGTGCTTGGAGTTGGCAACTATGGGTGATCTGAAGCTTGTTGAGCGTCCACAGAATTACACACTGGCTCCAGAATCTAGCAAGCAAATAAAGGCCAATATCAAGGTGTCCTCAACTGAGACTGGAGTAATATTTGGAAACATTGTATATGAGACTTCAAATGTGCATGAACGAACAGTAGTTGTTCTCAATGATATTCATATTGACATCATGGATTACATCTCTCCTGCGGTTTGTAGTGATGCAGCTTTTAGAACTATGTGGGCAGAATTTGAGTGGGAAAACAAGGTATTCCTAGCATTATTTTTTTCCACTAATTCCCTCAACCTAATTAGTAGTTTAAATAACAAATTGCAGCTTGACTGTCTAGGTGTTGGGTCTGATCCAGATTCTCTGTTGTCTTTCTTTAAACTATATGCATATTTTCCTTTGAATTAGTTGAGCTGATTTTTTTTTTGGGTGGCGTGTGTCTTATTTGTCTGGCTATATGTTTTGTTACCTTCACTAATAGACAGTGATTGTTATGGTAAACATTAATAAATTCATTTTGGAAGCATCCCTATCTGTATGCAAGTTGTCAATGATATCCTCAATAATTTAGAGTGAAAACAGTTATTTCCTAGATGTTTGTGCTTTTTTCTTAGTAAGTGTTTATAGGTGTAGCACCTAATAGATACTGATTAGGGAAGTTCTCTTGTAGGATAAAACAATTCCTAAAAAGAGCTTTCCAATAAGCCATAACTAGGTTATTTTGTAGGGAAGTTCTTTAACATTTTAAATGATCTTGCATCAATTCTGAGGGATAGAAATCCAATCCTCGTAACAACTTGAAGTTTGTTGTTGAGGAAGCAGAGTGCAATTAACCTTGCTTAAGTTATATGAATATGCATGGAAAGAGTGAGCGATGTGATGCTATTGTGGTTCTAGATTCCACTCTCCTGCAGCTTCTATTAAAATGAAAGCTATGTGAAAGGTGGGAATCCAATAAGTCGAGGTTGTCATAAATCTTGAAATAGTTAAAAAAGTAAAAAAATAAAGTTTTGTTCTTTTAGTTATTGCTTTTTGATATGGCAGAAGTTTAACAATAGCTAAAATAGACTTTGATATTATACTTTGGAGCAGGATGCACTTTCTATATAACTAGAGCTACGTTTCATTGGTCATTCTGCTTCTAGTCACTTCTACATTCTCATACCCTATTTTTTTTTTCTTTAAAAAAAAAAAAATTCTAATTCCTTTTCCTAGTTAAGCAAACTTCTAGCTTTGCGTGGTCACCATTTCAGATTAATATTGGCCACTGTTGCATTGCAGGTTGCTGTCAGCACTATAATTGAAGATGAGAAGGAATTTCTTGACCATATTATGAAATCGACCAATATGAAGTGCCTCACTGCACCGTGAGTTAACTATACAGATGGTTTCCCTTACATTAACTCCTTTTCACATGATAGTGAGAAACATAGGTGCTAGGCACTGATTTTAAAAAAAACCAATTACGGTTGCTACACAGACATTTAGTACCACCTTCCTATCTATTGAGGAAATACTTAAATCATAAGTTATACCTGCACATATCCAGTGTTTTATCCATGTTTCTCTAAGCTTTTATTTATGGTATCATACTTTTCAATCCATGATTTGTATTTTTTATCCTCTGTTGTACGGTTGAGTTTCAGGTCGGCACTGGACGGTGAATGTGGATTCCTGGCAGCTAACTTATATGCAAAGAGTGTGTTTGGGGAGGATGCATTGGTGAATATAAGCATTGAAAAGCAAGTGGATGGAAAACTGACTGGGTTCATCCGGATACGGAGCAAGACCCAGGGAATTGCCCTCAGTTTGGGTGATAAGATTACTCTCAAGCAGAAGGGAGGGAGTTAACTCGTAAATTACTTGCATTGTAAGGTACCATATCCTAGAAAATTATGTGGGAGAAGAATATGAAACATTTTTCCATTAAATCCGGCATTGTTGAAGCTTTAACAGTGCAGCTCTATATGGATCTCTCTGTTCAAGATTGCAGATTGTAACTTTATATCTGGTGGGTATGTTTGGAGCTGCTATTCAGGCTTCAAGTTGAAGGATTATGTCTTTGATCTTTTTTTTGTTGGCGTCTAGGGTTTAGACTTGTAAGAGATTGCTACAACCAACCTTGGTATTGCCTTGAGACTCTTCCTTTTAGAAAAATGATTTTTTGGGGGGCACAATTCTTTCATAGAATTTTAAATTGGACAGCCATTCAATTTTAATTGTATGTAAACTTTTTTTAAGCATTTTATATTGGCTTCTAAGTTGTAAAAACCATTTATATTATCTCATAAAGGAAACTGGTTTTCACTTGGACTGTTGTCATATTGCATTGGATCAATTTATTGGCTACCCACATTTCTATTTGGTTCTTTTTTCACTCTATTTCTCGAGGCGATTAATTTGGTGATTGTCAAAAGTTGCGCTAAATTGTGGAATGTTTATCATCAAAGTTCTTTTTTTAAAAAATAAAAATAAAAAAATTAATGTTTCGAACTTACTTTTCACCCTTATATTTTCCAAAATTGAAAAAAATGATATGGTGGGTCTCCAGTTTCATAAATTAGCTAGACAAGATAGTTGGGAATGGTGAAAGCCTCTTTTGAATTTTCTCTTGGAGGCTTTGGTTATTACTTTTCCTTTTGGTGGTTTGCCATGGCTTATCAAAAAGTCTAGATTAATAAATTATAGGCCATTTTACTTGAATAATATTGGTTCTTTATCAAAAGTGCTCTCACTTATGCACCACTGAGGCACTGACCATTGAACATAACTTTTCCCTTCTATTGTGAAACAAAGGAGAGCTGTTTAATTGAACAGCATAAATCATTTTTTTTACAATAATAATAAACAAAATTGAACAAATGAAATTTCAAGACTTAATGCTACATAATTTACTACATTCTTTTGTTCTAAACTGGAGATTAACTAATCAATTACTACTCTTTTTCCAAAGCAAATCAAATTTACTTTGGTTTTCTTCAGCAAAACCTTCACTAGGATCCTCACCTTGTTTGATTTTCTTCCTCACTTTTTCCACTCTTCCAAGCAGACCCTTAACAGCTATGTCAAATGCATCTTCAAATTTCCCAGTACTACTGCTACTCCAATCCCCATATATTATTCTTGGAATCAGCCCTATAACCTTCTCCCTCTTTTCCAAAACTTCATCTTCGGAAACTCCAAGCAATCTCTCACTGATCAGAACCCTTTTCTCTTTCACATCACTTTGTGGTATAAACACTGAGTAGCTGCTATAATTCTTCGGCAAGTGCCACAAATATTGTGTATAAGCAGAAATCGGATTGAAGAAAACCGGAATACAACCGGCCAAGATCGAATCGAAAGTTGATCTTCTTGTGAATGAGTCTCCTGAAGGTTGTAAGCAGAAGATTGAATTCTGAAACAATTCCATCACTTTAACAGGGTCTTCACATTCATTATCCGATCCAGGATGGCAAGCCATAAACTTGCAAAGTTTTGCCGAAGATTTGCAATGGTTGATAAGCTCACCGCGGATTGAATCCTTCGACCCAGGCCTTGGTCCACCTGCAAAAGAAAACATGTAGCTCCTTTTTCTCTTTCTCACTCTTTCTTGCCAAACAAGTAACTCACTTTCCTTTGAAGGGTGGAAATAAGTGGGATATGGAATTGCAAAGTCGTTGTTCCACCAGCTCGATTCGATGGACAAAAGGGTCATGTTGTTGGACTCCGGCAACAACATGAGCTTGGAGCCCCAGCCATTTTTATCATCGTCAATTAGCCTCCTGAAATCCCATGCTATCCTTCCTCCAATCAAGAAATGGTCTCGTCCCCACATCGTTTTCCATTCATGTGTTTTCCCGAGAAAATCCACGAGTTTTCGAGGCAAAGAATCTCGATCTCTTAATGACATGCTGAGGTTCCAAAGATACTGACCCACATCAAGTCCTGCATAGTAAGGCACAAAGATAGCCGATGCCATTGATGAATCATTGGTTAAGCACCTGTACTTGTTCATCCTGTTATGGAAAATGACTTCTAATGAAAATTGGCTGGTTAAAAACCAACCATTTTCCATTAAAACACTCTTGGAGTTATTATCAACCTCAAGCTTGGTTCCAAAACCCTCGTTGGATAGGTAAGGGCACATGTCTATCCATTTTATAAGACCGTGACATTTCTTGACCAAATCAACATTGAATTGGCTTGGAAGATCATAAACATAAATATATCTACCCGAACACGAATCAGAATGATTTTGATCAGTAGTAGTGGTAGCATTTTGGGTTACATTGTTTGTGAATTTTAACCTATAAACAGGATCAGAATGATCAATAGGATGATCTTGATTTGGGATTGATTGGCTACCAGGAAAATTATTTGTGATATTGGTTGTTGGTGAAGTGTAAGAATATAAAGACTTTGGTTTTTCATGGTCTAAAAGGTTTGGAAATGCAAAATTGAAGTTTGTGGTTAAAGTTGACAAGTCAAGTAGAAAAAGGATTAAGCAAAAAACGAAGGAAGAGAGTATGACAAACCAGATTGGATTGTTGCAGCAGTATTTTCCCACCACCATTGGTTTCTCCATCTCCAAATCTACAAAACAATATTGCATTTATATGCAAGAACACTGATATAATACATATATAGAAACAAACACAAACATGTGTGACAAAAAAGAAGCAAAATCCCTTCAAAAGGTGGTAAGGTGAGAAAGAGAATGAGAAAGTAGAAAAGAAATGGTGGAATTTTACATGGCTATATATATATATATATATAATTGGTCCCGTGTCATTGCATCTCATATAACCTAAGTTACAGTGACGTGACATATTAGGGAAAATATATATATATATATATATATAACAAGTATTATATTTTATTATAAAAAAAAAAAAACAAGTATTATATTTCATTTTCATTTTTTATTACCTCCCATATAAATTGACTGATCCTATATTTATTATAGTTTAATGTATATGAGCAATTTTGCCTTAAAAATCAGCTCTCATATATATATATATGGAAGTCGTATAATTAAAGGAAAATAAAGTAGGCCATGGAAGGTAAAGTATAAGAAATATTATTACATGGAAATCTGTTGGAAAAAAAAAGTAAAATAAATTAAATATATAAGCAGCATCATCATAAATAGGGCGGATCTTTATGAAAAATTATTCAACATTCCATGTGAAGAGGTTTATTTTTTGAATAAGCTGAGGACTAACTATGATCACGTGGTGATTAGAAGTGATTCAAAATGGCCATGCATTGACACAAGGGCATGATCATGTGGATTGCGGAGATCGCATTAATAAAGGAAATTTAATTTAATTAAGTGTGTGGTGTGTGTCACGTGTTAGTCTATACATGTATATATTAACGTATGAACGTGGTACTAGGGGTGGCAAAAAAATCCATCCCCGAACCACGCCCGTTGGATCCCGCCCCGTTAGGAGCGAGGATTCCCCGCTTGATGAGGGTGGCGGGGTAGGGACGGGGCAAAATTGTTTGCCCAGGAGAGGCAGGGATGGGGAGTGTTATCCTGCCCCGAACCCACCCCGTATATAATTAATATATAATATTATATTTAAATTTAATATATTTAATAATTAATTAAAATTTTATATTTTTATCACAATAATACACTAATCCCAGGTTATCTTTTTACTACTAGCGAGAAGGTATAAAATAGAACTCATATGCCTTCTCGCTAATAGTAAGAGATCTTTTTACTACTAGCGAGAAGGCATATGAATTCTATTTTATGCCTTCTCGCTAGTAGTAGAGAGATAACGAAAAACATATGAGTTTCATTTTATGACAACTTTTAATTTATAATTTAAAAATTTATTATTTGATTGTTGTTTACTTTTTTTATGTTTAATATAATTTGAATTAATTAATAATAGCTGATTTTATATTTGTATAAATAAAAAATATAAAAACTAGGAAAATATAAATATAAAAAAAATAATTAAATGAAGCATGGGTAAGGATCTCACTGCCCCGGCCCGTAACGGAAAATCTGCGCCCCGGGTTAGCGAGACGGGGTGAAAAAAATTTTAGCGGGGTGGCCATCCCTACATGGAACCCACCTAATTGAAATTTCCCATGTTCTTAATCTTATAACCAACCACTAGGATTGGAGAATTTCTTTCGAATATTTTAACTTCTTACTATTACATACATATATATATATATATATATATATATATATAGATTTGGTATAATCCCTAACAGTGAGTGATACAAAACCTGTCCTTAAAATAACGAGACACATTACTTTCCAAAACGATGAGTTGCGTGTTAAAAAAAAGGAGACAAACGAAAAAAAAATAAAATTTGTGTTTGCAGATCTAGAAACAAAACTTTATAATCTACATCAAATGTGGACCTATACAAGATAATTGAAGATCAATCTCATTCTATCTACGTCAATTGTGGACCTGTACAAGATAATTGAAGATCAATCTCATTCTTCTTGAGTGAACATCAATTTCATTGTTCTTCTTCTTGTATAGGTCCACAGGCAATGATTTTAGAATTTGGTTGAAAAAGTTGATTCCAGAGAAACCTAGAGTTTAGATGAAAGTTGATTTGGAAAAAAACTCAAAATTCTAAAATCTATATAATTCAAGAGCTTGATTGAAAAAGTTAATTTGAAAAAAACTTAAATTCTAGGGCTCTTTTTTTTTTTTTTTTTTTCCCTCACACAGAGCATTTTTTTCATTTGTTTTCTTTTCTTTTCTTTTTCTACGCGTCATTTTTCTCAGGTCAGTTTTCTTTCACCCATCTAAACTCGTGGCATTGGGAAAATAACAGATCTTGTAAAAATTAACAATCACAAGTTTTATATGGCCCCCACTGTTGGGGTTTACAGCAAACCTCTATATATATAATCGAAACGATTTCATCTATTGTAAAATGAAAAGAGTTTTAACTAGAAAACTCACATAATAATCAATATGAAGCCAACTATAAATATTGTTACGTTTTCTAGTCTTCTGGTCTCCTTTTCGTCAACGACTTCCAAAATATCAAATGAGAAATATTCATATAACAAGCCCAGCCTAAAGCACAATCCTAATATCCAGCATCAAGAGTGAGAAAGAAAGAAAAAAAAAGAGTTATGCTACCAACTTCAAAAACAGAAATGCAATTACATTCTAAGAGCTTTTCTCAAAATGCTATGATAAACATATTTACAAAGTTCAGAAATCTCGAAAGCTCATTTTTGGATCCACCCTTTTCCCGGAACTACCCCGCCCTCTTCCTCTACCTCTTCCGGTTCCCCTACCTCTTCCTCTCGAACCCATGCGTTTGAAAAACGACTTCCCATGTTTCATCTCCACAAGCGAATGAAGCAACTCATCACAAAGAATGCAGCCACTGTACAATGTAGCTCCATCCTCCAATGGTGTTGTATTCTATTGAAGTCAACTTCTATGATCGTAGAGTCACATTCTGGACACCGGTCTCGGGTAGTCGATATCCGATGAGCACCTTGGGGAAGAAAAACAAGGCAGTTGCAAGTGTTGCAATACAACCGCCACTTGGGAGCACTTACTGGGTCTAGGACCAGTGTTCCACTACATTCTGGGCAAGCACACACTCCTTGAGCTATCATGGAATGTCGGCATGTGGGATGAGGGCAGAGAAAGCATGGCATTCCAGCTCCCTTCCCCAACTTGCTAGAACCGCCGGTTTTTACTGCACCAAAGAGTGTGTCTATACCTTCAAAAGGAGGACTATTGTAGCAGTACGGGCAGAGAGGGAATGACTTGGCTTCCGGGCCAGCCATGGAGAAGATCAAAAGCTCAAAGTTGTCCAAAGGACAAGTAAGCTCCTTGTACAGCTGGAAAAAAATTGCTGCTTGTTATTATTCAAGATGAGTTTTTGCAATGGTTGATTAGGAAACATGATGCTTGTAAAGAAGTTCTGAATGATAAATATTGGAAAGCAGTACATCAAACAAGCATAGACTAGAAATAGTGCGTGCGTGTGTTTTGTTAAATGAAGTACGACTTTCTCTTATGAAGCAGTTGTTGTGCAGATCTGATCAAATCCGAGTATCAAATTATATATATAAAGTCACTTATGGTTTGCTGTCAATACAAGCACTTTTAGTGAAAGCATGATCTAAATATGAAAATTTGTTACAAATATTAATCCCCAACAAGTGTAAGGAATATAGGGTCATGCAATAATTTTCTAGGAAAAAGAGCTCATTATTCATATGGAATAGCAAATGGTTATCTAATAAAATTGAACTTACCTATTTCTGATCCAATCAGTTTATACTCCTATTCAAACTGCCTATGGTAACTGAATTTTAATTGACCAACTTTGAATTGATCTAGAATGTTAACTGACAGCACTTATTTCCCTATGTTGGTTACACATGAAAACTATGCATTATTGTAATTGAAGATTTCTAAGTCTTAATTTTCTGTTTAAATTTAAGTTCCAATAAGCACAATATCCAATGAGCTAGTACAGTTTTCTTTAAACTATTCCATTAAATATTTCCTATCAAGACCCTATTAAGGAATTTTAACATATATGAAATCTGAAAAAAGGGGGAAGACATAATTATACTACTGAAAACTAAAAGAAATGCATGTGAAGAAATGAAGATGAAAACTAATCAGCTCAGCTGTGCAAAAAATTAAGCAGCTATCAAATAAAATTCCATAGGTGGTCAATGAAAGTTAAAAGATTTCAACAAGAAATAACCATGTCACAAGTAGGATTTTCTGACTGGCTAAAGAACGTGTTACCTTGATTGTACCCTTTTGGGGAAGATAATACACCTCCTCACAAGTATTACAATATAGACGTGACGGTTGGGTAGAAATGTACTTCATGTATCGCAGGCATTTGCCGCATTTACTGAAATTTCTTCCCGAGTCAGCAAGTGGAGAGAACTGGGCTTCAAATAGTGCATTCATGTTCTCAATCTGCAATAGAAGAAAGTCAAGTGAAAATTTGATTAAAATCCTATTCCAACCCTTCTTGTAGTCTCAGCTAAACTTGATTAAAATCCAAAGTGACATATTGTTCGTATATCCAGTGGAACTTATAAAATGCAAATGTTATGTTCCGAGCTATATCTTGATGGAACAGAATGTTAGCAACAAAAAATGAAAAGGAAACTACTGTTGCTGGTAGTGTATTGACATAACAAAGATACGAATGCAAATTGTAAGTTATAAGATACAAAGATTGAGGGTAACATGATAAAAATCACTTCAAATAGTTTGATCAAGTTCAACAAAGAAAGGTTTGCACTAGTTCTATGATTTGAGTTGGAGGCTAGAAGAAGAATGGAGGTCAGAATGTGGACTATGCGAGTGTAAAAAGAACAACACCAATAAAATAACAGAACAGAAAGCAGCATAAGACATGGCTGAAAATATGAAACAAGCTTTAAGTATTTGGCTCCTAAAGTGTTGTTAAGCTGACTTGAGAATAGCGCAAACATACCTAGTATGAGTGAGGATGTTGGATGTATCAAATATAAGTTTTTCAAACCTGCTTAACAAAATAACAGTATTTTTGCATGAATTGCTGTAGTACGTGCTGCACAACACGTATGTGATCTGCTTGACCCTTAGCAACAAGCGTTATCTGTTGTTCAATGAAACTTCGAATATCTGGCAAACAGAGATCTGGATCAATGCATTGATACCCTCTAATCAAGGTTATACCTAAGGCAGTTGGAACTAGCTTCCTACCAGCTTGTACCTGCAAATTAATTGTAAAATGACTTAACAAATCAATGAAATTCTGTTCTATCCTTGTACTTCTAAAACAAATTAACCTGATGGAAACAGATTATTCAGTAGAATAAAGAAGAAATTGTAACCTGCACAAAATTGCGTTCACAAATGTTGCTTATATGAACAGGAATTGAAGCATCTGTGCCAATTCCATTTTTCTCCATAAGAGAAATCAGATCACTCTCAGTTAGAAAATCTGGAGGCGTGGTACTTCCCTACAGATAGTAGATTCGCAGAGATCAGCAGTAACAAATTGAAAACACCACACTGAATACTACCATTGTTACTTTTTCTCTTTGTCAATAAAAAGAGAAACAACAGATTATTCTTTATCATAGAGATGAGGGGAAAATGAGAACATACTGTATTACTTAGACAAAATTTAAACACAAATACAACAAAGCTGTCAAACTAAAAAGTGAGTATGTAGATTCAACAAATTACCTCAAAGAGATCCACTTTCAAAATCTCTATCTTCTCCCCTTTTATAAACTGAGGAAGATTTTTCTCATGTACTGCCAACCAAGGCATAACTGTTGTAAATCCTTTCACTGTGACATGATGCCCTACACAATGGAAGGATTCTCCACCAATTGAAAATTCTACCATAGTTCTGAAAGGGGCATAAAATAGTCTTACATCAATAAAACCACAAAACAAATGATCCAATGTAAGCATTCTTATCCAAATAACATATATTGATTAATACTTCTTAACACTTACTGATTTTACTTCCAATAGCAAGTAGTATAACTTTTTATGCAGCATGCACTACAACAATTCACACATGCGAAGCTCGTTCTTCAATGTTATAATTCAGGCCAAATACACCTTGCAAGAGCAACTCATTTGCACCAGCCAACGCGAAGGAAGCACAAAGAACTTAAATAAACTTGTTGTTGATTAGGGAAAGCTAGTGATAAGTTTGTAGGATCTTTTGCTGGCGTTTTACTTTGTAAGATTTTGAGACAGAGCTACAAGTAAATTTCACTTTACTGTAAATTAATATCACTAATAGATATCAAGTCCTCCTTTTATTTATTTATTTATTATTGATGAGCATACCATGATTACTCTGGATGATGTCACTTGATGGATGAATTTGTATTAGTGAAATTGAACCAAAAAGTGAACTAATTTCACTTAGAACAATAATATGGAGAAATTTTTTAGATTAAGGGATTTAGGTCGACTAGAATGTTAACTGAATATATCAAATATAAACTTGAAAAGATTTGGACTAGAAATTAGGGGTAGTAGAGTTATGGTCTTGGGAATTTAGAATCACTCGTGGATGGGAGCATAAAGGGGATGTTACACAATGAAGCAGAACAAGGTAAAAAAATTATGTAATTGAGGGCATGTATATTTTTGTATAACTATAGAAAAACTAAAAGTCAAATTTTTATATGACTGTAGACATGGTAAGTTATAATATAAGAGAAAAAAAGAATGTAAAACTAGGAATATAATATAGACATTTCAAAGAGTTGATTCAAGTGAATATAGCAAAACAGATATGGGGACCAAAAAGTATGGTAGGAAGAATCAGTGAGGATGGATATAATCATAAAAGAAAAGTTCAATATTTTTGTAGTTTGGACAAAGGACTACTATAGTTGACCCCCTTCTTTTTTCGAATAGCTTCTTGTAGGGCACTTGTGTTTCATTGATTATGTGATGGAGATCAAAATAGGAATTTGAAGTTTTATGTTAGGCGTTAATGAAGAAGGTAGCTTAATTCCTTTCATCCTTTTATTATGCACTAGAATTCTGAAGTTATTTACTGTCCTTTTTTCATTCAGTTTTTACTTGTAGGTTTCCCTTTTCAGTTGGCTGTTTTATTACAAATGAGGCTCAAAGAAACACGATTAAAAACACTTGAATTAATTATTGAATAATGCTATCAAATTCTCTCTCAGATTTCTGTCTTCTCTCTCTTTATTCTCACACTCCCTTTTCTGTCCAACTCTCTCCCATTTTCTTCTCCTTTCTCTCTCCTCTCTTCTCTTTATTACTGTCTTCCATCACTATTTACTATGTTTAGTTTTTGTTATTTGGCAAAAAGCCATGACTGTTATATGCTACTATAGCATTGTTCAAAGGGAAACAAGGTGGAAGCCAATCACCCTTTAATAAGTTCAACATGACTAATCAAAAGGTATACCTTTAGCCACTTAAGACATTAATAAGTCAACACACTGAACTGACATATAAACATCTGGGACATCCAAAATAAGGGAAAGGGGAACGTTCAATCATGCCAATCAGGTATGCCCGGAAATGCACATGTTCAATTCTCTAAAATTGAAAATGCTATTGAAGTTAAAGGAGACTGTCAGAGGTGCCAATGACCAATAGGCTTTACCTTACATACTTGCAGTCAGGAGACACGGTTCCAATAAAATGTTGACACACATACTCGTACAATCTCCAAGCATCATGTTCTAGCATATCCTCAGTTGCTGAGCGCATTGGAGTGATAGGAGGATGGTCACCTGCATCTGTTCCTAGTCGCGGTTTATGATAACCATCAGCAACCAATCTCTGTACATAATTACCCCATGTTGGGTTCTTTGCTAGTTCACCAAGCACGCCTTTAAAGTCAAATGAAGAAGGATAAGATGTGCTCTCCGTACGTGGATAGCTAGAGGAAAAAAAAACAATAGATTCTAAAGACAAAGAAACAATTAAACATAACCATTTTTATTTTAAAGGAAAAACATGTCAAAAAGTATCCAATACTTTACATTGCACAGGTTGCCTAAAAGAACATGTGCCTATTAACCAACTCAACTAGCAAGGCTAGTCTGGAGACTCTGGATAACTTATGGCAAGTGTGTAGGCATATAGACTTGCTGGTGAGTGACGATATCATTGCAGAATAACAACCACCATGTTAGACAGAACCCTCACCCCGTATAACATAAAAATATTTATTTGGCCAACATAACATAGCAAGTGGTGCTAACTGACATATTGAACACAAACACTAGAGCAAATAGTCAAGACTCCAGATTTATTTTTTATTTATTATTATTATTTTAAAAGAAAAAAATAAAATAAAAAAAGTAACATAATTACCAATAAAATGGAAAATCCAAACAGAGTACTCCACAAAGTAACAATTTCTAAGAATACCTGATGAAACCTCGAGTATACAAACGTTCAGCATTTTGCATGGCCACCTGAGGTCCAAGCCCCAATGCACTTGAAGCAACCTGAATTAAATTTTTAAATAAAATAAATAAATAAAACAAACAAACTCAGATTATTTCACTGCAGCAAAATTCTTCATGCATAATCTAAAGTAATAATAATAAGTTAAACCTTGCAATAAATTATGACTTCCACTTATCAGCCTGACAAGTTTAAAAATAAACTTAATTACTTTGTAAGGGCATGTGATCTTGAAGAATTATTAAATATATTACTTTTGCAACAACTTAAAGATAAGAACAAACACATTAAACATTCCCATTTTCAAAATTGAACATGCAATATCGTGATTCTCAATTTGTCATACAATCCATTGAGCGCTAAAATAAGTTATATAGAACAGAGTTAAAAATAAATAAAATATTTTATTTTTAATTCTGTTATATGTAACTAAATTCATAAACAACTTGGCTATTAACGTGATATTCTGCATCACAAATGTAAGGTGTTTACAATGATCAATCTAAAATATGCAAGTAACCAATGTAGATTACTCAAGGTAATTAAATGGTTCATACAAAAATATAAAGGCTTCATACAAACCCAGAATCAGAGCAGAAAAAAAGAAAAGTTTACACAAAGCAAAAGGTATAGGATTGATTGCTATGAGGAATCATTTAAGATAGCAGTAAAACTACCCACCTTTTCCTCATTTTCCTAATTTGAGAACAGAGCATTATTTTAACCATCACTAGTAACTGCTAAGTACTAAATTATAACTGATCTACTTTCTCTCACCAAAGAAACTATGACTAAAAAATGAGACAGAGAAGTTTGGTCCTTAATTTAAGTAGCAATACCTTCAATTCCATGAATTTCCAAACAAGCTTGCAATGCCAATGCTCAAACTTAGAATGTATCTGTAAAAAATAAATTACACAGATTCTTCTTTTGGCTATGTAAGTAGTGCTTGAAGGTGCACATCCCAGTGAATCGAACCAATGACCGAACCTTAAACAAGATGACATTGTCACCATAACGGTTCCCTCGGGTTCACAGAGGACCTTTTCTTGATTCAATAGAGACATGATGCTATGTTACCACTATTTCCAAAAGTCTGTTATTGAAAAGTGGGGCCAACTATGTATATCAAATTACACACATTAGACAGTTAACAATACCCCTCAATCCTCATTAACTTTATACTAGATACATGTCTTACAGGTGCAACTAGCATTAGTTAGAAGGCAGATGAAGCATGCTTTTCTTTACTTCGGAAAGAGAGTAAGCTTGCAGATGTACCCTACTTATTATTTGATCACATACACTGATACATGCATATAAAATAAAACATATATATTTCTTTTTCTATAAAATGAAATTGGTTCATGTTGAAAAATGAATATAAAAGTACCACATGACCAGGGCACAATAAGAATTTAGTGTATATAAGCCTTGAACAATCCTCACCTTATAAGCCATTTTTGAGGATGAGTTAGGACCATGGACTTTTAATTTAAAAAATTTAACAGTGCAAAAATAATAATAATAATAATAATAACAACAACAAGTAATGTCTACTTCATTTTTCTGATACTCTAATTGTCACCTTTCTCCCAAGGTGCCAATACCAATTTGATTTATCTAAACATGCTGCACAGACTGCCAATTATGATAACTTCCTTAAATATTTATGAAACATTAGCAAAAATTACTAAAGGTAATACGAAACTTAGTTTTCGCTGACCTTCAGAAGATTCACTGTATTAAGGCCAGATGGACGACTTTTGATGTCTTGCTTTTCTGATATTTCAGTCACTTTTGCAATTCTATCTTCCATTACTAACTTCTGAAACATTATAGCAACCTACAATAGATAGAAGCATAAAAAGCTAATCTTTGAAAAGGAAAGTAAGACAGTACCAAGATTAAAGCAAAGGAGGCCTCACATCTTTGTCGAACAACTTCTTACGTTCCCATTCTAACTGAAGTTCATAGCCACTTTTAATTATAAAAGGGTGCAAGGCCCAAAACTTTTCTGGCTTAAACGTGTTGATTTGAAAATAGCGTTGTACGCAGAACCCCAGGGTCGGAGTTTGACAAGGTCCATAGCTGAAACAAGCAATTGGTGAGCTGGATTAATTCATGGTCGGGATCAAAGTAGAATATAATATACCAATAGCTCAATGAAAAACCTCCCAAACAAATAACAGAAAAGATTAGTATATTTATTGATACTTGTTTGGAAATAAAGTATTAGTCTCTAACTTCCTAACAGCTCAGTAGACAAACAAAACAAGTTTTCAAGACTAGTAGGTTCCATTTCTTTGACTAAGAAAACACAAGTGTTAAAAGAGCAGATAACCTACAATTTGAAATATAAGAGATGTGAGGTATCATGGTGCGTCTCCAGTGAGGAATCCCTCATTTAGTTAAATGAGAGGTGCTTACGTGGCAAGTACTCAACCATTGGATTCATTGATGGTTAAAATTTGAATTTTAAATTAAAACTCTAGATGGGATGTGGCGACCCTCAGAACATGCCACATAAGGAATTCCTCATTTAACTAAATGAGGGATCCCTCACTGGAGAATTTTTGCAAGGTACCATCTTCATATCAATTAAATGATATGCAGAATAATGGCTACAGATATGCAGGTAGGAAGTAAGGGTATTGAAGAATCAACCCCAGCAAACTAAATTAGATACCAACAACAAATATCTTGGAGAAAATTATGTTAAAGTACCACGAAATATAGTACAAAATCCATACAGCTCAGTGAGAAAGCCTACACTGCTAAATATAAAAAAACCCATACTATATCATATCCACATTGGATAGCAATAATCCTCAAATACTCTCCAAAATGTATTACTTACAAAAATCACAAAAAGTGTAATAAATTCAGAAAGGTCCCTTACATTTTAGTAGAGACTCATAGACATATTGGAGGATAGGAGAAAAAATATTTAGACTACAGCAAAGGACTATTAATTGAAAAAAAAAGGAAAGTCAACAACAAAGTTTATCACCAATATGAAACAAGGTCTATCACCAATATGAAACAAGGTTTATCACCAATATGAAACAAGGTTTATCACCAATATGAAACAAGGATTATTATAAAAGTTCCTCCTACAGAGACCATAAAAATATAAGAAAAGAAAACAACCTATATATGGTGATTATTTATTGGCAAAAAGAACTCTTTTGTCTCTATTTTCCAAGAATCGTTGCATTGTATCCATATTTGTATCAGCCATAAACCTCATTATGTTGTAACTAACAACTAATACAAGGTTATTGGGTGGGCCTGACTAAAGCTTTTGGGAAATTGATTCACCAACCTTCCTGTAAATTTCAACATGACTTCTACTTGTCATCCCATTCAAACAGAGTGGGATGAGGTAAACAAATGGAAGAGTCCTAAACAGAAAAGGAAGTAAAAATGTAAATACATTATAGTATGCCCAAAAAAGGGAGATACATTATAGAACCTACGATATAACCCTGGAATCAAGATTTCCATATCTTCCTTGGAAATAACTTGTTTGAAATCGTGTGAATGCAACCCCAACTTTCAAATCTATCTCTTGACGAGTATCTACTGCCAGTGCCTCATGTCTATTAGGCTCAACAAGGTTGTGCATAGCCAGCAAAATATCTTTCTGGGTAACAGAGGAAAACCGTGCACGATAAACCCTTCTTCTTTCCTCATTTACATGAAATCCAGTGGACTCAATAACTGAAAAACAAATAGATTTCAGAGCTTTTCAAATACTACCAGAAATTTAATTGAACAAGAAAGAGGAGAGAAAACAAAGAACACTAGAATGTCCTAATATATACTCGTAGTAACTGAACATGCTTCTTATGTATATCAGGATAAATAAATATGCCAGAATGCTAAAAATTGCCAGCACTGTTGTTACAAGTAATTTTTACATTCAAATCATATTTCTAGTTTTTGAAAAAGATCAAATGACAATACGACTGCAACATAATTTCAACATACAGCCTATACATGCCTTGTTACTAAATAAAGCAGTACTCTTTAATGAATAAGAAGCATCTATTACCACACTATAAAGGTCCAACTTCAAATGATTCCAAAGAGAATTTGTATCTCGTAGTTTGATTCCTTTCCATTCATATCAGTCAAAGAATTGCCAAAATGGTATACATATCCATGAAGTTTTACCTCTTCTCTCTGAAATAAATCCTTTAAAATTTCCTACCATTGATGACCATAAAGAGCAAACACCCCTCCGAAAGTTTTCTTCACCCAATAATTTATACCACGGCTAACATACACTTCATACTGATGGAACATCTGGTTAATAAAGTCATCACTATCTTGAAGAGTTACATTTTGTCTGTAATTTGGAGGATTTCTCATCCTCTTGAATAGTTGTAGTATTTATTTTAATTAATAAAATTTTACGTTTCTCCTTTTAATATATATATATATATATATATATATATATATATATATATAAAGATATAATTTCTGAATGGGTCAAGCAATCTTTCATCAAGTTGAATACTCTGGCTGTTTTGGTCATGGCTAGTTTAAATAAATGTTACTAATAAAAAATATACTATTGACTATTTACATGAAATTATGTACAAGTTTTTACAAAATCTAAAACTATGAGATTCATTCTTGTAGTTCTAAGTTTTTATTACTATTCTCTTACCAAGACAAACGATCCATATGTGTGTGTACTATAGAATTGATGCAAAATGGAAACAACCTTTGAAAACCTATCAAAGGAAAGAGAAACTGGGATCCAAAGCCCAAACCTTGATTTGGCATGATTTAGGTGAAGATGGGCTTATATGGGACCTTTAAGAATCCAAATAAGCCAGTGGTCTTGGGCTTGTTTTGAGTTTAAATGTTCTGCAGCCCATATTTGTTCTAGCCAAATGTCTTTTAGCTTCTAGTCAAGGGTTAAATAAGAAAGTCTTAAGTTTATCTATATTAATTAGGGTGTTAAAAGTCATGGTTTTCTACATGAATGCCTTGGGTTCTTGTGTTAGCATTTATGAGTCTTGGTAATGTACTACAAGCATTAATGAGTCTTGGAAATGTACTAAGAAGTCTCTATAAATAAAGCACTAAGGAAATAAGAAATCAGAGAATATTTCCTGATAAAATTACCTTTTTTTGGTTCTGTGAAATGCAAACTTTACTTGGGTGTGATACCTAAGGTTCTAGGAGTGATTCCTAGGATTTGCTAGAGTGATTCTAGCATTCTAACCTTCTAAATCTTCCAAAACCCTACCCGCCTACAAATTTTCTTTTCATTACACAATCTGTCCTACATCAAGAATCCTTTTTTGTTATATTTTTCATATAACCAAAGGGCAATGATTAAACATCATCAAGATGGTATACACCAAAGTTTAGCCAGTCTTAGACTTGTTTTAATTGATAAAACTTGTTATTGCACTGAGAAAATGCCACATCTAAAGGGACCAAATATTTTAAATATCTTTAAAAATTGCTACCTTCAAAACATATATTTTCTCCTTCACGATCACAGTCCAACCATAATACTAAATAACCACAACCACGAGCTTCTTGACTTAAATGCCTACATATATGAGCCTGCATATCAAACCAAACATTAATAAAATAATTCAAAATAAAAAAAAAAACAATAGCTCCCCACAACAGATGACATCAAGCATGCATATTTTTTTTTTGGTAAAAACATCAAGCATGCATATGCTTACTATAACGCAACATATAACAACATCTAGTTCCAAAACCATATGCAGGCATGTTAAAGGATTGTAGAATGGTAAAAAAATTTAATTGCAGTGTGTTCAGCATTGGACGAATATGAATAAGCAGGAAACTAATACATGCATGCTATCTAGACCATTAAAGATTTCAACAGATGTACAACAGTAGCAGATTCCAGAGTCTATAAATTTTTTTCTTTTTCTTTAATTGGTATCTTTATATAATTAAAATCATAAACCATACCCATATGAGTAGCTTCTTATTATTGTGACTTTTATGATTGTATAATGCTTTGCCTTTGAAAAGATGAAGCAACAAACAAATGCTTTACCTTTGGGTTTGCTTCTGCCTTACGAATCGGAGCTTGAAAAAGATCCAGAGGATCAGTAGCTGTCCAGTCTTGATATGGTGCTGGAAAATCTACACTAGATACACAGAAACACACGAAATTGAGAAACATAACAAACCAATTTTTTGCTTAGGCATGCAAACAAACATAACAGATGAAAATAAAACTTCACTTCCTTTCTAGAGATCTGGCTAATTATAAACCTGATTGTAAACGGTCAGAGATGGATTGAATAATGTTATTAAGTTTGCATTAGAGTTGGTTTTATATGCATCAATAGTTGCGCTAACTTCCTATAAATATAAAATTTTGATCGTGACTTAAAATGGTATCAGGCCTAATTGTCTAACTGGCCTTGTATTTGAATGCCACTAACCTCCATTTCTGAGTTTTAACTGCATTGAACATGCAATCCTAATTTTCTTTCACATTATTGGACCGGCCTACATGTGAGGATAGCTAAAGTATTTGTGTTAACTTTACATAGTTGGACCCACTTCCTATCAAATTAAACTTTTATGATTGATAGTAACTTAACAATCTTTACATGTGCCCCAAGTAGAATTTAAATAATTATCCTCTTAAAATGATAATAAAGAAATGAAAAATAAATAAAAGAAGTTCAACCACTAGCATAATGCTGCTAGTGCCTACTGTCACAATCATCCATCTTGGTTTTTCCGCCTTAGTTTGGAACCCTTCCAAGAACTGGCATCTACATGGGTTTCAACCAACGAAATCTTTGGCTAAAATAAAGATTCTTTAGCTCAAACTTATGATTTTTTACTTGGGATCCAGCTTCTTCACTCTGGAAAACTCAAATAATGCCCTTCAACAATTAAACAGAAGAAACTAATTTTATATATTACCATTCTTAGTTGGCTCCTATCAATTTCTCTAAGGATGATACTAGAAGGGTTCAAATGCAGGTATCTGTGAACTATAACTGACCTGCTTCAGGATTGATCAAGCCAACCTCAGTTCAAACCTCCAATACACCTTCTATTTATTTAACCTAGCCCTAATAATGAAAAGAAACATATAACCTCATTGCATCCTATTAAATGAGGTCATGCTTTAGAGCTTTATAGACTGAATCCCATCCCATAGGCTTGGAACACAAAAAGATCTTTTCCACCACTAAAAATAACAGTAAAAATGAGAACTTGTATTATAAAATAAATAATAAGTCGAGTTCTTTTTTGGATGGCACTCTTACTAAGGACTAATTACACACAGCCAAAAGTACAACAGTATATAAGATGAAAAAGTACAAGGAAACAGAAAAATTAAGCACAGTGAGTAACTTATTAACAAAAAAAACAGAGCCTTTGAAGATCAGATACGCATCCAACACTTGCTTATCAGAAACAAGAACAAATAATAGGACAACTAATCTAAAGAACATAAGTTACTTGAGATAGTTTCTTTCAAAAAAGATATGAGAAAGAAAGACCTGAAAACATGCCCAATTACTGATGTTACTTTATATTGCACATGAAATCCACGAAAACTCCCATCAAATTCATGGACCTCCGTACTACCCTTTCGTGTATACATCTGCAGAACATAAAGAATGTTTCTGATACGATCAGAGCTCATTAAAATAAAAATAAAAATAAAAAATAAAAATAAAAACAACAACAACAACAACTAAGAAGCATAACACTAAAAAACATGAAACTTCAGAAAACATAATCCCATCCTGCACATACAACAAACAATTAATACATAACATTTTCTAGGGCTAATAGCATATTTCCAGCCATCCTTTACTCCCTTGTATGAAAGATGTTTGATTTTTTCTAATTAAATAAAACACACACCTCCAACCTATTCATAATAGTCTATGAAATTTGGTATACACCATATACAAATTACACAGGAACAATTGAAAAGAATAACAGCAATAATAATGATAATCTAATTTGCAGTTCCTTCTTCTCTCCTCTCTACAATACATTCATAGCATCCATAAGGAGCCAGAGCTTGTTTGCCATTGATTTAAGAAACTACTTTTCTTTTCTTTTTTACTTTTTCAATTTTAAGAACAACATTTCAACACAATTTGCCAAACAAAGACTAGGTTTTCAGAGACTGAATGAAAATTGAGAGTACATGACCGCCGGAGAGCTCGGTGGCTATAGAGAGAGCGATGCTGGGCTTCTCTGCGACCTGTGAATTGCGTAAGAAAGAAAGCGAATGAGTATAAGCAAACTGGTTTACTTATTAATTTTGTAAAGTAATGGTTGCTCACCATGAGAACTTTGGGTGGAGGAGCCATGGCGATGAAAAATCCAAATCCAAAAGCAGCTTCTTCTGATTCAATCCTCTTGTCAAAATCCACAGCCTTTTTCGTTTTGCTTAGCACTCACCACCCGCCGCAGTTCTCAACCTCCTTGCTGGAGTAGGTAACCGCTACCAAGCTGTAAGAAAATGACTAACAGCCGAATTTTGTCAAAAATTAAATAATTTATTATTATATATATATATAAATTGTTTTGTCAAATTAATGTAGAATAGGTTGTTTATTAATTTATTTTCTATTATTGAATATTTGGAATTAGAACATGCTTCAAAATCAATCCTGGATTTGCCAAATATTTGAAGGGTGCCACAAGTGCAACTCATTTATTTTTCTTTTTAAAAAATTGCCTTTTCTTTTCAGCTTTTTTTTTTGTTGGAATTAGAATAAATAACATTCGAATAAATAAGAAATATATATTCAAATCGTGTTCACCAAAACAAATATATATATATATATATATATATATATATCCTAATAGGAGTATGTTAGAATTAATCCAAGATCAAATTGTTTCTTTGTTGGTGTTTGATAAAAGCCAAGATTAAATAACAGAGCATGTGATAGGCAAACATGCCCTTATGTATACAGTGCACGTCGTTGGAACATAAAAGTCGCCAAGCTCTCGCCAAAGCTACAATCTATTGTTGGTCGTTCAATCAAGTGGGCTTCTTGCTATTGGGCTTGATGGTTACTGTTTGTTTTTCAATTGGTTGGTGTGTACAGATGATTTTAATGTAATGAAGCCACATATTTGTCTTGAAGAATAGCAGCCTTTCTTCATTGTTACAGAGAGCGTTGCAAAGAGAATAGAGAGAGCTAGAATCCTGTGTCAATCCTCTACAAGTTTCTTCCTTTTCCTTTCGGGTGTGATCAATTTTCTTTGTGAAAATTATTGTGAGGCAAAAGGGTGTAGTGGGAATTGGGATTGAGTGTTATGTGTTCATGTGTTGAACGTGGGTCTTGGTTGTAATCTGCCATTGTTGTTCTTGAAGCTTTGTAATCCAAACAAATTATAAGAGGGACTCTCCAGTAACTGGAGCAAGTGGACGTAGGCCTTCTGCAAAACCACTATAAAAATCTATGTGTGGTTATTTGTTGTCATTGTTTTTTGACTAGGATTGCATAACAGTGGTATCAGAGCCGACTTTCTACTCGTGATTGCTTGATTCAATTCGTTCAATTCGTGGTTTTTTCAACAAATTGTTGAATCTTTCTTGAGGGATTCTTGGTGAATCATAATGGCGACTAAGTACGAAGTTGAAGTCTTCAATGGCAAGGGCGATTTCCTTCTTTGGAAGAAGAAGATGAAGGTTGCGTTGGTTTAACAGAAAGTGGTGAAAGCAATTGACAAATCCTTCCCTACTGACATGTCCGATGAGAAGAAATTAGAGATGGATGAGATAGCTCTGAGCACTATCATTCTTCATCTCTCTGATTCGGTCTTGAGGAAGGTGGACACGATGAAGACCACTTCAAAATGTGGACAAAATTGAATGAGCTTTATAAGGTAACGTCACTGCCAGATCGTATCCTTTTGCTTGAGAAATTTTTTGGTTTTCGTATGGATACTAGTAAAGATCTTGAAACCAATCTTGATTATTTTAACAAGCTGTGTTTGGATCTTCTTAATTGTAAAGAAAAATTCTCCGATGAACACTTTATTGTGATCCTTCTGAATTCTTTGCGTGAGTCTTATAGAGATGTGAAAAATGCCATTAAATATGGCAGAAAAGCTTTCCTTTGACAATGTTGTTAATTCTCTTAAGGCAAGAGAGTTAGAGTTGGTGAAAGAAAATAAGTATGAGGATCTGTTTGTCAGAGGAAGGAGTCAGTCAAGAAACTGGGAGAATAATACTTCCAGGTCCAAGTCAAGGAGAAAGAATAGGTCAAAATCTAGGACAAGAGGCAGAAAGTGTTATTACTACCATAAAGAGGGTCACTATATTGGTGATTGCTATAAGAAAAAGAGAGAAGACAAGGAGAAGTCTCAAAGTCCTCAAGGTGAAAGTGACTTGGCTGTTGCAACTTCTGGTAGTGAGGATGGTGAGGTGTTGACTGTGGTCATAAGTGAGCCTAATCGTGAATGGGTTTTAAATTCAGGTTGCACCTTCCATATGAGTCCAAATCTTGATTGGTTTCAATCTTATAGCAAAATTGATGGGGGACAGGTTTTACTTGGAAATAACAAGCCCTGTAAAATTGTTGGTATAGGAAATGTTAGAATTAGGCGAGATAATGGTACTATAAAGCTACTATATGGGGTTAGACATGTTCTTAATCTTAAGAGAAACTTGATTTCTCTTGGTATGCTTGATAAGGCTGGTTATACCTGTAAAATTAAGAATAGAACCATAAAAATCATAAAGGGTGCCTTTGTTGCCATGAGGGGTGTAAAATCAAATGGCATGTATGTGTTGTTAGACAAAACTGAAACTGTCCCACCTACTGCAACTATGGCTGCAAATGATCCTGTTGACCAAACAATGCTATGGCATAATAGGTTAGGTCACATTAGTGAGAAGGGCCTTTACTATCTAAACCGAGATAAAGTGTTTGGCAAAGACATCATAAGCAAAGTGGAATTCTGTGAGAATTGTGTTTTGGAAAAACAACACAGACTTAGTTTTCACTTAAGCACACATAGAGCAAAACATATTCTTGACTATGTGCATGCTGATTTATGGGGTCCATCTAGAGTTCAAACTCAAGGTGGAAACAAATACTTTATGTCTATTACATATGATTGCTCTAGGAATGTGTGGATGTATTTGTTAAAACAGAAAAGTGATGCTTTTGTTAAGATTAAACAGTGGAAAACTTTGACTGAAAACCAAACAAATAAAAAGGTTAAGGCATTAAGAACTGACAATGGTCTTGAGTTTTACAACTATGAGTTTGATGAACTTTGTAAAACAAATGGTATTGTTAGGCATAGAACAGTCAAGCACACACCACAACAAAATGGCATTGCTGAAAGAATGAATAGGACTTTATTAAATAAAATGAGATGCATGCTAGTTTCTTCTGGATTGCCACATATTTTTTGAGGCCAGGATCGCTTATCTTGTAAACCTTTCACCCTAGCTTTAGACTTTAAATCACCTGAATATGTGTGGTCCGGAAAATTAATTATAGTAAGCTCGACTGTAGCCTATGCACATCAGGTTGAAGGAAAATTGGATCCCAGATCAGTAAAATGTGTTTTTCTGGGATACCCTGATGGTGTAAAAGGATATAGACTATGACCGTTTAAAAATTATAGATATAAAACTATTATAAGTAGAGATGTTGTGTTCAAAGAGGATGAAATGCCTTGTAGATATCGGTCATTTACAAGTACAGGTACAGAGGTTGACAAAAGACAGCACACTTTACATTTTGAGGTGGAGAATAATGAAGAGAATGAGAAAAATAATCCTCAAAATGTGGAACCAGTAGCTGAACCTGATCCAACATCTTCTAGAGATACTCCTGAGCAATCTGATATTGGAAGTGATGATGAGATAATAACATCTCCACCAAGAGGAGAAGCTAGAAATCCAATTACAGTGAGTCCAGGTTATTTACTCACAAGAGATAGAGCTAAATGTGTGAGGAAGTCAAATCCAAAGTACAACTATGCAGATATTATTGCATATGCTTTTGTAGCATATCAAGACTTAATGGACAATGAACCAAAGACATTCACAGAAGCAATGAAGAGTAAACAAGTTAAGCAATGGAATCAAGCTATGTGTGAAGAAATGGATTCATTGAAGGTGAACAATACTTGGGTTTTGGTTCCTAAACCACAAACACAGAGAGTGGTGAACTGTAAATGAATTTTCAAGGTCAAGGAGGGTCAAACCAGCAGTGAGCCAATGAGATTTAAAGCCAGACTTGTGGCAAAGGCTTTTACACAGGTGGAAGGCATAGATTATAATGAGATCTTTTCACCGGTTGTGAAGTATACAACTATAAGAGTGGTACTTGCTTTGGTTGCTCAATTTAATTGGGAACTTGAGCAAATGGATGTCAAGACAGCTTTCTTGCATGGTGAGCTAGATGAAACCATTTATATGAAGCAACCTAAGGGGTTTGAAGTGAAAGACAAGGGAGTTGAACTGGTGTGTCTACTTAAAAGGTCTCTATATGGTTTGAAGCAATCTCCAAGGTAATGGTATAAGCGTTTTGACACGTTTATTATTAAATATGGTTTTAAGAGGAGTTGTTATGATAGCTGTCTTTACTATAAAAATGTTAACAGTGAGGAAGTCATCTACTTATTGTTATATGTAGATGATATGTTATTGGCTGGTCCTAGTTACAGTGCAATTCAGCAAGTCAAGTTAGTGTTAAAGACTAAATTTGAAATGAAGGATCTTGGTGGTGCAAAGAAAATTTTGGAAATTTCAATCACGAGAAACAGAAAAGCTTCAATCATGAAACTCAGTCAAGCTTCATATATTTAGAAAGTGATTTTCAAATTTTCTATGGATGGTGCTAAAGAAGCTGGTGTACCACTTGGAGGACACTACAAAATTTCAGCAGATCAAAGTCCTTCCACAAATCAAGAAAGAGAGGACATGGCTACTGTGCCATATGCAAATGCAGTAGGCTCTATCATATTTGGTACTGTGTACAAGGCCAGACTTGGCTCATTCGATCAGCATGTTGAGCAGATACATGGCTAATCTAGGAAGAGATCATTGGGAAGCCATGAAATGGTTGCTGAGATATATGAAGGGCACATTGAATGAAGGTTTAATCTACAAATTAGTCAAATCATTTGTTGAGTTATTTGGATTTGTTGATTCTGATTATGCAGGGGATAGAGACAAGAGAAAATCAACTACTGTGTACATTTTTACTCTCTGTGGCAGCTGTGTTAGTTGGAAATCACAGTTGCAATTTGTTGTGGCTTTATCTTCAACAGAGGCTGAGTATATTGCTGCAACTGAGGCGGCAAAAGAAGCAATCTAGTTGAAGGGATTACTAAGTGAGTTGGGATTCTTGGAGCAGGAAGTTACAGTGTATTCAGACATCCAAAGTGTCATTCACTTGTGCAAGAATCCAGTGTTTCATGAAAGATCGAAACACATACAAGTTAAATATCACTTTATACGTGATATGATTTCTCAGTCAGTTTTCAAGTTGAAGAAAGTACCTACTGAGTTGAATCCAGCTGATATGGGTATGAAAATATTACCGGTTAACAAGTTTATTGTTTGCAAAACCTTGTTAAATATTGGTACTGGTTAGTAAAGTGTTAAAGTGGCTGTGAAGGTTATGGAGAGTCCCTGATATATTTAATCTTGGATTAGGTGGAGAAGTGTTAGAATTAATCCAAGATCAAATTGTTCCTTTGTTGGTGTTTGATAAAAGCCTGAGAGAAGCCAGCCAAGATTAAATAACAGAGCACGTGATATGCAAACATGCCTTTATGTATACAGTGCACGTCATTGGAACAGTAAAAGTCGCCAAGCTCTCGCGCCAAAGCTACAATCTATTATTGGTTGTTCAATCAAGTGGGCTTCTTGCTATTGGGCTTGATGGTTACTGTTTGTTCTTCAATTGGTTGGTGTCATAGGTGGTTTTAATGTAATGAAGCCACGTATTTGTCTTGAAGAATAGCAGCGTTTCTTCATTGTCACAGAGAGCGTTGCAAAGAGAATAGAGAGAGCAAGAATCCTGTGTCAATCCTCTACAAGTTTCTTCCTTTTTCCTTTGGGGTGTGATCAATTTTATTTGTGAAAATTATTGTGAGGCAAAAGGTTGTACTGGGAATTGGGATTGAGTGTTATGTGTTCATGTATTGAACGCGGGTCTTGGTTGTAATCTGCCATTATTGTTCTTGAAGCTTTGTAATCCAAACAAATTAACAAGAGGGACTCTCCAATAACTGGAACAAGTGGACATAGGCCTTCTGCTGAACCACTATAAAAATCTGTGTGTGGTTATTTGTTGTCATTGTTTTTTGACTAAGATTTCATAAGAGAGTACTATAATCTATTACTTCTAGCAAGCTATAGCCAACCTATAAACTCAATATCTTCCTTAGTCATCTTCAATTTTTAATTAATATTTTTTATTTTGAATAAAAGATTATCTCCATATATATATATATATATATATATATATATATATATATATATTTTCAGTTAAAAAATTTATTAGTAAAGCTTATATGCTACTTTAACTTCATAACCATGTAAAAGTAGTATGTTTTTTTAATATTTCTCTTTTATTATAATTAAATAACGGTTGAGTACGCATGAGATTGAGATATAATAGAGTTTGTCAAAATTGGAATTTTAATTTTTACAATCTAATGAGAAAGATTATGTCATTTTCGCTGTAGGACCCACAGGTGCTTTAATTCTTAATTAATTATTATTGCGTGTGGTGGTGATGCGTTCTGGATATCCTAATACATCGTTCTATATACAAATTGAATATTTTATTTATTAATTAAACTGGATCGCGTCAAAATTTATCCAAATTCACAAAAGGTACAGTTATACAAGAAGATATCATTAATACATTATCTGTCAATGTTAAGCATTGGTCACATAATTGACTTATTAATGGACACGTAAACAACACATTACGGAGGAAACTCGACACATTAGTAGCCATTTTTAAGCATTAACATATTTAGCTGCAAAATTGGAGCAACTAGTCTGTTTGGAAAGAAGTGAATTGCTAAACCCAACCCTGTTATTAGCTATATCAAACTGAACCAAATTGTCTTCCAATTGATGCCCTCCAATGACAATCGCAGATCCTTCAGAATATTCACCATAATCAACAAATGCAAGACACATGACATCCTTGTCAACTTCCACCATGGTGTTAGCTCCAAGCATCCTCCAAACGACACCATTCTTCATCACAAAATCAACCGTAGGCACGGCTGGGCCAACAGGTGTCTTGGCAATGTAGGTGGAGTTGAAGCAAGCCTTGAAGGGAGACACGTCCGCTGCTCTCGGAACATCCTTAGGCATTGCTTCCACAAACGAATTCACAAAAGCGGAGTGGATTAACTCGAACATGACCGTATAGGGATAGATGGTGTTCAATGTTGTCCCACCTCGGTATTCGTAAGGGTAGCCAAAGGATAGATATTTACGAGGAAATGGGACAACTTTGTCATTGATCTTAATAGACTTGAGATCAATGTAATATTTTCCGTTTCTCTTACCGAAAGAGGGTTCGAAGAGAGTAGGAGTATAAGCAAGTGACTTGGACACATCAGTTTTTCCCAGCAATACGACACCGTTAGATGTTGTCGAGGAGCTCAAGCAAACGGTGAACTTCTTCTCCAAGCCAAAAGCGGCGGCGAATTGGGAAGGAAGTGCAAGCTTAGTCCTTCCTAAAGCGGCGATGCCCTTGACACCACTAGCCAAGCCTTCCATCATCATTGTGTCCCCGCAACCGAACAGCAAGTTGGGCATGTAAACCGCCCTACCGTCGGCGGATTCCACGGAGGCGACGTCTCGGAATAACTCACCAGCACTTATTATGTTGGCAACGAAATTGTGGACATCGCCAATGCATGTGTTGTTGTTGCAGCCTGGTGTATTAAGAGTGCCGCCACCAAAGCAATCGCGACAATCCTCAATCGTATGGTACTGGGAGGCAAAGGAGCATTGAGGAGAGCCGCAATGTTGAGGCTTATATGTAGACGATACGTAGCTATGATCGCATAGTACCCAAGAGTTTTCGAGTCCAAGATCTACGGCGAGTTTAATAGGGACTAGAGGTGTTCTTTGTTTGATGACGGTGACGTATTGGTTTCTTGGAAAGTGGGGTACTTTGGTTACTGGAAGAATTAGGGTTTTGGGTTGAGGAAGCGAAGAAGTAGCAGTAGTCTTTGCTATGGAGGGAGAGATAAGGATGGGGAAGAGAACACAACTACAGTAGAAAAGTAGTAGAGAATTCATGACCGCGGAGTTCATGTAAAAGGAAGCCATTAGTTTAATTGAAGCCTAGCAAGCTAATGAATGAATGAGAGTTATGTATATGCTGGGTGATTTATATAGTATTCAAATCTAAAGTCACTCACAATCTTTCCGCGTGATGAAGTACAACACAAAATATTAAATTAATGCAATTTGCTCCAAACGGGATCAGAATCTTTCCACGTGATCATTGAAAATGTTATTTTACATTCTTTCCAAGCAGATTGATTAATAAATAATGTTTAATATACTTATTATCAAAAGCAAAATATTAATTAATTGTTACATTTTAATTTTGGTCAATGAAATGTGGGTTATTTTTAAAGAATCTAATAAACTAAAGACTCAAAATATTTTAAGCGACATTAATTTTTAATAACAACCACAACTTACTACTTTAATGCCATGTTAAACAATAATTTATAATCACTGTTATTAAAAGCTCGAATTTTGTAAAATAGATAATTACATAATTTGTGGCGTTGTGGCTATTTATGTATGAATTAATTCTTGTGATTCTTAAATTGACCATGTGTTGCCAAGAATTGAAATTGATGATCACACATGTGCAGCCATGTGTGGTCATTTTCGAGAGAAGAATACACATGTGTACACATGCCTGTGTGCTGCAAATTATTAACTAGTGGAAGAGACAATATATATATCATGGATAATGGAGACAAATTATTAACTAATACAAATAATCATATATATATATATATATATATATATATTGATCGTTCAACAACGATGTCCTCTAGATCCCTTTAACAATTATTTTTGGAAAGAATATGCTTCGAGAATAAATTATGGTCAATTAAGGATTGCCAAATATTTTGGAGGATACTACGTCGTGAAAGTTTATTTTGGCATAAATTTCGAACGTACTAGGCACTTCATAATCATCTAAAGAAATCATACACTAATTACATTAATTAACAACAAATTTATAACCAAAACAAAAAGAGTAGTGCTATTTTTGTCGTTAATGATGAACCCATCATTTTCTTACATGACATGTAAAATGATTTTTTCTTATCCTAAACTTTATTTGGAAAGTGAACTCTAAATGGGTTACTGCCTATAAAATTTCTATTATTTTTCAAATTATAAATTTTTCTCATATAAAATCCTATTTGGAAAGTGAAACTTAAATAGATTAATGCCTCTTAAATTCCTATTAGTATTCAAACAAAATAAAATCAAGAAAACCGACCCACACATATATATATATATATATATATATATATTATACCCTACCACAAAAATTTAATTACATTATAAAGTTTTTGATTCCCATTCGGATAGATTAACTACCATCTTATAGCAAGATTTATAGGCTAATTGAGTATATATAATCTAATCACAGGTCCTAACAACTTGTTCATTTTTTTTCTTTTCGTTCAATGGCCACTTTCTATTTTCACCATATCTGAAATATGGTGAGAATGAAGTTTGGTACTATTAAGAACGATGTCGCAGCACCTTGAGCTTTAAGGGAGGCTGACATATATGTATGGATAGTAGCTTATCACAGTGGCATACCTTCTGGATCGAGGGTCCCACCCGGTAAACACCATACAGGCAAGATATGGGTGTGTGGGAACGTATTGCTAAACCCAACCCTATGTCAAACTGAACCAAATTCAACCAACAAATGCAAGGCACATGACCTGGTCAGCTTTCTCCATGGTGTTAGCTCCTAATTAACATCTTCCAAAAGGACGTTTTACGTAGCCATTACTTAATTTTGGTCAATGAAATATGAGTTGTGACACTAATTTTATTATTATGAGTTATAACTTGCTAGAGTTGTAGTTATAAAAATTATTGTTTTGACTTAGTTATTTTTAATGTAAGTGGTATAAGGGTAAAATATGCACTATATTAATAATAAATTAATGGAGCATGTTGAATTCAAGGTATAGACATTGTTGATAAAAGAAATAGACAGTTTCAAAAATTATATATATATATATATATATATATATATATAAAGTCATCTTAAAATTTTGCATTCTTTTTTATGTTTTTCTCTCAATGTAAATTCTATAAATATATTGTTTAACAGAACCCATGCAATTTTCAACCAATTCAAGTGATACCTTTCCTTCAACAAATCCTCAACCAATTGCATATATATTTTGCAATATAGCGATACCTATCCTTCAACCAATCCTTGACCAATTGCATTTTTTTTTTTTTTGCAATATATAGATAATTATTGTTATGTAGAGGCAATTTCCTTAAAATGAGACTTAAAAAAATTATAACTTATTACAAGATTGAGCTTATTCTTATTTATAACTAGCTCTTGTTAGGATCATAATTTTTTATGATTACATGTGGAAATTATTTTTTTACAGAGTACCATTATTAAGAGGTCTTACTGTATAATGTATATATATAACTAGAGACCCAAGATGTTAAAGTGACATTAATTATTAGTAACAACCATAGCTTTTGTTTTGACATCATATTAAACAATAATCTATAATCATTTTTATTAAAAGCTCAAACTTGGAGCATGATACTTCCTTGAGTATACATATAATTTGTTGCATTGTGGCTAAATTATATGTGAATTAATTCTTGTGGTTCTTAATTTGACCATGTGTGTGGCCAAGAATTGAAATTAATGGTCACACATGTGTGACCAAGCGCGGCCATATGTGGTCATTTTCGACAAGAATACAATATAATGCGTGTGTGCTGCAAATGATTAACTAGTGGAAGAGACAATATATCATGGGTAATGGAGACAAATTGTTAACTAATACAAATAATCATATTTAGACTGAATATATGAAACTTTGTCACTCATTCACTTATCATGATTTTTTATTCTATATTTTCAGCTTGTTCTCTTGGATTCTGTTTTAGTCACTTTATTCTCTTGTATTCAAATTGCTTTTAATTAGAAATTTTAGATGAAGAAATCTCAAATTTGTAACATAATTGTATAAATAATTGAGATAGTTCTTAGTTTCATAGAAAATTGACCAACTGGGTGTTTAGATGGTCTATGATGTGTCAATATATATTTGTTAATTTAACAGGAAACTATAACATGATATATGTGACATCTTTGAAAAGTGTAAATGTGTAATTGTTTAAATTAAAAGTAAAGGGCTACAATTAATGTAGGAGTGTTAGATATAATTAACCTTATAATTTATTAATTCTATTCAAGCTAGTTTTGTACCTTACCTAAACTCATCATCTTTCTTCGTCACCTTTCATTCTTAATTAATGAATTGTTATTGCATGTGATGTGTTCTAGATATCCTCAATAATCTATTAATATTAGTATACTAGTACGTCGTTCTATATATAAATTGAATATTTTATTTATTAATTAAACTGGATCGCGTCAAAAATTGATCCAAATTCACAAAGGGTACATCAAAACAAGAAGATATCATTAATACATTATCTGTCAATGTGAAGCATTGCAATCACATAATTGACTTATTAATGTACACGTCCACAACACATTACGGAGGAAACTCAACTTATGAGCAGCCATTTTAAGCATTAATATATTTAGCTGCAAACATGGAGCAACTAGTCTGTTTGGAAAGAAGAGAATTGCTAAACCCAACCCTGTTATTAGCTATATCAAACTGAACCAAATTGTCTTCCAATTGATGCCCTCCAATGACAATCGCAGATCCTTCAGAATATTCACCATAATCAACAAATGCAAGACACATGACATCCTTGTCAACTTCCACCATGGTGTTAGTTCCTAACATCCTCCAAACGACACCATTCTTCATCACAAAATCAACCCTAGGCACGGCAGGGCCAACAGGTGTCTTGGCAATGTAGGTGGAGTTAAAGCAAGCCTTGAAGGGAGACACGTCCGCTACTCTCGGAACATCCTTAGGCATTGCTTCCACAAACGAATTCACAAAAGCGGAGTGGATTAACTCGAACATGGCCGTATAGGGATAGATGGTGTTCAATGTTGTTCCACCTCGGTATTTTAAAGGGTAGCCGAAGGATAGATATTTACGAGGAAATGGGACAACTTTGTCATTGATCTTGATAGAGTTTAGATCAACGTAGTATTTTCCGTTTCTCTTACCGAAAGAGGGTTCGAAGATGGTAGGAGTATAAGCAAGTGACTTGGACCCATCATTTTTTCCCAGCAATACGACACCGTTAGATGTTGTCGAGGAGCTCAAGCAAACGGTGAACTTCTTCTCCAACCCAAAAGCGGCGGCGAATTGTGAAGGAAGCGCAAGCTTAGTCCTTCCTAAAGCGGCGATGCCCTTGACACCACTAGCCAAGCCTTCCATCATCATTGTGTCCCCGCAACCGAACAGCAAGTTAGGCACGTAAACCACCCTACCGTCAGCGGATTCCACGGAGGCGACGTCTCGGAATAACTCACCGGCACCGAGTATGTTGCCCACGTCATTTTCGACATCGCCAATGCATGTGTTGTTGTTGCAGCCTGGTGTATTAAGAGTGCCGCCAGCAAAGCAATCGCGACAATCCTCATTCGTACGGTACTTGGAGGCTAAGGAGCACTCAGGAGAGCCGCAATGTTGAGGCTTATAGGTGGACGATACATAGCTATGATCGCATAGTACCCAAGAGTTTTCGAGGCCAAGATCTACGGCGAGTTTAATAGGGACTAGAGGTGTTCTTTGTTTGATGACAGTGACGTACTGGTTTCTTGGAAAGTGGAGCACTTTGGTTACTGGAAGAATTAGGCTTTTAGGTTGACGAAGAGAAGAAGTAGTAGCAGTAGTAGTGTTGGCTATGGAGGGAGAGATGAGGATGGGGAAGAGAATACAACTAAAGTAGAAAACTAGTAGAGAATTCATGATCAAGGAGTTAATGTAGAAGGAAGCTATTAGTTTAATTGAAGCCTAGTAAGCTAATGAATGAATGAGAGTTATGAATATGTAGTTGTTATTTATATAGTATTCAAATTTAAAGTCATTTTACAATCTTTCCGCGTGATGAAGTAAAACACAAAATATTAAATTAATGCAATTTGCTTCAAACGGGATCAGAAAATTGAAAATGTTGTTTTACAATCTTTCCAAGCAGATTAATTAATAAATATTGTTTAATATAATTATTATCAAAAGCAAAATATTAATTAATTGTTACATTTTGCATAGCCATTAATTATATTTTTGGTCAATGAAATGTAGGTTATTTTTATACAAATTAATAAACCTAATCTGTATTCAGTAAAACTACGGTACAAGAGTAGTAGAGAATTCATGATCAAGGAGTTAATGTAGAAGGAAGCCATTAGTTTTATTGAATCTAGCTAGCTAATGAATGAATAAAAGAGTTAATTATATGAACATGTGGGGATAATTTATATGGTATTCAAATTAAAAGTAATCTACAACACAAAATATTAAATTAATGCACTTTTTGCTTTAAACGGATTACAATATTTTCACGTGATCATGGAAAATGTCAATGAAGTTTACAAAGCTGATGGCGTGTGTGGCCGTGTGTGGTCATTTTCTAGAGAAGGCTACAAGCACAAAAGCGTGTCTGCTATAAATTATGAAGTAGTGGAAGAGACAATATATCGTGGATGATGCTACGCTAACGAATACAAATAATTATAAATGGAGGAAAGGAGTGGAGTAATGGAGAGGACAGCGGCTCAGTTCCATATATATAATATGCTTCAAAATTATGGTCAAAGCCTTATTTGGAAAGTGAACGTTAATGCCCATAAAATCCCTATTATTATTCAAAAAAAAATTATCCAAGGAAAGTGATATCTAAGGAAAGTGATCTCTAAATGGATTAATGCCTATTAAATCGCTATTATTAGAAAATAAAATAAAATCAAGAAACCGACCCATATATATAATTATATATATACAGCCCTGCTAAGGTGGGCAACCTCGCTCACCTTGTCGCCCACCTCTTTTCTTTCTTTTTTTCTTTTTCATTTTTTTTTTTTTTGTATATTTTTTCTTTTTATTTTTTTTGAACTTTTTTTTTCTTCAAACTCCAAATATTCTATGTAAATATAAAAATATATAAAAATATATAGAAAAAAAAACATAAGAAACAAAAAAAAAGTGAAAAAAAAAAAAGAGTGGGCTTGTCGCCCACCTTAGCAGGGCTGGATGTATATATATATATAATAAATGTTAAACCGGATCAGATTGATTAATAAATAATGTTCAATATAATTATTATCAAAAGCAAAATATTAATTAATTGTCAGGTTTTAATTTTGGTCAATTAAATGTGGGCTATTATTAAAGAAACTAATAAACCTAAGCTATATACATGTATATAACTATAATTGCTCACTTGAGCTAGCTAGCCTTATATACTTGGTTATGCTGGGTTATATGTGAGCTGACATTCACTTTTTTAATTGAAAAATGCATATATTAAATGAATACAAAATTTAAAAAGTGCAGAGTAGCTACGTAGTTTAGATGAGCAACTAATTCTCTACATATAACAAAAGAGCCAAAATATTAAAGTGGCATTAATTTTTAATAACAACCACAGCTTACTACTTTAATACCATATTAAACAATAATCTTTAATCATTATTATTAAAAACTCGAACTTTGTAAAATTGATACTTACATAATTTGTGGTGTTAGTTGTGGCTATTTATATATGAATTAATTCTTGTGATTCTTAAATTGACCATGTGTCGCCAAGAATTGAAATTAATGGTCACACATGTATGGTCATTTTCGAGAAGAATACACACATGCTTGTGTGCTGCAAATTATTTAGTGGAAGAGACAACATATATCATGGATAATGAGACAAATGGATTGATGTTGATAAAAGCTTATATAAAGAAAGTTTATGGTAGTGTGGGATGGAGTTTTTTTTATGTTGTTCTGGGTGTGTGGGGGTTTTTTAGGTAAGTTTCAAAACTTCATTTCAAGTTGTGTGTCTATTGCTCAATATGAGGTGCTGTCAGTCGGCCCTGAGCATGTGTAAGTGGTGCAACCGCATAAAGCTTTTTAAATATAGAGGCACTCAGAGACATATTAGTTACATATATAAGTATATATTTATATCACAAGACATTTATTTTTAAAAGTATATATTATTTTTCTAAGTTAAAAGGTATAGAAAATTAGAGATAATAAACACAAAAAATTATAAATATTAAATAATTACAATATTTTAATATATTAAAATTGATTATTTAATATATGTATATAATTTATAATTTAGAATGTAATTAAATATTGTATAAACTTAAGGGGCCCATCATTAAAAAAAAAATAACTCTTACCCTTTTCACCCATGTCATATAATGAAAGGAAATAATTAATCAAAAGATAATTTTTTTTTCTTTTTAATTTACTATAGCAAAACATTTATTATCCAAAAATAAACTTTTATTTGTTTAACTAACATTCAAAACATTTATTATCCAAAAGAAAAAAACTAACATATAAAAAATTTCACAAAAAAATGAACGTTTAAAAGAAAAATAAATAAAAAAATAGTCGCTTGCACTTCCTCAAATAAAGCTACTATAAATTCAATATTTTAGTACTTGATAGTATTTTTTGTCTAATGAAATTACTCAAAAATATTTATTTGACTTATGTGATATTTTTTTAATAAAAAATTTTCAAAATAAAAGGGCACTCTATTAAATTTTGTATAGGGTACCTTAAATCTCATTACCAGCCCTGGGTGCTGTTGAATAGAAGCATTTGCAATCAGGTGGTTCCTTCACATGGTCTTCGTCAGGGGGATCCCACATTCCCATACCTCTTTATTTTGTGCATTGAAATGCTTTCGAGATTGGTTTCTAAGGAGGAAAGGGAAAATAATTTGCATAGTATTAAGATAAGTAGAGACTCTCAAGCTGTGTCTCATCTCCTACATGCAGATGATATGTTGTTTGCTTGTAGGGCCAATAAATAGGAAGCATCATCAATTAAGAAAGTTCTTGAACAGTTTAGACAGTGGCTAGGTCTCCATACCAACCCGAAAAAGTCTCAAGTCTATTTTTATGGCAACACTCTTGGTAGAGTAAAAAGAGAGGTTAAAGAGGTTCTAGGTTTTAAAGATTTAAATGTTAGAACTATGTACCTTGGAAACTCTTTAATCATCGGGTGGAAAAGGATGAAGGAGTTTGACTGTAATAACCTTATTTATTTTCAAAACTGTCGGTTTCCGGATGTGTTTTCGGTTAAATCGCGGTTTTGCCTTTTTCACCGAAACAAGCAGTTTTGGAGTTCTCCGGAAATTTTTTGAGGACCGAGACTACCCTGTGAGGAGTTAAGAAACTTTTTCTATCCATTTTGCCCTTGATCCCGGTTTGACCATGGTTGACTTTTACTATTCATTAAAATATTAATATATTTAAATATCTTTACTTTTTACTTTTGATTTATTATTAAAAAAATAAATTACCAATTGAAAATTTGTATGTATGGCTGACTCTACTCCTTTTTGTTTCACCAATTGAATTAAATAATATATATATATATAATATCTTTACTTTATTGTATTTTATTATTAAAAGAAGATGGCAATTGGCAATTGAATTCTTTTAGCCGACACATTCTTCTTATTTTTCACCAATTCATTTATTAGTTTTTACAAGTTAGAGAGAGACAAAAGTTAGAGAGGGAAAAAGTGAAAATTACAAAAATACAAACCAATTTTCAAGAGGAAATGGCCGGCCATCAAGATGGGGTTTTTGGCTTGGTTTGAAGGCTTTTCAAAGGTGGAGTTTGCTTGCTTCCAAGCTTTAATCAAGGTAGGCAACTAATACCCTTTTATTTTCTTGTATATTTCTTTATATTTTCATGAAATTCTTGGATAAATTCATGTGTTATGATATTGTGATGTTGTTGTGATGATGGATTGAGGTTAATATGTTGTGGTTAAGCTTATTGATTAAGACCTCATTTATTTGGATTGAGATTTTATAGAATATGTGGAATAAAGTTTGAATTTATGGAAATTAAGCATGGTTTGATAGAGTAGCTTGATAGATTTGAGGTTTGGCATGCTTGGTTTGGTGTTTTGGTGAAGAAAACATGGTGGAAATTGTGTATAAGGGGAACGGCCATAGTAAAGAGGCTTTGTGAAAAATTTTACAAGAAAGGGTAATTTGGTCATTTTACATACAAATGGTATTTTAGGGATTTTTAAAAAGGTCAAGGGTATTTTGGTCATTTTGCATGTAAATGACTTAAATGGATTTTTAAAATATTTGAGGGCAATTTTGTCATTTACATATAAAGGACATAAATGGAATTTCATAAAAAGGTCAAGGGCATTTTGGTCATTTGACATATAGGGACATAAATGTAATTTTTGAAATTATTAAGGGTATTTTCGTTATTTTCTATAATATGGGTAAAGTTGAGAATATTTGAAATTGAAGGGGTATTATGGTCTTTTCTAATTTCCAAGTTATTTTAATATATATATATATATATATTAAATTATTATTTGTTTATTAATATATATATATCTTCAATTACTAATATATATATATATATATATATTTTTTTTCTTAAATACAATTAATTATACATGTATTTGAATAATTATAAATATAGATATATTTTATAAAATGCATATAAGTTATGTACGTATTTAGAAAATATACGTATGTATGTTTTGTAAAGGTTTATATATAAAAATAATGATTTATGTATTAAGTATATATATACATGTGTAGGTATATTTATATATGGGGGTACGTATATGTATAATCATGTATGCGTATAAGTCGTATTTATGTGCATATATATGTGTATAAAATACGTGTATACATATATGGGTGTGTATCTATGTGTTTGTGTATATATATGTGTATGTGAGTATGTATATATATGTGTGTATTTTTATATATGCATTTATGTGTACGTATTTACGTGATTATGTATATATGTAAATTATATTTGTGGGCATATATAGGTATATATAAAATGTGTATACAAATATGGGTGTACGTCAATGTGTATTTATGTGTGTATATTTTTATATACGTATTTATTTATACACGTGTTTATAATTATGTCGTAACTGCGTATAGTGATGGAATTTATTAATTATGTTGTTTTACCGAGGGTAGAGTGGTAATTAACCATATATCAATTGAGGGATATTTTGATAATTTTTCATTTACTTGAGGGGTATCTTGGTAATTTTTGACATAGCCAATGACATTTCGGTAATTACATCAGTATGGTTGAGCGAATTGTAGTCGTTGTTTGAGCAGGGGCAATTCGGTAATTACGGCTGTTGGAATAGGACGGTTGATAATTATGTGTTTTACTGTGTTGCTTGGTTTTACTTGTGCATTGTAACATGAGCATTCATTTGCATAGAACGATTTTGGTGGTTTATTGTTTTATGAGAATGAAAGATTTTTCCCTGTGGGTTTGTGTTTTTAAAATTTGGTTACACGATGAGGTGCATGGTTCAAACCCTGGTTTTAGACGCTCTGTGAATCACTGACCACACATAGTGGTGGGTCGCCCGGAACAGTGGTTCATCTACATACCACAGAGGTGTGGTGTTTTGTGCACGAAACGCGGAAAGAGAGTGGATTTTTCGGTTGAAAAATAAAGAGGGAAAAATAACGATTTTAGGGGTATAGTGATACACTTCATGACGTGACATTTGCATTTATATATGGTTGCCTACTGAGTATTTTCCACTCACAATTGTTTATCCTGTGTGACAGGTAAGTCCAAAGCCAAACAGTAGGGCTTGGCGGGGTGTAGATTGGAGGGTGCAGCATAGTATATTGTTCTTCCGCATTTGGTTTGTTATATTTTAGGCGATGATATTATGTATTTTTAAATACTATATTTTCCTTTGCGATGTGGGTGTGTAAACTTTATTTTATTTTAAAGTATTACTGTTTTTTGTGTGGTTTGAAAAACGGTCTCAAAGAGTAAAGGAAAGTCTATGATTCTATTGTGTCTTTGTTAAAAATGTTTTAATCAAATCAAATTTTTTAAAAAATATGGTAATCACACCTTACTCAGGAACCTAGACTTGGGTAAGGAGGTGTTACGTTGACAGAATTAAAAAATCGTCAGCAGAGGTTGGCAGTGTAATCTTCTTTCTCATGCGGGGATAAGAGTTTTAATTTGATTGATGGTTCAAGCTATGTTGGTGTATGCTATGTCAACACATAAAGTTCTTAAGAGAGTGTATGGAGAGCTTGATTCTTTAGTTTGCAGATTCTGGTAGGGTTTAAACCCAATCATAAGCATTTCTTGGCCCTTAAATCGTGGCGAGATATTTGTGTGTTAAAAGAAAATGGTGGTTTGGGATTCTGGTTGTTTGAGGAGTTGAATATTATTCTGTCAGCTAAACTGGGATGGATGTTAGCTAGAGGTAATTGCAATATGTGGACGGATTTGATGAGATTGAAATATCTTAAAAATGACAATTTCTTCGATTATAGGCTAACAAGGGGAGCGTCCTCTATTTGGAGGGGAATTATTCAAGCTTGGAGCTTGCTATAAAGTGGGTTAGTGGTCTTTCAATTAGTGCTTGGAAGGACCCATGGATTCCATGGGTTGATGGTTTTGTTCCATATTTGAAAAAAGGAATATAAGTCTTTTGCATTAGCAAAGTTGCAGATCTGAGGATGCATAATGGATCAAATTGGAATTGGTCTCTCTTAAATGAAATTTGTCACCTTGAAGTGGTTAAGGCTATTAGTAAAATAGAGCGGTTACATGATGAGCTGAGCTGATAGGCTTCTTTGGGTGGCTAATAACAAAGCGCACTTTTCTGTCAAAGGGTGTTATGAGTTATTGGTCAAGAGGCGTATCACTTTCAGTAATGGAGGCTCAGTTCTTTGTGAAAGAATTTGGAAGAGTAAATTGCATGATCATTTAAAGCTTCACTTTTGGAGGATTTGTTCGAATGTCCTTCCCACCAGAGAGGTGATCTCTGATTGTATCAATACAGGTGATGCAGTGTGTTTATGTTGTGGACAAGAGGAGGAATCACGTTTACATCTCTTTAAGAAATGTCAATTGGTGAGGGTTATTGCCTTTTGGCAGCAATTTGGGCCACAAATTGGATTCTTGAGAATGTGAAACCATTCAGCAGTTACTGAAAAAGTGTTTGTGTTTAAGGAATTTGGAGCTGGAAGTTAGCATGGACAAAGAGGAATGTCTTCTCTTCTTTACTTGTCTTTTTTATGTCATATGGACAGAAAGAAATGCTATTTTGATGGAGGGTGGTATTAATATTGGTCAGACTATTTTTCATTTTAATAGGAGTTTTGAAGATTTTTTTACTTTGAGAGGCAATTCTGCAACTAGATAGTCAAGCTCGATGCAGAAGAATTTGGGTTGTTGAAACCACCTCCTAAAGGTTGGCTAAAAGTTAACTTGGATGCTACTCATCATGAGAACAGTTCTGCACTAGCCATGGTTATTTGAGATCACAATGGGAAGGTGTTGTATTTGGCTTCTAAGGTTGCTGGTTATAATTACGCTTTTGATGTTGAAATGGCTATTCTCAATTAAGCTTCAAACTTTACGAGATATGGGCATTGGAAGCAGGTTATCTAGGAGATGGATGCTAAGGAGGTAATTATGGAAATCTGTGCTAGCATAGAACTCTTGAGCAGGTTTTCCTTTGATAATATCTTATCTATTAGGAGTAATTTTCAGAACCCTCATTGGTAGCTTGTTTGGCAGAGGAGATTGACAAACCAAGTTGCCGATAAGGTTGCAAAATTCTCTTTGTTGAATAATTATTGTTTGTCTGTTGATGAATTTTTTTTTTAAGATTTACCTTCATTAGGCTTTGGTTGTTAGGAGGTTACCCAATGTAACCTCCTTTCGTGAGCTTTTTATGCGTGTTCTCTTCGTGGAATACAAGTATTTACTTATCAAAAAACATCATGTCCTCTAGATCCCTGTAGCACTTATTTTTGCAAAGAATATGCTTCAAAAATAATTTATGGTCAATTAAGGATTGCCAAATAGTTTATATTGACACTAATTTCGAACGTACTAGGTACTCCATGATTATCTAAAGAAATCATACACTAATTACATTAATTAACAACAAATTTATAACCAAAACAAAAAGAGTAGTGCTATTTTTGTCATTAATGGTGAACCCATCATTTTCTTACATGATATTAATTGGCTGTAAAATGATTTTTTTTTTCTTATCCAAAACTTTATTTGGAAAGTGAACTCTAAATGGGTTACTACCTATAAAATTTCTATTATTATTCAAATAAATTTTTCTCATATAAAATCTTATTTGAAAAGTGAACCTTAAATGGATTAATGGATTAACTCTATTATTATTCAAACAAAATAAAATCAAGAAAACCGATCCAAAAGATCAACCGAAATTGAATTATATATTTTAAATAACAAATTGAATGTTGATGGGTACTTTGTGAAGTGTGTATAAAATTTGTGCCGCTGTGGCTATTTATACATTGTAAATTAATTCTTGGGGTACTTAAAAGTTCAATTTCACCATGTTTGGCAAGCTGAAGGATGTCAGTGATGATTGCACATTCCATGAGTGGAATGGGGTTTTCGAGAGAAGACTACACACAATGCGTATGTGCTGCAAAATATTAACCAGTGGAAGTCGCAATGTGGAGGTTTACTTTGGTCGGTTTTATTTTTTTTTAACCCATTGTGTCAATCGGTTGGAGTTTTAATCAAAATTTAATTTTTAATTTTAAAAACTGATTAAAACCGACAGATTCTGTTGGTTTCGGTCAGTTTTTATTTTTATTTTTTTTAACTTTACTCGTTTATTAATAATAAAGTAAAATGTTAATTTGTTAAATAATCCTAATTAGTAATTAAGTATATAATATAATTTTTAATATAAAAAATCTTTGAAAACTGAAAAATAATATAAAATATTGAAAATTTATAATATAAAAATTAATTGATTTAACCATTAATTTTTTATTTTTAAAATCGAAACCTACCAACCACACTATTGTTGGTATTGGTTAACCAGCAGATGGATCGGTTTTGATTGATTATTAATTTTGTTGCACACCTCTAATAAACACACTAATGCTGACGAATACAAATAATTATAGATGGAGGAAAGGCGTGGAGCAGTGGAGAGAATTATGGCTTAATTGGGTCTCTCTCTCTCCATGGCGTTCCAAGAAAGCCAGTGGGCTTCTTCATTAAAAAATAATAATAATAATAAAAAGTTTTAAAAATTATATTAATAAAAAATCATTTTTATACTAATAAAAAAAACTATTAAAATTTTATAAAAATACACAAATTAAATAACACAATTTATAAAAAAATTTTAAATTAAGAATTGAAAAAGCGTAAGTAATTCATTTTAAAATATTTAGCTATAGTTATTGATTTTTAAACTATTTGCCAACCTGTGTGAAAAAATGTAACAATGATACTAATATTTAACTGTAGTTATTTATTTTATTTTATTTTTTAGGTTAAAAATTTATGAAAAATCGACCAAAATATTTGCATAGAATCTCATTGTCCCAAAAAAAAAAAAAGAAGAGGAAAATACAAATTTTGTAGAACCTTGGTGTGGTTTGATAATAAGGCCCTGGGCCGACGATCCACAACCTATTGTGGTCCAACTAGAAAGGCCACAGACCCAATCAGTACAAAGCCCTCCTGAGTTGCAGAGCGAGGGAGAGCTTGAGACAGAAATGGCAGAAGGGACTAGGAGCTACAATGACACCATGGACTCCCCTACCAATTCTCAGCATACTGGTAATTCTCTTAACCCCTTTTCTCTTAATTTTCAATTTCTCTTTTCTATGAGATGGGAAAAAATAATAATCAGAAAACAGAAAAACAAAAGCAAACGAGAAGTTGGATGGTGGGGTTCACTTCATTTGTTTGTAAAATTGTTTTAGAAACCAAGAAACTTTCTAGTAGATGCACTCGAATTTTATTTCGCATTCTCTGTTTTTTCTTGGTCTGATTGCTTTATATTCAACTTGAATTTGTTTTTCGATTTCTTAGATTGGTGCATCTTGGTTAATGGTTTTGACTTCATACGTATTGTTTATGATGCCATTGTATCCAAAGCTGTGTTCCTTTCAAAGTTGTTTGGGCTAATTTATCATATTACTAGCATGGTTACTCAACCAAGTGCCGATAAGTGATATATTTATATATATGATGATAAACTGTAATTTTGGCTATCAACATGCTGTTAATATTATTGCCCAGAAAAACTGTGCACATTTTATGCATCAACATATTATTATTGAGTTGTTAGTTGTACAATTGAACTGCAAACTGGGTATAGTTTTTCACCCTTCAAATAGTTAAGGGGAAACATTTTTCAACATGGAACTGAATTGGGAGGTTGATCGAAATCATTTTCTATTAGTTGTTAGGTTATTAATAAGTTTATCTCTCTGATGATATATTGCGTCAAAATCATTTTTCTATTAATTAATAGGTTATTTATAAGCTAATCTCTTGAAGTCGACAGTGTAATTAATGGTGATTAGTCTTGTGTTCCAGTATCTGATGATGATGAAATAGACTACACCATCAAACCAGAGTTCTATGATCCAGATCTTGATGATAAAGATGAGCTATGGGTTAATAAAAGAAGGAAAGGCCAAAACACCGACGCTGTGCTTAGCTGTCCAGCTTGTTTCACAACACTTTGCTTGGAGTGCCAAAGGTATGCATTTGGTCTGTGTGTTAGAACAAATACTAGTAGCATTTTATGACATCCTTTCATATAAAAGGGACTTTTATGACATCCTTTCATTTTTTTTATTTATTTTTTTTAAGTTACTATTTAAATATTTATTTCATTCTTGGATGCTTCCTTGGGTGAACATAAGAAAACCATGAGAGTTATGTTGATATTGGAAAGCTCCAACTGGAACTGCTAGCAATCTTGGAAAGGAAAACAGATAACAGTCCTAGTTAAACCTTGTTTGACAACCTAGTTGAAATAAAATTGATTCTGAGCGTCATTGATTAAGAAAGTTTCAAGTGTGAAATTGATGGCTGCACTTTGTGAGATTGAATTAGGAAAAAATGTAGTTTTTTGTTAACCTTATAATACCTAGAAGTGCATTAAGGTTTCTTGGTGGAGTTGATGTAGGCAATAGGTGGAACCATTATAAATATTGGTGTTGATATTATTTGCTTTTCATCTTTAGTCCTTTATGATTAATTGAATTATTGGAAAATATTCTTATGCATAAACTTGTGATATTGATGACTGCGTGAATGAAAATTTGGGACACATCAAGCTTGGCTATGCACCTAAACTAAATTGTTCAAGAATTTTGTAATCTCAAACTTAGGTGAAGCTATTGAATATTAGTAAGTTGAACAAGCAAGAAAATGTAAGCTAAACATAAGTGGCGTCATCTAAAAGGATAACTTAGAAAACATATAAATTGGAAAAAATTTTGATCACTATCTTTCAGCCCCCTCTAGGAGATAATTTCATATTTTCATTTGCAAAATATTTGTTGTTAAATAGAGGTTACCAGCTGACCAAAAAGGAATAACTACTATTTTGCAAATTTTTTTTTATTTAAGTTGCAACAAAAGGTTAGTTGAAAGCATTATAGAACTCAAATCAGACTTGAATTTTGATGTAACTAAAGGCAGAAATGAGTGTCATTAAGTTTGATAACCAAGACTATTGACTATACTCGGTTTTATTTATAGTTTTAAGTAACCGAAAGGAAAGTTATACTGTAGGCGATGCTGGAATATTTGTTATTTCATTATGAGAACAAAATGTGAGACCTTGAGGAGGAGGGCTTGAAGGAGCGTGGCATTACTAAGGTCCTAACAATATGATTCCTCTTCCTCACTCTGGACTATCATTGTTTGTGATAAATTTTTCAGAAATACAAGGACAAAGCTACTTGTTCATTGCGAGGATGGGAGAGTAAGTGGGTTTAATGTGTTCAGAGTGAGGATGGAGGGAGTGCAGGAGACTATGAAACTAGTGTAAGATCTTGAGAAGAAGGAGATGATGGAGGGAGCTTAGGTACTACTGAGGTCATAACTACATAAGCATGATTTCTCTTATCTACATTTGATACACTCTAGAAGATAGACTTGTCGTACAACTTGAATCAGAACAATCTTAGAATGGAACAAAGTGGCAGATACAAGCATAATTTATACATCAAATTTATGGTTGTTATGCAATATTCTATCCTCTTTGGCGAACATACATTATTACATATGTTAATGAAGCATGCAAGATTTAGGTGCAGATAGAAAATATTGTGGAGTTTGATATTATGTTATGTAATATTCTAACCGAGCACGATTCTTTTCTAGGCATGAAAAATATTTGACCCAATACAGAGCAGTTTTTGTTGTTAATTGCAAGATCGGAAATGAACGATCAATGCGTCAATTCATTACGAGACCCAAAAGGGGCAAAAGAAGGAGAGAATCAGGTGAAAGTGAAGTAAATCCTGGTGGTGGTGAAATATTCAAGCAAGTTTGCTGCTTACTTTGCTCAACAGAGGTTGGAGTAATTGATGAAGATGAAGTTTATCATTTCTTCAATGTTCTTCCTAGTGAGTCTTAACCATTCATTGGATATGATTTTATATTTTCTTTAATATTTTTGAAGCCTTTTTAATATTTCTATTGTACAATCATGCATTTTATGTGTACAACGGTATCAAAAATCACAACCGTACTCTCACTATTATCTGAATCTAGGGCTGGGAATCAAAGGGACTTATATCAATTATAAAAATTGTAATGTTGCTTTGTCTTGTTAGAATACCCTTGGAACTACAAAGGCCCTCACATTGTCTCTAAATTTGTGTTTTTATCTATTTATTTATTATAATCTCTCAAAGAAAAATGAAAACAATTGCATAGATTGAAATATGTTGAAATTGCCGAAATTTTAATTGAAAATTCTTTTCTTTTTTTTTTTTTGGTAAAAGAAAATTCTTTTTCTTTTGGTAAATCTAAGAGCTCTCAAATCAATTACAAATGTTGTATTACTTAAACACCTTTGTTTTTTTTCCAATATAAGGCCCTAGTATTTATAAAGAACAGACTCCAACACCTACCAAGACTATAATCAATAGGTCATGTTATGATTCCTACATTGAAACCTTCTCATAATAGGATTTAGTTACCTCACCTTCTTTTCTTTTTTTTCCTCATAATTGTATAACCATATTAGCAATATATATCTGTGAATCTAAACATATTTTAGGAAAAAAGAAAAAAAAGGGTTCTGGGCTTTGGGCTGGTCTTTTTAAGGCGTATGTCTAGCCTTGGATAAAACTACTGGAAAGACATGTAAGATTAACAACTGGAATTCGAAAACTGCTTGCTTTGTTACTGAAGGGGACGGTCTCAATCTGAGGCGTTGGGCCAAGAAGATTGTAGCAAGGCTCATGGTTCAGCTTTGAGCCCTGCGAAGCAGCCCATGGTGGCGGTAACCACCAGCGCATTAGTCATGCCCAGATGCACCCACTGGTCGTGCGGCAAGAGCCGATCGACAATATTGCAATGCCAAGATTTGCTATAAATTTCCAATACTCCTGTTATTTGGCTTGAGAATGACGTTTTGAATTTAATTTTATAAAATACTCAACTTAAAACCCACAACAAATTAGAGGAACCTTTAATGAAATCTGGTTTATAAATATCTGAAAGACATAAGATGATATATACATACCTTGACGCCATTAGAGAAAAGATGTCTTTACCTGCTTGCTTGTTCTTGCTGTTGATTGTTACATGATTTTGTTTCTAGTAAAATGATTGGTCCCAGTCAAAGCCAATAATTCAACGCGATACTCTGTTTTCTAAAGAAAAAACAGAACACAATTTTGTTTGTGAAAATAAATGCTTTTTTTTTTTGTTATTGCTCAACGGAAGCTTACATATACTTCTCTGACTTCCTAAACTAATGGCATTCATGCCCATAAAACAAGGAAACAAATGGCAGTTACCTCATGGAAAGGAAATTAATAAATTAGAAATAGTTAAAACAATAATGACATGCAAACAAGTAGCTGGAAGTGTGGCCTTCTACCCCAAAACATGCAATGGACGTGTGGCCTTCTACTCCACGCACTCCCGTACTTCACTGCCCACCTGCTAACATTCCACAAAACTTAGGATTTCTCCTTGGAGCTCTAGTGGTCCTACGTGAACTGGACCTTACAATACCCCCCATTGAGGAAATTCTTGTCCGCAAGGTTCAAAGCAGAAAATTGCAGGCGCAACAATTCAGTATTCTCCCAAGTAGCTTCTTCAGGAGGTAGACGACGCCATTGGACCAAGCTTTGCTCCACAAACTTTGGACCCTGTTTTACCCAACGTGTATCAATTATCTTGTCAGGTTCCAACAAAAGAAGCCCTTCATCCGAAATTGGTGGTAGCTCTACACCAATATTGGAGGAATCGCCAATATCGGCTTAAAAGCGTGAAAAGCGGGATGAAGGCGTGACTCGCGGGTAGAGCAATTTATAGGCAACTTTTCCAATTTTACGTATGACTTGATAAGGCCCAAAGTAACGACTAGCTAACCGATGGGCACGTTTAAAGTTGTATTGTGGTAAGGTTGAAGTCGAAAGACCGGTCACCCTCAAAATTCCACATCTCGTCTCTTTTTATCGGCCAATTTTCATACGGTTTGTCGCTCTCTCTAAATTTGTTTTGGTACATTGTAGCAGTAGATCACGTTCGATTAAGGACCTATCAACTTCGTGGATGGAAGAGAGGCCTGTATCATAATATGGGATGGAAAGTGGCAGTCTACCATAAAGTGCTTGAAAAGGTGTCATCCTGATGGAACTATGAAAGGTGGTATTGTACCAATACTCAGCCCAGGGAAGAAATTCAGTCCATCGCTTTGGCCATTGATGTGCAAAACTCCGTAAATACTATTCCAAACACCTATTGACCACCTCGGTTTGGCCATCTGTTTGCGGGTGGTAAGCGGTGCTTAACTTCAATTTGGTGCCAGACATGGAGAAAAACTCTTGCCAAAAATTGCTAACAAAGATTGGATCCCTATCACTAATAATTGATTTGGGCATGCCGTGTAGCTTAACAATGCCATCTACGAACTTCTCTGCCACAGATTTAGTAGTAAATGGATGGGTAAGAGTGATGAAGTGAGAATACTTACTAAGTCTGTCTACCACAACCAAAATTACATCTTTTCCACGTGAAACAGGCAATCCTTCAACAAAATCTAAAGTGATATCATTCCACACTTGGCAGGGGATAGGTAACGGCTGAAGAAGACCCGCTGGAGCTAGGGTTTGAGCTTTTGTTTTTTGACATATAGTACATGCTGCCACGTAATCTTGCACTGCTTTATACAAGGAGGGCCAATAGAATTGTTGTGCCAAACGCTTAAAAGTTCTCAATACCCCAGAGTGGCCTGCTGGTTTGCTATCATGAAATTCAGTGAGCAGCTTTTTTCGTAGCTCCAAATTTTTAAGAACAACTACTCTAGATTTATAAAAGACCAGACCATCACGACATTTAAAAGAACTATGGGGCTGTGTCGATGCCGTGTGTTTGAGTAAACTGATGTACTCATCTCCTTCAGAAACCTTCCTTATTTCGTCCCACAAAGATACCTGCGAGGAATACAAGTGATGAAGGGTAGGGCTACCTGGTTTACGTGATAAGGCATCTACAACTGAGTTTTCACGTCCCGGACGATAAACAATTTCATAGTCAAAGCCCAACAATTTTGCAACCCAGTCTTGTTGTTCAGGTGTTACAATTCGCTGCTCCAAGAGATATTTCAGGCTTTTTTGATCCGTTTGAATTATGAACTTCCTTCCCAGTAGATATGGACGCCATGTACGCACTGCTTCAATGATGGCTAACATCTCCTTAGCATAAATGGATCAGGCACGCTTTGACACTCCTAACGCACGACTCATAAAGGCAATAGGGCGGCCTTGTTGTGAAAAAACGACTCAATCATCACCGAAGCATCTGTTTCAACAAAAAATATATCATTGAAGTTTGGCATGGCCAGAGTTGGAGTTGATGTCATGGCTTCCTTAAGCAGATTAAATGCAATTGTTGCATCTTGATTCCATTCAAACTGGCCCTTCTTAAGAAGATTTGTAAGTGGTCGAGCAATGAGGCCGTAGTTGCGTAAATATTTTCGAAAATGCCCTGTGAGTCCCAAAAATCCACGTAACTCTGTGATGTTGGCGGGTTGAGGCCACTCTAGCATTGCTTTAATTTTCTTACTATCGACCTTGACTCCCTGAGCTGTTACAATATGACCCAAATACTCTAGTTCCTGTTTGCCAAACTCACACTTGCTTGCCTTGATAAAAAATTGATTTTGTTGTAATATATTCAAAGCTGTTGTCACATGACTTAATGTGTTTCCCATGTAGGACTATATATTAGGATATCATCAAAGAAAACAAGGATAAATTTCCTAAGATAGGGACGAAAAACAGAATTCATAATTGCTTGGAATGTTGATGGTGCATTGCACAAACCAAAAGGCATAACCAGATATTCATAGTGGCCATTGTGTGTTTTGAATGCAGTTTTGAAAATATATGAGGGATGGACTCTTACTTGGTGATAACCCGCTCTAAGGTCAAGTTTTGTGAAGTAAGTTGCCCCGTGCAATTCATCAAGCATATCGTCAATGGTGGGAATTGGAAATCGATCCTTGATGGTCACAACATTGAGGGCGCGGTAGTCAATACAAAATTGCCAACTTCCATCCTTCTTTTTAACCAAAATGATTGGGGATGAGAAAGGGCTGGTACTTGGCCTTATTATTCCTTGAATGAGCATCTCCTGAACCTGCTTCTCAATCTCAGCCTTTTGGAAGTGAGCATAACGGTATGGCCGCACATTTATTGGTTCAGCGCCTTCTTTAAGTTGATGCAGTGGTTTACTTCACGTGAGGGAGGTAATTGTGTAGGCTCACAAAAAATCTCTTTGTATTGCTTCAACAATAACTTCATATCTGGATGCATTTCTTCTTGAATCGAGGCGCCATCAAGTTGGAAACAAATTGCATACACACAGTTACCAATGCGAAGCTCCTTTGATATTTCATCAACTATGGCTGGTTCAATTGATTGTGAAACTGTACCTCGTAATTTCCGTGGTTTATTATCCCACTGGAATTCCATTGTCAACTGCTTCCAATTGCACACTACTGATCCCAGTTTCTCCAACCATTGTATTCCAAGAACCAAATCCAAACCTGTTAGAGGAAGACCATAAAGAGTTAATGGAAACAAAACACCTTGTATCTCGATTGGAACTTTTTCATATCGTCCTTGACATTCTAACTGCTCTCCATTGGCAACGTGCACTGTGAAAGTTTCAGTTGGCACCACTGGCAACCGTAGTAAATTGGCCATCTTCTCACTAATGAAATTGTGCGTTGAGCCACTGTCGATTAATACCACTACAACCACATTACCTATTTTTGCTTCCAACCGCATTGTTTTTGGTGATGTCCATCCGGTAAGCGCATGCAGTGAGATTTCAAGTTCAGGCTGTTCGTTCTCCTCTTCTCCTTCCTGCTGATCATTTGTAACATCTTCACATTTGACAGTGGTGGTTTCTGTTGCAGCTTCTAACAGTAGTAATTGTGGTCCACGACATTTATGCCCAAGTGTGAATTTTTCATTACAGTTAAAACATAACCCTTGGGCTCTTCTCTGCTGCATTTCCTCCCATGAAAGCCGTTTTACCGGTTAGGTTGTATTGGTTTTTGTTGGTGGAGTTGGTAGTAATTAAGATCGTGAAGGTGGTGTTGATCGAAAAATTCGACGTTGACGAATGAGCTATTCTTCACGCATTCGAGCAAGACTAATTACCTCCTGTAGAGAATGTGGTTTAAACATTCTAATAGATTCTGAAATTTCGGGCTTCAAGCCTCCCATGAAGGTTCTCACTAATGCTTTTTGAGTCCATCCTTGCACACGATTACCTAACTTCTCAAATTCTTGTTGGTAGTCTCGAAGTGATCCAATTTGTTTGATATGTGAAAGTGCTTCGTCAAAATCTTCGCATTCTGTTGGTCCAAACCTTGCGCAAAGCTCCTTCTCGAATGCTGCCCATGTAACTGCTAGACTATCTTCTTTGTAGGTGCGATGCAGCCACTGCCACCATTGATTAGCTTCACCCTCTAAATGGAAAGATGCTAACGGAACCTTTTGTGACATGGGAGTGTTCTGATATTGAAAATTGCTCGACACGATTGAGCCACTATGTAGGGTCGTCACCAGTAAATCTGGGAAATTCTAGTTTAGCCATTTTAGATGAGTATACCTGCTGACTACCTTCAGTTTCTTCTCTATTAATAAGATATGTCTCCAGAACATTGTTGTTATGGCTTGATCCTTCCTTACCTGACAACAAAACCTCGGACATGCGGTTGATAGATGCTTCCAAATTACGGATCTTTTCGGCAACACCATTTTTGAAAAGTCCAGCCACATATAGTAGAAGGTTCTTTAACCACCCACCACACACACGGAAGAAACGAGGAAGGTGGTCTTCTCCACCGGTATGGCGGTCGGTGATTGTTAAAGTTTGTAAACTTTTATTATATGTGTTCACACCTTAGTTATTGCCTATAAAGGGCATGGGTGTTGTGTGTATTTGTATCCCAATCGGAGAGGAGAGAACTCAGAGAGAGTTGTGAGAGAGCTCAGGAGAGTCGTGTGTTTGAGAGTTTTGGTTTTGTTTTCACCTTTGTGTAATTATTTATATTGTGAAATAGATTTTATTTTCTCAAATTAATTGTCATTAGTGATCGAGAATCACAACAAGTGGTATCGAGCTTCGTGAAGCTTGTGGAGTGCGTTTGGAAGACAAAATAAAATTCTGAAAATTTTACTACGGTTTCTACTGATCTTGTCGGAGGTTGAAGACGAGCTACTGATTCGCCGCGTCATCGACACATCCGCACCACATCACCGATTCTTTGAGTCATCTCCACGTCATCCGCCGCGTCTACACACATCAGTACATGCTCACTGAGTCATCACCAGCGTCATGCCACACGTCGGCGGGGTGCCACGTCATCCCCGCGTCAGCACGGTTTGAAATTTTCAGAAATTGCAATTTGGTCCCTATAATTTTATATTTACAGTTTGGCCCCGAACTTTTGGAAATTATAATTTGACCCTATAGTTTGTGAAATTATAATTTGACCCCAAAGTTTTGTAAATTAATTACCCCCAAATATTTTTAAGTTTGGATTTTTGACCGGAGGAGTCAAAACCACCATTTCGGACGATCCGACACAACGGTCGCTTTAAACCGGTTTAGCGATTTTTTATCAAGTCATCTGAAGTAGAAATGTCGATAGAAGAGTCATCATCCGGAATTATGATCGAACTTCGCCACCAACTATACACTATGGAGACCTCCGGATGGAAGATCTTCTTAATTGCGATCTATTTGATCCCTCGAGTTGAAAGAGGAAAATCGACCCCACCAAAAAGGAGTGGAAGAAAATGAACAGGAAAGCGATTGGTCAAATTTGATGGATCGATCACGATGTTTTCTATCATGCTTATGAGACGCAGCATATGCCTCGGAAGAAGTTGGAGGACATGTACAGGGCCAAGCGCTTTCTAATAAAGCCTTATTGATGGCGGTTGGTGAATTAACTACGAAGTGGAACTTCTAGGGAGCACAAATGAGTTTGAGTCCGGTAAATCAACTATCTGTAGTGGACTTAAAGTTAGGAGATGAAGAACAGGCCTACTACTACTTTTCACTTCACGGTTGGGAAACACTAGTAGTTTCCCCGGTAGTCCCCCGATAGCAAACTTACTATGTCAATGGTTAAGGATGCTCGTTCAACGAGGAGGCTAGGAGAAAGGACGAGGGTTGATCATTCACATGCCCCTCACGAAGGAGAGGAAGAAAGAGGTGGAACTCAAAGTAGGTGGAAGGCGAAGGGGGCGGATCCACGTATGGAAGGAAGGCAACTTACAAGTCTACCACTGGAATAAAGGGACATCTAAGAAAGAGCTACTTGGTAATCGGAAGACCGTCAGTAGAAGAATGATGGAGAAGCATTGGTCATTACACGGAGAGGTGGCATATTGTTCCACGAAGAAACATGCCTTCACATTTCATGTCAAGATGTCGAATGGGTAGTCGACCGCAAGATCTTACCATATCACTCCATATAGAGTTCTTGACATGTACAAAATTTGGAGACTTTGGTACTGTGAAGATGGGAAATACCGATTAAAATGATGGGAATTGGTGATGTTCAAATCAAAACAATTGTAGGGTGTACAATTACTTTGAAGGATGTTCGCATGTTCCGGATCTTCTACTTAATCTACTTTCGGGAATAGTCTTTGACAGGGAAGGCTACGACAATCACTTTAGTAAAGGCACATGGAAAATGACGAAAGGTGCCATAGTTGTCGCCCGAGGACATATTTGTGGATCGTTGTATAAAACTCATGTGAAGATATGCATGACCCAATATCAGAAGGAGGCGTCGAATTTGTGGCACCAGAGATTCAGTCACATGAATGAGAAAGGTTTGGCAACCCTGACAAAGAAGAAGCTTATCATTGTTTCCAAGGATGCTATGCTGAATCCTTGCAATTTCTGTTTATTTGGTAAGCAGCAAAGAGTCTCATTCAGATCCTCTTTATCGAGGAAATCAGAGTTGCTCAGTCTGGTGCACTCTGATATTTGTGGTCCCATGGAGGTGGAATCATTAGGTGGCAACAGGTATTTCCTGATTTCATTGATGATTCTTCTCGGAAGGTGTGAGTGTATTTTCTCAGGACGAAGGACCAAGTACTGGATTATTTCAAGCTGTTTCATGCCATGGTAGAACATGAAACCGGAAGAAGTGAAGTGCCTCGGATCGAATAATGGAGAGTACACTTCCGGGGAGTTCAATGCCTACTGCAGTGAACCGCGGCATTCGACATAAGAAGGCGGTCGAACCCACAACATAATGGAGTAGCAGAGAATGAAGGACAATCATGGAAAGGGTCGGAAGTATGATCGATATGCGAAATACGAAAGCCATTACGGGGAGAAGGCTCGTCAGCTGTTATCTAATCAACAGATCACGTCGGTTCCATTGAATTTTGGAATTAGGAGAAAGTATGGTGCAGTAAGCATCCTCCTACTCTCATTTAAGAGTATTTGATTGTTTAGCTTTTGTACATGTATCCAAAGAGCTCGATGAAGCTCGATGCGAGGACAACCCATGTATCTTTATAGGATACGGAGATGAAGAATCTGGATCTGATTATGGGATCCAAAGGAAAAAGGTTATTAGAAGCAGACGTAGTGTTTCATGAAAACTAGACAATAGAAGACATTGAAAAGCCCATGATGTCTCGATTCAAAAGATAGTGCCCAAAATTTAGTTCGGACCATGCACGCACTGCCCCAGATAGTAATGAAGTGCATGAAGAAGTGCGAGCGAAACGAGGAGAAGAAGAGGATCTTGGCGGGGAGACTCAATCCTCTTCACCGAGTAGTACATCTCATATGGCTAGCCAGTTACGGATATCAGAACGAGGTAGGATTCCATCAACTAGATATTGAATCGAGTATATTACGCTCAAGAGGGGCAGAGAGTTTCGAGAAGTCAGTATCTCATCAAGACAGAAGAAAATGGGCTGCTAGCAATGAAAGATGAGATGGAATCTTTGAAGAAAAATAATACGTCGAGTTGGTTGAGCTTAAAAGAAAGAAGGCAAGAATAAATGGGTGTTCAAGCTTAAGAAAGGCATGGAAAAGTGGTGAAACACAAAGCTCGGTTGGTGGTCAAAGGATTTCTTCAAAAGAAAGGAATTGACTTTGACGAGATATTTTCACCAGTTGTAAAGATGGCTTCAATTCGTATCATTCTTGGAATGGTAGCTAGTTTGAACAAATGGATGTAAAGACAGCATTTTTCATGGTGATCTGCATGAAGAAATCTATATGGAGCAGCCAGAAGGGTTTGAGATTTCAGGGAAAGAAAACCTTGTATGCAAGCTGAAGAAGAGCTTGTATGGTCTTAAACAAGCACCAAGACAATGGTATAAGAAGTTTGATTCATTCATGGTAAATCAAGGCTATAAGAGGACTGCTGCAGATCAGTGTGTTTATTTTCAGAGATTTCAGGATGGAAATTTTGTTGCACTTCTATTATATGTGGACGACATGTTGATTGTTGGAAAAGATGCAGCGAAGATTAGTCAGCTGAAGAATGAACTCTCTAAGTCCTTTGATATGAAAGACTTAGGACCATTTCAATGATTTTGGGAATGCAAATAGTCAGAGCAGGGAAGAAGAAAAGGTGTGGCTATCTCGGGAAGTATGTTGAGCGAGTGATAAAAGATTCAACATGGATAATGCCAAACCGGTCGTTCCATTAGGAAATCATTTCAAGTTAAGCGAGTATGTTCCCCATCCGGGAAAGAAATCGAGAAGATGGAGTCAATACCTTATTCTTCACAATTGGGAGTCTAATGTATGCTATGGTATGCACTAGGCGGATATTGCTCATGCGATAGGATCGATGAGCGATTTATTTCTAATCACGGAAAGAAACATTGGGAGGCGGTCAAGTGGATTCTCAGATACCTAAAGGGTACATCGAAGATATGTCTGTGCTACGGGGGAGCTGATCCAGTCTTGGAAGGCTATACAGATTCAGATATGGCCGGAGACCTTAACGGAAGAAAGTCTACTTTAGGTTTTATTTATACTTTTGAGGGGTCGTATCATGGCAGTCAAGATTGCAAAGGTGTGTTGCTTTATCTACAACAGAAAGGAGTACAAGGTACATTGTGATAGTCAAAGTGCTCTAGATTTGAGCAAGAATTCAATGTACCATTCTCGGACAAAACACTTTGGCGTTAGCTATCATTGGATCGCGAGGTGATGGATCAACAATTGTTGAAACTAGTGAAGATCCATACAAAGGAGAATCCAGAATATGTTAACAAAAGTGGTTACTTGGGAAAAGCTAGAGTTATGCAGAGACATACTGGAATGGATGGCATGTGACCATGAGGTTTGAATCTTGGAGGGAGAATTGAAAAGTCCACCACATATAGTAGAAGGTTCTTCCCACCTAACCACCACCCACCACACACATCAAGAAGAAGCTGAGGAAGGTGGTGAAGCTTACCAGGTGGTAAAGAATTGTTGAAGTTTGTAAACTTTTATTATATGTGTTCACACCTTAGTTATTGCCTATAAAAGGGCATGGGTGTTGTGTGTATTTGTATCCCAATCCGAGAGGAGAGAACTCGAGAGAGTTGTGAGAGCTCAGGATAGAGTCGTGTGTTTGAGAGTTTTGGTTTTGTTTTCACCGTGTAATTATTTATATTGTGAAATAGATTTTATTTCTCTCAAATTAATTGTCATTAGTGATCGAGAATCACAATAATTTTCTATCACGGCAAACCTTCTTGCAAACTTCAATTCACGCCTCAGGTTTTCAATTCTCTCTTTGTTAGTCGTCATAACCTCGATACGAATGATTGGTCCAAAGCCAATAATTCACGCGATACTCTGTTTTCTAAAGAAAAACAGAACACGTTTTGTTTGTGAAAATAAATGCTTTTTTAGTTATTGTTCAGCGAAGCTTACATATACTTCTCGACTTCCTAAACTAATGGCATTTATGGCCATAAAACAAGGAAACAAATGGCGTTACACTTTAACAACATGGAAAGGAAATTAATAAATTAGAAATAGTTAAAACAATAATGACATGCAAACAAGTAGCTGGAAGTGTGGCAAAACATGCAATGGGCGTGTGGCATTCTTCTACCCTAACATTCCACAAAACTTAGGATTTCTCTTTGAACTCTAGTGGGGACATAAAATGATGCATTTGTAATGACCAATGATATGCCTCTTATTAGTTCAAGCAATATCACTAGCCATGTCAAATGCAAGAATTTACTAGACATCTTTCTTTCTTTTTTTCTCTCTTTGACATTGTAAAATTTTATATATATATATATATATTCTCCTTTTTATATATACATATATGGCCTCATTCCATACAACTAGCTTTTAAGTAGGTGTTCAAAAATTAATCAATTCAATCCGATCAATCCAACCGATCCAATCAATTTTATTGGATAAATTGATATGATTGGATTGGATTGATTTTATTTTCAAATCAATACCATTGGATCGGTTGTCGGTTTTAGGGTAGAAAATACAACCAAACCAATCAATTGTATTATATATTTATTATTTAATATATATTTTTAATATTTTTTATATTTTTAATATATTTTAATATAGATTTTAATTGAAATCACAATTACTCAATTAGTATTTATAAGCAACCATCCAAATTTAATTTGCTCAAGAATTAATGGAGAACCAAGATTATCATGGGCAATATACTAATTGTATTTCTCTTCTGTTTTTTTGTGTTTTGTATTTTCTAATTGTGATATTTTCAATCTTTTAATAAATTTTCAATATACATATAACTACTTTTGTTGATGTTATTATATGTGGATTGATTTGTAATGTTATTTTCTTGTTTAAGATTATTATTATATAATCAATATTTCCAATCCGATTACTATTGGATTGGATATTGGTTGAGTTTTAATTGGATTGGATTATTGTAAAATTTAAAACCACATGGATTGGTTTGGTTATTCCAAAGTAATTGGATTTCAACGATGAACACCCCTAGTTTAAGACTCAAGAAGTACAAATTATAATCACCCACTATTAGGAATTTATAACCTTCTCCTAATAGGAGTAATAAATTGTACACTACCTCTCCTAAAACACTATTTTATCTGAAACTCTTCTATCTTTACAAGGATTCTCATATATACTTAATTAATAACATAACTCCATAAAATAAAATAAAACCAAATTAACAGCTACCATTATAAATTGGACGTTTTTTTTTTCTTTTACTAGGGCCTTCATCTTTATGGGCCTAAGAATTTGTCCAGTCGAAACTGGACACTTATAAACTTGGGGGCCGAGTAACCTTTGTAAGGCCTCAAAGAAAAGAAAGCCATGCATGGAAAAAAACCAAAAACACTCGTAAAGGCTTTGATAAAAGTAAAAAAAAGAAAAAAGAAGTTATTGAATTATATATATTTTTTTCATTATATATATATATATATATATATATATATAATTTTATCTTTGAAATTCAAGCCTGAACAGGGAATTAACCCAAGAAGGCATTTCAGATTATTTATAATAGTAAGGCTCCTAAACAAATAGCAAAACTATAATTAATAGGAATTAATAATATTTTTATTTTTAATATGAATTAATAACCTTCTCCTAAAAGGAATATAGCTACCCCTCCCCTTTTAATTTATAAAAAATTTCTAACCATTCTAGCAATAAGACTTGGAAAATAGAATTAGGGCCTTCATCATAAAGACTTCAGCTTGATGGGCCTAAATTTAAAGTCCAATCCAAGCTGACCACTTAAAAACCTGGGCCAAAAATCCTTCATAAGCCCTCAAAGAAAAGGAAGCCATGCACAGAACGAACACTTAAAATCTCACTTAAAATCTTCTTTCATTAAAAAAAGAATTAAAAAATTGGTAACAATAATTTATATTTATAATATAATAAAGGTCATTTTGAGAACATTTTAAATAATTACTATTTGAAAGGTATACCCTCATCTAATATCATAAGCCCCAGCAAAATGTGAAATATAAGTTACCAAATTTCTTAGTAAAAATTTTCAATAATAATAATAACCAAGCAAATGTATATGTTACTTTTTGGTTTATTATTTTATATAAAGATAATACTTATCATATGGAAGCACTTAAACAAAATAATATATGAATTGAAGAGTAGTTGGAGTAAATAAGAAGAATATATATTTATTATTGAGAGCCTGAGGGACTCCACTTTAAACAAAAGCTTCCATTCAACTTTTGGATTTAATATTGGAAGTGACTTTTAGATTAAGCTGCTTTTCTTCTTCTTCTTCTTCCTACTTTAAAAATAAATAAATAAATAAATAAAATAAAAATTAATTACTTTTGTTAAGCGTAAAAGCTGGGAAGTGTGCCGGTGACATGCTTCCAAGTAACATCAACTTGTCTGGACCCTCTTGGAATATTCCCATGCCAATTACTTTTTTACTTTTCTTTTTTTTTTTTTTTTAAATGTTTTCTTTTAGTTTTAGTAATGAGTAGGAGTTGAATTATTTCGATTAATTTAAGTTACAGTGCTACGTAAATCTCTGTCGCCCACTTTTACTAATTACAAGGATTAGAATTATTTTTTTATTTCAATATAATTAAAAAAATGCTGTGGAAAATTCTAATGTTTTCTTTTATTATTGAGAAAAGTTGATTGGTTTTGGACCTCGCATTCCCATGCGCACCCACCCACAGTTAAATTAATGCAACCCAAAAAGTTACGCCCACAGATAAACAGCACAAGCATAATCATTATCATTTATTATTATTATTATTATTATTATTATTATTATTATTATTATACATATAACGGTTGACTTCTTTGAAAATTCCACACACATATTTATTAATATGATTAATTACTCTTGTAAATTCAAGCCAAATTAGCTAATTAAGCAGTCCTGCGAGACAGACCAGCTGGTACTATTAGGCATGTATATGCTCTATAATGTTGTATGTATATAAACATTAACAAGTTTTCCAATTAGAAGGGTACATGAGTTATGCAATGAGGAAATGTCTACAGTTGGAACTGATCTATAAGACTTTACCAAATTGCCGAACTCCACAAAAGTTAATTGTAAAATTAAATTCTATGTATGCATGTGCGTACCAAAGATATGAAAATCTATATCTAGTAGTTGCCAAATGCAAAACATGTTTTGGATTTCCAAGACTTCAATTTCAATATTGTTTCGCATACATCGTTCAAATTAATTACTACTCTTAGAAATCAACAGTGTAGGTGTCCTTCATTTTATTTCTTTCTTCTTCTTTTTTTCTCTTCGATGAAGTTAGAAATAGAAATAAATTTTCTAATTTTATTTTCAAATTGATATAATATTATATATAATAATATATTATTAAAGTTAAGGATACAGATAAGATTTCTAATTTTATTTCCAAATTGATGTAATATTATACGTAATAATATGTAATTATTTTTTATTTAGAGTTTACTTTTCTCTTGTTAACTAGGTTATATTAACTTGTTATTTGTCAACGATTACGTATTACCACATCTATTTAGAAAATAAAGTTAGAAACTTGTCTTTATACCCATAGGGCTACTGTTTAAACCCGTTTTTAATTAAAAATTTGGGATTCATGCATTTGACCCCAAATAAATAACAAATAACGCGTCTCAACACCAAGTACACAAATTCAAAGGCTAAGATCAAAGACTAAGTTTAAAGTTTCAGGTCAGTGTGTTATCTATCAGATTTTGAAATGGAATATTACTTACTGATGTAGTAGTGGACAGCTACGTGGCAAGCTTTTTTCATATTTTCAACCAGTAAAAAGCTGCCACGGAACTTTAGGTTGATTACAAGTTGGTGCATGAAGTATGACTTTCATATTTTCTGTCGAAAGGGCATGCAATGCAATGCAATAGCTAGCTAGCAAGTATTGAATTGGTTGTTTATATATGCATGCATGCATGCATTGCGTGCATTGTGTGCGTGCAAGCATTGCGCGCATTTATGGAGGTCCTCAGCAACAACACGCGGTCGGAGAGAATATTACATCTACGAAGAAATATGAATACGCCCAATTCAAACTTGTAAAAATGTCAAACAACCCATCGATCCACAGGCCAACTTGTCTCCCAAAATATATATATATATATATATATATATATTCTGCCGACACTGTATTACTTTGATATTTAAAAACAACATTGTTGATTAACAATGTAAAAAAAAAAATCTATACCCACTTCTTGCAAATGAAGCAAATTATTGATGATAACAAAATATATATATATACTTTTTGATCTGACAAAAAATTATAATAAAAATCTGACAAAAACTGCTCCAACATTAAACAACTTGGGGGAATCGATCGGCCTTATAATTATTGATACTGTGTATAAATAAATAAATATATTGAAGAAAAATTAACCCAAATGATTAATCTCTCTGCCATATATGATTCCCTCGAGCTTTGATTGGAAGACTTTTCCTTTTGTTGTTTTATGTGTGTTTATACAAATTAAAAAAATAAAATAACAGCGCACCAAATATTATTGCTGTTAGAAAACTTAATGTTTTAAGTCTATGAGGATTAATTAAAGAGGTAGAGTCATGTTTAAGAGTAATAAACAAAGTAGTTAATCTCGAAGAGTGTGCCTTGGACCCAATGGCAAAGCAACACGTTTCAGGGAGTAATAGAAGTTTTAAGGTCAAATGAAGGAGGGGGTGCATATCATATCAATGTGTCGTGTGCATCAATGATTGATGGTCACGTTATAGGACTTTTTATTAATTCGCATGAAAAATATATATATAAACTGCATACATAGATACATATATTTGGATATATATATATATATATATATATATGTTCATACTACCGACATACACAGGCATCTTTGAAGTTTGAACTTCCAAACCTCAAACATTAATTAGCTCAAGCTACATAAATACATAAATATAGCAACACATATAGTATACATTATGTATAATGGGAAATTTATAATAACGTCCTCTAAATTTTTCCAAACTGCCTCTGTTTTTTCTTTCTTTCTTTTTTTAAGAAGATATTATATACCTTTTATATTTCAATTTTGTTACATTATGTGTCGCCCATTTTGTACATTTATAACTTTTAGAACTTTTACAAATGTCAAAAACCATTAATTAACTGATTGTAATTTTTATGAAAATTGAGTAGTTTTTACATGTGAAATTTTTTAAAAACATAATATTGTGTGCTAAATTGATGGTATTGAAACAAAACTGAAATATGAAAGGTATTTATTCATGAAACTTTTTGAAATATATAAACCTGCTATATATATATATATATATATATATATACATATATATAATATTTAGAGAAAGAGATGGTTACGTAAGAGGTGAGAACGTGAGGACGGTGAAATATATTTGGAGGGTTCAGAGAACCAGACATGGAAGGTGATGAGGAAGAAGAAAAAATAAACAGTAAGAAGTTGGTAAGGTTGGAGAAGATATGTTAGTTTGACCTTTATTTTTATTTTTATTTTTTGATGTTTTAATGGTTAAATTCATGCATGCATTGTTAATGTTATTTAACTAACAACATGCACGTTATAGCACAGTAAAAGCAAACAGTACGTTAGGAAATTGAAAAAAAAAAAAATAGAAAATGTTTTTTTTTTCTTTCTTGATTTCAGAGCTTACCACACGCAGTCACTCAGACTTTATAAATTTATATGCAATTTGCTACAATTGCAAGTTTTATATACATATATAGAATAGAAGATGATAAACTAATAATAATAATAATATATGTATATATATATATATATATATGTATGTGTGCATTGAAGTTTGTATTTTTCTCTTTATTTTCTCACTAATAAGCTGCTAGCTTCTATTCACCAAAAAGAAGAGCTTGCTAGCTTCATGAATACAAATTTATTAAATAATTAAATCCCGTAATCTTTGAAGCGCCCAAAACCTTTAAGATTAATGATGTTTCATTGCGAATTATCAAGGTTGGAACTTGGAACTATAAATAATCACTAATTAAGATAAATAAGAATCATTAAGAAAAAGTCTAAATCAAATAAATCTTTGTAATTTGGCTAGCTAATCAAATATTATTTTCACTATTTTGTTTTGCTATATATATATATATATATATATATATGATTTCTAGAATAGAGAGTATACTATAGTGTCTTTTTTGTTGTCCTATGGTTCAAAATTTAAACCAACCTCTAGAAGGACCACATTGTTCCTCTGGCTCTTCTATATACCATCTATGCATAGCTTAATTTTACCAAAATAAAAAATTCTATGCACAGCTTAATTAAATTATTTTCCCTATTACTTAATTACTCCTCTTTTCAATAATAGTCTTCCTTGTTTTTTCTCCTAATTCTTCAGCTATGAAAACAAACCTAGATTTGTCACATCTCTAAGCCCAAGTTGGAACAAGTCAAATTGCTAAAAACCTTAATAATCTATTATAATTTCATGTGGATCATGATTTAAAATATTATAGACCCTAATCATTTGTATACTAAGAATGAAGAGTAAAATAATTAGTTTAATAATATATGTAACTGATTGCTGCTCAAAGAAGTAGACAAATCATTATTGGGAAGAGGGGAAGGGGTTAATTGCATGTAAACTTTCAAGCTTAAACTCTCTCTTACTGGATTATTTATTATTTATTATTATCAATTTGTTTTTAGACACTTGGTATATATAAATTGAGCACTAAGAAAAGATTAATTAATTACTACGTTAATATGCTTAACTAGGAGTTTGTAGCATTTGATTAACTTGTAGATTAGACAATAGGAAATTAAGTACTTCAAAAAATTAAAAAAAAAACACAAATCGAGAATAGCAGCACATAAAATATTGTGGTATTTTTTAAGGTGACAAATCAAACCTCATTAAAGGAGAATAATTAACAATGTAAAACTTCAACTAACCCAACTGTTTATTTTATCTGATACCTGTTTTGAATTAACCGTATTTAAATACTTATTTTTTAAAGACATTTAAGTACTTATATGTTAAGTGTATTTTAAAAATTAAAAATTACTAGCTATATATGGAGCAACCAAATTTAACAATGTTAATGAGCCTAACTACCAAAATAATATTGGAATAAAATTTAGGGGGTTTATTCTGTTAAATTTCATAGTCTCTGTAAGTGTATAATATATGTGTGAGTGGATTTTATATGAATTCAAATTACATATTCTCTTTTACGTTCCATTATCTACCTCCAAATTAAAATTTGATATCTATTTTTTTTTTTTTTCCATTTGAATGATATATCAAAATTTAATTAGATTCATTTTATAAGAGAAATTTTTGACCTATGAATTTTTAATAAAGCACATATTGTTAAAAAAAAAGAATATCTTATAATTAATGAAGCCAACCGAAAATGCCTTTCCTTTTCTTTTTTTAAGTTCATTTATTTATTTAGGTTTTAATATTAATATAGATCATTCCTAAATAAAAGTCTCATACACCCAAAATTAATTAATTTTGTTTTCCCTTTTTTGTCAATGCACTATTTAAACTAACTTCCTACTTATACCAAACACTCCTGCTTAATATTATCTCCAATAAATAACAATTTTAAAAAGAAAATGGAAAAAAGCTACTGTTAACACACTGAATCAGTTTGTTGGGCCAGACAAGCAGTTGGATGGGCTCAACAAAACCTTGAATTCAACCTAACAATAAAAATGGAAGTTTTTCTTTCTTTTTTTCCAACCTTTTTTGTAGTCTTTCTTTTCAACTTTTTTTAGAGTTTTAAATAATAGGTTTATACCTTTTAATAATATTTTTTTTCTATTAAAGATTAATAGATGGATATATTTGAATTATAAACGGAATTTATCAAAATTTAAATTTATAAAAATAAATTCACAAAATAATAAAATAATAACTTTCTTACAATATAATGAAAGTTGACCAAAAAAAAGAATATGGGAATGAATTCATTTTTGTGACCTCAAAGAGAATGTCACTCTCGTCTCCTAGATAATAATAATAACAATAATAATAAAGGAAATAAAAAATATAAGCAGTGAAAGAAAAGCAAAAGTATGGACTATAAAAATAACCATTATAAAATCTTCTTTATATATATATATATATATATATATTATAATATATTATGACAAAAAAAATAATAATAGCATCAGAGAGAAAGAAGATAAGAAAACAATACTTAAGGTACAAAAATAGAAAAAGAAAACCACTCAAGTTTTAATTTAATTTATTTAAAAATATTCAAAAAATAATAATGATAATGATAAACTATCAAATTGTCCATAAGTCACTAACTAGGGTAAAATTCATATTATAATCACTTAAAAAATGATTCTCTCTCTCTCTACATAAAAACTAATACATAAATAAATAGCAATCAATTTCTCTTCCCCTCCCATTCCCATAAAGTAATTATAAATTTTTAAATAAAAAAATTAAAGTAATCTGCCTATTCTCTCTCACTTCCCTCTGTGCTTTTAATCATTGGCACTGTTTATCTGGCAAACCAACACTGTTCTCTCATCTTTCTCTCCCTCCCAATTTTCTCAGGAAACAAACAAGATTAGAAAAAAAAAATCAAAGTTTTTAATTAGGGAGTGAATTAGAACTTTCTATGTCATGTAAAAATTTCAAAAGCAGAGAGAGACAATTATATTAAGGCAGTCTGACGTTCAAGGCCCGCCATTACCATCTAACACCACCGTCTATTACGGAGTTTGAAGCTCAGATTTTATTTTATTTTTTGTGATTAAAAAAAATAAATAATAATATTTAAAAGGTCAAACAGACATTACCTTCTCTTTATCTTTCTCTGCTTCATCTCCCACTTTCCTCTCAATTTTCTCTCTCATTTTTCTCTCTGCTTTTCTCTCCTCACACTTCCACTCACCAATCAACTTCCTTCTTTTACTTGCTTTTCTTTTTCTTGTAAGTTGGAGTGGAATACAAGGACCATTTTGTAGCATCATCATTTGCCTGTCCTTTCGAACACCAATTTGCGAAGAAAAAAAAAAATTTAACCTTTTGTTTCCATATTTTAACTGAAACAAGGCCAACCCCAGCTGGAGATTTTTAGTTTCTGGGCTTTCCTTTTGATTTTCTATCTGGTTTCTTCACCTGGGTAGAGAATTTTCTCGGGTCGAGCTCAATTTTCTTACTTTTTCGCTCTCTGATAATTTTTTTATTTTTATTTTTTGGAATTTTCTTAATGAACGAGAGCAGCAAAATAGCTCAACCCACATGGAATCCTTCATATTTTGGTATGGAAATCCAAACCAATGAGATGAATTCCATCTCAGAGCAGCTTCCCAATTGCATTTTCAATCACAATTGGGAGAATTCAATGGATCAGAGCGATCCCTTTGAGTCTGCACTGAGCTCCATTGTTTCTTCTCCGGCGGCGTCCAATGCCACGGTGACAATTCCTGGCGGGTCTGGCACAGGAGATTGCCTTATGATCAGAGAATTGATAGGGAGGTTAGGAAGCATTTGCAACTCCGGCGAAATCTCGCCGGAGTCTTACATTCATTCCGAGAACAACAACAACAATAGCACTAATAATTCATGTTATGGGACTCCATTGAATTCCCCACCCAAGCTCAACCTCTCAATGATAGATCCACAGATCAGACTGAACTTGCCAATCCCAGGAAACAATCTGCCTCCTTCACATCCAAGTTTGGCTCCATTCTCATCTGACCCTGGATTTGCTGAGAGAGCTGCAAGGTTTTCTTGTTTTGGTACTAAAAACTTTGGTGGAGTAAATGGGCAATTTGGTTTGAATGAAAATGAATTGCCTTTCAGATCAATGCGCGGAGTTGTTGAATCTGGTAAGCTCGCTAGAGCTTCCAGCAACCAACTACCTTCCCTTAAAGTTGCTGGATCTCAAATGGGTGTTCAAGAAAGCAACAAAAGCTCACCACAAATTGAAGGGAACTCAGGCCCTGATAAGAAATTCAATAGGTTGTTAAGGTCTTCAACACCTGAGAATACTGAGTTTGGTGATTCAAGGGAAGGATCTTCGGTTTCTGAGCAGAACCCAAGTGGGGAATTGAGTGTCAAAGGTGAAACTGAAGGAAATACCAGGAAAAGGAAATCAATTCCCAGAGGAAAAGCCAAAGAAACATCTTCGTCTGCCAAAGCTGCCAAGGTAAATAATATAATTGTGTTGAAAATTGTGGTTTTTTTTTGTCCCATTTCAATAAGAAAAATCTGTTTGGAGAAATTGGGTAGAAAATTCAATGAGTGAATGACTTGCAGGTTGCAGCAGGTAATGATGAAACTAATGCTAAAAGAATCAAAGTAGATGAAGCTTCTGGGAAAGATATTGATGCCACAAAGGCGAAGACGGAAGGTAATGGAGGTGGGAAAGCTGCAGGGGATGGGAATCAGAAGCAGACAAAGGACAATTCAAAGCCTCCAGAGCCCCCCAAAGACTACATCCATGTCAGAGCCAGAAGAGGTCAAGCTACTGATAGCCACAGTCTAGCTGAAAGGGTATGGATGAATTTTGCAGTGCCTTATAGTTCCATTCATTTTTGCTACCATGTATGGATTTCAGTTTTCATTGACATGCCATTTCTATTGTTCTTAACTTGATCAGGTTAGAAGAGAGAAAATCAGTGAAAGAATGAAGTTCCTTCAAGATCTTGTTCCTGGTTGTAATAAGGTACATAAATATATATATATATATATATATATATGAAACTTGGGGTTTAAATTACTTAATTACTTGGTTTCTGAAATGCTTATAGGAATAATTCGAAATGGTTCTGAATTTTTGGGTTAAATTTGAAATTTTAGGTAACTGGGAAAGCAGTTATGCTTGATGAGATTATAAATTATGTGCAGTCACTTCAGCGCCAAGTTGAGGTAAACTAAGCTTGTTTCAAAGTCAAACCATTCTGCTTTATGATTTTAGTTGTTTACTATCACTTTTCTTTTGCTAAAACTTGTATTGGTTTTGAAATGTTTTTCTTCTCAGTTTCTTTCAATGAAGTTGTCAACTGTGAATCCTCGTATGGATGTTAACATGGAGGCTCTTCTGTCAAAAGAGGTGAGTTTTTTTTTTTCGCTTTTTTCCTATAATTTGTGGCATTCCTTTAGAATTCACTGGTAACTTTATCCAAATATGTGTGTTCAGATCTTACAATCTCGAGGATCATTGTCACACCATCCACTTTATCCTTTAGATTCATCTGTGCCAGCATTTCCTTATGGATTCCATCCGAACCAAATGCCATCCTTACATAGCACCGGGACGGAGACGCAATTCCCGGTAAACAGTCTAAATGCTGCAATACATCGAAATTCAAGCATGCAATTGCCAGCAGCTATGGATGGATTTGGTGAAGCTTCCCCACAAGTAATTACAAAGAAAAAACTTGGCCTTGTTACATTTTAGATGTTTTCCTCGCAAGTTCTCAAGTGCTTTCTCTATGTTTAAATTGATTTCCAGGTTTCACAATTCTTCGAGGACGATCTTCAAAGCGTGGTACAGATGGGTTTTGGCCAGATTCAGCAACATAGCTTTCATGGTATGAGAAAATCCAGTACAAATTGTCACTTACATAGCTTTTTGAACTTGGATTTCTTTTCTAATGATCCCACCGTTTTTGTAATGTTGCAGGGTCCATGAATTCAGCTCAAATGAAAGTCGAGCTATGATCGTCGTCGTCGTCATCGCCATCGGTTAATTTAACACTCTTGGATTTTAATTGAGGCCCCTAACCGGAGAGCGAGGCCTCTGTACATACAGAGCAAAAATTCCCAGTTTGAATGAATCTTTAGCCTGAAGAAAAAGAGAACCATTTCTCTTTCTTTTTTTTTTCTTTTTTTTAATCTTATTTAGATTTGTAATTGGAAGTCAAAATTTGTGGCGACTCATTCTTTTGGGAATTCTTTCAAGAATTCCACATAGTTAAAATCTTAGAACTAATTGCAACAGCAATTTGCAAAAAGAAAAAATCTGTAAGAAATATAAGAAAAAAAAAAGTATTGGAGAGCTTGAAAGGAAAAAAGAGAAATGTTCTATGTAAGCTTTTTGATTCAAGCTTTTTGTGTATTAAACTTACTATTTTGAATACTTATCACTGATTGATCCAGACTTTTTGTTCATAGTGGATTTTTTTTTGTTTTTTTAATTTACTTCTTTACATAGTTCTCTGTTGCAATGTCTTTTCTTTATTGAGGTTTGAGACTATTCTGCTTTAAGTTGGTTGCTAGGAAGGTGGATGAAAAGAGATAAAAATGCACATCTTGTAAACCAACATCAACCTTTCATTAAAATCCCAAAGTCTCTCTTTTCTCTTTTTCTTTTTCCCTTTTGTTTTTTTTTTCTCAGCTACCAAACACAAATAGTTTGATGACGGTGACATGCTTGAGTTGCTATCAGATTTAGCTGGAAAAAACTTTGATTATGGGACCACAACCACAGTGATGTTATCTTTAACCTTAAATCGCGTAACTTGTGGTTTTACATTTTCTTACTGGAAACCAGCTGTTTTAGTGGGGACAAATTGTCTCTTAAGTCCAATTGATGATTAAGTATGATTTGTGTTTGTCTGGAAAGGAAACGGAAAAGAAAATAATAATAATAATAATAACAATATCAATAATAATGATAATGATTTGTGTTTTGAGCTGGAATCCAAAGTGATTTACTCTGGAAAATAAAAATAAAAATAAAATAACTCACAGCAAAACATGAACTTTTGTTTAGACTTTTATTTTTTGTTTGCAAATTTTTATATTAGAAATTGAAAAAAGGAGAGCATCAAAGGCACAGGTTGGCTGGCAGTGAAGTTTCTGACTTGGCTGAGGAATCAGAGAGAGAAAGGGAGCTTTACAATCTCAAATCTCTTCAGAAAAAAAAAAAACAAAACTAATAAAAAAAACCCACTTTAGAAAATTTGTGGAAAAGAAAATCTAAATGGATAAGTGGAAGAATAAAGTTGTGGAGTTCAGATGTAGATTGATACTCCTTTTAAAAGATGGGAAAGGGCTGTCTAGGAAAATCCAATTTCCAAACACCACCCAAATGAAAAGATATATATATATATATATATATTATTCCCTTTGGTAAAATTTTGCCAATTAATCTAACCCATTTACTAAAGTGAATCTAAATTGGATATCCAATTGTGGGTAGTAAATTTTGTTGTGCAATTGGATGAAGACACATGGCATCCAAAACAGTGTATGAGTTTGGAAAAGTAGCACCTGACTGTAAATTTACTAGTTTTGGAAACTTCAGTGAAATTTCAAATTTTTTTGGTGATGAAAGCATCAAATGTGCCAAAATTTTATTTTTAAATTCTTTGTTTAGCTCTAAATTTTGTCTAATATGTTGCTTGAAAAATATTAAAAATAATAAATCAGACAATAAATTCAAATCATTTCAAGCCTTCTAGTTATATTCAAATTTTAAAAAAATGAGCAATTCACCAAGTAAACTTGACGCGTGCAGTTATCAAAGTTCTTTTTAATTTTATCCAGTTAGTTCTTTATATAGATAAATTCATTGAACTCTTTTCAAAGTTTGATATAATTACACAAAAAAGTTTATACTGGATTTTCAAAATTCATCAAATTGACTCCCTTGTAGTCTTAAAGTTGATAATATATTAAGCTCTTTTAGTACAGCAACGCAATAAGAAATTCTCAATTTCATAATAATTGTTGTAACAACATCAAATTTTGAGGGCAGTTAAGAATTACTATTATTATTTTTCCTCTTGTTCTTTTAATTGCTAGCACAAATTGTGAGTGTGCTCTATTATTTCATTGTTGACCAAAGTTTATAAGCATATTAATGATATATATGAGATTAGTAGGCTACCCACCATGCTATATATGTAGTTTTCTGTTTTTCAGGTATTTTTAATTATATATTTTGAATCTTTGATTACTAGTCAAAGCAAAGATTTAGCTTTTCATAATGTAATCAAACAAAATATAATTCCCAAAGGCCAACCAATAACATGGCGTTTCTTTAATGATAATATACTTTTTGGCCAAAATGTTGTTAGGCACCCGCCTGGATTTTGAGTATCATTTGGACAGTGACATACAAGCAAATCATTCAATTAACCAATCCCTCATCATCATCTTTTTTAGACAACAAAAATATAATTAACATGACTGATAAATCATCATTCTTGTACGACTCTCCTACTAAGATTTTGGACTTGATCTTTCATTTTTTTATATTAATACATTGTTTTCACTATATATATAATTAAGTACTTGGTATGAAATTTAAGAAATTAAACAACATTTAGTGACTATAATAATAACAAACAAAAAATATAGGAATCAATTAAATTATATATATTATTACAAACAAAATGTAGCTCATAATCATAATTGGATGGGGGACCTGAAAAAGGAATTGTATATGATTAAGAAAGAATAATAGTTGTAAATGTGTGGGGTTAAATTATAAATTATGATTTGGGAGAGGGTCCATATTACCAGGCTGTCATTATATATTTTCTATCAAGAAGCAACTACAACTTCCCACTTTATGTCTTTTTCTTTCACTTCAACAAGCATTTGCTTCTAGCTTAATTGGTTGGTATTATATATGTATATATATGATAGAGATCTGATGTGGTGTGAGAGATATATATCATAGACTGAGCTATTATATCATTTTGTTTTCACCAACCATATCATTTTACAAGCAATCCTCTTAGAAATTCACATTTTATATCTTAGTATCTGTCTATTTACGTATCTAATTATTAATTTTCTTACACGTGTAGAGTAAATAGTTATCTATTTATATATATATATATATATATAGGTTATATGCTATCAGCATAGTAAATGGACACGTATCGTATTAGGGAAGGAGGAAATTTGAGTTCATCCTCAAGAGCTTCTACCTCATCATTAAGGATATATATATATATATATATATATATATATATGTTCTTTCTATTATTGTTATTTTTATTAAAAAAGAAGAAGAATATATTTTTATTTTTTTTATCGAAATTTATGTAATTCTAGAGATCATTTACAACATACTAATAAGAAATTTGGGTTTAATTTGTATAATGAGATTTTTCTTTTTTAGAGGGATGGTAATTAATCATACATGTGTGACCAGTTAAACTCAATTATGTCAAATTGATAATACACTTCAATTGTAATAGCATAAAATCATTACATGAAGTCGCCTAATAATTGAAAAAGGACAATTCAGGAGAAAAATATATATTTTTTTCACAATATATACAATCTCATCAAACTACAGGAAGACTTTATTTTGGAATTCAATAATTTGTTTAAGTTAAATCCAATTTGTAATGAGATTACCTGAAGATTCTTCTGAAACAATGTCTTTTAAATCTGATCAAGTCCAAAGAAACAATAAACCTGTAAGAATCAAATTCGCTCAATCCACACTGTGGGCCAGCCCAAAAATTCAAAAATTTTCAACAAAAGCCCAGAGGTTACGTTTGTTTTTATCCACTCTTAATAATCTAAAAATAAATAAATACTTGGAATAATATTGATGTCACTTTCAAACCGTTTTGCACTCTTTAAATTTTCATGGCTTTGGTTGGTTGTATCTGACAGGGTTTTTAGGCCTGCACTGTTTACTTCAGTAAACTGTGTGTTTGTGTCTGAAGAAAGAAATGGCCCACTTGGTAGGGATTGGATTCATGTCAGTGAAAGACAAGTCCACAAGCTTCCTGTTTTATGGTCTCCATGACAAGATAGAATCCCAACTCTTTCAAAGCTGAGTACTTGTGGACTGTCTTCTTTCGCCTCCAATTTAAGACCGAGCTCCATAGACATACGTCTATACTCCACTTTAACATTGCCTCCTATCCTATTGACACATAAACCAAACTAATAAATTATTTCAAACTTATTAATGCCATTTTCCCTAATTTTATAGATTTTTTTTCTTGTGTACTGAGTCCATTGTTTCTGAAACAATGGGGTCCACCATTATCCATTACATCCAAACCCTAAAAACCCCATTTTCCATCACTTTCGTTTTCATCCACACCACATTATGGTATGAACCCAAATGTAACAGTTTTGCATAATGTGTGTCTCATGTGGGTTGGCTAAGAAGATGAAGAAAGCGGAGAGTAAATAAAAAGAATACAACAATTCATTCATATCTTAATAAAAGAATCTGAGTTTTTTTGAGTTACAAAGTGCAATGACAGAAACATGGAAAATGGTCACATTTGCCAACCAATATGACTGGCAAAGGAAAACCCTACTATGACACTTTGGAGCTATATTTAACAGCAACTATTATTTATACACTAAATTTTTGGCAATTTTTTTTTCTCTATATGTTGCATCGATCATAACCTTGGAACCATGAAGATGGTTCGGCAAGTTTTTGTAACTCACCATCTTCGCCATTATAGAATGGCTCAAATTCCTCTTTCCATCGCTGATCGCTTGAAGGATCATGGGGCTCTGCTACATCATCATATTTTACCATGTCATCGTAAGCAGGCATTGTTGTACCTTTTGGTAAACGAGACTCCGCAAGTTGCTCGTTGAGAGAGTTGATCTCTTTTTCATGTTTCTTCTTCAACTTATCCATCTGTTTATAGGCCTTCTCAGTTTCTTGCTTCGCCTCCGTAGCTTGCTTCTGCAAATCATTAGGGGTTTACTAGAATATAAATAAACAGGACAAAGAAAGAAGAGAATCACAGAGAATCAGAAGGTGATTTGGCAAAGTTCAATGGTGGGAGACTATGTGAATCAAGAAAGAGAAAAGGTAGAGAAGGGGAGTCTTAATTAGTATGAGAACTTTAATAGAACATTAGTAGAAATATTATGAAAATCAGCAAAGTGCTTACTCATGGTGCATCAGAATATTTCAAAGTTCAACTACAATGCAAAAGTACTAATTAATTTAAATTCATATCTACGCTGAATTTTGATCTCCTATAAAAATGCAAAAAAATTAATTACTTCAATGAGCTCACAAAAACTTGAAATGCTTATAATTTTTATCATAAAAAAAAAAAAAAAAGGTTTTCCCTGTGCTTGTTTGGTAGATTAGACAGAATATATGCATGTGGACTCCAGGTGTTGCAATGCAGCTATCCTATTGAAAAACGATAAAGCCCAGTGCAAGTCATGTTGACTGATTTTAGGGCAGCACAAAATTTCAACAGCAATAGAACTGTTTCATGGTATCCATTCCCACAGAGAGTTTTGGAATAAATTTGTAGGTTTTTGCAACCGTGTGTGGAACAACTTTTTTCAGACTTTTCAAAATGTACGAAATAGTTTCCACAAGTCCATAAATCTCTTCAAAAGAAATTATCCATGCACACAGAAACTAAAATTTTGCATGAAGTTCCACATTTCTACCAAGAATAACACGAACCGAAAGAGGTCTGAGGAAAGAGTAGAGTTCTACTTCCTTTGTACGTAAACTACAATCCTCATACACTTAAATGTCCAAATAAATGAACAATCAGAAAATTGGAAATTTTAACACAGCAAAGTAATTAACAAAGAGCCAAAAAACCATAACTGATATTCAACTCACCTGGGAAGCAGCAACAGCCTCTTCTGCTTCTTTGAGCCGCAATAGTAATTCACCTGCCGCTTGCACAGCTTCAGCAGTATCCCTCAGTTGTGCCTGAAGCCCTTTATTCTCATCTCTAAGATACTGTCTCTCTCTTTCTCTTTCCACTTTCAGTGCTGAAATTTGAGCAGCAAGGGCATTAATAAACTTGGACTCCGCACCCCTGACTCCTGCTTTAGTGGCTGCTTTCTTGACATCCTCCACCCCTTCCCGTATCTTCCTATGCCTAGCAAGCAGTTGCATATGTTTCTCCTCCAAATCTGCATACTGTTCCAGCATACGTGCATGCCCCTCCATGGCCAGCTGCATTGCTTCCTTCAGCTCTTCTGCACATTTCCTCTCAGTTTCTAGTTCCTGCTTCAACTTTTCAGCTGATGACCTGGTAGCTTCAAGCTCAAATCTCAACTCCTCAGAAAGACTAATCCATTTACTTTCTGCCTCAGTCCAATGCCTTCTTTCCTGTTCAAGTTGGGCTTCAGCACTTCCCTCAGTAGACTCTGCAATTGTACTAAGAGGTGGGGCCAAACTGGGGTCGGATGAATTGGTTAATTGGAGTATAGGATTTCGTTTCCTAGATGAAGTGTGTGAGGAGTCAACATAAAACTGTAGCTGGCTTCTCAAATCTTGAATCTCTTCCAACAATACTTCCCTCTCACCCATATCATAAAAGTTGCGCAAGTTGTCCAGCTCATCTTGAACTCTTTTCAGCTCAATTTTTGTCATTAAAACTTCTGGATGATTCTCGTATTTCTCCTTCAAAAGCTGTAAATAATGGGTAAGTTAAACGCTCTTAAAAAGTGAAAGGAAACTCTTGAAAGACTAATACCTTATGCTCATAAGTGAGAGACACTAGCTCTTCCTCCATGAAGTCCTCGGTGGGTAAAATTCCATCCATAAGGCTCTCAAGGCGAAGAATTTTATCCTCCCTTGTCTGCGTGATAATAGAATTGCATTCCCTTTCATGCTTGTACTGTTGCACCTGTAAATGGCAGCTGAAACATATCAGACTGAATTGAAGGAAATAATAGTGGGCTGTTAGCAACCTTTAAGAACCTACCAAACGATTAAGCTGGCCAATCTCAGAAGTTTGCCTGGCACATAAATCTTCTAGTGCCATTTCCCTCCTGAAAGCTCCTGCCAACACCTTTTCCACTGCCTGTGTGGTAAAAGTAAAACAGGAAAAGAAATGTCAAAAAATTCTTACATACCAACGTTTGGAGTCAGGATCATTATTGGAAATCAAGCTGACACCCATAGACTCACCTTAGGAATTTGCTTCTTCAATTTGTCAGCAGCCTCTAAGGCATCAAGAGGTATCAACTGCATGTTTGAACTGTCATTGGCCTCTTTGACCTCTAGCTGCATTCTGCTCTTACAACTAGCACACATAAATTCCCCTGGTTCTTGTTGTATCTCATTCATGGTTTGCACACCAGCATCAACTTTTGAAACAGGCAAAACGGGGATGGATTCTGAAGGTTTGTATGAAAACCTAAAAGCTGACCTCCGTAAAGCTGTACTCTGACGACGACTATCGATAATCTCAAGACCATGGCGGATGCTCGCTGCCAGTTGTTCAGTTGGTGCAAGAAGATTCTTACTCGTTTGAGTAGACATAGCACTAGGAGAGCTTCTTTTCAAGGACTTTGCTAAAGATATATGGACAGCCTCTGCAGTCAATTTACTATCATCCAGAAGATCTTTCTGGGAAGCAGTCAGCATTGATGAAGTCCTCAAACTTTTTCTACTGGTGTTGATTTTTGGTGAAACACTTGGAGTTGGAGACTTCAGTATTGGGGATACATTAGAAGGTTCTATGCTGAGAGTGGGGGATGCACAATTCATCAGACCATCTGAAGATTCAATGCATCTATCTGAAACTGGTGTACATGAAGACACTTCCTTAACAGGTTCAGAGTTTGGGCAAGAGGAATCATCCTGCATTGTTTTGCTTTGTGATTCTTCGTTCAGCATTTTACTAGCAGAGGAGCTAAGGCTGTCTTTATCTTGTGCAGGCAATCCAGATGAAATCCCATCAGGGTTATTAATTTCCTGATCATTTTCCTCTCTAACCTGATCACAAATCAGCACGTTATCATTGGAAAAATCTGGGATTTTTATAAAGGATTCTTCACAATCAACAACCATGGCCTCATCATGTTCTGATACTCCTTCTTCCATATTGACGTCTATATCTTCAGAACCTTGTTCTTTCATAAATCCACCTCCAGATATATGATGCTCAGGATCACTAGAACTTCCATTTTCAGAACCCACAAGTTGTGAATCTGATTTAACTACATCTTTTACACCAACTACATTGTTAGCTTCACTGAAATCTGATTGCTTCTCCACTTGAATGCAGAGCTTCTCAACAGCTTCCTCATCAATTTCCATCTCCTCATCCCCATCTTCATCAACATGAGATAATGTCATTGGACGGTTAAGGCTAGACTTTAGTAGAATCACACTTCGACGGATCCATGCTGCTGAATGACCTCCACTAGAGTCAACAGGGTTGATGCCATTTGCCTTAATTCGATGTAGTTCATCCTGTTGACATTATCCAGTAAGAATTATATCCATATGGTTCATTTTGTGATTGACAAATCACACAGTTAAACAATTGCAGACAAGAATATACCCGCAGCTGTCTTATTACTTCACGCAAATGATTTACATCATCCTCCATTACTTCATTAACACGTGCCTTGTTCTTGATAGACTTGGCACGTTGTGCAAATCTTAGCGCACTGAAAGTCTCACTCTTACAACTGCAATTGGATTGATATGAATTTCCAATTTGCAAAGGAGAAGAAAAATGTTAGTTTTAAATAAAGAATGGTGAAGTATTACCTTTGCGTTGGAGATATAGCACAGACCATTGCTAGCTTTGCATTTCCACCAAGAGATTCCTGCAATAAAAATGTCAACCTGGAGTCTCTATAAGGGATATGCCTTTGCTTTCCTGTTTGGGAAATTTCGGCAAGAATGTTTATCAAATTCCTGCAACAGAAATTAACTGCATCAGCACATCACTAAAACTATCTCAACACATGTTAAGAAATATGAACGCAAGCATTTGACAGCGGCACAAGTTGTAAAATTTGAATTATGACACATATGAACTGTCTCATTGGAAAGACATTGTAGCACAAGTTAACAAAGAACAAGCGTTAGTTAGTTGACTATCTTAAAATTCATGTGACCAATAATTAACAACTACAATTTTCTATTTTACTGTTTCTACTTGCAAGATATGTTATTCTTTTAATGAATCTTGCACCAGATACCTTATAATCCCTGGATATGCCACTGGATACCACAATTTAGTTCTGTGCTCTTGAGAAGTTTAATAGTCAAAAATATTGTGAATGAATCTTGCACCAGATACCTTATAATTCCTGGATATGCCACTGGATACCACAATTTAGCTCTGTGCTCTCGAGAAGTTTAATAGTCAAAAATATTGTGTATCTTGAAGTTCCTTACAACAATTTATTGATTTTGAGTCTGTGAAAACTCATTAACACCAGGCATAATCAAATACTTTAACAATGCCTCTCTTTTAGCACAGAGACTTTGTAAGTACAGTATAAGTTTCTGAACTGTATAGTAATATTTTTCTTGGAAAAAAAAGATATATTGACTTCAGCATGGACCTATTCCAATTCTCAAACCTTTGACATTTTATCTACATATTTCAACCTTCAGTTAATAATTCCTCCTACTTCATACTCCACACTATAATTTCAGGTGATCATCATTGTGCTAGATAGGTCAATTGTAATTTGTCTTGCACTTATAAAAGCAACTTACATTTCAGGGTGAAGACTTACACTAGTTTATTACTTTACATTTCTACTCTCTATATTCTCTTTCTTCACATGGAATTACATTTTTGTGAACTCTGGCTATGTACAAGTACAATCTGAAATAGTTCCATTAGATTTCAGGTATTTTAGCAACATTATTCATTATAATTGATTCCTACTCAAATTTCAGCATTATAAGATAGAGGACACTGAACTAGTAGCTATATCTCCATTCCTCCATTTATGTTATCTACCTTTTCATTAAGATCAAAATTAAAAGAGGATACACTAAACCATACCCAAGCTGTGAAAGTGATCGATTGATGTTTCCTGCTTCCTTCAAGCGCTCCCCTGCTGCACCTGTTAGTTTCTGTCGCTCAGACCCTGCTAAATCAACAAGATTTATTCTGCTGGTTTTGAACCTGCTCATCCCATCTGCCTTGCTCTACAAAAGTGATGGTTTACTTTAAAATCTCTCCCAGCCAAATAAGTGATGAAAATCCATAAAAAGATTAAACTATGTATATCAAGCTATCATAATAAATAAGAAACTACTTCACGTGTACGCTCATCTAAGTAAGGGACAGAAAATGGATTTTACACGTGCAGGGCAATATATTAACCGAAATATGGGTTAACAAGATTCAAACATAAGACTAGTTATATAATAATTTGGCTCTGATACCATATAAGTTACTATCAACCTCAAAAAGCTTAAGATGTTAAACTTCTGAGATTAACAGCAACTTAAAAATAATAATAATAATAAAATAAAGAAGGAAGAACTTGTATGATAAATTAACATGTTAAGTTATTATCACAACTTATATTATCATGATGCATTCTGACTTTGTAAGTTTTAATTAGTTGGGGAAGTCTAAAGGTTTTAATATAATAATTATAGGTTCAAAGTCTTCAAATAGTTACATTATAAGCACACACATTCAACTTAGAGCAGAGGCATAAATTCTAATCATTAGGCATGTCAATAATCACATGCAGGTCTAAACAAGGATTATGTTACCTTGCATCGGGATTCAACAACGCAAGTAAAAACAGTATGTGAGCGAGAACTCTCAGCATTAATGCTAGTTGCACCTGTCCTCCTGTTGGACAGCCCCTGTAAAATGTATTTGGTAGTAGTAATTGAGATGCTTACCTATTATACAATAATACAAAACTATCCCAACCAAAATTTAAATAATTAAAACAGTAAATTCATTAAACACTTGCTTTATACATCCAAAGTGAAATGGCTGTTAATTCTAATTCACTAATTAACAACTAGAACATTAGATCTGTAAAATGGGGACAAACTACATACGCCTATATATATGTATATATACACACACACAATTAATTAGTTTGCAACAATGTACTTGCATGTGTACCTCCAAAATAAGGAAAACTTAACATCTGAAAAACACATACTACAAGTGTACTATAAATCTTTATAACAATTTTTTTCCATATGTTTGAGATGCTCGAACATTGCAGCCAGAGGTAGAATAACAAAGTATCTGAGACTCAAAGGCTTCACACGGACATTTTCGCACCTTGATTCTCACTACACAGCTAGAAGCAAAAAAATAATAGGCCTTCTTACAAGGATGGAAATACTTAAATATTGTATAATCACAACAGCGAAGGAACTGGATTCTAGCTTTTCTTAAATAAAAAAGAGATCCCTTCATTTTTCTAAATCTTTATGTTGCTAAATTCTAATAGAACAATTCATTAAGTGGAAAAGCAAAACTATTATTAGTCTAATAAATTTCTCAACAAAAAGGTCAAACTTCATTTGAATATAAACCATGAATATATCATATCATCAAATATAATCCCATTATCCTACAATATATGATGTCTGCTGTTGTGACCAAACTCCAATGTTTTACCTACTCTAGAATGTGGCCAAACCTTTGAGATTATCAAATGTAATGGGAGAACTTAAATGAATCAGTATCCAACAAAAATTACTGGAATCAAATTAATAATCAGGACTATGAACAAATAGAAAACAATCATCTTTACAAAAATTTATGTCTATGGTACAAGTCAACAAATAAAACCTACCTTTATTAAAAGTTTTGATACATCTGTTATCGTATATACAGACTTCTCTGTAAGATTTTCAACATAGACACCTGATTTGACATCTTCTCTAATCTGGAAGAAAAAACCAACACAAGTCCTGAGAAGACTACGTCATCAACATCAAAAAGAGTATTTTTTTTTTTTTTACAAGTGCTAAATTTCCTTTTACCTGGAGATTTCCTTGATTAGGATCCAACAAATCTGTGATTTGTTCATTGTAAATCTGCAAAAATAAGTTGATGGATTGAGCAGAAGAAGTTACAAGGTTAAATAGGCCTATCAAACCTGAAAGAATAGTATTTAACTATATACCTCAAGTAAAGAACAGTGACACTGATACTTTAGTTGTTTGTCAGCATGCTTAATTTGCTCCTGCAAAAGAAGTTCGGGCCAAATTTAAGAAAAATATAATTCAGTAACAATTTCAAACGATTTAAAGCATACCTCATTTATGCGAGCGAAGAGATGCTCAAAAACTCGAGGGGTTAAGCCTTGTTGATCGCTAGATAAGTTCTCCTCCAACAATGCATTGGATGGACCCCACATAGTATAAGTCTTTCCACTTCCCGTCTAACAACAATAAATTTGCAGATTAGATAGTATCACCAATCATATGTTAATGCAAATGCAAAAGGAAACCAATAAAACTTCAAACATACCTGCCCATATGCAAAAACTGAACTGTTGAATCCTGCCATACAATTTTCAACAAGAGGCGCTCCTACGAGCTGGAAAATATCAAGCTGCAACAGAATAGTTGAAAAACATTAAGAACTTTATCTACAATCCTCTATTCAAAAATCTTCCGAAAATCACATTGATGAAGATCATGCCTGTGTTGCTTCTGTGTCGGCAACCGAGTCAAACGTAAACGTTTGCCCATTAAATGACAAAGAATCACCAGAAATTTTCTGAACTATCATCTCTCCTTCATCGTTGTCCTCACGTGGCGGCCGCATTCGAACTACTACCTAAAGTTTTTTAATGAAAAGCAACAACAATCGAGGATGAATTTGAGACCCAAAAACGTGGAAAAGGGGACACAGCAATTTTATTATTTCAAAGTTCAGTTTTAGTACTTCAACCTCATAAAACAAATAGAGCAGCTTAATATACAACTGTTCGATGGAAATTCTGAAAAAAAATTCCACTATAAAGGTTCCTAATTTTCTCAAAAACTTAATTACAGTACATGACAACTCCCCAGAAACCTGAACTTGGAGAAAATACAATATATCAGATTCTCGCCATCATCTTCTGAAACCCACTCAAAATAATCTCAAAATACAATATACAAATATATATATATATATACTTGTAGCAAACAATTCGAGTCTCTTAGTAATACCTCGTCTATATTTTATCTACCGTTTCTTTTTCCTTTTTTCTGCATTCATACAACATAGACTGACGCCAGAATTAGAAGCTCATACCCACAGTTGGAGTGTAAAATATATGCATATAAAAATACATAGGAACTCAATTTAGACAATGTGAAGGAAATTTTATAGCGTTTCTGCAATAAAAAAATACGCAAACCAAAGGATCCAAAATTTTCCCACCAACTAAACACATAACATAATCAAATAGAGAAGTCAACAGAGTTCCAACAAAAAAAAAACCTGAACACCAGAGTCAGAAGTTCCGGGGACAGAATTCTCAGGCACCGTCTCCATATTCAGCTTCCTCTTAAGAGGGTTAGACGACGGCGGACGGGGCGGTAACGGACTCTTCAACTTGGCGGCGGCAGGCGAATGCTTGGAATCGGAAAGCAACGAGTTCGGATCTGACGGCGGAGCATTCTCTTTGGATGACTTCTGCTTCCGAGCCGACGGCCTTGGCCTCGCCGGACTAGGGTTTTGCGACGGCGGAGGATCCGTCTCCCTCAAGATCGTACTCTTCGGCTGCATGTAGTGCTTCATTTCCTGCAATTCTAGAGAGAGAAAGAATTCTAGAGAGAGAAATGGGAGTGAGACAGAGAGTAGGGTTTGGATGAGGAAGACAAGGAAGCGAGAGAGAAGGAGAAGAGAGAGAATGACAGAAAGAGAGAGAGAGAGGGAGATTGTAGCCGTTGAAGGAAGAGAGAGTCGGGGAAGAAGAAATTTGAATTTTTTGGGGGAGGGATTGATTTGGAGGAAAAAGCACGTGTGTAGGGTCGTTTTTTAATTATTAATTTTATTTTATTTTTAAATAAAAAAATTAATTTAAGAAAGAGACAGAGAGAGAAGCGAATAAGCTTTTTTGAATTTGTGATCGCGATGTGATCTGGAGCGTTGTTATTTTTTGTTTCTTGGCAATTTAGAGGAACCCAATGCGCATATAAATGGGGCCGGAGGGCCCACTTGTTCGCTTGCAGTACGTACTTCGACGGTCGAGATTTCTTTTTGTTCGTGAGCATATGTATGATTGAGTCCCCACGTCATCTACGCAGGATTTTAAATGTCCACCTCTGATCAACTATGAAATTTTGGGTTCTTGATGGGTCCAGCCCGTCGGATTTGGAAAATGCAGAGCCGGTTATTGGGTAAGGCATTGCCTGGGTGCCCGCAAGAACAAGGCCCAATAATCATTCTGTATATTAAATATTTATTACTTTTGTATTGACGTAAAAACTTTTTCTTTTCTTTTCTTTTTTTTTTTATAATTTTATATCGATGTTCTGTAAATTTTAAATTTGACATTTTAATCTCCTTTTTATTTTTTATTGTATAATTTCAATATTAAAGTATATTAGTTCATAATATAGTGACAGACATTTGAAAATATAATGATATCTCAAAATTGATCATTTTATTGTCTAAATCTATTTCATTTTGACAAATCATATCTTGGGAGATAAAAGGTTTTGATGCATGTATAGAGTCCATCTGTATAAATCATTTTATTCTTGTTAGATAAGTTATAACTCATTGTATTTATGTATTGTAGACCTATAATTTATTAATTAAAAAAAATCTTTTATTGGAATTTATAGAGAAATATATTTTATATTAAAAAGAATTAAAATTAGATTAAGAAATTCAAAATTTTTGTCCAAGGCTTCTAATTTTATTAAATCAACTTTGAAAGTATGAATTCGGTCTAAGTTATTTTTTGTTTAGAGTTTGTCAAGCCAATAAAGAAAGAGTCATCCTATGTTGGATCAGCTAATAAAGATAGAGTTTACGTTTAGATGGAGCCATATAGAATACAATAATAACCAATCTAACTATAATTTTGGTATTAAAGAGCGGGCTATGTGTGAAGGGAAAAGTTAAAGAGATGAAAGTGAAAGAGTAGTTAAATTTATAATTAAAACACAGAAATGAAATGATGTAGTTTTATTAAATAAAAATTTTAATTTATAACATAAAATTGTTTTGTAAATATGAAACTAAAAATTATTTTTTATTTATCAATAATAAATATTTTTATATTGATTATAAAAAATGTTTCACGGTATCCATTTTTTATCGTGCAATTTAGTGTCAAAATTATTTGGAACTTTTGCTATAAAATTATGTCTATATATCTTACGTAATTGTCATAATTTTTCAATAGCTGATTTAAAAATTATAGTAAAAATTTTGTGGCTTATACCTAGTTTTTTTTTATGGTAGTGATTTATTGCAAATATATCAGTATTTTTTTTATAGTGATTTGATGCAAGTATCTCAGTGTTGTTGGCTGTAATTAATTTTGTCAAATCCTTAACAAAAATAGAGCAAACGGATCAATTTGACATATGCTATAATTTATTATTGATGTACATTGTTTAATTTTATTTATAATTTAGATATAGAAACGTAAGGACGACATTTATCTATATTTTCATTTTTAATAATAAAAAACTTAGTTTTATCCTTATACGTTTTTACTATATTTTTCCTCACATATATATATATATATATATATATATATATATATATATATATATGTGCAACTATGCCCTGGTCACATCCATACCGGGCTCAAGAGTTGTGGGTTCAAGTAACATTCCTGCCCTTTATAAAAATTATTATAATCTTGATAAAATGCATATGGTCTTATGTCAATTGACAATAGTTTTTTCTTTCACTAATACGTTAGGAATATTTATAAGTTTATTACTTAATACATATTTTCTTCTTCTCTTTTTTCTTTTCCTTTATTTTCTTTTATTTATTTTTTAATAATAAAGAATGCACATTGGTCAAGGGATTGTGAGACTTTTTTTTTTAGTTAATAAGGAATTGTAACATTTCTCACATCACAAGTAAATAAATACAAAAAAATTCAATAGTTTTAAAGGTTCAGAAAGCAACGAAAAAAAAACCATAATGATTTAAAAAATTAAAAAGAAACAAAAAATTATTTGAAAATTTAAAAATTATATATAAATCAAGTCTACCTTTTGACACAGAAGTTTGACAAAAATTGCAGGTTATATTTTCTTAATAAAATTGTGAAAAAGTAGTTATACCTTTTGACCAATAAAAATATCATTAAAGCAATTGGTTCAATAAAATCATGATTATCAATAAAATATAGATTTTATGTATATAATATTATTGATGCACATAAAGATTGACATCAATAATATTACCAATCAGCCATTCATAATATTGACATAAAGATTGAAATACGAAACCACCATTCAGCCTTTCAAAATAGAGATCTAAATAGAGAATGCTCTTTACCGTCACGTGTAACCTCTTTTCCTTTCACATTTTAGCCAATTAATATTTCTTTTATAATAGCTTCGTATTCATTTACACTAGATTGTAGTTTGGAAAAAAAAAACGTTAAAATATTTTTACAACTATCATGAAGAATTTAAAATATAAATAAATATAATAAAAAATAATTTGAAATTTTAAAAACAATAATAATTAATTGCCCAATATGTCGTATTCTTTTCACACAAAAGTTGTAGGTTATAACCTTTTTGCTAAAATTTATGAAAAAATATATTGAGATATTGATATAACCATTAAAACTTTCAAATTGACAATTTAATTATGGAATACACATAATTGTCAAAGTGCCACTTCTTACTTCCAAATCATATTTTACCCTCTATATCAATTTTGTGATTATATATATATATATGATCAAAATTCCACCAATTTATATTACTTTTATAACAAATTTGCATCTATATACATTTAATTGAAGTAAACATGTACCCACATAAGAAACATATGTACATTCTTAGTAATTATAAATTTACAATTGCATGTATTTGAGAAGAACTTAATCTTACTTACATATAATAATTTAATATGTAATAACTTAATAGAAAACTTCTTCTTGCTATTTTTTGTTTTTTCTTGTTTTCATTTCAAAGCTAATTTATATTTTTTCCAAATATTAATGATTTATTAAACAATTAATAGATGAAAAGTTACATAGACATAAAACATACCTTTAATTGAAATATCAATATGAGTGTTTTAAATTGTTGTTGTACTTTAAATTAATTTTAGAGAACCATTACACATTATATTTCTACTGTAGTATTATATATAAAACAAATTTGTATATTATAAAGTTCTAGGTATATAAAAATTATATTCTGTTAATTAGCTACATACTACTATCCTAAATCAGATGCATTTAAAAAAAAAAAAAAAACAAAAAGGAAAACTCACCAACTTGTTACACAGTTGGAGAACAAAAATTAAAAACTTAAATTCTATAAAGAAATATAACCGGTTATACAGGTAGACCATTGACCATTTTTCATTTGTGTATGGAAAAAATATGTTGGTACCGATGCCTTAGGGTACTATAGAATTTCCCTTAAATTACAACAATTCTCAGATCCTTGACTTAATAGTAAGTGATCAGATCCAGTATCAACATGCATATTTGTGTTGTTGATCTAGTATTACATATTCACATGTTACTCAGAGTATACACCGTACAAGTAAAATTGATGCTAATGCATCCGTATTATATATAAAATTATAAATTATCTTATAAATTATAAAATTAATATTATTATCCTCAAATTTAAAAAATAATTATATATTATGTCTAATTTATAAATGCAGAGTATTTTCACCTTCTATATAGTAACTTTTTAATTGTTATTTTAGAAATAATTATAAATTGCTCGTGACTTATAAATATGGTATATTTTCACCTTCTACACATTAACTTTTTAACAGTTGAAAAATAATTTTTTGACTAATTTAAAGTAATTTACTTTTCATGAATGCCACTTATTTAAGCTTCACATAAAAAAAAAAATCTCTGAACTACAAAAATTTATCTGTTTTTAAAATTTAAAACTTATCGGTGACAATTTCATAATAAAGTAATTTGTTGGCCCGGTTGACAAAAACCCTATTCAATACATATATATCTATATATAGTAGAATGTAAATGTTAGAAAAGAAAGCATGCATGCAAAGTCCAACGTGGCGCAAAACCCTAATTGCGTCCACTGCGTGTCGCTCTCTCCAACCCCATTGACGGCCATTATTCTCTCTCACTCAGCTCCAATACAAACAGTCTCTGACCCTTTACCCAACGACGCGGCAAACCCCGAGGCGATAAGAATCAAAACAATTATTATGATTCCCATCCAAAACCACCAATTCAATTCTTATCCACTGCATGCATGCGTACACAACATCAGCAACAACTGCGCCACCAAAACCAAACCCCCAACTACGTACTAGAAAACTGAATCCCATAGGAAATGATTTTTCTGTTTCATTTAATTTTCTTTTTTCTCAGCAAAAATCACAAAAAAGAAACCCATCAGAAACCCACTCTGCCAGCTGCCCCTTTTAATTTTCTCAGATGGTCACTGCGTGTTTGTTTGTGAGAGAAAGTGATAGAAAGTGCGAGAGAAAATTGAAAAAGGTTTTCGTCATTTTCCTTTCGTGTTTAAAATACGCGGCACGCCGTTTGTGTTCTTAATTTGCGTGTCCAAACACTGGATCTGTACCCCACTCTCCCTGCCTTTCTATACACTATATAAGCACCACCGCATGTATTCTTCTTCGTCACCAAACAAAAGCTTGAAAAAAAACCCTAAGAGAGAGAGAGACTTTTCTATAAATTAATAATCATGGCCCATTTGATAAGATCACCGGCGGCGAGGCTCACCTCTGTCGTCGTCTTCCTCTCCCTTCTCTTCGTCGGCTCGCACGGATATCGAGGAAGAAAAGTGGGAGGTTGGACGGAGGTTGAGGACGTGAAGGAGAACCAGGAGGTTCAGAATCTGGGGAAGTTCTCGGTGGAAGAGTACAACCGGAATATGAGGGAGTCTCACCCGAGCAATGGCAGCGGAGAGTTGGTGTTCTCGGAGGTTGTGGAGGCGCAGAGACAGGTGGTGTCTGGGATCAAGTACGACCTGAAAGTGTTGGCGGCGACGAAGAACGGCGAGACGAAGATGTTCGACTCGGTGGTGGTGGTGAAGCCATGGAATCACTCCAAGCAACTCATTGACTTCTCGCCTCGGTCCGAGACTTTGCATTTAGGGTTTGGTGGTGGTGGTGGGCAAGTTCATGGCAAAAATTGATCATTTTCATTTAATTAAGGAATAGTCATGGCGGTCTTTAATTTGCATGTAAAAATCTGTATTTTTTTTTATCATAATATTTGGTGTTTTTGTGATGGGAATAATGAATGATGGTAGTATGTATGTAAATGTTTACATGCAGCTTTGTAATGTGCAAGAATCAAGTATGAAATAATAAAAAGTGAAATTAGAAAGTAAATAAATGTTTAATTTTTATGATGTGTTGATGATGTACAGAGAGAGAGAAAGAGAGAGAGATTATTTGAGAACTATGTACGTATTAAGACTAATGTTCACTTAACGTTGACAAATTAATAAAATCTTTTTCTTTTTTTTGGGGTAAAAGACAAATTAATAAAATCTATATATAAAATATATAAATCAACCAAGTTAATAAAACAGTACTAGTAGTACTACTAGCTACTACATCAGTTAATTTAATAAGTTGGCATATATTAATATATTAATGAAGAATATTACTGAAGATGTAAAGGTGGTGGAGACTGGAGATCGAATTCATGAGTGACAAACCTTAAATTTGTCAGAAATGCGTAATTTTTTTGAGAAATCATAAAATACGAATGAGAAATTTATTTGAGAAATCATAAAAATGATTATTTCAGCTCTTTCTAGCCAAAAAATATTATATGTTATATGTTTGTAACTAAAAATGATGTCAGTGCCAAAAGTTTTTAATAAAATTTAAATTTTTGAACAATAAGAATTTTTTTTATGATAAAATTAGATATTGTGGTTATACTTACTATTTCTTGTAATGAAAGAGAGAAAATATGAGATAATGATATACCAAACGCGACCAAAAAGTTGTTGCTTTTAATCTTCTATATAAATTATATAGTTTATATAATTATATATTTGAAGCATGCTCATATTGATAGAGAAATATTTTTGTCCTGAATTTGAGTCTGTGTTCTTTTTGTGTGATAGGGAAGAGAAAAGACCTAAAAGCCAAACGTAAGAATAATGAAAGAAAAAAAGGTGAAAAAAGAGAAAAGAACAAAAAAAGAAACGTAAAAAAAAAAATGAGGGACAAGCTTAAAATAATCTTAACATTGCTGATTTTAATGTTATAGTACACAAATAATTTTAAAATAATCTTTACAAATTATGGCCTTACAACTGCTTTATATTATTTTTTTATATTTTAGTTATTGATTTGAATATCGGAGTATTTTTGCTCAAAATAAATCGATGCCCTAAGTTCTAACTTTTTTTTGGGTTCTTAAATTAAATATGTGAATTACTCATTCAAGCAAGTATAAGGATCTAATTCGTTTTCTGATTAAAACAATAATATTATTTTCTTTTATTTGTTTTTTTTTTCAAACAATTGAGATGACTGATATTTTGGGGGAATCAATCTGTTTTTCTTCTTGTATTTTCTTATCAAATCAAATATAGAAAAAAAAAATGTTTGCATTTTTTTTTTTGTCCCAAGCGTAATGCGCACACACACATATGTATGTGAATTATGTCATTCTTAACATTACTCGAATGTTTTGATTCTGCAATTTTGTGTTACATAATTGTGTGTGTCTACATAGACCTCATATCCTAGGCTAGGCATCTCATATATCTCATGTATATGAGCTAGGTAGAATCCGTCAATTTATCGAGGTTAGAAAAGTAGCTCATTAATCTTAAAAGTACAATAGACAATAGAAATATAATCAATCAATTTATAAAAATTCAGTAAAAATAAAAGATAATAAATATTATATATTTATTTTTTTATTCATGTTTAACTATGTATCACCTAACTGTACCTTAGCATATATAAGCAATAAAACAAAAAAAAAAAAATCGTTTCTGTATATACTTGCCAAACAAGCTATAATTAATTAATTAATTTAAGGGTTAAATTCGTTGACATGTAAACTGAGAAACAATCAGGTGGTCATTGAACTTGGTAGAACTACCTAGTCCTTCCATTCAATATTTGACACGTGTCACAGATATGCTTACGGGGCTTCCAAGTCATAATGTTCAGAACACTGCCGGGCATTTCATTGACCAAACCATCGGCCACCGACACCGCCTGGGTCAACACTGCCTACCAATCCGGTGATAGCAATCAATGAGTGTTCAAAACCCAAAATGAATATTACATATATATATATATATATATATATATTTACATATAAATTAAGTTAAATAGTTATACTCAAAGAATCCCTCACATTTATCTATTTTTTAGCTAGTCTAGGATGGAGCCCAGTAGGCATTTTGTTAACACATGTCAAATGAATTGGAAGACTTTCTAGAATTACCACGTTCAACTTCGATACTTCGCATTCTTTATTTATTTATATATTTTTTATATCACTTTCATTTAGAAATAATTTTTTAGGCTTCTTCTCGGGGGATAATGTGGTAATGTGGTCTTGCACCTAGAGGTATAGCTTAACATAAAGAAGTTGATCGAGCCCTTACTCTCGCTTGTAAGAGTTGCGGTTCGAGTCTTAGCAAACCTCCATTAAAATTTCAGATATATTCAGCCCTGCTAAACGTCGGATGGAGGGAGAACTGTTAGTTGAAACATTTATTTTATCATTGTCCGAATAATAATTATTATTATTATAAGAACTATAGCTTTTAAAACATTTATTTCCAATAAACATTTTAAAACTCTTTTAAGGTGCATCTGTTTTGCGCCACGAATCGTTTTTCTTGGCTAGGAGATTGGGCAAAGTGAGTGTTAATTGACGGAGCTTCTTTCAGTTTAGCAATGCACATATCAAACATATGCAACTCTTGCAGATAAAGCAGATGAACTTGGGATGAGATAAATATAGCAGTGTGTCATTGTCATACTAAATATGTCTCAAAAAATCATCAACTTTTGCAGTAAACAGAGCCATTGTTTGGTGCTTAATGAGAAAAATTAGCCTAAATACTCAAAAATACTAAATCCATCCTAAAGTGTTTTAAGCGTGAGCTTATAACAATATTAAAGCCTTGCAGATCAAGAATGCATTTTCTAACAATTCCTGTAGATTAGTATAAAATAAAATAACCTTAGCACAGCAGGAAATGCTGTATAATTATGTACGAACAGAGCCATTGTTTTGCAAATGCATGCATGTTAACTTTGAGCTTCGAATTTTTTTGTGTTCATCACATTCACAAGCAACCAATGCTTCCGCTTTGGAAGTATCCGTTTTGCTTGACAGCACAGGGTAAAGTTCACCATTAAATTGCTTCAATGATTTCTATCATGTCACTTGTAACGCTCTGATGCCAAGCCAGAAGATCTAGCATTGCGAATATATCTTTCGCGAAAGGCTTCGAATCGTCTCCTGCTAAGAATTCTTGCACCACGTTATTAACTTCGATCAGGCTGCATCCGGGGGTCTTCTTCATGTTTTATTCCTGATGAGTTTCCTGATCTTTGACACACTCTCCCACTTCCCAATATCTGCGTAAATATTGGACAGCAGGACATAGTTCCCTATATCATCTGGTTCAAGCTCTGAAAGTTGTTCCATTGCAATAACAGCAATCGCAACATTGCAATGAGTCCTGGAAGAATTTAACAAAGAGCCCCAAATCTTTGCATCTGACTTCATTGGCATCTTCTTTATTGCCTCCAGAGCTTGATCAAGGTGTCCTAATCTTCCAAGAAGATCAACCAAACAACCATAATGCTCAACTTCTGGCTCTATATTGTAATCTTTCCTCATGGAATCAAAGTACCTTAACCCCTCGGTCCAAAAACCAGCATGAGTGCAGGCTGATAGAAGGCCAAGAAATGTAATGCCATTAGGTTCAATCCCTGATCTATGCATTACTCGAAAGAGCTCGATTGCTTCATGAGCCCTACCGTGATTTGCCAGTCCTCCAATCATTGTACTCCAAGAAATTACATCCCTCTCCAACATCTGATTAAACAACTGCAAAGCTGGATCAATGCAGCCACATTTTGCATACATTTCAATCAGGGCATTACATATACAAGTAGACCTCAATAACCCATTTTTGTCCGAGTAAATGTGAATCCATTTCCCAACCTCTAGAGCTCCGAGCTGTGCACATGCTGGCAGCACGGACACAATACTGATCTCATCAGGCTCAATACCCAACATTTGCATTTGCCGGAAAATACCCAATGCTTCTGCGTAGCATCCTATTCTTGTGTACCCAGAAATCATTGCTGTCCAAGAAACAATAGTCTTATTAGGCATTTCCTCAAACAGGGTTCGTGCCCTTCTCATTTGTCCTAATTTAACATGCCCAGAAAGAAGACAATTCCAAGAAATTGCATCTCTTTCATCCATATTCTCAAACACCTTTTGTGCATCTGTCAAATTGTCGCACTTTGTGTACATATCTATTAGAGCATTATCAGTGATGGAATGGGACTTTGGCCCAAATTTACAGAGTTGAGCATGAACTTGCCTACCAAGATCCTGACACAGAAGCCCAGCGCAAGATTTTACCACAAAGGGGAATGTGAATTTATCAGGAAAAATGGGATTTTCAGACAGTGGGTGTCTTAGCATTTGCTTGTACAGAGTCAGGGCTAGGCTATTTACATCATTATGCGTATAAACTCTAATCATTGCGTTGAACAAAAAAACGTTTGGTTCAAACACTTGTTGGAAGAGCAACCTAGCGTAACCCACCTCCCCATTGTAATCACACACATCCAGCATTTTTGTAACCAGGAAGTTGCTCTGTGATAATGGGAGCTTGACTATGTGAGCGTGAATTTTCTTCAACTCCGCCATTTTGGTACAATTTCGCAACGTGGGCACGAAAACGTTTTCCAATTCTCTAATAGTTAAGGCCTTGATTCTTCTAGACATCAATGAGTTAGGACCCTCAGTGAACTTAGTATTTCAGGCAAATTGGGTGTAGAACAAAAAGAGGCTTAGATGTGTGATGGTCGAGAAATATCAAAGCTTTGAACAGAAAATCATCTGACTGCTTGGGGAAGAGGAAAATCACTTTGATATGTACATGGAAATATTTTAGAAAATGAACCAGAGACAGAAATTGGCAAATCACCTCAGGAACTGTTCAAAGAACTTGCTACTTGATCAGGGATTACAAGCTCATGCAGCAGTAGTGAGAATGGGACTTGGGTTGGATTTGATGTTGAACAATGACCTTATAGATATGTATGGTAAATGTGGTAGGACGGGTACTGCTGCTGTAGTGTTTGACAAAATGCCTGAAAGAAATGTGGTTTCTTGGACATCTCTAATGTGTGCCTACTTACAAGATAGAAATGCCAGAGGTTGCCTGTCTCTTTTTGTTCACATGAGATTTTCTGCATCTAAGCCAAATGAGTTCACTCTTTCTACCAACCTTAAGGCTTGTGGGATTCTGGGTATTCCTGAGATTGGGATGCAGATTCATGGTATATGTGCTAAATCTGGTTTTGAATGCATCAATGTCGTGAGCAATTCTCTCATGGACATGTATGCAAAATGTGGACGAATTAGTGATGCAGAACGAATGTTTAGCGCTATGCCAGTTCGGAATCTTATTACTTGGAATGCAATGATAGCCGGATACACGTCGCTAGAAGGAAATGGAGAGAAAGCTCTGCTTTTGTTTCGGAAAATGCAAATACAAGGAGAAGTCCCGGATGAATTCACATTCACAAGCACGCTAAAGGCTTGTAGTGTTCTTGGAGCAATTCGGCAAGGAAGCCAAATACATGCTTCCTTGATCACAAGAGGGTTTCCTTGTTGGGTTCAGACTACTATTGCAGGTGCTCTTGTTGATCTATATGTCAAATGCGAGCACTTATTTGAAGCTCGGAGAGTATTTGATCAAATCACACAGAAGAATATAATATCTTGGAGTGCACTGATTCTTGGCTATGCTCAAGAAGGCAATCTATTAGAAGCCATGGAGTTGTTTAGGCAGCTCAGAGAAAGCACTCAAGTAGATGGGTTTGTTCTCTCAAGCCTAATGGGTGTGTTTGCTGATTTCGCGCTTGTAGAGCAAGGTAAACAAATCCATGCTTTTACCGCCAAAGTCCCATCCAGTTTAGATTTAACAGTAGCTAATTCGATTCTGGATATGTATCTCAAGTGTGGGTTAATGGACGAAGCAGAAAGACTATTCAAGGAAATGCATTCCAAAAGTGTTGTCTCTTGGACAGTCATGATCACCGGCTACGGAAAACATGGTCTTGGGAAGGAAGCCATAGCTCTTTTCGATAAAATGCTGTTAGACAACATAGAACCTGATGCAGTCGCTTACTTAGCCGTGCTCTCAGCCTGCAGCCATTCTGGACTAACCCAAGAAAGCCAAGAATACTTCTCAAGATTGTGCGCTGACAAGCGAATTAAACCAAAAGTTGAGCATTATGCTTGTATGGTTGATCTCCTCGGCCGAGCTGGTCGCTTAAAAGAAGCTAAAAATCTCATTGAGAACATGCCTCTGAAGCCAAATGTGGGAATTTGGCAGACACTGCTTAGTGCTTGTAAAGTACACGGAGATTTGGAAATAGGGAGGGAAGTAGGAAACAAACTTCTGAGTTTGGATGGCGAAAATACAGTAAACTACGTGATGATGTCCAATATCTACGCAGACGCTGGCTACTGGAAAGAGTGTGAGAGACTAAGAGAAATGGTGAAGATGAAAGGGTTAAAGAAAGAGGCAGGACGTAGTTGGGTGGAGATTGATAAGGAGGTACACTTTTTCTTTAATGGAGATGAGACTCATCAATTTATAGAGAAAATTCATGAAGTTTTGAAAGAAATGGAGAAAAAAATGAGAGCAGAGATGGGTTATGTTCCTGGGGTCAAATTTGATTTGCATGATGTGGAAGATGAGTCCAAGGAAGAAAGCTTGAGAGTACACAGTGAGAAATTGGCAATTGGGTTTGCATTGGTTTGTGGAGGTTTTGAAGGGACAAGAACAATTCGAATTTTCAAGAACCTGAGGGTATGTGGGGAATGCCATTCCTTCATTAAGGGCTTATCAAAGGTTTTGAAGTTGGTGTTTTTGGTCAGAGATGCAAATAGGTTTCACAAGTTTGAGGATGGTTTGTGCTCTTGTGGAGATTATTGGTAATGTACTTTTCTTCAGTCTTTCGTCTCTAGTAGCAGGGATTTTCGTGAAAAGAATTTATCACAAGCTCTTGCTTTCATTGATTCTGTTTGGTTATATTTGTTATTTTCTGTTTTCTTATGACAAAGCCAATTTTTAAATAAAGAAATAAACAAACAGAACCAATACTTTAGGGTCATTTTTTATTTCGGGACTAAATACGTGAGACAGTAATTAAGTTTACAAAGCGTTTTCAAATTTTAGAACAGATGGCTTTTTCTTTCAACATTTCCTAGATCTCAAACCAAATGTAAACCTCTTCTTTTTATTTTATTTTTTATTTCTCAATCACCTAAATTGACCAAAAACCTGTAAGAAAGTAAAGGGTTTTCTCTAGGAGAGGAGAAAAAGTAATAGTTTTGTTGACAAAAACCTGGGCCATAAATTTACATGGAATTGAATTTATTTAGTAGCTGAATTGAATTATAGACAATTTTGCTTGGTGCGCATCTTTCTGCATCAACGGTACGCACCTAGCAACCCCGCTGAGGAATGCAAAAGATTCGCAACCAAACCCACAAAGAAAGAGGAGAGAGAGACACAGAGCACAGCAAGGGGTAAGACAGAATGATACGGAATGATAAACCCTGATCCAATCAATCGACTTCATGAATGTGTACATCCACATGTAAGTAACAACTTAGAAGCAACATTTTTTTGGCAGCAAACCAACACGTGACTTTAATCTTTTTAACTCTCTGTTTTATCTACAATACCGGCTTACCTCTCTACCATTCCTATCTATTATATGGGAATTCAGCAGAATCCTCGATTACTTTAAACGGCTGCGGATGCTGGCCATTGCAGTACAAATTCCACATCTTGAAGTATGCTCTTTCCAGATTTCTCACCTGAGGTTTTACGTCATAATAGTTGCATCAGTTAGCCGCTTAGCTCTACCACCCATTTAACAATGTTGAAGAAATATAATTTTCGAATAAGTTGTATCTATGAAATATAATCGATGAATACTCAAGAAGATCACAAAGTAAATAACTACAACTTCTACAAATTCAAGATCTAACAGAATGGCATATCTACTGTGTGCAGTGAAGTCCCAAACAAGAGTTATAGTAAAATTATAGACAAGTGGATAAAAGATCTGCAAACTTACCCAGCGTGGTGTGTCGAATAAAGGACAAGTCAATCGAGCTGCTTTAAGTCTATTGGTAAGATCCTGGAGCTTTGGGCGATTTAAAGCAAGTGAGACTGCCTTCTCTTCATATTCCTTCAAGCTTTTGAGTATTTTGCATGGACGTAACAGAGAAGTGAGAAAAGAGGAAACGACAACAGTATGCAAAATTTATCACGTGAATTACCAGAAAAGATGCTCACGAAGATGATTGATGGGTTTTTTACATTTTTCTTTTTACACTTTCTGAATGGTGAAATGGCAGGATTATTTAGTGGAGAAAACCAAATATGTTAACCATATGAGATTACTTTTTGTTCCCCTTCTCTAAATGCATCAAGATTAACATAATTAGCCACCAAGTGGCTTCATTTATCTCCAGTTTCACATAGTATTCTAATTGCATAGCAAATTCTGGAAATTAACACAAAACCAACAAGCTCACCCTAGGACCCTCCAGTAAGAAAGCACATGTCGAGATAAAACCTTGTGAGTTACACTTTAATAGGGAAAAGGTTTACAGTTAATGAACAAACGGCTAATTTCAACATATGTAAAATCCTTTACATGTTTAGAAATAACCAGGATAATTACCTGTTAACTATCATCTCCTCCCCTATGCCAGTGGCCAGACACAGCGATCCAGCCACTCTTGTAGCCATTTTCTCAAGGGGAAGTGTCACCATAGGAAGACCAGCCCATAGAATATCAGTGCCTGTTGTGTGTGCATTGCATAATGGCCTGCTCAAGAGAGAATCCAAAGAGCAATTATCATAACATGGAAGTCATAAAAAATAATCAAGCACAAATTTGTTATACAAGAGAGATTTGAAAATATTAATATTTCTGTTAGTATGTTTACGTGTCAAGGAATAGATCTGCTAAAGCACTGCGTTTGATATGTTCACCCTTCAGGGCAACATCTGTGAAAATAATCTGATCAGGCTGTACACCTCTTTGAGCGGCATCTGGAAATAATAGAACCCGTATAAAGGATATTAGCTCCGAAAGAAGGGATTCAAGTCAAAAGGCGTTCAAGGAAAATGCCAATAAAGAATCAAAACAATTATAAAATGCCCATACAGTTGCGTAGTCTTGTCTCGCCAGCAGCCGGAAATCTGAGAAGCCAAAGTGCACTGTTCGGGACCCTCCTAAGGATATTGCACCTATATCAACAGAAGCAAAGATGACTATAGTTCCCAATAGTTTTTTGTACAGGGGAAGATATATCGGTAATAGATTCCTATCTTATAGCCTTTTTTAGACTAATCTTTGGCATGAGATAAGATGAAGGAAACAAGCTTCAGACAACAGAAAGAAAAGAATATGGGGGAAAAAAAAGTTACTATAAGAAATAGGAGCGTAGGATTTTCAGCTTAGGAGTCTTATTTAAAAGAGAAACATGAAAGTCCACCGATATCGATATTTTGTCGATATATCCGCTGATATTTCCATACAATCATACCATTGATAATTCTCTCGACACTGATATTTTAATCTTTGCACAACATATCCTAAATAATATGAATTATAGAAGCTAAATTTACCATGTGTTGAAAATATCAGGATCCATCTTGTACAGCTGGTTGAAACAAGCAAAAATAAATTTGTCTTCTGGTAAACCATAACTGGATCTCTTGGGTTGGCACTTTAGATCCAATACATCACAATTTTTCTAAGAGTCAAGTAAAAAGCAGTAGTGAGATACCAATAATAGAAAACAATTTACAGGACATGAGGGACAATGCATGTATCACAAACCTGCTTATAATCATTTACAAAGTAGCAATGAGGAAGGTGGACAAGATTTTCAGAGTAAATGTGAGAAAAACGAGGCGGGGACACAAACTGCAATAATAGATGTCAGAGTCAGACATCCAACATAAAGAATTTAAAATCCAAACAAAGATCAAAGTAGAAAACCCCAAACCTCATCAGTAACTAAATAATGAATATAGTCAGCCCCTGTTGTTCCAGGAAATCCCATGTATGAAATCTGTATAGGAGCAGGCTGCATCGAAAATATTTCATTTCTTGCTCCCTGCATAGTGAGAAATGCCTAAATCAATAATTGAATAGTTAAGAAAACAACAGGCATCCAGAAATTCAGGAAAAGAAAGGTGCAATCAGCATAATTTTACTGTGGAAAAGAATAAAGCAAAGACGAAAATATGGTTGAACCAAAAGTTACAAGCAATCATAAATCTCAAATATTTCTACATAAGTTTTATTTTTGACAAGATCCCAGCCATCCAAACTCCAGATGATATGATACCTTTGTATAACCATTGAGATTAACAAGGATATGTATTTTATCCTCATTAATTAGCCTGGCAATCATATCTGACGACATGGATGAAACATCTATAAAGTGCTCCGCTTCTGACTGGATACGCAGCCTCCATTCAGAGCCATCATTTGCACTTAAAGCATAACAGAAGACCTGCAAACAATATCCACTTAACTCCCACCACAAACAACAGCATGAAAGAGACAAGATCAATGATGTTTACATAGTCAGAAACATATATTTTCAGACCTCAACATTTTCTCTGTTGTGCATGCCAAACACTGAGCCCATGAGATGAGACAGGGGATGGTTACCAAAGTCACTGCTCACATATCTGAAATCATAGAATTTCAACAAATAAACAAGGGCATAAATATGCAACAGCCTGTCCACCAAGAGAATGAAATATTAACTTGTAAACATACCCAACCCTCAGCCTTCCACTTCTGCCCTCACCCTTTATAGGCAAGGGTGCAGGATAGTTAAAAGGAGGAAGTGAATAACGAGCCGCAATGAGAGAGCAGTGTGCAGCATATTTACGACTACAAGAAACAAAAAATTTAATGCAAAATTAGATCAAGAGGACCCACTTTGAATAAAATGCCCATGAAAAAAATGCTACTCACCTGATTTCTAGTGCAAGCATCGGGTCAATTGGATACGCAATTGCATGGAAAGGCTGCACACTAGGAATAAGTGACATCTGAAGGGGAAGACTAAATTATATCAGTGCTGAACCAATGGTCAATCAGCGTAAAGGATACCATAGTATGCATAAAAATTAAAAATATATAAATAAAACCTTTATCTGTCTCCTTAGAATCCCTTCAACTTCAATAAATTTGTTCTCACGATCATCCCAGTCACAAACACACTGTACAAGAAAGTTACAAGTATCAAACCAGATATAATAAGATAAAAAAGATAAATCTATAATTTCTCGCCCAATGTATAAAACCCATGCAAAAAACATAAACTTTTTGTGACAAATCATTCATCTTTTAAGCCATTATCACTAGGGTTTTACTAGCATCACCATAGTGCTTGCTGCATACACAGAATCTCAACACAAGGCATCATCTTTGAGGCTAAAGGCACATAAGACCTCTAGTTTAACACAAGTTTATAAGCAACCTTAAAGTCCTGTATATGTATTCAGGCTCAATTTGAACATCAAATGCACTTGTTTATCCAACAAATAAAACTTATTTCACAGTTTAATCTTTTATTACCATATATTTTCGTTTCTTTTCGTAATTCTTTTGTTAGTTAACATTTATGTCTTGAGAAACAGAAATAAGTCAATATCTTGTCCTATCTTTTTCGATATACCAACTAAACATACAAAATTTTTAGGGAAAAAGAAACAAAAAGAGGTTTTCCTCTTTCTTTCCTTCCCCTTAGTTTATTTTGTGTATTCTTTCAGTCATCTTTGCTACATGCTTTATACCTAACAGAAGTTATGATCTTCCATCAAAAACGAGATTTTTTGAAAAGCTAGAATATCAACCATTCAGAAGTGGAAAAAGCAAAGCTTTAAAGGATGTAGTCACAGTATGACACATACATAACTTCTAAACATACCTGTAACGTGTGTAAAAGATTACAAGTGGCTTCTGGAAAATCAGGGCGCAGAAACAAAGCTTGCTTATAGCTTTTTATAGCAGCTTCAACATGTCCACTGTCAATTATCCAAATCAAGGAATTAATATGGCATAAAGAAACTGAAGAATGAATAATATCACTATATACCTGTCCTTATAAGCTGATGCTAGATTTGCATGTGCTTCAGCCATAGAAGGGCGAATGTTGATAGCCCGTACATAATCCTGAATGGCTTCATTAACTCTTCCAACCTCTTTATACGTGTTCCCCCTATTGACAAGTGCATCAGCTGCTAACGGATCAATCCGCAGAACTTCATTGTAGCAAGATATAGCATCCACATAATTACCCTGTGTACATAAAAAAGGGAAAAAAAATTATTGGCTTTCCAACCAGAACAAAGCTAGAAACAAAAAGGAAAATAATATGTTATGAACAACTGTACCATCTCTCATTCTTTCTTTAATAAGAGAAATTACTCATTCTTCCATGCAAGCATTTTCCAATTCAGAGTCGAGCAAGTGACAAAGATATAAAAAAGGATAAGGCATTACCTGCTGTTTGTATATAATCGCTAAATTGTTGAAAGGGGCAGAAAGCCCTGTTGTTACAGACAATGTTGCCTTATAACATGAAGCAGCAGCACTCATCATGTTCCTATACAATCAAAAGGGAGCTTCCTTAGAGATCTATGTGGGTGGTTGACCTAACACAGGAATATTATACATACTAAATCAAAAAAAAATTCAGACAGGTATTTCTATAGTGCATACCACTCCATGTATATATTCCCCAGGTTAGTAAGTGCTTGAGGATGGCTGGGTTGCAAAGCAAGACATTGCTTCACGAAAAAATGAAATAATGATCCGTCAATAGTGTAACAAGAAAACAAAGAAATGAAAGATCACAAGAGCATGGATAATGTGAACCTACACGATAGCATTGTACTGCTTCATCAGCTTTTCCAGCATCTTTCAGAGCATTACCCTTGGAGGAAGAAAGTAACACCAAAACGAATTAAGCTGAGAGTCTTAACACTTCATATTATCATGGATTGCAAATCTATCCAGTATCAAAGACGAAATGAGAACAGATGGCCTACCAAATTATTGTATGCCTCCAAAAATCCCGAATCACAAGCAATTGCTCGTTTATAATTGAGAATTGCCATTTCCAAGTTGCCTTGCTCATAATATATACTAGCCAAATTGCCTGACAAGAAGTTAATCACTGAGAAGTAAGATGTCAAACCAAGCCAAGCAGAACTCACTTCAAACTTCACTATCACATAGAACTAAGTAAAGAAAAACATCACAACCCAATAGAAATGGCAATGAAGAATATCATGTCAATCAAATAGGATAAAATACAGCTAGATATACTAGAATAAACAAGCACTTGAGTCTACATGGTCCTTTTGAGTCTTTAAAGTGTTCTTAATGATGTCATTCCGATCAGAAAATTTCATTTTGAAAAAGACAAATTATACACACCTATCTGCTAGAACAAATAGAGAGTCATGCAAGAGAAACATCATGGCATCAGATCCTAACTGCACCAAATGAAATAATCTTGAAAAAAGGAAGGATAGTCAACACCATGCTGCATACAAAACCAACTCAAAGAAGCATCCAAAAGGACATGTAAACCTTGTGATAGGACCTACCATAGGCCATAGCAAGATCTGGCCGCACTTGAAGCGCACGCTGGAAGCACACAATAGCATCTTGACGCATGCCCAGAGCCTGGAAAAAGTAAAATAACATTTTTCTTTCTCTTCTACCTGATGTTGCAAGCATTTTCAGCTACCCAGCCATATTAATATAAACAGTGTACCTTGTAAACATTTCCAAGATTTAGGCATGCATCAGAAAATGTTGGCTTCAGCTTTACGGCTTCCTGAAAAAAGAACGATATTGCAACTAACTTACAAAGCAAGTCTCTTCCAAAGAAAAATTACTTGCACAAAAGTAGTTTGATACAAAGTAAGTAGATTGAAAATATGATAAAGAAAAATTAAGTTTGGGGAAATTAAATTTGTGAATATGGTATTAGTATGGAGATGTGTTATATATATTAAATTTGTGTATATATATTCACCAAAAAAAAAAATGATGTATATATATATATATACATATATATATATATATATATATATATATATATTTCATCATGATTTGGAGATGCATGCCCCAACACAAATAAGGATGCACGTGCACATCTCAGGCTACATAGATGTGCCTATGCAAATGCGCACGCACTCCACAAGATGAAAAGGATCTGTATATGAAACCTTGTAATATTGAAGAGCCCTGTTTAAATCACCAGCCTCCATGAAAAGGCCACCAATATTGGACCATGCAACTGCAAAATTTGGCTGTATCCGCAAAGCCTCGACATAACAGTTGTATGCCTGACAACAGAAGTCACTTTAAGAGGTTAGAGACACTAAAGAATATAGATTTATTCCCAAAGACTATTCTATAAGAATTGAACATCGATACCAATTTAGATGCAAATAATAATACTAAAAAATGGCGGTGATAGTGATGGTGATGGTAGTGTTGGTGATGATGGTAATAAGACCAATAACCACATATGCAAACCAGGATACCATTTGCCATTTCATAATCAATCTGGTAAATGTGATGATGATGATGATGATGATGATAAGACCAAAAATCAAATATGTAAATCAGGATATCATACATCAATTCATATTCAAATTAGAAAGAAAAAGAGAGAAGTGAAACAGAAAAGGAGTTTAAGACTTTTATTACACGATTTAAGATCACTTCCTCATGCCAAAAAGGACAAAACAACCAAAGCTTAAGTTCAATGACATGGTCCCTTCTTGATCCTATTTTGATACTTCTCAGTACTATTCGTGGTATAATTATCAAAAACATGTAAGCAACATTAGAAAATAATTTTTCTTACCTCTTGTACTAAACCTTGAGCTTTCATTAAATTTCCCATGTTACTGTGCGCATCAACCTGCAGTAGCAAACACAAAGTTCATGTTAATTCTAAGGATCTAGTAGATGAAAAAATATGAAAGCACTGGAATAAAAATTACCAAATGAGGATTCAATGCCAAAGCCTGGCGACAACATTGAGCTGCCTCATTAAACCTTCCTTTTCGCAAATATGCACTTGCTAAGTTTGACCATGCATCAGCAAAATTTGGCCGAAGCTGCAATATGAAAAATAAATATTTTGACCCCATGTAAATAGACTATCAGAACTAAAGTCTGTAAAATATGTAGAACTCTAGCATTGGAGATGGAGAACTCTGAACAGTTGCTTTTCCTTCTAAACTGGACCAGAAACCCTCAAGGTACACTGTCAAACAGTTAGAGAAAGGTTGAGTACACATGAGTAAGTAGATTGATCAATGTAACATACCTCAATAGCAATTAAATAGTAGCGGATTGCAACATCAATATTGCCCTTCTCCTGTGGAAGAAAAGAGAATTAATATATATCAAACAGTTTTAGGCTAAATAATTAAGCATAGGAACCATAAAAGACACTAAGTACCTTCCAAGCATTTGCCATATTTCCATAGCACTCAGCAAAGTGAGGGTTAATTCGTAGAGCTTCTTCATTTTTTGCAATGCACATATCATACTCACGCAACTATACAAGAATAAAGCATATTATTTGGGGTCAAAACCATAGTGTATCAAACTAGATAAATCTCACAAAAAAAAAGACACTGAAGAACGTAATAATGCAAACACTTAAAGAATGATAATTAACATTAGAAACTTCTGAAACAACCTGGTAATGTATTGCACCCAAGAGAAGAAGATTATCAGTCCGTTGAGGGTTTCTTTCATAAACAGAGTTGCTGTGCTCTAATGCCTGCTTAAAATTTCCAGCTTTGTATTTCTGATGAGCAAGAGTCACAAGCATGTCTTCTTTAACTGCAATATAATAGAAAAGAGCAGCTTCAGTAAAATGTGATTACTCAGTGCCAATCAAAGATATATGTGATTTGAGTTAGAACAATCAACAATCCAGGCCCTAAAAGCCATTCCATAAGTGAGACCCATAAACATCATTTGAATTGTTTTATTAATGTCCATATTTCAACCTAGTTATCAAAAATATTAATTGTTACTGGGACAAACATTTTCTCCAAGGCAAGTGGTAATGAATAATTATCTTTTGTCAGCATAGTTTAAAGAGAAAGAACATGAAAATCTGCTCTAAGGTTAAAAGGGAAAAGCAGAGAATTTTGGTGTTTTGGAGCCTTACCACATCATTGCTTAAACAAACAGAATAAACAAAAAAATAACTATAAAAAAAGACAAGGGGTCTGCACGAGTAAAAAACATAAAATATGAAGAGGAAAGGAAAGAAGCTGGAAGCACAATGATATAGTATACCATGGCCACAATACCTCAACCTAATAAACCATAATACAGGTTAAACTGTGCTCAAAATTTTGGTAAATCAGCAATCGCCTTTACCAATTAATAAATTAAAAATATATATATACAATGAGACAGAAACTAAAAAGGATGATGATCATCCACAAGGACCAGCAGTCGCATTTATCAGGTTAGCCAATGGATTTAGAGTGAAGGAGAAAGAGGAAGAAGGGGGCATAGTAGCTACTCCAAACAATAACATTTCTTATCACTGATTCATGTCATGTACAATTCTCTAAATATGAAGGCACACGAGTAGAGCATCAAGACCAGCCAGCAGAGACATGGTTTTAATGTTAACATTCAATAGCTCAAGTTTCACACGTGCAAAATATACTCCATGACTTGTTTGCAATTTCAACAATTCCATTGATTTTTTTGCGACAAATGACAAATCAAACCCTTACATTTATACAACAGGTTTATGAACATACGGTAGGGAAACTCTAGTTTCCTAGTATACTAGGAGAGCGGCTTGTAATTGCAATCTGTAAGAGGTCAAACAAATGGATGTTCTCCTAAGCACCAGAATTGGGAAGGAGCAAAAAACTGATAAGATGGAGGAAGCCTGTTTCTCTCAGTCTTAGGATTCAATTAGATCTACTGCTAACAATGGTGAAAGAACAATAAAAAGAAAAATATTGAATATAAGGTGTCGAGGCCAACTAGCTACCTAAATAGCATATAAAGAAAAGCCTCAAAATCCAGTAGGAATAAATATTTGGGTAGACAAAGGAATGAATAATAAAGATTTACTTGCTTCTAATAAAGATCTAATGTCTGGATTATTGCATCTCAGCAACTGGAGTCCTATTTTCGGTAAATAGTCTCTATATGCCTGTGCATGGATTTACAAACATGCATACATGTAGTACAGAAAATTTTTTATTCTGAAAACAAACAAATGTTATTCTAGAGTAAGAGGATCTTAAGCAGTCTAGGAGTTGATCTCCATGACAACTCCTCTATTCACATAATCACATCTCCTTCTCTACTTTATGTTTTCATACCATCAGCTTCCCATATGACATCTAAACTTACCATTTTTCATTTCTTTAAAATTTTCTAACTCACGACATGCTTATCCACACAAGTAAAAAAATGATGAATTCATAGGTGCATGCCTGTTGACAAGTCAGACTCTTGCCATTAGATAAATCTTGTTCGGTCATCCTATGACACAAGTACCAAAGATGAAAAAGGAGCAGATCTTCAGTCATGATATATGGCTGTATAATAGTAATGTTATGTGGTTTATACTTGTATATGTATTCATTTCAAAAAATATCTGTTCTCAATAACCTATAATCGGACCTATTACTGATGTTGTCCGACCACAATAACAGTGTCTACTAATACCATACAAAAACACCATTAACGCCAGAAACCAAATCTATTTTTGGTTCCTACTTAGTATCTCCAACCAAAAAAAAATGTGTCAAAGAGAAAAAACCTGAAACTGTACTAGCAAATGCAAAATTTCCATAAATATTGGACTCAATTCAGTGAAAGGCCCTTCCTTTTTCTCCCCTAATCCCTTCTTTTCCCTATCCCGATTACAAATCATTTCGTAGAAAATTTGGGTAATCTTGAAAGATCAAGAAATTCAGCAAACAATACGATCTCTACAAGCAATCATTCTCCACAAAGAAAATACAATTAATATAAACAAAAATAAAAAGTACAAAACTATCAATTAAAAAAAAAAATTACTCATACAGAAAGTTCTAATCCCTTAAACTAACAGACTAAAACCTAAAAGCCTCAACAACCACCAATCCTCCCAAACCGTAAACTGACCAAAAATCAAAAACATAAAAAACACAAAATAAAAACCAAACCTTCATGAGAATCCAATGTCTGCGAGTGCTGGATGTTAGCGGAAGAAGAAGAAGAAGCACCAGCGCCAGAACCTGCGACATCCGATTGCAGAGCCAACGTGTCATCGGCATAGGCAGCCAATTGAAGCTGTGTCTGCTGCTGCTGCTGCTGTTGCAGCTGATTCTGGTAGTGATTGTGGTGAATCCGAGGATCGCTTTGCAACGAAAGCATTGCTTCGTGTTTGGATCAGAGAGGAAAAAGAAAAAATAATCGGAGGAGATTTCACCGAACCATAAAAAAACAAGAAACAAAACAGGGCAGAAATAAATAGGGTTTCTAAAAGGAAGGAAAATTCCCTTTCCTTTCCTTTCCTTTCCTTTCCTTTCCTTCCCAGATTTTCAGAATCCCTTCCTTTCCGTCACCATGTCTCTCTCTCTCTGTCTCTCTCTGGCTTGCCTTTGTTTCTGCTTCTTCCAGAAAGCGACTTCTCAGACCGTTAAATCTCGAGCTTGTTTCCCAGACATACTAATCAAGCGGGACACACCACTAAAAACATTCACGAATCAGTGACCGCCACCTCGACGTCAGAGAATTCTGGCAATGTCGGGAAGGGTGTTTAGGTAATTTGAATATGGGAAGTGTTTCGGTGGTTGGGTGGGGAGTGATGAGGTGTGTGGTAAAGTTGGGAGTGGATGCAGGGGATTAAAAGTAGGCGTGCACTTATTTCGCTGAGACGAGACGCGGAGGATGGACACGTGGTGGAAATGGAATAGCCCACACACTGCCGCATAGGGATGAGATGGTTGGTGGATATTGACTCGTTAGGTTCATGCGCATTTTTTGGTTTATATTATTCACGGAATATATTACCAATCTTTTTTAATTGGATTTTTCTTTTATAATTTTTTTTATAGGAATTAAGAAAAATAAATAAATAAAACCTTCTTCTTCTTTTTTCTAAAACTTAATAAATAAAAATGTTTTACATAAATATAATTGCTGAGGATTCTTTTTTTTTTTGTGAATAATTGGTAAGGATTCTTCTTTAATTGATTGGGAATGTTTATGTAGGGTGTGGTTAGACTATTTATTTATAGTCTATTTTGCTTAAGAATTTTACACCCAATTATTTTATAAATTTGTAAATTCGGGAGGGTAGTTTTATCAATAGTTTCAATCAAATTATTAGTTCACGTAAATAATTTTTAAAATTTTATATTTATGTAAAATCATTTTTAAAAATATGTTTAAAATTTGAAAATTTTTGAATTATTAAAAAATTTTAAAATAAAATATCATTAAATTATTAAAAAAATATTGAGTTGATAAAAAATTAAAATGTCAGTATTTTCTGGTAAATAAATTAAAATGTCAGTAAGATTATTAAATTAATGTAATTTGCATTTCCTAAGTTATAGAATAAATGTCTTTTAGCTGCTGGTTTGGATGGACACGACACGGCATTAGACTTTCGCCGTGATAGACCTATAGGACAGCGCCAAACAAGGAATTTATAAATTTTTTATTTTACGTAATTTTAGTCAATAGCCTTTTTTTTTCCAAAATTTTTTATTAAAATTATGCAATAAAAACATTATCTTTTATAAGAAATTAAGAATAAAAATTCGCTGATAATTAAGTAAATGATAAATAAAGTTGAATTATAGCAAGGGACAATTAGAGTGTACAAAGTCTTACAAATCAAAATAATCAATCCTTAGATAAATTAGTTAATATGCAGAAAGTCGATTAGGATACTTTATTGTTAAAACAAAAGCCTTATAAACTATAATTAATTAGGATATTTATCCTAAATGTCTATTTAGATCCAAAATATCTATTTATTTATAATTTTATCAAAATTATTATTTTTTATCTAAAATATATTTATTTTAAATTTTATTATTTCTCTCCTCTATCCACGAGCTATCTTCTTTTTTTTACTTGCTTGCCATTAGGCCTAAGACTTCGCTCTTACTAAGCAACGTAACACTCGCCACCAGATATTTAAGGTAAATACCCAATTAATTAAGATGTTAAAAGTATATGGTAATGTTAGATTTTAAAATTTACACTCATTTTTTACACTTCAACAACAAAAATTCTATCTTAATGCAAAAGATTGACATTGTTATTGAGTAAATCTATGCACAGTGAGGAGACCCCTGGTTTAGCCTACTTTTAAAGCATTTTGATAGATTTTAAAATTAAATATATACATATACTAAGTTTGAATTGTTATTTTTTTAGTATGATCTAATATAGTGTTATGCTATAATTTGATATTATTATTTTAAATTAGTGTGAGATGATAGGGGGTACATTTAATTAAGACTTTTATAAATTTTTAAATTTTTAAAAGTTTAAGTGTATTCAATGGAGACTTTTTAAAGTCTATTAAAGTAATGAGGTGTTCAATTAAAATTTTTAAAAATATATCAAAGTTTAGGTGATTCAATTAAATTTTTTTAAAATCTATAAAAGTTTAATGATATTTAAAATGGAATTGACTTTTTAATACTATAGACTTTTAAAGAATTTTACAGACTTTCATAAATTTTTTAACAAAATCATTCTCAAATTATCATTTATCAAACCCAAAAATTTTGGTGAACTTTTAAAAATCTTTAGAATTATCAAAGTCTATTATTAAAAAAATTAAAAGTTTAAATTGAATACGCCCCCGTAAAGTTTAAAAATAACAAAATTATTACAGCATTCATGGCTAGGCTAGAGATGCTTTTACAAGTATACATGCAAATAAGATTATTTGAGGCACTGTTACGTAATTTAGTTAGATTACCACTAAGTAATCTTGGTAACTTGATCATTTATTTAAACCATTTTTAACATTAATATTAAAAACAAAAATGGCGCGTCGAGTTAACTGTGGTTTGAGATATAGACAATAAAATGCACGTAAAAAGGTCCTAATAGTAAACAATAAAATGGCAAAATACTAAATGTTCTGTAATTGTTGCAAATTAAAATCAATATTATTTTAGAAGTTTTGTCTAACACATATAAAAATAAATAAATAAATAAATTGGTATGTTGGACTAGTTTCTTCGGCTCATTTAACTTATGGGCTCCCACTTGGATTTCGGCCCAATAAAGTAGTTGGGTCGGATATCCTTTTACAAATACTACCCGGAACCAAAAAAGCGAAATGACGATAATGACCTTTTGAAGATTAGGGTTTTGTGCTCGTCTTTTAATCAGAAGAGGGGCTTAAAGTTTCAGCTGCCGAAGTGTTGAAGAAGCGGACGTTCTGCTCCTGGTTTCACTGCCGCTCCCTCAGCAGCAACCATGGGTAATTCTGCGATCCTCCATTCTATCTCTCTCTCTCTCTATATATATATATACACACATATGTGTCACTGTATGTACATCTGTGTTTCTGTGCGGAAGTGTCTAATGTGTAATGGATTTGGGTTTGACGATTTGTAGGTATCTCACGTGACTCTATGCACAAGAGGCGTGCCACTGGAGGCAAGAAGAAGGCGTGGAGGAAGAAGAGAAAGTAAGATCTTGCTATCTTCTTCTTAGTTTTTTTGTTATCTTTTGTTTAGCTATGAGAAGTCAATATAATAATAGTGATTTTTATGCCAGTTGTCCTCTGTCTGGTCAAGGCAACACTTTCTCATTTTCTCAGTAAACAAACAGAGCGTTTCCATTTTGGTACTACATGACTAGGAAATAACGTAGAACTTTTAGTTGTCTGTGTTTGGATCAGTAATCTGTTGGTTGTCGTAAGTTATTTGGTTCGGATTTGTGATGGCATTATCTCTTGGATTGATGATTGTATTTTTTATGGTTGAATTTGTGTATGAAAAATATCTTCATTTGGTGGACTCTAGATGTTAAATTTTTGGATTGGTCCTCAGCTAATGCTTTTCTTGAGATTACTAGTTTTTTTTAATTGAATTTTCTTGATTAAATATTTTGTTTCCTTAAGAAAATTAAAGTCGACATGGATAGTCTAAAAATATATCCAAAATGTTTTTTTTCCGTATTTTTTTAAATTTTTATTAATATAACGGACTCTTCAATTGCAATATGAGAAATAAAGGATCTCTTCCTGAAACCATGCTCATTCAATTAAATATAAAAATAAAAAATTATTATCATGGACTCTTCAATTGCAATATGAGAAGTGAAGGATCTCTTCCTGAAACTATGTTCATGCAGTTTGCTTTCCTCCTTCGATCAGGCCTCTGCTGGACACTGTTTTCCTTTCAGTTTTAATTTTTTAAAATTTGGCAACAAAATGAATTCTTTATATTGGTTTTCTTTCATTTTTCATGTTGGGGCTGCTGTGAAAGTGTATTTGTTCTGCAAATAAATGCCTCTTGTCTCTATCTAGTAAATCTTGCCTCTGTGCTAAAACAGTTTACCTTGTCACTGTCTTAACATTTTAAGAAACTGTTCTTAATATCACTTGCCTGCTGTAGCTGTCACTGTTACTAATTTGTTGGAATTTAAAGTGATATAAGATATTTGTTTCCACCAGCCCAGTTGGTAAAATTTCTGAGAAATAAGCAACCATGACATGTGAATTTTTAATTTTAGATTCCAACTCTCTAAAGTGAGTGTAGAAACAATGTGCAGCATATGACCATAAGTCCATAACACTTTGCTAAGAAAGGGATATTTCAATTTGGCACATTCTTCTTTTGTCCTAACATTTTAATCTCTACTAGAAGTTGAATGTTCATTGAAAGAAAAGGAAAGTATGCAGATGATTAAAATGCTCTGGATGGTTAACAGGTGCATGTTTCTTTGATATTTTGTTGGAGGGGCTTCAGTTTCCATGTTTATGATACATTACCAGTTTTTCTAGCTGTATTGGTTGTTGATATTTTTTCTTGGTGTATGCAGGTATGAGCTCGGCCGTCAACCTGCAAATACTAAACTGTCAAGCAACAAGACTGTAAGGCGAGTACGAGTGAGAGGTGGAAATGTGAAGTGGAGGGCTCTCAGATTGGATACTGGCAACTACTCCTGGGGCAGTGAAGCTGTTACTCGTAAAACACGTATCCTAGATGTGGTTTACAATGCCTCCAACAATGAGCTTGTCAGGACACAAACTCTGGTGAAAGGTGCTATTGTCCAGGTGGATGCGGCCCCATTCAGGCAATGGTACCTTCAGCACTATGGGGTTGAGATTGGTCGGAAGAAGAAGACAGCTACTAAGAAGGATGCCCCTGAGGTAATCTAAATGTTTCCCTGCTTTATACTTTTGACTTGAGGATATATCCTCTCTCTGCACAGGCTTTTTTGTGCCTATGGTTTAGTAGTAAATCTGTAGATCCAACTGTCATTATTCTCTTGATTATAGTGTGGCAGTTATCCTTTTGTCTCCCTCACAAGCTCCATATCTATTCTAAGCACAAAAGTGTCTTTGTTTTATGAGTTGCCTGGCCTGCCCCTCCATTTTATTTGGTAGGACTGTTTGGGTCCTTCACCTTTCTGAATCTTTTGAACGTTTCCAGTTTCCTTGTTTTGACTATGTAGTAATTTTTCTGATCTTCATATCTTCCCATGCCCCAATTTCTTTTATGAATTAAGTCACAAACTTATAATTTTAGACAGGTTTTCTAAATTATTATTTGTAACTTTGCGTTCTTAGCTTTCTTTAATAAACACCATGTTCATGGCTTTGGAGCTTGTGAGTTATTGGTTTGATTAATCAACATTTGAGTTAACAAGTTTTTGTTGTATGTAAAGCAGGAGGCAGAAGGTGCTACAGAGGAAGTAAAGAAGAGTAAACATGTTCTTAGGAAGATTGAGAAGCGTCAGCAAGGTCGTACTCTTGATTCCCATATTGAGGAGCAGTTTGGAAGTGGAAGGTTGATGGCATGCATCTCTTCCCGTCCAGGTCAATGCGGCAGAGCTGATGGGTGAGTACCGAAAGTTACACTACACATTCAATTGTGTCTGTTTTTGCTTGGCTGCATTATTTTCTGTTTCCTGACTGATATTTTTTTCAACAGATACATCTTGGAAGGGAAAGAACTGGAGTTCTATATGAAGAAGCTTCAGAGGAAGAAGGGAAAGGGTGCCAGTGCTGCTGCTTGAACAAGTTTAATTCTAGGGCTTTTCTTTCCTTGCGATTTCGTAACTTAAAAATGTGTTTTAGCTTTTGCAGTATTTTATTATGGTTCTGCGTAGGACATGTCTTGTCTACGAGAAGTACTAGTGAGTGCAACTTTCGAGGCTTTACTTGGCTTATCACTAGTCTGTGAACTGGAATTCAGTTTTGTGCTAAATATTTACATGTTGGGTATTTATATGTGTACTTTCTTTATTGCAAATCTCTTGCACTTTTTTTTTAATTTCTAATTATAGTCCATTATCTGCGCTAAATATGTTGTTTAATAGCTTAACTCATTTAATTTGTATATAAATAGTATTTTTAAAAGTCACTTTAATTTTTAATATTAAAGCTGAAAATTATAAGTGTTTTAAAATATTTTATAGTTTTTAAAAAAGTATTTTTATAGCTTACTCAAATATATTTTAAACTGAATAAAAGTACTTTCTGCTCTTAATCCTTTCGCTTTTATTGTATAATTTTACTTTTTTTTATTTATAGCATTCTATTTGATTTGAATAAAAGTGTAGGTTTTCAAGGCATTTAAATGTTCAATTTTTTTTTTTTTTCAAATTTTAACAAAAGAACTGCAATTTAATCCTGTCCTTTAATAATGGAGTTTGCAATAATTAAAATTATAAGGAAAATTTGAAATTGGGTTGAACTTGAATGGAAACTTTTGTGCAATCTATCTACATTGATGGTAGAAGCAAGAAAGTTTTTCCAAACGATGAAAATTTTTTTTTTTCTTTTCGTATAAGAATATGGTATATCAGATTCTTTCAGCTACGAATGTATATCAAATTTTGGACTGTTTATAATAGTTACAAGTCTTGCTTTTTACTAGTATGCTATTATATACCATAAGCAAATACTCTCCAATTAGTTCACATGGAAAAAATTTCTGTTTTCGTGCTTTTAATCATAATGTTCATGTTTTTTTGCATATTCATACGCCCATTGCAAATTGCATGTGTATTATAATTCAGAAAGTACAGTACCAATTTTTACTAAAACAAAAACACCTCATTAAATGTCTAACACAGCTTCACAGACTAATAGATTCTGAAGTTATACATCAAAACAAGCAGACATTTTTCTTTTCTTTTCTTTTCTTTTTTTTTCTCTTTTTCATATTGGTTTTCACTACCATGAGAAAAAAGGAGGAGAAAATAAAAAGGCTAACTTTTCCTTCAATTAGGCCTTGCTATCAATGGTCATAGGCACTGGATCCTGCTTTCCTCCTGTCTTCTGCATTTCCATACCAACAATAAGGCGTAACGGAGCATTAGCAAGAGGTTCCTTACAATTCTAGTAACATTAATAATTGAAACAGCGCATAGGATCGTTAAACTTACCGCTGATCGAATATGCTCTAGTTTGTTCATCTTTGCAAATATGTTGCCGTAAAACTGTGCATCTTTCTTGTTGTACTCTTTCACTTTCTCTTTCAAAACTTTGTATTCAAGTTTGACATCTCTGAAAACAAAACGAGAAGACAAAGTCAACAAAATAACCACAGGGTTCAACTTAACAACCTAAATCTATCACATCAATATTGCAACTCTCAGATCAGAAAAACAATCATCCTTCAGTTTATGTACTATATGCTTACGAGTGCGTAATCTCACTCCTGGCTTTTAGTGGTCTGATACTACTTAACCTCATGCATATCAATTTACAAAGCCAGAAATGACATTTCGGACACTCTCCTTGTCACTTCACCTCATGTACCATAAGGTGTGCAACACCAAAGGAGTTTTGACGTCCAAACTTTTCAAGGAACAGAAAGTAGCATATTGCTAGGAAGAAATGGACTTTAAATGGCAATTGAAATTCATTTTGTGTCCATACCATTCAAGGTAAGTATTGTGAACAAAACCCTTTAGGCAAAGCAAAAATTAGATTTATGCATGAGCATGCCAAGTTGAGATTTTAATAGTCATCATGAAATCCTTAACAAGCTTCTCAATTGACTAGAACTTCAACTTTAATCAAATGGCACAGATATAGCAAATAGGTTCAACCCTGGCAGCTAGAAGAAGAAGATAAGTTCATATAACAGGTAGTACAAGCAAAAGAAAAAAAGAAAAGGTAATAAATCATAGACATGTACCTGTTGTCTGGGTCTATTTCAAGGGCCTTCTTAATATCAATCTCTGCCAAATCCAAATCAACAAGTTGAATATATGCTTGTGCCCTCCTGTATAAAGCTTTCACATTCCTGCTGTCAAGTTCCAGTACCTACACAGAAGGATCTCTCAGTGTCGGCATTTGAAGTAAACCAAAATACCCAGAAGAAACAACAACATTGTGAGACTATCATATTGATTAGCATGCTAACACTACCTTGGTGCAAAGCTTCTCAGCCTGCTTGTATTCTTTAAGCTTCAACTGGCAAGCTGCATTGTTAAGATTGCAGGTGATTTTCAACATCTTTGCCTGTTGCTTCTCCTCATCACTGAAAGAAGAGTCATATTCGATAAACTTCACAGCCTGCCAACGAAAGAAAAGGTTCTGTAAGTTGGTCTGGCTGATAATAGTCTTGAATAAACCAGGATCAGTTGGTCTGGCTGATAATAGTCTTGAATAAAACAAGATCAGCAGAATTATTAAACTAGATGTACCTTCTCATATCTCTTTGAAGCTCTGAGATATTTACCAGCCTTGAATAGCGCATTCCCTTCTTCCTTTTTCTTCCTGGCCGCTTCAATCTTCTCCTGTGTGTTCATGTCCCAAGATTCCTTCTCCTGCATCGATAAATTGGTGATTCTATGACCTCCCCATCAGAGTTGAAGAATCATATCATAAACAAAAAACATAGACATATGATGCTGACCTTGACAAAGGAGAGCAGCTCCACCTCATAATAAACAGTTGAATTGGCAGGAACAATAGCCAATTCTTGAGGTGATTCAAAAGCATAATCTGGGTGAATAGTCACCGCAGCAATTTCCCCTTTCTTCATATTCTTCACAGCTTTATCGAGTCCATCAATAACTTGTTCTGTAAAAGATTTTATCCCATGGAGCAAGTAGCCACATTTAAATCCAAATAAAGAGTCCCATCCAATAACATGAGAACGCATCAAGTAAAATCATTACCTTCATCAATCTTGAACTCAAACGGCTCCTCATTATGGCCCTTCTTTGTAAAGATGGTCCCATCATGTAGCTTACCGATAAGTTTCACTGAAGAGGGCAAGAAGTAATAAGGAAGTTAAGATTCATAACCCATGAAAGCACTAAGATATAACAAAGAGTATGGGATTCCAGGTCACATTACCTTGGACCACTGCCCCGTCATTTGGCCGTTCATATCCCTCACCCTCCTTCAATGTTTTCTTCAGAACCTTCTTATCCTTAGAAATATCAGTAACAGTTTTCCAGGATACCAACTCAAGGGTAATCAGGAGGGTGGCATTTGGAGGCACAGCACCCTCATCACCAGCCGCTGGTCTGCCTGTCTCACCAAATGCATCTGTGACATAAAGAGAAGAAGAGAAGTTTTAGAAACAAATATTAGGCAATGATAATTAAACTTAAACACAGATAGAGGTATATAAACTCCACTCACATTGTGGCTTCACTGTCAATAGGACCTTTTCTCCCTTTTTCATTGTTTTCACAGCTTTTGCTAAAGCTGGGCAGAAATGGCCTGCAACCAACAATAACGTGTTATAACGTACTCTGACAAAGAATTGCACATATAACAAGGAACAACAGAGAATTAACAAAACAAACCTTCTCCAACAGTAAACTCGACTCCATCAGACTTTGAAATGAGAGTCCCATCTTCGAGTTTAGCTTCATATTTAACTGCAACATAGAAAAAATTAATAAGAAAACTTAATTCATCAATTTTACATCTTGAGTAGAAAAAAGCAGAAATAAAAAAAAGTATCAATTACGAACCAAATACTTCATCCAGATCTTTTGGGTTCTCCCATTTTTCCCCTTCGACAAGTATTTTCTTGAAAATTCCACCATCTTTGCATATATCCTTAACACTTGTCCAAGAAAGCAACTCCACATCAAATTGAAGAGTGGCATTAGGAGGAATAGTTGGAGGGGATCCAGACTCGCCATAAGCCATCTCTGGAGGTATGGTGAATATACAATTTTCACCCTTCTTCATGGTTTTAATTCCTTCATCCCATCCCTTGATCACTTGCCCTGCAATAACAAGCATTTGTGTAACAATGACCAACAACAGAATCACTACCTTTAAAGTTAACATTTTTTTTGGTAAAAACCTTTAAAGTTAACATTACTAAAGAAATATAAGAGTTATAATCAGGAACAACCATACCGTATAATTCAATTACCTAAATCTCTTAGACTGGATTATGAAAAAGAAGAAGAAACGAGTTTTCAACAACACATATTGTTTAAGAACATCAATAATGGAAAAAAAAAATTAAAATTTGACAAAGTACAAAATGAGGTAACTGGAATTAACGATCCCCCGGGAGAGGCCAACATAACATATTAATTATAATTTCTTTTTCTTGAAAGTAATAATAAACGATCCCCCAAGAGAGGCCAAGATATACCATATTAACTATAAATTCTATTTTTCCGGAAAGTAATATTCATTATAGAACTGGGAAAGACTTTCAACACTATGGTATCACTTGTAGAGACTTTAAATTTAAAGAGTTTCAAAAAACAGACATAAAAATTATAAATACACACACACACACACACACACACACATATATATATATATATATATATATATATATATATATGCTCATGAATCAAGGTTATCAGAGTTCTCAAATTGCCCTATGTGTAGAAAAAAGAGAGATCATGGGAACTATTCAAGTAAAATTGTATCTGATCCATTTACTAGGCGAGAGCTAATTTAATAAATCATAAATTACTATATCAGACAATCATCACGCTTCACGCATTTTATGAACACCCATCTATGTCACAGAGACCAAAAATAAAAACATTGAAAGCAAAATCAACTGCTTACCTTGGCCGAGCTTGAACTTAAAAGGGGTTCCTCTATCACGGCTGGAATCGAACTTGGTTCCATCAAGCAAGGTCCCAGTGTAATGAACTACAATGTCACAACCAAAACTCATCAGCTCGAACAGCCTCAGAGATCACTTCCCCAGAACAAAATTTTCCAAAAGACAAAAAAAAAAAGAAAAACATCCAAAACAAGAAAAGACTACCTTCAACTTCATCTCCAGAACTGGGTGTCTCCCATCCTTCACCTTCCTTAACAAGCTTCTTCTTCAACCCAATCTCTTTCTCTTCCCCAACCTTGATAATCGGGCTAACTGGGTCGGCATCGTCCTCAGGAATGTCCATCATTTCGTCTTCGACGTCGTCGTTAACATTTCCGGCAGATGGGAACTCAAAGTCGTCGTCCATGGATTCACCAAGTGGGTGTTTGGCGCTTAGCTGTATTGAGAAAGAAAATTCGAGAAATCAGACGGAAAGAGCGAGAGCAAATTTACTGACCGATACTCCACGTTTCAACTTTCTTGGGTGAAGAAAAAGGTTCTTGAAAATGGCATTTTATAGTGGCAGAGAGAGAGAGAGAGTGTGTGTGTCTAGAGAGTTCGAAATGATAGAGAAAGTCAGGAGGGTTCCAGAATACTCTGTCATCGTCTTCCCGCTATTTTTGTGAAGCGTTTTTGGATTTTTTACGCCGGGCCATAACTGCCTGTTATAACTAATTTCTCCCGGTTTTGGTTCCCTGCCACGTGTCCCCTGGTTTTTCAGTTACTGCAAATTTACATCTCCCGTCTATCAATAAAATTGAGTTGATAATGTTGTCTGCAAATCTTGAATATAGTTTTCCTTCTATGGTAGAATGATCTACTAAACGTTTCATAAATACCAAAAAAAAAAAAATAAAAATTGAAATGATTTTATGTTATTGTATTGGTTAGATGTAGTAAATCACAACATTGTTTGATGTGTTGTAGATTTTTTTTTATAAATCTAATTTTGTATTTTTCAAAATCATAAACATGTGTTGTATATCAATTGTATTTTAGTATTAAAAGGTTTATTTCACAATTATTTGGAATTGTGTGCATGTGTACATTATTGATTATCCATCAACTCCCCCCTCAATTTATATTTTCTTCCTCAAATTCAAAAGAATGGTATTTCTCTTGAATTATTATTTTTTATATGTGCATGAACTAATTCCACTCCCAACTTGGATGTTGATTCAGCTCCACCACAAAGGAGACTAATAAAATTGGAACCCACACCCTTATAATATGGACATCTTACTTCCTACCATTTGAGCCACCAGGTGGTGGTTTCTCTTGAATTATTATACTTTTTGTTAAATCAATATATTTGACTGAAATTCAATTGCTGATAAAGAATATCAAATCCAATATATAGTATAATACATAAATTAAAAGATAATTGAAATAGCAAAAAAAGTAATAGTTCAAGATTGATTTCCAAGTAATTGTATTCTAATTTGCACTTGAAAATTTTTAGTTTGGTAACCTAGTTTAGTTTTCCTTGGCCTTTTGACCCCCATTTTCAATAAATAAATAATAATAACTATTATGAAATGCAGGATCATAATTCATAAAACTTGTCTTGCTCACTAGCACTCCACAAGTGACAGGTTCAGAGTCACAGCTTCTCAAACGAAAAAATAATGCAAATCATTATCGAGAAATGCTTATAAGAAGGTTGATAAGCACCTGCCTCTCACCAATCAACACTCATAAAAAGAGTCTCATGTATGTGAGAACAAGCTAGCAATTTCAGTGCCAGCATATCAGAAATTTAAAAAAACCTAATAAAAAACACAACCAATCTTTACAGCTTGAAAATAGCTTTGGAATATCTTATTATAATGCTTTGTTGCTGCTAAGGTCTTACACTAGTGCATCAAATTCCCTTCTAAATTTGCCGGAAAACAATTTGGTTTCAAAATTTTCAATAATAAACAAGTTTACTGATTAAAGATGTCATGAGGCATGACAAAAGAAATTAAAGTTCCAACATTACACCACTCACTGAAAGAGTTGTATAAACAATTTATGTTTTACTACATGAATATGATTTTACCATTCCACACAGAAAATGGAGACACATATACATAAACAAATCCCTGCTTCATTTCAACCAGATCAAACTTAAACCTTCAAATCAACACCCACTTTTCCAAATTCCAAAGGTAAATGTTGTTATGAAGCAATCTACGTATTACTCAAGTCAAAGAGAACTTAATGGATATGAATGTGCAAAAGATTCAAAGTACACAAGGTTAATCTAAGAAAAACAAAAACATAATAAAGACAACCTAAAGTGGAAAAATTAGGACATCACCAAGTTACACCAGCCATCGTTCTGAGTCTGAACATTGAAAAACTTAAAACCATTCCTCAGAAACAATATCAATTGAAAATATTTTCTCCAAGAAAAAACAAAGCCCTAGTAGTAGCAGTTTTGAAATTATAGAGGAGGCATAATCTAACTTGAATGGGTGCACAACAACTAATCTAACTTAATCTCAACAAATGTCAATAGATACTAATCATTAAGACTACTATGAAAGAAAAGTCATGGAGCCCTTTTCTTGACTTAATATCCAAATCTCTTGGTTCACATACATGGTATAGATCAATTAGCTACTGCAGCCTATCCATCATCCAGGGGCATTCTGTCTAAAAGTTTGATAATGATAAAGAACACCAAGAAGCAACAGAAATGAATTAACCAAAAAACTAAATCAGTAGAAATAGAATTCAACAAAATCAGTACAAGGGTTATTTAAGAACAAACCATTAAACTATCATTTTTTTCTGGTTATACTTAAGTAATTTTGTAAAGAGCAAAAGACAAAGTAACATATAAAGCTTAAGTAATCTACAAGTACCAATAGGGTCAAAAAAGAAACTTAAGAGCTCCATATATCTTTACCCTTAATCCAAGACTAGATGAATCAACATTAAATACCCAAATATTTATCTGAAATGGCAGATGCAGACTCCAAAATAATATTAAACCACAGATTTCAAAGTTGAGTCCTATCCTGATGATTCACGATCCAAACCTATTCAACCTCAAACATGGTAAACGTTCTCCGCAACGTGAAGTTTGATCCTATTTAATTTTTATTCGCTATTTTTTTTTATAAGGGAATGTAATAAAATATTCCAAAACTTGTAAAAGGGAGTGAAGATTTGGGAAAAATGACGCCCAAAACATCCCATTACGTCATAACTTCTAATCATCTAATCTAGCAGTCAACACTTTCAAAAACCTTCATCAAAGGTTATATCTGCTTTGATGTAAGAAACACATTTTTCCTATTGCATGTATCAAAGTAACCTACAATTAAGTGGCTCAGATATTAAGCAGGGAATATGCCCCTATGTGCATTCATCATCAAATTTCAACACGTTCCATAGCTAAAGTATTTCACTCGAACTTTTCAGGCGTCCATTGCAATTGCAAGCATGGCATTAAGAATTATAAGAAACAAAACACAGAATACAAAACAAATCAAGGAGATAAGCAACCGGCAAATGAATTCAACTAATTGTAAACCCAAAGTTACATTCCAGATATGCTATTACATTCTTATTATGTAAGCAAGAGACAACAGCTAAATCCAAGGATAGACAATATGGGGTAAAATGTATACATACATTAAGCAGATCAAACGGTGCATTTCTCAGAAAGCCAGAATGATGAACGACACTGCCTCTGCCAACATACCCTTTTACATACTAATATCAAATTCAAGAAATACTGAATAAAAAAATAGTATAACAACCAAAGATGTACAAAGAAAAAAATTGCAAATACGTTTTCATGAAGATAGAGCAAGGACATGCTTTGAATAACACAGACCAAAGAAATTAAAAAAAAGAAAAAAAAAAGAGTATAATAGACCCATCAAAATCATGATTGATTTTCACCTATGACACATTAAAAAAAAAAACACTTTTTTTTTATAACTACTCGATTCCACTAATCGAATCGATGCACTTCGGATGAATTCCTAATTATTTAAAAAAAAAAATCCCTCCGTTATTAAATTTTTTTTGTTTTCATGGTTTATCCTTGGAACAACAACCACCATCGTCGTGATCGTTATGATGATGGTGATCACGATCATCATCTTCTCGGTCGCTGTCGTCCTCATCAAAGGGCTTCTGCTTATGAAAAATACAGCACTTCTTGGAGTTCTTCTTCTGCATGAACTCGTTGTCCACAGTGCCTTCCTTCCAAGAAACATTCTTCTTCTTCTTCTTCAGGACGAGTACCAAGCTCTGAGCCTGTTGGGGCTGCGAATTCGAAGACGAAGGTTCCGAATTTTCTAGGGTTACAGTGGCGGTGACGCTCGGGGATGACGTGGCAACCGCTGCTCTGGTTGCGCCGCTCACGGGTCTCGCCATTACCGGATTTTTGCAAAGAATCGGATTTTGAGGATTTGCCTCTTTGGTAGGTTTTGTGCCCAAAAGATTGTGAGGAATTTGCACTTTGTTTGGTGAGAAAATTGGATTATTTGGAAAGGAAGGTTTTATTTTTATTAAGTACTCAGAATTATAAAAATGGAAATTAAAATTAATAAATATTATAATTTTCTTGTGTTTTTTGGGCACCCAAACGGAATATTCCATGACGCTCCCACCTTCACCGGTTTTAACGCTTTGTTAAATATATATATATATATATATATATATATATATATATAAACATTTTAGAAAATAAAGTGAAATAAAATAATATGAATTTCTTCATACTAGTAAGACATCTTTTAAGATTAGAAAAAAAAAAAAAGTTTTACCTTACTGTACAAATTGCTTTAGATAAAAATTAATCACATAAACCATTTTTCTTTTATAACAAAATAGCTATTAGCTTTGAATATTGGACAAACATAACTTATGAATGTGTTGTATTAGTATGGAAAAACTCTTATAACTATTGGATGTAACATGTATTTTTATTAGATATCCAACAAGAGTTATATTTTTTTTTGGTAAATAAAAAGGTTTCGATGTGATCTCATTAAAATTCTATTAGTAGATAAAATATTTTTGTTATTTCAGCTTTATAACTTTTTATAGTCAGAACTACTACATCCCACAGATCTCTCCATCTAAGATATCAAGTAAAGAGTCGAGAATGATAATAGAGTTTACCAAGATTCGAACTACAACTCTCGCGTGGAGGGCGCATCAAACAAGACTGAGTATACTTAAAGCAATAATGGAGCTTGCTAAGACTCGAATCACAACTCTCGTGTGGAGGGCGTATTAAGCAAGGTTGAGTACACCTGAGACAATAATATGACTTATTAAGACTCGAACCACAATTCTCGCAAATGAGTCTGATGGAACGATCGGCTTCTTTTCTACTATATCACACCCTCAAGTGCCCAGCAAAAGTTATATAATGAGCAAACTTCATGACCAAGTTTGTGTGTCTGGACTCGTACTCTGTCAATTGGCCGAGATCCCAGCCGAATGGTCGAGTTTCATTATAGAGAGGCATGTATGCCTTTGTGTATAAAACTAGCCAAAATCGGGTTTCAGACAGAGTGCCCTTTACAATGGAGTCCGCCCATGATGTTGAGCTCTAGGCTAATTGGCAGGGTATGATTCTAGAGGCATGTGTACCATACGTGCCAATTCACTGCGCTATGTGATTGGGTTCCATTGTAATTAGGCATATATGCCTCCCTGCGTGTACAACTCGACCATTTGGCTGTCTCATGCCAATTTAACGGGTAGAATTTCAGAGAAGCACATATGGTATCGTACCCTGCCAATTTTCCAAAAGCTTCACTAAGTGGTAAGTTCCACTGTACATAAACTTGGTCACTTGGGTGAGATCTCTTTTAGAGAAACACACAGCCCTCTCTAGATCTGTAACCTAGCTATTTGGCTGAGATTTTAGCCAAATGGCAAATGCCTTTATACAATGGAACCTGCCCATTTGGCAGCATTACATACCATATAACCACAAATCATAGTAATTCATACAAAAACAACCAATTTCATACCAAAATCATCTTAATGCATACCATTTCATTGCAAAATCAAACAAATACATACCCAAATCATGTTCTAAAACCCTAAATCACCTAATTCATGCTTAATTTCATATATCCAAATCATACTACTTAATTTTATATATCCAAATCTTATTCAAATTAACTTAAATTTGTGGCAGTAAATGGAGCTGGATCTTCACCTTCATTGGTCGTTGGCTCTTTGATGGCGGACTAACGACACAGTGGAGGGGGCATGGATCACTTGAATTGATATTTGATATCCTCTTTGTCTCATCATTTGTCATAGTTGATAAGATTTTGACTGTATTATTAATTAGTACCTAAGTATTAAAATATTTTAATATAAACTAAATAAAACAAATTAAATATTATAATTGATATAATTCCGAATTAAAATTTTAAATAAACTTGAATAATTATATTATATTTTATACAAATTAAAGTGAACTATTTCTTTTATAAGTTAATATATTATATTAAAAGGAATTTTAAATAATTATAATCCGGTACAAAGTATTACATTGAATATCATATTAAAATTATATATTATACAATTCACTATAATTCAATGTACCAAATAATACTTATATGTTCTCACCGAAATAAATAAGGCCTATATGTAAACAAAAGTAAATTAAAATTAAAAAAAAGAAAGTAAAAAGATTGATAAAATATAAGGTGACTGAGATAGATATGGAAATAGATAAGGAGGCAGCATTAGTTTGGATGACGCTGCGATCCTTTTAGGAAAGAGGGGACGATGGGCACAGTGACGGAGCGAAGAGATGGGAAGAATGATAAAGTGATGGTGGAATGGATGAGCATTTTGGGCAGTGCGTTCATGTTTTGGAAGGTTCTGAGTGAGGTGAGTATTTTTTTTTTACTCTGTGTTATTGATTAGAGCACGTTGTCTAAAAATAAAATAAAAAAGAAAAAAGAAAAAAGTGTTTAATATTAAATTGTAATTTCAAGGAAAAAAGATGAATGTAAAAAAAAGAAAGAAGTTAAATAGCAATGAAAGAAAAAAAGAAAAGAAAAAAGACAACTATAATTTAATAGAATTTGATTTTGCATCCAATACGTTATTTACTTTCTAATTAATAGACGAGAAACCTAAAAGAACACGTTCATCGTCACCAAATGACATGAAGGGAAATTGGGAAAAATCGGTGGGATCTCAATAAGGTAAACAGAAGACACACACAGACCTTCCCAATTCTCTCTCACTCTCGCTCTCTCTCTCTCTCTCTCTCACATTCACTTTCTCTCTCTTGGCTTTGCGGTGACCCCTTTTCTCTCTCCTTTCTCAAGGGGTCGTCGCACCCTCTCATCAATTTCAACAGCGGAACAAAACCCAAAAAAAAACAAGAGAAACACTTCCAAATCTCCAAAACCCAAATCCCAGAATTTCAATCCGATCAAACCCTTTAACCCTTTAAAGTCCTTTGGAAATTCAGTCTTTTTGGGGCAAACAGATTTTTTTGAATTACAGAGGAGCAAAAGATGTCGGAGATGGCGAACACAGATCCTGAAGGGATCGATGGAGTGAGAATGACGTGGAATGTATGGCCGAGAACGAAGGTGGAGGCCAGCAAGTGCGTGATCCCACTCGCCGCCTGTATCTCGCCGATCCGTCCTCACCCTGATATCCCCACGCTCCCTTACGCGCCCCTGCGATGTAAGACTTGCTCTGCCGTCCTCAACCCCTTTTCGCGTGTCGACTTCACTGCTAAGATCTGGATCTGCCCGTTTTGTTATCAGCGGAACCATTTCCCTCAACATTACTCCATGATCTCCGAGACTAACCTTCCCGGCGAGCTCTATCCGCAATACACTACAGTGCAGTACGCTCTCCCTCAGACTTCGAACCCAAACTCCTTTGATTCATCGCCTCAGTCGCAGCCGTCGCCGGTGTTCCTCTTCGTGCTCGATACCTGCATGATTGAGGAGGAGATGGGCTATGTGAAATCCGCACTCAAACGGGCTATCGGGTTGTTGCCCGATAATGCGCTTGTTGGGTTCGTTTCGTTTGGCACCCAGGTTCAAGTTCACGAATTGGGTTTCTCGGATATGTCTAAAGTCTACGTCTTTCGGGGTAGTAAGGAGATTTCAAAGGAACAGGTTTTGGAGCAATTGGGTCTAGCCGTTGCTGGCCGGAGACCCGCTGCCGGAGGCTTTCAACAAAAGGGAGTTCCTGGATTCCCTGATTCTGGGGTTACCCGATTTTTGTTGCCTGCTTCTGATTGTGAATACACCCTCAATTTGGTGGGTTTCTCTAATAAAATGTTTAGATTTTTGGGGGGTTTTAGTTGCTTAACAATTCTCAGTGTAATTTTGTTTTGATTGTCGTGAATTTTCAGCTATTGGACGAATTGCAGACAGATCAATGGCCGGTGCCGCCTGGTAGTCGGTCATCTCGGTGCACGGGAGTGGCATTGAGTGTAGCCGCGGGATTGCTTGGAGCATGTGTGCCTGGCACTGGGGCTCGGATCATAGCATTGGTTGGCGGTCCATGCACGGAGGGGCCGGGCACGGTAAGTTATTATTATTATTTTTTTACTTGCTTTGTTGTTTTTTAATTGCTACTTTTATCTTATGCTGTCAAGTTAAATATTTGGGCATTGAATGGTTGTATGATGCATGTTAATATTATATTTTATAAGTATGTTCCCTGGTTTAAGTGGTTGGACTACCGACTCTCAGCCTGATTTAATCAAAGATGCAATGTGAATCTAGTTGTAGGATTTGTATATCTTGAAAAATTTCATTGTTGATACTACATTTATCTTCTTTGTACTTATTCATTCTGGACTTTCCTAATAAGCGCTTTTGTTTTCAATTTAATCGTGATTAGTTCCAAGGAAAGATAAGGGCTTAATACCAAATGTCCTTGATCCAGACCCGAGAAGGAAAAAGAACTAGGAAAAATGAAATAGAGAACATTAGGGAAAACAATATACTGAATGTTTCAATATTCAATAATTCAAATTGTAGGCGTCTAGGGTTACATTGAGGAGGCCTAATCTATTTAGAAAACAAAACCAAATCAAATCATCTGAATTACTCAAAGCTGTAATGAAACAAATTTTTTAATAAAATCCCTTAATATAGTTTGTTCCACATCAGTTACTTATCAAAAGATGGGGAATGCTCACTACCCAAATTTTATGGGAATATGTTGTTTTAGAATGGGGGCAGTGATAAGATCTTTAAAAAAATAAATATGTCAATTCAAAATCATGATATCATGATGTCATGTATGGTCAATAGTTAATAAATTGCTGTTAATGGTAATTACCACTTAATTGTTACCTTTCTAATAGGAAATTCAATATACATCTAAATGTCTTATTTCAAAGCTTTAGTTCACTGACTGTTTATGTAAGGTTTTCATTATTCATAATATTTTCACGACTAATCCAAGATTATGCTGTTTGTTATTGTGGTCTTTTAGCTTTTTATTTCCATCTTCCATATTGCATTTGTGAATAGAATTTTGATTCTGAGCTTATGTTTCTATGCAAATGCTGAATTGTATGTCTGATTCAATATATCCTTTTAATTTGTAACTTTTGTGCGTAAATTTATGAGAGCAAAATGTTTAAATTTTTTAAAAGGAGTTACTTGTATGACGGTGGGTATTCTCTTTGGATTATGAGTTCAAAGAATATGATGTTTTAAGTTCTCTATGATAAAGAGATTGATTTTGTTGATAGTTTTGCAGATTGTATCCAAAGATTTATCAGAACCAGTTCGTTCCCATAAAGATCTGGATAAAGATGCAGCAGCTTATTTTAAGAAAGCTGTTAAATATTATGATGGTCTTGCAAAGCAGCTGGTTAGCCAGGGTCATGTTTTAGACCTCTTTGCGTCTGCACTCGATCAGGTCTGTATTGATTCTGACTTTGAATTCAGTTATGGTATCCTTTTTTTTTCCCTCCTCTTTTGATAAATGATAAAAAAAGGTTATTAATATCAAATAATAAAGTTAATGGCTTCTGAAATTTTTGGCTTGATATGTTTTGTGTTATATCCGTTTGTTTTTACAACAGTAAACCATGTTTTGCACAATACTGTGGTATTTACTGCTTTGCTCATTAGTTTTCTAGTGTATTTACTACCATTATATTTCATCACATTTGGTGCACTTCAAGTAAGCATGGAATCTGTTTAGTCAGATACAAGTCTTCTATAAGATTAACCTTTTCTCAAGACTCAGGTCGATGAAATAAAATGGTTTTTCATATGATGTTTTAGAATCTTTTACACCATTAAAAAATATGCATATTATTTTTATTACTGTTAAACCAATCCACCTATATTTGATAAATCTAACCAAACTTTATCTTCAGTTGATCCTTTTGTTCAGCGTTGGCCTGTGTTAGGAGCAAGGCATGGGGATCAATTTAATATAGCTAAGAGAAATAAAGTCTAGGGGACATTAATATTTTCTTAGATCATTATGGCTCCATTTTTGTGCTTAACCCCTAATCTTTAAGAGGAACTTTAGAAGGAGATGGAGGGAGGAATGATGCAGAATCTTAGGTCAGTTTGTTTATAATGTTCTGGTGACAGTAAGCTGCTAGAGCTGTAGGCAACCAGAGTGCATGTTTGATCTGTAATATTAAGATATAAAGCTTTTTTTCATGATAGTTTAATTTTTTTTTTTTGAGTATTTATTTATATTTATGTGAATGGTAACGTGATATGTGTTTAGGTGATGTAAAGTTAATGATCTCAGAAGAGTCGGAACATAATTTTTATTTATTTCCCTTCTTGTTAATGATTTATGTATGTATCTACATTTTTTTTTCTATTGTCGCTTTTATTTTATTTTATAGCTCTTTGTAAATTTGAAGGAATCAAACAATATTTTACAGAATGGTACTTGAATATTTGAAGAAAAAACTCTCACAATGTATTTGTAGTTCCTGTTTTCACACATAAGCAAATTAATGAAAAGCAATTTAACATCAGCATAATGGGAAACCAATTGCCTTACTGCCTTTAGGTTTGTTTTCTTAGATATTTGGCCTCATGGTTTAGGTTTTTCTTTTTGGTTCTTTAAAGTGCGAGCTTTATTTTAGTTAATTTGTCGTGGAATACCAGTTCTTGTTCTTTGTGGCAGTTCTGCTCTCGGGTCTTTCTTGATAATTAATAGTGGTTGATATTTGTTTAACTAAAGATAATTCAGAATTTATGGGTGCTAGGGTTCATGTAAGGATCTTCAAGTGAATTTTCTGCGGGTAATATGTAGCATATTGTTTACTTGGCTATTCTTTATGTGATACATGTCTGCTTGGCACTGTTGAATATGTTTAGATACTTATAAATGGAATCAATTTTAGTAATTAGAATGTTACCATTTATATTTGATTGTAAGCATTTCCATGCACTGTAGGTTGTATATGATTATTGATTTAATTTTGGGTGTTGTTATGTATAGGTTGGGGTTGCAGAAATGAAAGTTGCAATTGAAAAAACTGGTGGCCTTGTTGTGTTAGCTGAAAGTTTTGGTCATTCTGTATTCAAAGATTCTTTCAAGCGTGTTTTTGAAGAAGGGGAACAGTCTCTTGGCCTTTGTTTCAAGTAAGTTCATAATTGTGGAATATTTTGAGGTTTCTCCTTAGCCTTATTGTTATGTCGATAAATTTTTCTTATTGTTTAAGTGATTAACTATATCGTTGTGTCACTTTGTATTTCATTTTAATTGTTTCTACAGCTGTGATTCTTGTATCTTGTTTATTACTTGAGCATGGGTATGAGAATTTTCCACAATTGGTGTTGCTACAATTCTAAGTTTATTATCCTTTATTTATTTTTACCTTAAGAGCATGTAGGCCTTGCTGTTTCTTGCAGTGCTGTCTCCATTAAAATTATTCCCTTCTTGTTTTTCTTTGGAATCAGAACAAGGATAATATAAGGCACATAAGAGAGTAGAAAGAATGAGGTTGCTTTCAGAAGTGAAGAATAGAGAGGGAAATGAATAAAGGAAAGAAATATTATTCATGAAAATTACAAGTATCTTATAAAAGGATGGAAATGTCTTCTCGGTTTGGTTGGAGTCAATTTTAGGCGTTGCATGCATTGCTTCAGATCTGTTTATCCTTAGGTCTATATATGCTTTTCCCGTATTATTGGAGTTGGTGCATGGCGTGGGCACATGTGTGCATCCAAACAGCTTGTACCATTTACACCCATTTTTATGCTGCTGTGTGTCCCATTCATTAATGATGTTCATGTCATCTTTGATATGTCTTATTACTGAACTTGTTTGTTGCAGTGGCACACTTGAGATTAACTGTTCGAAGGACATCAAAATTCAAGGAATAATTGGACCTTGCACGTCTTTGGAGAAGGTCAGTTTCATTCTTTCAATTTGATAGCATTGACTATAGAGTCTGAGTTAGGTCTACTAGTCAATGCCTGAATAAGACTTGTTTTATGTTTGGGATTTGATGTTGATTATTGCAAGCCCTTGCAGAAAGGACCTGCTGTTGCTGATACAATCATTGGCGAGGGGAATACAACTGAATGGAAAATGTGTGGCCTTGACAACAGTACATGCTTGACAGTTTTCTTTGATCTTTCGTCAAGTGATCGTTCAAATACACCAGGGACTGTAAATCCACAGTTGTATTTGCAGTTCCTCACAAGGTATACTGGTTGATAATGTCACTAGGTCACACTACTTTTTCTTGTTTCTGATCAGTTACTTTAATAGTTTCTTGTTTGGAATTGCAGTTATCAAAATCCCGAAGGTCAAATGATGCTTCGGGTTACGACCGTTACTAGGAGATGGATAGATAGTGCTGTTAGCTCAGAGGTTGCTTCAGTTTCTTACCCCCTTTCGCTCGCTTGCTTTCTTATATTTCTGCACCAGAGCTTTCTCCATTAATAACAATATAATGAATTGATGAAACTTGAATCTTTTCTAGCTACTTTTAACTTGGCCTCCTTTTTTCAGTACTTAAAAATTAGTAATGGCTGTGATATTTATATATTTATTATGAGAACCTGTAGCTTTTTAACAGCATCTGTTAGATTTGATGCCTTAGATTGAGTTAATACATGATGACTTATCTTGAAGAATTAACTGTTTCTTGCTCTCTCTGTTGCATGGTTTTGGTTGAAATGATTTTGAGTCAGCAATGAGTTCTTAGGGTGTGGAACAATAACATGAGTAGAAAGATGATCTTTTCAATAAAAGTTTGATGATATGTTTTTATGTGAGTAACTTCATTGTTTTGCTAGCTGATGTGTCTTTCCAATGGCCATTCTTTTGTTCATGTTATAAGAATTTTTTGTGATGTCAATATGTTCAATTTATTACCAATTCCATGCAAACATTGGTGCATGTTTTGTCTCTCTGGTTGGTAGATGTCTTGATTGGTTCAGAACACTTTGTCTCTATGGTAATTGGTACATACATTTTGCTATGAAACCGCTGACTATATTTAGATGCCTCATGATATGTTGAGATCATTTTCTTTGTTATTTTAGTTAGGACTTGATCATTATCCATGCAAAAATTGGTGCATGTTTTGTCTCTCTGGTTGGTAGATGTCTTGATTGGGTCAGAACACTTGTCTCTATGGTAATTGAAACATACATTTTGCTATGAAGCCATTGACTATATTTAGATGCCTCATGATATGTTGAGATCATTTTCTTTGTTATTTTAGTTTGAACTTGATCATAGTTGTCTTCTGTTGATACAATGTACTGCTTTATTTATTAGAAATGCATCAATTGAAAATATAAAGCTGAAATGGAAGAATTTGCATTTTCCAGGAATTGGTACAAGGATTTGATCAAGAGGCTGCAGCTGTAGTAATGGCTAGAAAAACATCATTGAAAATGGAGATGGAGGTATATAATGAGCTTTGATATATTTTGTTGACCTGAATACAAATTTTGATATGTCTATTCACCATTTGTTGTGTATCTTTATTGTTAAATGATAAATGGTAGAAGTTAATGGTGGGGGAGGGGAAGAAAAATATGGTAACTGATGTTAATGTCTCATTTGCTCTCTAAATATGATAACTCTCTAAATATGATAACTGATGTTATTATTCCATATTGGGACACTGTTACATTGAGAAATTATTTTGTCACTTGAGCCTCTAAACTTAATCTGAGAATTATCTTAAACTTCTGCAAATGTGAATTATATTTTTGTATGGCTCTTCTATTATATCAAATGAACCTTTGCCTCTTGTTTCAAACATTCCATATCTTAGAAAAACGTTTGATGGCTTTATACTATTCTGATTTCATATTTATTTCTGACATTTTTTTTCTCTCTATTTAAATTACTCCCATATTTCAAGAAATCATACAGGCCTTTCAAATTTTATTGTTGTTGCATGTCTTCTTTATCATATAATTGACTATGAACCAAGAATCTAGTAGTTTAGTACCTAAGGGACCTAAGAGCGATGGTGTCTGTAGTTTTTTATTTTGAAGATATGGGGATTAATTTCAGAAAAGTGATAAAATAGTTGTATTTTATCCGTTTACTTTCTGAACATGTGATTCTCACTGATCATGGAATTTGTTGAACCAGGAATCATTTGATGCCACGAGATGGTTGGATAGGGCCCTCATTCGTCTCTGTGCCAAATTTGGTGATTATCGGAAGGATGACCCTGCCTCCTTTACACTAAACCCATGTTTTTCATTGTTCCCTCAATTTATGTTTAACCTGCGTCGCTCTCAATTTGTTCAGGTAAATTTACTTTTTAATTGCTCTCCCTCTTTTTCTTAACATTTTAAGAATATTATGTTTACGTCTGGATCTGGAAATTGTGAATTTTCAGGTTTTTAACAACAGTCCTGATGAGACTGCATATTTCCGTATGTTGTTAAATCGGGAAAATATCACCAATGCTGCTGTCATGATCCAACCATCCCTAATATCATATTCATTCAATTCACTACCTGCACCAGCTCTGCTGGATGTGGCTTCTGTTGCAGCTGACCAAATTCTCTTGTTAGATTCATATTTTAGTGTTGTTATTTTCCATGGAATGACAATCGCTCAGTGGCGTAACATGGGATACCAGAATCAACCGGAACACCAGGCATGCATGCATTAATTATTCTTCTTGATATCAATTACTGTGTGTGTTGAATGTTATTTTAAGCCTCCTTGTAACCAATGTGCATGTTCCAAGATTGTTTCAAGCCACCTTTTTATATGCATGTCTGTAATTTCTAGGCATTTGCGCAACTATTGCAAGCTCCACAAGCTGATGCTCAAGTGATCATTCGAGAACGTTTCCCTGTACCTAGATTGGTTGTCTGCGATCAGCATGGTTCCCAGGTTAGTATATTTCTCTATTTTCTATTTTAGTTGCTTTCTCACTGTCACTATCAATAATTCTATTTTCTCCCACTGCTTCTCTTCTTTAAATGCCACTGTATTCAAATTTGTGTTACTAGAATTTCAGAGTTACAATTAGTTTCTTAAATATTGGTAGTGGTGCATAAACATAGCAAGGAGGTTTACTGTAAAATAATTAACGCACTATTTTCTGACAATGTAGCTCTGTAACAAATAGTAGAAATGTTACCTGGGCATGAATATTTTGCTATCAATTTAATGCAATGGACTTTCATGGTAGATGCTCGTCATAACTGACCCTGTTTAAGATGTTTAGGCAATGCCACTTGCGTGTGGGTGTAGAAGAACATGCATGTCAAATCAAACCACTTTCCTCCATCTTCATTACCTTTTTTTGTTACGATTTACTCTGGTCTGCTTGGGATATCATTGTGATTTCATTTGTTAAACATTTATGTGATGCAGGCAAGGTTCTTATTAGCGAAATTGAACCCGTCAGCTACATACAACAATGCCCATGAGATGGCTGCTGGGTCAGATGTTATCTTCACAGATGATGTGAGTCTCCAAGTTTTCTTTGAGCATCTTCAGAGGCTGGCTGTGCAATCTTGATGGAAGAAAGATTGCATGGACTCTACAACTAGTCCGAGTTTCAGCATGGACCAACTCTTGTTCAATTCGGTTTTTTATTCCTTACTTTCCATTGTATTTAAGAGATGAAGGATGAATCAGACCCCGCATTCTTTTGAGAATAAGAAAAAAAAAAAGAAAAAAAAGCACAACAACATTCTTTTGGGGGTGCCGGGGGAGGTGTCTTCCTTGAAATATAGAATAATGGACACAAAAATAGGTGATGGGCCCTGAGTTTGATTTATATTATGGAAAGAAAGGTATTGACAGGGAATATGTAAGTTCTAGAGGCTTCTCTGTTTTTCCAGCAGCTGAGCTTTCTGAGTTAGGGAGGAGATATTTTGTCAGATGGTTTTTCACCCAAAATCTTTTTTCTTTTTCTTTCTGTTTCTTCAACCAGGTCAGAAAGTAATGTGTTTGTGTATCAGAACTTTTTTTATTTTTATTTTTTATTTTTAAGTTATATATACTCAATTGGTTACTGTTCTTAGGTTTGTGTAGTCACTCTTTTGAATCTCTCTGCTCATTGTAATGGCTGAATTCACTTTAGCTTCTGTTTGTTTTGATGGAAAGAGGAAGAAAATGACCCATCATTTTGTATCAAATTTGATTGTACTGGGAACGCATTGGGTTATGTAAGACTTTCCCATTTCAGATTTTGCACTCTTTATTGCTTGCATTTTAATGGGTGAAACAGAAATGTGAATCTTTTTATTTACATCGGTTTGGTTTGAGTATTGAGAATAAACGAAAGGACCAGATGTATGGGAATGTTGAGGAACTAGAGGATGGAGATGAAGGGAATTTGGCATATAATGCTTAATAAAGCTTATTTTGCTTGTTAACTGTCTTCTTCAACATCTTTTTTTTTTTTGAAGTAATAACTTTTGGATTTTGTGTTAGAAGGGTAAAATTAAAATTATTATTATTTTTAAAATACGTAGAAGTGTATATATTGTTAATTATGATTTGTTTATTGTTTTGGTTTTTTTTTAATATTTTTTTTAAAAAAATCAGCCTTCTTTTGATGGGTTGAAAAGTTAATTAGTTCTTTCTTTATTTATTTATTTTTTTTAAATTGGGTTTGTGCACACCGTATTCTATCATTATTTTGAAGTCTTTAACCAATTAATTGGAGAGGATTATAACAAAAAAAATTAAAGAATATATACATATATATATTAAATATATTTTTTATTAAATATTTAAAGAAAATATATGTTTATAATAAAAATAGGAAATTCCAATTTCCCATATTTTCCGACATTTAGGAGTTGAAGTTTCTGGCGCCAAAAATTCAAAATCTCTGGGGGCGTCGTCGAAGACAATGTACTGGAACGACTCTCAGGAGCTTCCGTACTACGAACCAGAAGAAGAACACGAAGAAGAAGAAGAAGAAAATGGCGGTTCGTACGAATCTCCATTATCAACATGTTCGGTGGGTCACAGTTCCACTCTCATCCTCCGCACTCAACAAGGCGGCGCCATCTGCCTCCTCTGCTTCTCCAACCTCGTCTCCGATCCTCTCTCTCCGACCCTCCATGTCTCCTACGCTCTCTCTCAGCTCTCCTCCGCTCTCTCCCAGCCTCCATTTCTCCATTCCCTTCTCACCTTCCATCCACTTTTCCTCGTCTCTCCTCTCGTTCATGCCCTCTCCTCCTTCGACGATGACGCTATCGCCCGCCAGGTCCTTGATCTCGTTTCTCTCCTTTGCGATTCTTCCGACGGCTCCATTCTCGCTGAGTACGTTTCTAGGGTTTCCGATCGGCTTTCCTCTGGTGCCTTGGCGTGGAGCCGGCGCCAGTTGTATTCGGTAATATCAATTGGATTTTTTTTTATTTTTCTTTTCTTCATGTGTTTGTTGTACTCTTGTTTCGAGGAATATTGGTGTTTTGCGGCTTGATGTTTTGTTTGGTTCCTGAGAAAATAGAAGGAAAGGGAAATAAATGCTTTTCTTTGTGTTGATTCGGTTGAATTGAGTTTGATTTTTCCTTGCTATTCTTGGCTCGTATTCAATTTTAAGCTCTAGGCTCTTGTCCTTAATACTACTTTGTAATCTGTATAGGATACGTGGTGCTTTAAAATCAACCAACTATCAGTCTTCTTAAGATGGAAGTATAATATGAAAGAGGGATATTGTTACCTTCAAAAAAATCCTCGAGGTCTTTTGGTGAAGTCCTGAATGTTCCGAATGGTTTCTTTGAGTCTTTGACAGGATGCCCAATACAGATAATGAGCTAGCATTGATTAAGACGATCAGTTAATTGTGGTCTTCTTTTTCAATTTGTTGTTGCCAAAAGAAAAAGGAAATGAAAGAAGATTAGTCACAAATATAAATCTTATATTCATATCGTTTTTTTCATTGCAGCTTCATTGCTTAGGCGTTCTCTTAAAATGTCAGAAGAATAATCCTTATGCTCACATCAAAGACAAACATGGCCTTGTTTCCAATCTAGTTGCTGGTCTTCAATTGCCTAGGTGACCAGTAAAGCAAACTAAGAAGTCAAATTTTTCGTTTACTTCCTGTGCTTTCTACCAGATTATAACTTGAGTTTTCTCCTTAAATGTAGCGAGGAGATTCGAGGAGAGATCCTATTTGTTCTATACAGAGTATCGGTTCTCCAATATGCATCGGCGGATATTGAAGGAACTGATCTCTTGTTTGCCTTCTGTCCTAAGCTATTGCGCTTGTCATTGGAGGCCCTTATTAAGACCCAAAGTGACGATGTCCGGTTGAACTGTGTAGGTTTGTTTCCAATTACTTCTTCATTTTCTTCTTCTTGTTGTTGTTGTTTTGTTTTTGTTTTTTTTTTGTTTTCTATTACTTCTGGGTTTGGTTTTTTGTTTGTTTTCAATTAAATGAATGTCAACTTCTCTCGAGTAACAGTTGTTCAATTATACTTGTGTAGTGCTTTTGACAGTGTTGGCTAAACGTGGGCTTTTTGGGAATTCATTCAAGACAAGTAGCATGTATCCCTGTGACGGGGTCGTGCACGAGATAGAAGATGAAACTAATGGACTGCCTTTGAATACCTTATTTTCTGAGGCCGTAAAAGGTCCATTGCTTTCGACTGACAGCCAAGTCCAAATCAGCACATTAGATTTACTGTTTCATTACATGTCTTCTGAAGACACTTCGGGCAAAGAGATTCAAGTCCTGGTGGAAGAAAACATTGCAGATTATGTATTTGAAATCCTAAGACTGTCAGGTGAGCTAAAACATTGTTGAGCATTAACAAATGACAGTAGGTAGCTGCTCTCTATTTGATTGAGGGATGTGTTGTTAGATTATAGTAGCTAATTACTTTTTTTCTCTTCCAGATATCCACAAACAAGAATACTGCTTTGAAAATGTTGATGAATACAAATAGTTTAGTTTCTGAAAATATTGCAATATTCTAGTCTATATTGCCTCATTTTTTCATTGCTTAAACTTAATTGTGACTATCATTTGCTTGAAGTATAATGAGTTAGTGCTTCTGAACCTCAGAGGCTTTTATGCCTCTACATATATTCAAAAGTAAAAAATAAAGTTATCTGATTCAAAATCTGGTCTTTACTGATAACTTGTTGATGAACAGAATGTAAGGATCCAATGGTAAACTCTTGCCTTCAGGTTCTTGATCTTTTATCAACTGCCAAACAAGCATTCAAACAAAGGCTTCTGGTTGGATTTGCAACTTTGGTTCCAGTATTGCAGTATGTGGCTGAAATTCCTTTTCATCCTGGTCAAAGTCAGATATTGAAGCTCATATGGAACTGTGTTTCTGATTGCCCTGGAATGCCATCTGCATCTCATGTAAAGGAACTAGTTCTTGTTTTAAGAAAGATGCTTGAAAAGCATACTGATGGGGAGATGGGAATGATTCCAGAGACATTTATAATGGCATGTTCGGTCTTTGTGGTTCTTATAAAAAGTCCGTCTTCTCATGGAACTTTGAATCTGGCAACCTTTGTTAAAGAAGCTTCCAAACATGCTGTTCTATCTTGTTTAAGAGCCTCCGAAAAGAATCCCAGTCTACTTTTGCACTCACTCTACCTACTTAAAGAAGCATATGCATATAGCTGTGAAGATAACTCCACCAACTCCACTAATGTAGAACTCCGAAATCACATTGTCGATTTATGTACAGCTCATCTATTTCCTTGGCTTGTAACTAATTTAAATGAAATGGAAGAGGAAACTATTCTTGGTGTACTTGAAATTTTTCATTCAATACTGCTCCAGGATTCTGAAATGAAAGCCACACCATTCGCAGAGACCCTGGCTGCATCCTCTTGGTTCAGCTTGTCCTTTGGATGTCTAGGCTTATTTCCTACAGAAAGGATGAAATTGAGAGTATATTTGATGCTTAGTTCCCTTTTGGATCTTATCCTCGGACTTGATTCTGGGCAACCTGTTAGAGATAATATTTTACAACTACCATCCGATCCCATTGATTTGCTCTTTCTGCTTGGGCAGAACAGCTCCCATAATTTGGAATTGTCTTCTTGTCAATCTGCTGTTTTGACAATTTTGTACACTAGTTCTTTATATGATGATAGGTAACTGAGCCTCTCATTCTCATCCTTTGTTCTTTCTTGGAGTACTTTTAACAATCTCCATCTTTCTCTTTCTCATCTTTAATTTATTCTACAGACTTGCAGATGATAAAGTGGTTTTAACTTCTCTGGAACAGTATATCCTCGCCAATAGTCGTGATTTTCAATCTGGGGCTACTTGTTCATCTACGATGATGAGACTTGTCTTTCTTTATGGCCTTTATAGGGGTCTTGCCAAGGTAAGCTACCAAATTTCCTACATTCCAGAAGCAGAGAAGATCCTGCTCCAGCTAGTAAATGAAACTGAATGGGATTTACCTTCTGCGAGAGTTCATCCAATATCACTAAAATGGTTGTTTCAACAAGAGAAGATTTGCAAACCATTGTCTGATCAGATTCTGAAATTCAGCAAAAGTAATATTTCTAATTGCTCTAACTTCTTGGACCATGCAAGGAACAATTGGACTGTAAATGTACAAGCCATAGCACATTTAGTAGCAGCAGGAGATAATTATGGGGCAAAACTTATAGCATGCTTATTGGTACAGATGTTCAAGGAAGAAGTTCAAGAGAACGAGATAATTTCTTTAATAAATCTCATGATTACTATTATTAACATCCTTCCAACTGCCTCGGATCAATTATTCTTGCATAGCATAGGAACTGCAATTTACACTTTTTATTATGAATCAAGCCATGCAATGTCATCACAGATATCCATGGCCATGTTAGTTTTGATTTATAACATATTATCTTCAGTGCACCCTGAATCTCTTTCTGATGATGAGAAGTGGCTGACAGTAGCTATAAAGGTGACTAATTGTTTTTAGTTTATTTCAGTTGCTTCAGTCTTCGAAAATTATTCATGCAATTTACTTCTTTTGTAGTTGATAGACTATGTCAACGCAGAAGCTGTGGGCAAGCCGAGTCATGATTGTCTCTTTGTATTAGGAATTCTCTCATTGATTTTGCACCACTCTAGTGACAAAGCATTTATAGAAACTTCAAAAACCATTCTGTTCAATTCTTCTCTAGCCTCAACAATCAATCGCATTATTGATGCAGCATGTTTGAAGGGACCTGCTTTGGGTGACCTTGATGAGGGAACAAGCACTGGAGAACTTCTATTATTTGTGCTTTTGCTAAATTACTTCTCTTTAAGAAGGTTGGTGCTTCTATTGAAATGTGTATATACAGTTTTAACTCGTTCAAGCTAACCTTTTATTATTTTTCTCCCATTAGTTTGCATGCTGTCTTATCAGGGATTGTGGATTGGCAAAATTTCTTTGATCCACCAGAGAAGATGCAGCCACTTTCCTTGATTTGCATTCATTGCCATGACTTATGCCGACTGATGCATTTTGGGTCTCCTATGGTCAAGCTTGTTACTTCATACAGCTTATTGGAGTTGTTCACAAGAATATCAGATCAGAGAATTAGAAAATGCGAGGAGTTGAAATGTACCATTGAGTATCTCAAGTCTGTGATGACTGTATTAGAAGGCCTAGTTATATACAGTGATCTCAGAGTGGCTGTGAATTGTGGCATCTGCCTATCAATAATTTTGGGGTGGGAAATTCTGGACATGCAAGAGGCCACTGTGATTGGGAAAAATAACTGGAGTCGGCTGATCATTGAGGAGCTAGCGACATCTATGGCAGTTCCATGTTTAGCATCAAAATCTTCTGTTAATCATCTCAAGCCTGCAATTTGTGTAGCTATTGGATTGCTGAAACTGCGGAAGCCTCCAAGGTGGATGAGATCTGTGTTTGATGATGCTTGCATATCTGGCATAATCGAAAACTTAACAGCCAGTAATGTCAGCACAGAGATTGTATTGTTATTCCAAGAGCTACTGAACTCTGAGTTCTTGAAGACAGAATGGATAGCTGGTCTAAATCGAGTGCTCCAGGTGACAATTTTTTCCTTGCTTTTCTTAGGCTGTCAATGGCCACCATGACATGTGAGTAATACAATCATTGTCCCTTGTTGTGCTTGAGTCTGTAAGGTTTAAACATGATAATATTTATATGTTGGTCTAGTTGGTTTTAATGATCACCGGTTTTGAGATCTATATTAACTGATCTCAGTGCCCTACTTTGGGGATTTTGAAGTCATTATGAACTGGAAAATGCATTAGAAACAAATATAATGCTGCTATATTGGATACTGCAGGCCTGCAGAAAACGTATGTATGTTGACAACACTCAAGGTGATTGTGCAAGTGAGCATACAAAGAAGACGATTACCATCTCAGGTGATGTGGGAGAAGTTTGTGAGTATCTTATCTACTTGATGTCATCTGAGTCATGTCAAGATAGGGATTCTCGAGGAATACATTTTGGAAACAGGAGTCTATTGGAGGAAATAGAGATTTTTTTAAGAAAATCAACAGTAGAGGATGGCAGCTAAGGAAATCATATTATTAGAAAATTTCTACGAAGGTGTGTGATTTACCTATATGAAGGCTGCCTATAAATACGAGAAACTTAACTGTATATGTAAATGAGTCTCTACTTGATATAAGATGAAAGTACATGATGCACGTTTATATGGTAGTTTATCTTAGTTAAATTGATATATTACTTAGTAATTGCTTTTTAATTTAGATTCAAGCCTTGGTTCGTAAGTGCTTAAGAGTGTAAACACAAGGATTCATAGTATTCTCTTAGCAAAAAAGAAAGCCTTCATAGTTGTACTATATATCTTTATTTAAGGATCTTTGAACAGGGATGCAAATGAGTCAATTAAATTGAGCTTAGAGCTTTTTGAAAATATCTTATTAAATTTGTACCGTGTTCGAGTTAACTGGAGTCTTGACCTCTATGTTCTGAGTTTAGGTCGTTAAATACTAAGCTTTACACGTGATCGCTTATTTCAGATGGGTAGTTTTGAGTTGCTCATGAGCACAGATTCTAAGGCAGTCAAGACTTGGCTTGTTGAGAAAACCATCTTAGAAGAAGCTTGACCCTGGCTAATTTAATTAGCTAGCTGACTTTTTGGGCTTTGAGAGTCCCGAAAAGTCTCCGGATTGATTCATTTGCACCTTGTTTTTCAGCGCAATTGTTTAGTCAATAGCTTATTGTTTCTTCCGTTCCCATTCTTCTTTTTTAACCCCATTGTTTAGACAACAAGTGTGACTTGCAATATTTGATCTGGTAACAAAGATTTTAGTTACATGTACTTGTGTTTTACTTGAAAATGAAAGATGAGCTCAATTTAATGTCTAAAAAAATCCATTGGACTAGGTTAGTCAAAACACAAGGTTGGAATTCTTCTAGAAAGTGTAGAATGGTGGTTTACTCTGGGATACATGTAAGATACCTAATCCAGGACAACCAAATTTTTGAAAAATGATAGCTTAACTTAGTGCCTCTCTGCCTAATCCTATCTTTTGCTGAGCATATGCTTTCATGTCAAGCAGAAGTTTTTTCTTAATATATATATATATATATATATATATATATATATTTCTTTGTAAAAGAAGTTTCTTCTTAATATGAATGTGAGATGAGCTTAAGTAGGTGCTCCGTATTTGAGTATATATATATATCTTTGTAAAAGAAGTTTCTTCTTAATATGAATGTGAGATGAGCTTAAGTAGGTGCTCCGTATTTGAGAAAATCTCCAGCTTCCACAACAGGCATGTTAGCTGCGAGTGAGGCACCAAGTACCTAGCCACGAATATTTTAAAGACTATTATAACTTCCTGCAAATATATGACCAAAATTTCAATATGGACTCCCTGGTTTTGGTCCATAGTTTAAGCAACTAAGTGATGTGATGTGTTATGTACTTAAAAAGTTTTTAGTGGATAGAAACCATTCTAAGTAATCGAATTGATAAATATATATATATATATATATATATATATATGTTTTACATAATACATGAAGTACTTACAAGTCTTCCATTAAATGAGTTTCTAAGCAAGTGGTAATATGAATAATATTTTCATAAATTGCAAACTGTCTTAACTACAAGATGAACTCTATTCAATATATAGTCAAGGAAAATGACACTAATCATAAGCCATCACTTGTAAAGTCAAATATCAATGAAATAGTTCCCAATTGTATATATTCGACTTGTACAAACAGCTATGTGTATAGTGTGGAGGATCATATAAGAATTTAAGCAAAGGCAGTGGATTTCTTGCTGATTTCTTCACGATATGATGCAAGTAACCAATATAATACAAGTGCCAAAGCATTCTAAAGCATTTTAAAATTGGTATTGAAAATTCTGGTCCATCAATAGACAGACTAACTGTCAAAAGTTTCTATACAAAAAGTTCAGGTCTGGTACAAGAGGACTATAGGGAGTTCAATCAACTGTGTGTCCTTCATTAGCTAGATTTAGCTTCACTTTATTCTACTCCCTTAGACTGATTTTGGTCTCTTTTGTGTTTGAACACCAAATCAATGAGGCTCTGGTAAGTCCATGTTTTTTTTCCAATAACTTCAGGTTCAAGGGTGGAATATGCCTCTTCAGAGTTTCTAAGGAAATTCCCTTTCCCAAATGCAGTAAGAACCAAAGGATCAGTGTTCATTTCCACAGCTCTGTAAAGGAAGCCAACCCTTCTCCATGTTTCTAAGGTCTTAGCCCCATCAAAACCCATCTCTTTCGCATCAAATAGAATTCCAATGGTGACAAGATCAGGCCTCAGACTATGAGTTAGTAACTCGGAGAAAGAAATTCTCAGGTGTGTGAAATCTTTTATCTTCAAATGAGTTAACATTATAATGTTTGCCACTGTTATATTCCATGGAACTTTTGCTTCTTCCATATCCTGAATTACGGAATTCATACCTTTTCGACTAAAAAGACAAGCATGAGAAAGAAGACGTAGACACCAAACGAGATGAGTCCTGCCAAGTCTTGAAGAAAGATCAAACCCCAAGTTGTCTAGTCTGGAAAACATGTAATGCTCAATATAAACCTCAGCCAAGTTCCTAATCAAATCCTCTGGTAAAGGGGTTTTCGAGTCCATAAGTCTCGTATAAACCTTTTCCATCTTCTCTAAGATCCCAAATCTTGTGTAAGCCTCGAGCATAGCAACCAATGTGGAAGGCTGCAAATACATTCTTTTTGAAAGCATGGTCTGATATGCTCTCTCCATTCTTTTGAGCAATCCGCCCCGAGAAAACTCTCGGATAAGCATATTATAAGTAATTTGGTCAGGTGGACAACCATTCAACTCCATCTTCTTCACATACGTTCCCATCTCGTCATACATTTTGTGTTTTGCATAAGCTTCAATTAGCCCATCATAGGTATCAGTTTCCGGTGCCACATTGACTTCTCTCATCTCATTAAGAAAATATAAAGCATTATCAAAGTTCCCATTATTGGCATAACCATGAATAATTGAATTGTAAATGTCCAAACAAGGACTAAGTCCATAATTCTTCATCTCTTGAAATGACTTTACTGCTTCCTCCACTAGACCATCACCACATAACAGTTTTATTATCTTCTTGTAATTCAACTCATTAATCCGAGACTTCTCAATCTGCTTCCACATATCAAACACCTGTTCACAGTTTGAAAATTTTTCAATTTCAGCCTGAAAGTTAGTAAACCAAACAACAATTCTCCATGATGCAGAGCTTGTATGCTAAGAAAATGCTCAGAAACAAAAAAAAAAAAAAAAAAAAATCTTAAATCCTTCTGAAACCCCCGGAAATCAAAATTCCATTCATTTGTGCCCATTGGGCAGTGCTTTTCTCAGCCTAGTAAGAACTTATACAAACAGACCCAGAACCCAAATCGTATAATTTAGAATCCCAGAGAGCAAGAGAAGCAAAATGACCTGAAGAATTTCATTGAACCTTGAAGCATGTTTGAGGAATTCAACAACAGCCCAGAACTGCTCTTTGCTCCAATCACCATCTTCACTAAGCAATCGCAAGGGGCACGAGTCTTTCTTGCTGAGCTTTCCGAGCAAAGATTTGAGCCTCCGGTGCTCATGAAAAGTCTCGACAAGAAGGGTCGTGTGCCTCGTAGAGTTGTGCTGTGGAACAGCATTTGGAGGTAGTGGTGAAAATGGCTGCAAAGAGGGAAGACAAAGAGAGAATAGTTTGGGTTTGGAGGAGGGCTTTGGGATTGGAGCAGGGCTTTGGGGACAGAGAAAAGCCTTGTTAAAGGGATTGAATCTCTTTCGCAGTGTTAGCTTGACATGGCAGTGGTTCACTGCAGGTATGCTCTCCATGCGTCGCTTTTCATTCTCTGTTGCTTCGACTTCTTACTTTTTGGGTAAGGATTTCGCTCTGCTTTTCCTAGTCATGTTTTTCCTTTTTTTCTCTAGGAATTTTCCTTTTTCATTTTTTCCCGACCCCCAAACAAAATAAGAAATCATTTTTTTTTTTTTTTAAATTTTAAATTAACCCATTGGGCTTTTGGGCTGCAGATGTTTCGTCTCTATGTTAATTGACTCATTGGCCCCAGGTATCTAGTCGTGTATCTCTTCATTGATCTTTAATGCAATAATTATATTATAAAAGGAATTGACCCTTGCTGAATCAGCATTCTCTTTTTGATTTTGCATTTTTTTTTATTCTCTTCTCTTTGATTTTAAATTTTAATTCTCCATCTAAGAATATAAACATGCTATTTCACTCAATTATTTAATTTAATTATTTTCTATTTTATCGCATCACCATTTAACTAATTAAATATATATTTTAATTAATCCATAACAGCTAAAATACTCAAAATCATTATAGGTCCAGTTATATAATTATAGGTGCGGTTATATAATTATAAGTGCTTGATTAAATATTCAAACTCTACATTTTTTTTACTACTATTTGTTCCCACATTTTATACATTTCTTAGTTCTTTGTTTAGAAAATAACGGCATATTTCATACAGGTTATTTATTTTAAAAGCTACAAAAATAATTTTTTATAGACAAAAAATAAATTTCCTTTTTTTAGTAGTTATTATTATTATTTTTTTTGCAAGATTATATTTTTTGTATATACATTTACTTGGTTACATGGTGATGTGGCAAAAATTTTAATTAGATTAAAAAAAGAATTAAATCAAATGATAGAATGAAGTAGTATGTTTATATCCAATGTTAAATAGATGACTAAGAGTTAAAGTTAAGGAGGGGTAAGGAGAGGCGAAAATAAAGAAAGAATTCAGATCCGATATAGCTAGCTTATAGCTTGTAGAAAATATGGGATTGCAATTTTTCCATACAATGTTGGCTTGGAAGGTAGACAGAAAAGCAGATGTTACAATTTTGGCTTGTTGTGTAGAAGGGGCGGATTAATTTTTAGAATTAGTGGCAATTTTATATAGTATCAAAGTATAATTATTTATCTATCAATAGAATACTGAGTTAATAATTCTCACATTAAAAACTTTTTTAATTTATAAAAAAAATAATTACTTATAACATCTTGTATTCAAGTCTTGATAATCTTCGATTGCAATAGTGATTTTCTTTTTATGAATAGAAAAATATATTAATATGGATCTCATCAGCTTAAATTTTATTAATGGGTAGAGCATTTTTACTGTTTCAGTTTTGTAATTTGTAAGAGTCTAAAGCAGCTGGTTCAGCCCCTAATAGATCCTCTTTTATCTGATATTTCAAATAATAGTGAGTACATCCGAAGTAATAATGAAATTTATCAAGACTCAAATTATAATTTTTATAAATAAATATGATGGAACGGTTAATTTTTTTTTATTATACCACACCTCCAAGTGCATTTGCATTAGTGATTGGTTAGATAGTAATGACAACTTTACACAGTATAAGAATATAACCAGATATGAGATTCTATATTTGAGTCATGGTAATCTCCAGTTGCATTAATTATTGATTGTTCACGTATAAGGTTGACATTTGTTTCTTCTTCCCCTAGGTTCTCCTGTGAGTGGACATGAATCGCAAATTTGCAGTGGGCTTGTACGGGAGAGGGGTAAGTACGTGTCCATTGATAGACATTGTTGGGCCACTGTGTAACTGCCCAACATTTTTGTACTGGGTGCAACTTAACAGTGTTGACGGCGTGCATGTGAAAGAGCGTGATTGATGGCTTTGATTAGGGAAATGAAGAGGTTTTTCGTTTTATATGTATGACCCACCAACATGTTTCTCACTGTGTTCTAATTATTAACTTTCTTTTTTTGGCAAAACGTACTGTGCAACCAACATTAACTTATTCGAGGGGAATCATATTATGATCAATTTTAGAGGTGAGGAAGCCGATTAAGTCTTTATATTTACTTATAATAATTACCGTTTAAATTTTTAATAAAATTTTATATATATTTAATTTTATTAAATACCATATAAAAAATAAATTATTAAAAAAATAAATTTACTGTTCGATATTTTTATAAAATTTAAAATAATATAGAGAATATTGTGGATTGTACTCACTATCCTTCAGAGCTAATACAAATTTCAGTTTAGAGTATTTGCAGAGTGAATTTCCAACTCTTATTATAATTTCCAATTTTTGTTCTTGTTCTAGCTATCCACGGGAGGGTTTATCTATAAAAAAAAAAAAAAAATACTTGGGATGTCATTTCATTGATAATTTCCAACTTATTTAACTAAAAAAATAGAAAAAGAATAAATAATATTCTTTTTTATATTATTAGTGGATCTGAAGCAAAGTTAATATGTAAAAATTTTGTAAGTATTATATTTTCAGGGTTCACTTTTAGAGTTTCAGTACATGCTAAGGTGCAATTTTTTTTTTTTTTAATGTTCTATGATATGGTTGCATTCATCTCTCCGTATTTTGCATTTTAAAAAAATAAATATCAAATCGTACCATTTTTCCTTAAAAATCTCCATAGAAAGGCGGATGCCCATGACGTGTACGTGGAGGATGAACCAAATCTTCATTGAATTTTATTTTTCCAGAGGGCCCGTGATGTTCTGCAGTACCCTGTGAATAATCCACGGGTATGAAAAGTTCTTTTAATGTTAGTTGAGTGCCCGGTTCCCCAACAAATTGACCCGCAATAATACCTATAGCTTCTCTCAATTCGTCCAGATCGTCATTTTGGCATATTTTTTCAATGTACTTTTCTTCGAATGTATTTCTCACGTGCAATGCTATTTGAAATGCATTTGTAATTTTAAAATTTAGAATCCTTGATATCTTTCTTACATATAATTCTTATGATATTCTACTGTTGGAATCAAAAGAGATTATTGCTGTTCAAAAGCATAAAATAAACAACAAATCAAAGGATTAAACTCAAAACTCTTAAATTGCAATAAGTTTTCATTACAATTTGCAGTCGCAAAATCAAATTAACAAAGCAATGGGATGCTTCATCCGAAATCTCGCTGATAATTTTGTTAACCAAGCATGTCGCTGTTTGATTTTTGGCCCTTCCTTACGTCAGTTTAGGTCATGGACTTTGATGAACGTATGTGGGACCAATAAAAGCATATATTACAATATAATTTGTACTACTAAACAGCATGTCCATTCAGAAAACTCAAAACTGCTGGCTGATAGCTTTGACTACTATACAAGACCAACACCAAGACCCAGGTAGTTTTGGTCTGCTATTCCTTCGCGAACGAGGCTTCATGTTCACACAAATCCCCATTAAACATGTGCATGCATCTATTCAATTCTGTTGTTGAATATTAGTGTCCCTCCGTTTTCTTCTCTCGCAAGCATTTGATTTTTATTTTTTGATTTTTATTCTAGCCGTCCATATATTTCTTGGCCCTCAAGTTTGACCTCGTCATAATATACACCTTCTATTACAGTAGTACTTTTACCCCACGCAAAGTTAGGTTTACTAAATAATTAAGAATAGTAAACTCAAGCTTAGCTCTTTAATTATGTAATTTTTCTCTGTGTGTGATTTTGTTGTTGCTAAACTACTCCCAACTGTAGTCAAACTTATGACTAAAATTAATTGGTACTCATCTGTCAAAACCATTGTCTTTTATATATCGCTTGATAATATATATATATATATATATATATATATATATATATATATATATATATTTATATCAGTGAGTCTTTGTCCTGATAATTTTAAGCAAATTAAGTTTGGTTTTAGACAATCAAAATAGGTTTAAACGGTTGACAACGCAAGGTGCTTTTTTTTATTTTTTAATCAATTAGGGTTCAATTTATGAAGGAGCATTAATAACTTTTAAATGTACTAGACCAATATAAAAAAAAAACGCATTTTAAAATTCCTACGAGAAAAATTAATTGAAGTACATGTAAACTAAATGGTCCGTACACCCTGATTGTTCGTAAAAAAAAAATATAAATATGTTTTAGGCAAGGTATTAGAAAATGATAAAACTGCCTATAGTCAAACTTATACGGGTATTAATGGTCAAACTAGCTTCTTCTTCTTCTTTCTATTATTATAAGCATATAAAACTAAGCCATTTGTGTTAGTTTAGTTAATCCATATTAATTAATACGTTAATTGTCGTTATTGAAAATGATACACACGCTCTCTCCCATGCATAAACAATTCGTGCTTGTAAACGTCATCTTGAATGTTGCCTATTCTCTTCCTCATTTTACTTACTGTTTAAGAAAATCATACAATTTTTTTTTTAAATAAGAGTCCAATAATCATGTTATTATTTTATATTTAATAAACCTTTTTTTAATAAGAGTCCAATAATCAGATGTAAGTGTTATCTTCTAATTGAAAGCAGACAGGACTACAATGTACGTATATATGAAGAAAATGTTAAAATTTAGAGAAAATACTATTAATTAATAATTAACATTCTTTAAAGGTTAATATAATTCAGTAAATCACCATTTTAGATCATAATAATGATAATAATAATACTATTTTAGATTAATTGATGGATTTGGACAATAAAATTAGGAAAATGGTCAGCATACGTAGCTGAAGACATTATGTGCATTTTATTTATTTATTAATTATATGATTCACTCAATTGAAAAAAAGAAAAAAAAGAAGAAGAAAATTGCAGCACTACGATTTGTAAAATTCAAAATATAAGTAAGAAAAGCAAGTAAACTTTATATTTTAAAATTTCAATATTAAGTGATATTGCCTTGCCATCCAACAAAAAAGGAATTTGAGTTTGTACTTTTCAACTCTCTCTCTCCCTCCCTCTTTCTCTCCCCTATCAATGATATTCCAAATCATTGAAGCCAATTGCAAATTTTCAACTTTTTCACTATATTCTCCTCTTTTTTTCTTTATTTATTTTTATTTTTCGCATTTTCTGGTCCAACCCCACGGCCCCCATATGGGTTTTTTTTTCAAACCAGCAACCACAAAGCTTTAAAAAAATATATATATATAAAATTACAAAAATAATAATAAAGAATTCGAGATAATCTCTAACATTACCATTATTGCTCGGACAGAATTAAAAAAATAAAAATAAAAAATTACTTACAGTTGAGAGAATATTCTCTCCCTAGCTATATATACGTAGACAGACAGACAAACAATGACAGAAATACATACATGTGCTGCTGACGAGCTGGATTTTTTCTCTGGCTATTCCATATTCCATTCTCAGCAAATTTCTACTTTCCGTTGTGGTTTTCTCCTTCTCTTTCGAGTTTGTTTTTCTCTGGAGAGAAATAAACTTTGTCAAGGAAGAACAAGATTGAAGTGAAAGGCATGAGCAAAGAAGAAGGGGTGGAAATGGCGTCGTCGTCGGCGCCGGAGACGAAGACCGGACAGGAGGCGGGAGGTGGAGAACAGAAAGTAGCAGCTGATGATCAGCAGAAGGTGTCGTTTCATAGGCTGTTCTTGTTTGCCGAAAGACTGGACGTGGTTTTGATGATTGTTGGGACCGTAGCTGCCATGGGAAACGGCGTGTCGCAGCCTCTCATGACGGTCATCTTTGGGCAGCTCATCAACACCTTTGGTTCCTCTACTAGTTCCAATGTCATTGATGAGGTTTCAGAGGTACTGCTTACTTTACTTCCATCCCCTAATTCGCTTTACTTATTCTTTGCCCTTTCTTCTTATTGTTTAATATCGACGGCCAAAATGCTACAAATGGAATAAATTAAGCTTTATAATTATTTATTAGATGGTTTTTCAAATTGGGTCATTTCTATATCTTATGGAAATGAGATTTTTGAAAATTTTAATGAATTTAAAAAATATACAATGAAGAAAATTTAAGTGAATGGGTTTTTTTTTTAAAGAAAGCATAAAATGTTTGAAAGTGTTTCTCTGTATATATATTTATATATGTATAGCCAATGAGCTGGTTCAGAACGGTTGATTAATTGAAGGGTTTCCCAAATCATTTTTCTCTCTGATCGGCGATTTAAATGTCTTGCAGTTCTCGCTAACTATGTAATTAATTAAGTCTCTAGGTAATAAAATAAAATATGAAAAAGTGTACAGAGGTTTAGATAAAGACCTACAATGTACATATACACCACCTAGTCATCTATATACTCGAGATATTATACAACCAAGGACTGTAATTTTATTTATTTATTTTTTTGATGACAATGAAAACGACTTGTAATGTTCTACCTAAATTGGTTGGATAAAATGTTACAGCTTGATATATATATATATTTGGTTGTTAAGGTCAAGATATTTGAGTTCTCCACTACAATATAGTAGCGATCCAACAATTACAATGTTTTGTTTCAATGGCTTTTAATCTAACTTTACTTGATTGCAAAGAAAGAAATCCAGCTTTACTTTGATTGGCTTGTGATTTCAGGTTTCTCTGAACTTTCTATATTTGGCAATTGGCACGGGTATTGCTGCATTTTTTCGTAAGTAACTGCAACATATTCCTATTTCTTTCAAGCCCAGAACTGCATTTGCAAAGTTAGGAAAATTTTCATTAATTTTATAATTAATGACTCAAAAAAAGTTCAAGTGTTGAATGAAACTAGCTAGCTTTGAGAATATATATATATATATATATATATGAAGGTCAGTAATCTGTTCTGCCAAAATGAAGGCCAGTAATCTTAAAATTTGGTTGTTGGCTCACTAGGCTAGTTGGTTCTAGTGATTCAAACAACAATGTCATTGTCAGTGAAATTATTGGTTAAATGCTTAATTATATATATTCTAATATTGTTTGCGCATATATTGATTAGTAATTGATAATTGATCACTTAAGTTGGATGTAGAAGTAAGCTATGGAACTTCTTGAAAGGGGCATATTTAGTTTCATGTAGTCCTCTGCAGTGCAGTCCAAGATACATGCATGTTACATATAAAAGTCTCTAATGGTGATTGGTAATATGGTTTAATTACAGAGGTATCATGTTGGATGGTGACTGGAGAAAGACAAGCCACACGCATTCGAGGTTTGTACTTAAGAACAATACTAAGGCAAGACATCGCCTTTTTTGACACTGAAACTACAACCGGAGAGGTCATTGGGAGGATGTCAGGGGATACCATTCTCATCCAAGACGCAATGGGTGAAAAGGTACCAATACAAAAAATGCATGCCAAACTTGAAGGCTTTCTTGTCCCCTAGCTTGCAATCATTTTCCATTGATGTATCTCACTTTCAATTCCTTTACTGTTTTAATCAATTGACTAAAAATGCATGACAGGTTGGGAAGTTTATACAACTCGTTTCAACATTTTTCGGTGGCTTTATTATTGCTTTTGTGAAAGGATGGCTTCTTTCCCTTGTTCTTCTTTCATGCATTCCTGCCATTGTCATTGCTGGTGGTGTCTTGGCAACCATGATATCGAAAATGTCCAGTTCAGGGCAACTTGCTTATGCAGAAGCAGGCAATGTAGTAGAACAAACAGTTGGAGCAATTAGAACGGTAAGGCAATTTTCTAATTAAAATTATATGTATAGATTGATTTTATAGCTAAATAGATCTTAAAATATGTATCCTTTTGTACGTGCAAGCTTAGGTTGCATCCTTCACTGGGGAGAAGAGAGCAACTGAGAAATACAACATTAAGTTGGATACAGCCTACAAGTCATCAACCCGACAAGGGCTGGTCTCAGGGCTAGGACTTGGAGTAGTTCTGCTTATTGTCTTTGGCTCTTATGCACTTGCTATTTGGTATGGATCCAAATTGATCATTGAAAAAGATTACATTGGAGGAGATGTCATCAATGTAATTTTTGCAATCATGACTGGTGGAATGTAAGTACATATATAAATATATATTCATATTAATATCTGTTTTGGGAAAGATATATAGATTGCTAATTTTGGTGTGTCTTGGATTATTAGGTCACTGGGTCAAGCATCCCCATGCCTGAATGCATTTGCTTCAGGGCAAGCTGCTGCTTACAAAATGTTTGAGACAATCCATCGGAAACCGAAAATCGACGCGTATGATGACAGTGGGATTGTGTTGGAAGACATAAGAGGAGAGATTGAGCTCAAAGATGTGCATTTTAGATACCCTGCCAGGCCAGATGTACAGATCTTTTCTGGGTTCTCATTGCATGTTCCAAGTGGGAAAACTGCTGCTTTAGTTGGGCAAAGCGGGAGTGGAAAATCAACAGTAATCAGCCTATTAGAAAGATTCTATGATCCAGACTCTGGTGAGGTACTTATAGATGGTGTTGATTTGAATAAGTTGAAGCTCAAATTCATAAGGGAGAAGATTGGGTTGGTTAGTCAGGAACCTGTCTTGTTTGCTACTACTATAAGGGAAAATATATCTTATGGGAAGGAAAATGCGAGTGAAGAGGAGATTAGGACAGCAATTGAGCTTGCTAATGCTGCAAAATTTATCGACAAGCTTCCCAAGGTACAAACTCTATTATTACTCATTGTTTCTTGGTTTGTCTTTTGGCACTTCAAAACTTTTTTCCCCCTTCCACTGTTGGTTTTGGTAATCAAGAAAAACTGCATTTTGTTTCTTTCATAGGGATTGGATACTTTGGCTGGTGAGCATGGAACGCAGCTATCTGGTGGACAAAAACAGAGAATAGCAATTGCAAGGGCAATTTTGAAGAACCCTAGAATTCTCCTCCTTGATGAAGCAACAAGTGCCCTGGATTCCGAGTCTGAACGCATTGTTCAAGAGGCACTGGAACGAGTTATGGAATACCGAACAACTGTAGTTGTTGCACATCGTTTGACAACTATCAGGAATGCTGACATTATCGCAGTGGTGCAACAAGGGAAACTTGTGGAGCAAGGTAACATTAAAACTGTAAACCCTGTATTGTATTTTCTTGATATTCTTCTATAAATGGAACCATTTCCTATCTGTTTTAAGTTTTTAGGTTGCACTTTGGTATTTGGTGGTGACAACTTAGTAGTAATATGGTATCATAACGTTTTTGTTTGTTAGTCTTAGTGTTTGAATACTGCCAACCCTCATTTTAGATAATTACATTTAGTTTGGAAATCTAAACATTGTTCACCATTATTTTTCAGGAACCCATGTTGAGTTAATCAAAGATCCAGAAGGAGCTTATTCCCAATTAGTTCGCCTGCAAGGAGCAGCTAATGAAACAGAAAACACCCTAGACTCTGACGCAAAGGCAAATACAAGTTTGGGTCTTAGTAAGTCCATGGGAAGGTCTGTGAGCATGAAAAAATCATTGAGGAGATCCCTAAGTAGAGGTTCATCTAGCAGCAGACACTCATTGACTCTTAGCTTTGGTCTTCCTGGTCCAGTTAATATTCCTGAGATTGAAGGAGAATATGATCCAGAAAGTTCCATAAAAAAGGAGGTAGGTGCTAAAAGCTCTTTAAAGGCTTCCATAAAGAGGTTAGCCTACTTAAATAAGCCTGAGCTTCCAGTCTTACTCCTTGGAACTGTTGCTGCAATGATAAATGGTGTAATCTTCCCCATATTCGGCCTCTTACTCTCGAGTTGCATCGAAATGTTTTTTAAACCTCCGAGTGAACTAAAAAAGGATTCCAGATTCTGGTCACTTCTGTTTTTAGGTATGGGTTTCGTTGGTTTAGTGGTATCTCCAGTTCAAAATTTCTTGTTTGGAGTTGCTGGTGGGAAATTGATACGACGGATTCGTTCAATGTCATTTGAGAAGGTTGTTCACCAGGAAATCAGTTGGTTTGATGATGCTGCGAATTCCAGGTATGATAAAAAGCAGCAAACAAATGTTCATGATCTTTTAAATAATTATTTCCTAAAAAATTTTCTTCACTTTTTTGCAGTGGTGCAATTGGTGCAAGATTGTCTACAGATGCTTCAACAATTAAGGGTCTTGTCGGTGATGCTTTGGCCTTGGTAGCTCAGAATATTACGACTATCATGGCTGCGCTAATCATAGCATTCGCATCTAATTGGATCCTTGCATTTATAGTTCTTTCTGTGTCACCTATCTTCCTTCTTCAAGGAATCATCGAGAATAAATTTCTTCAAGGGTTCAGTGCGGATGCCAAGGTCATTCTTCTTACCCCATTTGATGGTTTTATTTCCTATTACTATTACAAGCACCAAATAGCTCACCAAATTATAATTGAAACCCGATGCGAGCCAATAAAATAATGTCATTTAAGCTGGTATTCAAATTTTGGTAAACCAATTTGGTTTGCTCTTACTTTTCCCATTGGAAGTGGGGGTTTAGATAACGCTAACAAATTAAGCGATGGTGGAATTGCAGGTTATGTATGAAGAAGCTAGCCAAGTGGCAAATGATGCAGTTGGTAGCATCAGAACTGTTGCATCATTTTGTGCTGAGAAGAAGGTCATTGAAATGTACCAAAAGAAATGTGAAGGCCCACAGAGCCAAGGAGTAAGGTTAGGACTAATAAGTGGTGCGGGTTTCGGTTTCTCTTTCTTTGCACTCTACTGTGTAAATGCATTGCTTTTCTACATTGGAGCTGTTCTTGAGAAACATGGGAAAGCAACATTTGGAGAAGTTTTCAAGGTATAAAAGAGTTTAGTGCTAATTGTTTTGTTTATTTTGTTCCTCCTCTGACCCTCAAATCCTTCATCAAAAATTTTCTTTCACTTTGTAAGTTCTGACAAATGAATTTGTTTTTTGCCAGGTTTTCTTTGCTTTGACAATTGCAGCATTGGGGGTTTCCCAAACTAGTGCCATGGCTCCTGACACTAACAAAGCCAAGGATTCAGCAGCTTCCATATTTTCAATTCTTGACAGCAAGCCTAAGATTGATTCAAGCAGCGATGAGGGGATTACACTACCCACTATCAAAGGAGATATTGAGTTTGAACATGTTAGCTTTAAATACCCCACTAGGCCTGATATTCAAATATTCAGAGATTTCTGTTTGAGCATCCCCTCTGGAAAGGTAATGATATATTCGTTAATGTTTTAACAATGTCATCACAGGCGTGTTATCTTTTCTGGATATGTGCTCAAGTGAAGTTTGCTTTTGCCTGCAGACTGTGGCATTGGTTGGAGAGAGTGGAAGTGGAAAATCAACAGCAATTAGTTTAATAGAGAGATTCTACGATCCCGATTCCGGACGTGTAACATTAGATGGAGTTGAAATCAAAAGGTTGAAGCTAAGTTGGTTGAGGCAACAAATGGGATTGGTTAGCCAAGAACCGGTTCTCTTCAATGAAACGATTCGCGACAATATAGCATATGGCAAACAAGGAGATGTTACTGAGGAAGAGATACTTTCAGCAACAAAAGCAGCAAATGCACACAATTTCATATCATCATTGCCTCATGGCTATGACACATCTGTCGGTGAAAGAGGCATACAATTGTCTGGAGGCCAGAAGCAAAGAATAGCCATTGCCAGAGCCATTTTAAAGGATCCCGCAATCCTTTTGCTTGATGAAGCCACAAGTGCATTGGATGCAGAGTCTGAAAGAGTAGTGCAAGATGCATTGGACAGAGTTATGGTGGATAGAACGACCGTCGTCGTTGCTCATCGCCTTACAACGATCAAAGGGGCCGATGTCATTGCAGTGGTGAAGAATGGTGTGATTGCTGAGAAGGGTACACATGATTTCTTGATGAAGATCAATGGCGGTGCCTATGCATCTCTTGTGGCACTGCACATGACTTCTTCAAAATGATAGAAGGTAAAAAATAAACAAAATATGCGTGGTCAATTTGTGCAAAATTTTGTAGGGTTGTATTGATTTTTGTTTATTTGTTGCATGAAATTTGTATATTAGATCAATTAAATTGTTGATTTGGAAGGGTTAAGTTAAAATAGATACATCTAAATGTACCGAACTAAAAATAAAAAAGAACAAAAGGAATTTCAGCTATATGTAAATTTATTCCTCTTTTCCCCTTCTATCTTTTGTTTCCAAGTTCAAAATTTGTGTTCGAGACCAGAATATGAGTGGGATGTAAGTGTTATGGGATAAATTCAACTTGGCAATAACCATTTCGTTTCTATAGAGACTCGAAAGTTCAGTTAAAATCTCTTTCCCATTTTTTATAGGGTAAATTTCAAAATAACACCCACCTCCCTTGTTTTTTTCATAATGTTGCCGAATTACCCAACGTACTTTTTTAAATTACACTACGGCCCCTCGTATTCTTACGCACCTGATATTCAAATGCTAATCAATCTATACACCTTTTTGAAAATCACGCTTTTAATTCTCTTATTCTGACATATTAAATTTTATTTTATTTATTCAATGTTCTTGAAATCAAATAACATGTCAAACACACTTTTTGGTTAATTTTTTATTATTATTTAAATTAATATGCACTTTATTAAAGAATGGTAAATTAGTCAAATTTAACATTATAAGTCAATGTTGACTGGTAAACAAGTCAAATTTAACACCATAAGTCAATGTTATGTAAAATGGATAAATTAAAATAAAAATGAAATATGCGAGACTTAAGTGTACTCACCAAGAACAAAGTGGTAATTCTGTAAAAAGAATAAAATACAGGGGCTATTTTGAAAATTTACCATTTTATATGGGAGGACTTGTTATGTAAACTAATACTTATCCACAATTCAACAAGCTTAACAGTATCATGTATAAATAGTCGGTACCATCAAGAAGAAACACACCACAAAGCAAAGAAATCCAAAACATTGGCAAACCCTAAAAAAAAACATCCAAATAGAAAAAATTCCAAATCGAAGAAAACCTAAATTGAATAAAATCCTAAATTCAACAAAACCTTAAGTTCTAAAAAAACCCTGATAAAAATTGATGACATCAACCCTTTAATCAAATTTCATAAACCATTTAAACCGCTAAATCAAAATCTAGATTTCATAACCCTAAATCAAAGTGTAACCCCAAATATTTTTGCCAAATGTGAACCATAATTCACCCTCTGAAACCCCACATAATCAAATTCCATAGCCCCAAATTGAAAAAATAAGCCCCAACTTAATTACATACCCTAAAAAATTTGAATCACTTATTTGAATATTGAGACTGAGTTTTTTCGATCTCTTTCCTATTTTCTTTTTTTATCATGACTTTAACTCCTTCAAAATCTAAGTTCGCTTGCAATTTCTTTTTGTTTTATACTAGTTTCTCCAATGATGGATGATAAACACGGAGAAAGAAGGAATGTAATTGATCTTTTTGGTGTGTGTGATAAGTGAGATAAGAAAAAAGGAGGGAAAATCGACTGAAATTGAAGGGAAATAGTTTGAGGTGATAGACGAACAGTGAATCACACCGATCAAAGCCATGGGTGACGGGACTGTGAGTTTAGTGTGTGTGGAATTTTAAATGACCCTTTTGTCCTTCCACAATTAATTTAAACGTTAAAAATCAAACAGCAGGGGGGGACTCAACAAGTTTTCTAAAATTATATAGATGGATTACAATTTGACCAAACCTCATCGGATTATATGATAATATCTCTGTATGTTATTGTAGTTGTATTTTCTTTCAAAATTGTTATCATACAACCCCATCAACATGTAAAAAGACAAGTTACAGCTTTACATTTACATGTTAAAAAAATTAGAATACAAGGAATGACCTACGTCCAAGGGAGTGAAAGCAATACTAGAGATGAATGTCCAAAAGGCAGTACTAGAGACACAACGACTGATTTGTAATCAATCAAATCACCATCATTAGGAACCAAATGCATTTTGCCCCTATGATGAATTTCCTGCTAGGCATCCCAAGACTGTATTTTAGAGCAGTTCCTACGAGCCTCCTTTGAACTGCTATAACATCCTGAGAGCAGCCATTTCTCTCCATTTGATAAGAAACAGATACAACTAGCTTCATCCATATTCCCTTTTGAGCATAGACCATGTAATAGAGTGTTATATGCAACAGTATATTGGGCTCCGTTCCTTCATGAATCATTTTATGTTTTAACCAAAAAAGGGCTAAGGCCTTACATTGCTCAAATGCGGTGACTTGGAGTGTTTAAGAACCTGAAAACAGAAAAGAATTATCAAGTAGTGGGTGTGAGAGTAGTGGGTGTGAGCAGTTATTTGCTAAAGTGGGAGTCTTCAACTGCAGTTGAGGTGCAATGATTACAGTATGTGTGGGCTTAGTGTGCACGTGGTATGATTAACATGTAAGTACATGTAGGGTACTGATAATGGAGCAGTTATTATGTAACTACAGTAATATATGAGCTTTTCTCCTATCTACCCACACTAGTAGCAGTGGACTCTGGACACCTATTAAAAATATATAAAAATAAATATTAATATTATAAAATACCCTATAACACTTGATCCTTAGCTATATAAATCAAATAATAAATTAAATTAGAAATAATATAATCAAGTGCACAGTTTAGATGTTAGAGAGAATTGGAGTGATGCACTAAGGTGCGTCTTGAGATGCACTGGTGTAGTGCCCCCAGATCATTGGTTTAGACTCTTTGTCAGATGCCATTTTGCTCTTCGATGAGCATGAAAGCTTTTATAAAGTGAGAATTGAGTTTTCCACGATGGTGCCAAATGTTTTAACCAAAAAACGACTAAGGCCTTACACTGCTCAAATGGGTTGACTTGGTGTGTTTAAGAACCTAAAAACAGAAAAGAATGTCATGTAATCCTGAGACACTGGTGTAGTACCGGCCAAAGACACTCTGACGCTCAAGTCAGTGATCAGAAATCTGGAGGGATTTGAGCAGAGATTCAGTAAGGTTAGAGAGCGTGCTTGAAAGGAGGTGTCCTTGGGTTTATAGGTGAGCTATGGAGGTAGAAACTACTTATAAGCAGTTATTGTGTGCCTCAATGCCTTGACTTGTGGTCCACGCCCCATGTTCCCGTTAGATGTGTTACCGGTTGAGGTGTGAGAATAGTAGGTGTGAATAGTTATCTACTAAAGTGAGAGTTCTCAACTGGAGTTGAGGTGTAATAATTACAGTAGGTGTGGGCTTAGTGTGCACGTGATGCGATTAACATGTAAGTACATGTAGGGTACTGATAATGGAGCAGTTATTGTGTAATTGTAGTAATAGGTGAGCTTTTCTCCTATCTACCCACACTATCTACCCACACTGATTGTAGTGGGTTCTGGACACATTAAAAATATATAAAAATAAATATTAATATTATAAAATACCCTATAACATACCACATATCAAGAGACTCATACAAACTCCCTTAAGGAGAACAACCTTTTTTCAAGGAAATAAATATGTGAATATTAGGACTACATCCTCTGGCAAACATTTGAGACAAAACTGCAAGAGATAGGTAGATGTATGCCATATCAGAAAGAGAATAACAATCGTTGAGTTACTTATAATTTAATAGACTCCATTATAGGGTCCAGCCGAGCCAAAAAATACTAGCTGAATGTTAGGTTTTTAGTTTGGTTACAAACCATACTTGGACGTTGTTTGCAAAGTACTTTCAGAAGAATGTTATAGGTAAACACATTCGGCACCATCCACTCTGCCATTCTATTTCTAAATTAATAATGTATGATTACCAAGTTATTAATTAGATTTTATACCTTATAATATTCTTATGAATCAGGATCATCTCTTTATTTTTACATCTCATTGTCCCTCGTTCGCTTTGAATGGTAGACCTCCATTTAGTATTTAATGGTTATAAACATGCTACCTCACACTATCATTTTATTTAAGTTTTTCTTTAATGATTATTTTGCCACATCATTATTTAACTAAATAAACATTTATTTTGATTAATCCACATCATCTAAAATAATAAAAATAAAATGCTCACTCAAATGTTTTTGTACCAATGTTAGATTAATTATTTTTGCTTATATCTAATTAAGTTTTTTTACTCTAGACAACTGAAATAAAAAATTAAATTAAATGGAAAACAAATTTTTCTATTGGTTTTAACCCTAACTTTGTTTGGCAAAAATTTTAAAAACTTTAATTTTCAGCTAAACTGCTTCACCATCTTATTTCACAAATTTATAAATTAATTAATAAATTTTATTAAATAAAAAAATATTGCAAAAAAAAAAAATGATCCTCTCCATGTTTAATAATATTTTCCATTTTAAGGTATTTTTTATTCCGTTGTATTAGCTTATGTGGATTAATCAAAATAAATATTTAGCTAGTTAAATTATAATGTGTTAAAAAATAAAAATTAAAGAAAGAATTAAATAAAATAATGAAGTGAGGTGTGCATATTTATAACCATTAGATGTTAAACAAAGAACTGAAATTTAAAGTCAATGAGAGACAAAGAGAGGATCCGGATCTATTACTCTTTCATCAATTTGATTTTACTAACCATTTTATTGAAAAGATAAAGATAAAAGTATTTAGGGTAATATTATATATTGCAAAGTGAAATTAAAAGTAAATAGAAATTATACTAAGAACCCTCTATTTTGACATTTTTTAGAAATACTTTTATATTTTGGATAATTACACTCCTATCTATATTTTATTGCACTAAGACCCTCTCTATTAGTCAAAACTTTTATTTTTTTTCAATAAGTCACCTAAATTAATATCATGACCATTTTACCCTTGTTTTTTGAAGGCCCAATAAATTTTGAAGAAGTCGTTTAATGCGTAGATCCGCACACACATAGTTAAAAGAAAAAATAAGTTAATGGATTTGGGCTAGTTGTCTTAATAGTAACAAGCAGTTGAATCTGGATTGGGCTATGTCTAAAACATATATGGGTCTGAAATGGGCTATGGGCTATGGGCTATGGCCCACAGTGTGCACTCGTCCCTTGTTAGAACTTTTAAAGGAGAAAAACTGGTTATGGTTTTGTTGATTGGTAGCTTGAGGATCAAGAAACCCACAGCTCCTTTCATGGTGTGGAAAAAGAGCTTAACTAATATGTATCATTTGTGGTTCACTTCGTAAATTAATATGTAGAATAATATTTTTTTTTTTTGTTTTCATTATTATTTTTGTTTTCACTATTATTTTTGTTTTGTTTTGTTTTTTGATTTACCGTGGTTGGATTAAGATTAAATAGTAATTATTTTGGATGTCAATTTTACCAACTCAATTAATAAGACAAAAGACAAAAAACCAAAAAAAATAAAAAAAATCATAATCAATACAACGTGCTTTTCAATTATAAAAAAAAAAAAATACAAAGTGCTTTTCCTTGTGAATAATATATTGAAAAGGAAAATAAAAAAATAAACAGGAAAAAAGCTCATTCGTGGGAAACGTAATTGATGGAAGATATCAGCAAGATTTGGTACGGACAAGTCAAAACTATGTTTTGACTTCACGTGCATGTAATTTTCACTTTTTGATGACTGGCTGGTAGCGTTGACTATTTGACTTTTACATTTTGTTTGGACGTGCTCGCGTACTAATTATTTTTTAATAATATTTTTCATTTGTGTCACTTTAATTAAAAAACACATTAAATATAAAGTAGTTTGTATTTAACAGTAAATTATAAACAGTGTTTTCAAAATATTTAATCGTTGTTTAATTAAAAATTAGTCTTCATTGCGACAAATTACAAAAGGAAAAAAAAAACCCTTAACTAAATATAAAGAATAAAAAATAAAACCTAGTTGGTTTATTTTCTCCATAAACTTTTCTTTATTTTGAAAGAATAAAACATAAAGATCATATCTTTATTATTTATTTATTAAAAAGTGTTTAATATCTTTTTATTAAAAAAAACGATTTAATATTTTTTTGCCAAATATGTTTTAATTTTTTTTAATGAAAACTAAACAGGCTCTAAGATCTTAGTTTTGGTTTAATATCTATTCCTTGGTGAACAAGGCCAAGTATTCATGCAAAACCTTATTAAATTCTTTTTTTTATTAGCAATATATATGCATGCATGTATTCAAATTATCCTCTTACATAGTTTGTTTGAATGTGTTTTTTTCTAATATAAAAGTGTTTTTTTAATAAAAAAACTTTTGAAACATGTTTGACAAAAAAATATTGAAGCACTTTATTATTATTTTTTTTATAAAACTATTTCTTGACAAAAAAAACACACACTTGTGCACTAATGACGATTTTAATATATTAAAAATAATCTCATTTAATTTTTAATATATTAAAAATAATCTCATTTATAATTTACTATCAAAGGCAAATTACTTTTATGATTGAGTGTTTTTTAACTAAGGTGCTATAAATAAAAAGTGCTATTAAAAAAAAAAATTATAAAAACACAACCAAACAAGCTCTTATTATCCCTTGGTTTTCTTCTCTTGCAAGCACTTGATTTGATTTTTTTTATTTTTTATTTTTTATTTTTTAATTTTAATATTTGTACAACTTTCTAGAATAAGTGTGTGGATTATTCTAACTAATATATATTTTCTTAGGCCTTAAAAATTGGATCTCTACTTAAAATAATAGATAATACGTTTACCACACGCAAAGTTAGGTCTAATGAGTAAATAGTAGACTCAAGCTAGCTCTTTAGTCATGTAGTAATTGTTGTCTATGTGATTTTGTTGTTGCTACACTGCTTACCAAAATTACGACTAGAAATGAAAATGATTTGTACTGTTCTGGCAAAACCATTATTTTTTATACATGGCTTGACAAAAGAAAAAAATAATAAATACATACATATATATATATATATATATATATATATTGTGCTGGTTTAATCACCAAATAAAAAATAAAACCTTGTTAACTAAATATAAAAAATAAAACCTAGTTGGTTTATTTTCTCCCTAAATTTTTCTTTATTTTAAAAGAAAAAACATAAAGATCCTTTTTTTGTTAATTTTTTTTAAATAGCATGTTTTTGAAGAATCACTTACCAGTACTAGTCCAGAGCACTTAAATTGCTTTAATATATATGTGTATATATATATATATATATATATATATATATATACTTATAAAAAAAGGTACTTTAATACTTTTTTTTTATAAAAAAATGATTTAGTATTTTTTTTACCAAACATATTTCAAAATAATTTTTAATGAAAAAATACTTTTATTTCAGAAAAAATATATTGATACCGGCTCTAAGATCTTAAGACAGTGTTTGGTAGCTAAGAAAAGGGAATAAGATGGAAAATAAAATTTAGGATTTGTTTTCCTATGTTTGGCACAGATTTTAAATTCTGAAAAGAAAAATCTCAGATTTCTCTTTTTTAGAATTTTTGCTTACAGTCTTATCCTATAAAAAAACACAAAAAAGTTGGAAAATGAAGACGCGCATTTCTACCTCAGCCAAACTAATTTTTTAAATTAAAAAAAAAGTTAAATTATATTTAGAAAGTTGTAGAATTTGTTAAATTAAAAAATTTAAATTATATTTTAATCATTTATATATAATTTAAAATTATATATGTAAATTAATAATTAATATATTATTAAAAATTAAATTATAAATTAATAGTTAATAAAATTAATTGTTAATATATTAATAAAAATTAAATTAATTATTTTAATAAAAAATATATTTTAATATTAAATATATCTAGAGTAATCCTATTCAGTGTTCACCAAACCCTAATATATCCAATCCAATATTTTATCCTGACACTACCAAATATAGAATATCACTATTGTTTTCCCATCTTTTCTTATCCTATTTCTTTTTATTTTTCCAAATTCTTTTTCTATCTCAGCTTTTCCTATCCTGCATACCAAACATAGCCTAATGGTTTTGGTCTAATATCTATTCCTTGGTGAACAAGACCAAGTATTAATGTAAAGCCTTATTAAATTCCTTTTATTATTAGCAATATATGTACATGCATGTATTCAAGTATGATCTTGTATAGTCTGTTTGATTGTGCTTTTTTTAATATAAAAGTGTTTTTTTAAAAAAACACTTTTGAAACATGTTTGGCAAAAAAAAAATTATTGAAGCCCCCTTTTTTTATAAATTTTTTTTGGAACACTTTGGAACGGATTGAAAAAGTTTTTATAAAAAAAATACTATTTTTTTGATAAAAAAAAAAACACACTTGTGCATTAACGATGATTTTAACATATCCAAAATAGCCTCATTTAATTTTTAATATTTCACAACTTATCCAGCTAGGTTTATTTATTTTTATTTAGTTGAGGATTTATCTTTTAATAAATTATTACGATTAAAAGTATTTTTTAATTAAATAACCAAATACTATTAGATATTTGTAAAAGTACTCTTTATAGTTTGATACCAAAGGCAAACTACTTTTGTCATTGAAGTGCTTTTTAACTAAGGTGTTATAAATAAAAAGTGTTATTGAAAAAAAAAATATTACATAAACACAACCAAACAAGCTCTTATTATCCCTTGGTTTTCTTCTCTTGCAAGCATTTGATTTGATTTTTTATATTTTTATTTTTTATTTTAATATTTGTACAACTTTCTAGAATAAGTGTATGGATTATTCTAACTAATATATAATTTCTTAGGCCTTAAAAATTGGATCTCTACTTAAAATAATAGATAATACGTTTACCACACGCAAAGTTAGGTTTAGTGATTAAATAGTAAACTCAAGCTAGCTCTTTAGTCATGTAGTAATTGTTGTCTATGTGATTTTGTTGTTGCTATATAGTACATACCAAAATTATTCAAAATTATGACTAGAAATGAAAATGATTTGTACTGATCTGGCAAAACCATTATTTTTTATACATTGCTTGACAAAAGAAAAAAATAAAAATAAATGCATATATATATATATATATATATATATATATATATTGTGCTGGTTTAACCAACTAATACTGTCGTACTCAAATGAGATAGGCATTTTGGATAACTGGACAGTTTTGAAAAAAATTATGGGATAGTGGACAGTTTAAAAAATTACTCTTATTTATATATATATGTTTTTGAAAGCACCAATTATTTATATTAAACTAGCTATTTGTGTTAGTTTAGTTGATCCATATTTAATCAATACGTTAATTTATGTCATTGAAAATGATATATTTTCTCTCTCCCATATATTGTATATGATATATTGTCAGAAAAGTCAGCTTGAATATTGCTCATCATTTTTCTCACATATTTCCCTGAAAGAGAAACTCATTGACTCAGAGTTTGTTTGGAGAAATGAGCAATAATCATGTTATTATTTTTGTATTAGTTTAGCATTAAATGAAAAATCTTAATTGTCATTGTTGGTTGTTAACACCAGTAGTACGGTAATGACATAGAGGAAATTTATTAATGCAAACCCCTATAGGTTTTTTCCCATATATGTTGTTAAAATTAAAAAAATTTCAATAGCCAAATATCAATATAAGAAAGTGGTGGGTCAGTGTTAATTACGTATTAATGATGAATAACGGAACTTGCATTAAATTATATTCAATCCTTGAAAAAGCTAACGAGAGAGGTTTATAATTTTAAAGGTATATATATATTCCATAGAGACAATTTAGCGGTAATATTGTACTGTTTTATCGGTAATAACTGAATTCGAATCTCTCATTAAATTTTTTTGTTAAAGGTATATAGCTATATACTATCAATTAATATTATATATAAGAATTTCTTACTCTTTAATATTAGAAGATTCATTGGTAGTTAAATAACAAATTATGTGCTTAACAATATAATTATATTGAAAATGAGAACAGTAAATGTTTCTGCATTTTTAAGTTTATAGATTGTAAAATTAGTACTTAGCCAACATAAGAAACAAAAAATAAGTAATTAATTAAGGCAATTTATTAAAACTTAGCTATGAAGATATATAATCTGTTTAAAAAATATTTTATGGTATAGTTTGTCAATTTCGTGTGTATGGAATGAAAAAGATGTGGGTGGGGGCAATGGATGGAGTGTGTAGTTGCATTAAATATTTAAATATAAAACCACAATCAATCAATCATACATATTTTTATCCAAAAAAGGAGAGAAAGAATTCAATCCTACTACAGTGCATTAATACGGATTAAAGGAAATGTGAAAATAGAAATTTAAATTTTAGAGAAAATGTTATTAACATTCTTTAAAGCTGAATATATTTTAGGGATAATATCGATTTTCTTAAATAAAGTAGACACTTGAGGTTTCAATAAAATCAAATACCCATATCATCAATGAAATATCATAAATACCCTTATCTATCTAATTATGTTACTTTATTTTGTGTTTAATATATATGTTAAGTCATTAATTTATTACATAACTAACATAATTAATTTTCTTCATATTTTTCTATATATCGTAGAATATCAAAAGTTTAGAATTAATTAAGTTACTCTAGTATATACACTATATAATTCATTCAAAATAAACTATATTATATAATATATATATAGGCAAGAAATGAACTTTTTATTACGGGTATTTATGATATTTTGCAGGAGAGAGAAAGGACTTTGTTGGAAGGTAGGGAGTGTTTGATTTTATTGAAAGGATCTCTAGTTGAATTAAGGCCAAGCCTCAAAGGGTGTAGACGATATTAACCATATATATATTTTAGTAAATCACCATTATAGATCAAGATAAGAGATTAATTGACGAATTACAACAATAGAATTAGGAAATTTTTAAGATATGCAGTTGAAAACATTAAGTATTTATTATTATTATTATTATTATTATTATTATTCACTCAATTGGGAAAAAAAAAAAGAAAGAGGAAAATCGTAGCACCGTGATTTGTAAAATTTAAAACATAAATAGTGTATGAAAAACAAAAGCAAACTTTATTTTGAAATAATACTATGTGGTATATATATTAATATATATACTGCATCATTAATTCAACCTGAAAATCCTATAGAATTCTTATTTCTTTTTGTCCCATTTTTTTGGTCAATGCTTCCCGATAAAAAAAAAAAGAAAAGAAATCTCAACAAATCTAAATATAATAAATAATTATGCTAAAAAATTCAAAATAATCCTTAACATCAGTGCATCACCATTGTTGTTTAGACCAAAAAAAAAAGAAAATGTTTCTTTTTTGCTTCCTTTGTTCATTTCTTCTCTCCCCAGCTAATATACACACACACAAATTAAACAATGACAGATGTATATACATGTGCGTATAGATTTATACACTGACAAGGCAGATTTTTTTCTCTGCCTGTTCCATTTTCATGTCTTGCAAATTAGTACTTTCCATTGGTTTTCTCTTCTCTTTTGTGCTTTTATTTTGGAAACAAAGAAACTTAGTTAAAGAAGAACAGGATTGAAGTGAAAGACATGAGGGAAGAAGGAGTAGAAATGGCGTCGGCGACGGCGTCGGAGAAGAAGACCGGAGAAGAAGAGAAAGCAGCAGCTGATGATCAGCAGAAGGTGTCGTTTCATAAGCTGTTTTCGTTTGCCGACAGACTCGACGTGGTTTTGATGATTGTTGGGATCATATCTGCCATTGCAAACGGCGTGTCGCAGCCTCTCATGACGCTCATCTTTGGGAAGCTCATCAACTCCTTTGGCTCCTCTACTCGTTCCAATGTCATTGATGAGATTTCAGGGGTACTGCTAATTACTTTTTTTTTTTTTGATCAATACTACTGCTAATTACTTGCTTCCATCCCCTACTTTGCTTTAATTACTCTTTACTATTTCTTCTTATTGTTTTTTATTTAAGCTTAATAATTATTTATGAGATGGGTTTTCAAATTTGAACATTTCTGTATTTTATGCAAATGAGATTTTTGATATCTTAATGGTTTTGGGTTAAGTGAATGGGTTTCTGAAATTAATTACGATCCCCTCCTTGTTTTTGCCTCCTTTTTTTTTTTGTCCCTCTTTGACTTTAAATCTCAAACATTTCATTTCATTTAACATCTGATGAATATAAACAAGCTAACTCACTTATCTTTTAATTTAATTATTTATTTAATCTAATTAAAGTTTTGTTTTGCCACAATAGCATTTGTTTTCACTTATAATATTTGTTGAAGGAAAAAAATTAGACAAAAAAAATTGTTGTTTATTTGTTTATATGTATGTATGCTTTTTTTTTTAAAAAATTTATTTTACTCTTTGTTCTGACATTATATATATATATATATATATATACATATATTCTTTATTTAGAAAATAATGGTACATTTCATACAAGTTATATATTATAAAAGCTATAAAAATAATTTTTTTATAGAGAAAATAAATTTCCTCTTCTTTGATATAATTCTATTTAATTAGTTAAATAGAGATGTGAGAAAACAAAATTTTAGTTAGAATTATATATATATATATATATATATATATATATATATATATATATATATATATATATATAGGGCTGCTAATGTGGACGACGACAAGCCATCCTTTTCCATTTTTTTTATATATATTTTATATTTTTTTTTGTCTATTTTTTATATATAACTTTATATTTTTTTTGTATTTTGTCAAACTCCAAATATTCTATATATATATATAAAATATACAATTATATATAAAAAATAGGCAAAAAATAAAAAATACAAAATACAAAAAAAAAAAGTAAAAAAAAAAAGAAGGGAAAAGGGGTGGCGACACATTAGCAGCCCACATTAGCAGCCCACTATATATATATATATATATATTTATTTATTTATTATTTTAGTTGATGTGTATTAATCAAAATAAATATTCAATTAGTTAGATGGCGATGTGGTAAAATAAAAATTTAATGAGATTAAAAAAAATTAAATAAAGAGATAGAGTGAAGTGACATTTTTATAAATAGTGATGAGGCAAAATAAAATTTTAATTAGATTAAAGAAAGAATTAAATGATAGAGTAATGTGATATGCTTATATACATTAGATGTTATTAGATGTTAAATAGACGGTTAGGATTTAAAACCAATGAGGGGCAAATAGGCAAAAATAAAAAGAGAATTCTATTATGAAAAAGAGTTAAAAATTGCTTTTGTCTCTGTATATATGTAGTGAATGAGCTGGCTAAGGACGGTTGATTAATTGAAGAATTTCCCAAATCATTTTTTTTTCTCTCTAATCAGCAATTAAATGTCATGCAGTTCTTGTTAATTATGCAACTAATTAAGTCTCTAGGTAATCAAGTTGTAGGAAATTAAAAAAAAAATGAAAAAGTAAGCAGAGGGTTAGGTAAAGACCAGTTACTATATATATGTATACATACCATCTGTACACGTGATATTGTACCAACCAAGAACTGTAATTTTCTTTCCCTTTTGCTTTTTTGGTGCAATGAAAACGACTTTAATATTCCATCTATAAATTGGTTCAATAAAATGTTATTTTTCTTTATAGTTTGATATATATATATTGGTTTTTTTTTTTTTTCTTAAGTTAAGGATGTTTGAATTCTCCACTACAATATAGTAGCAATCCAACAATTACAATGTTTTGTTTCAATGGCTTTTAATCTAACTTTACTTGATTGCGAAAATAAAAAAAAGTTTTAAAAAGTAAAAGTTAACGTTACTTTGAGTGGCTTGCGATTTTCAGGTTTCTCTGAACTTTCTATATTTGGCAATTGGCACGGGTATTGCTGCATTTCTTCGTAAGTAATCCTCTTTTTTTTTTCTTTTTCCCTCTCTAGGCCACAACTGCATTTGCAAGATCAGGAATACATTCAATAATTTAATAATTAATGCCTCAAAAAGGTTCATGTGTTGCATGAATGATGTGCAAAAGAAACTAGGTTAATTTTGGGAATGTATATAAAGGTCTGTAATCTTAAAATCTGGTTGTTGGCTCACCTAGGCTAGTTGGTTCTGGTGTTTCAAACAGCAATGTCACTGTCAGTGAAATTATTGGTTAAATGCTTAACTATATATACTCTAATACTGTTTGTGCATATATTGATCAATAGTGAATAACTGATCACTTAAGTTGGATGTAGAAGTAAGCTATGGAACTTCTTGAAAGGGGCATATTTAGCTTCATGTAGTCCTCTGCAGTGGAGTCCAAGAAACATATGCATGTTACATATAAAAGTCTCTAATGGTGATTTGGTAATGTACTGATTTGATTACAGAGGTAGCATGTTGGATGGTAACTGGAGAAAGACAAGCCATACGCATTCGAGGTTTGTACTTAAGAACAATACTAAGGCAAGACATCGCCTTTTTCGACACTGAAACTACAACCGGAGAGGTCATTGGGAGGATGTCAGGGGATACCATTCTCATCCAAGATGCAATGGGTGAGAAGGTATCAATATCAAAAAATGCATGCCCAACTTAAAAGGCTTTCTTGTCCATTTTTTTTTCCTTCTAGCTTGAACCCATTTTCCATTGATGTATCTCTCTTTCAATTCCTTTACTGTCTTAATTTACATTTTCTAAAACTGCATGACAGGTTGGGAAGTTCATACAACTCGTTTCGACATTTTTCGGTGGCTTTGTAATTGCTTTTGTGAAAGGATGGCTTCTTTCCCTTGTTCTTCTTTCCTGCATTCCTGCCATTGTCATTACTGTTGGTATCTTGGCAACTGTGATGTCGAAAATGTCGAGCTCAGGGCAACTTGCTTATGCAGAAGCAGCCAATGTAGTGGAGCAAACAGTTGGAGCCATTAGAACAGTACGGCAATTTTCATAATAAAATTATATATTGTAATGATTGAGTTTATAGCTAAATGGATCTTAAAATATGTTATCCATTGGTATGTGCGAACTTAGGTTACATCCTTCACAGGGGAGAAGAGAGCAATTGAGAAATACAACATTAAGTTGGATATAGCCTATAAGTCATCAATCCAACAAGGACTGCTCTCAGGGCTTGGACTCGGAATAGCTCTGCTTATTATCTTTGGCACTTATGGACTTGCTATTTGGTACGGATCCAAATTGATCATTGAAAAAGACTACAATGGAGGAGATGTCATCAATGTAATTTTTGCAATCATGGCTAGTGGAATGTAAGTACATTATATATATATATATGTATATTATATATCCTTATATCTATTTCTGTTTTGTGAAAGATATAGAGGTTGCTAATTTTGGTTTGTCTTGGATAATTAGGTCACTGGGTCAAGCATCCCCATGCCTGAATTCATTTACCTCAGGGCAAGCTTCTGCTTACAAAATGTTTGAGACAATCCATCGTAAACCGAAAATCGACGCTTATGATGACCGTGGGATTGTGTTGGAAGACATAAGAGGGGAGATTGAACTCAAAGATGTGTATTTTAGATACCCTTCCAGGCCAGATGTGCAGATTTTTTCAGGGTTCTCATTGCATGTTCCAAGTGGGAAAACTGCGGCTCTAGTTGGGCAAAGCGGGAGTGGAAAATCAACGGTGATAAGCCTATTAGAAAGATTTTATGATCCAGATGCCGGTGAAGTACTTATAGATGGTGTTGATTTGAAGAAGTTGAAGCTCAAATTCATAAGGGAGAAGATTGGGCTGGTTAGTCAGGAACCTGTGTTGTTTGCTACTACTATAAGGGAAAATATATATTACGGGAAGGAAAATGCAAGTGAAGAGGAGATTAGGACAGCAATTGAGCTTGCTAATGCAGCCAAATTTATCGACAAGCTTCCCAAGGTACAAACTCTATTATCACTCATTATTTCACGGTTTGTGTTTTGACACTTAAGCTTTTTATTCCCCCATCCACTGTTGATTTTGGTAAACAAGAAAAACTGCATTTTGTTTCTTTCATAGGGGCTGGATACTTTGGCTGGTGAGCATGGAACACAGCTATCTGGTGGACAAAAACAGAGAATAGCAATTGCGAGGGCAATTTTGAAGAACCCTAGAATTCTCCTTCTTGATGAAGCAACAAGTGCCCTGGATTCTGAGTCCGAACGTGTTGTTCAAGAGGCGCTGGAACGCGTTATGGAATACCGAACAACTGTAGTTGTTGCACATCGTTTGACAACTATTAGGGATGCAGACATTATCGCAGTGGTGCAACAAGGAAAACTTGTGGAGCAAGGTAACATTAAAACTGTGAACCCCCTGCATTGTATTTTCTTGATATTCTTCTTCAGTTAGAAACAATTCCTATCTGTTTCAAGTTTTTTGCGTTGCACTTCGGTATTTGGTTTAAATTTTCTGGGTTGGTGACAACTTATTAATAATATGGTATCATAAAGTTTTTGTCCGTTAGTCTTGTGTTGGAACACTGCTAACCCTCATTTTAGATAATTACTTAGTTTGATAACCTACAAATTGTTCACCATGATTTTGCAGGAACTCATGTTGAGTTAATCAAAGATCCAGAAGGAGCTTATACCCAACTAGTTCGTCTGCAAGAAGGAGCTAATGAGACGGAAAATACCCGAGACTCTGACATAGAGAAGGCAAATACAAGTTTGGATCCTGGTAAGTCCATGAAACAGTCTTCAAGCCTAAAACAATCATTGAGGAGATCCCTAAGTAGAGGGTCATCTAGTAGCAGACGCTCTTTAACTCATAGCTTTGGTCTTCTTGGTCCTATTAATATTCCTGACATTGATGGAAATTATGATCAAGAAAGTTCCATAAAAAAGGAGGTAGGCACTGGAGGACCTTTAAAGGTTTCCATTAAGAGATTAGCCTACTTAAACAAGCCTGAGCTTCCAGTCTTACTCCTTGGATCTATTGCTGCAATTGTAAATGGTGTCCTCTTCCCCACATTTGGCCTCTTAATCTCGAGTTGCATTGAAATGTTTTTTAAACCTCCCAGTGAACTGAAAAAGGATTCCAGAGTATGGTCACTTCTGTTTTTGGGTATTGGTGTCATTGGCTTAGTGGCATCTCCAGCTCAAAATTTCTTTTTTGGAATTGCTGGTGGGAAATTGATACAACGTATTCGTTCAATGTCGTTTGAGAAGGTTGTTCACCAAGAAATCAGTTGGTTCGACAATGCTGCGAATTCCAGGTATGATAGAGAGAAGCAAACAAATTTTCACGATCTTTCAAACACTATTTATCCAGAACTACAAAAGTTTCTATGCTTTTTCGCAGTGGTGCAATTGGTGCAAGATTGTCTTCGGATGCTTCAACAATTAAGGGTCTTGTTGGTGATGCTTTGGCCTTGGTAGCTCAGAATATTGCAACGATCGTGGCAGCACTAATCATAGCATTCGCATCTAATTGGATCCTTGCATTTATAGTTCTTGCTGTGTCACCTATCTTCGTTCTTCAAGGAATCATCGAGAATAAATTTCTTGAAGGGTTCAGTGCGGATGCCAAGGTCATTCTACTTACCCCATTGGTGGTTTTATTTTCTATTAGTATTACGAGCACCAAAGTAGCTTAGTAAATTATAATTGGAATCCAATGCGAGCCATTAGAACAATGTCACATTAATTGGTATTCAAATTTTTGTAAACCAATTTGGTGCGTGTAATATTAGTGTTACTCTTAATTTCCCTATTGGGAGTGGTTGTTTGGACAACACTAACAAATAAAGCTATGGTGGAAATGCAGGTTATGTACGAAGAAGCCAGTCAGGTGGCAAATGATGCAGTTGGTAGCATCAGAACTGTTGCATCATTTTGTGCTGAGAAGAAGGTCATCGAAATGTACCGAAAGAAATGCGAAGGCCCAGAGAGTCAAGGAGTAAGGTTAGGACTTATAAGTGGTGCGGGTTTCGGTTTCTCTTTCTTCGCACTCTACTGCATAAATGCATTACTTTTCTACATTGGAGCTGTTCTTGAGAAACATGGGAAAGCAACATTTGGAGAAGTTTTCAAGGTATAAAAGAGTTTAGTGCTAATTGTTTTGTTTGTTTAGTTCCTCATCTGACCCTCAAATCCTTCATCAAAATTTTTCTCACCTTGTAAATTCAGACAAATGAATTTTCTTTTTTCTTTGCCAGGTTTTCTTTGCTTTGACAATTGCAGCAATGGGGGTTTCCCAAACTAGTGCCTTGGCTCCTGACACTAATAAAGCGAAGGTTTCAGCAACTTCCATATTTTCAATTCTTGACAGTAAGCCTAAGATTGATTCAAGCAGCGATGAGGGGATTACACTACCTACTATCAAAGGAGATATTGAGTTTGAACATGTTAGCTTTAAATACCCCACGAGGCCTGATATTCAAATATTCAGAGATTTCTGTTTGAGCATCCCCTCTGGAAAGGTAATGATATATTCGTTAATGTTTTAACAATGTCATCACAGACGTGTTATCTTTAATTAATATGTGCTCAAGTGAAGTTTGTTTTTGCCTGCAGACTGTGGCATTGGTTGGAGAGAGTGGAAGTGGAAAATCAACAGCAATTAGCTTAATAGAGAGATTCTACGATCCCGATTCCGGAGTTGTAACATTAGATGGAGTGGAAATCAAAACGCTGAAGCTAAGTTGGTTGAGGCAACAAATGGGATTGGTTAGCCAAGAACCGGTTCTCTTCAACGAAACGATTCGGGACAACATAGCTTATGGGAAACAAGGAGATGTTACTGAGGAAGAGATAATTTCAGCAACAAAAGCAGCAAATGCACACGACTTCGTATCATCATTGCCTGATGGCTATAACACGTCTGTTGGTGAAAGAGGCATACAATTGTCTGGAGGCCAAAAGCAAAGAATAGCCATTGCCAGAGCCATTGTAAAGAATCCCAAAATTCTTTTGCTTGATGAAGCCACAAGTGCATTGGATGCAGAGTCTGAAAGAGTAGTGCAAAATGCATTGGACAGAGTTATGGTGGATAGAACGACCGTTGTCATTGCTCATCGCCTGACAACGATCAAAGGGGCCGATATCATTGCAGTGGTGAAGAATGGTGTGATTGCTGAGAAGGGTACTCATGATTTCTTGATGAAGATCGATGGGGGTGCCTATGCATCTCTTCTGGCACTGCACATGACTTCTTCAACATGATAGAAGGTAAAAAACAAACAAAATATGCGTGATCAATTTGTATGAGATTTTGTAAGGTTGTATTGATTTTCGTTTCTTTTTTGCATGAAATTGGTATATTAGATCAATTACACTGTTAATTTGGAAGGTTTAGTTGAAATAGATACATCTAAATGTACCGAACTAAAATAAAAAAAGAACAAAAGGAATTTCTGCTATATGTAAATTTATTCCTCTTGTCCCCTTCTATCTTTTGTTTCCAAGTTCAATACTCGTGTTTGAGACCAGAATATAAGTGGGATGTAAGTGTTATGGGATAAATTCAACTTGGCAATAACCATTTCGTTTCTATACAGATTCGAAAGTTCAGTTAAAATCTCTTTTTCATTTTTTATAGGGTAAATTCAAAATAACACCCACCTCCCTTTGTTTTTTCACAATGTTGCAGAATTACCAACATACTTTTTAAATTACACTACAGCCCCTCATATTCTTACGCAGCTGATATTCAAATGTTAATCAATCTATATACTGTATCTTTTTGAAAATGACGCTTTTAATTCTCTTATTTTTACATATTAAATTTTATGTTATTTATTCAATGTTATTGAAATCAAATAACATTTCAAACACACTTTTTTGTTTAATTTTTTTCTTATTATTTAAATTAATATGCACTTTATTAAAGAATGGCAAATTTGTCGAATTTATGGGTAAATTAAAATAAAAATGAAATATATAGTGTATTCACAAGGAACAAAGTGGTGATTCTGTAAAAAAATAAAAAAAAATACAGGGGCTATTTTGAAAACTTACCATTTTATATATGAGGGTTTGCCATATACAATAATACTTATACGTATCCACAATTTAACCAGCTTAACAGTATCATGTATAAATAGTGCGTATCATCAAGAAGAAACACATCACAGAGCAAAGAAATTCAAAACATTGGCAAACCCTAGTAAAAAACACCCAAATTGAAGAAAACTCTAAATTCAACAAAACCCTAAGTTTTAAAAAATCTCGAGTTGAACAAAAGTGATGACACCAACCCTAAAACCAAATTTCATAAATCCTATAAACCCCTAAATCAAAACCTAGATTTCATAATCCTAAAAAAAGCTAAGTCAAAGCATAACCCAATTTTATTTTTTTTTGCCAAATGTAAACTGTATTTCCCCCTCTAAAAACATACATACTCAAATTTTATAATTTTAAATTGAAAAATAAACCCCAAGATAAAATTCGAATCACTTACTTAAATATTGAAACTGAGTTGTTTTGATTTCTTTTCTATTTCCTTTTTTATTGCGACAAACTCTTTCAAATCTACGTTCACTTGCAATTTCTTTCTTTTTTGTTTAAAACTAGTTTCTCCAATGAAAGGAGGAATGTAATGATCGTTTTGGTACGTATGATAAGTGAGATAAGAAAAAAAAGGAAAAATGCACTGAAATTGGAGGGAAACAGTATGAGGTGGGTGATGGGCCTGTGAATTTTAAATGACCTTTTTGGTCATTCCACGGTTAATTTAAACATCTGAAATTAAATGATAGGGGGACTCAATAAATTTTTCAAAATCGTAAATGTGGATTACAATTTGACCAAATCTCATAGGGTTATATGATAATATCCCTGTATATTATTGTAATTGTATTTTCTTCCAAAGTTGTTATCATACAACTCCATCAACGTATAAAAGGACTAGTTACAGCTTTACGTTTACATATTAAAAAAATTAGAATACAAGGAATGACCTACGTCCAAGGGAGTGTCAGCAATACTAGAGATTAATGTCCAAAAAGCAGTACAAGAGACACAATGACTGATTTGTAATCAATCAAATCACCATCATTAGAAACCAAATGCGCTTTACCCCTCTGATGAATTTCTTGCTAGGCATCCCAAGACTGTAATTTAGAGCAGTTCCTACCAGCCTCCTCCGAACTGCTATAACATCCTGAGAGCAGCCATTTCTCTCCATTTGATAAGAAACAGGTACAGCTAGCTTCATCCATATTCCCTTTTGAGCATAGACCATGTAATAGAGTGTTATATGCAACAATATATTGGGCTCTGCTCCTACATGAATCATACGCTTCCACATATCAAGAGATTCATAAAAACCCCTTTCAGGAGAACATCCTTTTTTCAAGGAAGTAAATGAGTGAATATTAGGACTACATCTGTAATAACCTCATTTTATTTTTAAAACTGTCGGTTTTCGGACGCGTTTTTGGTTAAATCGTGATTTTATCTTTTTCGCCGAAATAAGCAGTTTCGGAGTTCCCCGGAAATTTTATCAGGGTCGAGAGTACCCTGTGGGGAGTTGAGGAAATTTTTTTTCCTAATTTGCCCTTGGTCAAAGTTTGACCACTTTGACTTTACTATTTGTTAAAATACTAATATATTTAAATATCTTTACTTTTTCTTTAACTTTATTATTATTAAATTAGATGGCAATTGGCTTTTATTTTGGGGGGTGGCCGACTCTTATTTCACTTTGCACCATTTCAATTGCTTCCATTGTAATTCTAGAGAGAGAAGCAAAATTCTAGTGAGAGAAAGTTAGGGTTTTGTAAAAAATTCAAAGGATTTTCTAGTGAGTTTTGGAGGGTAGGGGCTGGCCATTTGGAAGAAGTTTTTGGCTTGGTTTTGAAAGCTTTTCAAGGCTTGAAAGTGCTGAAAATTTGCTTGGATCAAGGTAGGTAACTATACCCATTTTTGTTTTATTGCAAACTTCATGTGTTTTATTTGTTTTCTTGATGAATACATGTTTGGATTCCATGAGTTGATGCTAGATTGAGTTAAATTTCATGTGTATTATGCTATGTGATGGAACCCCAAATTATGGGATTTAGGGTGTGATTGAATTAGTGTTAAATGATTGAATTTATTGGATTAATGCATGAATTTATGAAATTGGTGGATGGAATTGTTTGTGGGCTTTGTTAATTTGAAGGAATTGGGTGGAAAGTGATGGATTTCAAAGAGTAGGAAGGCACGGTCATGGTAGAGAAGCCTTGTGCAAAATTTTGCAAGAAAGGGCAATTTGGTCTTTTTGCTTGCAAAGGGTATTTTGGGAGTTTTTCAAAAAGTTCAAGGGTATTTAGGTCATTTTACATGCAAGGGACTTAAATGGGATTTTTCAAAATGTCTAAGGGCACTTTGGTCATTTACATGTAAAGGACATAAATGGAATTTTGAAAAAGGTCAAGGGCATTTTGGTCATTTGACGTGTAGGGTCATAGATTGAATTTTTGAAATTTTTAGGGGTATTTTCATCATTTTCCATAAGAGGGGTAGAGTTGAAAATATTTGGAATTGGAGGGGTATTGAGGTCTTTTCTAATTTCCAAATTATTTTAATATCTATATATATATATTAAATTGCTATTTATTATTTAATATACATATAAGTATTTTCAATTATTATTATTTACATTTGCATAAATATAATTAATTACACATGTATTTGTGTAATGGTAAATATATATGTATTTTATAAAATATATATATTTTATGTACGTATTTATTAAATATACTTAAGTGTATTTTGTAGAGTGTTATGTATAAAAATAATACTTTATGTATTAAATTGAGTATTAAGTTAATATATATAAATTTTGTGAGTATTTTATACATGGGGGTATGTATATATATATATAATTATGTGTATGTATAAATAGTATTCATATGCATGTATATGTGTATAAAATATGTGTGTACATATATGGGTGTGTATATATGTGTTTGTGCATATATATGTGTATGTGAGTATATATTTATATGTGCATATTTTATATATGTATTTATGTGATTATGTATATATGTAAATTATATTTGTGTGCATATATATGTATATATAAAATGTGTATACATATATAAGTGTGTATATATGTGTTTATATATATGGATATGCGTATGTGAATGTGTATATTTTCATATATGTATTTATTTATATATGTGTTTATAATTGTGTCGTAAATGCGTATGTTGATGGAATTTATTAACTCCGTTGTTTTACCGAAGGTAGAATGAAAATTAACCATATGCCTATTGAGAGGTATTTTGGTAATTTTCCATTTACTTGAGGGGTATCTTGGTAATTTTTGACATGACCAATGACATATCGGTAATTACACCAGTATGGTTGAGCGACTTGTAGTCGTTGATGGAGCATGGGCATTTCGATAGTTACGGCGGTTGGAATAGGACGGTTGGTAATTATGTGTTTTATTGTATTGCTTGGTTTTACTTGTGCATTGTAGCATAAACATTCATTTGCATAAAGCAATTTTGGTGGTTTATTGTTTTATGTGAAATAAAAGATTTTTCCCCATGAGTTTGTGTTTTCAAAAATTGGTTGCATAATGAGGTGCATGGTTCAAACCCTGTTTTTAGTCGCTCTATGAATCACTGACCACACATAGCGATGGGTCGCCCGGAACGGTGGTTCATCCGCATACCACAGAGGTGTGGTGTTTTGTGCACGAAACGTGGAATGAGAGTGGGTTTTCGACCAAAAAATAAAAGAGGGAAAAATAATGATTTTATGTGTATAGAGATACACTACATGACATGGCATTTGTATTTGTATATAGTTGCCTACTGAGTGTTTTCCACTCATAGTTGTCTATCCTGTGTGACAGGTAAGTCCAAAGCCGAACAGTAGGGCTTGGCGGGTTGCGGACTGGAGGACGCAGCATAGTACATTGTTCTTCTGCATTTGGTTTGTTATATTTTGGGCGATGATATTATATATTTTTAAATACTATATTTTCCTTTGCGGTGTGGGTGTGTAAACTTTATTTTATTTTAAAGTATTACTGTTTTTGGTGTGGTTTGAAAAACGGTCTCAAAGAGCATAAAAAAGTCTCTGATTTTATTGTGTCTTTGTTCAAAAGGTTTTAATCAAATCAAATTTAAGAAAAAAAAAATGATAATCACACCTTACTGGAAACCTAGACTTGGGTAAGGGGGTGTTACAACATCCTCTGACAAACATTTGAAACAAAACTGCAAAAGATAGGTAGATGTACGCCATATCAGAAAGAGAATAATTGTTGAGTAACTGACAATATAACACACTCCACTATAGGGTCTAGGCTCGTAAAAAAAAATGCTAGCTAAATGTTAGGTTTTTAGCTTGGTTATAAACCATGCTTGGAAGTTGTTTGCAAAGTACTTTCAGAAGAATGTTAGAGGTAAACACATTCGGCAGCATCCACTCTACCATTCTATTTCTAAATTAATAATGTATGATTACCTAGTTATTAATTAGATTTTATACCTTATAATATTCTTATGAATCAGGATCATCTCTTTATTTTTACCTCTCATTGTCCCTCATTCGCTTTAAATGGTAGACCTCCGTTTAACATTTAATGGTTATAAACTTGCTACCTCACCCTATCATTTTATTTAATTTTTTCTTTAATGATTATTTTGCCACATCATTATTTAACTGACTAAACATTTATTTTGATTAATCCACATCATCTAAAATAATAAAAATAAAATACTCACTCAAATGTTTTTGTACCAATGTCAAATTAATTATTTTTGCTTATATGTAACTAAAGTTTTTTTTACTCTAGACAACCGAAATAAAAAATTAAATTAAATGGAAAACAAATATTTCTATTGGTTTTAACACTAACTTTTTCTTGAAAAAAAAAAATTAAAAAACTTTAATTTTCAACTAAGTTGCTTCACCATCTTATTTCACAAATTTATTAATTAATTAATAAATTTTATTAAATAAAAAAAATATTGCAAAAAATAAAAAATGATCCTCTCTTTGTTTAATAATATTTTCCATTTTTAGGTATTTTTTATTCTATTATATTAGCTTATGTGGATTAATGAAATTAAATATTTAATTAGTTAAATAATGATGTGTTAAAATAAAAATTAAAGAAAGAATTAAATAAAATGATAGAGTGAGGCGTGCATATTTATAACCATTAGATGTTAAATGGAAAACTGAAATTTAAAATCAATGGGAGACAAAGACAGGATCTTGATCTATTACTCTTTGATCAATTTGAATTTACTAACCATTTTATTGAAAAGATAAAGCTAGAAATATTTAGGGTAATATTGTAAAATGCAAAGCTAAATTAAAAATAAATAAAAATTATACTAACAACCCTATATTTTGACATTATTCAGAAATACTTTTGTATTTTAGATAATTACACTGACACCCTATCAATATTTAAAATAAAAGTTAATGGATTTGGGCTAGTTGTGTTAATAATAATAAGTAGTTGAATCTTGACTGGGCTAGGTCTAAAATGGGCTATGGGCTATGGCCCACAGTGTGCACTCGTCCCTAGTTAGGACTTCTAAAGAAGAAAAACTGGTTATGGTTTTGTTGATTGATAGCTTGAGGATCAAGAAACCCCACAGCTCCTTTCATGGTGTGGAAAAATAGCTCAACAAATATGTATCATTTGTGGTTCAATTGGTAAATTATTATGTAGAATAATATTTATTTATTATTTATTATTATTATTATTATATTTTTATTTTTTCCCCGTGGTTGGATTAAGATTAAATAGTAATTATTTTGGATGTCCATTTTACCAACTCAATTAATAAGACAAAAGACAAAAAACCAAAAATAAAAAATAAAAAAAATCATAATCAATACAACGTGCTTTTCCTTGTGGGATAATATATTGAAAAGGAAAATAAAAAAATAAAGACGAAAAAAGCTCATGCGTGGGAAAACGTAATTGATGGATTTGGTACGAACAAGTCAAAACTATGTTTTGACTTCACGTGCATGTAATTTTCACGTTTTGATGACTGGCTGGTAGCGTTGACCATTTGACTTTTACGTTTTGTTTGGACGTGCTCACGTAATAATTTTTTTTAATAATATTTTTCATTTGTGTCACTCTAATTAAACAAACACATTAAATATAAAGTAGTTTGTATTTAATAATAAATTATAAAGCGTGTTTTGAAAATATTTATTTGTGATTGTTTAATTAAAAATTAGTCTTCATTGTGACAAATTACAAAAGGGAAAAAAAAAAAACCTGAACTAAATATAAAAAATAAAACCTAGTTGGTTTATTTTCTCCCTAAAATTTTCTTTATTTTAAAAGAAAAAACATAAAGATCTTTTTCTAAAAAAAAAAAAATAGCATGTTTTTGAAGAATCACTTACTAGTACTAGTCCAGAGCAGTTAAATTGCTTATATATATATATATATATATATATATATATTTATAAAAAAGTACTTTAATACTTTTTTTTTAATAAAAAACAATTTAATATTTTTTTTACCAAATATATTTCAAAATATTTTTTAATAAAAAAATATTTGTATTTTAGAAAAAATATATCATTGGCTCTAAGATCTTAAGACAGTATTTGATAGATGAGAAAAGGGGATGAGATGGAAAATAAAATTTAAAATTTGCTTTTTTGTATTAGGCGCAAATTTTAAATTCTAAAAAGAGAAATCTGAAATTTTTCTTTTCCAGAATTTTTGTTTATAGTTTTATCCTATAAAAAAATACGGAAAAAGCTTAAAATGAAAGATGCCCATTTCTACCTCAGCCAAACTAAATTTGTTAAATTAAAAAAAAGTTAAATTATATTTAGAAAGTTATAGAATTTGTTAAATTAAAAAAAGTTAAATTATATTTTAATCTTTTATATATAATTTAAAATTAAAGATGTAAATTAATAATTAATATATTATTAAAAATTAAATTATAAATTAATAGTTAATAAAATTAATTGTTAATATATTAATCAGAAAATATTACTTACTGGATAGACGGGCAGAAGAATTGTTAATATATTAAAAAAAATTATAAAAATTAATTTAATTATTATACTATAAAGTATATTTTAATATTAAATATATTCGGAGTAATCATATCCGGTGTTCACCAAATACTAGTATATCTAATTTAATATTATATCCAGACACCACCAAACACATAATAACACTATTCTTTTTCTATCCTATCTGCGTATCAAATGCAGCCTAATGGTTTTGGTCTAATATCTATTCCTTAGTGAACAAGCCCAAGTATTCATGTAAAGCCCTATTAAAATCCTTTTATTATTATCCCTTGGTTTTCTTCTCTTGCAAGCATTTGATTTTTTTTTTATTTATTTTAATATTTGTACACCTTTCTAGTATAAGTGTGTGTATTATTCTAACTAATATATAATTTCTTAGGCCTTAAAAATTGGATCTCTACTTAAAATAATAGATAATACGTTTACCACAGGCAGTGTTAGGTTTAGTGAGTAAATAGTAAACTCAATCTAGCTCTTTAGTCATGTAGTAATTGTTGTCTATGTGATTTTGTTGTTGCTATATATTTCTTACCAAAATTATTCAAAGGTATGACTAGAAATGAAAATGATTTGTACTGTTGTGGCAAAACCATTATTTTTTATGCATTGCTTGACAAAAGAAAAAATAATAAATACATACACACACACATATATATATATATATATATGGGATAGAGGACAGTTTTAAAAATAACTCTCATATATATATATATATATATATATATATATATATATATATATATTTGAAAGCAACTATTATTTATATTAAACTAGCTATTTATGTTAGTTTAGTTGATCCATATTAATCAATACGTTAATTAATGTCATTGAAAATGATCTATTGTCTCTCTCCTCCCACACACAAAATTGGTGCTCAGAAAAGTCAGCTTGAATATTGCCCATCATATTTCTCATTCCCTGAAAGAGAAACTCATTGACTCATAGTTTGGAGAAATGTGCAATAATCATGTTCTTATTTTTGTATTAGTTTAGCATTGAATGAAAAATCTTAATTGCCAAAGTTGGTTTTTAACACCAGTACCCCGGTATTGACACAGAGGAAATTTATTAATGTAAACCCCTATAGGGTTTTTCCCATATATATATGTTATTAAAAGAAAAAAATTTCAATAGCCAAATATCAATATAAGAAAGTGGTAGGTCAGTGTTAATTACCTATTAATGATATTAATGATGAATAACGGAACTCTTGCATTAAATTATATTCAATCGTTGAAAAAGCTAAAGAGAGGGCTTTTTAATTTCAAAGGTGTATATATATATTTCATAGGGACAATTTAGTGGTAGAAATCTACTATTTTCTCGGTAATGACCGAGTTCGAATCTCTGATATTAATTTTGTTTTGTTTTGTTAAAGGTATATAGCTATATACTATCAATTAATATTATATATAAGAATTTCTCATTCTTTAATATTAGAAGATTCATTGGTAGTTTAAATAACAAATTATGTGCTTAAAAATATAATTAGATTGAAAATGAGAACAATAAATGTTTCTACATTTTAAGTTTATAAATTGTAAAATTAGTACTTAGCGAACACAAAAAGAAAAGAATAAGTAATTAATTAAGACAATTTATTAGAACTTAGCTATCAAGATATATAATTTGTTTAAAAAACATTTAATGGTATAGTTTTGTCAATTTCGTGTGCATTGGAATGAATAAGATGTGGGTGAGGGTGGGGCAATGGATGGAGACTGTAGTTGCATTATTCATCAAAAAAAAAAAAAGAGACTGTAGTTGCATTAAATATTTAAATATAAAACAACAATCAATCAATCAATCATACATTTTTTTTATCCAAAAAAAGAGAAAAAATTCATTAGTACTACAGTGCATTAATACGGATTAAAGGAAATGTGAAAATAGAAATTTAAGTTTTAGAGAAAATTTTATTAACATTCTTTAAAGCTGAATATATTTTAGGGTTAATATCATCTACATCCTTGAGGTTACCTTAAATAAAGTAGACCATTGAGGTTTCAATAAAATCAAATACACCTATCATCAATAAAATATCATAAATACCCTTATCTATCTAATTATATTACTTTACTTTGTGTTTAATATATATGTTAAGTCATTAATTTATTACATAACTAACATAATTATTTTTCTTCATATTTTACTATATATCTTAGAATATCAAAAGTTTAGAATTAATTAAGTTACTCTAGTATATACACTATAAAATTCACTGCAAATAAACTATATTATTTATATATATATATATATATATATATATATAGAGGCAAGAAATGAACTTTTATTACGGGTATTTATTATATTTTGCAGGAGAGATAAAGAGCTTTGTTGGAAGGTAGGGAGTGTTTGATTTTATTGAAAGGATCTCTAGTTGATTTAAGAACAAGCCTCAAAGGGTGTAGACGATATTAACCATATATATATTTAGTAAATCACCATTTTAGATCAAGATAAGAGATTTGATTAATTGACTAATTACAACAATAGACTTAGGCAATTGTAAGATATGCAGTTGAAAATATTAAGTATTTATTATTATTATTGTTGTATGATTATCATCTATTCGCAAGTAACATATTATTATTGTATGATTCACTCAAATGGAAAAAAAGAAAAAGAATCATAGCACTGTGATTTGTAAAATTTAAAACATAAATATATATGAAAACAAAAGTAAACTTTATTTTGAAATAATACTATGTGGTATATATATATATATATATGTTAATATATCTACTGCATCATCAATTCCCCAATAAAAAATCCTGTAGAATTTCTGTTTCTTTTTGTCCCATTTGTTTAGTCAATGCCTCCCAATAAAAAAAAGAAGAAAAGAAATCTCAACAAATCTAAATAAAATAAATAATTATACTAAAGAATTCAAAATAATCGTTAACATCAGCGCATCACCATTAATAGAAATTTTAGAGAAAATGTTATTAACATTCTTTAAAGCTGAATATATTTTAGGGTTAATATCATCTACAGCCTTAAGGTTACCCTTAAATAAAATAAAATCAAATACCCCTATCATCAATCAAATATCATAAATACCCTAATTATCTAAGTATATTACTTTACTTTGTGTTTAATATATATGTTTATGTATGTGTCAAGTCATTAATTTATTACATAAGTAACATAATTATATTTCTTCATATTTTACTACATATCTTAGAATATCAAAAGTTTATAATTAATTAAGTTACTCTAGTATATACACTATAAAATTCATTCAAAATAAACTATATTATATAATAAATATATTGGCAAGAAATGAACTTTTTATTACGGGTATTTATGATATTTTGCAGGAGAGAGAAAGAACTTTGTTAGAAACTTGGGAGTGTTTGATTTTATTGAAACCTTCGGATCTAGTTGATTGAAGGATCTCTAGTTGATTTAAGGATAAACCTCAAAGGGTGTAGATGATATTAACCATATATATATATATTAGTAAATCACCATTTTAGATCAAGATAAGGGATTAGATTAGGGCTTCTTTGATAACATGATAGGTTTTTTATAATTTTTTTCCTCTTGAATTATATGTAATTTAATTAGTTTAAAAGTTAATTGAAATTTATTAAATATTAATTAAATTACTCAATTGAGTAAAATGTAAAGGATAAACAAAAATGAAAACACTTTCAAGGTATTGTTATTTTTGTTTGTGTTTTTATATTTTTACTCAATTAACTAGTCCAACTAATATTTAACACATTCCAACCAATCTCAAAATTAACCAAATTACACATAATTCAAGAAAAAAAAATTAAAAATATAAAATAACTAAAAACTAAAATAAAAAACAATCAAATTATCAAACAGACCCTTAATTGACGAATTACAACAATAGAATTAGGAAATTTTTAAAATATGTTGTTGAAAACATTATTTATTTTATTTTATTATTATTGTATGATTCACTCAATTGGAAAAAGGAAAAAAAAAGGAAATCGATTTGTAAAATTTAAAACATAAATAGTGTATGAAAAGCAAAAGAAAACTTTATTTTGAGCTAATACTATGTGGTATATATGTTAATATATACTGCATCATCAATTCATCCAACAAAGCCTATAGAATTTCTATTTCTTTCTGTCCCATTTTTTTGGTCAAACAAAGCCTCCCAATAAAAAAAGAAAGAAAAGAAAAGAAATCTCAACAAATCTAAATATAATAAATAATCATACTAAAGAATTCAAGATAATCGTTAACAACAGCGCATCACCATTGTTGTTTAGACCAAATAAAAAAGAAAGAAAACGTTTCTTTTTTGCTTCCTTTGTTCATATCTTCTCTCCCAAGCAAATATATACACAAACAAATTAAACAATGACAGATGTATATACACGTGCGTATAGATTTATACACTGACAAGGTAGATTTTTTTCTCTGCCTATTCCATTTTCATATGTAGCAAATTAGTATTTTCCATTAGTTTTCTCTTCTCTTCTGTGCTTTTATTTTGGAAACAAAGAAACTTAGTTAAAGAAGAACAAGATTAGCAATGGCCGTAGCGGCATCGGCGTCGGAGAAGAAGACCGGAGAAGAAGCAGAAGGAGAACAGAAAGCAGCAGCTGATGATCAGCAGAAGGTGTCGTTTTATAAGCTGTTTTCGTTTGCCGACAGACTCGACGTGGTTTTGATGACTGCTGGGATCATAGCTGCCATTGCAAACGGCATGTCGCAGCCTCTCATGATGCTCATCTTTGGGAAGCTCGTCAACTCCTTTGGCTCCTCTACTCGTTCCAATGTCATTGATGAGATTTCAGGGGTACTGCTAATTACTTGCTTCCACCCCCTACTTTGCTTTAATTATTCTTTACTGTTTCTTCTTATAGTTTTTTTATTTATTTAAGCTTAATAATTATTTATGAGATGGTATATGCTAATATACATTAGATGTTAAATATACTGACCAATGAAGGGCAAATAAAGAGATTTTTAATATGAAAAAGAGTTAAAAATTGCTTTTGTCTCTGTATATATGTAGTGAATGAGCTGGCTACGGACGGTTGATTAATTGAAGGATTTCCCAAATAATTTTTTTTCTCTCTAATCAGCAATTAAATGTCATGCAGTTCTTGTTAACTATGCAACTAATTAAGTCTCTAGGTAATTAAGTTGTAGGAAATAAAATAAAAAATGACAAAGTGTACAGAGGTTTAGGTAAAGACCAGTTACTATATATATATATATAGACACCATCTGTTCACGAGATATTATACCGACCAAGAACTGTAATTTTCTTTTTTGGTGCAATGAAAACGACTTTAATATTCCATCTATAAATTGGTTCGATAAAATGTTATTTTTTATAGTTTGATATATATATTAGTTTTTTTCGTTCTTAAGTTAAGGATGCTTGAATTCTCTACTACAATATAGTAGCAATCCAACAATTACAATGCTTTGTTTCAATGGCTTTTAATCTAACTTTACTTGATTGCGAAAATAAAAAAAGTTAAAAAAAAATAAAATTTAACGTTACTTTGAATGGCTTGTGATTTTCAGGTTTCTCTGAACTTTCTATACTTGGCAATTGGAACGGGTATTGCAGCATTTCTTCGTAAGTAGCCCTTTTTTTTCTTTTGTCTTTAATTTTTTAATTTTCTAGGCCACAACTGCATATGCAAGATCAGGAATACATTCAATAATTTTATAATTAATGCCTCAAAAACTTCATGTGTTGCATGAACGATGTGCAAAAGAAATTAGGTTAGTTTTGAGAATGTGTATGTAAAGGTCTGTAATCTTAAAATCTGCTTGTTGGCTCACCTAGGCTAGTTGGTTCTGGTGATTCAAACAACAGTGTCATTGTCAGTGAAATTATGGGTTAAATGCCTAATTATATATACTCTAATACTGTTTGTGCATATACTGATCAATAGTTAATAATTGAGAAGTAAGCTATGGAACTTCTTGAAAGGGGCATATATTTAGTTGCATGTAGTCCTCAGCAGTGCAGTCCAAGAAACATATACATATTACATATAAAAAGTCTCTAATGGTGATTTGGTAATGTACTGATTTGATTACAGAGGTAGCATGTTGGATGGTAACCGGAGAAAGACAAGCCATACGCATTCGAGGTTTGTACTTAAGAACAATACTAAGGCAAGACATCGCCTTTTTCGACACTGAAACTACAACCGGAGAAGTCATTGGGAGGATGTCAGGGGATACCATTCTCATCCAAGATGCAATGGGTGAAAAGGTATCAATATCAAAAAATGCATGCCCAACTTAAAAGGCTTTCTTGTCCTTTTTTTTTTCTCGCTTGAACCCATTTTCCATTGATGTATCCCTCTCTCAATTCCTTTACTGTTTTAATTTACATTTTCTAAAACTGCATGACAGGTGGGGAAGTTCATACAACTCGTTTCGACGTTTTTCGGTGGCTTTGTTATTGCTTTTGTGAAAGGATGGCTTCTTTCCCTTGTTCTTCTTTCCTGCATTCCCGCCATTGTCATTACTGTTGGTATCTTGGCAACTGTGATGTCGAAAATGTCGAGCTCAGGGCAACTTGCTTATGCAGAAGCAGCCAATGTAGTAGAGCAAACAGTTGGAGCCATTAGAACAGTAAGGCAATTTTCATAATAAAATTATATATTGTAATGATTGAGTTTGTAACTAAATCGATCTTAAAATATGTTATCCATTGGTATGTGCAAACTTAGGTTACATCGTTCACAGGGGAGAAGAGAGCAATTGAGAAATACAACATTAAGTTGGATATAGCCTATAAGTCATCAATCCAACAAGGACTGCTCTCAGGGCTTGGACTTGGAATAGCTCTGCTTATTATCTTTGGGACTTATGGACTGGCTATTTGGTACGGATCCAAATTGATCATTGAAAAAGACTACAATGGAGGAGATGTCATCAATGTAATTTTGCAATCATGACTAGTGGAATGTAAGTATATTATCTATCCTTATATCCATTTCTGTTTTGGGAAAGATATAGAGGTTGCAAATTTTGGTGTGTCTTGGATGATTAGGTCACTGGGTCAAGCATCCCCATGCCTGAATGCATTTGCTTCAGGGCAAGCTGCTGCTTACAAAATGTTTGAGACAATCCAACGTAAACCGAAAATCGACGCGTATGATGACAGTGGGATTGTGTTGGAAGACATAAGAGGAGAGATTGAACTCAAAGATGTCCATTTTAGATACCCTGCCAGGCCAGATGTACAGATCTTTTCTGGGTTCTCATTGCATGTTCCAAGTGGGAAAACTGCTGCTCTAGTTGGGCAGAGCGGGAGTGGAAAATCAACCGTAATCAGCCTATTAGAAAGATTCTATGATCCAGACTCTGGTGAGGTACTTATAGATGGTGTTGATTTGAAGAAGTTGAAGCTCAAATTCATAAGGGAAAAGATTGGGCTGGTTAGTCAGGAACCTGTCTTGTTTGCTACTACTATAAGGGAAAATATATATTACGGGAAGGAAAATGCAAGTGAAGAGGAGATTAGGACAGCAATTGAGCTTGCTAATGCAGCCAAATTTATCGACAAGCTTCCCAAGGTACAAACTTTATTATCACTCATTATTTCACGGTTTGTGTTTTGACACTTAAGCTTTTTATTCCCCCATCCACTGTTGATTTTGGTAAACAAGAAAAACTGCATTTTGTTTCTTTCATAGGGGCTGGATACTTTGGCTGGTGAGCATGGAACACAGCTATCTGGTGGACAAAAACAGAGAATAGCAATTGCGAGGGCAATTTTGAAGAACCCAAGAATTCTCCTTCTTGATGAAGCAACAAGTGCCCTGGATTCTGAGTCCGAACGTGTTGTTCAAGAGGCGCTGGAACGCGTTATGGAATACCGAACAACTGTAGTTGTTGCACATCGTTTGACAACTATTAGGGATGCAGACATTATCGCAGTGGTGCAACAAGGGAAACTTGTGGAGCAAGGTAACATTAAAACTGTGGAACCCTCCATTGTATTTTCTTGATATTCTTCTACAATTAGATACGTTTACTATCTGTTTTAAGTTTTTTGTGTTGCACTTCGGTATTTGGTTTAAATTTTCTGGATTGGTGACAACTTATTAATAATATGGTATCATAACGTTTTTGTATGTTAATCTTGTGCTCGAACACTGCTAACTCTCATTTTAAATAATTACTTAGTTTGAAGACCTACAAATTGTTCACCATGATTTTGCAGGAACTCATGTTGAGTTAATCAAAGATCCAGAAGGAGCTTATACCCAACTAGTTCGCCTGCAAGAAGGAGCTAATGAGATGAAAAATACCCGAGACTCTGACATAGAGAAGGCCAATACAAGTTTGGATCTTGGTAAGTCCATGAGACAGTCTTCAAGCCTAAAACAATCATTGAGGAGATCTCTAAGTAGAGGGTCATCTAGTAGCGGACGCTTTTTAACTCATAGCTTTGGTCTTCCTGGTCCTATTAATATTCCTGATATTGATGGAAATTATGATCAAGAAAGTTCCATAAAAAGGATGTAGGCACTGGAGGACCTTTAAAGGTTTCCATTAAGAGATTAGCCTACTTAAATAAACCTGAGCTTCCAGTCTTACTCCTTGGATCTATTGCTGCAATAGCAAATGGTTTAGTCTTCCCCGCATTTGGTCTCTCAATCTCGAGTTGCATTGAAATGTTTTTAAACCTCCGAGTGAACTGAAAAGGATTCCAGAGTATGGTCACTTCTCTTTTGGGTATTGGTGTCGTTGGTTTAGTGGCATCTACAGCACAAAATTTCTTGTTTGGAGTTGCTGGTGGGAAATTGATACAACGTATTCGTTCAATGTCGTTTGAGAAGGTTGTTCACCAAGAAATCAGTTGGTTCGACAATGCTGCCAATTCCAGGTATGATAGAAAGAAGCAAACAAATTTTCATGATCTTTGAAACACTATTTTATCCAGAACTAAAAAATTTTGTTAACTTTTTCGCAGTGGTGCAATTGGTGCAAGATTGTCTACAGATGCTTCAACAATTAAGGGTCTTGTCGGTGATTCTTTGGCCTTGGTTGCTCAGAATATTACGACTCTCGTGGCAGCGCTAATCATAGCATTCGCATCTAATTGGATCCTTGCATTTATAGTTCTTGCTGTGTCACCTATCTTAGTTCTACAAGGAATCATCAAGAAAAAATTTCTTGTAGGGTTCAGTGCGGATGCCAAGGTCATTCTACTTACCCCATTGGTGGTTTTATTTTATATTACTATTACGAGCACCAAAGTAGCTTGGTAAATTATAATTGGAATCCAATGCGAGCCAATAAAACAATGTCACATTGGTTGGTATTCAAATTTTTGTAAACCAATTTGGAACGTGTAATATTAGTATTACTCTTAATTTCCCTATTGCAACTGGTTGCTTAGACAACACTAACAAATAAAGCTATAGTGGAAATGCAGGTTATGTATGAAGAAGCCAGTCAGGTGGCAAATGATGCAGTTAGTAGCATCAGAACTGTTGCATCATTTTGTGCAGAGAAGAAGGTCATCGAAATGTACCGAAAGAAATGCGAAGGCCCAGAGAGCCAAGGAGTAAGGTTAGGACTTGTAAGTGGTGCGGGTTTCGGTTTCTCTTTCTTCGCACTCTACTGCATAAATGCATTAGTTTTCTATATTGGAGCTGTTCTTGAGAAACATGGGAAAGCAACATTTGGAGAAGTTTTCAAGGTATAAAAGAGTTTAGTGCCAATTGTTTTGTTTGTTTAGTTCCTCATCTGACCCTCAAATCCTACATCAAAATTTTTCTCACCTTGTAAATTCAGAGAAATGAATTTTCTTTTCTTTGCCAGGTTTTCTTTGCTTTGACAATTGCAGCAATGGGGTTTCCCAAACTAGTACCATGGCTCCTGACATTAACAAAGCCAAGGATTCAGCAACTTCCATATTTTCAATTCTTGACGGCAAGCCTAAGATTGATTCAAGCAGCGATGAGGGGACTACATTACCTACTATCAAAGGAGATATTGAGTTTGAACATGTTAGCTTTAAATACCCCACTAGGCCTGATATTCAAATATTCAGAGATTTCTGTTTGAGTATCCCCTCTGGAAAGGTAATGATAAATTCGTAAATGTTTTAACAATGTCATCACATACGTGTTATTTTTTCTCATTATGTGCTCAAGTGAAGTTTGTTTCTGCCTGCAGACTGTGGCATTGGTTGGAGAGAGTGGAAGTGGAAAATCAACAGCAATTAGCTTAATAGAGAGATTCTACGATCCTGATTCCGGAGGTGTAACATTAGATGGAGTGGAAATCAAAAAGCTGAAGCTAAGTTGGTTGAGGCAACAAATGGGATTGGTTAGCCAAGAACCGGTTCTCTTCAACGAAACGATTAGGGACAACATAGCTTATGGGAAACAAGGAGATGTTACTGAGGAAGAGATGATTTCGGTAACAAAAGCAGCAAATGCACACGACTTCGTATCATCATTACCTGATGGCTATAACACGTTTGTTGGTGAAAGAGGCATACAATTGTCTGGAGGCCAAAAGCAAAGAATAGCCATTGCCAGAGCCATTGTAAAGAATCCCAAAATTCTTTTGCTTGATGAAGCCACAAGTGCATTGGATGCAGAGTCTGAAAGAGTAGTGCAAAATGCATTGGACAGAGTTATGGTGGATAGAACGACCGTTGTCATTGCTCATCGCCTGACAACGATCAAAGGGGCCGATATCATTGCAGTGGTGAAGGATGGTGTGATTGCGGAGAAGGGTACTCATGATTTCTTGGTGAAGATCGATGGTGGTGCCTATGCATCTCTTCTGGCACTGCACATGACTTCTTCAACATGATAGAAGGTAAAAAATAATACTAGTCCGAACCAGTCCAGTCCAGTTCTAAATAACAGTGCTGTCCTGTCTTGCACCAAATGTCCCATTAATATTCGGGTCTCAAGCTCAATTTTTGAACTTGGAAATAGTATTTTATTTGGTATTCCCCAATACAGAATAATACTAATATTTGTTTAATCTTGCACCAAATGTCCCATTCATATTCAATACCAAACTAAGCACTGGTTTTTCTGTGTTTAGTGCACACTGAATTACTTTTATTATTTAATATATATAAACCCTTAAAATATTAATTTAAAATTTATATTTATATTAAGAAATAAAGTTTATTTTTAATATTTTCCTTTAAAATAATATCTTTAACATTATATTAAATAGTTACGTAATAAAAAAAAAACATAAAAAGAAAAAGAAAAACAGTTCTGAAAAAGAAGTAGAGGAAAAGGTCCCCATAGGAGAGGAATAAAGTGAAAGGAAACATACCCATTTTGGACGGTGAGATTGACGGCGGTGAGACTGGACGGTGAGATCGAGATGGATGGTGAACCGTACAGCCTATGTGTGCGAGCGAGAGCGAGAGCGAGAGCCAGAGGGCGAAGGCGAAGATTAGTCGTATGCATTTTACTAAAGAAGGGAAAATTAGTCAAATTTTAACACCATAATCAACGTTATGTAAAATGGGTTAAATTAAAACAAATATGAAATATTTAAGGGTTATAGTGTATTTACCAGAAACAAAGTGGTAATTCTGTAAAAATATATATATAAAAAAATACATAGGCTATTTTGAAATTTATCATTTTTTATACGAGGATTTACCATTAAAAGTTGAAATATGAGGTAAATGTTCTAAAATATGTAAATTTCAAAATAATCTCATGTATTTTGAATTTTCTTTTGCAAATCACCACCATATTTTTAAAATTACAGTATAGTTCCCTAATATTTTATTTTTATTCAATTTAACCTTATGAATAGCCGTGATTAACGATACTAAAATTTGACTATTTTACTCTTTTTAAATAAAATGCATATTAATTCAGAACATAATATATAATCCCAACCTAATATATATATATATATATATATATATATATATATTGAAATAGATAAAAGTCCCAACCTAATATATAATTTTTTTTTTGGTGAATAACCTAATATATGAAATTTGAAATAAATAGAAGTGCATGACCAATGATGTTTGGTTAGAAGAAAATTTTTACGAAAAGAATTTAATATATAATATGCAAAATATAAATTGGCGAGTCTAGCATTATTGGATATATATCTTCTACGTTGTTGTCTCTAGTATCCTCTACACTCTCTTTTACTTCTTTCCACAGGAGATTAAAAAGAAGAAGTAATTGGGATAGGCACAAATATAATAGTGCTATTAACTTTATTTACCAATATAAGAATGCGTTGGTTAACAATTTAATATAACTAAGAAAAAATATGTGAACTCTAAGTGAAAATCAATAATATATTATTATGTCATTAATACGTAATAAATAAAGTTGGTTAAGAGCATTTCAAATGGTACTTTTTATTTTAAAGAGTATATTTTATATAATAAAGAGTATTTTCATTAATATTTATATATAAAGAGTGAAAAATTTTATTGAAATTCAATGAGCTTGCTTTTCAAGCATAACTATTAATATGAAAGAAAAATATTTTTTAAGAACCAATGAGATGTCATTAAAAATTATATAAATAAAAATTTTTAAAAAATCAATTAATATAGTGCATTGAAATTTATAATATATTAATTAAAATATAAGTAGAGAGTTTTCAAATATAAAAAGCTAAACTGACTCTTTATTTTATTTTTAAAAATTTAAAAAGTCTATTGAATTTCTGTTTTATGTAATATAACTTTTTAAAATAAAGAGTTTGAAATATATAAAGAGTCTCTTGAAAATACTCTAAATTTATTAATAGTAGAATTATTGTGAAAACCAATAACATATTCTTATATCATTAATTTGTCACTTGATAAATAAAGGTGGTAAAATTTGTAAGCGTAGTAGAATTATTGTGTACAACCAATATTAAAGTAAAAAAATAAATAGATGGTCCTATATATGTACAGCAAGGAAGATTTGTAGTTGAGTTGACCATATCTTTCTTCATATATATATATATATATATATATATATATATATATATATATATACATGCGCTACACATATAGACATATAGATTTATGTACACATGACAAGCGAGATTCTCTCTGCGTATCCAGATCCTGCAAAATTACGTTTTTTTTCTTTGTGCGCTTATATTTGTCAACTTTGAAACTAGTAGGTCGAAGAGAAACGACATTGCATCTAGATGAAGTGCATGGAAGAAGGAGGAGGAGAAATGGAAATGGGGTTGGCGACAACGAAGACGGCCTTACGAGGAGGAGGAGGAGGAGGAGGAGAGAAAGAGAAAGCAGTTGTTGATGATGATGATCAGCAGCAGAAGGTGTCGTTTTATAAGCTGTTCTTGTTTGCGGACAAACTGGACGTCGTTTTGATGATTGTTGGGACGGTAGGTGCTATTGGAAACGGCATGTCGCAGCCTCTCATGACTCTAATCTTTGGGCAGCTTATAAACTCCTTTGGTTCCTCCATTCCTTCCAATGTCATTGATGAGGTTTCACAGGTAATGAATGCATTTATACAAGTTTATATGCAACTATCTTTGCTATATATGAGTCTGTTTCCGATCAGGTCGACCTACACTTCGGTCAACTGATAGAAAAATTATTCTATAGATGTTTATATATATATATATATATTTTTTTCATTGGATTTTTTTCTCAATACAAGAACTAGGAAGTGTCTTATTGTTATCAAAATTGAATTTTGTCACTAAAATCATACTTAATGACAAACATTCAAGGTTTATGAATTGTGATAATTTTGTGGCTTTCATTCATGACAAATTTTAAATTTGTAACTAACCCTTTTGTGACAAATATCAAAATTCTCACGAATGATAGTCATAAAATTGTCTGTGATTAAGTTGTTATATCCCTCACCCAAAATTTTTCTAGTCACATACCTTAAAATGTTTTGGCTAAAAATACTTTAGTGACGATTTTTTTCAACTTTAAGGGACAGAATTATAATTTTGCCATTGCTTTTGTTACAAAATTTGATTTTGTACCTATAGTTAATTTTTCTTATGGTAGGTATAGTTGCAAGATTAGGATTCTCTCTCGATCTTAGCACGTTTTAACATTTTCATAATATTTTAACACGTTGACACTAAAATACCATTATGGTCTGTTGAATTAGTAGCATGATCCTTATAGAATTCATTTTTTCCAAATAGAATTTTAGAATAATTTTTTTTTTGTCAATTTATGTCATATCTTAATTTGAACCATTAATCTGTCATCGCCATCTTCTTCTCTGGGGCAACGATGCTTTAACTATTGAAGGAAAAGCTGTTTTTCATGCATTACTAACAGCTCCTAGATTGGGATTTGACAACTTTATCATGGAGACGGATTGTGCTAACCTGCATGGCTCTATACTAGACAAGCCATCCAGTTGCCGTTGCACCATTACTTGACTCACTGGTTCATGATATCTTACATCTTCAAAATTCCTTTATTTCATATTCTTTCACTCTTGTCTGCATATTATAAATCGGGTTGCAGACTGAATTACTAAAAAGACTTTAAATGGCTGCTATTAGGTTGAGATCCCTATGGATTTGGCTAAATTATGTTTTATGGATTCTCGTTAAATAAAACATTTCATCCCCAAAAAAAAAAAATTTGAGTCATTAATAACCATCTGTTAATAAGTGCTGAAATTAGAAGATGATTCGGATCTAGTTATGAAGCCATTTAAAGTATAATTAGTATTTGCTAGAAATTTTTCTTTTGAAATTGTGTTAGATAATTTTAAAATTGGATTTTCTAATGTTACATTTACTAAGTAGATCACATATTATTAGTTCTTTTTCTTCCTTGCTATTTCTTTCATTGGATTTGTGCTGAATTTGTAATGAAAACAAAAATTTGTTTTGTAAAATAAAATGATAAATTGTGTTTTACATTTAAAAAATAATAATAATTCAAGAATGCTTCTAGTAGTAAACGTTATTCAAAACCATTTTATGCTGTTACATGTTTATTTCATACTGATCCTAAAAATTGTCTCTGGTTAACAAATATTTTAAAACCGCTAGAAACGTTCTCGGGTCATTTCCAAAATTAATATAGACTCTGTAGATTACCTCTACCGGTCATGACCAGAGAACTTGCATGTATTATTAGACCAACCCAAGAACCAGAATTAATTTAATTTCATATATTCTTTTTTGTTTGTGGCAGTTAAATGGAAAATTGACATCTTACGTATACTATGCGTTACACTTTGTTTCTTTTTTAGTTTAGACATTTTATTACTTTGCTCCGTACCTTTGTGATTTTCAGGTTGCTTTGAACTTCGTATACTTGGCAATTGCTACGGGTGTTGCTGCATTTCTTCGTAAGTTCCAATAAATCCTATATTTCTTTTCATGCCCACTTCTGCATTTGAAAAAATTAAGATTTGTAGTAGATAATTTACTTGGTCATTCCTCAAAAATTCATGCGTGTGTATTGTTTGAATAATGTCCCACATGAAGAAGAAGATCAACTATAATTGATTCTTTGCTCATTTTGCTGGTTGCCTCTGGTGAATATATACTTATGAGTGCATGTATGACAAACATAATTTAGTGTTTTGGCATGTTGAAGTCTCTAAGGGTGATTTAGGCTGCTTGTTCCATTACAGAAGTATCATGTTGGATGGTGACTGGAGAAAGACAAGCCGCCCGCATTCGAGGCTTCTACTTGAAAACAATACTAAGGCAAGATATCACCTTTTTTGACACCGAAACTACAACCGGAGAGGTCATTGGGAGGATGTCAGGGGATACCATTCTCATTCAAGATGCTTTGGGTGAAAAGGTATATGTATAAATTAATTGAAGTCCATGGCTACAAGTACTTAAAGGTTTTCTAGTTCTGTATCTTTATTTTTCCATTGATCTTATCAAATGCATATATATATATATATACTAAAATGGACAAGGTTGGGAAGTTTATACAACTCGTTGCGAATTTTCTCGGTGGCTTTAGTATTGCCTTTTTGAAAGGATGGCATTTGTCCCTTGTTCTGCTTTCGTGCATTCCTGCCCTTATCATTGCTGGTGGAGCCATGGCAACTGTGATATCAAAAATGTCAAGCCGTGTGCAAGTTGCTTATGCAGAAGCTGGCAATGTCGTGGAAGAAACAATTGGAGCCATTAAAACAGTACGACAACATTAGTATGAAAAGCTGTTTCTTCATTATTTTAATTCACACGCACAGACACACACAAATATATTTCTTTTATTACTGCAATAGATCTTAAATATTCTCTTTTTGTATATGCAAACTAGGTCTCATCTTTCACTGGAGAGAAGAGAGCAATTGATAAATACAACATGAAATTAAATACAGCCTACAAGTCATCAACCCAACAAGGGCTGGCCTTAGGGCTTGGACTTGGAGTATTTCTGCTAATTGTCTATGGCACTTTTGGACTTGCGATTTGGTATGGATCCAAATTGATTATAGAAGAAGGATACAATGGGGAAATGTCATGAATGTAATTTTGCAATCATGGTTGGCGGAACGTAAGTTTATATATATGCGTGTGTGTGTGTGTTTCCTCATATCATTTAATTTCACTTTGACAAAGATACATAGACTGCTAATTTTACTTTTGTCTTCGATTGTTAGGTCACTAGGTCAAGCATCCCCATGCATGAATGCATTTGCTTCAGGGCAAGCTGCTGCTTATAAAATGTTCAAGGCAATCAATGAAAACCGAGAATCAATGCCTATGATGACAGTGGGATTGTGTTGGAAGACATAAGAGGAGAGATTGAACTCAAAGATGTGTATTTCAGATACCCTGCCAGGCCAGATGTGCAGATCTTTTCTGGGTTCTCATTGCACGTTCCAAGTGGGAAAACTGCTGCTTTAGTTGGGCAAAGTGGGAGTGGAAAATCCACAGTAATCAGCCTATTAGAAAGGTTCTATGACCCAGATGGTGGCGAAGTACTCATAGATGGTGTTGATGTGAAGAAGTTGAAGCTCAAATTCATGAGGGAGAAGATTGGGCTTGTTAGTCAAGAACCTGTCTTGTTTGCTACTACTATAAGGGAAAATATAGCATATGGGAAAGAAAATGCGAGTGAAGCAGACATTAGGACAGCAATTGAGCTTTCTAATGCAGCTAGATTTATTGACAAGCTACCTAGGGTTCAAATTTATTACTTTTGTTTATTGGTTTGCCTTTTGAGATTTTTAATTTTCTGAATGCTGGTTTTGTTTCATAGGGGTTGGATACATTTGCTGGTGAGCATGGAACACAGTTATCTGGTGGCCAAAAGCAAAGAATAGCAATTGCAAGGGCAATATTGAAGAACCCCAGAATTCTTCTCCTTGAAGCAACAAGTGCACTGGATTCTGAATCCGAGCGCATTGTTCAAGAGGCATTGGTAGGATTTATGGAAAACCGAACAACTGTAGTTGTTGCACATCGTTTGACAACTATCAGGAACTCTGACATTATAGCAGTGGTGCAGCAAGGGAAACTTGTGGAGCAAGGTAATGCTAAACTATAAACCTTCTATCATGTATTCTTATATATGCATCATATTTGGTCTCTTTGGTCTTTGTGGTCTTGGTTTAAGTTTCTGTATTACTGATAACTTAAAAGGTATCAGAGTATATTTGTTTGTTTTGTTTTGTGACAAAATCCTTCTAAACTCCATTGCTGATAATTAGTAAAACCCACTAAATAAAGTTTCTAAAGGATAAATATTCTTCCCAAAGTTATCATTTCCAAATTAACTATTAAATTTTCAGGAACACATGCTGACTTGATCAAAGATCCAGAAGGAGCTTACTCCCAGCTAGTTTGCCTGCAAGAAGGAACTAGCAAAACAGAAAGTACCGAGCCTTGGACACCTATAAGGCCAATACAAATTTTAATCTTAGTAAGTTGCTGGTAAGGTCTGGAAGCCATAGATCACTGGGGAGATCTATAAGCAGAGGTTCATCAAGCAGCAGACACTCTATGTCTCTTAGATTTGGTCCTCCAGGACCAGTTAATTTTCACGAGACTGAAGTAAAATATGATCAAGGAAGTTTCATTATAAAGGAGGCGAATCTTGAAAGCCATAAAAGGTTTCCATAAGAAGGTTAGCGTATCTAAATAAGCCTGAGCTTCCAGTCTTATTGATTGGATTAGTTGCTGCAATGATACATGGTGTACTTCTCCCAGCATTCGCCTCATACTCTCGAGTTCCATTGAAACGTTCTATAAACCTCCAAGTGAGCTAAGAAAGGATTCCAAACTCTTGTCACTTATGTTTCTGGGTATTGGTTGCATTGGTTTAGTGGCATCTCCAATCCATAATTTTTTCTTCGAGTTGCTGGTGGGAAATTGACGAATACGTTTATTGACATTTGAGAAGGTTGTTCACCAAGAAATTAGTTGGTTTGATGATCCTGTTAATTCCAGGTATGGTAAAAGAAGCAAGCAATACATAAGTTTTAATTTTGAGTTCCTCAAGAATTCCAAGTATTTCTACACTTTTGCAGTGGTGCAGTGGGTGCAAGATTATTTATGGATGCTTCAATAATTAAGAGTCTTGTAGGTGATTCTATGGCCTTGATGGCTAAGAAGCATAGCGACCACTGTAGCTGCGCTAATCATAGCATTCACATCTAATTGGATCCTGGCATTGATAGTTCTATCTGTGTCACCCATCTTATTAATACAGGGTTTCATTCAACAAAAATTGATTGTAAAAGGGTTAACTGCAGATGCCAAGGTCATTTTCCACCCTATATTTTGGTAGGTCTTAATTTGGAAAATACTAATAAATAAAATTATGTGTGTAAGTACAGGTTATGTATGAAGAAGCCAGTCAAGTGGCAAATGATGCTGTTGGCAGCATCAGAACTGTTACATCATTTTGTGCTGAGAAGAAGGTGATGGAAATGTACCAAAAGAAATGTGAAGTCTCAATGAGCCATGGAGTAAGATTAGGGCTCATATGTGGTTTTGGTTTTGGTTTCTCTATGTTTGCGGTCTTATGCTTATATTCATTGCTTTTCTACATTGGGGCTGTCCTTGAGAAACATGGGAAAGCAACATTTGGAGAAGTTTTCAAGGTAGATTTTGTGTTGTATTTTTTCTTCCTCTAACCTCCATCGAGAATTTGGGTGACTTAAAATTGAAAAATGGGCTACTATTGTTCTTTTCAGGTATTCTTTGCTTTAACAATGTCAATAATGGGGGTTTCGATTAGTAGTGCAATGGCTCCTGACACTATGAAGGCCAAGGATTCAGCAGCTTCTATATTTGGAATTCTTGATAGCAGTCCTAAGATTGATTCAAGCAGCAATGATGGGATTATACTACCAACTGTAAAAGGAGACATTGAGTTTGAACATGTTAGCTTTACATATCCCACTAGGCCTGATATTCAAATTTTTAGAGACTTCTGTTTGAGTATCCCCTCGGGAAGGGTACTCACTTTTCCACCTCCAATCATAGGAACTTCATAAATATTTTAATGAGAATGCCACTAAAGTATGTTCATTAATGTGAGTTATTTTTTGGCCTGCAGATAATGGCATTGGTTGGAGAGAGTGGAAGTGGAAAATCAACAGCAATAAGCTTAATAGAGATTCTATGATCCTGATTGCGGACGTGTCACATTAGATGGAGTTGATATTAAAAGCTAAATCTGAGTTGGTTGAGGCAACAAATAGGATTGGTGAGCCAAGAACCGATTCTCTTCAATGAAACGATTCAAGAGAATGTCGCTTATGGGAAACAAGGGTATTTTACAGAGGAAGAGATAGTTACAGCAACGAAAGCAGCAAATGCACACAATTTCATATCAGCATTGCCTCATGGCTATGAGACGTCAGTTGGTGAAAGAGGCATTCAATTGTCTGGAGGCCAAAAGCAAAGGATAGCCATTGCCAGAGCTATTTTAAAGAATCCAAAATACTTTTGCTTGATGAAGCCACAAGTGCATTGGATGCAGAGTCAGAGAGAGTAGTACAAGATGCATTGGACAGGGTTATGGTGGATAGAACGACCGTCATTGTTGCTCATAGCCTATCGACAGTCAAAGCGGCCGATATTATTGCAATGGTGAAGAATAGTGTGATTGCTGAGGAGGGTACTCATGATTTCTTGATGAAGATCAATGGTGGTGCCTATGCATCTCTTGTGGCACTTCACATGACTTCTTCAACATGAGAAAAGGTAAAAATAAATAAATAAATAAATTGGTGAACATAATATGATATTGTGTATAGCTTTGTCGGGTTGCGTTCATTTGTTACATCCAAATTACTCATATTAGATCAATCAAATTGATAACTTGAAGAGTTGAGTGAAAATAGATACATCTAAATGTACGAACTAAAAAAAAAGAAAAACAATAAATGAAATTTTTGCCACACGTATATTTTCTCCTACTGTCCCAACATCAAACTCTTCACAAAAACTTAAACTATTTGGAAGAGTTGAATCCCATCATCGCTAAAGCTTTTTTTATTGAATACCATCATCGCTAAAGCTAAGATAACATACATTTGGTTGAGTTGAAACAAAAATAAAATGTCTGAGCATCTGCAACAATAAAAGAGCATTTTTCTTGACTACTATTAAGAAAATAAAAATATATAAATAGGGGCTTTTTGCACTAAAGACATCTAAACTATGCATAATGTTGTAAATTGCTCTCTAAATTATGAAATTGGCATTCATACCCCTTAGATCTTAGAAACATGTCGGAAATTTCGTCCTAAACTACACCAATATCTCTGAAGTTTATAAATAATTGCAAATCATATTATAAACTATGAAATTTACACTAATACCCCATGAACTTGAGAATAGTTGCAAATTGCTTATCATGAAAATAATATATTTTTAAGTGTTCATATGTATTATTTTTATATTAAAGACTGAGTTAAGTAGCAATAGCCAATAGGTGAAAAAATAAATTATTTTGCATAATTCATAAAAGGAAAAAAATATTTCGAATAGTTTAAAAAAATTGTGTTTAAGATAAAAATACAGTATATTTATAAAAAATAATTTGAAATTATTTTTAAATTTTAAGGGTATTAATGTCAATTTCATAGTTTAGAAGATAATTTATAACTATTTTAAAGTTTATAGAGTATTAATGTCGATTCTATAATTTAATGACAAATTACAATTGTTTTTAAATTTATAAGGTATTAATGTCATTCTATAATTTTAAGAGGGCAATTTATAACTTTCACTATATTTTAGGGTATTGATGCATAAAATCTATTAAAAAAAAGAGTGATTGGTGAGATGATATGTAATTATTTTTTTCTTTTCAGAATATTCAAAAAGGAAATTAAAAATAGTTTTAAAAAGTAAGGGAAGAATTTGTTTAATTATTATTATTATTATTATTGATATTTACCAATTTATTAGCGATGATATGAGAAAGCTTTGTGCTTTTAGTTGATTTCAGCCATTATTTACTACAAACGTTAATTATAAATAATGTTTGACTTTTGTTTCCTCGGTTTTTGATATACAGTTTTTCGTTTTTTAGTGTTGCGGACTTGCGAGAAGGAGCTAACTGGAATCGGGACCTTTTATTACAGTTATGCGATCATGATATGGTGGAAGCAATTTTGAAGGTTCCTTGGTGCATGAGTTAGAGGAGGATAAGTTATTTTGGATTGGGAATAAGAATGAAAAATTTTCAGTCGATAATTACTATCAGGCTATAATTTCAGACAGAATTATTTCCCCTCCTGATCCGCTGTGGATTAAAATTTGGAAAAATAAATTGCACGAGAGATTAAAACTACATTTATGGCGAATGTTGGCGAATATGATACCAACTAGAGAAGTACTTGCTAACCGGTTGCGTTAGTGGAGAAGAATTGTATTTCTTTGTGGTGAAGTAGAAACTAGTCTTCATGTCTTCAAAGAGTGTCGTTTAATCAAATTTTTGGCTTTTGCTAGTTCACGGAGTTGCAAGTGGGAAGCGTGGGAATGTAGCCAAGTAAGGGAGCTAGTGGAGGTGTGTCTATCTCAGAAGTGGAAAAGTCCTCGGACGATTAATCGGAAAATCTTTCAATCTTTTTGCTTCTTTGTTCTCTGCGTTTGGAATTTGAAACTTCGGTGTTCTTTGAAGGTAAGTCAAATCTATGGGGCTGGTTAGAAATTTTAACAGGTTTGTTGTTGAGTTCTTAGGGTGTGATCTTTCTAATGAAAGATCTTTGCCTTAAATCTTGATGAGTGGGTGAACAAGGAGAAGTGGGAACCGCCACCTAAGGGTTGGTTAAAGATTAATGTGGATCTGCTTGGAAGGATGGGAACTCGCTTTAGCCATGGTGGTTAGGGATGAAAATGGGAATCTATTATTTCTTGCATCCAAACTTGCGAAATTTGACTCTCTTTTGAAGCGAGTGGGTGCTCTTGTTTGGGCTTCGAGTATGTAGAGAGTGTGGTTGGAATCTAATCACGTGGGAGTGTGATGCTAAGGAGGTGGTGAAGGAAGTTTTAGACTCGAGGACCCCAGGTTGGAGCGTCTTTGATATGATCCTATCGTCGGAAGGAGATTTAAAGGCTTTCCGGTGGTCATTGTTTTGGAAGAAAAGATCATCAAATAGTGTAGCGAGATGTATCGCTAAATTGACTTGTCTTTTAATTCTTATTTTTGTGTAGATGAACTCTCGGTAGGGTCTCTTCCTAGTGAGATCCTTGAGTTGGTTCTTTTAGATCAGCCTGCTAGGGCTGTGTAATCCCCTTGCGGGGTTTCTGTGGGTTGCTAATGAAATCTCTTTTACCAAAAAAACTAAGAATTGGCCGCTTGCACGTGCACATCCCAAGAAAGGGTGTTAATCATCGTTCATCAGAAACACAAATTGTATATAAAAGTTCTGATAGACTATGTATACAATGCTTTAAAGCACACTATAAAAGAAACCAAAACATATATATGTTTTAAATATTTAAGGTAAAGCTAGCTTGCAGAATATTATTGGTTGGCTTTGACGAATCAAAACCAATAATCCCAGTTGATTTTAAATATTTTCGTGTGCAACACATCCACATTGATTTTTCATTTTGTTGGTGTTCTTGGTGTCACTCACGTTCACTCGTCATTAAGTTAACATTTTTTGGTAATTCGTCATTAAGTTAACATTACTTAGGAGAAAAGAAATGAAAATCTTGTGAAAATGCAATTTCACGTTGTTGGGTTAATATTTTAATAATTTCTTTTTTTTCTTTTTGGTAATAATAATATTTTAATAGTTTCAACAAAAGAAAAAGTAAAAAGAAAAGGAACAGGAACAGAAACAGGTCAGAATCATGGGTCTTTTCTAATAGATATGAGAATCTCCGTCTAAAAGGAACCTTACTATGCCCATTAAAGTCGTGTGTGTGCATCACGCAATTCCTCTACACATGTTCCACCAATTTTGACTCCTTTATAAAAGTCTTTTGTGCAAGAAAACAAGGAAATGAAAAGAGAACTGATTCAACTCTTAACTAATGGAACTCAATTTGTCGTTTGATCTTAATATTTTTGAGGTGCCATTCCGGGAGATTTCTTCTGTATCAGTGTGATTTTCTTCCTCCATAAATTCTTTCCATTCAAGGGCAGCTAACCTATAAAAGTCCTTATAGAACTTATCCCTTACTGATAGGGAAGATGAAGCTACCAAAATTACAAAAAAGTGTTAGTTAGAAAACTGTTATCCATTAGAATTTATAGGAGATTCAAGATGGCAGATTGTATTCGGAGGATATGGAATCTTAGAGGAAAGATTAAGGTCGAAGCGGTGGAAGAAAATATTTTCAAATTTGTCTTCTCGAACATTAAAGATAAAGAGGAGGTCTTCAAGAAGCGGCCATGGTCCTTTAATGGCGCTCTGCTGGTTCTGAAGGAGTGGTCTACAGAAACCCAATTGGGAGAGGTGGAATTCAGTACATCCTGCTTTAATGTGCAAATCCATGGACTCCCCTAAGACTTCTTCATCTAGAAAATGCTGAGCAAATCGGGAATATGATTGGAGCAATTTATATGGAAACTCTGAACAAAAGGTCTTTGGTGGGAGGTAAATATATTCGGCTAAAAGTGGAGATTTCTATCAAGGAGCCCATACCAGCGGGGTTTTTCAATCTAGAGACAATGGAGATGAATATTGGGTGCAATTTAAGTACGAACGCCTGTCGGATTTTTGTTATGTGTGTAGCGTTTTGGATCATGTTACGGGGAGTCAAGGAACCAGGTATAGTTACAAGCAGCAGTAGGATTTGCTCTCAGTTGTATGGGAAGTGGCTTAGAGCGGACAATGGAGAAGTTCTAAGATTTTTGAATCTGCCATTCTCTTCCTGCCGGACGGCATCAGAAAAGTTTCCGAACAAAGTTTCGAACTTCATAACACATATCGAGGAAGATGACTCCAGCCTGGAAGTTTCACGAGGAGCTCTAGCCATAGTAGGTGAGGAGCAGACGGAGGTTTCAGATAGGCTCAAAGCTCAAGATGACCTTGGGAAGGAAGCCGAGATAGATGAAACTAGGGATTTGATAGTAGTGAACCCTACTGTGGCTGCGCTGAGCTCGACGTTGAAAAGGCAGTGTGCAAAGGTTTAATTTTAACTCGACACTACTTCAAAAGGGGAGGGAATGCAATTTTAACCCGGAAGCTTTAAATGATTGGGCTTCCAAGCCCATGAGAAAAGGAAAATACATCAGTCCATTACGGATACAGGAAATGTAGAGAATAGGGAGCTGGGCCTGGAGTTAATGGAATGGGCAGGTTTTGGGCTTGGAAATCAGAAATAAGCCTCGGAAGTTAAGGAACATGGGAGCTTAGTTAGGCAGATCACTTAGAGGAAACAAATAGGCCCAGTGATTGAGGAGAGCAGCTCTAAATATGAAGCTATGCTAAGAACGAAATGTGAAACCCCAAAAGAGGTTTTAAACCCAGAGGTCTCTCAACTTGGATTCTTTACAGGAAGGATTACTCCTTCACCGATCAGAACTAGGTGTTGGAGAAGACAAGAAGAAAGGGCAAGGGGAAATACAAGCTATAGAGCTCATTCACCATCAAGGGAAGGCAGCACGAGCAACCAACAATACTCAATTCGCAAAGAGACTGGAAGAGAGGCTAGGCATCATTACGTTAGAAGAGACACAGAGGAAAGCTCGAAGAGATCTACGTCCCCTAGCTCTAAAGATTTTATCTTGGAACTGTAAGGGAATAGGCCGTTCTGCTACTATAACCAATCTCAGGGCTCTAGTCAAAAGAAATAAACCGAATTGTGTTTTCCTCATGGAAACCAATAGTAACCACGAAAGGGCTGAAAAGCTGTGTAAACTTTTACAGTACCAAAATTCCTCTAATCCTGATGTGGAATGATGAAGTGGAGATGAAGGTTGAGTGGACTATAGATAGAATTATTTGTACCTCTGTAATAAACAAGAGAGGGGAAGATTCGTGGAAGCTTCTAGCTTGCTATGGGCCCCAGTATTATCGAGAGAAACAAAGTTTTTGGGAAAGCCTATCCTCAATCATGGATGCTGAAAGACTCCCATGGTGCATCATTGGTGATTTGAATGAGATTGTGTGTGACTCAAAGAAGTTTGGGGGTAGACCTATTAATGGTAGGAAATTATTCCTTAAGGATTTCATTTATGATACAGCTGCTGTCGATCTGGGGTTCATTGGTTGCAGATTCACCTAGTTCAACAATCAAGTGGGAACAGTGTGTATTAAAGAACGACTAGACAGAGTCTGCGCTAATAATTCGTGGGTAATGCTTTACCCAAACTCAAAGAATTCACACATCATCGCTACGTTGTCAGATCACAATCCCATTTTGTTGGACACGGAAGGAAACGAAGGGAAGTTTAATAGACCGTTCAGATATTTTAAAGTTTGGTCGATGGACAAAAGCTGTTTTGGTGTGGTAAGGAAAGCTTAGTTAAAGGAAGTAGGTATGAGAATGGAAGCGCATAAAATAGTGAGGCTCACACAACGAAAGCTCTGAAGAAATGGAACAGGGAACACTGTGACTATGCTGACATAAATATCAAGGAATTGGAACAGGAACTTGTCTCTCTTCAGGATACTGATCGGGACCAGAGTCATCAGGAACGACTTCTGAAAGAAGGGATTCAAGAACAGAGAATGAGATTGAAGGTAATTCAAAAGCAAAAGTCAAGGGAGATTTGACTCAAAGAAGAAGACCACAACACAAAATTCTTTCATGCAAGCACAGTCATCCGAAGAAGGAGTAATAAAATTGATGCTATTTGCAAAGGAGATGTTTGGATCACGGAATATAAAGAAATTGGAAATTACTTCATCAAGGAATTCGAATCTCTTTATACTTCGTCGGATTATCTAGTTCCTGATGAGATCTTTGAAATTATGCCAACTTGTCTCAGTGAGGAGGAGAATGAGAGACTCATGTAGGTTCCGGACGAAGATGAAATTAAAGCTGGGTTTTGGAGTCTTCACCCTTTAAAGCTCCCGATCCAAATGGTTTTCCAGGAGAGTTTTACAGGACGCATTAGCATACAGTAAAGGAGCAACTAATCAGAATGGTTTGGGAATGTTTTCGGGTTAGAGCTATCAGCAGGGGTTTAAACCAAACTTTCATTTGCTTGATCCCTAAGACTAATCAGGCGGTAAATTTCAATCAATTCAGACCAATTAGTCTGTGCAATTTCGCTTATAAAGTCATCGCTAAGATATTATCAAAACGGTTGAGAGTTGTCTTAGATCGAATTGTCTCACCTGTTCAAGGAGCTTTCCTCAGTGGAAGATGGATTGCTGAGAATTCCATCGTAGTCCATGAATTATCCCATAAGATAAGAAATCATAAAGGTCAAAACGGTCTCATGATGGTTAAAATCGATCTGAAAAAGGCTTATGATAAACTTGAATGGAATTTTGTGTTAAAGATTATGGAAGCACTAGGATTCCCTATAGATTTCCGTGAGATGGTGTTCAGCTGTATGAGTTCTGTGGAGTTTAATCTTCTGTTGAATAGAAATGTTTTTGGAAGGGTTAAACCTAGGAGGGGCATTCGTCAAGGGGACCCTATATCTCCTTTTCTATTTATTCTAGCAGCGGAAGTTTTAACAAGACTGTTTAATGTTGAAGCAGAAAAGAAAATCTTCAAGGAGTCAAAATCAGCAGGGGAGCCAGACCGATAACTCACCTTTTGTTTGCGGATGATTTGATCATCACTAGTAGAGCTAATGCCCAAAATGCGCGGGCTATTGAAAGATGTCTGTTTAAGTTTTGTCAATGGTTTGGACAGGAGATTAGCAAAGAAAAGTCGAGCATGAGCTTTTCTCCAAAATGTGATAAGGAGCAGAAGAGACAAATCAAAGCTATTCTTGGCTTCAAGAAAATGAAGGATAATGCCATTTATTTGGGGAATTCCTTATTTACTGGTAAGAACAAGGTCAAAGATTATAGAAGAATTAAGGAAAAAGTGCAACTGAGGTTGGTAAAGAAAAATCCTTTCTAAAGTTGGGAAGATGACTTTAATCAATTCTGTGGCCCTGTCAATCCCGGTTTATACAATGTCAACTATAAGGATTCTTAAAGGAATGTGCGATGAAATGGACGCTATTGTCCGTCTGTTCTGGTGGGGGTCTAAGCAAGGAAGTACAAGATACTTAGCTTTTCAAAGCTGGAAGGATTTATGTAATCCAAAAGATGCAGGTGGTTTTGGTTTTAGATCCTTTTGGGATTACAATACAGCGCTCTTATCCAAGCTTGGATGGAAATTAGCAAGCGGTGAGGAAGGACTATGGATTGAACTCCTAAAAGCAAAATACTTAAGAAATGAGGATTTTTTTCAATGTGAAGCTAAAAATGGTGATTCACGGGTGTGGAGAAGCATCCTTAGCACCAAAGGAGTGATTTGGAAGGGAAGCTGCTTCAAGTTGGGGGATGGGACGTCTATCAGTCTATGGACACACCCATGGATTCATTGGCTTGAGAGCAAAAGACCAACTAAAAGAGATGGGACCGAGGATAATGTACACATGACAGTGGCAGATTTAAGAACAATTACTGGAAGGCGGGATGAAGGTTTGTTGACAGATTTGTTTGATTCACACAGTGTGCAGGAGATTATGAAACTGGAGTGGCTAGATGCGCGTAGACAGGATAAGTTGTTATGGACGGGTAGCCCTAATGGTTTCTTTAGCATGAAAAGTGCCTTTATGGTAGATAAAGGCTTTAATGAAGATTATGAAAGGGATAGTTTATGGCAAAAGCTGTGGGAGGCAAAGCTTAACCAACGATTGAAGGTCTTCATTTGGCGCATCCTAGCTGGATGTATTCCCACTAGGAAGAGGTTAGCTTCTTTTTTAAACCTCCCTGAAGTTAACTGTTTGTTCTGTGAAGATAGTCTTGAATCCATAGAACATGTTGCATGTAAATGCCATATAATAAGAGCTATAACTTTTGGGAGTAAATGGGGAATCAACTGGGACTGCCTAGGAAGTCAGGATGTGTACTCTTTGGTTAAATTCTGCTTGGATCCTAGAGGTTTCAAAAAGGTTGGGGATAAAGTCAAGGTTTCCCACATACTGGTCCTTGCTGTCTACACAACCTGGTGTTTCCGAAATGATGCACTGTTTCGAGGAGAAAGGGACATTAGGATAGCGATATCCTATTTTGAAAGTTCGGTGGAAGAGTACGAAAAACTCTTTGTGATGGAACAAAGCTCAGTCAATCTAAATGGAGGGCTCTCTTTTCCCTTCCCAAATTTCTTCCCAGAGGACGTGCTCATCATTAATAAAGATATAGCTATCGGTTCTGATAAAACAGCGTTAGCCATGGTGGTTCGGGATTCTAGGGGAAATCTGGTCTTCTTAGCTTCTGCTCTCGTTGAAGCTATGTCCCCGATTGTTGCTGAGTTGAAGGCTCTGAAATGGGCGTCTGAAGTGGCGTCCAGGGAGAATTGGATAAAAGTCTTTTGGTTCTGTGATTCTCAGTTGGCGGTGCAGGAGATAAACAACAGTAAAGATCCAAGTGACTGGTCAATTTTTAATAAAGTTTTAAATATCAAAAATATTTTCATTAGCCGGCTTTGGTCTCTTTTTTGGATTAGTAGAAGCCAAAATATGCTTGCTGACTCTTTGGCCAAGCTTACTTTGTCTAGTATTAGTGTGTTTAGTAATTTTGACGTTAATAGGGATTTCCTTTTGTTCTCCAGCAACAAATTCTCAAGGATGTCTTGGATGGTTGCCTTTTTGTGTAACTCAGTTAATCTGAGCTTTTGTGCTTAATCCAGAATTATTCACCAAAAAAAAAAGAAAAAAGGAACCTTACTTGGACCACAAAAATATAAAAGTCAGGCTTGAGTTTATGAATAGAACCAAAACAGTTCTCCTCATTAAGCCGTAGCTACAAAGTCTTTTTCCTTGGCTTAATCACTAACCACATTCACCTTTGATTAGTGGACAACTTAAAATTCTCATGGAGTTCGTGATTGACCGACTATTTACACTTTTATTAACCATTAAGATTTCTTAATTAAGTTTATCTGTTCATATGTATTATTATTATTATTTTCATATTAAAGATTAAGGTAAGCGGCAATAGATGAAAAAATAAATTAATTTATATAATTCATGCAAAAGAGAAAAATATTTTTAAATAATTAAAATATATATATTATATTTATAGTGAGAAATAATTTGAAATTATTTTTAAATTTTAAAGATATTGATGATAATTCTATAGTTTAGAAGGTAATTTATAACTATTTATAAAGTTTATGAAGTACTGATGTCAATTCTATAGTTTAAGGGTAAATTACAACTGTTTTTAAATGTATAAGGTACTATTATCAATTTTACAGTTTTAAAGAGGCAATTTATAACTTTTACTATAATTCAGGAATATTGGTGTAAAAATTCTATAAAAAAATAAGTGATTACGTAGATGATATATAACTATTTTCTTTCCTTTTTCAGAATGTTCAAAAGGAAAATTAAAAATAGTTTTAAAAGTAAGTTATTATTATTATTGATATTTACTAATTTATTAGTGATGACATGTGAAAGGTTTGTCCTTTTAGTTGATTTGAGCCATTATTTGCTACAAACATTAATTATAAATAATATTTGATTTTTGTTTCCTAGCTTTTTGATATACAGTTTTTTATTTTATTTTTTGTTTTTAGTCTAATGATCATCCAAGAATTGGCCGCGTCCGCGTGCACGTGCACGTGCACATCCCAAATGGTGTTCCGGTTAATGTCCATGAATTGATCACAAGGAAAGAAGAAGGGTGTGCAAAAAGCAGACAATGATGCCAAAGCTTGAATGAAAAGGGGTTAATCATCAGAAACACAAATTATATAAAAGTTGTGACTGAGTATGTATACAATGCTTACTATAAAAGAAACCAAAACATATATATTTTTAATATTTAAGGTAAAATATTGGTTGGCTTTGACGAATCAAAACCAATAATCCCCAATTGACTTTGAATATTTTCGTGTGAAACACATGGCCATTGATTTTCATTTTGTTGGTCTTCTGGGTGTCACTCACGTTCACTCTTCCGAACAACTGCCAGACTCACTGACGCGTCGACAATTAATTTCAAGTTCATCGTCGGTCCAAGCTTGGCCATCTTGAGGGTAGACGCACGCACAACACTAAAATCTCTTGTATTTATTATTTAGATTTTGTATTAATTTTTATACCATGTGCACATTAAGTTAATATGTTAACGACGAAGTTTGTACTCTTTGTATATATATATATACACATCTTATATTGAATAAAATATATAGCCATATTTATTCATATTTGTTGGGATGTGGTTCAAAAGTCTCGCGTTTGGTGTTACTCAGGTCTTCTAAATCTGTGTATTTTTTTTTCGTTGGCATGTCCGTCAGAGTGTCCTGATGATTTTTAAATTGGGCACATAAAGGATGTCAGGTACATACCAGATGCAATAAGAGGCGTCTGGTATGATACGGATTGCGATGTCATATTAAATAATTATTTGACTATTTTGTAGTTAAAGTTTAGGGTACTATGAGCATATATCCTACCATATACTATTTAAGTGTGCGTTAGCGAGAGAGCCATGTGTGAAGGAAAAAACTTTTGTTTTCTTCATACATTTTAAAAGAATTTTGAATGTAATTGAAATTTAAATTTAATAAGTTTTACAACTCTTTTATAACTTTCTTTTTTGATATTAGTCACCGGCTCCATTCATAAATGTAAGTTAAATTTTCTTAGTCTGAACCACATAAATTTTTAATATTTTATTATTTTTTAATTTGTTTTATTTTACATAAAATTTTTAATTATTATGTATTTTTGGTAGAACCCCAAAAACTAATAATATTATATCTAGCAACTGTTAGTTCCCATCTGGAAGTTTCTCGGAAACTTAGTTCAAAGGAATTTGTCAGTTGACTTAGGTAAAGTTGATGTATAGAAATAAAATTTTAAATCAATGACGATTTTCTGTAATCAAACAATATATATATTAAAGACGTAAATTAGAAAATATTTACGCGCACTGTACACGGTGCGAACATAAAGCTGTGCGCGCACAGTGCACGGTTCAACATAAAACTGGACGCGCACTGCACAAGGAAATGGTGAATAAAAGCGCTTCAGCATAGAACTGTACGCGCACCCTGTGCAAAAGAAATGGTTTCCTAAGGCTACCTTCGTTTAGCTCACTGCTCTGCTTCCCAAATATATAGATTTTTTTTTTTTTTCTGTTTAATTTGTGATTTTGAGAAAATGTCTGAGTTGGTGATATAAAAAAAAAAGAGAAAGGCACCGTGCTTTTTACTACAATCTTTTCATCTACACTACCTCTTTTCATCTAAATTTTTCAATTAGATCTCATAAACATCTTTTTTGTTGGCATCGTTTGTCTAATAAAAATAATTATTTAATTATTCTGTCCTTAGAGTTTATGAGATTATATGTATATATATATCACATGATATAATATTTTAGTGTATGTTCGTGAGAGAGCCGTGTGAAAAAAAAAACTTTTGTATTCTTCATAAATTTTAAGAGAATTTTAAATGTAATTGAAATTTTAAGTTTGTGAGTTTTATAATTTTTTTTTTAATCTACTTTGCTATTAGTGCAATGTTTTCATTGTTTTGATCCATGAATGTAAATCAAATTTTTAGTGTCCTATTATTTTTCTTATTAGTTATATTTTATCCAAAATCCATAATTAATTATGTGTTTTGGGATTACAAACAATATTATATCTAGCAACTGTTAGTTCCCATGTGGACTGTTAGCTCCCATTGGACCGTTAGTTTCCATTTGGAAGTTTCGTCGGAAGCTTACTCCGAGATATATAGGTGGAAGTTGGTCAAGTTCGTAAACGAGGACTTATTTCTTTATCTTAGCCGGAGCCGACATAAAATGATGGGAACAAAAGCCCCCAGAACAAAAAACACCTAATAATTAATTTAAAGAAAATTTCTCAATTAACCGGTAAAGTTAATATATAGAAATAAAATTTTAAATCAATGACGATTTTCTGTAATAAACAATATATATATCTATATATATACATTTATTAAAGACATGAATTAGAAAATATTTAACCATAAGTTGTGGAACTTTAGAATTTTAGTACTAAAGACATAATGATGATCATAAAACTGAACGCACACTGTATGCTATTCGACACAAAAGAAATGGTGAAAAAACATAAAACCGGACGCGCATTGTACACGGTCCGACACAAAAGAAACGTGCAGCAATCAGCAAGTTTAAAAGGCAATTTAATGGTTTCCGAAGGAGCCATCTTCGTTTAGCTCACCGCTCTGCTTCCCAAATATATAGATTTTTTTTCCCTTTTAATTTGTGATCTTGAGAAGATGTCTGAGTTGGTGATGAAAAAAAGAAAAAGGCACCCGGCTTTTGCTACAATATTTTCATCTATAGTACTCTTGTCCAGTTACAGAAAATCAGCAACGAAGCTGCAGAGGTACTTCAAAATCGACCGACCAAGACTCTTGCATTGTATAAAGGAGAAAAATTTTCATCTGCTTACAGAATTGGGTGGTGTTATTGGAGTAGCATCAGCTCTCAGAACTACAGCAGACAACGGTATTTCCATTATTGACGATGAAGTTGCTAGACAACGTAAAGAATTTGGTACAAACACTTATATAAAACCCCCTCGCAAAGGGTTTCGCTATCATGTGAAGAAAAGCTTTCAGGATCTTACCATTATCATCCTCATGGTCTGTTCTGCACTTTCCGTTGTCTTGGGAGCATTGAATGATGGCATACCAGACGGTCTGATTGATGGGATGGGTTTGTTCATTTCCATTTTTATTATCGTTGCCGTTACTACAATCAGCAACTACCGGCGTCAAAAACAATTCCAAAGCATCTTGAAAGTAGCCGACAACAGCCAAATCGATGTTGTGAGAGATGGACGTAGGCAACAGATACCGACATCCGAAATCCTAGTCGGAGATGTGATTTGTTTAAAGATTGGGGACCGAGTTCCAGCAGATGGGTTGTTCATACAAGGCCATTCTCTGCAAGTTGATGAATCGAGAATGACAGGGGAGAGTGACCACGTAGAAATTAACCATGGCCAAAATCCCTTTCTGTTTTATAGGACTACAGTAGTTCATGGGAATGGCCGGATGGTTGTCGCTTCAGTTGGTATGAACACAAGATGGGGGCAAATGATGACTAGTCAACTCAGTAGCGATTCAAGTGATGAGGAATCAACATTACAAGCTCAGCTCAAGAATCTCTTCTCTTCAATATGTATGATTGGTCTGGCAGCTGATCTTTCAATTATTGTTCTCTTGATTGTCAGATACTTCACTGGCAAAATCAAAGATGAGAAAGGAGATCCAGAGTTCAAGGGTAACAAGACCAAGTTCATTGACATCTTTAAATTTTTAACTGAAATTATGCAAATTGCGCTTGTAATTTTCGTGGCTGCTATTCCAGAGGGCTTACCAATGGCATTGACACTTAATTGTGTTCATGCAATGAAAAGAATGATGGCCGCAAAAGTAATGGTGACGAAGCTCTCTGCCTGTGAAGTCATGGGGGGTGTTGATATCATTTGTACAGACAAAACAGGCACTCTAACTAGAAACCAGATGAAAGTGGCAAAGTTCTGGCTGGGAAAAGAATGCGTGGAAGATAGAGATGACTACTCTTCAATGGCTCCAGACATAATGGAATTTTTTCGACAAGGAATTGCTCTGAATACTTCTGGAAGTGTGCACAGGCCTAGTGGTGAAATCACGGGTAGCCCAACGGAGAAAGCTATTCTTTCGTGGGCAGTTGAGGAACTAAATATGGATATGGAGAAGGTGAAGGAAAATTTTATTAGTCGAGCAAATGAGGAATTCAGTTCACAGAATAAACGAAGTGGGGTTTTGGTCCAGAGTAATGTTGACGGTGTCACAATCCTGCAGGTTTATTGGAAAGGAGCTCCAGAGGTGATTCTAGCAATGTGTTCCAGTTACTACGATGCTTCTGGGATCGTCAATCCTCTCGATGAAAACCAAAAAGTGGAATTCCAGAAAATCATTGTAGGTATGGCGGCGAGCAGCCTCCGATGCATTGCTTTTGCACACGCAAAGCAGGATGATGTTCATGAAGATTCAAATGCACAACTGAAGAAAGATGGTCTGGTCCTGTTAGGAATGGTGGGTATTAAAGATCCATGTCGTCCCGGGGTGAAGAAAGCCATCACGGATTGCCAGTCCGCCAAAGTTAACGTCAAGATGATAACTGGCGACAACATTTTCACGGCAAAAGCCATAGCCACAGAGTGTGGGATACTCCGACCAGAAGAGGGCAACTCCAACGAAGCAGTAATAGAAGGTGCAGTGTTCCGAGAGTACTCTTCAGAAGAAAGAATGGAGAAAGTGGACCAAATCTGCGTCATGGCAAGATCAACTCCTGAAGATAAACGACTAATGGTTAAGTGCCTGAAAGACAAGGGTCATATCGTTGCCTTTATAGGCGACGGCACAAACGATGCTATGGCACTAAAAGGAGCAGATATAGGACTATCCATGGGGGACAAGGCACTGAAGAAGCAAAGGAGAGCTCAGATGTCGTTCTCTTGGATGATGACTTTACGTTAGTGGTCACAGTTCTAGAATGGGGTAGATGCGTCTACACCAACATAGAGAAATTCGTGCAGTTTCAGCTCACCGCTAACGTTGCCTCTCTGGTGATCACCTTGGTCAAAATAGTTTTAAGTCGGGAATTGCCATTCACAACGTGGGAGTTATTATTTGTGAACTTGATCATGGACACACTCGGAGCTCTGGCTCTGGCCAGTGACAAGCCTACCAAAGAACTCATGGAAAAACCGCCTGTGGTTGGGACAGAGTCTTTGTCACCAACATCATGTTGAGGAATCTCATACCTCAAGCTCTGTATCAGATTGCTGTGGTCTCGACGTTACTATCCAAAGGCATATCATTAATGTTTGGAGTAGAGGATCCTGATGGTGTGGTAAAAGACACGTTGGTATTCAGCACTTTTGTACTCTGCCAAGTGTTCAATTTAGTCAATGCAAGGAAGCTGGAGGAGAAGAATGTGTTTAAGGGGATTCTGGGGAACAAATTGTTTATAGTGATCGTTGCCATAATCATTGTTGTTCAGGTGGTGATGGTGGAGCTTCTAAATGGTGTTGCATACACAAAGAGGTTGAGCTTGGTGCAATGGATTGTGTGTATTGGCATTGGTGCCATGTCTTGGCCCATTGGTTGGCTTGTCAAGTGCATTCCTGTTCCGGAGAGGGCAAACTGGTTTACAAGAGCGATGAACGCCGGTCTTGAGTTCTGTGATGGTTTTGATGGTTTTGACTAAAAACTTGTACGTATCAATTTGTTAATCTTTTAGGTCTTTAACTTTGTGCTAAAACTAGTCTTTTTTATAGTGCGTATTTTAATTAATGCATATTATTATTGACTTAGTGGTGGTATTTAGTTTAATTAATACATATCACTAAAACGTTATTGGTTAATGTCATCTGTCAAACATGGTGCACATACATTCTCTGTCTAGAAAAGAAAATAAAAATAAAAATGGACGTACAATACTTGAAGTTGTACGCACTACGCAGTGCGACCAGTCGCCTCATCTGAATTTATGAAAATTCCAAAAATAAAAAAATTAGAAGGGAATTTATTGTGCAAACAGGAATAGTTAATCGAAAATAAAAGTAATACAAGACCATTGCAGTCCCATACCATACCCTCCACAACTTATCAGCATGTGTAGCCGGTTCTCCACCCAATTAATTTACTCTTTTAATATGTAAACTCATAACATTTAAAATTATATCAATATTTTTTACTTCTAATTTTTATGAATAGTCTATATGCCACAATATATAAAATAAAAAAAAATAAAATATTCAATATCATATGTAATTATAAATTAAGATATTATTATAAGATTAAGATTTATTACAAAATATAAATATAACATATGAATATTTTTCTTACCTACATATATATATATAAATTTGATACATAAATTATATAATTTAGTTCACATATTGAGCATTCCAACACATAAAAAAATTCACCCATAATATTTATCAAAATTATCGGTTAAATTATTTTATTTCACTTTGAGAACTTAAATTTGGTGCACCATTTTATTGGCATCCATGATTCAACTCCTACCTAGACTAGAGCACGGTAAGCAAGTGTGGAATCAATTAGACTGCATCATCTTTAATGGAATCTGAATTTGCCAAATTTTAATCATACTCTAGCATTATTCTCTTAAATAAATCAATGAATGAACAATATCAGTTAGACATAACTTATGAATGTGGCATTCACAAATAACAAAGCATTAAAGCAAGCTAGCAACCAATACTAAAAAAGCAGTCTAGCAGGATTTTTTTGGTAAAAAGCACTGCATTCAACAAAAAGGAAGAAAGCACGGAACAACTCCAAAAGGAGGATTAGACAGCACAAGACAGCTGCTCTACAACAATCCTATCCAACACTGAAGATGGGAGTTCTCCTATCAAGAACTTATCAACAGAAAAGGAAATATTATTAGTAAGAGAAAACCTGACTACACTAATATACTTTTAGTGTAGTCCAGCAGGATTGCAATAATATACTTTTAGTGTAGTCCAACAGGATTGCAATAATATATTTTTATCCACTCAACCTCATATTGATGTTTAAACAACCTGAACCGTATGACTGATTCATGGTGACCACATCAACTTCACATCTCATTTTTTTTTTTTTTGGTAATAAACTTCACATCTCATTGTGTGTGAGAGACAGTAGTGAATATGCACATATTCCAGGAACTAACTTGCTATTTATCAATGTGAAGGATTTTCTTCATATTCCAACTTCCTTTCCCTATTTATTTCAAACTCTTGCCAAGCGTTCCTTTCACAATTCAACAATTTCTCCCATCAATTTAATCAAGCAGCACAACTCTTTCACATAATCATGCAAATGGCATGTCTCATCCTTGGAACTTTACAATCATGCTCGCATACAAATAATAAAGGGAGAGAGGAACCAGTAGTCCATAAATTTCTATTTCAATCAAAGTCTCTGCTTACTCTGTCTCAATAAGCAATACAGATAAAAAGACCAAAAGTGGTTTCTTTCTTTCTTTCTTTCCTTCTTTTTTTTTTTTTTTTTAATTATTAACTCAGTCTTTGAACAAAATAATTCTCTGTCACTACCATCAATGCTATAACCTGCTGCCCAAAAGATCAATAATATCTTAATTTATTTCGCATCCCATCTCATTCCCCCACCTCTCAACAACCAAACACGGCCAAAAAGACAATAAATACGTAGTTCCCACTGTTGTTAGTAAAACCAGTTTTTGTCCTTTATGTGATTGAGAAGTATTTTGACTTTGTCAAAATTTACAAGCTCATTTAATGAAAGAACCAACTCTATCAAGGTGAATTTATTTTCAATATTTCTGCCGCCTCCTATGCTTATATGCATGTAGCTTTTTTTTTTTTAAGAGTAGCTCTGTCAGAGAGAGAAAATAAAGTTTTCTTCTAATATATTTAATCTCTATGAGCGTTTTTTCTATTATAAGAGAGACTGTCATTCTTATCTAGAGTGAAAGTTTTTATAATTTCTTTTACAATATAAAAATTTTATAGTTAATGTGTATATTTATTCTCTAATTTTCTTATTACTACTTCAGTTATAATTATGATAATTATATGTCCTGTATCATAACTTCCTAACACCAACCATATACAAAGACAAAACCACACAGCAAAATAATGAAATTAGTTGATTTTAATGAGATCAATTAGCTTAAGACCGGTGTCCATCACTCTCGCAGACGTGCGAGTTGTCCTCCGCCGGAACAGGAATGCGCTTGACAACCAAAGCGATGGGCCAAGACAGGGCACCAATTCCACTGCACCAAACTCAACCTCTTCGTACCTAAGACATCATTCAGAAACTCCACCATCACCGGCTGAAGAACAGTGATTATGACGACGAATTCGGAATAAATTGTCAAACCCAATTCGTATGTCGCTAATTAATTAATTTTTTCTGTAATCTTAAATGGTTAGTGATACATATTAAATTATTACTTGAGTTGTGGTCAATGCATATTAATGTTGTCAACTTATATTTATGTTGTTTGTATATGCATGCATGCAATCAAACCGTTTGTGTTTCTTTGTGATCCTTCAAGCTTTAGATTTTGTATTAATTTATGCAAAAGCCCCTACGACTTATAATTTGTACTCCTACTTTAAATGTGTTTAGCTTCAAACTATATAATATTGTATATAGTATATATATAACCCAAGAAATTATTCCAGGAGGGTGCACTTGAAGAATTATTAAAAAATGAAGATGGAAGAAATCAGAACAAATGCAATATTGAAAGATCCTCATTACTCTCTTATAATTTGAATTAATACAATAGGTTCTACTCATAGAGCTTGGATACAGAGATATTATTACAGCATGAGAAATTATTATAGGCGTTGTCAAAGTATGTGAAGATTAAGAGATTTGACTTGGCTGAATTGACTTCGCTATACTAGGAAACATAAAATGATATCTTCACAGCCACATGGGCTGCTTTTGATTATCTAAATAAGAAAATATTTTTTTAAAGAATAATTTAAATAAAAAATATTATTTATAGTACACCACAATAATAACTATTCATAAATTATTTTGAATATTTAAATTTAATAACTTTTTTATTCAACATATTTATATTCTATAATATTCATATTATTTTTATGGAAGATGAAAAGAAAATGGATAAAATAAAGCATACAGTAAAAAGAAAGGAAAAAGGAAAAGAATGAGATATATTGTAGTTTTCAAAAGGGTACTCTACAATAAAATTTGAAAATTTTTAATTGTAAGTTATCAAATACCAAGATTTAAAATAAAATAAAAATATTTAATTTATTACTAATTAGATTATTGAAATTTTTTCCAAATTTGTATTATCTATGTAATACAAACAAACAATACCATAAATTAGCCTATGAGAGCTCTCATAGCCCCTCGAGGGAGCACTTGTCTATTTTGTATTAAAAATAGAAAGCAAATATTTGTAAATATATATTAAAGAAATAAAAAAGTCATCAATCCGCCGGAGTATATAATGTCCAAAAAAGAAAAAAAAAATCTTATCAGGCAAAAAATAAATTCATATTATTTATTAATTTTTATATTTATTTTTTGTTGGCTCCGTGTGAATTGGTGAATTACACTTTTATTATCACTATCATATATAAGTAATATAGTTCATTAAAACAGTTCAATATATCATAATAATAATAATAATAAGTCATGATATGATATGGTGAGAACTATATAAACACTTAGGTCTTATTTGGTATATTATATTGTACTGGATTGTACAATATATAATCCTAATACGATATATAGTATAACACTTTATACTGTATTAAAATTATCTAAAATTCCTTTTAATATAATATTCGTCGTATTATTTTGATCCATTCAAACACACAGGGTTAAAATAATACAATTTTATTTTAATACTTAATTTAAATATTATATATTGAATTTTATATGTTGAATTTTACTATAACAATTTCAATTGTTGATATAAATGACTATTAAAATTTAAATATTTTTTATTTATAAATATTATGTAATTTTTAAAAAATAAAATATTAAGATTTTATTTTAAAGAAAAGTATTAAAATTAAACTTTTTATCTAATATAATATAAATTTTGAAAGATATTATAACACTATATTAAATAATAAAAGAAATAGTTTAATTCAATGTGCATTAAATATAATATAACTATTCAAGTTTTTAATCCTGAACTGCACCAAACATAGTACAATACTAGTTTGTTCTTCAGTTTAGACCAGATCATTTCAATTTGAATACTAATTATTAATACAGTCCAGTCCTGCTATGTTTGAGTTTAGATTAGACCATTTCAATTTGAATACTAATTATTAATATAGTCCAATTCTAAACACCAAACATAGCCTTAAAATATACCTTTAGTCAGCATTCCACATCAAAACAAAAAATATATATATATTACCGTGGGCCGATATTTAAACATTATTTAGAGAGAGTGAATATTTTAGAGTGTTAATGCAATAAATTTCTACCACAACAGCTAGCCCACCTGATGATATTTTTATTTAATGAAGCGGCATTTAGGTTTTTATGTTTTGCAAATGTGGAGTGCTGCTAGGCTGGTGATTTTCATAAGCCATTTCATTTTTCTTTTTTCTTTTTTTTTTTTTTGCTCTATACAATTTCAAATTCCTTCACTCTCTTTCTGTGCCTCTTCCTAATGTATGGAATACACACTATAGTATTAATGTTTATGTATATAAAATCACGTAAATGAAAGATAAAAATGGTCCTATATCCAAGGAAGGAATGTACAGCAACATAATTTGTACAGCAAGCAAACAAACATTATGAAATGATTTGTATTTGAGTTCTTTCCTAATATTTCCATATCTCATTCTCTTTATACTGAAACTGGTAGTTTGTATCTACTATACGTAGAAACAAGATTGAATACTCTAGACGAAAGAAGAGGATGAAGACTACCTTACAGGATGGAGGAAGAGGAGGCCTAGAACCGAAAGCAGGTGTTGATGATGATAATGATGATGATGATCAGAAGCAGAAAGTGTCGTTTTATAAGCTGTTCCTGTTTGCAGACAAACTGGACATCGTTTTGATGATTGTTGGGGCCGTAGCTGCCATTGGAAACGGCTTGTCGCAGCCACTCATGACGATCGTCTTTGGCCAGCTCATCAACTCCTTTGGTTCCTCTACTCGTTCCAATGCCATTGATGAGGTTTCACAGGTAATATAATATATTTACTACACAGCACGCTGCACACTTTATTACTTTTATTTTTTACTTTTAATTGGATTTGTAATGTATAGTTATAATGACATTTAAAGCTTAATTATTATATGTTAGCTTTTTTTCTTTTTTTAAATTGATGTGGCATAGGGGATTATCCTCAACAGATATCATTTGTTACATAATTTTAAAACTGGATCTTATAGTGTTGTAATATTTATTACATACACTGCATATTTTTTGTATTTGTTTCATATAACATTTAAAAAATTGAGAACTTATTTGATAACTCAATAGTTTTTTATTTTTAAATTATATGTAATTTGGTTAATTTAGAGGTTGTAGAGTTTGTTAAATGTTAATTAGATTAAAAATATACAGGAAAAAAAAATACAAAACTGAAAATGAAAATACTTTTAAAGTGTTTTTATTTTTTGTTTTTATTTTTATATTTTTACTTAATAAAGTAGTCTAATTAATATTTAAGAAATTTTAACTAACCTCTGAACTAATAAAATTACACATAATTTAAGAGAAAAAAATAAAAAATAAAAAATAATTGTGTTATCAAACACAAGTTTAATTTTTATTTTGTTAGATAATTAATTTTGAAACAGGGATTTTATTAACTAGTTCTCTGACTTAATTAATGAAATTTTGCAAAGCATAATGGCTTTGGATCATGAAAATATAAAGAAAATTTAAGTGAAAGTTTTTTCTAATTTTTTTAACAAGAAACTAAGCTTAAAAAAGTATAATTCACTGGGCTTTTTATTATACTTGTTTTAAGGTATAAAACTATTGTCAGTATGTAATACTCTTTTCTCTGTTCCTATGTGATTTTCAGGTTGCTTTGAAATTTGTGTACTTGGCAATTGGTACTGGTATTGCTGCATTTCTTCGTAAGTTCAATTAAATCTTATCCTTCTTTACGCATTTTCAAAATTTAAGCTTTGTTGTAGATGATTTACATGGTGATCATGCCTCAAAACTTCATGCATATGCAGTGTATGAATAATGTCCCAAGTGAAGAAGATGATCAATATTAGTTGATTCTTTGCTCATTTGGCTCTGGTGAATGGATGTACTTATGATTGCATGTGTGAAACCCATGATTTAGTGTTTTGGCATGTTAAAGTCTCTAATGGTGATTTGCACTTGTGGTTTCGTAACAGAGGTATCATGTTGGACGGTGACTGGAGAAAGACAAGCCACCCGCATTCGAGGTTTGTACTTGAAAACAATACTAAGGCAAGACATTGCCTTTTTCGACACCGAAACTACGACAGGAGAGGTCATTGGGAGGATGTCAGGAGATACCATTCTCATTCAAGACGCTTTGGGTGAAAAGGTATATATATATATATATATATATATATAAATTAATTAAAATACTTGGCTTAAAGTACGTGAAGGCTTTCTCGATCTATGGCTTCATTTTTCCATTGATCCCTCTTTCCTCTGCTTCTTCTTTTAATCAAATGCATACATATTTATACAAAAAAAAAATGACAAGGTTGGGAAGTTTATACAACTCGTGTCGACTTTTTCGGTGGCTTTACTGTTGCCTTTGTGGAAGGATGGTTTCTTTCCCTTGTTCTGCTTTCGTGCATTCCTGCCCACATCCTTGCTGGTGGATCCATGGCAATTGTGATGTCGAAAATATCAAGCCGTGCGCAAGTTGCTTATACAGAAGCTGGCAATGTAGTAGAACAAACAGTTGGAGCCATTAGAACAGTAAGCAACATTAGTATAAGAACTATTTTTCCATTATCTTAATTCACACGCTCGCTCGCATCTATTTGTACTAATACATATCTTTATCTTTAGTACTGCAATAGATATTAAATATTCTCTTTTCGTATGTGCAAACTAGGTTGCATCTTTCACTGGGGAGAAAAGAGCAATTGAGAAATACAACATGAAATTGAATACAGCCTACAAGTCATCAAACCAACAAGGGCTGGCCTCTGGGCTTGGACTTGGAGTAGTTCAGCTAATTGTCTATGGCACTTTTGGACTTGCTATTTGGTATGGATCCAAATTGATCATAGAAGGAGGATACAATGGGGGAAATGTCATGAATGTAATTTTTGCACTCATGATTGGTGGAACGTAAGTTTATATATAAAATATGTGTGTCTATTCCTAGCATTTAATTGCATTTTGACAAAGATACATAAATTACTATTTTTTTTGTGTATCTGGGATTATTAGGTCACTCGGTCAAGCATCTCCATGCATAAATGCATTTGCTTCAGGGCAAGCTGCTGCTTATAAAATGTTTGAGACAATCAATCGAAAACCAAGAATTGATGGCTATGATGACAGTGGGATTGTGTTGGAAGACATAAGAGGAGAGATTGAACTCAAAAATGTGTATTTCAGATACCCTGCCAGGCCAGACGTGCAGATCTTTTCTGGGTTCTCATTGCACGTTCCAAGTGGGAAAACTGCTGCTTTAGTTGGACAGAGCGGGAGTGGAAAATCCACAGTAATCAGCCTATTAGAAAGATTCTATGACCCAGATGGTGGCGAAGTACTTATAGATGGTGTTGATTTGAAGAAGTTGAAGCTCAAATTCGTAAGGGAGAAGATTGGGCTGGTTAGCCAAGAACCTGTCTTGTTTGCTACTACTATCAGGGAAAATATAGCATATGGGAAAGAAAATGCAACTGAAGAGGAGATTAGAACAGCAATTGTGCTTGCTAATGCAGCAAAATTTGTCGACAAGCTACCCAAGGTTTTTATTGCAATTTGTTTCTTGGTTTGTCTTTTGAGACTTTCATTAAGTAACTGTTTGGTAATGTTTTGGTTTTTGGTTTTTAATTTTTCCTCTTGAGTTGTATGTAATTTGCTTAGTTCAAATGTTGTAATTGTTTAATCATCTCATCTTACTATAACGAAGGGAAATACAAACACAAATACCAAATGAAAACCCATTTCGAAGTTATTGATTTGGTGTTTATATTTTTTTTTCTCCTTCACATTTAAACTTAATTGAGTGGTCTAACTAACTTTTGAACTAAGCAATTACACACAACCAAAAGAAAAAGCCAGAACCAAAATCGTTACCAAAGGGGTACTTACTAATTGCTGATTTTTGTTTACAGGGGTTGGATACATTGGCTGGTGAGCATGGAACACAGTTATCTGGTGGCCAAAAGCAAAGAATAGCAATTGCAAGGGCAATATTGAAGAACCCCAGAATTCTTCTTCTTGATGAAGCAACAAGTGCACTAGATTCTGAGTCCGAACGCATTGTTCAAGAGGCACTGGTACGAGTTATGGAAAACCGAACAACTGTAGTTGTTGCTCATCGTTTGACAACCATCAGAAACTCTGACATTATAGCAGTGGTGCAGCAAGGGAAACTTGTAGAGCAAGGTAACCCTAAAACTGTGAAACGTCTATTGTATATTCTTCATATATGTAACATACTTTGTCTTTTTGGTCTTGGTTTAAGTTTTTGTATTCATGATAACTTAAAAAAGTATCATAGCATATTTGTTTGTTTTGTTTTGTGTGAACAAATCCGTCTAAATTCCATTGCTGAATAATTAATAAAACCCATTATTTTAAGTTTCTAAACAATAGAAATTCTTCCCCAAAGTTAACATTTCCAAGTTAATAATTAAATTTTCAGGAACACATGCTTACCTGATCAAAGATACAGAAGGAGCTTACTTCCAGCTTGTTCACCTGCAAGAAGGAGCTATGGAAATAAAAAATACCCAATCCTTGAACACCAATAAGGAAAATCCAAGTTTTGATCTTGGTAAGTCATTGGTAAGGTCTGGAAGCCATAGATCATTGGAGAGGTCCAAAAGTAGAGGTTCATCAAGCAGTAGACATTCTATGTCTCTTAGATTTGGTCTTCCTGGTCCAATTAATTTTCATGAGACTGAAGGAAAAAATGATCAAGAAAGTTTCATAAAAAAGGAGGTGGATCCTAAAAACCATAAAAAGGTTTCCATTAAAAGATTAGCCTACCTAAATACACCTGAGCTTCCAGTCCTATTCATTGGATCAGTTGCTGCAATGATACATGGTGTACTTCTCCCAGCATTCGGCCTCGTACTCTCAAGTTCCATTGAAATGTTCTACAAACCTCCAAGTGAACTAAGAAAGGACTCCAAATTTTGGTCACTTATGTTTCTTGGTATTGGTTGCCTTGGTTTAGTGGCATCTCCAGCCCAGAATTTCTTCTTCGAAGTTGCTGGTGGGAGATTGGTACAGCGAATACGTTCATTAACATTCGAGAAGGTTGTTCACCAAGAAATCAGTTGGTTTGATGAGCCTGCAAATTCCAGGTATGATATTAGAAACAATACATAAGTTTTAAATTTTTGAGTTCCTCTAGGTTTCTAAGTATTTCTTCACTTTTGCAGTGGCGCAGTGGGTGCAAGATTATATAAGGATGCTTCAATGATTAAAGGTCTTGTTGGTGATTCTTTGGCCTTGTTGGCTCAGAATGCAACAACAGTTGTGGCTGCCCTAATCATAGCATTCACAGCTAATTGGATCCTGGCATTGATAGTTCTATCTGTGTCACCCATCTTGTTTATACAGGGTTTCATTCAGCAAAAATTAATTGTAAAAGGGCTTAGTGCAGATGCCAAGGTCATTTTTTATCCCAGATTTCTATAGTTCTTAATTTGGATAATACTAATAAACAAAGTTATGTTTGTAACTGCAGGTTATGTATGAAGAGGCCAGTCAAGTGGCAAATGCTGCAGTTGGTAGCATCAGAACTGTTGCATCATTCTGTGCTGAGAAGAAGGTGATGGAAATGTACCAAAAGAAATGTGAAGCCCCAATGAGCCAAGGAGTAAGATTAGGGCTCATAAATGGTGTTGGTTTTGGCTTCTCTTTGTTTGCAGTCTTTTGCTTAAATTCACTGCTTTTCTACACTGGAGCTGTCCTTGAGAAACATGGGAAAGCAACATTTGGAGAAATTTTCAAGGTGGATTTTGTGTTGTTTCTTTTATTCCTCTGATGTTGAAATCAAATCCTGCATTCAGTGTTTTCTTCACTTATAAAAATTTAAAAATGGGTTATTATTTTTATTTTTTCAGGTTTTCTTTGCTGTGACGATGTCAACAATGGGGGTTTCAATAGTAGTGCCATGGCTTCTGACACTACTAAAGCCAAGGATTCAGCAGCTTCTATATTTGGAATCCTCGATAGCAATCCTAAGATTGATTCAAGCAGCAACGAGGGGATTATTCTGCCAACTATAAAAGGAGACATTGAGTTTGAACATGTTAACTTTAGATATCCGACTAGGCCTGATATTCAAATCTTCAGAGACTTCTGTTTGAGTATCCCCTCTGGAAAGGTACTCACTCACTTATTCCGCCCCCATCATGAGAACATTCGTAAATATTTTAATGGTAACATCATTAAAGTAAATCTTGCATGATCTTGCTGTTATGTGCTTGTTTTGGAGTTTTGTTTTGGCCTGCAGACTGTGGCATTGGTTGGAGAGAGTGGAAGTGGAAAATCGACAGCAATAAGCTTAATAGAGAGATTCTACGATCCTGATTCTGGTTGTGTAACTTTAGATGGAGTCGAAATCCAAAAGCTTAAACTAAGTTGGTTGAGGCAACAAATGGGATTGGTTAGCCAAGAACCGATTCTCTTCAATGAAACGATTCGAGACAACATAGCATATGGCAAACAAGGTGATGTTAATGAGGAAGAAATATTTGCAGCAGCAAAAGCAGCAAATGCACACAACTTCATATCCTCATTGCCTCATGCCTATGACACATCAGTCGGTGAAAGAGGCATACAATTGTCTGGAGGCCAAAAGCAAAGAATAGCTATAGCCAGAGCCATTCTTAAGAATCCCAAAATACTATTGCTTGATGAAGCTACAAGTGCATTGGATGCAGAGTCAGAGAGAGCAGTACAAGAAGCATTGGACAGAGTTATGGTAAATAGAACGACCATCGTCATCGCTCATCGACTTACGATGATCAAAGGGTCCGATATCATTGCAGTGGTGAAGAATGGAGTGATTGCTGAGAAGGGTACTCATGATTTCTTGATGAAGTTCAATGATGGTGCCTACGCATCTCTTGTGGCACTTCACATGACTTCTTCAGCATGATAAGAGGTAAAAGAAACAACAATATATATGATCAATTTGAGTAATGCTTTGTAGGATTGTATTAATTATTTTTGTTGCTTTGCTACATCCAAAATTGTTATATTAGAACAATTAAATTGTTAATTTGATTGGGTTAAGTGAAAAAACTGGAACTAGAAAAATTGCAATGTAACTAAACTAAAAATAGAAAAAGTACTTTAATTGTTATTTTTTTTATTTCCTATTGTCCCCCTCTATCCTTTCGTTTCCATGTTCTGAAAGTTGTGCTTGAGACCCTGATATGAGTAGGATTATTATTAGATTATATGTCTGTAATTTAAAACAAAAAATATGAAAGATAGCCCATGCACAAAGTTTCATGTATTTATTGAATGTGGATATGAAAATTGTATAAAGTTTTTAGTATGTTTCTTTTCTTTCATTCTAATAGTGGAATAAGGACAAACACTAAAATCATATGTTAAATTAAAGATATGGTATGTTTCACAAATTAAAAGGGGAGAGGTAACTGTAATCCTATTAGGAGAACGTTAATAATTAATTCGTATTAAAAAGAAAACGATGATTGATTCCTATTAATTATAGTTTTACTACTTCTTTGTATAATAGTAGTCGGAAAGAAAATCATCAAAAATAGATTTATGAAGACACAGAGATTCCAACCCAGAAAAATGGAAGTATGTTTGTATGTATTTATGTATATATGTATGTGAGGGGGAAAGGTAAAATTTAAATGAGTTGAAGCAAGAAAAGAAAGGCATGCATGGAATAAGTAACGACGCATGCACGCAACTTCCTTCTCTTGCTTGAACTCATTTGAAAAGTAGCTTGCCTCTCGTTGAACCCTACTGGTTTTTTGTTTTACGACCTATTAATTAATATCTTATACAGGTTATTCCAAAAGCTTTCTTGGGTTCGAATTTCTCTGCCACAAAAATTATCTATTAATTAATTACTTATATATATATATACAGTTCTGCTGTAAACCCCGACGTCGGGGTCCTTATAAAACACGACATAGATGATTTCCATTAAAGTCCGTTTGCTTTAACTAAAACACACCAAAACACACCGTTTCACTTATATTTTCTTTTTCTTTTCTTTTTTTTCTACTTTATCACTGCCTTTTTTTATAAAAGTTACGTGACATAAAGTGAAAACAGCCCAGATCTCCTTTGCTTTATCACTGCACCTTCTTCTCCTCTGCTTCCTCTGCAACTTGCTTCCTCTTCAAAATACCTCCAATCTCTATAACTTTCGTCCTCCAATGTCTTCAAAATAACTTGCTTCTTGTAAGTCTCTCTCTCTCTCACTCATTCTCTCTCATTGGGTCAGATTTGCTTTTTCATTCAAGCCCTAAAAATGCTTCTTTTTCATATTTTTAGATTCGTAGTGTAAACGAAAGTGAGAGAGTGACGAAAGTAAGACAAATATTGGAGCTTTCAATAACAAAGATTGGAGCTTTCAGCAGCTAAGCTTCCGGGTAAATATTCCGTCTCTTTTTTTTTTTTTTTTGAAATGGGTTTATTGGTTGCCATTGTTTGATATTTTCAATTAAGTGTATAAATAAAACAGAAAAATATATCCCTTTCATTTTGATAACAAGCTATAGGGGTCCAAATTAAAAAAATAAAATATATTTTTTTTCTTAAAATTGGAGATAGGAGATGACGATGGTACGTAATATATATATATATATATATATATATATATATATATGACATTATAACAGCCACAAAGTTAAAAGATAATTTAATTTTTTGTTTTGTAATTAAAATGGACCAGTAAAACGTGCCTTAGTTAGCAGGGTTCTAATATACACCAAACATATAAATGGCCCACAATTACACATGTAAAGGACTAGACAAGCCTTTCACCTCACTCTCACGTAGAATGCATATATCTCGTCTTAAAATAGTTTGCCATTTTTTTTCCTCACCAAAAAAAAAAACACGATATATGCCTTTTGTTTTAGTGAATATATGATTTTAGTACTAAACACCAGTTGATACGTTTTGCTACTTTAGATTGTTCTTTGTGTTACATTGTTGGTATATCAAAAATTTTCCCCAACATCGGATTTTAGTGTCCTGTTTTTTGTGTTGCATTGTTGGTATATCAATATTGTGAATTGTCTTTTGCTATTTTAGAAATTCAGGTTTGCCTTGATATCAATATGTCGGTCGGTGAAAGTGCAACAAGCCAAGCTTATACTCAGAAGTTGTAGATGAAAAAAGCCAAAAGTTAAACAAGAATTTCATACAATTAAAGATGCTTTTAATTTTTACAATACATATGCTAGGGAATGTGGGTTTAGTGCAAGGATCAATAACAGTAGAAAAAAAAAAAGAAACAAATGAGGTAGTTTGGAAACAATTTGTATGCTCTAAGGAAGGAGATACAAATGAATTTTATCAACTGAATTGTAAACAATTGGTTGAACGATCGGGTGAAAGGCGCAGAGGAGTAGTTCGAGTTGGATGTAAGGCAAAGATGACGATTGGTAAAGCGACAAACAGGACCAAATTGGATTGTTAGTACTTTTGTTGAAGAACATAACCATGTACTTGCCACTCCTACCAAGATACATCTTCTAAGATCACATAGGAATGTATCGGCTGCAAAAGAAGCTTTAAGCCGACAACTCTCCGAAGCAAATATACCTACATGTCAACAAATACGGGTCATGGAGATTGAATCTGGTGGTGCTGAAAATATGGGTTGCATTGACAAAGATATAAGAAATTACGAACAACGTTTGAGGGAAGAGCATAAAGAGGTTCATGCTGAAACTTTAATCGAGTTTTTTTCCATGGAAAAAGAAAAAAATCCTGCATTTTATTTTGACTATGAGCTTGATGGAGCAAACCGATTAGTTAAATGCTTTTGGCGACTCTTATGCAAGAAGATCATATAATTTTTTTGGAGATGTTATAGTGTTTGATACCACTTATAACACAAACAAGTATGATATGATATTTGCTCCGATAACAGGAGTAAATCATCATGGTCAAACTATCATTTTTGGATGTGCCTTTTTAAGTGATGAGAAAACGGACTCTTTTGTTTGGTTATTCAATAAATTCCTAGATGCTATGCGAAGGGTGCCTCAGTGATTATTACCGATCAAGATCCTGCAATGACCAAGGCTATCGCTGAAGTTCTACCATTAACTGTTCATCGGTATTGTATTTGGCATATTTTGAACAAGTTTTCTGAAAAATTGGGTGCGATAATTTATCGTGACAATTATAACTTGTTTAAAAAAGTCATCTTAAATTCTGAGACTGAAGAAGAGTTTGAAGCAAGTTGGTATGATTTGTTAGAGAAAATTAATCTTGGAGATAATACATGGCTATGTCGGTTATATGAAATCCAAGAACAAATGGGTTCCCTGATATGTTAATATGCATTTTAGTCTGGAATGTCAAGTAGTCAAAGAGCTGAAAGTTCACATTCCTTTTTCAAGAAATATGTTTCAAGGAAAAATTCATTGATGGATTTTATCATGCGTTTTAGTCGAGCTGTAGGTCATCAACGACATGAAGAATTGATTGCAGATCATAAAGACATCAATGAACAACCAAAGTTGACATCTTTATGGCCTATGGAGACACAAATGGTGAAAATTTACACAAAAAATAATTTTTTGCTTTTTCAAAAGGAAATGTTTGAAAGTACTGCTTACATTTTAGGTTGCACATTTGAGGATGATGAAACTGCACTTTATACTATGCAAAGAGTTGATGGAAGGTCTTCAAGTTCTTCATCAAGACATAGGCATTTAACTGTTAGAAAGCAATTAAACATTATCTCATGTAGCTGCAAACTATTTGAGTTTAAAGGAATCCCATGTAGGCACATGTTAGCATATTTTCGTTTTAAACAAATTATTCATTTACCAAGTGAGTACATTTTGACAAGGTGGACAAAAAGTGCCAAAGTTGATGGAGTAGTTAGCAACAATGGCCAAGAAATTAATGATCTTCAAGACAAGTCTTTGATAATGAGGCATGCCCAACTATCCCAATTAGCTTCCATGGTAATTGATGATGCTTGTCTTACTGTTGAATGTAGTAACATCCTTTTGAATGAGTTGGAAATGGTACACGAAAAAATTAAGGAGATGAATAGTACTCATAATGTGGTGTTGGAATCGATTGGAAATCGAAGTAGTAAAGAGACCAAAAGTATTAGCAATCCTACACATGTGAGATCAAAAGGATGCGGAAAGAGATTAAAATCTTCGAAAGAAATACAAATTTCAAAGTCTAGACTTTGTCGGGGATGTGGACTAAGGGGACAGTCACATGACAAGAGAAATTGTCCAAAATTGCATTCAGGGTATATTTTTAATTATTAATCCAATAAAGTTTATGTTTTGTATTACCTTTTGTATAATTATATTCTTTCTTGTTATGTAGATCAACAATGGATGGCTTGAAGTGATTCGAATCACCAAATGATGAGGATTTAACATCTCAAGCTGGTAAGTACAAGAATAAGAGTTACTTTGTTAGTGACATATATCTTAAACTGCTTGTCGAATTTAGATATATTTAGGATGAGATGTGTTAAAATCATCAATTTGTCTTTATTGGCATTACTAGATTGTTAAAAGAGTCTTGACTAGAACTAAAGATAAAACCAAGCTGAAATCTCAAATTTGGCTCGGCTTAATCAAGCAACAGTGGCTCAATTGATATTTATCTTGTTGGCTAATTCTCATGCTTTGGCTCAAACCTGAGCTAAGCATTATAAATAATAATGAATGGCAATTTTTTTTTGTAAAGCTTTGCGCAAATTATTTTTGTCAAAACTGGAAATTATTTTAATCGTACATGATTTACTGTCTCTATCTAAAATACACTATCTTTTTAATAAGAAAAACGAGTAAATTATATAACTTCATTAACACGCTAAATGTCTTAAGAGTAGGAATTAGCATGATTTTTTATGATAACTAATTGAGTGAGGCTTTTTTATTCCATATATTTGTTTCAGGTTTTGTGTGTTTGATCTTACCTTGATACATTGTTTTTATTTTTAAAATGTTTTGCAGAGGAAAATTAATAAGTTTCTTGGTTATAAGGAAGCCGGTAAAAGTTTCAATGCAGAAGTGCGTAATAGGAAGGACTATCGGAACCCAGACTTCTTATTGCAATCAGTGAGATATCAAGATATCAATGCAGGTGTTGCATGCAGGGACTAGAAGAAATTAATGTGTGTGTGAGTGGCAATTAATGTATGTGTTAGTGGCAATTAATGAGCGACTATTATGAAGGAATTAAAGACTTATTGATTATTCTTTAAAACATATCTTTGTGTGTGTGTGTGAGTGGCAATTAATGTATGTGTTAGTTACAATTAATGAGCAACTACTATGAAGGAATTAAAGACTTATTTACTTATTCTTCAGGCATTTTGGTAGAAAATTCATTTGGTCAGTTCTTTCTTGAACATCAACAACCATTTCAATAAGTCGATTAGTCAATTTTGGTATTCAATAAGTCTGAATACCTGTTTTATTGCAAGCTAAGCCTGGAGTTTGTCTTAAGTTAGAAGTTAATGATGCATGTGTTTTGGCTTTGTATGTTGGGTTTGGAGTCCGTATACTAATACTAATAGTGATTGTTATTTCATATTAGCTTTAAGTTGTTTGGCTAGTACTTCCATGATCTTTCAAGTTTAGAAATTATTTAGCTACTTTTCATTGCATCATACTAAATCTAGGACTTTTAATTTGGAATAGTTTGACATTTGTTGGATTGCATTTCTTGAAGATCGAGTTATTACTTGGGAAGGCAGTGAACTTCGATGAGTTGATGGTGCGACCTTAGGAGCAAGAAAGTGGAGATCTTGAGGAGCGAGTTGAAAGAAAGGCGTGCTTTGGCTTTTTACTCGTGTTTGGTTTGAATTATGCACTCTAAAGTGAGTTTTGAAAAATAACTTTTGCAAGAATGTAGGATCCAAGCATAGATGGTGTTATGGCGAGGAATTTGCAATAGGCTTATAACTTTAATCACCTTTTTTTTCCTTTTTCTTTTGAGCTTTCCATTTTCTTGTCTGCAGAGACAACTTATACATCATCTATTGCATTATCACATCAAAATCATGCTTCCGAAAATTCAATTTCTATTGCGAGTGCGTAATAGTATGTATTATTCACTTGAGTGCTTTCCACAAGCAAAAGTTTAATGATTCTAGTATGTATTATTCACTTGGTTTTCCACAAGCAAGAAAGTTTAATGAAACAAAAGATGCTCCTGTTTATCATCCATGAAGCTTTAATATTATCCAGTCACCAAAAATAGAAAAATACACTTGAAAATACTATTTCCCATAAAACAAATACAAAGCTATTACGCTTATAACAACTACATATAGAATGTTGAAACTAAAATTTTTGGAGTTTTGCTTTACTCGAGCTTCTTCCATTTGATGATGCAGCTGGCTTTTTGATAACATTTCCAGCAGAGTCTTGAAATTTAAATTTAACTCCCGAACATTAGAATTTAGCTCAGTTACTTCATTGACCAATATTTCAATTTTTGTACTTGATATGTTATCACCCCAAATAAATCTTCCACAATACACTCCATCCTACCATATAATAGAAACATAGTCAATATTCAATAAGATTATGAGAGAGATTAAATTTTGAAAGGTAGACAAAATTTATTCCAAGACACCAATAACCTATAAACTTATTTCTACATATAACTAACATAAAAGGCATTCGCCACCATTTCAAGCAAGGGAAAAATCAAAGCTTGATCATTTAACCCTATTATGTCATTCATGCGTGACATAGTAACCATATCAAATGAAAATACAAACAAGACAATAAAGATAAACAAAAGATAGAAAAAAAACATAGTCAATATGTGAATTATTCAATATGAAATGTAACTATAAATATAAAGCAAGTACCTTGTAATTGTTGCACTTCCAAAATTTTCTGTTTGGATTTTTTCTGAATGAGATATCATTAGCTTCATATAAGAACCACATTCACACTTTTGTTGCCTATAATTATCATTTGTACTTGATGATGACATTGTAGAAAATGAAAATATCCTAAAAAGATTACGAGAAAAATTAATCAAAAGGCAATTCACAATTATTCGGATACCAACAATGTAATAAAGAACAATCTAAAGTAGCAAAACGTATCAAGACCGGTGTTAGTAGCACTAAAATCATATATTCACTAAAACAAAAGGCATATACTGTGTTTTTTTTTTGGATTGAGGAAAAAAAAAATGGCAAACTATTTTAAGACGAGATATATGCATTCTACGTGAGAGTGAGGTGAAAGGCTTGTCTGGTCCTTTACATGTGTAATTGTGGGCCATTTATATGTTTGGTGTATATTAGAACCGCTAACTAAGGCACGCTTTCTTGGTCCATTTTAATTATAAAACAAAAATTAAATTATCTTTTAACTCGGATATTATAATGTCATATATATATATATATATATATATATATTACGTACCATCGTCATCTCCTATCTCCTCTTTTAAGAAAAAAAAATTATTTTATTTTTTTAATTTGGACCCCTATAACTAGTTATCAAAATGAAAGGGATATATTTTTCTGTTTTATTTATACCCTTAATTGAAAATATCAAACAGTGGCAACCAATAAACCCATTTCAAAAAAAAAAATGAGATGAATATTTACCCGAAGCTTAAGCTGCTGAAAGCTCCAATCTTTATCAAAGCTCCAATATTTGTCTTACTTTCGTCACTCTCTCACTTTTATTTACACTCTGAATCTAAAAATATGAAAAGAAGCATTTTAGGGCTTGAATGAAAAGCAAATCGACCCAATGAGAGAGAATGAGTGAGAGAGAGAGACTTACAAGAAGCAAGTTATTTTGAAGACATTGGAGGACGAAAGTTGTAGAGATTTGATGTATTTTGAAGAGGAAGCAGAGGAGAAGAAGGTGATGATAAAGCAAAGGAGATTCTGCTTTTCACTTTATGTCACGTAACTTTTATAAAAAAGGCGTGATAAAGTAGAAAAAAGAAAAGAAAAGAAAATATGTGAAGCGGTGTGTTTTGGTGTGTTTTAGTTAAAGCAAACGGACTTTACCGGAAATCATCTATGTCGTGTTTTATAAGGACCCCGACGTCGGGGTTTACAGCAGAACTGTATATATATATATATATGATACATGTTTACGGGAAGTAAAATTATATCATCATCATTCAATAGCAACAACAAAATAAGGTAAAAGAGACCTTTTCACTAATGGCATCAAGTATATTCTTTAATTTGGTCCAGTATATATACATATACCATCTAATTGTTATCTTAATTTTTTGGGTATGCTTTTTGTTGGGAATCTACACCTACAAATATCCCTGAAACCAAATTATGAGGAGTATAAATGCAAATAAATAAATGACACAAAATATTGTTAACGGAGTTCGGCAAATTTGTGCCTACGTCTCCGAAGCTGCTGCAAATCTTTTACTAAGGGAGAAAAATTACAATGTTGGCTAACACTCACAATCCATAACCCAATTACACCCTCTTCTTTGAGCTTTCAACTAAAGCTTACCCTAACACTGGGAAGAAGAAACTAAGATGGATTGAAAAACAAGAGAGGGAGAGAGAGCTCTTGCTCTGGTACATAAAGATCAGAACAAGAGGAAGTATTTATAGCCTCCAATTCGGCAATCCCTCCTTCATCTTCCCATTTCTTTCTATTTTTAATTTGGATGGAGCCCACTTTGTGGCTGTCACTTTGTGGTTGTCTCCCACAATTGTCTCCCACAAACATATGTCTCCCACATGGTTTCAACAATCTCCCACTTGAAGACTGATTTCAATCTGTCTTCACACCTGATCAATTCAACAGCTCTATTTGGTCTTATCATTCTTGCAGGCCAACTGAAGTTGAACATAACTTCAGTTTTTCAATTGTCACCGTCTTTGTTAACATATCTGCAGGGTTCTTGCTACCTGGGATCTTTTCAAGCGTTATGACTTCATCCTTTAACAAAGACCTGATGAAGTGATAGCGAATTCCAATATGCTTGGTTCTTGAGTGAAATGCTGAATTCTTAGCCAAGTGTATCACACTCTGACTGTCACTATACAAGCCGTTCATCACCTGTTTGAATCCCAACTCTGTTAACAAACCTTGTAACCAAGTAAGCTCCTTCGGCTTCATTATATGACATACCGCTCCCGCTTGTAGATAAAGCAATAATTTTCTGCAACTGAGAAATCCAGCTAATGGCAGTGTCACCCAAAGTAAACACATATCCTGTAGTGCTCTTCCTGTGATCAATCTCACTAGCAAAATCAGCATCTACATATCCCTGCAATTTTAGTTCACATCTTCTGAAGCATAAGCAATTCTCTGTAGTACCTCGTAGGTATCTAAGTATCCACTTGACTGCTTGCTTGGGTTCGACATAAATCTGCTTACTACTCCCACTACATGAGCTATGTTTGGTCTCGTGCAAACCATAACATACATCAAACTTCCAATAGCTGAGGCATATAGAACCTTGGCCATAGATTCCTTCTCCTCGTCCGTTCCTAGACACTGATCCTTGGATAATTTGAAATGGTTAGCAAAAGGTGTGCTGACTGGTTTAGCATCACTCATATTATACCTCTGTAGCACCTTTCGAATGTATTTTGCCTGAGATAATCGCAAGGTATCCAACTGTTTGTCTCTGTTAATCCTCATTCCGAGTATTTGCTTGGCTGCACCCAAGTCCTTCATTTCAAACTCATTGGACAACTGCTTCTTCAATTTATTGATCTCCTCAACATCTGACCCAGCTACTAACATGTCATCAACATAAAGTAATAAGATAATAAAACTGGAACCAACCTTCTTGAAGTAGCAACAATGGTCAGCATTGTACCTTAAATAGCCATTGGTTTGCATAAACCCATCGAATTTCTCGTACCATTGCTTAGGAGCTTGTTTCAGACCATATAAGCTCCTTTTCAACCTGCACACTAGATATTCCTTTCCCTTCTCTGCATAGCCTTTTGGTTGCTGCATATAAATCTTTTCCTTCAAGTCACCATGGAGGAAAGCTGTCTTTACATCTAACTGCTCTAGATGTAATCCTTCTGCTGCCACAATGCTCACAACTGATCGACTAATAGTTAGTTTCACAACTGGAGAAAATATTTCAGTGTAATCAATACCTTCCTTCTGCTAAAAGCCTTTGACCACCAATCTAGCCTTGTATCTCTTAGAGTCATCATGCTCCTCCTTGACCCTATAAATCCATTTGTTTTGTAGAGCCTTCTTTCCAACTTGTAACTCAGCTAGTTCCCATGTCTGATTAGATACAAGAGATTTTATCTCATCTCCTATTGCAAGCTCCCACTTACTTGCATCCTTCACCTTACATGCCTCATCATAGCATTCAGGTTCTCCTCCATCAGTCAGCAACAAATAGTTTATGTATCTCCTGTTAGGCACATGGGGTCGAGAATACTTTCAATTCGGAGTTGGAGTGGGATGTGATGTGTTGGATCATTGCTACCGCTTGTCCAACAACTTCCTCTGCTTGAGGATTTGTCACCATTTGTTTCATCACATGACTATCTTCAATATCACCTACATCAGCAAATACTGATTCATTCTTTGCTGAGTTACTAGTCTCTGATGCATGTCTGTCCTTATACATCTCCTGCTCGTTGAAGATCACATCTCTGCTGCGGATCACCTTCTTGTTTTCATCATCCCATATGTGATATCCAAATTCATCCTCGCCGAATCCAATAAAGGTACATTTTCTGGATTTGGAATCAAGCTTATTTCTACATTGGTCTCTGATATGCACATATATTGTACAACCAAAAACTTTAAGATGAGAGAGTTTTACTTCTTTACTACTCCATACATCTTCCGGAATCCTGAACTCCAGTGGAACTGATGGTCCTCGATTGATCAAGTATGTAAATGTGTTGACTGCTTCTGCCCAGAATTGTTTTGGTAGGCCTGACTGCATATGCATACTTCTGGCTCTCTTAGTCAATGTCCGATTCATACGCTCAGCTACAACATTGTGTTGATGCACTGCACATCCCCCTTCCATTCAATTCCATGTTCATAACAGAACTTCTTGAATCTGCTGTCTTCATATTCACCACCATTGTCAGTTCTAAGCCTTTTAATCTTAAGGCCTGTCTCATTTTCAACCAGAGCTTTCCATCTCCTGAAAATATCAAACACTTCTGACTTTTGTCTTAGAAAGTAAACCCATACCTTCCGAGAGTGATCATCGATGAACGTTACAAAGTAGTGTTTTCCACCAATGGATGAAACTGTTGTTGGTCCCCAAACATCAGAATGTACGAGCTCTAGTTTTTCCTTCTTTGGAGTTCTGCTACTTGTTTGAAAACTGACCCTCTTCTGCTTTTCAAGTATGCAATCTTCGCACATGTCGATCTCCACCGATCGTAGACCTGGTAGCTTTCCTTTGGAATGTCATTCCCTTCTTACTCATATGATCAAGTCTTTGGTGCCATATGTTAGAATCTTTATTTCCTTCTGCAACTACAATTGAAAGACATGCCCCTGCAGTCAAATAAAGAGTACCACTCTTTTTACCTTGTGCAACCATCATTGCGCCTTTTGATATCTTCCAATCATCACCATGGAAGGTTGAGGTGTAGCCTTTACTGGCCAGCTGCCCTATTGAGATTAAGTTCTTCCTCAAGTTGGGAATATGTCTGACATCCTTCAGCTCCCATACAGACCCATTTAATTTAATCTTTACTACACCTTTACCTACAATGTCGCAAGGTTGATCATCACTAATATATACTTTACCAAGGTTTCCAGACACATACCTCTTAAAGAGATCTTTCTGTGAAGTAGCATGAAATGATGCTCCAGAATCTAACACCCAAGACTCCTTTTTTTCCAAAGAGCATATCAACGCATCATCTCCGCCTGAGGTTGAGGCAACATTTGCTACTGCTTTCCTTTTGTCGTCCTTCGGTGCATTCTTGCATTGATTTTTATAGTGTTCGGTATTCCCGCAGTTCCAACATTCGACAGTCTTCGAATTCTGAGAATTGCTAGGATTTCTAGATTTGGACTCCTGTCCTTTGATTTTCCTCGGTAGTTTCTGCTACGTCCTCTTTCTTTTGATTCTGTAGATAGAGCAGAAGAAGATGTTTCACCCATCTCTCTCCGTCGTATTTTTTCGCTGAGAACAAGATTACGGACATCATTAAATTTTAACTTATTATTTTCCGAAGAGCTACTTACTGTTGTTATTGTAGCATTCCAGCTTTCTGGTAAGGAAGATAAAAATATCAATGCCTGTATTTCTTCATCAAACTCAATTCCAACTGAACTTAATTGGGTTGTGATTGTGTTGAGATCATCAGATGTTGTGCTACCGATGCCTTCCATCATCCAAGAATTAAACAATCGTGATCATCGATGTACTTTGTTCGAGGTCGACTTCTCATATATACTTGTAAGAGCCTTCATAAGGCATGCCGTTGTATTCTCCTTTGCTATGTTAAAAGCAACATTGCGGGTTAACGTCAATCGAACAACTCCAAGAGCTTGTCTGTCGAGGAGTTTCCATTCATCATCTGTCATTTTCTCTGGCTTCTTTCCTTCAAGAGGTAAGTACAAATTTTTCTGATATAGGTAGTCCTCTATCTGCATTTTCCAGAATTCGAAATATGTACCGTTGAACTTTTCAAGTTTCACTTTCCCTTCATCTGCGGCCATTACTCCCACTCAAATCTGGTTCTCTCTGAACAAATCACTATTCTCGATTGTTTACCAAGTCTCATCATTAACCGGTGGTATCTTATCTAGATCAGTTCCCATATATATATATATTGCTAAAATTGTTAGAAAAATGTGAGAAAAAAATAGAGAGGTAAAAATAAATCCCATTATGAGAAGAAGGTTATTAATTCCTATTTAAGAAAGCTAGAAAGGTTATTTAATCCTATTGACCAAAATAATTTTATTTTTTATAAAAACTAGTAATCTGAACCTCTTTATATTCTGTATGTTTTGAGTGATTTTGAAGTGGTTAATTAAAACTACTACTGGTCTACAAGCAGTCAAAAGTGTACTTGTGACCACCATTGACTTCTATGGTCAAAATAATCAGACTAGCATTGTTTATATATATATATATATATATAAACAAATAATATCTAATTAGTTAAAAATATTAAAAAATTATTATTAGCCTGAAACTATCAACGGACAACAGTCAATCTTACGGTCATCGATGAATTTTTTTTTTCCTTTTAGTGTTTTTGTGTTTGATTTAATCAATGTCTTCGAGAAATGGTGCACGACAAGCATTCTCGCTCTGTCTTTAATAAAATAATAATAATATTTCACCAACAAAAAATTTATATATATATATATATATATGCATATTAAAAAGGAACTTAAATGGGCATGTCAAAATCAGTGAGTATCAAAATTGGAGCTGTGTGGCCTGCCGTCATCTTAATTGATAAACAAAACAGAAAGAGAGAGAGATGAACTCATTCTAAACACCAATAATTAATAAATAGAATAAAATAATGTACTTTTTTTTGGAGCAGAGCATGTTCAAATTCGATAATGGAGAAGCTAATGATGGGTTTGTTTATTTTTTTTTTCTTCAAAAGTATTAATTAATTATTATTTTTCATTTACATGTATAAATAATGTACTTTGCTTCATAAGTTAATATTAATTAATTTAGATTTAATTTTGTAGAGCGCGCACAAACCGACACAAAAAAGAAAAAAAGAAAAAAAAAGAAACAGTAGCTTCCTTTGATCATACGCCCAGCATGGTCACTTTCATATATGTCACTTTCTCTTCTTTCATTCATCTCTCTCACTGTATAATATCATATATATATATATATATATATATCTATATCTACGGTATGCCTGACAACAAATTTGCAGTTGAAGAAAAACAAGAATGCATCCAGGCAAAGGCATTGAAGGAGGAGGAGGAGGAGGAGGAGGAGGAGGAGGAGATATGGCAATGGAGGCGGCGGCGGCGACTGGACAAGAAGGAGAAGAGAAAGCAGCAGCTGATCATAATCAGCAGAAGGTGTCGTTTTATAAGCTGTTCTCGTTTGCAGATCGACTGGATGTCGTTTTGATGATTGTTGGGATGATAGCTTCCATTGGAAACGGCGTGTCGCAGCCTCTCATGATTCTCATCTTTGGTCAGCTTGTCAACTCCTTTGGTTCCTCCAATCTTTCCAATGTCACTCATAAAGTTTCACAGGTATATATGTCTGCCCATTTATACGTATATATATGTATATTAATTATTAATATTTGTTAAATAATTTTAAAACTGGGTTTTTATTAATTCATTCATGACATTTCGAAAATCTTAATGGGTTTGGATCATGAAAATTTAAAATCTAAAGTTAAATTTAAGTGAATGAGCTCTGTCTTTCTCCTTTTTTAAATAATAATAATAATAATAAATTAATGCATTCATTTCTCGTTGTATGTGTTAAACTTAAGAGTGTAACGGGAAATAAATTAAAAAATATTTTAAAAAAGAAAAACGAGTATAGAAATGGAGGTGAACACCGCCTACTGACATGTTATATTACCAAGAAAGGACCGCCACTTTCTTTTTCGTTTCTCCTTTTTTTTCTAATGTTTTCTTTCTTTTGTGGCAATTAAATGAAAAATTGAAATCTTTCCTATATGGGTTTGATTAAGTGTTACAATTTGATTTTCCTTTAAACGTGCTTTCTTAAGGTATAAAGTTTACTCTGAACCTTTGTGCTTTTCAGGTTTCTTTGAACTTTGTGTACTTGGCAATTGGTACGGGTATTGCGGCATTTCTTCGTAAGTTCAATTAAAATCATATACTTATTTCAATCCCACTTCTGCATTTGCAAATGAAATATAGAATTTACTTTGATAATGCCTCAAAAAAGATCATGAATGCGTTGTGTATGAATAATGTCCCACATGAAACTAGCTATCAGCATTGAGAAATAAACAAGGTGAAGAAGATCATTATGAGTAATCTTGAATTGAGATTGACTGCTGGCTTATCCGGCTTGTTGGCTCCAGTGACTATATCATGCATGCATATAAATATGCAACAGACGAATTAGTGTTTTGGCATGTTGAAGTCTCTGATGTAATGTGCTTTCATTACAGAGGTATCATGTTGGATGGTTACTGGAGAAAGACAAGCCACACGCATTCGAGGCTTGTACTTGAAAACAATACTGAGGCAAGACATTGCCTTTTTTGACACCGAAACTACCACCGGAGAGGTCATTGGGAGGATGTCAGGGGATACCATTCTCATTCAAGATGCTATGGGTGAAAAGGTATATATACAAAAAAAAAAAAATGCATGGTTAGTAGTACTTGAAGGCTTTCTCTAGTGATCTCTCTTTCAGCTGCTTCTTTTTCTAATAAAATGTATGTGCATACTAAAATAATGACAGGTTGGGAAGTTTATACAACTCATTTCGACTTTTTTTGGTGCCTTTACTTTTGCCTTCGTGGAAGGATGGCTTCTTTCCTTTGTTCTGCTTTCATGCATTCCTGCCATTATCATTGCTGGTGGAGCCGTGGCAACTGTGATGTCAAAAATGTCAACCCATGGGCAACTTGCTTATGCAGAAGCTGGCAATGTAGTAGAACAAACAGTTGGAGCCATTAGGACAGTAAGGAAACATTAGTATTAAAACTGTTTTTCCATTATCTTAATTTGCACAGTACACAAACAAATATCGTATCACTTAATTATCTTCTCCTTCTTTTTTTCTTTTTTATTATTATTATTATTTTTTTTTTTTATGGGCAAACTAGGTTGCATCCTTCACAGGGGAGAAGAGAGCAATTGAGAAATACAATATGAAATTGAATATAGCCTACAAATCATCAACAAAACAAGGGCTGGCCTCAGGACTTGGACTCGGAGTACTTCTGCTAATTGTCTTTGGTACTTATGGACTTGCTGTTTGGTATGGATCCAAATTGATTGTTGAAAAAGGATACAATGGAGGAAACGTCTTGAATGTAGTTTTTGCAATCATGACTGGTGGAATGTAAGTGTTTATACATATCCTTGCATTTATTTCCATTTTGGGAAAGATATATAGATTGCTAATTTTGTTTTGAATTATTAGGTCACTCGGTCAAGCATCCCCATGCATGAATGCATTTGCTTCAGGGCAAGCTGCTGCTTATAAAATGTTTGAGACAATCAATCGAAAACCAAGAATCGATGCCTACGATGACAGTGGGATTGTGTTGGAAGACATAAGAGGAGAGATTGAACTGAGAGATGTGTATTTCAGATACCCTGCCAGGCCAGATGTACAGATCTTTTCTGGGTTCTCATTGCATGTTCCAAGAGGAAAAACGGCTGCTTTAGTTGGACAAAGTGGAAGTGGAAAATCGACAGTGATAAGCCTATTAGAAAGATTCTATGATCCAGATGCTGGTGAAGTACTTATAGATGGTGTTAATTTGAAGAAGTTAAAGCTCAAATTCATAAGGGAGAAGATTGGGCTGGTTAGTCAAGAACCTGTCTTGTTTGCTACTACTATAAGGGAAAATATAGCATATGGGAAAGAAAATGCAAGTGAAGAGGAGATTAGAACAGCAATCGTGCTCTCTAATGCAGCAAAATTTATTGACAAGCTACCAAAGGTTCAAGTTTATTCCTATGTGTTTCTTGGTTTTCCTTTGACACTTTAAATATTTTTTTCTTTCAAGATTTGTTTTAGTATCAAGAAAGCTGAATTATGTTTGCAGGGGTTGGATACATTGGCTGGTGAGCATGGAACACAGTTATCTGGTGGCCAAAAGCAAAGAATAGCAATTGCAAGGGCGATTTTGAAAAACCCCAGAATTCTTCTTCTTGATGAAGCGACAAGTGCCCTGGATTCTGAGTCCGAACGCATTGTTCAGGAGGCACTGGTTAGAGTTATGGAAAATAGGACGACCGTAGTTGTTGCACACCGTTTGACGACCATCAGGAATGCTGACATTATAGCAGTTGTGCATCAAGGGAAACTTGTGGAACAAGGTAATGGTAAAACTGTGAATTGTCGATTGTTTATTTTTTATATATATAGCATAATTGGTCTCTATGGTCTTCTTTTAAGTTTTTGGACTAATGATAACTTAACATGGTAGCAGAACATATATGTTTGTGATAAAATCTACTAAACTCCATTACTGATTATTAATAAAACCATTATGTTAGGTTTCCATAGGATAAATATTCTTCCCAAAGTTAACATTACCAAGTAAAAAAATGAATCTAATAGGAACACATCCTGAGTTGATCAAAGATCCAGAAGGAGCTTACTCCCAGCTAGTTCACCTGCAAGAAGGAGCTAATAAAATAGAAAATACTCAAGCCTCTGACACAAATGAGACAAATACAAGTTATGATCTCAATAAATCTTCGGTAAGGTCTGGAAGCCAGAGATCACTGGGTAGATCCATAAGCAGAGGTTCTTCAAGCAGCAGACATTCTATGCCTCTTAGGCTTGGTCTTCCTGGTCCAATTAATTTTCATGAGACTGAAGGAATATATGATCCAGAAACTTCCACAACCGAGGAGGTGGATCCTAAATTGCATAGAAAAGCTTCCATCAAAAGGTTGGCCTACCTAAATAAGCCTGAGCTTCCAGTCTTATTGATTGGATCAGTTGCTGCAATGATAAATGGTGTACTTTTCCCTGCATTCGGCCTAATTCTCTCGAGTTCCATTGAGATGTTCTACAAACCTCCAAGTGAGCTAACAAAGGATTCCAAATTTTGGTCACTTATGTTTCTAGTTATTGGTTTCATTGGTTTCGTGGTAGCTCCAGCCCAGAATTTCTTCTTTGGAGTCGCTGGTGGGAAATTGGTACAACGAATACGTTTGATGACATTCGAGAAGGTTGTTCACCAAGAAATCAGTTGGTTTGATGACCCCGCAAATTCCAGGTATGACAAAGAATCATCAAAGTATCAAAAACTCATTAGTTTTTGAGTTCCTTGAAACTGAATCATTTCTACACATTTGTAGTGGTGCAGTTGGTGCACGATTGTCTTTGGATGCTTCAACAATTAAGAGTCTTGTTGGTGATGCTTTAGGCTTGTTGGCTCAGAATGCAGCAACAATTCTGGCAGCGCTAATCATAGCATTCACAGCTAATTGGATCATGGCATTAATAATTCTAGCTGTGTCACCCATCTTGGTTATGCAAGGTTTTGTTCAGACAAAATTTCTAGGAGGGTTTAGCGCTGATGCCAAGGTCATTTTTTTAACTCTTTTTTTTTTTTGTCCTGTCTAATTTTCTAATTGTTAGTGCTTTAATTTGGATAATACTAGTAAATTTTGCTATGATGATGTGCAGGTTATGTATGAAGAAGCCAGTCAAGTGGCAAATGATGCAGTTGGTAGCATTAGAACTGTTGCATCATTTTGTGCTGAGAAGAAGGTGATGGAAATGTACCAAAAGAAATGTGAAACCCCAAAGAGTCAAGGAGTAAGATTAGGACTCATAAGTGGTGCTAGTTTTGGCTTTTCTTTCTTTGCACTTTTCTGCATAAATGCATTCATTTTCTACATTGGATCTGTCCTTGAGAAACATGGGAAAGCAACATTTGGAGAAGTTTTCAAGGTAAACATTTGGAGAAGTTCCTCTGACCCTTAAATCCTTCATTGAGAATTTTCTTGTCATTTTGAAACATGGTTTTTTTGGTTGGCTTTTTCTCAAGGTTTTCTTTGCTTTGACAATGTCGGCAATGGGGGTTTCCCAAAGTAGTGCCATGGCTCCTGACACTACCAAAGCCAAGGATTCAGCAGCTTCCATATTTGGAATTCTTGACAGAAAGCCTAAGATTGATTCGAACAGCAATGAAGGGATTACACTACCAACTATAAAAGGAGACATTGAGTTTGAACATATTAGCTTTAGATATCCCAGTAGGCCTGATATTAAAATTTTCAGAGATTTCTGTTTGAGTGTCCCCTCTGGAAAGGTACTCACTTTCCTTCCTCCAATCTTGCATGTTCTTGCTATCATGTGCTTAATGTGGGATTTTGTTTTGGCCTGCAGACTGTTGCATTGGTTGGAGAGAGTGGCAGTGGAAAATCAACAGCGATAAGCTTACTAGAGAGATTCTACGATCCTGATTCTGGACGTGTAACATTGGACGGAGTTGAAATCCAAAAGCTGAAGCTAAGTTGGTTGAGGCAACAGATGGGATTGGTTAGCCAAGAACCTATTCTCTTCAATGAAACAATTCGAGACAATATAGCTTATGGCAAACAAGGTGATGTTAGTGAGGAAGAAATATTTGCAGCAACAAAAGCAGCAAATGCACACAACTTCATATCCTCATTGCCTCATGGCTATGACACATCGGTTGGTGAAAGAGGCATACAATTGTCTGGAGGCCAAAAGCAAAGAGTAGCCATTGCAAGGGCCATTTTAAAGAATCCAAAAATACTTTTGCTTGATGAAGCTACAAGTGCATTGGATGCCGAGTCTGAAAGAGTAGTGCAAGACGCATTGGATAGAGTTATGGTGGATAGAACGACTGTCGTTGTTGCTCATCGCCTCAACACAATTAAAGGGGCCAATATCATTGCAGTAGTGAAGAATGGTGTGATTGCTGAGAAGGGTACTCATGATTTCTTGATGGAGATCAATGGTGGTGCCTATGCATCTCTTGTGGCACTTCACATGACTTCTTCAACATAATAAAAGGTTAAAAAGAAAACCAAATTATATATGATCAATTTGTGCAAATTTTGTAGGGTTGTATTAATTATTTTTCTCATTTGTTACATTAGATCAATGAAATTGTTAATCTGAGAGGTTTAAGTGAAAAAGCTGAAACAAGATACATCTCAGTGTACTAAAACTAGAAATGTACCAAACTTAAATTAGAAAAAGATTAATGTAATTCTTTTTCCCCTATAATGTTCCTTCTATCATTTGATTTCCAAGTTCAAAATTGTGCTAACGAGTTGAGACCCAAATACGAGTAAGAATAAAGGGTAAACAGAAATAAATTCTATGAAAAATTTTAATGTGGATTTGAATATTGTATGAGTTTCAAGTTTGTTATATATATATATATATATATATATATATATATATATATATATATATATATATATATACTTTTTGTATGTAGAAGTATGCATATCATAAAGGGACACTATTTAGTAAGAACTTAACATTAAAAATCCTTGTTAGCTTTCTTAAAAGAAACAAAACCACTTCAAAGATTTATTTAAAAATTATAAAGACATTTCTAAATTAAAAGTAAAGAGCAGGCTATATATTACCCTATATTTTTCACTCTAAAGTGGAACCTAGTCGATATACATACCAAAGTCCCTTATAATACGGACATCAAATTTATGGCAGATCAAATCCTGTCATTTTATAGAAACAATAAATCTCATAAAAAATAAATAAATGGTGCACAAACTTGTGACTTAATCAATTAATTCTATATACTTTAAGTTCATTTTTTGTAATTATTATTAATAAAATTTATGAATTAAATAAACGTGACCTAATAATAATGAGTAAAATTTATAGAAAGGTTACAAGCAATATGGGCATTAACTTTGAGAAAGTAAGTTCTGTTCTTTGAGGTGAAGTAAAAAAACTAATGGTTTTGATTAGATATTCTATCAAAGTCATTTGCAAACACAAGACTTATATTTGTCACCTTCTAGTTTAATTAGATGTGTTATTCAAGCAGTATGATATATATATATATATATATATATATATATATATATATATATAATTGATCTTCTTAGTTACGTAGTTTATATGTATTTAACTAAAAATTTTATAGATTTTTATAAAATTAAAAAGTCTATTGGTATTTAATTTAAACTTTTGAAGAGTCTGTAAAAGTCTACTGATATTTAATATATATTTTTATAAATTTTTTAAAAATCTATAAAAGTCAAGATGTATTTGATTTAAACATTTATAAAGTTTATAAAAGTTTAGTGGTATCAAAAAATTAAAGATTTTATAAACTTTACCACATAGCAGACTTTTATAAATTTTTTGATAGAAAACATAAATATCAGATCTCATTTTTTCTCCTCCATTCAGCTCTAAAACTTTTATCGATTTTCCTACATAAATAATTGATTCTCTCTATGTTCTTCACCCTCTATGTTTTTATCTGTTTTTCATCCTGTTTTAAAATATATTTTGACCATGAATTTTCTTTTTTCAAAAACAGTATTTTTTTTTTTTTTTATATTGGATGTAGCAAAATTTACAGACACAAGATCGATTTGTTGTGGCCTTATCCCATCTCGTTCTCATAGAACAAAACTGCCCTTGCATTTTCAAACTCTGTTGGACGGAAAACCCATTATCATTTTTTTTTCCACAATATTAAAAGCTTCAAATTTCTGATCAAAGCCCCACACTATAGAAGAAAGACTAAACGGCGTTAATGACATGCGTAGCTATTAAATAATTTTTTTATTTTATTCATTTATTATTTTTATTAATAGAAATTTTTTTTATAATTTTTTATATTTAATAAATAAAATTCTATAAAAATTTATCAAAATCTATAAAAATCTTTAAATTAAAGCTTACGAAAGTCTATAAAAACTTTTAACATTTTATAAACTCTATAAAAATATATAAAAATCATCATTTAAAAAAAATCTATAAAAATTTAAATTAAATACATCCATTTAAATTAGAATCAGATGACACGTTACTAATTAAATATGAACAAAAAAATAAATGCACAATATGTGTTAATTTTTATCCTTCCTTCTACTAGAAGATGAGTTCTCCCTCGCTGTATATCCAAAGTTAGGTTTTAGATAAGAAAATTAAACAATAAATTTAAATCTTTGGATAGTAATTGTGTATTTTTTATATGTGATTTTAATATTGTGAGCTTAATTCTCTAATTTAGGTAAAATTCAATTTAGAAGCTTTTAAATGTTTTATTTTCAATTTAATTAAAAAACACTGCTATTTAGAGCCTGTTTGAAACTGTTTTTTTATTTTTAATAAAAAAATATTTTTTTAATAAAAAAAATAGTTTAAAATATATTTGACCAAAAAATTATAAAATATTTTTTTTATAAAAAAAAAAAGTGTTTTATTAAAAGCACCTTATAGGTTTTTTTTTTTAAAAAAACTTAAATAAAAAATACTTGTAAAAAAAATATTATTTACGTAAGCAGATTTAAATGAACCTTTAATATAATTTATATGGTAATATAATTATCAACTTATATATAATTTTAAATCAAGAATATATAATGTAGATTGTGTACCAATAGAAATTAAATTATGCTGAAAATTATTATTATTTATTTGGATTAACGTAAAATTCCAAAATTGGCAACGAAATGTAACCGTCACATCAGCACTGAAAAAAAAAAAAAAATACACATGCATAACACGTGGTTTGAATCTCCCCACTCATCCCCTCCACGCGTCCTCTTCTCTACCTAAAATTTTACGTTCATTAATACATCAATTAATGCCATCTGAAATGGGTTATCCTGCGTTCTTTCTATCTATTTAACCACAAAACGAGAAAAAAAAACCATGCATTTGTACGTAGCATAGGTGACAAATTACCATATTTAAACACATACTAAAAGTAAAATTGACATCACAGTTATTTTTATACTGAAAATTTATTAGATAAGGGGTTAATCCTAATAAATTCATTAGTTTAATACGTATCAAATTTTTTTAAAAATAATAGGCGTTAAATTGACTCAGCAGTAATTGTCACTGATCTTATATTCTATATTCTGAGATTTTAGATTCAATCTGAATTTTTAATTTTCATTTTGAATTTGATTAAAATTTGATATTTTTCTTTCCTCTTATAATAAAGTAGTATAATAAATTTTTTTATGTCCCAAAAATTTTTTTTTTTTAAAAAATAGCCATATATAAAAATAGAAAAACTCCAATCAGAATTTTTTTTTTCTTATATAACAAAGTAAATAAATGAAGGTACGATATTAATCTTAATCAAAATAGTTGGGTGCGACCTATCGTCATCTTTATGAAAATTCCGAAATTTGGTGGAGGGATTATTTAGTGTGGAAGTCGCCGAAGCTTTAAGGGCGAGTGGTTCGCAGCTGAGGGAGACTTTAATTAGACAATGCATGGGTCAAGGCAGTTGAAAATTCAAATTAAGTCAGAGACCTTGTCTCCAACACCATCCATTTAATCCGACGGTCATAAACGAAGAGAAAAAATACATGGAAAACATACACAGGACAACCAAGCCCATCAATATAAATCCAGCAAATTAATTAAATACTTATTTATTATTATGATTTTCCATTTATTTCGTTGCAGTTGGAAACAGAAACAGAGAAAACTAGTTGAAGAACAACGACTACAGCTGAGCTATAGCCAAAAGGCTACGGACGGAGGAGGAGAAGAAACACCGGCAACAATGGTGTCGGCAGCGGCGAAAAAGACAGAACGAGAAGGAGGAGGCGGAGCAAAACAACAGAAAGCAGCTGAGAACAATGATGAGCAGCAGCAGAAGGTGTCGTTTTTCAAGCTGTTCATGTTTGCAGACAAACTGGACGTCGTTTTGATGATAGTCGGGACGTTGGGTGCCGCTGGAAATGGCGCGTCGCAGCCTCTCATGGTTGTTATCTTCGGGCAGCTCATCAACTCCTTTGGTTTCTCCCGTCCTACTAATCTCATGGATAAGATTGCTAAGGTGACGTGTTTGATTTTTGTCCAAGGTATAGTTGATTTAAAGGCATATCATGCAAGTGTCCAATATGGTTTTTAGCTTTTTGAGAATTCCAACCCTCTAATTTTTTTTTTTTTTAATTACAAAGTTGGTGAAATTGATATCAAAATTAAAAGTTAATGCATACAATAATATTTGTATTCATTTCTTTGAAAAAAGGAAAAAAGTTGCAAAATTTCGACATATTTTGTTCCTATAAGTAATTAATTTGAATACTAAAACTTTTATAGAGGGCAGGATCAATTTAAGATCATGCAAAAGTGTAGATATTAAATTGTAATTTCAAAACAAAATATACCCTACGGGGGCCATATTACTATGAGGGACAAAATTGGGGTGTAGTTTATAATTTTTCCTATACTTGAACTATTTTCGATACAGTTAAAAGATTTATTTGAATGTGGTTTTTTATTAAAAATTATTTTAGAATATAGTTTTTTTTTTATTGTAATAATGGTTTGTAATATACTATATATATATATATATATATATATATATATATATATAAAGTGATTAAATAAGTTCATATTAGAGTTTTCATTAATTATCCTAAAGCGCTTTTTTAAAGGGCTTTAAATATATATATATATATATGAAGACATATTTTAAAATGCATTTTTTCTTTTTCCTTTTTGAAATACTTTTAGCACATGCATGTGTCTAAGCGGGCTCAAACTATAAATAATTAGCCAGATGGGTTCCAAGCAAAGCCTAAAGAAAAAATAACAATAAATAAAAAAATAGGGTTGGAAGAGGATTAATCGATGTTAGTAAAGTTTTAGATTGAGGACAAAAATACTACATTCAATAAAATTTAATTTGTTGTTTTTTAAAACTAGATTTTCTTTATTTGAAAAAAAAAAACAAATTAATGGCTGAAAATTTTGAAATTCATAATGTGTTCGTATCATGGAAATGTAAAATGAATATTCTTTTTCTTTTAATAATAAAAAAATTAAGTTTTGTCTCTATGTAATGTAAAACCAAACCATTGAGCTTCTGAATGATGATTAAAGGGCTTCCCAGTTCATTTGCAGTTCTCGTCGTAATTTTGTTTAAGCAAAATAGAAAAAAAAAAATTATCCGACAATTAAATTAATCTCTATCTTTTGACAGTTAATAAAATTTTAGATAGTATTTTTTTTAAAAAAAAAAAAACTTGTAGGCTTATAATTTGCATGCGTTTGTTCATAGAGTCTTTGGGCTTATATTAGGGTTTACTTTTTTTCATGTGTTTTTTTTTCTTGCGTGTTACCCAAATTAGGGTTTTAAAAAATAGGATTTTCTAGCTTTGCTTGGTGATTAAACTTTCTTGGTACTCTCTCTCAGTATAATAAGTAATATATAATTAATTACAAAAGTATAACTAAAAAGGAAAAATTTATAAATTACGCTCCCCCACTTTGACCTCTGTGTCAATGTGCTCGTGCACATTTTTTGTTTTTAAAGCAATTTACCCTTACCCTTTCAAATAATGCCAAATTGCTCCCTCTCCGAATTCTTTTCTTAGAATTTGACGATTCTGTCCAAATTAGAAAAAAAATTTAATTGATAATGAGGGGGACAATTTGACATTATGTCAAATTGCAAAGCTTAAATTTCTTCAAAAAAAAAATAAATAAATGTAGGGGTCAATTTAACAAAAGATGAAAGCTTTGGGGATAATTTGTAATTTTCTAAAAATGAGTAGAGAAAAGTGTTTGTTTTTGGTTTTTTGGTTGAATGAGTACAGAAAAGTTAATTAGATAAAAGGACCACACCATACTACCCATTTGCATAGTATAATCATTGATAATTCACAAAAACTAGATGGATCTGATTAAATGTTATACAAGAAATCCAATTATTATACATGTTTATAGTAATAACGTTTTAAGTTTGTACTCTGTACCTTTGAGATTTTCAGGTTTCTTTGAACTATGTGTACTTGGCAATTGGTACGGGCATTGCTGCATTTCTTCGTAAGTTCAATTTAACCCTTTACTTTTTTCAAGCCCACTTCCGCATTTGGAAAACTTAAGATTTTCTGTAGAATTGCTTACTTGATAATATGCCTCAAAAGTTCATGCGTGTGCTGTGCTTGAATAATGGTCCACATGAAATTATTTAGCAGCTGTGACGGTAAGTATAAACAAAGTGAAGAGGATCATCACGAGTAATCTTGAATTAACTGATTTCTGGCTCATTTGGGTAGTTGGCTCTGGTGAATATATGTATATTTATACATGTATGTATGCAACACTTGATTTTTTGATTTGGCATTTTAAAGTCTCTAATGGTGATATAATTATGCGGTTTCGTTACAGAGGTATCATGCTGGACGGTGACTGGAGAAAGACAAGCCACACGCATTCGAGGTTTGTACTTGAGAACAATACTAAGGCAAGACATCGCCTTTTTCGACACTGAAACGACGACCGGAGAGGTCATTGGGAGGATGTCCGGGGATTCCATTCTCATTCAAGATGCTATGGGTGATAAGGTATATATACATAAACCGCACGGCTGAAAATGCTTGAGGGCTTTCTCCGTCTTCCATTTAATATTATTCTCTATTTCCTCTACTTCTTTTATGAAATCCACATGTATACTAAAATTGACAAGGTTGGGAAGTTTATACAATTCGTTTCGGGTTTTTTGGGTGGCTTTGCTACTGCCTTTGTGGAAGGATGGCTTCTTTCCCTTGTTCTGCTTTCATGCATTCCTGCCATTGTAATTGCTGCTGGAGGCATGGCAATTATGATGTCCAAAATGTCAAGCCGCGGCCAAGTTGCTTATGCAGAAGCTGGCAGTGTGGTAGAGCAAACAGTTGGGGCCATTAGAACAGTAAGGCAGCATTAGTATTCAAACTATTTTTACATTATCTTAATTTACACAAAAACACACACTTGATTTCTCTTTTGATACTGCAATAGATCTAAAATATTCTTTCTTTTTGTATTTGCAAACTAGGTTGCATCCTTCACAGGAGAGAAGAGAGCAATTGAGAAATACAACATGAAGTTGAATACAGCCTACAACTCAACAATCCAACAAGGGCTGGTCTCAGGCCTTGGAGTTGGAGTAGTTATGCTAATTCTTGTTGGCACTTATGGACTTGCTATTTGGTATGGATCCAAATTGATTATAGAAGAAGGGTACACTGGGGGAAATGTCATGAATGTAATTTTTGCAATCATGACTGGTGGAATGTAAGTATATACTTATATATATATATATATATATATATATATATATATATATATAATATATATATCCTCATATTTATTTCTACTTTGGGAAAGATATATAGATTGCTAATTTTGCTCTCTTGGATTATTAGGTCACTGGGTCAAGCAAATGCATTTGCTTCAGGGAAAGCTTCTGCTTACAAAATGTTTGGGACAATCAATCGGAAACCGAGAATTGATGCCTACGATGACAGTGGGATTGTGTTGGAGGACATCAGAGGAGAGATTGAACTGAAAGATGTGTATTTTAGATACCCTGCAAGGCCAGATGCGCAGATTTTTTCTGGGTTCTCATTGCTTGTTCCAAGTGGAAAACATGCTGCTTTATATCTGTGTCACCCATCTTAGTTGGCCAAAGTGGGAGTGGAAAATCGACAATAATCAGCCTGTTAGAAAGATTCTATGACCCAGATGCTGGTGAAGTACTTATAGATGGTGTTGATTTGAAGAAGTTGAAGCTCAAATTCATAAGGGAGAAGATTGGGCTGGTTAGTCAAGAACCTGTCTTGTTTTCTGCTACTATAATGGAAAACATAGCATATGGGAAAGAAAACGCAAGTGAAGAGGACATTAAAAAAGCAATTGAGCTTGCTAATGCAGCAAAGTTTATTGACAAGCTTCCCAAGGTTCATACTATTACTCAATTGTTTCTTTGTTTTTTTGGCACTTCATTTTTTTTTGGCTTTTCTTCCAAGATTTGTTTTGGTTATAAAGAGAACTTTCCTTTTATTTATAGGGCCTGAATACATTGGCTGGTGAGCGTGGAACACAATTATCTGGTGGTCAAAAGCAAAGAATAGCAATTGCAAGGGCGATATTAAAGAACCCTAGAATTCTTCTTCTTGATGAAGCAACAAGTGCCTTGGATTCTGGGTCCGAATACATTGTTCAAGAGGCACTGATTAGAGTTATGGAAAATAGGACAACTGTAGTTGTTGCACATCGTTTGACGACCATTAGGAATGCGGACATCATAGCAGTGGTGCAACAAGGGAAACTTGTGGAGCAAGGTAACACTAAAACTGTGGACCGTCTTTGGGATTTTATAAGCATACATAATATTTAAGTTTCTGCTTTATGATAATTTAACATGGTATTGAAACTTATTTATTTGTTTGGTCCCGTGATTGAATTTTGTTAAACTCCATCTATGATATTACTAAAAATCCATTTTATCAAGTTTCAAACCAATATAAATTCTTCACCAATGGTATCACTTCCGAGTTACGTATTCAATTTTTAGGAACACATGCTGAGTTGATCAAAGATCCTGATGGAGCTTATTCCCAGCTAGTTCGCCTGCAAAAAGTAGATAATGAATCAGAAAATACCCAACCCTCTGACACCGACGAAAACACAAGTTATTTTCTTGATGAGTCTACTGTAAGGTCTGGAAGCCAGAGATCACTGGGTAGATCCATAAGTAGAGGTTCATTAAGCAGCAGACACTCTATGTCTCTTAGATTTGATCTACCTGGTCCAATTGAATTTCATGAGACTGAAGGAAAATATGATCAAGAAAGTTCTACAGGAAAGGTGGTGGATCCTGAAAGCCATAAAAAGATTTCCATTAAAAGGTTAGCCTGCCTAAATAAGCCTGATCTTCCAGTATTATTCTTTGGATCAGTTGCTGCAATTGTTCATGGTGTACTTTTCCCTGCAATAGGCTTCATAGTCTCGAATTCCATTGAAATGTTCTACGAACCTCCAAGTGAGCTAAGAAAGGATTCCAAATTTTGGTCACTTACGTTTCTTGGTATTGGATGTGTTGGTTTAGTGGTATCTCCAGTCCAGAATTTCTTGTTTGGAGTTGCTGGTGGGAAATTGTAGAATTAATGACATTCGAGAAGGTTGTGCACCAAGAAATTAGTTGGTTTGATGATTCTGCAAATTCCAGGTATGATAAAAGAAGCAAATAATATCGTAAGATTTTTGTTTTTGAGTTCCTCCAAACTTTTAGTTTCTATACACTTTTGCAGTGGTGCAGTTGGTGCAAGATTGTTTATAGACGCTTCTACAGTTAAGTGTCTTGTTGGTGACGCTTTGGGCTTGTTGGCTCAGAATGGAACGGCGGTTGTTGCTGCACTAACCATAGCATTCACAGCTAATTGGATCATGGCATTGATAGTTTTATCTGTGTCACCCATCTTGGTTATAGTGGGTTTCATTCAGGAGAGACTTCTACAAGGGTTTAGTGCTGATGCCAAGGTCATTTTCTACCCCATTTTTTGGTAGTGCTTAATTTGGAGAATACTAATATATAAAGTTATGGTGTTAAGTGCAGGTGATGTTTGAAGAATCCAGTCAAGTGGCAAATGATGCAGTTGGTAGCATCAGAACTATTTCATCATTTTGTGCTGAGAAAAGGGTGATGGAAATATACCAAAAGAAATGTGAAGCCTCAATGAGGCAAGGAGTAAGATTAGGAGTCATAAGTGGTGCCGGTTTAGGTTTCTCTTTGTTTGCACTTTTCTGCATTACTTCATTGCTTTTCTACATTGGAGGTGTGCTTGTGAAAAATGGGAAAGCAACATTTGGGGAAGTTATAATGGTAAATTTTGGGTTGTTTCTTTAATTCCTCTTACATTGTTTGAGAGTTTTTTTAACTTGTTTTGAAGAATGGGTATTGTTTTTCCCTAGGTTTACTTTGCTTTGACAATGCTAGCAGTGGGGGTTTACCAAACGAGTGCCATGGCTCATGACACTAACAAAGCCAAGGATTCAGCAGCTTCCATATTTGGAATTCTTGACAGCAAGCCTAATATTGATTCAAGCAGCAATGAAGGGATTACGCTACCAACTATAAAAGGAAATATTGAGTTTGAACACGTTAGCTTTAAATATCCCACTAGACCTGATATTCAAATCTTCAGAGACGTGTTTGAGTATCCCCGCTGGAAAGGTACTAACATTTAGTAAATATTTTAAGGATGTGATCACAGACATCACGAACATGTTTTCTTTTCTCGAATATGTACTTAATGAGGATTTTTTTTTTCTGCCTGCAGACTGTGGCTTTGGTTGGAGAGAGTGGAAGTGGAAAATCAACGGCAATAAGCTTAATAGAGAGATTCTACGATCCTGATTCTGGTTGTGTAACTTTAGATGGAGTCAAATTCCAAAGACTGAAGCTGAGTTGGTTGAGGCAACAGATGGGATTGGTTAGCCAAGAACCGATTCTCTTCAACGAAACAATTCGGGACAACATAGCTTATGGAAAACTAGGAGATGTTACTGAGGAAGAGATAGTTTCAGCGGCTAAGACAGCAAATGCACACGACTTCATATCTTCATCGCCTCATGGCTATGACACAATGGTTGGTGAAAGAGGCATACAATTGTCTGGAGGCCAAAAGCAAAGAATAGCCATTGCCAGAGCCATTCTTAAGAATCCTAAAATACTTTTGCTTGATGAAGCTACAAGTGCATTGGATGCAGAGAGTGAAAGAGTAGTACAAGATGCATTGGATAGAGTCATGGTGGATAGAACGACCATGGTCGTTGCTCATCGCCTCACGGCGATCAAAGGGCCGATATCATTGCAGTGTTGATGAATGGTATGATTTCTGAGAAGGGTACTCATGATTTCTTGATGAAGATCGATGGTGGTGCCTATGCTTCTCTTGTGGCGCTTCAAATGAGTTCTTCAACATGATAATATATATATATATATTTATATACATATGTATGTACAAGAAGATAGAAAGAAAAAAAAAGAGAGGACATAATATGATCAATTAGTGCAAAGTTTGTAGTTTTGTCTTAAAATAGATACATCTATATATATGTACTAAACCAAAGATGTAGAAAGAATGAATAAAATTTTTTCCTATGCTAATTATTCAAGCTTAAATCTCACTAGGCCACATTCTTCTATAGGGTACCAGGTTCAAAAGTTGTGCTTGAGACCTAAATTAACATATTTGATATAATAAAGGAAAAACAGAGAGAAACTCTCTGAATGAATTAAAAACATGACTCTATTTACCACTTCTGTTTAATATTTTTCCAATACAAAACCCAATAATAAACACAAAATCACATGCAAAAACTATATAAAGACTAATTCAAGTGTTATTTCAACCTCAAAGATAATAATTAATGAAAGAATTAAAGGAATATCAATCAGGGTAAAAAAAATATAAAAATTGAAGGATAACATAATCCTAAACTACATAATGGGTCATAAATTGAAATTAGGGTTTTAAAAAAACAATATTCCAAAAACAAAACAATTAAACTGAAAAAATTGGTGGTCTCTTTTATCAAGTGTATCTGAGATATATTCCTCCAAGTGTGATTTCCAATTTTCCTACTGCTGCTCTTAATCACTGCCACATCAATGCAACAGGTCAACTGTGACCAACATTGATTCTCCAATAGAAGAATGTTGTTTCAAAAGAAATTCCTTGGTAATTTCTTTTCTCATTGGGAAAATCCTTTTTCTTGCTCTAGTATTTTATGATTTTAATAAAATTTGAGTTACAAAGAAGTTTTTTTTAACTCCGAACCCCAACCTATACGGCATTACATGTGTTGTTATGTTCCCGACTTCTTTTAGGATTTACTTTTAGAATCACACCTGCTGAAGTCTATTGCACCCCAAATGACAGAGGTAGAGGCGCTTGAATGGGGTATATCTATAGCAGATTTACTGAACTGGGAGCATGCTATCTGACGCCTTGGAGATGGTTAGAGAAGCTTTGTCAGATGCAGACCTTGGGGTTGGGATTCGTTCTACCATATGGCTGTTATTAAATCTAAATTAAGGAAGCATTTTTGGAAACTGATTTGGAAAAGAAGAACTAAAAACAAAGTTACTGATGGTGTGGCTAGGCACTCTTTAAACTCTGGAGTCGTTTTATTTTGGAATGCATCTGATAAAGAGGAGATCCCTTCTTTTTTTTCTGAACTGTTAGTTAATGATTGTAAGTAGCTTTAAGTCACTCCTGTCCTGCCTCCTTTTGTTTTGAGGTGGGTTTTTTTTGTGCGTGCTAATGCATTTTCTTTTAAACAAAAAAAAGATTTACTTCTTTTTGTAATTTTATATTTTTTCAGATAACTCTAAAACTCGTCTCTGTTCTCTTACTCTCTCACTGTCATCTCTTACTCCCTCACTTCTCTCTCTCACTCACTCATGAGATCTAGACTTTCTCACTCACTAGATATAAAAAAACATAGCTTTCTCTTGCTTAAGCTCGATCTAGCACCCTTTTGAATTTCAAGCCAGATTTCTGTGTCTCATATCAAATGCGACGGCGATTCCACCAGGTGTGCTTAGACAACTCTACCAGGCGTGCTTCGACGACTCCACCTGGGGTGCATCTTCCAGATCTGATCTCTTTATTTTTAATTTTTTGAGGGATGAGCTTGAGTTGGTGGATTTTTCTATTTTTAGATGATCCTTGCATACGGGTTCTATTAGTTTCCTATTTTTGGGAGGGTGTTTTGGGATTGTTTTCGTTGGGTATTTTATTTTTTTTGAGAAAAATATTGTTTTCTTCTGTGCCATTCCTACCAAATTCCACCAAAATCCTCGATGAGTTTTCATTTCCCCTTTTCTGTTGGAAATGAGAATTAATGGTTTTACAAATAAAGTTCTTCCAAATTTGGCAATCCTCCTAATCCTCAATGGGTTTTTATTGTTTTCCCTTTTCTGCAGGAAATGAGAATTGAATGTTGTAGTTTTACAATTATATTTTTGGGATGGGGTTCAAAAGTTTTAAACTTTACTGAATCTTCAAATCTCTCTTCTTCTTTTTTTGGTAATTAATCAAATTTATGTGATATACATATACATGCAAACATACATAAATATACTAGAATCTTACTTAGACAAATTTTTGGGAAAAAAAATAATAAATGTCTTGTTCTTCTTTAAACCTATATTATTATTTATTTTGATTATTGTTACAATTACTATTTTGTTGGAGTTTTTTATACTTTTAGTTTGGTTCTATACTTGCTCTGTTAGTGTTATCATCTGTTTATTCATATCTCTATGTGAAGATAATAAAATTAATATTAAATTTTGTTTCTTTCATAAAAATTAAATATTTGTTTTTTATATTTTATTATTCATTGCATTGTCCTTGATATTATATGTTTGTTTGGAGAAATCTTCTTCTTTTTTTCCGTGGAAGGATAGTTGAAAAATTTTAATTTTTAAAATTAAAAGCCAGTTCCAAAAAAAAAGACCTCATTTATTCAAACTCCTTATCTTTTGCACTCTCTCTTCTTCTTCTTTTATATATATATATATATATATATATATATATATATATATATATATATATATTTAGATCTATTTTCTGATAAACAATTATGAGACATTTGATTGACGATGATTTGAAATATAAATAAACAAAAAAGAATAAAATTTAATATGGGTTTCTACAATACAAGACAATGCTAGAACCAAAAACACATAAAAAAAAGAAAAAAGAACGAGTAGTGCTACAATTATTAATAAGTTTTTTGACAAAATTTTTATTGAGAACACAAATTTTGTGTCATATTTTTGTTGGTTGAAAACCGTATCTGACCAATTAAAGTTTGACGTATAAATTGTGTTTTAATATAAATTTTGCCAAATAGTTATATTCTAAGAAGTTTTACTATAATTGTTTTACGAACAAAGCTTTTAATCAAAACTTGTAATTCAATATAAGTGATCTGACATGCTCTAATTGATTTGTAGATTTCACATAATCAATAAAGTTGACTAATTCGCATAGGTTTAACATGAGTGAACTTTTAAATGGACCAATAACATTACATCTACTAAAAAATTCAAAAATAAATGATCTTCCTAAAATATGATCAAATTATTTACAGAGGCAAACTCTGGCGAAATCCTAGTCTTCGCCCATTCTTTATTTATTGGTTTTTTTTCATGTTTTATTTTTTAAAAATTATTTTTAATAATTAATTATTTTTTTAAGTTATTTTTAATAATTAATTATTTTTTTTAAGTGGGATATTGGTCAAACTTAAGGTATTTCCAATGAATTTTCTATTTGGTATTTTTGTTCGAGTACTCGAACTTTCCAATAAACAAATTGATTTATTTTCTAGCATAAAAATAAAATAAAATAAGTTCATGTTATATTTGTAGTTTAGATTTTCACCAAGAATAGAAAATTTAGGAGGAAAATCAACCGTTGTTCTTTTATGGAAATATTATTTGAAGTTCTAAAATGTATTCACTTTTGCTATTAGGTTTTATATATTAATTTCCTTTTAATGGAAACTAAGGGCCCGTCGTTAATTTTTCGTAAATTAACTTTTCAATTTACAAATTTAAAAACACCTCCGAAAATATGCCCTGTTGACGTTTTAGATGTCTTTGGAAATTTTTTTTTTTTTTAAAAACGAATACTAAAAGATACATGTTATTTATCATTATCCTTACAAAGATATTTATTATTTTTAATATTATTATAAATATATAATTGAATTATAGATAAATAAATAATTTAACCATAAAAGGCAAGGAGGTATCACCTTCTTCTTCTTCTTTTTTTCTTCTTCCTTTTTTTTTTTTTTTCTTTTTTTTGTGGTATGGGCAAACTAGGTTGCATCCTTCACAGGGAGAAGAGTGCAATTGAGAAATACAATATGAAATTGAATATGGCCTACAAATCATCAACAATACATGGGCTGGCCTCAGGACTTGGACTCGGAGTACTTCTGCTAATTGTGTTTGGTACTTATGGACTTGCTGTTTTGTATTGATCCAAATTTTTTTTTTTTTGGTAAAATTAGTATGGATCCAAATTGATTGTTGAAAAAGGATAAAATGGAGGAAACGTCTTGAATGTAGTTTCTGCAATCATGACTGGTGGAATGTAAGTGCTTATACATACCCTTGCATTTATTTCCATTTTGGGAAAGATATAGAGATTGCTAATTTTCTTTTGATCAATTATTAGGTCACTCGGTCAAGCATCCCCAAGCATGAATGGATTTGCTTCAGGGCAAGCTGCTGCTTATAAAATGTTTGAGACAATCAATAGAAAACCAATAATCGATGCCTACGATGACAGTGGAATTGCGTTGGAAGACATAAGAGGAGATATTGAACTGAGAGATGTGTATTTCAGATACCCTGCCAGGCCAGGTGTACAGATCTTTTCTGGGTTCTCATTGCATGCATGTTCCAAGCTGAAACTAAATACATCTCAATGTACTAAAACTAGAAATGTACCAAACTCTAATTAGAAAAAGATTAATGTAATTCTTTTTCCCCTATAATGTCCCTTCTATCCTTTGATTTCCCAGTTCAAAATTGTGCCATAGAATTGAGACCCAAATACGATAAGATAGTATAAAGGGAAAACAGAGATAAATTCTATGAAAACTTTTGAATGTGGATTTGAATATTGTATGAGTTTCAAGTTTGTAATATATATATATTTTTTCCCTTTCTTTTTATATGTAGAAGTATGCATATCATAAAGGGACACTATTTAGTAAGAAGTGAACATGAAAAATCCTTGTTAGCTTTTCTTAAAAGAAACAAAACCACTTCTAAGATTATTTAAAAATTATAAAGACATTTCTAAATTAGAAGTAAAACAGAGAGACAAAACAAAAAAAAAAAAGGTTATGTATTACCCTATATTTTTTCACTCTAAAGAGGAACCTAGTCGATACTAAGGATATCAAATTTATGGCAGATCAAATGTTGTCATTTTATAGAAACAATAAATCATATAAAAAATAAATAAATGGTGCACAAATTTGTGGCTTAATCAATTAATTTTAAATACTTTAAATTCTTTTTTTTTTGTAATTATTATTAATAAAATTTATGAATTAAATAAACGTGGCCTAATAATAATGAGTAAAATTTATAGAAAGGTTACGAGCAATATGGGCATTAACTTTGAGAAAGCAAGTTCAAAGTTCTTTGAGGTGAAGTAAAAAAACTAACGGTTTTGATTAGATATTATATCAAAGTCATTTGCAAAACAAGACTTTATATTTGTCACCTTCTAGTTTGATTAGATGTGTTATTCAATTAGTATTATCCATATATATATGTATAATTGATCTTTTAGATTACATAGTTTATATATCCTAAGTTATAATAGATGATACATTACTAATTAAATATGAATAAAAAAATAAAAAATAAAATTTATTATCTTTTATTTTTATTTTTTTTTACTAAATATCATATAAATTGATTGATTTTATCCTACTTTAATTTAAAATATATGAGCTAGGAGATGAGGTCCCTCTTTATATAATCAAAGTTAGATTTTAGATAAGAGAATTAAATAGTAAATTTAAACTTTCGATATTAATTATGTATTTTTTATTTGTAATTTTAATATTACGATTTTAATTCTCTAGTTTGGATAAAATTTAATTTAGAAGTTTTTAATTATTTTTATTTTCAATTTATTTTAAAAGCACCGCTATTTAATATAATTTATATGATAAATTTTATTAACTACCAGAAAATTAATTATCAATTTTGTTAATTATATATAATTCGCAAATCAACAAGTAACAGTACAAATTATATTATGTTGAAAAATATTATTTTTATTTGGATTAACGTAAAATTTCAAAATTGCCAAAACGAAATGCAACTGTCACATCAGGCCTGAATAAAAAGTACATGTGCCTAACAGGTGGCTTGAATCCCCCCACTCTTCCCCATCACGCGGGCTCTTCTCAATTAATGCCATCTGGAAAGACATGCATTCTTTCTATCTATTTAACGACAAAACGAGAAAAATTTATCAAAAAATAAAAATAAAAACGCAAAACGAGAAATAGTCATGCATTTCTACGTGGCATGGTGACAAATTAGCATATTTAACCACATGTTAAAAGTAAAAGTGACGACGCAGTGACTTTTATACTAAAAATTTATTAGGAAAAGGATTAATCCTAATAAATTCAGTTCAACACGTATCAAATTTTTAAAAAATAACTACGTAGAAATAGAAAAAACTTCAATATCTACTTTACTCCTGCTAAGTTGATGCTATATATATATATTATTTTTGTTAATATGACATCATCTTAATTGAAGGGAAATACACACTTTAAAAATATTACAGCTGAAATTTAAGCATACATATACTTACTTTTAACATTGTATTATGCAATAAAATAAGTAATAAATTTATATGAGAGCCTGAAATTTGAATCTTGGAGTTATAGAAAATCACGGGCAAAGGAGAGCTGAAAAGTAAGAGAAAAGAGCCGTGCGGTATTCTGTGGAAGATAATACGTGGTTGTCAAAATTTGAGATTTGACAACGTGATTATAACATTTTCAGCTGGATATGCTCACGTGAAAATTAAAGGACACGACGCTAATCTTATCAAAGTAATTAGGCATGACGTACCGTCATCTTTACGAAAATTCTCAGTTTTGGTGGAGGGACTATTTACAGTGGAAGTCGCCGAAGCTTTACTTGCGCTGAAAAGAAATATTGGCACTAATGGCCTCGGCGACGACGACGACGACGACGACGGAGAAAATGACAGAACAAGAAGGAGGAGAAGGAGGAGCAAAGCAACAGACAGCAGCTGAGAACAATGGCGAGCAGCAGAAGGTGTCGTTTTTCAAGCTGTTCATGTTTGCAGACAAACTGGACGTCGTTTTGATGATCGTCGGGACGTTGGGTGCCGCTGGAAACGGCGCGTCGCAGCCTCTCATGGTTGTTATCTTCGGGCAGCTTATCGACTCCTTTGGTTTCTCCAGTCCTACTAGTCTCATGGATAAGATTTCTAAGGTGACGTACGTGTTTGATTTTTGTCGAAGGTCCAGTTGATTTAAAGGCGTATCTTACATGTGTCCAAGATATATATATATATATATATATATATATATATATATTATTATTTTGGCGAAATTGACGGACAATTTTCAAAATTAAAAGCTTACTACATAAATAAAATATTAAAGTTAATACATATAATAATATTTGTATTCGTTTCTTTGAAAAACAAAAAATTTGCAAAATTTCGACATATTTTGTTCGTATAAGTAATTAATTTGAATACTAAAACTTTTATAGGGGGCAGGAGCAATTTAAGATCATGCAACTATGCGGGTGAAAGTTGGGGTGTAATTTATAATTTTCCCTATACTTACAGCTCTTTTCGATATAGTTAAAAATTCATTTGGATGTTTTTTTTTATTTTATTATATTTTTTTAGAAGTGGTTTTAGAATATGGTATTTCTTATGGTAACAATGGTTTGTAATATACTATTAAAAAAAAAAGTTGTTAAAATAAGATTATGTTAGAGTTTTCATTAATTACCCTAAATCGCTTTTTAAAAGTGCTTTATATATATATATATGAAACATATTTTAAAATGCATTTTTTTCTTTTGCCTTTTCGAAGTACTTTTAGCACATGCACGTAAGCGGGCTCAAACTATAAATAATTAGCCACTTTGGATGGGGTTCTAAGCAAAGCCAAAAGAAAAAATAATAGTAAATAAAAAAAGGGGTTGGAAGAGGATTAATGCATGTTAGTAAAGTTTTAGATTGAGGACAAAAATGCCGCATTCAATAAAATTTAATTGGCTGTTTTTTTTTTATATTTTGAAAACTAAATTTTCTTTATTTGAAAAAAAAAAAAAAACAAATTCATGACTGAAAATTTTGAAATTCATAATGTGTTCGCATCATGGAAATGTAAAATGAATACATATTTTTTTCTTTTAATAAAAAAAATTAAGTTTGTAAAACCAAACCATTGAGCTACTTCTCAATGGTGATTGAAGAACTCATTTCAATTCTCATTGTAATTATATTTAAGCAAAAGGGAAAAAAAATCATAAATATGATCAGTAAAAAATCCTTCAACAGTCAAGTTAGTCTCTATCTTTTGACAATTTTTTAAATAATATTTTTTTTTTGGGAGAAAAAGCTTGCAGGCTTATAATTGCATTTGTTTGTTCATAGAGTCTATGGAATATTTGTTCATATTTAGACTTATATTAGGGTTTATATATATTTTTTTTCATGTGATTTTGTCTTGCATGTTCCGCAAACTAGAGTTTAAAAAAATAGGATTTTATAGCTTTGCTTGGCGATGAAACTCTCTTGGACTCTCTCAGTATAATATTTAATATATAATTAATTACAAAAGTATAACTAAAAAGGAAAAATTTATAAATTACGCTCCCCGACTTTGACCTCTGTGTCAACGTGCTCCTGCACATTTTTTGTTTTTAAAGCAATTTAGCCTTGCACTTTGAACTAATGCCAAATTGCTCCCTCTCCGAATTCTTTTCTTCGAATTTGACGAGATTGATCAACTTTTTTTTTTTTTATAATTAAATTTTCTTATGGAAATAATAGATAAATACTGACGGACTATTTAAATTTGAAATCTCTTATAAAAAAAAGTAAATAATATCATTAAACTGTCCCCTAAAAAATGACAAGATTGACCAACTACAATCGTAATTAGCTTCCATACAAATAGAATATGTCGAAATTAGAAAATTTTTTCAATCGATAATGAGGGGGACAATCGGACATTATGTCTAAGTGCAAAGTTTAAATTTCTTAAAAAAAATAAATAAAAAATGTTGGGGGCCTATTTGACAAGATGAAAGCTGAGGGGATAATTTGTAATTTTCTAAAAAAATGAGTACAGAAAACGTGTTTTTTTTTTTGGCTTGAATGAGTAGAGAAAAAGTTAATTACGTAAAAAGACAACACCATACTACCCATTTACATAGTAGAATCATTGATTCTTCCCAAAGACTATATGGATTTGATTAAATGTTATACAAGAAATCCAATTATTATACATGTTTATAATAATAACGCTTTAAGTTTATGCTCTGTACCTTTGAGATTTTCAGGTTTCTTTGAACTATGTATACTTGGCAATTGGTACGGGCATTGCTGCATTTCTACGTAAGTTCAATTTAACCCTTTACTTATTTTCAAGCCCACTTCCGCATTTGGAAAACTTGAGATTTTCTGTAGAATTGCTTCCTTGATAATATGCCTCAACAGTTCATGCATGGGTTGTGTTTGAATAATGTTCCACATGAAATTATGTAGCGGCAGTGACGGTAAGTATAAACAAAGTGAAGAGGATCATCACGAGTAATCTTGAATTAACTGGTTTCTGGCTCATTTGGGTAGTTGGCTCTGGTGAATATATGTATATTTATACATGTATGTATGCAACACTTGATTTTGTGTTTTGGCATTTTAAAGTCTCTAATGGTGATATAATTATGCGGTTTCGTTATAGAGGTATCATGCTGGACGGTGACTGGAGAAAGACAAGCCACACGCATTCGAGGTTTGTACTTGAGAACAATACTAAGGCAAGACATCGCCTTTTTCGACATCGAAACGTCGACCGGAGAGGTCATTGAGAGGATGTCGGGGGATTCCATTCTCATTCAAGATGCTATGGGTGATAAGGTATATATACATAAACTGCACGGCTGAAAATTCTTGAGGGCTTTCTCTGTCTTCCACTTAATATTATTCTCTATTTCCTCTACTTCTTCTTTTATCAAATCCACATGTATACTCAAATTGACAAGGTTGGGAAGTTTATACAATTCGTTTCGGGTTTTTTGGGTGGCTTTGCTATTGCCTTTGTGGAAGGATGGCTTCTTTCCCTTGTTCTGCTTTCATGCATTCCTGCCATTGTAATTGCTGCTGGAGGCATGGCAATTATGATGTCCAAAATGTCAAGCCGCGGCCAAGTTGCTTATGCAGAAGCTGGCAATGTGGTAGAGCAAACAGTTGGGGCCATTAGAACAGTAAGGCAACATTAGTATTCAAACTATTTCTCCATTATCTTAATTTACACAAAAAAACACACTTGATTTTGTTTTTTAGTACAGCAATAGATCTTAAATATTCTTTCTTTTTGCATTTGCAAACTAGGTTGCATCCTTCACAGGAGAGAAGAGAGCAATTGAGAAATACAAAATGAAGTTGAATACAGCCTACGACTCATCAATCCAACAAGGGCTGGTCTCAGGCCTTGGAGTTGGAGTGGTTATGCTAATTCTCGTTGGTACTTATGGACTTGCTATATGGTATGGATCCAAATTGATTATAGAAGAAGGGTACACTGGGGGAAATGTCATGAATGTAATTTTTGCAATCATGACTGGTGGAATGTAAGTATATACTCATATATATATATCCTCATATTTATTTCTATTTTAGGAAAGATATATAGATTGCTAATTTTGCTCTCTTGGATTATTAGGTCACTGGGTCAAGCATTTCCTTGCATAAATGCATTTGCTTCAGGGAAAGCTTCTGCTTACAAAATGTTTGAGACAATCAATCGAAAACCGAGAATCGATGCCTATGATGACAGTGGGATTGTGTTGGACGACATAAGAGGAGAGATTGAACTGAAAGATGTGTATTTTAGATACCCTGCAAGGCCAGATGCGCAGATTTTTTCTGGGTTCTCATTGCATGTTCCAAGTGGAAAACATGCTGCTTTAGTTGGCCAAAGTGGAAGCGGAAAATCGACAATAATCAGCCTGTTAGAAAGATTCTATGACCCAGATGCTGGTGAAGTACTTATAGATGGTGTTGATTTGAAGAAGTTGAAGCTCAAATTCATAAGGGGGAAGATTGGGCTGGTTAGTCAAGAACCTGTCTTGTTTTCTGCTACTATAATGGAAAACATAGCATATGGGAAAGAAAATGCAAGTGAAGAGGACATTAGAAAAGCAATTGAGCTTGCTAATGCAGCAAAGTTTATCGACAAGCTTCCCAAGGTTCATACTATTACTCAATTGTTTTTTTTGTTTTTTTGACACTTCATTTTTTTTTGGCTTTTCTTCCAATATTTGTTTTGGTTATGAAGAGAACTTTCCTTTTATTTATAGGGTCTGTATACATTGGCTGGTGAGCGTGGAACACAATTATCTGGTGGTCAAAAGCAAAGAATAGCAATTGCAAGGGCAATATTAAAGAACCCCAGAATTCTTCTTCTTGATGAAGCAACAAGTGCCTTGGATTCGGGTCGAATACATTGTTCAAGAGGCACTGGTTAGAGTAATGGAAAATAGGACAACTGTAGTTGTTGCACATCGCTTGACGACCATTAGGAATGCCGACATCATAGCAGTGGTTCAACAAGGGAAACTTGTGGAGCAAGGTAACACTAGAACTGTTGACCGTCTTTGGGATTTTATAAGGATACATAATATTTAAGTTTCTGCCTTATGATAACTTAACTTGGTATTGAAACATATTTATTTGTTTGGTCCGGTGATTGAATTCTGTTAAACTCCATCTATGATATTACTAAAAATCCATTATATCAAGTTTCAAACATAAATTCTTCACCAATGGTATCATTTCCAAGTTACGTATTCAATTTTTAGGAACACATACAAAGTTGATCAAAGATCCAGATGGAGCTTATTCCCAGCTAGTTCGCCTGCAAAAAGTAGATAATGAATCAGAAAATACCCAACCCTCTAACACCGATGAGGAAAATACAAGTTATGATTTTGATAAGTCCACCCCAAGGTCTGGAAGCCAGAGATCACTGGGTAGATCCATAAGTAGTGGTTCTTTAAGCAGCAGACACTCTATGTCTCTTAGATTTGATCTACCTGGTGCAATTGAATTTCAAGAGACTGAAGGAAAATATGATCAAGAAAGTTCCATAGGAAAGGAGGTGGATCCCGAAAGCCATAAAAAGATTTCCATTAAAAGGTTAGCCTACCTAAATAAGCCTGAGCTTCCAGTGTTATTTGTTGGATCAGTTGCTGCAATTGTACATGGTGTACTTTTCCCTGCAATAGGCTTCATAATCTCGAATTCCATTGTAATGTTCTACGAACCCCCAAGTGAGCTAAGAAAGGATTCCAAATTCTGGTCACTTATGTTTCTTGGTTTCGGATGTGTTTGTTTAGTGGTATCTCCAGTCCAGAATTTCTTGTTTGGAGTTGCTGGTGAGAAATTGGTATGTCGAATACGCTTAATGACATTCGAGAAGGTTGTTCACCAAGAAATTAGTTGGTTTGATGATTCTGCAAATTCCAGGTATGATAAAAGAAGCAAATAAAATCGTAAGATTTTTATTTTGAGTTCCTCCAAACTGTTAGTTTTTATACACTTTTGCAGTGGTGCAGTTGGTGCAAGATTGTTTATAGTCGCTTCAACAGTTAAGTGTCTTGTTGGTGAGGCTTTGGGCTTGTTGGCTCAGAATGGTTCAGCGGTTGTTGCTGCACTAACCATAGCATTCACAACTAATTGGATCATGGCATTGATAGTTTTATCTGTGTCACCAATCTTGGTTATAGTCGGTTTGATTCAGGAGAGATTTCTACAAGGGTTTAGTGCTGATGCCAAGGTCATTTTCTACCCCTTTTTTTTTGTAGTGCTTAATTTGGAGAATGCTAATCAATAAAGTTGTGGTGTAAGTGCAGGTTATGTTTGAAGAATCCAGTCAAGTGGCAAATGATGCAGTTGGTAGCATCAGAACTATTTCATCATTTTGTGCTGAGAAAAAGGTGTTGAAAATATACCAAAAGAAATGTGAAGCCTCAATGAGGCAAGGAGTAAGATTAGGAGTCATAAGTGGTGCCGGTTTTGGTTTCTCTTTGTTTGCACTTTTCTGCATTACTTCATTGCTTTTCTACATTGGAGGTGTGCTTGTGAAAAATGGGAAAGCAACATTTGGAGAAGTTATTACGGTAAATTTTGGGTTGTTTCTTTATTTCCTCTTACATTCTTTGAGAGTTTTTTTCACTTGTTTTGAAGAGTGGGTGTTGTTTTTCCCTAGGTTTACTTTGCTTTGACAATGCTAGCAGTGGGAGTTTACCAAACGAGTGCCATGGCTCATGACACTAACAAAGCCAAGGATTCAGCAGCTTCCATATTTGAAATTCTTGACAGCAAGCCTAATATTGATTCAAGCAGCAATGAAGGGATTACGCTACCAACTATAGAAGGAAGTGTTGAGTTTGAGCACGTTAGCTTTAAATATCCAACTAGACCTGATATTCAAATCTTCAGAGACTTGTGTTTGAGTATCCCTTCTGGAAAGGTACTCACATTTCGTAAATATTTTAAGGATGTGATCACAGACATCACAAACATGTTTTCTTTTCTCGAATATGTACTTAGTGTGGATTTTTTTTTTTGGCCTGCAGACTGTGGCTTTGGTTGGAGAGAGTGGAAGTGGAAAATCAACGGCAATAAGCCTGATAGAGAGATTCTACGATCCTGATTCTGGTTGTGTAACTTTAGATGGAGTCAAAATCCAAAGACTGAAGCTAAGTTGGTTGAGGCAACAGATGGGATTGGTCAGCCAAGAACCGACTCTCTTCAACGAAACAATTCGAGACAACATAGCTTATGGAAAACAAGGAGATGTTACTGAGGAAGAGATAGTTTCAGCAGCTAAAACAGCAAATGCACACGTCTTCATATCATCATCACCTCATGGCTATGACACATTGGTTGGTGAAAGAGGCATACAATTGTCTGGAGGCCAAAAGCAAAGAATAGCCATTGCGAGAGCCATTCTTAAGAATCCTAAAATACTTTTGCTTGATGAAGCTACAAGTGCATTGGATGCAGAGACTGAAAGAGTAGTACAAGATGCATTGGATAGAGTCATGATGGATAGAACGACCATCGTCGTGGCTCATCGCCTCACAGCGATCAAAGGGGCCGATGTCATTGCAGTGTTGAAGAATGGCATGATTTCTGAGAAGGGTACTCATGAATTCTTGATGAAGATCGATGGTGGTGCCTATGCTTCTCTTGTGGCACTTCAAATGAGTTCTTCAACATGATAAAATGTATAAAAAAGGAAAAGAAAAAGGGAAAAAAAATAAAATAAAGAGGACATATTATGATCAATTAGTGAAAGTTTGTACTTTTGTTTTACAATAGATACTTCTATATATATACTAAACCAAAGGTCTAAATAGAATGAATAACAATTTTTCCTACCTCTAATTATTCAAGCTTAAATCTCACCAGGCCAATTTCTTCTATAGGTTAACAGGTTCAAAAGTTGTGCTTGAGACCTAAATTAACATATTTGATATAATAAAGGGAAACCAGAGATAAATTCTGAATGAATGAAAAACATGACTCTCTATTTACCACTTCTGTTTGTTATTTTTCCCAATAATGAACACAAAATCACATACAAAAACTATATAAAGACTAATTTAAGTGTTATTTGAACCTCAATGATAATAATTAATGAAAGAATTAAAGCAATATCAATCAGGGTAAAAAATAAAATTGAAGGATAACATAATCCTCAACTACATAATGGGTCACAAATTGAAATTAGGGTTTAAGAAAACAATATTCCAAAAACAAAACAATTAAACTGAAAAAATTGCTGGTCTCTTTTATCAAGTGTATCTGAGATATATTCCTCCAAGTGTGATTTCTAATTTTCCTACTGCTGCTCTTAATCACAGCCACATCAATGCAACAAGTCAATTGTGACCAACATTGTTTCTCCAATAAAACAATGTTGTTTCAAAAGAAATTTCTTGGTAATCTCTTTTCTCCTTGGGAAAATCTTTTTTCTTTAGTATTTTAAAATTTTAATAAAATTTGAGTTACAAAGAAGTTTTTTGACTTGGAACCCCAACTTATATGCGCATTACATGTTTTATTATGTTCTGGGCTTCTTTTAGGGTTTACTTATATCTTATTAGTATATATAATTTTTCGTAGCGCCATAATAAGAAAATAAAATTAGAGAATATCTTTTTACATGTAGCATTACTCTTATGATTTTTTTTATTCTAGTCAACCCCTTAAAAAAAATATAAACAAAATGCTATCAAATTTATATGATGTACATATACATGCATACTTACATATACTAGGATCTTAATTAGACAAATTTTTGGGAAAAGAAATAATAGTCTTGTTCTTCTTTAAACTTATATTATTATTTGTTTTTATTATTATTACAATTACTATTTTGTCGGAGGATTTTTTTTAGTATAGAACTTAGTTTTGTCATCTGTTTATTCAGATCTTTCTGTGAAGATAGTAAAATTAATATTAGATTTTGTGTTTTATTCTGATCTTTCTGTGAAGATAGTAAATTTAGTGTTGTCATCTGTTTATTCAGATCTAACCAATAAAAGCTTAACATATAACTTGTGTTTTATACAAATTTTGCCAAACTAATTTTTTTTAAGAAGTTTTACTATAATAGTTTTATATAAGTGATGTGACATACTCTAATCGATTCATAAATTTTATGTAATCAATAAAGTTAACTAATTATAGTCTATATCATTGCAACACAACTTGTATTCAATAGTGGTGCGACCTATGTCGCAGTGATGTAGCAATATACAATTAGTTGACAATTTAATATATGAGTGAATTTTTAAATGGAGATCAATTGCACAATGTTACATCAACTAAAAAATTGAAAAATAAAAATAAAAATTTGATCTTACTAAAATATGACCAAATTTTTTACAGAAACAAACTCTCTAGCGAAAATCCTAATCTTCTCCCCATTCTTTTTTTATTGGTTTTATGATGTTTTATTTTTTAAAAATTGTTTTAAATATATAATTAATTTTTTTTTAAGTGGGACATCGGTCAAACCTAAAGTATTTCCAATGAATTTCCTATTTGGTATTTTTAATACGCAGATTGATTTCTTTTCTATCATGGAAATAAAATAAAAAATAAAAAAAATTTCATGTTAGATTTGTAGTTTAGATTTTACTAAGAAAAGAAAAATTAGAAGGAAAATTAATCGTTGTTCTTTTATGGAAATATTATTAGAAGTTCTAAAATGTATTCACTTTTGCTCTTAGGTTTTATATATTAATTTCCTTTTAACCAAACAAATGGAAATTAAGGGTCCGTCGTTAACGTTTCGTAAATTAATTTTTCAATTTACAAATTTAAAAACACCTCCGAAAATATGCCTTGTTGATGTTTTAGATGTTTTTGGAAAATTTTTTTAAAACGAATACCAAAAGATACATGTTATTTATCATTATCCATACAAAGATTTTCTTTTAATTAAAGATATATATTACTTTTAATATTTTTAATATTATTATAAATAAATAATTTAATTATAGATAAATAAATAATTTAATCATAAAAGGCAAGGAGGTATCACTTTGATTATCTTTGCTTTTTTTTTTTTTTTTTTTTTTAATGGGCAAACTAAGTTGCATCCTTCACAGGGTAGAAGAGAGCAATTGAGAAATACAATATGAAATTGAATATAGCCTACAAATCATCAACAAAGCAAGGGCTGGCCTCAGGACTTGGACTCGGAGTACTTCTGCTGATTGTCTTTGGTACTTATGGTCTTTCTGTTTAGTATGGATCCAAATTGATTGTTGAAACAGGATACAATGGAGGAAACGTCTTGAATATAGTTTTTGCAATCATGACTGGTGGAATGTAAGTGTTTATACATACCCTTGCATTTATTTCCATTTTGGGAAAGATATATAGATTGCTAATTTTGTTTTGAATTATTTGGTCGCTCGGTCAAGCATTCCAAGCTTGAATGCATTTGCTTCAGGGCAAGCTGCTGCTTACAAAATGTTTGAGACAATCAATCGAAAACCAAGAATCGATGCCTACGATGACAGTGGGATTGTGTTGGAAGACATAAGAGGAGAGATTGAACTGAGAGATGTGTATTTCAGGTACCCTGCCAGGCCAGATGTAAAGATCTTTTCTGGGTTCTTATTGCATGTTCCAAGTGGAAAAACAGCCGCTGTAGTTGGACAAAGCGGAAGTGGAAAATCGACAGTGATAAGCCAATTCTATGATTCAGATGCTGCTGAAGTACTTATGGATGGTGTTAGTTTGAAGAAGTTGAAGCTCAAATTCATAAGGGAGAAGCTTGGGCTGGTTAGTCAAGAACCTGTCTTGTTTGCTATTACTACAAGGGAAAATATAGCATGTGGGAAAGAAAATGCAGGTGAAGAAGAGATTAGAACAGCTATTGTGCTTGCTAATGCAGCAAAATTTATTGACAAGCTACCGAAGGTTCAAGTTTATTACTATGTGTTTCTTGGTTTTCCGTTGACACTTCAAATATTTTTTTCTTTCAAGATTTGTTTTAGTATCAAGAAAGCTGAATTATGTTTACAGGGGTTGGATACATTGGCTGGTGAGCATGGAACACAGTTATCTGGTGGCCAAAAGCAAAGAATAGCAATTGCAAGGGCGCTTTTGAAAAACCCCAGAATTCTTCTTCTTGATGAAGCATCAAGTGCCCTGGATTCTGAGTCCGAACGCATTGTTCAGGAGGCACTGGTTAGAGTTATGGAAAATAGGACGACCGTAGTTGATACACACCGTTTGACGACCATCAGGAATGCTGACATTATAGCAGCGGTGCTGCTGCATCAAGGGAAACTTGTGGGGCAAGGTAACGGTAGAACTGTGAATCGTCTATTGTTTATGTATACTTTAAGTTCCTTTTTTTGTAATTATTACAAATAAAATTTATGAATTAAATAAACATGACCTAATAATAATGAATAAAATTTATAGAAAGGATACAAGCAATATGGGCATTAACTTTGAGAAAGTAAGTTCTAGTTCTTTGAGGTGAAGTAAAAAACTTATGGTTTTGATTAGATATTCTATCAAAGTCATTTGCAAACACAAGACTTATGTTTGTCACCTTCTAGCTTAATTAGATGTGTTATTCAACTAGTATGATATATATATATATATATATATATATAATTGATCTTCTTAGTCACGTAGTTTATATATCCTAAGTTATAATCAAATAGTATAATATTAATTAAATATAAATAAAAAAATAAATATATAATATTTTTTATTGGGTACTATATAAATTGAACGATTTTATCCGACTTTAATTTAAATTTAAAGTATGTGAGCTATCTAACTTAGGAGATGAGCTCTCTCTCTCTCTTCATATATCCAAAGTTCGGGTTTAAACAAAAAAATTAAATAATTAACTTAGACTTTTAATTTTAATTGTGTATTTTTTTTATCTGATTTTAATATTAATATTATAAGTAATGAATTAATTATATATAATTTCCAGATCAATGAGTATATCAAGGAACAATACAAATTAAATCATGTTGAAAATTATTATTTATATTTGGATTAACTTAAAATTCCAAAATTGCCGACGAAATGTAACTGTCACATCAGCACTGAATAAAAGAGACACGTGCATAACACGTGGTTTGAATCTCCCCACTCTTCCCCGCCACGCCAATCAATGCGTCAATCAATGCCATCCGAAAAGACCTGCATTCTTTCTACCTATTTAACGACAAAACGAGAAAAAATTATCAAAAAAAAAAAAAAAGAACGACAAAACGAGAAAAGGCCATGCATTTTGTACGTGGCATAGGTGACAAATTAGCATATTCAAACACATGTTAAAAGTAAAAGTAAAATTGACGTCACCGTGATTTTTGTACTAAAAATCTATTAGGTCAAGGGTTAATCCTAATAAATTCAGTTTAACACGTATCAAATTCTTATAATATAACTATGTAAATATAGAAAAACTTGTACTCCTGATAAGTTGACATTATGCATTTTTTATTTATTTATATTAATATGATATCATCTTAATAGGGGGGGTATGTATTTCGAAAATATTGTAGTTTTTTCATAGAAATATATGTTCTTATAGCATCTACACTAGAGTCCCATGTTTAAAGAAGTATATAAAGGGTGATCCAACCTTTAAACAAAACATATTTAATTTTAATATTGTTATTATTTTAATATTATCTAATAAAGTAAGTAATAAATTTATATGAGAACCTCAAATTTAAATCTTAAATTATAGAAAATTACGGGAAAGGAGAGCCGAAAAGTAAAAGAAAAAAATATGTGGGTTAACATTGATATATTTTGAAAATCAAACTTTTGTATTTATTTGTATAAATTATGATTCAAATTTGAATAAATTTATATTAAAGTTTTAAATATACTTAATTTTATTAAATATTACTTAAATTCCTACAAAATTTAAAATAGTAATAAGATTCTAATTGTTTTATTTTTTAATAAAATTCTGATTTCTATAATGAATTTTTTTTATTTATAAAAAAAAAACATTGATATATTTTAGCATTATATGGAAGATAATAGGTGGCTGTCAAAATTTGAGATGGACAAAGCGGTTATAACATTTTCAACTGTAGTCTCTTTGACATTCACCAAAAAAAACTGTACTCTCTTTGACAATTACCAAAAAAAATACTGTACTCTCTTTGACAATCAAAATGTCCCACATTAATCTTATCAAAGTAGAAAAAAGTTAGGTGTGACCTATGTCATCTTTATGAAAAATCCCAATTTTGGGGGAGGGAGGATTTAGTGTAGAAGTCGCCAGAGCTTTAAAGGCGATTGGTTCGCAGCTGAGGGTGACTTTAATTAATGCATGGATCAACACAGTTGAAAATTCAAATTAAGTCAGAGACTTATCTCCAACACCATCCATTTAATCCAGAGGTCTTAAATGAAGAAAACAAAAATGCAAGTAAAATTATACACACGACAACTAACATTCTCTGCAACATTAATCCAGCAAATTAATTAATTACTTATTTACTATTATGATTTTCCATTTATTTCTTTGCAGCTGGAAACAAAGAAAACTAGTTGAAGTAAAACGACTACAGCTGAGCTAGCGAAAAGGCTATAGACGAAGGAGGAGAAGAAACACCTGCAACAATGGTGTCGGCGGCGGCGAAAACGACAGAACAAGGAGGAGGAGCAAAGCAACAGAAAGCAGCTGAGAACAATGATGAGCAGCAGAAGGTGTCGTTTTTCAAGCTGTTCATGTTTGCAGACAAACTGGACGTCGTTTTGATGATAGTCGGGACGTTGGGTGCCGCTGGGAACGGCGCGTCGCAGCCTATCATGGTTGTTATCTTCGGGCAGCTTATCAACTCCTTTGGTTTCTCCAGTCCTACTAGTCTCATGGATAAGATTGCTAAGGTGACGTGTTTGATTTTTGTTGAAGGTCTACTTGATTTAAAGGCGTATCATACATGTGTCTAAGATTGCTTTTTGGCTTTTTTTAGAAATTCCACCGCAAGGTTGGCGAAATTGAGGGACAGTTATCAAAATTAAAAGCTTACTACATAAATAAAATATTTGGACAAAAAAATAAAATAAAAGTTGATACATAACAATAACATTTGTATTCATTTATTTGTAAAAGAAAAAATTTGCAAAATTTCGACATATTTTACTCGTATTATAAGTAATTAATTTGAATACTAAAACTTTTGTAGAGTGAGCAATTTAAGATCATGCAACTTCGAGGGTGAAAGTTGGGGTGTAATTCATAATTTTTTCTATACTTGAGCTCTTTTGGATATAGTTAAAGATTAATTTGGATATGCTTTTTAAAAAGTGATTTTAAAATATAGTATTTTTTTATGGTAACAATGGTTTTTAATATACTATATATATAAAAAAAAGTGTTTAAAATAAGATTATATTAGAGTTTTCATTAATTATCCTAAAGAGCTTTTAAAAGTGTTTATATATATATATATATATATATATATATTTGAAAACATATTTTAAAATGCATTTTTTCTTTTTCCTTTTTCAAGTACTTATAGCACATGCACGTCTAAGGGGCCTCAAACTATAAAGAATTAGCCACCTTGGATGGGGTTCTAAGCAAAGCCAAAAGAAAAAATAATAGTAAATAAATGATGGGGTTTGGAAGAGGATTAATGCATGTTAGTAAAGTTTTAGATTGAGGACAAAAATGCTACATTCAATTAAATTTAACTTGTTGTTTTTTTAGATATTTTGAAAACTAGATTTTCTTTATTTGAAAAAAAAAAACAAATTCATGGCTGAAAATTTTGAGATGCATAATGTGTTCGCATCATGGAAATGGAAAATGAATATATTTTTTTTCTTTTGATAATAAAAAAAATATTAAAATTTTGTCTCTATGTAATGTAAAACCAAACCATTGAGCTACTTCTGAATGGTGATTGAAGGACTTCCCTGTTCCTTTCCAGTTCTCGTTGTAATTTTATTTAAGCAAAGAAAAAAAAAAAAAAGTCAGCAGTCTTTGTGCTGGTAATGTTGTCGGTCAAAAATTCTTAAACAGTCAAGTTAGTCTCTATCTTTAACAGTCAAGTAAATTTTTATATAGTTTTTTTTTTTGTTTTTGAAGAAAAAGCTTGTAGGCTTATAATTGTATTTGTTTGTTCACACTTCATAGGGTCTTTGGACTTATATTTGTTCATATTTAGAATTGTATTAGGGTTTACATTTTTTTTTCATGTGATTTTATCTTGCTTGCTCCACAAACTAGGGTTTAGAAAAATAAGATTTCCTAGCTTTGCTTGGTGATTAAACTTTCTTGGACTCTCTCAGTATAATAATAAATTACAAAAAGTATCACTTAAAAGGAAAAATTATAAAATACGCTCCCCCACTTTCACGTCTGTGTCAATGTGCTCCTGCACATTTTTTGTTTTTAAGCCAATTTAGCCTTGCACTTTGAAATAATGCCAAATTGCTCCCTCTCCGAGTTCTTTTCTTGGAATTTGACGAAATTGACCAACTACAATCTGAAATTAGCTTCCATAAATAGAATATGTCGAAATTAGAAATTTTTTTGAATCGATATTGATAAAAATAGGAAATCAATACCGACATTAAATTTTTTATTCATTTTTTTTTATAACACAATGGTGTTCCAAACAGTTTTGTACTTTTAATATTTGTTTATATAAGCGATTAATTTTAATACTAGTAGGTCAATTTTGTCAAATTCTAATTAAAAATTTTAAAAGGGGGGGGACAATTTGACATTATGTCAAAGTGCAAATCTTAAATTTCTTTAAAAAAAAAAAAGAAAAAAAAGTAGGGGGGCAATTTGACAAAAGATGAAAGCTGAGGGGATAATTTGTAATTTTCTAAAAGAAAATGAGTAGAGAAAAACTGCTTGTTTTTTTGGTTGAATGAGTAGAGAAAAAGTTAATTGGGTAAAAAGACCACACCATACTACTGATTTACATAGTAGAATCATTGATTATTCACAAAGACTATATGGATTTGATTAAATGTTATACAAGAAATCCAATTATTATACATGTTTATAGTAATAACGTTTTAAGTTTATGCTCTGTACCTTTGAGATTTTCAGGTTTCTTTGAACTATGTGTACTTGGCAATTGGTACGGGCATTGCTGCATTTCTTCGTAAGTTCAATTTAACCCTTTACTTATTTTCAAGCCCACTTCCGCAATTTGGAAAACTTAAAATTTTCTGTAGAATTGTTTACTTTATAATATGCCTCAAAAGTTCATGCATGTGATGTGTTTGAATAATGGTCCACGTGAAATTATTTAGTGGTTGTGACGGTAAGTATAAACAAAGTGAAGAGGACCATCATGAGTAATCTTGAATTAACTGATTGCTGGCTCATTTGGCTAGTTGGCTCTGGTGAATATATGTGTATTTATACATGTATGTATGCAACACTTGATTTTGTGTTTTGGCATTTTAAAGTCTCTAACGGTGATATAATTATGCGGTTTTGTTACAGAGGTATCATGCTGGACGGTGACTGGAGAAAGACAGGCCACACGCATTCGAGGTTTGTACTTGAGAACAATTCTAAGGCAAGACATCACCTTTTTCGACACCGAAACTACAACCGGAGAGGTCATTGGGAGGATGTCAGGGGATTCCATTCTCATTCAAGATGCTATGGGTGACAAGGTATATACATAAACTGCACGGCTGAAAATACTTGAGGGCTTTGTCCGTCTTCCATTTAATATTATTATCTATTTCCTCTACTTCTTCTTTTATCAAATCCACATGTATACTAAAATTGACAAGGTTGGGAAGTTTATACAATTCGTTTCGGGTTTTTTGGGAGGCTTTGCTATTGCCTTTGTGGAAGGATGGCTTCTTTCCCTTGTTCTGCTTTCATGCATTCCTGTCATTGTAATTGCTGCTGGAGGCATGGCAATTATGATGTCCAAAATGTCAAGCCGTGGCCAAGTTGCTTATGCAGAAGCTGGCAATGTGGTAGAGCAAACAGTTGGGGCCATTAGAACAGTAAGGCAACATTAGTACTCAAACTATTTTTCCATTATCTTAATTTACATAAAAAAAAGACACCTAATTTTTTTTTTAGTACTGCAATAGATCTGAAATATTCTCTCCTTTTGTATTTGCAAACTAGGTTGCATCTTTCACAGGAGAGAAGACAGCAATTGAGAAATACAACATGAAGTTGAATACAGCCTACAACTCATCAATCCAACAGGGGCTAGTCTCAGGCCTTGGAGTTGGAGTAGTTATGCTAATTCTCGTTGGCACTCATGGACTTGCTATTTGGTATGGATCCAAATTGATTATAGAAGGAGGGTACACTGGGGGAAATGTCATGAATGTAATTTTTGCAATCATGACTGGTGGAATGTAAGTCTATACTTATATATATGTATAATGCATATTCTCATATTTATTTCTACTTTGGGAAAGATATATAGATTGCTAATTTTGCTCTCTTGAATTATTAGGTCACTGGGTCAAGCATTTCCTTGCATAACTGCATTTGCTTCAGGGAAAGCTTCTGCTTACAAAATGTTTGAGACAATCAATCGGAAACCGAGAATCGATGCCTATGATGACAGTGGGATTGTGTTGGAGGACATAAGAGGAGAGATTGAACTGAAAGATGTGTATTTTAGATACCCTGCAAGGCCAGATGCGCAGATTTTTTCTGGGTTCTCATTGCACGTTCCAAGTGGAAAACATGCTGCTTTAGTTGGCCAAAGTGGGAGCGGAAAATCGACAATAATCAGCCTGTTAGAAAGATTCTATGACCCAGATGCTGGTGAAGTACTTATAGATGGTGTTGATTTGAAGAAGTTGAAGCTCAAATTCATAAGGGAGAAGATTGGGCTGGTTAGCCAAGAACCTGTCTTGTTTTCTGCTACTATAATGGAAAACATAGCATATGGGAAAGAAAACGCAAGTGAAGAGGACATTAAAAAAGCAATTGAGCTTGCTAATGCAGCAAAGTTTATTGACAAGCTTCCCAAGGTTCATACTATTACTCAATTGTTTCATTTTTATTGGCTTTTCTTCCAAGATTTGTTTTGGTTATAAAGAGAACTTTCCTTTTTATTTATAGGGGCTGTATACATTGGCTGGTGAGCGTGGAACACAGTTATCTGGCGGTCAAAAGCAAAGAATAGCAATTGCAAGGGCAATATTAAAGGACCCTAGAATTCTTCTTCTTGATGAAGCAACAAGTGCCTTGGATTCCGGGTCCGAATACATTGTTCAAGAGGCACTGGTTAGAGTTATGGAAAATAGGACAACTGTAGTTGTTGCACATCGTTTGACGACTATTAGGAATGCTGACATCATAGCAGTGGTGCAACAAGGGAAACTTGTGGAACAAGGTAACACTAAAACTGTGGACCGTCTTTAGGATTTTATAAGTATACATAATATTTAAGTTTCTGCTTTATGATAACTTAATATGGTATTGAAACATATTTATTTATTTGGTCCTAAGATTGAATTCTGTTAAACTCCATCTATGATATTACTAAAAATCCATTATATCTAGTTTCAAACCAATATAAATTCTTCACCAATCGTATCATTTCCAAGTTACATATTAAATTTTTAGGAACACATGCAAAGTTGTTCAAAGATCCAGATGGAGCTTATTCTCAGCTAGTTCGCCTGCAAGAAGTAGATAATGAATCAGAAAATACCCAACCCTCTGACACCGGTGAGGAAAATGCAAGTTCTGTTCTTGATAAGTGCACCGTAAGGTCTGGAAGCCAGAGATCACTGGGTAGATCCGTAAGTAGTGGTTCATTAAGCAGCAGACGCTCTATGTCTCTTAGATTTGATCTACCTGGTTCAATTGAATTTCATGAGACTGAAAGAAAATATGATCAAGAAAGTTCCATAGGAAAGGAGGTGGATCCTGAAAGCCATAAAAAGATTTCCATTAAAAGGTTAGCCTACCTAAATAAGCCTGAGCTTCCAGTGTTATTTGTTGGATCAGTTGCTGCAATTGTACATGGTGTACTTTTCCCTGCAATAGGCTTCATAGTCTCGAATTCCATTGAAATGTTCTACGAACCTCCAAGTGAGCTAAGAAAGGATTCCAAGTTTTGGTCACTTATGTTTCTTGGTATTGGATGTGTTGGTTTAGTGGTATCTCCAGTCCAGAATTTCTTGTTTGGAGTTGCTGGTGGGAAATTGGTACGACGGATACGCTTAATGACATTTGAGAAGGTTGTCCACCAAGAAATTAGTTGGTTTGATGATTCTGCAAATTCCAGGTATGATAAAAGAAGCAAATAATATCGTAAGATTTTTGTTTTTGAGTTCCTCCAAACTTTTAGTTTCTATACACTTTTGCAGTGGTGCAGTTGGTGCAAGATTGTTTATAGACGCTTCTACAGTCAAGTGTCTTGTTGGTGACGCTTTGGGCTTGTTGGCTCAGAATGGATCAGCTGTTGTTGCTGCACTAACCATAGCATTCACAGCTAATTGGATCATGGCATTGATAGTTTTATCTGTGTCACCCATCTTGGTTATAGTGGGTTTCATTCAGGAGAGATTTCTACAAGGGTTTAGTGCTGATGCCAAGGTCTTTTCTACCCCATTTTTTTATAATGCTTAATTTGCAGAATACTAATAAATAAAGTTATGGTGTAAGTGCAGGTTATGTTTGAAGAATCCAGTCAAGTGGCAAATGATGCAGTTGGTAGCATCAGAACTATTTCATCATTTTGTGCTGAGAAAAAGGTGATGGAAATATACCAAAAGAAATGTGAAGCCTCAATGATCCATGGAGTAAGATTAGGAGTCATAAGTGGTGCTGGTTTAGGTTTCTCTTTGTTTGCACTTTTCTGCATTACGTCATTGCTTTTCTATATTGGAGGTGTGCTTGTGAAAAATGGAAAAGCAACATTTGTAGAAGTTATGACGGTAAATTTTGAGTTGTTTCTTTAATTCCTCTTACGTTGCTTGAGAGTTTTTTTCACTTGTTTTGAAGAATGGGTATTGTTTTTCCCTAGGTTTACTTTGCTTTGACAATGCTAGCAGTGGGGGTTTACCAAACGAGTGCCATGGCTCATGACACTAACAAAGCCAAGGATTCAGCAGCTTCCATATTTGGAATTCTTGACAGCAAGCCTATTATTGATTCAAGCAGCAATGAAGGGATTACGCTACCAACTATAAAAGGAAATATTGAGTTTGAGCACGTTAGCTTTAAATATCCAACTAGACCTGATATTCAAATCTTCAGAGACTTGTGTTTGAGTATCCCCTCTGGAAAGGTACTCACATTTCGTAAATATTTTAAGGATGTTATCACAGACATCACAAACATGTTTTCTTTTCTCGAATATGTACTTAATGCGGATTTTTTTTTTTTTTTTTGCCTGCAGACTGTAGCTTTGGTTGGAGAGAGTGGAAGTGGAAAATCAACGGCAATAAGCCTAATAGAGAGATTCTACGATCCTGATTCTGGTTGTGTAACTTTAGATGGAGTCAAGATCCAAAGACTCAAGCTAAGTTGGTTGAGACAACAGATGGGATTGGTTAGCCAAGAACCGACTCTCTTCAACGAAACAATTCGAGACAACATAGCTTATGGAAAACAAGGAGATGTTACTGAGGAAGAGATAGTTTCAGCAGCGAAAACAGCAAATGCACACGTCTTCATATCATCATCACCTCATGGCTATGACACATTGGTTGGTGAAAGAGGGATACAATTGTCTGGAGGCCAAAAGCAAAGAATAGCCATTGCGAGAGCCATTCTTAAGAATCCTAAAATACTTTTGCTTGATGAAGCTACAAGTGCATTGGATGCAGAGACTGAAAGAGTAGTACAAGATGCATTGGATAGAGTCATGATGGATAGAACGACCATCGTCGTTGCTCATCGCCTCACAGCGATCAAAGGGGCCGATGTCATTGCAGTGTTGAAGAATGGTATGATTTCTGAGACGGGTACTCATGATTTCTTGATGAAGATCGATGGTGGTGCCTATGCTTCTCTTGTGGCACTTCAAATGAGTTCTTCAACATGATAAAATGTATATATGGGAAAAAAAATAGTAAAAATAAATAAATAAAGAAGAAGAAGAAGAAAAAAGACATAATATGATCAATTAGTGCCAAGTATGTTGTTTTGTCTTAAAAGGTCTATATATTTGTACTAGACCAAAGGTCTAAAAAGAATGAATAAATTGTTTTCCTACGTCTAATTATTCAAGCTTAAATCTCACTAGGCCACTTTCTTGTATAGGTTACCAGGCTCAAAAGTTGTGCTTGAGACCTAAATCAAACATATTTGATATAATAAAGGAAAAACAGAGACAAAACTCTCTGAATGAATTAAAAACATGACTCTCTATTTACCACTTCTGTTTAGTATTTTTCCCATATAAGACCCAATAATGAACACAGATTCACATGCAAAAACTATATAAAGACTAATTCAAGTGTTATTTCAACCTCAATGATAATAATTAATGAAAGAATTAAAGGAATATCAATCAGTGTAAAAAAAAAAAAAATACTATTGAAGAATAACATAATCCTAAACTACATAATGGGTCCTAAATTGAAATTAGGGTTTAAAAAAGCAATATTCCAAAAATAAAACAATTAAACTGAAAAAATTGCTGGTCTATTTTACCAAGTATCTGAGATATATTCCTCCAAGTGTGATTTCCAATTTTCCTTCTGCTGCTCTTAATCACTGCCCCATCAATTGTGACCAACATTGTTTCTACAATAAAACGTTGTTGTTTCAAAAGAAATTTCTTGGTAATTTTTTTTCTCATTGGGAAAATCTTTTTTCTTGTTCTAGTATTCTATGATTTTAATAAAATTTGATTTACAAAGAAGTTTTTTTAACTTCGGGCCCCAACTTATATGGCATTATATGTGCTATTATGTTATTGGCTTCTTTTATGATTTACTTATATCTTATTAGTGTATGTAATTTGAAGTAATACCACCCCATAGTAAGGAAATAAAATTCGAAAATATCTTTTTATACGTAGCACTGGAGCAGCAACAATGCCCTATCTTCTAACAGAATCTTAAACTAATGATTCCCACATTAAAGCCCTTTTCATTTACCAAAAAAAAAAAAAATTACTTGTGGTTTTCTTGATTCTAATCAACCCCTTAAAAGATAGAAATAAGATGCTATCAATTATAAGTGATATACATATGCATACATACATATACTAGGATCTTAATTAGATAAATTTTTGGGAAAAGAAATAATTGTCTTGTTCTTCTTTAAACCTATATTATTATTTATTTTTATTATTATTACAATTACTATTTTGTTGGACTTTTTTTTTTGTTACTTTTTAGTTTAGTTCTATACTGACTCTGTTAGTGTTACCATCTGTTTATTTATATATTTCTGTGAAGATAGTAAAATTAATGTTAGATTATCTATGTTTCTTTCATAAAAATTAAAGATTTTTTGTTCTATACTTGATATTCTATGTTTTTTTTGGAGAATTTTTTTTTGGTGGAGGGACAGTTGAACAATTTTAATTTTTAAAATTAAAAGCAAGTTCAAAAAAACAAAACTCATCTCTTCAAACTCCTTATCTTTTGCTCTCTCTCTCTTCTTCTTCTTGTTTTTTTCTTTTTTTTCTTTTTTTTTTTCATTTAGACCTATTTTCTGATAAACAATTATGTGGCATTTGATTAACGATGATATGAAATATAAATAAATAAAAAAGATTAAATTTTAATATGTGTTTCTACAATACAAGGAAATGCTTAAAAAAAAAAAGAATAATGCTACAATTATTAACAAGTTGAAAATAAAGCTTTTTGACAATTTATTTTTGTTGAAAACACAAGTGAGATGTATTAAGTTTTTATTGGTTGACCGTGACTAATAAAAGCTTCATATATAACTGTATTTTAATACAAATTATGTTAAATAATTATATTTTAAGAAGTTTAATCTTAATTGTTTTACGAATAAACTTTTTCATCTCAACTTGTATTTCAATACAAGTGATGTGACATGTTCCAATTGATTGATAGATTTTACGTAATCAATAAATTGACTAATTCATATAGGCTACATCACTTGTGTTGCAACACAAGTTGTATTCAATAGTGGTAGCAACCTATGTGACAATGATGTTGTATTCAATAGTGGTGTCAGAGAAGACGGACTAAACCTATACATGTGCTTGTAGCATCAGCCTAATTCATAACCAATTTAACAAATTTTCAAATAATTAATTTAGCATCAATCTGTTTCACATGCACATGCAAAGACATATAAAAGTGCCAATGTATTTACTTCCCTACAGTGAGAGACAAAAGAAAACACTACTAATGAACAAAAAGACAGGATCCAATACACCCCCATTTGGCGACCATAAAATACGCAACAAATTATAAGAACCAGAATAATACTCCCTCATATGCCATTTGACTAACAAAACTAATGAACAATTTATGTACCTGTATTTTATAGAAGTAGAAAAGTAACAAACTAGAACCAAGAAGACTCGATTTGCATCACCATAGCATCAACTTCACCAGCACAAAACTACTTCAGAATGAACGAGTGAAGTGTTGCGCTCGTCTTGAGATTTCATAGTCAGGACGTTTGCTATTCTAGTTCACAGATGAGCAGCATACAAATTGAACCCAGGATGGTCTCCCCTTTGCTTTTCTCTTTTCTCTCTTAATGTCTGAATGATACCTTGCCGGCGAGTCCCATTCTTTTCCGGTCTCTCGACTAGCAGTCTTACTCGTGTGTGATTGAGGATCCAGAATGGAGTTCACTGTTGTAGCTACGGGACCACTTGGAGCTTGATTTTCTTTCAGGGTTGGCGACTTAGCTTTTTGTTCTTGAGATGCCTCACTCAAAAGGTTTTTTAAAGGAGTATGTTGCTTCCCAGTGCTCCAGTTTGTTACTTTGGCAATAATCTCTTCGTTCTTCTTTCTCCCTTGTGATTCGTTCACAACATTAGTAAGAGATGGAAACCACCCAGCTTGCAGAGATGACTGATCTGACTGCTGTGGGTTGTGCATTATCTGGATTTCAGAATCAGTTGTCTTTTCATCACTCACACCTCTAGGTTCAACTAATGTCATGAAAGAAGGTGGCTCAAACATATCTGATTTATCGGAATGTTCTCCCCCAGATGTAGCTTTTGGTTGCTTTGAGTTGACTTTCTCTCTTGTTCCTTGAGAAACTGTTGGCGGTAAAGCTTCTGCATCAATAATAGCCTGTGCATCTGACTGAGTAGAAAGCACTGTCCCATGCATCATATCAAGAAAACATAAATTAGTTTCATAAACATTAAGTAGCATTGTTTTAAGGAATAAAAGTTTACATCTGCATACTTTTCTACCACCTAAATTGCTAAAGCCAATCAAATCATAAATATCATGCTTCAAATGGTAATACCAAATTTCACGTACATAAGTGCAAAACTTACGCTCTTCTTGGAAACAACAGGTCCTGAACTAAAACACACAAACAAATACACAAGGCAATAGATTTTTATGATGTTAAGCAAAAGATAAGTTTGTCTACCTGAAGCAGATCCCCAGTTGCCTTCAAGACTATCAGATTGGCTACTTGAGTCAACTGAAACATCAATAGCAGATGGACCTAGCTGTTTTTTCTCACTCTCCTCTTGCAAAGGTTGAGAACCAAGCCCAGAAGCACCCCCACTGAATTCTCTGGCACGGTTGTCTCCAACAGAACTCTTGGCACCTAAATAAGAAGGATGTTGTTCTTTCGCTACATGGTCCTCCAAAACCTTTTGTGATGGTGTGGCATCTACACCACCATCTGATAGAGCAGCACCACTGACTTCCCGTGCTTTTTCATTTCCATCAAGTTTATGCTCTATCTTTCCTAGCTGAGAATCTGAAACCAGCTGAGTACCTGAAACTGTGTCAGTGCCTACTTTACTAGAATCTGAAGCAATACCCTTATCTGTGGATCCCATTTCTGGTAACTTTTCTAAAGACTCATCCTTTACATCTTCTGCAACAGTTTGGGTTAGAAGACTTCCAGCAGTTTGGGGTTGCTCTTCTACACATTTCTCAATTTTACCCTTCTCCTGAACATTGGCAGCCATTTGGGATTGTCCTACCTGATTCTCAATTTTACCCTTATCCTGAACATTGGCATCAACACCTTCACGCAAGTCAGATTCTGGACTAACCTGGAGTTCAGAGATCTTACTTGTTGATTCAGGAGTAATTATAGGGTGCTCTAACTCCTCCTCCTTAGGTTCACCGTTCTTATCAAATCTATTTTCAGCTTTCACATGAACAGAAGCATCATAGCCAGCAACTCCAGTCTCATCATCCTTTTCAATTTTTCCACTCCCTTTATTACCAGCATCATCACCTTCACGTAAGTCAGATTCTGGATTAACTTGGCGTTCAGAGATCTTACTTGTTGATTCAGGTGTAATTATAGGGTGCTCTAACTCCTCCTCCTTAGGTTCACCATTCTTATCAAATCTATTTTCAGCTTTCACATGAACAGCAGCATCATAGCCAGCAACTCCAGTCTCATCATCCTTTTCAATTTCTCCATTCCCTTTATTACCAGCATCATCACCTTCACATAAGTCAGATTCTGGATTAACTTGGAGTTCAGAGATCTTACTTGTTGATTCAGGAGAAATTATAGGGTGCTCTAACTCCTCCTTAGGTTCACCGTTCTTATCAAATCTATTTTCAGCTTTCACATGAACAGCAGCATCATAGCCAGCAACTCCAGTCTCATCATCCGTTTCAATTTCTCCATTCCCTTTATTACCAGCATCATGTACTCCTTCTAAGTTCTCTTCTATAAGTCTACCACTGCTGTCATCTCCAGTTTCAGCTTTCAAATGTTCACCGTCTCTAGTTATGTCATCTTTTCCAATCTCACCCTTATTATCAACATCACCTCCTTGCAGTACGTTGGTAGTTGGAATAACTTCAATTTCAGATAGAACTCTAACAGATTCAGGAGTAGTTTTAGGGTCCATACAGTCATCCACTTTAGTTCCTCTGTTAACATAAAATTCTTCTTCTTCAGGAGAGCAGAATGAAGATTTTTATCTCTCTCAGCCATCACAGCATCAGCAGGGACTCCAATTTCATCTGGTTTTTTGCTCTCACTAATCTTGACCTTGATTTGAGACAAATTGACTTCCTCTTTATGAGTCATTTCTCTAATCATTGGAATGCCGTTCCCTAGCTCTGATTGCATGTTATCATCCAGAACATGCTTATCTGATGAGGAGACCACATCACCTCCACTTAACTGAGTTGACCCCAAAGCAAGAAAATTACCCTCAGAAACAGAATTTTTGACGTAATCTTCCTTGTCCTTAATTGGTTCACTTGATTCTAAGGTCGTGGATTGGTATAATTTCACACCATTATGGTCTTTGAAATCTTCAAGCATGACCTCAGGATGGTCTACTGTATGTATGTCATCAGGCACTGAAAGCACATTAACATTCACATTCCCTTCTTCCTTCCTGTTATAAGTTTCAATTAAACCACCAGAATTCATAAGTTTTATTTCTTCTGTTGCATCCAATTTAATTTCAATAGTATCATCCAAAACATTCACACGTTCAACAGATTCAACATCAAGAGGCAGATCGCTTTGGGGAATCTTCACATTAAAACCTTCACTATGCTGTTCCTGTGATTGAAGAGCTCCATCAGCTGGCAATGATTCTGAAGTTATTTTAACTGTTTCTTCTGACTTAGGCACCTCAACAGTTGTTTCACCAGAATTTACAAATTCTACTTCTTCTGTAGCATCCACCTTAGTTTCAACACTATCATCAGAAGCCTTGACATGTTCAATGGATTCAACAGTCGTTTCACCAGAATTTACAAATCTTACTTCTTCTGTAGTATCCAACTTAGTTTCAACACTATCATCAGAAGCCTTGACATGTTCAATGGATTCAACTTCAAGAGGAAGATCACTTTGGGGAATCTTCACATGAAAACCTTCACCATACTCTTCCTGTGATTGAAGAACACTGTCAGCTGGCAGAGCTGGCACTGGTTCTGAAATTTTTTTTATTGTTTCTTCTAACTTAGGCACTGACTCAGTTGTTTCTTCAGGTATTTTACTGGTTGAAATCATATCATCCAGTAAATTACTATCCAAATCAGTCTCTTTCCTACCATTAACATCAGTCTCCTGTCCAACAGAAGTTAAAGAGACATTACCAACATCATCAATGGAATTCGTCTTCTCATTCTCATCTGATGCCTCCTTTTGAATTTCATATTTGGAGGTATCATCGGTCAATCCATATTTATCAACATGAAGCAGCCGAGATGAGTCTTCTGTTCTACTATCTGAAATAGAACTACTCATAGTTAAGCATATCCAAGTACTAAGTATTAGGCTAACACATAGCTGCTGGTAACTATAAACTACAAAAGTTGTTCCCTTAACTATCAGTTTATTGCAAATATCATTACAAGTAGTGACACTGACAACATGACATGAAGCTAGAAACTGTAAGAACAGATTATACTGCTTGAGAAACCATAGAACCAATACCCTCACAAGAAAGCATTAGCTCTGAGATACTAAGTTCTCAATTCAAAATGTAATCATAGGCTCATAACAATAAATCACCAAAACTTCTCTCTAGAAATTTTAGGACCCAAGTTTATTTCATCCTAACTTCTTAGTAAACCATACACTTTAACAATTGACAGACATCTACCATTCCAAAACATGATCCTATCTTACATAAAAGGGATAATATTTTGCAAAAAATCAGTATAAATTCCAATTTACATTTTAGAAATTTTAATTTCCTCTAATCAATAATATAAATTAGGAAGCAAATTCTACTAAACATAATCAGTAGTTGCAGTTAAACAAATGCTACTAAACAGAATTTATCAAAAAATAATGCTACTAAACAGAGCATCAATTGCACACAACACCAATAGGATAAATAAATAAAAAGCTTTCAAAATGGATTGTCCATCAGTTTTGAAGCTTACCAGCATTTGGATCATTCTTAGATGATTGGAAAATATCTGACTCATTCTTAAGAATATTCTCCACATCAGATACTGGTTCTCGTACATTGGCAAGTCGTTCATCGCTCCCTGCACCAGATCCGCCTTCTAAAAACTCCGCAGCAGCATCCGAAAACACATCATCTTCAGATCTATTTGATACTAATCCTGTTCCACCACAAGGCTTCTTCTGATTAAATGTTTCTAAGATTATCGGACCACAGACAGCCAAAAGATAGAACATATACTAAATAAATACTAAAACAAGACCATTTATGCATCATCAAAGCCAAATAAGTGAGACCAGTTGAAAACTATAAGCTTCAGAAAATTTTTTCCTTTGCACATAGTTACCATCACCCAAACTCTATAATGTATGAGTTGTTTCGAGCTTACTTAATGAAGAATCTTAAGGTCCAAATTCAAATCTAGTACGTTTCCAATAGTTTCTCAGCAACCAAACAGAACATCGTATATAAAACACACAAAAAAAAAAACATATTAAAGAATAAGATTCTCACTGTGAATTTTGTTATCTTCATCAGAAAGATGCTCATCATCAGAAAGATTCGAATGCTTATTTCCCTCCGAATCAACCAACTTGTAGCCTTCAATAGTTCCACAGATCCTCTTGTGTGCACGTCTGTGTCTGGCACTTGGGTGAGGATTTGGAAAGGGCCATCCACATTGACGACAGACATGGACTGCATGGTTTTCATGGCCTGCACAATTCAAGGCACAAAACCAAAAGATTCCCAAACAATTATAAGAAGAAAATAATAAATTAAAAATAATAACAATTATAAGTTATACAAAACCCATTAAATCAGAGAAAATACAAAACCTGTAAAAACACAGATACAAACAAAAGCAAGATTTTGCAACACGAAGACAGAAGATGAAAAGGGAAAATGAAAAAATTATCAAAAACCCAAATAATCAAGAAACCAGAAAAGATCTATGAAACCCCAGAAAGCATTTTCCTGAAAGAAATTAAAGGAGGAAGAAAACCCATAAAGCACAATAAACAAAAAAAAAGAAAAACGAACCTGATGTGTTGTGGGTTTTTCTTTGATCTTCACTTTCCATATCTTAAGGAGAAAGAGTGTGACAAACCCAAAATATTCGCAGAGAGAAAGAGTGAGAAAATAGAGCCGACCAAACACCGAAACAAGCGCAGTCCTCCTTTCCAAGTCTGAACTCTATTCGGAGACAGTGTGTGTGCGCGGAACAGTACGATAGAGAGTGAGAAACACTGTTACCAACCAACGCCACCGATCGCATCCTCTGCATTCGGGTCTACTATGTTAAGGTATTACTCATGCATGACAATGTTGTACGTTAAGGACATTCGGACTTTCTTCTATTTCGAAATTTAAAAAGAAAAAAAATTTACCTTGCACACTTTGTATAATTTTTCAAGATTTTGCAGTTCGATTTTTAATTAAAAATGCAATTTTTAATCCTTTAATTTAATAAAATATGTATAATAATGTCGGTTTTTTTTTTTAAAAACTAACCTCGATAGCTTATCAAATAGATTGTATTTAAAATATTATTAAATAAATTTTTTTTTATGGATTCCTAGAAAAAGCCTGCATTATCCTTATGAGACCATTAATTTTATAGATCCAACTAAGCCACAAATTAACTGAATTTCACATTAAATGACCAAAATACCAAAGCCATAACAGGTCTAGGAGGGAATTGGTGAGAGCAAAACCCCAAAAATTTGAAGGGCAAAACAGTCCAGTGGGAACAAGGACAATCTTTCATATGCATAGTGCTGATGTACTCAAATACATGGGAAGAAAACCCTTCAAGTCACATGTCTGGGCCCAATTCCCATCGACCCCTATTGGCCAAAATCTATATATTTTCTTTTCCAACACTAAAACGGCATAGCCACCAGTCGGTGACACAGCCACGTAACCCAACCAGTGAAAACGAAGCTCGGCCCCACCAAAATCCAACGGTTATTCGAGAACCAACAAGCAGGCAAGCGACTTTTCACCCACTTTGTCCAATCACCTTGAACCGTCACACAAAGTGCGTCAACATAACAGCGAGGTGACGCCCAAAATCTAGTTGTGCGTTTATGTTTCTGCGTTTTCTTTTCTATTGTGTGTCGTTTTCAGAGACCAAGACCATAAAAGGCTTTAGCTACCCCAACGTTACAGAGATGTGATATACTAGGGGGACACACTCAAATCCATAATAACAATTATATATTACTTTTGGTTTTGGCAGATTTGTAAAGCTAATGTACTTTTTTCTTTCTTTTTTTTTTTTTTAAGTCTGACCCTTTTTTTCTTTTCTGGTAATAATATTTTAAGTCTAACTCTGAAAAGAGGAATATACCTAATATTGTAAATACATGTATCTATACTATCTATGTAAAATTTGCCTCTAAAAGTATACCTTAACTTTGTTTGTTCAAACCCTTTTGCGTTACCTTATTAGACACAAAAACTATTAATATAAGAGTATTTAATGCATTAGAGTGAGGAATAGGAAGAATGTGAGCCATCACATTCGCATCCAACTCATTCAATTATTATTAGAGACCCACCTCTAATTATTATTGGTACTTTATCATATATGTAAAAAAAAGAAGGTATTATTGGTACTTTTGGCAAGAAAAAGAAAGAAAAAATAGTGCGTAAGTTTATTATCGAAATGGGTTGTGCGCTGTAATATATATATATATATATATGAAAAGGGATTAAAAATAAACTGGATTTAAAATAGTAAAAAAATGTTTCATTGAAAGTAGACAAATAAATTAGATTTTTTTTTTAAAAAAAAGTAGTAAAGATTGTTTGATGAGATGATATTGATAAATAATTATTTTTCAATCTTAATTGATGAATAATAGTGGAGTGAAGTGTAGTTCAAGGGATTAAAAATATATAATGGAATCTTCATTTAAGATGGACAAAAAAAAAAGGCTAGCCCTTTGATACATTTTTATTTTTTTATTTTTTTTTCTCAAATTGTGTGGAATTTGTTTAATTTAAAAATTAGTTAAAATTTATTAAAGTTTATTAATCTTCTAATTTTATTCAATTAAGTATAATGCCAAAATTAAGAATCAGAGGATAATATGCAATATATGTGTTAAGTCTCAAAATAGTAAAACACAATCAGCAAAAAAGAAAAAAAGTAGTAAAGTATTATTGGATGACATGGCATTGTTAAATAATTAGTATGCATTTCTTTAATAACTTATTTTGTTAATTTTGCTCTCACATGGGTTGTGGGTGGATTTAAGAGCGTGATTGTGGAAAATAGCTAAAAATGGATGACTATCTTTATTGTTTTAAGAAATTAGCAAATATTTAGATACTAATATATATATATACACACATACATATATATTATTATTTGGTTATATATGTAAATTTTTGTTATAATTATTATTTTGGGAAAAAAGAGAAGGAAAAACTATTCTTAGAAACAAAATAATATAGAAATTAATAATTTTAGTATGTTATTAAATAAACTATGGATAAATATATAAAATCAGAAGACAAGGAAAAAATAAAAATTGTTTGTGAAGCAATCATAGATGATAAGCCAGCTCAAAATGAGTGCATGATTCCTTATTAAGCAATCGTAGTAGTTAGTTTATTGACTTTTAAAACTAGGGAATAAAAAAGACAAAACGAACATAGATAGTACTTTGAAAACTTAATTGTATAAATATATCTTTGATTCTAAGTTAACTTTCTATTGTTGGTCACTAAAAATATAAAAACATTTAAATTCTTTGATTACATGTCTATTATTCTAAAAAATTTCATTTTCCAATTCCTTTCTTTCTTTCTTTTTTAGTCCATGGCAGGCTTACTATTTTGTATTGACAAAGATTGCCCCACTTTCATATATAACCCTTTTTTTATTATTAAAAAAAAGTTTCATATATATAAGTCTCCAAAATTTGTCATATACATGATAAACAAAAGAAAAAAGGAATAACCCAGAAGCTGACTTATAAAGAAAATAAAAGAATAAGAATAAGAAAATTTTTGATGGTTGTGGTATTAAGTAATTGATTTTTAGGATCAATTTTGTTATACTAATTAGAAGAAGATGGACCAGAGGGTTGGAAACTTCTTTATTTGGAAAGGTATTTTAAGCACCTGCCGAACTTTATTAAAAAAAGGTCCATAGCTGATAGTCTCGCCAATTCCAAGGCATAGTATGACCAATATATCTGTCTAGCTAGGAATAACACAAAAGCCTTCAGAATCTCAGTGCCTTATTTGTTTTGTTTGTCTTTGTAATCACATACTTTACTTTCCCAATGATGACTCCTTTTGATACCTTTCTTATTCAAAGATTTCCGGCTTTTTATTTCTACTATTTTTATAAGAAGGTGAACCCTTGGCATTAGTTTTCATTTCTTTTCTAATAGAGGATTAACATTTAGCAAAAAGGGTTTGCGGCTTTTTCAGGTACAATTTCTATGCATACAAAAGTACGAGTAATTTTCTTGGAAACTTATTCTTCTGCTATTGGAATATTATGGTAATTCCCTTCCATTTCTGGCTCTTAATTTCACCTCTTTTTTTTTCCTGCAGAGGATAATTCTAGGGTACTAAAAACGAAGGCTTGTTTCACAAGATCTTCCAGGCATCAACTTCTGATCAACGCAAACAATACCGTATAAAAGACAATACCAGTTGAACAAAGATGGACGTGTGGTATGCGTGCTAAGCATTCATATTATTATGCAATTACGTTGATAATTCTTTTCTGAAATGCATTAGTTCTTTATTAAGATTACAATTGTACATTGATTAACTATGTCATAACAAGTTTGAAAAACGAGTGCAATTAAAACTCAGGTGATAAATAATTTGATCATGGTTTTGATAATTATTTATTTCTCTCGAGTCATATTTATAGCATAAATAGCTGCATGCTGCTATTAGTCATGGACCGTTAGTTGGAGACTATATAATCACTTCATAAGGATAGGTTACTCCTATATATTCTTCAAAAACTGCTCTATATATATGTCTCTAGGAGTAGACACATCCATACCAATTAAAGCTTACGGTTGGCAAGGCCACCTGACAGCTTCCCATTACACATTATATATATATATATATATGTGTGTGTGTGTGTGTGTGTGTGTGGACATGAAAACAAGAGAACTCCTATCTCTTAGGTACAATATTAGATCCTGGCATCTTCCTACAATGTCATGAAAAGGATATAGGAATTAACAACTTCCTTAATAATACTTCGGTTTCTAGTATGCTCCAAGTTTTAGGCAAAGTACATAGTTTGTACTCACATTTGCTGCAAAACCAATATGAGAGCAATTTTCTTTGAAATATCTAGGATCGATCACCTCACCAGATAGCAACAGTGGCTGCAGCATGATGAGGAACAAATTTTCTTTCTTCTGTTCCTGCTGTATTCTTTTGTGCAGTTCTATTTTACACACTGCTAAACATTTATTGTTCTAACAGTACCGTATACTCCCTCAATTTCCAATCCTTCTACAGGGTCATGTTGGCAATATTTCACCATTTCAAGTGACTTTGTCATGTTTGTTATTGATTGGTTTCTTGCGTGCAGGAACAATGCCAACTATTTGAATTATTTCAGATACATTATAGAAAATATGAAAGTTCTCAAAAGCATAATTTCAGAAGAGCTCAATAGCCTGAAGGAAGATATAGAACTGAAATTTTATTGTGAGAATCATCTGTCGGGAATAATAGAAAAGGAGGAAGTCATAATCTGGTTAAACAACGTTAGAGCGATCAACAGTGAAATACAAATGATTGAGCAATATACTGGAGAAGAGGAATGGCTCTTAAGTCCACGTCTTGGGGAACTTGTTGACATAAAGACTAAAGAAGCTCTGGAACTTCTCCAGAAAGGTACATCCCACAGAATGGTTTTCGAGGAAAAGCATTTCAAGTACATCATAGTTGGTGGTGGGGTAGCAGCTGGACACGCAGCAATGGAGTTTACCAGACAAGGGCTTCACCCAGGGGAGTTAGCAATTATTTCTAAAGAAGGAGTAGCACCTTATGAACGTCCTGTACTTAGTAAGTCATATCTATTCCCAAATGAGGCTGCAAGGCTTCCAAGTTTCTATGTCTGTGATGAAGATTATAAAAAAAAGAGACTGCTTCCCCAGTGGTATGTGAATAAAGGTATTGAACTGATCCTTGGAACAGAAGTAGTCAAAACCGATCTTGCTTCAAAGACTCTCACTGTTGCATCTGGAAGAATCTTTAGGTATGGAACTTTGATCATTGCAACAGGTTCTGAAGCAATTAAGTTGACAGATACTGGCGTACAAGGAGCTGATGCCAAAAACATATTCTACTTGAGAGAAATTATTGATGCCGATGAACTTGTAAAAGGAATGAAAAGAAAGTACAAAGGAAAGGCAGTGGTGATTGGAGGTGGAGTCATTAGTCTTGAAGTTGCAGCAGCTATGAGAATCAATGGCTTTGATGTCAGCTTGCTCTACAGAAAGCCATGGTTCATGCATGAACTTTTCACTCCAGCCATTGCTTCCTTTTATGAGAAATACTACTCTGACAAAGGAATCAAACTCATCAAAGGTGCAGATGTAGTTGGGTTCGAAACAGCCTCGAATGGAGAGTTAAAGACAGTGAAGCTCAAGAATGGTAAGGCGCTGCAAGCCGACATTGTTGTTGTTGGTATTGGAGGAAGACCCTTAACTGCATTATTCAAAGGACAGGTTGAGGAGGAAAAAGGCGGTATCAAAACCGATGGTTTATTCAGAACAAGCGTGCCTGATGTGTATGCAGTAGGTGATGTAGCTACTTTCCCTGCGAAACGCTACGGGGACATGAGAAGAGTGGCACAAGTTGATCACGCTCGAAAATCTGCAGAGCAAGCTGTGAAAGCTATCAAGGCAAGTGAGGATGGGGATTTCAATATTGAAGACTATGACTACCTTCCTTTCTCCAATTCTAGCTACTTCGATCTCTCATGGTGCTTTTACGGAGACAGTGTTGGTGAACCAATGATGTTTTGGGACAAAAGGACTACATCAACTACAAAACCCAAGTTCGTGACTTATTGGTACCACGATGGAAGCGTGGTTGGAGCTTTCTTGGAAGGAGGGAGTGCTGCAGAAGAAAGAGGACTTGCTGCAATGGTTAGGTTGCGACCCACGGTGCCGAAAGATGAACTGGCAAGAAAAGGTGTCTCGTTTGCTACCGCTCTTTGGCTCATGCATAATGCTCTCATCTACTGATGTACATATTGTAAAACTGGCCAATTAGTTTATCATATCACTATTAGTGTCATCATGTAAACTTAATATCAAAAAAAAAAGAAAATGTAAACTTAATATCAAACTGTAATCAATTGTAAATTTACTAAATATATAAAAGTTTACTAATTATAACCCTTGGTTGAGCTGGGGCATTCACATTACATGCGGCGCACCCTCGAGAGACGAAGGTTAATTATAATGGAACGACATATACGATCATATTGAAAAAGTATATAAGATATTTTAAATTAAAAATACGGGAATTATATTGATAAAATTTTAAAATATAAGAGTGATAAATGTAATTAAATCTATAATTGTATTTTTTTATTCAAATAATATTATTTGTATTTTTCTTTTTAATTTCATCAAATTTGAACAAAAATAACAAATAAATGATTTAACTGCTACAATTTAAGGACTAAATTGATATGAAAGTATATAGATGAGTTTTATTTAGATTATGTATTTCCTTTATTCCAATTCCACAAATTAAAAGAAAAAAAATGAAAAGGTGCACCATTATAATTTTATGGTTCATTGAAATTAGAAAATGAAATAAAATATATTATTTAAAAAATAATAAATACAAAAAAGTGATAGTTCTTTTTTTATTTCTAGTGTTTTTATTTAGAAAGGAAATAGGAGAAAGATACAGAAGGATAGAGGAAGTAAAAAAAAATATAAATACTGCCAATTAATTTTGAAATCGGCTTATAAAAATAAAAGGTATTAAAAACAATTTTAATTTATTTTATTTGTTAAAAAAAAAATCAAAAATAGATCACCCTTTTTGTCTTCAGTCTCGTTTCAAAAACCCAAAACCCTGATCCTTACTGCTCACAAGCTTGCAGCGACACGGTTTCTCGTTCACTTTCTTTCTCGAGAAAAATGAACTTCGGAAAATCCAATAAGCAAGCAAATTTCCCATCTCCCAAACAAGAACAGCCCCAATTCAATCTCCAGCAAGCCTTCACAAATCTTCAATGCCACTGCTCTTCTCTCTTCAACCAAATCTCCCACCTTCATCTCTTCAACCCCAACCCTTCTTCCCTTAATACCCACCTCAAATCCATCCAAAACCAAGCGAAGCATGCGTTTGATGCCGGAACTTCGCGCTTCGACTTGGGTGGTACTTCTGGGAAAAACCCAGGTTGGGCTCGGATTGCCGTAGATAACAAAGCACAGTTCCCCGCCGAGGCCGAGCGGCGAAGTAGTGGGTCTGGAGTTTCCATGTCAACCGAGGCCATTGAAGAGCGGTTGGCAGGCGTGCCTGTTTACGCGCTTAGCAATGCGGCCGAGGAATTTGTGTTGGTTTCTGGTTCTTCGACTGTTAAGTCACTTGGGTTGTTTTGTTTCAAGAAGGAAGACGCAGAGACACTTCTTGAGCATATTAGAAGTATGGACCCCGGAATGCAAAGCGGGTCCAAAGTGGTGGCTGTTGCTTTGAATAAGGTGTGGCATGTAAAATAACGGGATTGTGATTCATTTTACTTACTTCAATTGTTTGGTGGAAAGGAAGAAAAAAGTTTTTAAAAATTTGGTGGAATTTAACGTTGTAGATTTTTGCAGGTTTTTCAGCTCAAGGTTGACGGGGTGGCCTTCAGGTTGATTCCCGAGACTTCTCAAGTGAAGTATGCTCTTAAGGTGAGAAATTTGGTACCGAGCTTGTTTTATTTTCGTTATTATTATTATTTTTTGTGACATGATAAATAGGTTTTGAACTATTTCATGTTAGATTGGTGTCAATATTTATAGATTGAATAGGCCTTTTTCGTTTTCTTTTCTATTCCATTTCAGTAAAAGTGGGGTATTTAATTGGTTACTATGTGAATTTAGATTGAAGTATATTCTCACTTAGGATAAGTTTCTTTTGAAATTAATATAAAACAATTTGGAAGAATTTTGGGTGCTGAGAATAGAAAGTCTTGCCCTGTTTATAGAAGGTGAGTTGTTTGGACAATTCAAACTTGCGTATGGATGTCACTGGCATTATAATTCAATATTTTCTCATACCCCAGGAGTTTTCGTCCAGTTCAGTTGTAGGCTTAGGATTAGGAATATTATAAAGCTTATGGATGCACTTCTGTCAAATAAAGACAACATGTGTGAGATTAGTAATATACCAATTATGTTCGTGGGATTGTGTGATGAAAATCCAGGTGCAACATATGGAGACTCATTTTTCTTCTCTTCTACTTTCTGTATTTTGTTTTGTTTATTTGTTTCAGTTTCAGTTGCATTTAAGTCTCGCTTAAGCCTCATCATGATCCTGAAACCCTACCTATGAAATTTTATTTCCACCCACCATCAATAATCTCAAGTTTCCAGCAAATTGCAAATATGGACAATATAAACTATTATAATATTTTTGCACTCACGTGTAGGAAAGAGAAAAGACTGGTATTTCTGATCATGGGAAGGGCTTCCCTGGGGTTCCAGTGTTTCAGGTTCCTTTCTTTTCCTGATTATATATGTTGTTTATGGTATATCTGTTTATTGTATACACAAGGTATAATATCTGTAGTTGATAATTTAGGTACTGGAGGATTTGGATGTAATTTATCACATTTTTATTTCTTTGCAAGCTCCTGTTGAGAAAATGGGGATGTTTTGGATGCAAATTATTGCAAACATAACAGAGTTATGTTTTGTCACTTATTGCAACAAAATATGACAAAATGAGGTTATTATGATTTATAACAATTGAAACTATTGAGAAAATATTCCAATTTTCTTTACATCTTTCTTTTTACTCCACTCTGCTTTTCATTTACTTCTTATGTGCATCAGTTTCACACTTAGTATTACACTTCCCAGTTTTCCTGTGCTCTCATCACAATTGCAGTAAACAATGTTATTACTGCTTTTTCACGACTGTGTTTCTGTTTTTATTTTCATGAATTTCTTTGGCTCTGTGAATAGTGGACATATGCATGTACTTACCTTTTCCTGTCTCTTATATTTGTTAATTTTTGGATTGTAGACATAATTCATTTCACATAAGAAACCCTTTTGGATTTGGCTTCGGCTTCAGCGGCTAAAGGTGGGAGTAGATTTTCCAAATTGTAGTGGATGAAGAATGGTTGGATTTAGTTTAACAATTCTAGTTGCGAGGCTTTGACACACACTTCTAGGTGTAGCATTAGATTTTACAGCATTTAATTGTTTAATCAGTAGCTTTAACCATAACTAAAGACATGGACTTACCGAAATGGAGGTGCAATTATGTTTCAGTTACCAGACTACCTTAATTAATTTTCCATCCTGTCCTGTAGTTGTGCCATCTCTCAATTTATGATTCTTAAATCCTTTTCAATATATATTCCTATAAAAATTTCAACTCTCTTGTTATATTGATTTTGATTTTCACAATTTATTTGCATTTGAGATCATAGTGTATGCTTGATGTTTACAACTCTCTTAAATTCTTTCATAGACAAGTGTTTGTGGTGTGACAGTTTTATGTAAATCACCTACTCATGGGATATTCCTCTTTAAGTTAACCATCTTTATAAATATTCTTATGTCCATCTTTGATATATCCCTTGATTCGCAATTCATTGCTCACTCCTTGTAGACCTACTTTTACTTAGATGCACTGTACATATTCTACCACCTGCTACTTCTACATAATTTGGCCATGCTTTTCAGGCACTAATTATTTATATCTCAACTGAACAATTGACATTAGGCACCATGTTAGAGGTGTCCATGTTAGTCATCAATATATAGCCCCTGTGAAAACAAAATATCTGATTCCTCCTCATTCATTTTGAATGTAAACGCGGAATTGTAGATGGATCAAAAGCATATTAAGATTAATGTTGAGAAAGATTCAACCAATCATATGTCCAAGGTGTCAGTGAGTGCTCTTTTTGCATTGTTTTTAGAGTTATGAAAGTAATAATGACAGATGATTGCCACTTAGCCATTCAGCCCAAAACACTTTGAATGTGTGCTTGAGCAGGTTCATCTCTTAAAATCAATACCATTGTAAAAATTACTGCAGATCAATTACATGTTTAGTAGGTAATGCTTCACATAATTCCAGTAGTTTATGATATATATGTAAATACATGTAATAAAACTTAAATTGAATCTACACTAATTTTCACCACGTATTGTTGCTTTTATTAATAATAGTATTTGAAGTTACATTTGATCTTATCAAAATTATATACGAACAGTGGACCTTTAAGCATAACAATTAGATGCTGATCACTTAGTAATGGATCATAAATTGCAGTAATTATAACCGTACAAAAAATGCATTGTATGGATAAGGCCATGCATAAATATGTTATATCTTTTGTCTATCCTACATGACATGTGCAAAAATAGTTTCCAAGTTTGGGTTTACATTCTTATTGGCAAAGAAGGCTTTAAACAGGCTTTAGTGGCTGAATGTTTAGCCTATAGTTAATTTGATATATCTCAATTCTCAACTTGGTCTTGAACAATTTGTGTTCTATGTGCTAGCTTGTTTATTTATCATGAATTCTTCCTTGGGTTTTTGAGTGTGGCGACAGACCTTTTCATTGCATCAGCTTATAAACCACCTGTTTTCATTGACCTGTATATCAAATCTTAACTTCTTCGGGCTGGGACTTCGTGCCCAAATGTTGATGCTGCTTTGATGTACTTTTAGTCGCAAGCTGGGACATGTATCTGCTACTTTTGCCTTCACTGAGCCTAGCTAGTACAAGTTTGGTTTTGTTTTGGAATGTTTTGGATTTCTAACTTCACATAAACCTTATTGACTTGTGCATGAATTGCTCTGATATTGCTTTAACATTGTTATAACACTTCGACAGTCAAAGAGCTTGATACTGAGGAGCCAAAAGAAGAGCTACCGTCCTGCATTTTTCAGGAAGGTTAGTTATGAAACAAGACAGCCTTCTTGAATGATTCATGCCTTTCTGGTTTATTACTATTGGTTACAATTTTCTTATCTTTTTAAAGGAGGACTTGGAAAAATCTCTACTAAGAGCATCTCGGCAGCAGAATCAGTTGAACCCTGGCTTCAGACAAGGAGATATCGAGGTATGAGTTTCAGTAACCCCCTTAATTGCTTAGGCTTTCTTTATGCTTGACCTACTTTAATCTTCCTGTAGGTTGCTGTTCTTGAGGAAGTAATAAAGGGGATGAAGGTGAGGAACTTTGTATAGAACTAATTTCTTGTTCTTGATTGGTTTCCTAGAAAGTTGAAGAAGAGAAAAAATGTAGAAACTGCGAATGATTGCTATGTTTGGTTTTCGGGTTGTTTTGCTTGTCTTGTGGGAGTTTCAGTGGAGTGTTCTATATTTGCAGGAAAGTTCTGAATCAAAGTGGGGTGACATTGTGTTCATTCCTCCAGGATTTGATGTCTCAACTGATCCTACAGAGGCAAACAGCAAATGAGGTTTGCCAAAATGATAGTTTCCAATAGAGCATCAAAGTGTTATTTTTGTTAATTTGGCTTTGGTTGGTCAACACTCATGCAAACAAAGATAATTCTAAATTTAGGTATTACATTTAATGCTTGTAATTATCTGGCAGCAACTAAAAACGTTTCGTCGCTGATTGGCACTTTCACCGACTAAAAAGGTTTTGTCGCCGAAGTTTCTGTCTTTTTTAGTGATATGTTTCATAATGATTTACTTCAATCCACCTGTTGTTCACAAAAAATCCACCTCTTGTTTTGCCTTCTGTCTTAAAATCTTTAATTGGTATTCCACCAACCGAAAAGCTATATAATATATGCAGGATTACATTGACAAATTAATACCAAGACGAAGTTTATTAAGCTTGATGCAAATCATAGCATGGTCTTATAAAATTTGGTACGCATGCTTACACAATGTGTAGATTATTCTTTTGTTAACTATTTGGAACAGGTAATTAGGAACTGGTAGTTAATTTTTTATTTTTATTATTATTTGTTTTTGGTATCATTGTCCCTTAAATTATGCACAAGGTTGCAAATTGCCCTCTAAAATGTGAAATTAGCACCGATGCCTTTGAATTTTAAAAATAGTTGCAAATTGCTCCGGTCCAATATAAACATACTGTATTTTTATCTTAAAAATAATATATATTTCTTTTAACTGGTTAGAAGCATTTTTTTTTCGTGAATCATATAAGCTAATATGTATTTTTACTTAGCCTTATTTTAGCCCTACATTTAAATGGTTAAATATATACTCTATAACTTAGGGCCTTAAAGGCTAATTTGCATTTGTTTTTAAAAGTTTTGGGGTATAATTTAAGAGGTAATTTGTAATCATATGTATAGTTTAATGGATATTGCTGTAAAAAATCATTGATTTGTTTTTGAAAAACTGAGGCACGGGGTATCTTATAATTTTCTGATATATAAATATATATTTTTATTACATCTTAATTAAAAATTTGATTTATTGTCTTGTCAAATTTCTTTTAATAGATAGACAAAACCGCTATGTCTTCGTCTGGGCAGAAAAGCAGCTTTACTTATATCAATGCCGTGTTTAACTAGTTTTTTTTAAATTAAAAAGAACGTTTGAGAATTTTTAAAATTATTTAGAAGAATTTATTTATTATTCTATATAACTATATATAAGTTTAGAATAGTAAATATGCACTTTTAATACCGTATTTAACTAGTATTTTTTTTTTGAATAAAAAAGGATGCAATGTGAAAATCATCAATTTAGAAAATAAAATTTATTTATTATTTGTATAACTATATGAGTTCAAAATAGTAAGCTTAGACTTTTAATAATTTCTTCTATATTTGACATTTAGCAAGGTTAAATATATTATATTTTTAATATTTTTTTATATATGATATATAATAAGGTTAAATATATTTGAGGTACTACATAGAATATAACAAGATTTGAACCTTGACCCTTACAAACAGTTGTGAAGATTATATTAATTTTCTTTCATTGCACCATATCCTCATGTGTTTAATTGATACCATATATATATATATATATATATATGGCTTCAATTCTTAATTGCATTTATAATGAGAACTATACGACTTTGATAAATGTGAAAATAATTAATCTATGCATAGAATTATCTCTATAAAGGTCTGGACTAGTGAAGCAATAATGCAATATTTAAGTCAAACTCAAGTGTGACAACTTACGTCCAAAAATTAGAAAAATCAAAGTCAAGACAATTAATCTAAGCTAGCTTCTAATTAATTGCCAAAATTATTTACAGAAAATTAATTGCCGAATTGATTGCACATTCAGAAAACGCTTATTCATCAACCATATAAATAAGACTGAATATCACTTTTTATCAATGGGCAGTGCCTAACTAATTATGTACTTTTTATTTTTTAACTTGATACAAAGCAAAAGCTTAGTTAAGCCAGCCATCCAAGTATCAGTCATGGTATTTAATAACAACCATTGAATTCGTATATTTAAGTTAGAATTGATCAATTATTCGGCTCAAATGATATGAATATAGAATTCCGACTAAAGATCTAATAGTTAATGGTAAAAAAATTCTCTTTATATATATATATATATAATAAAGTATATATTTCTGTTTTTATTTTTTAGTATCTGATTGGAGTATTAATTTTGTTATGTATTAACTAGGGCAGCTCAATTAGTCCAGTTCAATGCTGTAAACCAATAAGAAGTTAATTATACACTATTTATCCTTATTGGAAAATCAGCAACCACTTGGGGCTGGCATCCCCGTCCAGAATAGCAATTAGTCCAGTCCAATCCCTGTAAACGAATGCTGATGTACTAAGTTATGTTCTGAATTTATACTTGAAATATGACTAAAAAATATGCAGAAAATATTCAAATCAGAAATTAATACAAAATAATCAGAAATTAATTCTTAAATTCAGCTCTAAGAATTGGGGTCAACTCTAATTAATATTATTTACTATAGGTTGACTTTACAGCTTTACAATCCCTATAATCTTGTCTAATTAACTGAGAGAATCTCAACATTTATGTGGATAATTTTAACTTCGTTTTGGTCTCCTTTTATTATAATATAAAAGTTTTCAAGTACACCATGTGTACGACATCATCTGCATACATATCCAATTATATCATCACAGTCGAAAAGACAAACAATAATAATATAACACAAGCGTGCTATGATGTGTATTAAAATTGTCAAGTATTATTTTTTGGTGAATTAAAAATGATTTTAATGGATTTTACCATTCTAAAATTGTGTCTAAATATTATAATACAATTGGTTGTATATATAGACGACGTGTCCACGTTTTAAAATTATTCTATATATACACACACATATTTGGTAAAGTTGCATGATTATGTTTATATTATATGGTTTTATATATTCCATAAGGGGTAAGCTTGTTTTACGTATCTTCCATCAATGGCAGTGGTGTCCTTGAATTATTAATAAGAATACATTAATTCCATTTACACTACATAGATTGCATAATGGATTGTCATTAGCCAGCAAATACACACATACTCAATATATAATAATAATAATAAAAAGGGGAAAAAAAAAAGAAAAAGGGAAAGGAAGCATAGAAAAGAGAGAGAAAAGAGAAAGGAAAGACAGAGCGTGAAGGGAAAAATGAGTAAGCATAGAGATGGGGATGGAAAGTATGAGATTATAAATTGTTAAATTTTTATTTGGAATCAAAAAGAGGACAACAAAATTGAACAAAAAATCTGCATCTGTCCTAATTAACCCAAGGAATACCTTACATAGTCTTTGAACTAAAGCATTATTATAAAACTCATGCCATATGTAGTTGTCTCCTCCAAGATTCTAATTAACCCTAGGAATAGATCCTTGCATACATATGTAGACCTTACAAGTACATCCTTGCATTTCAATGGATTCTTTACAGTTTTCTGTCTGGAATTCTCTCTTGGAACAATGCAGACTCAAATTTTCTAGATTAGAAAACATATTCCCCAAATTAAACAACAACAGCAACAAGGAGTGGTCTGAGCTTCAAACCGATGTCTCGGAGTTGATCCTCAAAAAGCTAGCTCTGGTCGAAATTTTTCGTTTTCGAGCTGTTTGTTCATCTTGGAAGATAGCCGCGGAATCATATATCTCCTCTCAGTCCTACAATCCATCGCGGAAGACACCATGGCTCATGCTTGGAATGGATAAACATAACGATCCCTTCTATTTGTTCAATCTTACAGAGAGTAAGTGTTACAGAGTCAGAAGTATATTCAAGTTTTATTACCGCCGTTTCTGGTGCTTGGGATCGTCAGACGGCTGGTTGTTGCTTTTCCAAGAAACTGGAGAGACACACCTTGTTAATCCGTTTTCAGGAGCTGAAATCCAACTCCCATGGATGAGCACTCTGGTCAAGTACGAAAATATGATGTCTCATGATGATGTAGGCGGTAAAGCCGTCTTCTCTTCGGATCCATGCCGGAGTAACAATTTCTCGGTCGCGTTTATGTACAGCGACCACAAGTGGCCGCATAGACTCGCATTTTGTGACTGTGGCGATGAATCATGGAGGTTGACGTCGATGAAGCATCAATGCTATGCAGATGTAATATGCTACAAAGATAATGTATATGCAATATCACCCACTAGAGCCGTGGTTGATATTTGGGATATTCTAAGCCAGTTTCCCAAGAAAGTTGTGGATTATGTTACACCAAGAGTTTCAAGAAGTTTATTAGACCAATGGGGATGGCTGCCTTTGAGAAACCATGTGCAAATAATATGCCAGATGACTACTTTAGTGAAATCGATGGGAGAGATTTTGGTTGTTGATCGAATTATGGTCGCAAACAATTTCTGGTCAACAATTGGTTTCAGTGTTTCTAAGTTAGATTGTGGCGGCGAGAGAAATCGGACGTTACCTGTTCAAACTTTGCCTGATCTAGCTCTATTCGTCGGTCCACTGTCAGCGGCATCAGTATCAACTCAAGATTGTCCAGAATTGGAACCAAATTCAATTTACTTTGTCGATCATGATTGTTTGGGAGTCTATGATTTGAAACAAAGGAAAATCAATAGAAATCGACATGCAATGTGGAAGAATATTGGTTACTCAACCGCTTGGGTAATTCCTAATCCTTGGTGAATACATATCAACATGAAAATTAGAAGTTTATTCTATGTGTAGTTCTTGTGGAACATCACAATATTATAAAATAAAATAAAAAATTCTTGAAAACTTTTGTTTTATTTTTCTTTTCTTTGAAAGGGTTTAGAGTTTATATATGTACTAATTAATTAATTAACTAGTACTTCTTCATTGCTTTTAGAATTTTATTTTTTGAAATTTTAATTTATGTTTCTATTTTCTTTTCTTTTAGGGGTTTAATAAACCCTGTATACCCACTACGTGCTTACATGACCATTGATGGTCATTAAGAGGATTTTTCATTGTAATAACCTATCCAGGAAAGTGAACCCTATGGTTTAATCCTGTTTACTAGCTGTTTTACTTGCTTTTTATATACTTTTTTTATACCTTAAAATCGATGGGTATATTAGTCATGAATTTCACCCTCAATGAGACTTTATTATAAAATTACATTGTACAGAAAGAAGGTAAATTCAACAAAAATTTGTGGGTAGTTCCCAATCTTTGGTAAGTTTTATGATATAAAAAGAAAAAAAAAATCACATCATTATTAATTGCAAGAGCCAGGGCTAAATTCAGAAAGGTACTTTCAAAAAACTGTAAAACAAAATTAAAGGAATAAATATAGGAGAGATTAATTTGATCAGTCAAAATGCGGCCATGGACTTTCATGAAAAAAAAAAGGAAAAAAGAAGGATGAATTTAATTTGTAATAATTATTCTCATCGGTCTTCCTTTTTTTTAAATGGGAAAACAAACTGAATTGAGAACAATTAACATCAAGAGATTCCTAAAACAATAATAATAATAATAATAATAATAATAATAATAATAATAATAATAATAATAATAATAATAATAATAATAATAAGGTTACTTGCCGGATAGACGGGTAGAGACATCCCAACTAGGTTGACACCTCTCTTACCCAGGATGGAGACATCCTAACTAAGTTGGCATCCCTCCAAACCCACACCGAATAAGCAATAAATTTTATTAAATTAAAAGAGTTTACATCCGTTACAAAAGTTACAGCAGGTATAAAACTTGAAATCAACAAGCACCAAAATAAAATACATCTGAAGTAAGAATCAAAAGATAAATAAAGACCGTCGCCGGCCTCATTAAAACCTAAAAGGAGAGAAAACCCCAAATGGGGAAAATCTCAATCCAGGAAAAAGAGTATCGGAAAAACAAAGGTACAATCAAACTACTTTCTAAACCTATAGTTTGCAAACCCATTGACATTCCTGTAATGCATATGGATACAAGAATCTGGAAGACCCCACCACCACTGGACTCCAGTAGATGAAACCGCAATCTTTGATAGAGCATCCGCAACCGTATTTCCCTCCGTGAAGATGTGAGAAACTCGGAACTGAATGTTGGAAACATAAAGAAGGCAGTTCACCCATCTTGATTTGTAGGCCTACAGGACTACCTCCTCTCGACGTATGAGTAAGTTGACGACGTAAGTGGAGTCACACTCCAGCCATAGATGATCCCACCCGAAATCTCTAGCACACTCTATAGCAGTAATAGCCCCCAAAAGCTCACTCTCAAAGGCATAACAGGAATCCAAAGGGACAACAAAGCTACCTTTAATGAATCCCCTACTTGTGACGAAGTACCCACCACATCCGCCCGGACCCGGGCAACCGTCAGCTGCACCATCAGTATTAACCTTCAACCAGCCCATTGGTGGGGGTGACCAAACCACGGGAATAATCTGAGGAGCTCGAGGAGCAGCGCCTGCAACCCCTAAACTTCTGAAGACCAGAAGGTCACTAACTGAGTTGTGCATCGTACCCTTTTGAATAGTATTTGCTTCCCTAGTCGAAGCCCAAATAAAAGCCAAAGAGCGCGCTAAAGGTATGAAGACATTGCCAAAATGCCCCTGATTCCGAACAAACCAGATAGCAGAGAGTGCACTCACAATGGTCGTAGTCCATAAATTGAAGACCTGAGTGCTTAAGGAAGCCTTCATAGCCTTCTCAAACATAGAAACCACGAACATGACTGTCGATCCCGAAGACGACCCCGGGTCCCAAATGGCAGCTGCATAAGGGCAAGTCAAGAAAAGGTGAGAAACGGTTTCTAAGTCATTACCACAAATTCTGCATTTAGAAGCCATGTAGAAACCCCTCCTAATCAAGATGTCATCGGTAGGAATCCGGCCCTGGAGAAGACGCCAAGCGAAGACCGAGCGAGCCGGAGGAATGAAAGTCTTCCAAACATATCTAACCCACAACGGAGGCGAAGCAATCGTAGAAAGATGAAGATAAATGTCTCGACAAGAAATGGTGCCAGAGACTGAATGAGACCAAACTCTTTCATCCGGCCTATCCATCGAAATCACCACATGTTCAATAAGCGTGAACAACTGTGGAAATGCCGCAAGGAAACTAGTCGGGAGATTCTAAACTCCATCAGAATCAACCAGATCACCAATCAGAATGTCCGGATCACATAAGACTCCAGAGTTCTGTAACAACTCAATAATGGGTATCCCCAGCCAATTGTCAACCCAGAAACGAACCTTGAAGTGAACCCCGATGATCCAAATCGCCTCCCTCGAAAGGGTAAGATACAACTGTCTCAGAAGAGGCCAGATCGAAGAAGCAACATAATGCAAAGGGTTCAGCTTCCTTAAAAAACGCGCCCGAAGAAACCGAAAAACGAAAGAATCCTTATTCATCAATTTCCAAGCCAACTTGCTAAGCAAAGCTTTATTAAAAGTGACCAGGTTTTTCAGACCTAGTCCCCCGCTTAGTAGGTGACGGATAGACCAAGCAACAGGGTGATTCCGAACCAATAGAGATCCGGTCCAAAGGAAGTTCCGATTAGCCTTATTAAGAGACTTAAGCAAACCCACAGGCCATCGGTAGATCATAAACGTGTGAACAAACTTCGAGGTAATCACTGAGTTTATCAAACACAACCGACCTGCCATAGAAAGAGTGCGGCCTTTTCATGAAGCTAATTGCTCCAGAATCCGATCTGCGATAGGGCATAGAATAGCCTGAGTAGGGCTTCCTTTAAAAAGTGGTACCCCGAGATAGATGAAAGGAAGTGACCCAGTCTTGATACTAAAGTCCGCCAAAATCTTGGCTCGACGCTGGTGAGAGACATAAGAATCAAAATAGATGTGGGATTTGTCCAAATTGACAACCTGACCTGATAAAGAACTGTAGAGGTGAAGAGCATCAAAAACACCAGTCAAATTCCGATAAGTCCCTCTGCAGAATATAAGCACATCATCTGCATAAAGAAGGTGAGTTGGAGAAGAGAAATTCCTCGGGGAGGAAATCGGAAGGAGAGAACTCTGAGAGACCATCCGGGATAAAAACCTGCTTAAAAAATCTTCGGCAATGCCAAAAAGCAAAGGAGATAGCGGATCTCCTTGTCGAACCCCTCGAGAACAACCAAAGTAACCCTCTGGAACCCCATTAATCAGAACCGAGACCTTTGCAGATGTTAAAATCGATCTGATCTATGAGCAAAATTTGGTGCAGAAACCAAACCTGTCTAAGACTGACAGCAGAAAATCCCAACTCATAGAGTCGAAAGCCTTGCGGGTGTCTATTTTCAAAGCCACATTCCCACCAAAAACTTTACTGTCGAGGTGGTTGACAATCAAACAATAATCATCCTCAACATTTCTGCCTCGGATGAAACCGAACTGATTATCAGAAACAATTCTAGAAGCGACCCCCGCAAGCCGATCAGTTAAAATCTTTGAAACCACCTTGAAGAGGAAGTTTCCTAACATGATAGGACGAAACTTGTCCACTGAGTCCGCACCTTGAACTTTCGGAAGGAGCACCATGAAATTTGAATTGAGACCCGGGTAAATAGCTCCCGAATGAAAAAAAGATCTCACCGCATCTACCACATCAGAATGAATAAAATCCCAGCAAGTCTGAAAAAAGGAACCTGGAAAGCCATCAGGGCCAGGGGCGCTGGTCGGATCCAAATTGAACACTGCCTGTTTAACCTACTCAGAATCGGGCAAACCGGTTAAAAGGAGATTGTCCTCTGCGATATGAGCTCGGAATGATCCCATCTAAGCTAGAAATCCGTCTTGAGGGTCATCGGCTGAAAATAAAGATCATAGTAATCCATGATATGACTCCTGATGGTAGCCTCATCCGTAATATTGACCCCCTGAATTGATAGTGAAGACAGAGGGCGCTGAGATTTACGAACCCGAAGGAGCGAATGAAAGAATTTTGTGTTACGATCACCATCCCTTAACCATTTAACCCGACACTGATCCCGAAGCATAGTTTCTTTAAAGAGCAAAGCCTCATTAAGCGAAACTTCCTCGCCTAATCTCCGGTGAAGCCTCCGCTCCAATAATGTTCTCAGCCGAAGAAGATTTTCACGAGCCAAAGTGATTTTCTCATGAATATCACCGAAAACCTCCTTGTTCCAACCCCGAAGAGCATGTTTCACCCTTTTCAACTTAGCAATAACCCGATGGAAAGCACTCCCCGTAACCGCCTCATCCCAAATATTCTGAACGAAGGACTTGAAATCCTTGTTGAGCAGCTACATAGATTGAAAACGAAATGGACGCGGGCCCACATTACGTAGCTTTGAAAGACTCAACAGTAATGGGTGATGATCGGAGTGCTGCTTGGCTAAAGTACAGCAAGATATTGAATCCGGACTTCAAACAAGAATCGAGCGAAAGACTGTCCAATTTGCTTTGGACATAACCCAGCGTCGTGAAGAAAGCTCCATGAATGTCATAGGTAACAAACCCGCAACCTCCACCGCACGAAAATCGATCTGAAGAGTGGATAGGGGACCACCACCGGCATCATGTGCACCCAAATGGCATTAAAGTCTCCATAAACACGGATGATCAATAGAACCAGCAAGATTCCCCAACACTGTCCATAGATTTTTTCGATTTCCTGGGAAAACACTCCCATACACAAAAGAAATCACTTGCCGACCTCCGACCCTCTGAATATCCACAGAAACGATTTGTTCCTCACTGAGCAAAATCCTAGTATCCTCCAAAGAACGAGAGGTAAAGACCCACATTGTGGGCAAAGCAGCTGATCTATTATCAGCAATGAACTCCATATTTAACGAATTCCAAAAGGAGTGCGGAATCGTATCAAAGGCGACCATAGGTTCCACCAAACATAATAGAGTAGGGTTATGGCGACGACAAAAATCATACAAGACCCTCTGAGTATTGGGGTTACCGAAACCCCTGCAATTCCAATACAGAAAAATCATTGGTTTTCGAATTTGGAGACCCGAGTCACGGGCTTGGTCAATCCTATTGTTGGTTGCTCCTGAAGCATTCTAGCCTGTTCTAGTTTTGTCGGTCGACCTGGCTTTCTCTTGACCGTGGTCCATGCATTTGTATCTTGAGTTTCCAAAACTGAAGGGTCCAAAGCGACTAATTCCAGATTTTGCTGAGCTGAGCTGAGAGAAATATCTGGGTCATAAAGAATTATAGCCATACTATCCTGTCTCACCCCGCCTTCCACTGGCGGTAACTCATCATCCAAATCGTCAAAGGTATCGCCCAAATCTGAAGGGACATCGTGAACACTCGTTCCCATAATATTTTCCTGCACTGAATGCTCCTTATATGAATCAACTATCTCGGTAGCAACTGTCGCTGAAGGGGGAATCTGAGAACCCATAACATTTGACCCCGTAGTGAGTGGAGGCTCATGAGGAGTTTCAGCATGCAGACCCAATAATTGCCCCTGACTTGTATCCAACTGCTGTGAGGAACTAGGAGGCTTAGACTTATAAATTTGAGTAATAGTTTTGGACTCATCCTTACTCTTATCTGAGGGCATTGGAGGTACCCGTCTTTGAATCATACGACACCGACCCACTGAATATCCTATACTGCGGCAAGAAGAGCAAAATTTAGGACAATTTTCATACTCTAACTGAACCTCGATGCATGTGTCTTCCGTTTTCAATAATAATTTTTCAGGAATGAAGCCTGCCAAGTCTACATCCACTAGAACTCGAGCAAAGTAGCCAAAGTTGCCAGATAATGTTGCATCAACAATTCTCAAAGGAACTCCAATACCTCTCGCAAGGTCGAAGAGAATCTGGTGATGCCAATATTCCCAACTCAGATTGTGAAATTTTACCCAAACCTGTGCATTTGTAGATTTTTGTGCAGCCGGATTAAAATTCTTTAGCCAAGCCTGTAAGCGAACAATACCGGGTTTTAAATTTAATAATCCCTGAGACCACACTTTTTTCCTATCTTCCTCAGAATACAGCAGAACATGAAAATACCCTCTTCCTAAGGAGATTAATTTCCATTTATTCAATTTTCAAATGCTTTGCAGTTTTAAAAACAAATCATCATGCTTCCATGGTTTATCTCCTCTTGAATTAACAACTCTTGCTATTAAAGAGAATTTACAAAGAGCAATACATTCTTTATAAGCGGCATCATTTACTCTTACTGAAATGAAATTCCCTTTCCTAATGGGCACATTTTGATTGCCATTGGTTTCAAGTGCAGAAATAGAAGTACCATTTAAAATAGCTGCAAATGAAGGTCCTTGCTTGTTGACATGTGAACCACTCAGCACTGATGCAAACGAAGGCATTCCTGCGTTAGGTGCATTCCCACCATCTCCGTTTTCCACAATCTTATTTCCTATTGGGAACTCATTCGCTGCCTCACCAATTGCCTTACCTTTGCTTTTACCATATTTCTCACCTTGTGCACTGGCTTCACCATATTTCTCTGTTTCTAGCCCCAAGTATTTCCAACCAAGCACAAAGGTATCCATAACAGAGACCCCAAATTAAAATTCAATCCAATTCCACCACAGTTTAAAATCAGTCCAGAAGTTACCCAAACTAATTATAAAGAATCAGAAATAAAAAATCCCCACAGCAGCCGGCTAATCCCACAGGAACTGCGTAAACCTCAATTGGAGCTCACAGCAACAGTAACTCCACAATCACAAGTTGTCGTCGACACTATCCAGCAGCTGCCAATCGGTACACCACCAAATGCTCGCTAGCAAGCTCTAGCTTTCACACAACCTCACCAGATCACAAGGCAATTGGAGCAAGTCCGGAGAATTCATCAGATCTGATCCAGTCTCAAACCCACAAAAGACGAGGCCCAGTTGTTGATTTCCGTGGCCCACGAACTTGAGGCTTCGATTACGGACGCAACTCAGTAGCTCGTACACTCTGTGAACCCGAAACTTGCAAGTCCCACCAAACCCAAAACCAATAGCCAATCAGCTCCAGTGGTCTGAAACACGACGATGGCCGCGATCTAACCAGAACAGCCCGCGATCTACAGTGGATCAGCTCAGATCCAGAGATGCAAGGCTCGACGACGACGTTCACTGGTTACTCTCCAAACGACGGACTGCGAACCACGTCGAAGTAACCGATGTCTGCTCGTGCGAAGAAGGAACACGCCAAATGCATTGAGATAACCGCGTCTTCAGCATCCGAATCCACTGAGATTGCAAGCCGTCCTCCCACGAAACGTTTGCAACCACAATGCAATACACTCTGCTGAAGAACCCACGACGAAAGCAGCTTTAAACCCCGGTGGAAGAAGCTTCAATTGATGAAAAATCCATGGCGAAAACGCGCGGCGAACAAGATCGCACCAGACTCTCTCTCACTAGCCTCTCTCAAAAATCGCCAATGAATAATAATAATAATAATAATAATAATAATAATAATAAAGAGTCTCTAGCGCCAAAGGTCTTCAAAAAGTGCAAAGTTTAATTTACAATTAGGAGCTAATTAGTCAAATCCTAGTTAAACCAAGAAATATCTTTCCATACATATATAGTCTTCGCCCTGTAGATGAATTAGTCCATCTCCTAATCGAATTCTAACTTATAATGAGGAACTACTAATTAATCAAATCCTAATTAACCTTGGGAGTACCTTTACGTGCATATATAGCCGCACAAAACAATTAACATCCAATTGCCTTCCAATGGAGGATTTTTTTTCCTCTTCTTCTCTTTGGAATATTTTTCGTATCTTTTCTCTTTTCACAACATGGAAACTCAAATTTTTTAGATTAAAAAACAGACTTTCAACAATAGCGGACTCAATACAACAAAACTACACAACAACAACAACAACCAAGTGGTCTGAGCTTCAAACCGACGTGTTGGAGTTAATTCTCAAAAGGCTTGCTTTGGTCGACATTTTTCGTTCTGGAGCTGTTTGTTCGTCTTGGAAGACCGCCAGCGCGTTCTATATCTCCTCTCCCTTATACAATCCGTCACCGCAAACTCCGTTTCTCATGATTCATGATGATGAACCTACAGATACATACGTTTTCTTTAATGTTACCGAGACTAAATTTTACAATGTGAAAGTTAGATTGGAATTTGCCCACCACTGGAACACTGGATCGTCGGATGGATTACTGTGGTTATTCCATGAAACTGGGGATGTTGTTCTTTTTAATCCATTTTTAGGAGATGAATTTCAACTTCCATCGATGAGCTCCCTTGTCACGTACGAAAACACTTGTAGTGTTGATGTATTAGGTAAAATTGTTCTCTCTTCCAATCCACGCCAGAGTAAGAATTTCTTGGTCGCTATCATGTACACGAAAGATCACGGTCCCTCGGACACGCTTGCATTCTGTCAGTACGGCGACAAAGGATGGACACCGACACAGTTGCTGAGTCCATGTTATTCAGATATAATATGCCACAACGATCAGATACATGCATTATCCATAAAAAGAGGCACAATCGACATTTGGGATTTTCTTAGTCCTTTCCCCAAGAAAGTTGTGGAATTTGGAGATTATCCAGAAATTTCAGAAATTCTTCTAGGTCAATGGCTTCCTTTGGAAAACCAACAGGACGATGTCGGAATAACCTGGAGTGCTAATTTAGTAAAATCAATGGGAGAGAATTTGATTGTTAGACAGTATTTTTTGTTGGAAGAGGGTGATTCAATGTTAACCATTGGATTCATTGTTTATAGGTTTGATTATGGCAAGAGAAGTTGGGAACCTATTCAAGCCTTGCCGGACCGAGCTATATTGTTGGGTACACATTCATCATCAATATCAGTTTCAACTCTAGATTGTTCAGAATTTGAAGCAAATTCAATTTACTATGCGGAAGGTGACTTCTTCGTAGTCTACAACTTAGAAGAACGTAAAATCAACAAAAAGCAACATGGAAAGTGGAAGATTGATGGCTTTTATGCGTAATTGTTGTTGAACTTCACATACTTATAAGATAATTAGTTTGCTTTATTCTTTTTCTTTATTTATTTGAAGGGTTTCTTTTCTTCTTTTTTTGGTAATAAGAAGTTTCTTTTATTTGTACTAGTTAATTAATTAACCAATACTTATATAATATTACGGTAGGTCCCAATCAGAGAAAGAATTTTAATAGCTTAGTAACAAATAATTCTCTCGGGTGAGAATGAACCACAGGAGTTTTAGGATAATTTTTATTCCTTTTCTCATTTACATTCCAACTTACTTAAATAAACAGGGATAATTTTTATTCCTTTTCTCATTTACATTCCAACTTACTTAAATAAACAGAGACTACAAAAAACTCCCATAAAGACCCACTTACCCAACGTGTTACAAACATGTAGAATATACAAGAACACTAACAAACGTACTTCCAACATGTAGAAGGATAAGAAACCTACCAAAACTAGACATCTAATTGATCAGGTCTTCCACCATGTACCAGATAATCCCTCCCAATAGCACACAACGTATTATGTTGTCACGTTGTTTACAAAAATATTTGAGATTTGGCTTTGGATGTGTGACGTGGCTTATAATATTGAATGTAGAATTTGATTTTTTTGAAATTTTAATCTATGTTTTCTCTCTCTTATTTTGGGATTTATATATATATATAGCTATGAACTGTATATATATTTTTTGTTATTATTTTTTTTTTAAATCTCAAAACTATATTAATTAATTTGGATAAAGGGTGAGTCTACGTACTCTGAGTTTAACTCGGGCGTATATATATATATGCTTCATGAAATTAAATATATAATGATTGTTAATTTTTTATAAACTATGATGTAGTAATTGATTATTATGTGGGTTAGCCTAATTTTAATTTGTGATAAATCAAAGCTTGACAGTAAAACTTTGCCAAGAAAAAGCTTGACACCTAAAAAAATATATAAGAATTTCATACGCAAAAAATTTAAATAATGTGACAAGAAAACAGGCTTTCTGTTACAAAACTGGTTTTGTCTCTATAATTCTCTTTTTCTTATAGTGAATCAAGATAATGCTACGGTAATATTTTCATCAAGATCATTTGCCTCGGGAAATAGTGGCTTTGCAACCAAACAAAACTTAGTTTGTATTCGGTCGTACATTGTATTGGCTTCAGGAAAGAGGTATAGATGTTTGGCATCTTCTGGCTAAATAATTCTTGATTTGTTTGTAAGAGATAAAACGAAGAGAAAACAAGTGGTTTCTAATTCCAAAGGAAATTGTTTCTTAGGTAACACCCAACTTTGATTATCAATAAGAATTTCAAATAGTCTTTTGTGATGAAATTTGATTTTATGGCTTGAACGTTTACAAAAATCAAATTTCGTAATGTAATATATATATATATATATGAATTTGTCAACATATATAGTCTCAAAACATTTTGTACTGAAAATTCTTTTAAGCCACTAATATTTAAGGTTTGCGGCTAAAAGGTTTTTGACAGCATATAGCCACAACTTAGCCAAGCAGTAGACATACTCTACCGTAAAGACTCTTAAAACTTAAGAAGTGAACTTTGTTAACGACATTAAAAAAAAAAAAGAAAAATGGCCACGTTATTCCAATATATTTTAAAAAATTAAAATTGAATGGCATCTTTCAGCGGTGTTGCTCTTAATTTTATTTTGGTGGTGAAATTTTTTTATCGATGATCAAATTTTGATTTTGTAAAAAGTTTAGTTACAAGATCAAATTTTGTCAATGATGTTCTTATTTGTAAAGAAGACAAAAACTCAAGATTTTTAAATTCATCAAATAAACTACATATTTTGATTAATTTCAATAGGGACTCTATTATACCAAAATTAATTTCTTCTCTCTCTCTCTCGTGCTCATTTACTAATTTATCTCTTCTATACAAATTAAGGAATTTATTTGCATATTAATAGCTAGCTACTTCATTATATTTTTCTTTATAACAAGTTACTTCAATCAAACAGTGAAGAGGTCCCGATTAATCTTATAATTATATAGCAAAAGCCAATCTGATATTTTGTTGAATCAATCAATTATATATATGGTTTCAATGCATACAGCTGATCACTAGCAAAGCCACAGTTTCCTCTTGTAAGAGTGAGAGTTCTAAGTTATATATATGTGTATATATATATATATATATATATATATATATATATATATATATAGGAAAATATTATAAACCCAATAGGGGATATTATGGAATCCACTTGTGGGGGGTTTTTAACTTAATTTAGTTTTTTTCTATTTTTAATTTTTATTTGGCATTTAATATAGCTTTAGATTTATTATAGAAACAAAAAAATATGAAAATTAATATAGATTTTTTCAACTTAAGAATTAAAAATTAAATTGAAGTGTAAAAGTCATTTTAGCATTTTAAAATTTCAAATGAATAAAATTTCCAACATTCAAATAATTCTTATACATTTAAAAATATATTAGATATCAATATAAAAATAAAAAATTAAGCTAAAAAACTACACAGATAGACTCTATAATATCCCCACCTATTATGATTTATAGCATTTCTATATATATATATATATATATATATATTAAGTATTTGTACACAAAAAACAATTACAGAACCAAAATTAACTTTTTTTTTTTACAAAATGAAATTAAACATCTAATCTATACCACTGGAGTCCACACAAAGGACAGGAGTCATGTTAATTTGTCTAGCCACTGAAGAATATGAGTTGATAAACATGCTATGGCTCAGAGGAAGGAAGCACCCACTACAAGAAATTCTATGAAAAGCAACGAAACTCTTGCAATATTTTTCAATTGCGTAGCTAAATGGGTATGTGTTTAGTTACGGAATTGAATTTTGTAACAAAATTTTAAAAATATTATCAATCAACAACAAGACATATATTGTTACTGAATTTCGTTGCAAAATCTATAAAAACAATTTGGCCGCAACATTCCCTCCAAAAAAAGATGACGTGTCATTGCTTGTGGCATAGCTACAATAATAATATTGTAACTAATTGATGATGTGGCATATTGGATACTATAACTACAGAAATAGTTTTATTACTAATTCATCTAAAATAAATAATTAATTATTAAAAATTAAATAGCTACCTAACATATTTATTACTATATTTATATGATTAAAATATTAATTTTTTTAAACTCAAAACGACGTTGTTTTATCTATGTCCTAGGGAGATTGGGTTCCCCAATTTGCTATAATTTGTTTTTTTGTTAGTAAACATTGTACGGAAGCCCAATAAAGTTTAGCTTTTGGCGCCAAGTTTTTTGCTAGATATGATGCTTATGTGGCATAGAAAGTCCAAATCACCTACAACACCCAATCATAGGCTTACACAACAGATTTTTTTTTTTTTAATAAAACATTATCATTAAGTGACGTCGTTTAGGGTGTTTGAATGACCTTCTCTATCGTCGTTCATCAGTAATTTGGAAAGGAGCAGAGCGACCGAATTACAGTTTCAAACGCAAACGTTTCCTTCGCTCTTCAGGTGGGTTTATCTTGGATCGTGCCCAAATTTTTTCAGTTTCAGTTCATCTTGGATCGTTGATTTGGCGAACTCTTCACCTATCTAAGTTGGAATTTCAGTTTATGGTTTACGATTTTCATCCGGTTTAGTTAAGAATATTGATTCATTTATTTTTCTTTTGACAAGTATAGATATTTGAAGCTGTTAAATAACCATCTTCCACAACTGGAGTGTTGAAGCGGAGGATATATTTCTTATTCTTCAATTGAAGCTTTGGGTATGTCCTCCCTACTTGATTTGGTTTGTAATTTCTAGTCTTTCTTCCCTCTTTCATGCATGCAAGGTTTTTATCCTCTGGGATGATGGATTTGTGTGCTTTTGTGTAATTGGGTGAAGGAGATTTCCTTCATGTATGCATTCAAATTTTGGGTTGTGTGTGTACTTGAGAACGTTTAAATGCATAAATGTTAACTAAGTTAAGAGGACTTTGTTTTTGGGTTCCAGAATAATGTATGTCGTTCTGATACATGATTTCAGGTTTATTTATCTAAATAATTTTCTCAAAGCGACGAACTTGACACTAATTGGTGCCTAATTAATCTTCTTCTTCTTTTTATTTATACATTTTTTTTTCAGGAGAATTTATGCAAGAGATGTTGCGGGTCCAATTCCCGAAGAGCTATGGACTCTGACTTACCTCTTCGACCTGCACGATTTATTCTCTTTCACGGACACTACAGCTGCGTGTGTTAGTTTTCTAATTAACATGTTCAATTTCAATTTTCATTTTCTTTGCAGAAATTTGGCCCAAAATTACTTGATAGGTCCTCTGTCTCCATCCATTGGCAATCTCACTCGCATGCAACACCTGTACGCCCGACCTGAATTTTCACTCAAATTATATAAATTATTTACAATATTGAATTGGGTGCTTTTCTCTTTTACCATTATTTACGAGCCTTGGCAATAATGCATTGTGAGAGGAGCTACCAAAAGAACTGGGCCAACTTAGTGAACTAATATCCTTGTAAGTGCACACCCACTTCGTTTCCAATCTATATCATATATTACTACCATTTCTAATATAAAAATTATTTCTTTTTGTACATAATTGTATATATGAGTCTGATAGATTAGTATCCTGGAGACTGTTCTGACGTGTTTGGTTATAAGTATCACATTGTAGGGCTTTTGGGGGAAACAACTTTTCTGGTCCTCTGCCACCTGAGCTAGGGAATTTATCCAAATTACAACAACTGTAAGTATCTTGATTTCAGTTCAAACAATGTCTTTTCTATGTTTCTAAGGAAAATTGTGGAACATGGAAATGGTTTAGAAAGTGGCTTTTCTTGTTTACTATTTGTTTCCATTCATAATTTTTTTTTGGTGAATTGCACTTACAAGTTTTGATAGGCTTTTCAGTTACTTTATTACAAATTAGTTGACAGAGTTGGGAAAATTAAATGGCAGCATAGTCATGAAAATTGTTTATTTGAAAGTTACATTGATAGTTCTGGAGTTAGTGGTGAGATTCCTTCAACATTTGCTAATCTACAAAGCTTGCTTACTGTGTAAGAACTTTTTGACTTTGCTTTTATTTCTCCTGATTGAATAAAAATTGTAAATTAGTATGCGTAGAGTTAGCTTTGCTTAGCATATATGCTTCTGGTTTTCCAGCTTATTTCAAACTTATATTATTTTGGACTTATTAGTTGGGATTGTAATATGAACTCACTATTGCTGTGAATCCTTGATATTAAAGCACCATAGGTTTATCATTTTCCAGCTTTTGGAGTTTGTTCTTGTTCATAATGTATGTGTATGGAGTTTAATTAAAAACTTAAACCATATTTCCAACTTCTGAAAATGTATTGTTAAACTAAATTAGACACTCATTTTCTATGTAGTGTGTTTGACACTCATATTTCTAACTTGTTAAAATGCAGTGTAAGATACATATATACTATTTTATATATATATATATATATATATATATATATAAATATTTACTTGTATATATATACACACACACACACACATGTATTGTCGCTATCATTGTACTGACTTTTATTTAAATTTTTACTAGAGATGGATAGAAGTTAGATAGAACTTCATAATAGGGCACACAAGGATTATATTAAGGGAGTTAAGGAATTCTTGAAATTTGCATTTGCAAATTCAGGTGATGAAGACATGATACGATGTCCATGTTCAAAGTGCAACAATTGTGTACTAAGAAGTATTAGTAAGGTTCGAGATCACCTGTTTGTTAATGGAATGTCAAGGAATTACTTCCATTGGATATATCATGGAGAAATTGATGAATGTAGAGATAGTGATGATGATAGTGAAGTTGAAGTTGGAGACATAAATATGGAATTGGATGATGATGATGAAAATGAGACAATGGATATACTACATGACTTTTGTAACGCTACACATGTTAATGAAATGAGGGAGGGTAGTCAGGAACCTGCTGATGGTGACACAGATTATTTTAGTAGGTTATTTATAGATGCTGCCCAAGAATTATATCCTAGAAGTAAAGGGATATCAAAACTGTCTTTCATTATAAAGTTGCTACATTTAAAATTGTTAAATACATGGAGTAACAAGTCATTTGACATGTCACTTCAATTTTTGATGGAAATTTTGCCATCAAATGCACATATCCCCAAGTCATATTATGAATGCAAGAAGATAATTCGGGAGTTGGGTATGAAATATGAAAAAATAGATGTATGCGAGAATGATTGTATTCTTTTCTGGAATAATTATAAAGAAGCAGAAGATTGTCCAGTTTGTGGCTTACCTAGGTTTCATTTTAATGAGAAAAAGGGAAAAAAAAATTCCCTTTAAGGTTCTGCATTATTTTCCATTGAAACCAAGGTTGCAAAGATTGTTTGTAACACCAACAATAGCTGAAGATATGATGTGGCATGAAGACAAACGAGAGTGGATGAGAAATTACACTCAAAATGGTAAGTGGATCCAGCATAATCTGGTTTTGTTTTACCCTTGTTTATTTTACTATTGTTGTCATTTATTTCTTTATATTGAGATTGCCGCATGAGTAACTTTAAAAATTATATTGCAGCTGCTGATAATTCAAACAATGATAAAGAATGAAGAGTTGTAAGTGAATGTTGTCGTGTATGTGACAGTCAACTACTTTTTGGTATGACAATGGAAATTAACCATGTTTTTGTTTATCTATAGTGCAATTAGGATGCACTGGTTATATGTCTAACTATAGAATGTAAGAACTTTCATGAGCAGTAGTCTTATGCACAACATTTACTATAAGAAAAGACTATGCATTGGTCATAAGGTGGCAAATATATTTTGTGTAGTATATTTAAGTAATAGACACTGTTATATGGATATGGGTATATGTAAGGCAAGATAGTGGTCATTGATGTTTTATTTACCAATCCTGATGTACATGTGATGAAGTGTGACTAGACTGACACTTATGTATATGTGATATTTATTTAATATTATATGAAGTGCATTATGCAAGACATTATGAGTTGTGGTAAATTATATATATAATTTGTATTAATATATATATTTATATATATATACATTATTTACATGCATAATTTCGGCTGACTCAATAATTTGATTTTTGACATTGTTAAATTATAGATCCATTTTTATTACAATTGCAATGAGATCTATAAAAAAATGTAATAGTCGTAGCCACCAAATAATTTGTAACAATATGGTCCCAGCAACAAAAAAATAGTGGGCGTAGCTATAGGGAATACGTTTAAATTTTATGGCTAATATCCTTTATTAACATATATATATTCGTAGCTTAAGATGTATAGTGAGGACATATAAATTCATAGATTAATACCAACTATAACCAAATATACATTCGTAGCTTTTATTCAATAATGATGAAATATATTTTGTTGCTAAACTGTAGCTACAAATAAAAAATTCATAGCTGACTACTTCAGTTACAAAAAATGAAATCATAGTAAACTATAATTAACAACGGAATCGTATTCGAAACTATTAATGATTTGTTACTAAATGGACCTAAATTCAAAATGGTTTTGGGCTCTATTGGCTACGAAATAGTCACTTCAGTGATAGAAAAAAAGAGGTTTACTTATAAATATTTTCCTAGTTGTATGCATAAGTTAGCTATGAAACATAGGTGGTAGCAAATCCTATAGCATTTAGCCACGTAAATATTTTTCTGTTACTCTAGACTCTTTTACGACATGCATTTAGCAACGACCTACGAGCGCGTGTTTTTTATTACTAAATGTCATATAGCTACAGAAAATGAATATTAGCTACAGAATTTGACTGTTGCCTTTTGTCAGTTTTCTTGTAGTGACCTGTTATTATCATTTTACAGTTTGATATTGTAGGCTTGAACTTGACAAGTCTCGTTTGTGCTTAAGATGCACTCAATCTGTCAATCGCATATAATTGACAAGTCTCGTTTGTGCTTCAGATGCACTCAATCTGTCAATCGCATATAATTTGAGATTCCGAAAATTTTGCAAAGACCAGACAGTAATAAACTCTAATTACTAACAGCTGATATTCCCACTAAGAGGCGATTTTTTGTTCACAAAAATAAAATAAAAAAACACATATCACACAATTAGTTAACCTCTAAGCAAAAGCTTTATCATAAATAAAATAAGTAAGGACGGAATAAGAAAGCTATTAGGATTCAAAAGATTCAATTACTAAGATTGGTAAAGGAAACTCGGAACAAATAGGAAATTACTTAGCAATTCTTATTTATTATATTTTTCCAAAAAAAACAAAAAAAAAATATTACATATAAAAAGATAATTTCTTGACAAAAAGTTTTTAAAATTTTAGATATTAATATTTTTAATTAATTTCTACTTTCCAATTTATTTTTAGGGCAAATTAAAAAATTTCTCTTTGAAGATTTCCCGCCTCCCTAGTGTCAAATTCTGTGTTTTGGTCTTCAAAAATTCCAAATTCTAACTTATAATTTGTAACAAATTAATCAAATCCTAGTTAACTCTAGGAATGTCTTTACATGCATAGTCTTTGCCCTGTAGCAATATTAATTATAAAACTGACCGTATAAATTTAGCAGTTTCATAATCAAATTATAAATCCTAATTAATGCCCAAGGAATATCTTTACGTGCATATATAGCCGTACAATACAATTAACGTCCCATTGCCATTTAATGGATTTGTTTTCTTCTTCTTTTCTTTGGAATTCACAACATGGAAACTCAAATTTGTGTTTTATTTTATCATAGTTTATAATTCAGGAAATTATGTTAACGATACTTAATTAATATCAAGAAATAACCATTAACTCAGAAAATTATTAAAAATAAAAAATACTAATGATATTGATGATAGTTCAAAGACATGCATGTCCAAATTTACCAAACTAATTAATAATGTCATAACTAGGTTAATAATGGACGTCTACACAGAGGACAAGAGGTGTGTTGGTTTAGCCACCGATTGATGCAGCTGCTCTGAAAAACATGGTTGCAATCAAATAAACCAATCTCTTCAACCCCGCCACCGCCCCGACAGCCGGCCATCGAGAAGTCCATCAAGCAAATACTGCACGTACCCAAAACCCTCGCAGATCCTATCAATGGAAGGTATAGTCCATCGTCATTTTGAAATTTAATGAGTTGAGGAACGTCGTAGCCATCATCGTCGTCTGCTTTCTCAACCAACTGCAGCACCGCCTGTATAAAGTTGACCGCCGAGTTTGCAGTGGTGGCCGCTAACATGGTGGCGAGATGATAGAGGGTGGCGGGGGAGAGTTCCAAAGGGATGTGTGAGAGGAGATTGGAAATACGGGATCGGTTACCAAGTGCATCGTGAGGTATAAAGACTGTAGTTGGTTGTTGATTATGAGGAATTTGTGTAATAGATGTGTTACTTGAAAGCTGATCATGACTTTGACGTATACTAGTGCGTTTGATACTAATTTGGAGATTGGCTCCAGTAGAGTTGACACCAGGATTATAGCTTCCATGAACGTTGATTTTATTCACCACCGCCATTATTAATAAGAGCTCGAGCTAGAAAATGAGTAGTCAGATCGATGGAGATCAAAGAGAGTGTGAACGGATCCATGCATATATTTTACTTACATATATATATATATATATATATAACTTATATGTTTACTTGCAAGCCAAGTAAGCTCGGCTCTTTCCTTTTCCTTTTCAAATTTAATTTCTCAATGATTTGTTAAATTTATTACTTACAATATAATTAACAAATTATACAATATACTATAAAGGATTTGACTGCTACATTTATCAAACTTCATGGTTAATAAATAAGTATTGTTAAAAAATATTATGCACCTGATTTGACACCATCATAATAATAATTAAAACCTTAAAATTCGAAGATTTTATTTATATAAAAAAAATCAACGCGTCTTAGCTTAATTTGTACTTCATCAATTAAAATACTTTAAATAAATAATAATTGTTATGGGCTCCCATCAGCATCAATGATTGGGTTTGCTTTGATGAGTTTTGTAGACTTCTATTCTTGTGAGCAGCTCACAATGCCTCCTATTACCTTATCCCAATTCTATAAATCTCAACTAGTTGGATGTTATATAGCCCACCTGTAAAATTTTTAGTTTAATTTAGTTTTTATTATTTTTATTTTTGTTTGATATTTAATATAATTTTAAATTTATTATAGAAATAAAAAAAATAAAAATTAATATAGTTTTTGTCCACTTAAGAATTAAAAGTTAAATTGAAATATAAAAAATCATTTTAACTTTTTAAAATTTATAATATTAAAATACTTACCATACATCTAAAAATATATTAGATGCCAACCAAAAAATTAAAAATTAAACTTAAAAAATTAAGTTTAAACATTCCCAACTGTAGGAGTTTATAGCATTTCTATATATATATAATTTTTTTGTTTCCTTTCTTTATGGTTGTAAAAATTTAATGTTACTCTTAAATTAAATTGAGATTATAATCAATATTTAGCCGTCAATAGAAATTGTGTTTTATGTGATATGTGGTTATGCATAAGATGGTATAAGCTTTTTCCAAAGGAAGCAAAGATCAGGCTGTGAAGCTAGTAGTATTAACTCTTCTGGGCTTATTATGGGCATGTAATCATAGTGGCCATGTCGACCAGGGCTATTCCTACTTTAACAGAGCAAAACTTGAGCACCCAAGCATGCTAAAGCCAGAACTCTATGCTTGTATGATTGATTTACGTACTCTCACGCTCTGGACGTTTTATACAAGCTGAGGATATCATAAATGATCTACCTTTTGATCCAGAAATAGGATTTTTGTAATATATTTATTTGTAGGATGTAGAATTTCTATAGAGTATAGGATTTTATAGAGTAATCAGTTGTATGGTAAAGAATTTTTGTAGCGTATATAATTTTCATAGGGTGTAGGATTTCAATAAGGTATAAAACTTTTGTAGGGTATTTAGGTGTAGGGTGCCAAATCTCGGTACAATATGAGATCTTTGATAGGTATAGAATTTTTGTAAGAAATACGATTTTTATATGGTATAGATTTTTTATATGGTCTAATATTTTTGTAGAGTATTTAGTTGTAGCTTGTATAATTTTTGTAGGGTATAGATTTTTTATAGGGTGTAAAATTTTTATAGGGTATAGAATTTTTATAGAGTATTTATTTATAGAGGTAAAATTTTTATAGGGTACAGGATTTTTATAAGGCGTAGAATATTTTAATAGGGTATTTAGTTGTTCAGTATAGAATTTTTATTGGGTATAAAATTTTTACAAATTTTTCTAAGATGATCCTATTCCCTACAAAATTCTAAATCCTTCAACTAATGCCCTACAAAATCCTTTATCCTACAAAAATACTACACCCTACAAAATCTATACCTACAAAATTTCTATAAAAATTCCACATACTACTACTAAAGTTTTACACCCTATAAAAATTTTATACCCTATAAAAATTCTACAAGCTACAATTAAACACCCTACAAATATTTTATACTTTACAAAATTTCTACACCCTACCAAAATCATATACCCCACAAAAATTATACACCCTACAATTAAATATTCTACAAAAATTCTACATTCTACAAGTAAATACCCTACAAAAAAATTCTGCACCTAGAAATAAATACCCTAAAGTAATTTTACATTCTACAACTAAATACCCTACAAGAAAAAAAGAAACATGGATGCAACAATCAATCAAGAGCACAAGGAGATTTTTTTAATTTGTTTTTGGTAAGATTATTTGTTTATATTCATAATTAATAAAATTTTCTAGTCTTTCTTACACATTCATTTTTTTTTAATCAAAAGATTTTTGACAGATAACTCATTAAAAGTTTTTATTGGTATTTTGGTTATTTATTTATTTATGTAAACGAGATGAATCAAGTTTCTTTAGTCTTTTAAAGTGTAATTTTATTTCCATATTATATTTAGGAGTCAATGAAAGTCTATTAAAGTTCATAAAAGCCATTAATATAAAATCAGTAAAAATCTTTCATACTTTTGTAAAATTAAAATCTATAAAATGTCTACAAAATCTGTCACCTAAAATATCCATAAAATGTCATTACAAGTTTAGATTGAATACACCACAAAAACAAAAAACAAAAACAAAAAAAAATATATATATATATATATATATATATATATATATATATTAATCTATATGTTTATCAGAGAACAATACACATTGCAATGACATACAAATAATCCATGCTTACTATCCCATCGTTCCATGCTACTTCAGAGCCTTACCCTAGATGCCTGGTATTATAACGAAGAAGGAGATGAACAATTGGTAGACAGTCGGTGCAAACAAAAATAAAATAAGGAAGCACAAAAATAACTGCCCATGCCCCACAATTATTATTGAAATATTATTATAACACTTTGGGTTTCTTTAATGGTAGAAAAACAAACCCAAATGCAGTTTTTGGTAGTCAGTATTACCTGTCAAACATCAGTGTTTGTAGCAATTAACCAATATCAGTTAACAGACTTCAAATCAGATTACAAGATTGCAAAAGTCCCATATTTTAATCTATTAAGGGTGCGTTTGATAACGCAGTGGTTTTTCATTTTTCGCTTTTATTTTGACAAACTGAAAATGAAAATACGTTTGATAAACGTTTTTCGTTTTCTGTTTTTTTTTCAAAAATATTTTTAAAATTATTGATAAAAAATGAAAACGTTGAATTTCCGTTTTTATTTTATGTTTTTGTTTTTCATGTTGTCAATCTTCCCCATCGACTCTGTGCGACTTCGTCACCACGCGATCTGGAGTTGCAGATCCAGTGCCTCTCCTCCACCGAGCACGTCCGGCGTTCTCTTGTCGTCGTCTCAGCTTCCATCCGACGTTTTCTTCGCAAATCACGAGATTGCAGATCTTTCCTTGGGCGTTCTCTCTTCCCAAATCGTTGCTCTGTTGTAGTCAGATCTGATCCATCATTAGCTACAGGTAAATTTCTCTAATCTTCTCTTTCAGATCGTGAATCTATTGATTTTGTTTCCTTTTTTCCATGTTACTTGATTGTTTTCTACTTAATTTGGCTCTGGGTTTTGACTGGTGCTAACAAAAATATGTATTTGTATTGATCATTGGATCTGATTTGTCATGTCTTTGCTAAAACAACGAATTAATATTGTTTGCCTTGAGAATTACATCCAAATCAATAAAAAAATTTGCTTCTGTGCTTTGGGCCCTTAAATCCAACCTTTAAATTTTCCTTTTAAAATTTCATTTATGTTCATATTGAGTGGTATTGTGGTGTTCCTGCATATGCTGCAAAGATAGGTTGCTGATGCAGTTGCAGCATCAGCTTTTATAGATTGGCATCGCTTATTCTACACAAACGTATCCCCATTTAAATATTGTGGTTCTATAAAAAATAGTAAAATGTATTCGTATTTGATAAAAGATCTGTAAATCCACATTTGATTGATTTCCAAAGTTATTCTTGAATTTTTTTATTTGGTTAATCTTTTAATGTCCTAAAGAAATTAGTCTCTCTCTCTCCCTCTCTCTCTCTCTCTCTTTTCATTAGAGAATTAGGACCAATTCTTTATCCTCAAATACTGCTTTTTGTCATGATGTCTATTAGTATTTGAGGTTTTCTCTGATATTTTGAACGATGTAAGAGATTAAGATTTATACCTTTATCTTCTGTTATTGTTCTGTAATAATTTTTTTAAAATGATTGGTATATTTACATAGATTCAAGAGAGATTTGATGTGGATATAAAGGAGTTGCCTGAGCAGATTGATACTTCTACTTACAATATGTTGTCTTACTCCTTTTTCCTGCATTTGTTTATGGTGGATTTGTTATTTTTCTATTTATGTTCATTTGTTCCTCCTTGGTTGGTTTTATGATATGTTGGGTTCCAAGTTATGAACTTGATATAAAATAAAATGTCTTACCAAAAAGTAAAAAAAGGATATAAAATTAAATGGCACTAGAACAAATAAAAACCACCAATTTATAATCAATTGAAGGCATGGCTGTCTTTTTAGGCTTTCAAAAAGTTCTGGAATAATCACATGTTATTTTTTAAAACTCAAATAAGGGATTTAGGCTACATGTCCACTTCTTTTGAGTTTTCATAGCAAGGAAATTCCAGTGTGTTTTTAGAGATTAGGAGGCTATGTGCAAAGTGATGTTGGAGGGCTCATTGGTTGCTGAACGGACTCTGCTTAAGTTTCAATTCTTGTTAAATATAAGAAAAAGTGGTTGGTCGGTGCATCTCAACCTTCCTAGTTTCAGTTTGTGACAAGAGAGACTAAAATTTTGTATTGGCCTGTATATAAGATTGGTTTTAATTGGGTTTTGTTGGCTTAAATTTTAACGGGTCCAATACGTCAGCAACCTTTTTGTTTCCCATTTCTGTAATTAGATTATGTTTTTTTCTTGAAAAACTTGTCATACTGAGCGAATTGGTTTGTGTTGATCTGGTTTCATCTGCGTGCAAGATTTGTTGTCCCACTGCGTCTTCAATGTGTATTTGCACTTTGCAATTGTGTCAAATTTGTCTTTGCAAATGAGTGTGAAATATGCTGCTTATTTTTTTTGCTTATGATTTTTTTTTTAAAACCTTTCTATCTGCTGACTGTTCAGCTTATTAGTTTTGGGGTTGGGTAAATTTGATTTTATTAGTACCATGTGGTTCAGGCTGTTGAGTTTGTCGGATGGTCTAAAAATTGTGCATAGTTTTTTATAATTATCCAGTAAAATTTCCCTCTTCACTGTATTTTGAGACAGATGTCACATACCATGTTTTTATTGGATGTTGGGCGTTAGTTTTGATTTTATCTTTTATTTAATTTTCACATAATGTTTATGTGTGTGTGTGTGTGTGTCTGTTGGGTGTTTTATTATTTTTATTGTTATTATTATTTGACTAGTGAACATAACCAATTATGTGGAAAATATGCTATTGGATTATTATAATTGATGCAATTAATGGGAAAAGAGCATGTGCTCCTTTGTTTTGTTCCTAGCCCAATGCCTCTGCATCTTTCAAATTTTCAAAGATGGGTTTTGATAGCTCAGTCTTTCAGTTGTTGCTCCTGTGTCTATCTTTCTCTGATTGCCCTTAGGATTTCATTGCCAAAACTAGTCCCCACTTGGATGATGTGTTCTTGCTTTTGTTCCTTCAATTCCATGTTTTCACTGTTTTCTATCCTATATGTCATGTTTGTGATCCCATGGTTCTTATTAGATTGCCGTTGGTAAAGGGTGTCTTGTTCTAGACTTAGATTAGAGCTGGTTCTGATCTTGATGAAATTTGGCAACATCATAGGCCATCTTATTTACATAGAAACGAATCAGCTACAGCACAGAAGTCCTTATATTGGACTTGAAGTAGATTCTCTTACGCAGTGTTTATAACCTGTTGAAAGAACCTTAAATTTCTCTAACGGTCTTATTCTATACATACTGGACGGTGTTCTGGAATTGTATTTCTCTTTCTGTATCCATTTATCATCAAATTTAATGGTTTGAATAAAAATTGACCCAATAATTCCAACATCTATACCACTCTTTTTCTTTTTTTTTTGGTATAAAAACATCTATACCAAAATTTAATGGTCTTATTCTATGCATGGTGTTTTTGCTAATCAGGTCAAATAGTGGTGTAAGTTTGGAATTGGAGGTGCTATTTAGGAGGATTTATAGCAAATAGCCATGTGCAGTGTTTGGCAGGTTGGAAAATGGACATGGTTTGAATTTCATATCTATTCCATTTGTGGTCCTGTCTTTGCCATTCTCTTTTCATTCTTAATGTGTCCTTTTTGGAAGAATATGTTTCTTGCTTTAATATCTGGCATGAGTTGATTGTATGTTATTTATCTTAATTCATGTAAAACTTGTCCTTTCTCATGCATTTGGCTTTGTACACTTAAAATGTGATTTTGTTATGTTTGTACACTTAATACTCTAAGTTGGTTATTAGGTTAATTTTTATTTTTTTTTCTAGTAGATTTTATAAGAACAATCAAATATGAACCCTTTTGAAGATGTTGATGATGATGGAAAAAAGGAAGGAATATGGTCTGAGAAGAATGAGGCTATTTATATTAAGTTGATGGAGCAAGAAATTAATAAGGGCAACCGTTCAACAACAACATTTACTAAATCTAGTTGGAATTACATAAGAAATCAACTTCAAATTAGGTGTGGGCATTCTTATACTCACGATCAATTGAAAAACAAATTTCATTCATTAAAAAGAATTTATAAGGAATTTAAGAAATTATTGAAGGGCACTACTGGAGTTGGTTGGAATCCAGCATTAGGGACCATCACTCTAGATGATATAGTGTGGGTTAATCTCATTAAGGTATAAATTTTTATTATATTATATTGTAGTCTCATTTAAATTGATAAAATCACTATATTAGTAATTATGTGATATTTTTTTATAGGTAAATAAGAGTGCAAAAAAATTCAGGAAAAAAGGTCGCCCGCACTATGAAAAGTTGCAAGTCATTTATGAAGATACAATGGCAACTGGAGAATTTTCTTGTCCATCTACAAGAATTCCTTCAAATTCTGAAGATGGTAATACAATTAATGAAATGAACGTAGATTGTGATGATCAAGAGGATAAATCTGATGGCATGGATAAATCTGAAGGGAATAAAAATTCATCTACTAGTTCAAGAGGAACTCGTAGAAAAAGAGAGAATATTAGTGGAGCCCTTATGTCTTTTATTAATGTATATGCTGAGAGTGCAAGGAAGAGAAATGAAATTCTTGAGCATAAAGTAGCTAGTTCTTTATCTGCTACTTCATCTACAAATGATGATGGTGCAGTTCCTTCAAAGAGAAATGATGAAGATGAAGACTTGTTGAATCAATGTTTTGAAATTTTAAATACGATGGATAAGATTGATGGAGATAGCTATTCAAAGACTATAAAGTTGTTGCATGATGATGTAACCTGGAGGAAGTTGTTTTTACGCATGCCTGATAAGAGGAAAATAGATTTCATTCGTAGTTTATGATTTTATTCGTGGTTGTGTTTGACATATTTTGTTGAATATTTATAATTATATTTTTCGAATAATAGTTTATGTTTTTTGTTTCTGTTGATTGTTGAAAACAATATGTTATACTTAATAGTTGATTATTATTGTGATTGTTGATTGTTGAGAATAATGCATTCACTTGTGTTTATAATTTATTTTATTTTATTTATATTATATTTGTTATGCATTTAACAGGTGTATATGGATATTGGTGATATTAATTTGAGTTTGTTTGAAGACGATGACGACGATGAGCTTGTTTTTATTTTTCTATACTTAGTTTGTAATGAGTATGCCCAAATAGATTCTTTAAGGCAAAACTTCTCTACTTAGAGGTCATGATTATGTATTAGAGTTGAGTAATGGTCATGAAAGTAGATACTATGATTGTTTTAAAATGGACAAAAATGTGTTAATATTTTATGAGGAGTTAAAAAGTAAGACAAATTTAAGAAACTCTAGGTTTGTTACAGTTCAAGAACAAGTTGCAATATTTTTATTAACCATATGTCATAATGAGAGGAATCGCCTGGTAGCTGAAAGATTTCAACATTCAGGAGAAACTGTTTCAAGATATTTTAATCATGTTTTGAAAAATATCTGCATACTTGAAATGGAACTTATTTGTCCTTCTAACTCTGATGTCGTTTCTTCTGAGATTAGATTCAATCCAAAATATTATCCATTTTTTAAGGTAACTTTTTAATATTATAATGCTATACACTTTAATTTTAAATTATTTTTATAAAAAGTTATGAATCTAATTATGTTATATATATTTGTTTTGGTAAAGAATTATATCGGTGCTATTGATGGGACTCACGTTGATGCACACATTCCACAAGATCAACAAATTCCATTTCGTGGTAGAAAAACAAATACTACGTAAAATGTAATGTGTGCTTGTTCATTTGACATGCGTTTCACATTTGTTATATCTGGTTGGAAAGGAACCGCTAATGACTCTCGAGTACTACATAAGTATATTTCTAATCCCAATAACAAATTTTCGTTGCCAACAGGAGGTATTTATTATGATATTTATATTTATTTCATAATTTTTATTTTAAATATCATTTAATTTTATATTTTGAATGTGTTTTTTTGAATAGATAAGTATTATGTTGTTGATTCGAGATATCCAAATATGCCTGAATTTTTATCACCTTACCGAGAAGAGAGATATCACTTACGCGATTTCAGGGGTCGTAGACAAAAACCTCAGGGTAAGGAAAAATTATTTAACTACCGGCATTCATCATTGCGGAATGTTATTGAGCAGTGTTTTAGAGTGCTAAAAGCTAGATTTTCAATCTTAAAACAAATGCCTCCATATTCCATGCGCACACAGACATATATACCTATAGCATGTACTATTCACAACTTCATCAAGCTACATGCTTATCAAGATCTTTTATTTCATGAGTTTAATAATGAATTATTAATTACTGATGATGATAATATACAAAATGAGAGAAGCAGTACACAAATGTCAATCAATATTAGCCAAAATGATACTACACTCATGGCTCAAGTGAGAGATCGATTTGCAGATCGACTTTGGACCACCTTTCAGCATTAGATTATATGTTATTTTTGTGTATGGTGCTTTAGAATGATTGTAAAGTTTAAATTTTATATGTTTGATATATATTTGTGTTTGGTTATTTATGTTTTATTTATGATTTGAGATATATTTTAGTTCTAAAATTAAAATCTATATTTGACATTTTATATAGAAGTTTTGAATTTATACTGTGGATTTTATATGTAAAATTTTAAAAGAAATACAAAGTTTTAAAAAAAAAAAAACCAAAAACAAAAACCAAAAGCAAAAATAGTTATCAAACGAGTTTTTATTTTTATGTTTTAAAAATCAAAAACAAAAATGGTTACCAAACAAATTGTTGTGTTTTTTTAAAATAAAAAACAAAAACTGAAAACCAAAAACAAAAACCAAAAATAGAAAACTGAAAATGGTTGTGTTATCAAACACACCCTAAGCAACTCCATCGAGCATTTAGCAAAAGCAATATGCTTAAATTTATGACATTTATCATAAATATATAATTATGTATATGATACATGAAGGTGGATTCTTTTTTTTTTTTTTACCCATATGAACTTTCGCCTTTCCGAATGAGAACAAGGAAAATAACAGAGAGGGATTACTTCACCTAACAGCTACCAACTTCTCCAATCTAACCAAGGAAACTTTAACATGAGATCTTTCTAAAATCATTACATAGCTCTGCAATTTCAATGGCTAATACAACAAAACAACTGTTTTTGAAGTCTACAATTGATATTCTTTAGATTATCACAATCAAAGTTTAGCTCACAGTACAAGATTTAAACTATCACTAACCAATGATGCAAATGTGTATTTCAACTTTCAAATACTCAAACAAATCAAATTGGCTTTGGACAAAAGATTACCAAGCTATATAGGAAGGACAACATTCATCTACTCTATGTCATGCAAGGCCATAAACTGTTGTTTTAGAATGATGATGGTTAGGAGAAGAAAATGAAACGTCTGTCCTCAATAAGCAAAAGCAGCAAATTGATTCATAAAAGTTCAGCTGTGCTCTAGATTCAAGTTCTAACATCAAAAAATCATAAAAATGGCAAACTTTTTTCTTCTCACACCAACGATTTAGAAAGCTATTCAAGTTATAAAGATGAACCAATGGGTAAAACAAAATAGTAGGCACAGACAGTCCAGTACTTATATGTAGGTTATTGGATATTCATATAAAAATGACTTTATCCAAACTAATTGAAAAAATAATAATAATTTATTTTACCTCTCGCAGAACTCAAAAATAATAATGATCTATTTTACCTCTTGCAGAACTCAACCACAGATCTTGACCCATTGAAAAGGACGAACCACATCAACACAATCACCAAAGTATCTTCCAAACATTAAGGAATTTCCAAAGTTCCAAGAGAAAAATTGTAACAGAAAATGCTAGAAAATGATAAATCCCACTCAAAGATGATAAGAAAAGGGCAGACAAAACCAACAGAACTTGATTTGTTTGTAAGCTAAACCTCTAATCTTAATTATGATACTTTCCTGAAAACATTAAACATGATTAAACTGCTTCTTATTAAGATTGTACTTCAAGCATCCATAAATACAAAAGGTTCCCAAATCTTAATTCAGTAAACTAATTCACAAAAATCAAATTCAGTGCTGTAACTTCACTTCTTAGCTGATCCATGAAAAAAATAGGACAACTAACCAAATTAGAATGAAATGAAGTGTTACTAGTTTTTCAGCTGATCCAAGAAATGTATTTTATTTTTCATTTTTTGGTAATTGGAAAATAATATACAGCTATATCTACAACAAGCAATAAAATAAAACATAGAACCATCCCAAAACGTAATTGTATGACCAAGTGCTTTCAAACTAAACAGAGACATGCATCAAGCAGATCAGATTCTTAAGAAACAGTATTTTAAGAGAAAGATACTGAAAAGACAACGCTCCCACCAGTCCAACATATATAGCCCAAAAGTGACATTATAAAGATAGATTTTACGCTGAATCCAATTCATGGCTCTGATCCTACAAATAACAATAAAATAGTTAGAATTAGTCAACAAAACTAAAATCAAGAATGCGGAATTCAGAAAAGAAAAGAAAGAATTCATAATTATTTTGGCCAAGCTTCACATAGTGATAATGTGATAAATACTAAAAATCATACATTTTTTTTTATTTATTTACAACTCACTTAGGCCATCCTTATGCCCATGTAATGATACTTTTGGTGTGTTTGTGTTATTGCAAACATGTTTAAATCTTACAAGGAGATCTTGCAACTGACAGATGGAGCTTGCTGTAAGATAATCATATTAGGAATTCATTGTACAATTAGGTCTGGAAGTGAAAGAAGAAGCTGTGCCCAACATAAAAGATTGTATTTATGCTAAAAGGACCTAAAGATAAGGAAGGTAAGATCTTGCTACATCTCTTGCACAACCTTTTCATTTAGTGAGTCAAAAAGAATGCCAAGATCTGACAACAAGACAGAATTTGCAAACCAAATTATTGAAAAAGCTCTCTAAGGCCTTTTTCTCAATTAAGCATAATTTGCTTTAAGATACAGAGTACTAGGAAAAAAAAAAGTGTAGCATGGAATTTCATCTTTATGGCACACCCTGGTGTATTTTTCTACTCGAAAAAGGAAGTTGTATGAGGTACGTAGTAAATCTCGCACTCCAGCTTCCGAGCTCCTTACATAATAACAATTTCACATAACTTGAACACAAATCCATCTTTTAAGCCTTCTTGTAAAATGAGGTTCAAAAGGATTCATCACAATGCACAAATCAAAATTCACCATTACACAGCCAGGAACCAAAAGAAGGATGTTTCTTTAAGTATTCATCCAATTATAATTTATGAAACATAAAAGTAATTCTGAATTTTATTTTTTTTTCTGTACTTCCCCATTCCTTCAAACAAGACAATCTCTCAGCGAACAGATTACAGGGGCAAGAAAAATATCCAAAGCTTGTTTTCCCATTACCCAATTTATCATATATCAAAGAATAACCAACATAGGTCTCTATTGCTTTCAATGCCCAGGAAATGAAAACGGACGGCAATGTTACTTATTTGCTATAGCTACCTTTTCATTGGCACAGCTCCTGAAGTCAAAAAGGACATGAAGAAGTTTCATCCTTTTCCTTGCTCACAACTATAAAATATTGTACAAAACACTAGTTAGTTTCATTTTCAGGATTTCTTATATAAGTAATGCCATCCCTGCTACATTCTAAACAAATTTGATTCCCCACCTTTACTAGTAGGCCAATTCCAATTCTACCTTAAATGGGCAATACAACTTCTAGATTGTATTGTACTAAAAGAAACTTGCTCAAACTGACCACGTTCTTGATCCATTAAAAAAGCACAGCTTTCCTTTAGGCAATCTGTATAAGCTCTACCTTTATACTAGAGCAACGTTAATATGCAAACCAATACATTCCAAAAATTATATTCAAATAAAGGATTCACCTCTGTATAGATAGCAGTTCAGAAATTAAAATTATATAACCAGCATATTAAAGCAATGTTGGAAGCGTGAATTGCTATTCAAGTGCAAAAATAATGAGTTTGAAACTGGCTGACCTTCCATGCATACAAACAAACTACTAAAAGCACGGAGATCTGACAACAAATTCAAATAAATCCAACCCAAAATTCATAAAGGAGCGAAGGCAAAGGAAAACTAGGAAACACAGTTTAAACTGTTCCCATTCACCTACCCAAATACCCAAAAAATCCAATTCAAATATCTAAAATGAAATTAAGCAAAACCCACACAATATTTATTTTTAAAAAAAAAAATTAAAATAATAAAAAGCATACCGTAGAAGCAGAGAATACTGAAAATAGAGGGTCTTTGAGGAAGAGAGAGAGAGTTTTCAGTGCTCTAATGGCAGCAAGTCAACAACAGTTCCTGACGGTCTTCTTAGATACCAACGACTGCAATGGTGGGAAATCGTCAAACATTAGAAATGGAAGGGGAAGGAAACAGGAACTTGGAAAGCCCTTCGAATGTCTCCCAATATATTGTTAAATTATACTTTGCCCCCTATACTATGCTTAAATTATGGAATTTCCCCCAAAGAAGCGAGTATTGAAGAAAACGAGATCACACTTTTATTTTGTTATAAATTTCAACAATGTCTTAATAAATTTTGAGGTTTTTAGTACTAATCCCCCAAATTTTGACGTAAGTTGTATATTATTTTCTTGAATTTTGATTTTAGTATCATGATCTTCTAAATTTTAAATTTAATATAGTAATTCTGTTAAAATTTTTCCATTTGATCGGGTTAAAAATATAATTTAAAAAAATTTATATACCCTGCCTTATGTTTTTAGCATCAATGCCCTTAAATTATATATAAAGTTGTAAATTATTTATAAATTATTTACAAAATTATAAATCACCTCATCAAATATGAAATTAACATCAATATCCTCTAAATTTAAAAAATAGATACAAATTGCTTATACTCATAAATATGATATAACTTTAGTTTTTCATATATATATATATATATATATATATATATATATATAATGTTAAATGTTGAAGTGAGGGCTATAACTATGGCATATATTTCTGAAGTTTAAAGGATATTAGTGTCAATTATATAGTTAGAGCATCTTCAATGATATTGTGTAATTTAAAGAGTATATTTTCAATAATAAAAAGCAAATTTATTAATTTTTAAAATAAAGAGTGAGAATTTTTATTTAATTCTAATAGACTCTTTATATATATTATTTATTTTGCTTTTTCTCATAAATATTAATGATTTTCACATTTTTTTTCTTCTATTTTTTTAATTTAAATCATAAATTAAAGAAATAATTAACAAAGAAGTGTATAAAAACTTGTATTTTTTGGTAAAATAGAAATTTGTATTTTATTAAATGAGATGGTTGTAAAATTAGAATAGAGAGTAATTTTAATTCTCCAAATATTGAGAGTCAAATACACTCTCTATTTTCATTTTTAAATATAAAAAATTTATTAAATTTTAATTTTATAAATTGACTCTTTATAATAAAAAATATAATTCTTTAGAGATACTCTAAGCGAGCAATATACAACTTTATTGATTGTTTACAAGGCATTGGTGTGAAAAATCTATGGGATAATATACAAATTTTGTTAAATTTCATCTTTACTCTAAAAAAAATTAAAAATTAATAAAATTGACGACTGAGGTATTACTATAATGATTGAAAGTTTAGGAGTTATGATGGCAAAAAAAAAGTTTGGATGGCAATATACAATTTATGTCAAAATTCAGGGCATTGCTATCAAAAACTCTAAATTTTAAGTTAAGATGGAATTATGTGGGTGTAAACCAAAAGGAAAAAAAAAATAGTTCAATAATTGTATAAATTAAGAGTTCAATTATTAATTTTTTTTTATCCCCAAAAAGCTATCGGATGAATTTCATTATAATAAATTTGATTTATATATATATGTGTGTGTGTGTGTGTGATAAGAAAAAGTGAAAAAAAAAAATTCTTTCATTTCGTATTTATAATACTCTGTTTTAGACATTCAAACCAAGGTCTCAAAATTTAAGTTTCTTTTAATTTAAATATTGTTTCTGTAATCCGAATCATATATATTTTAAATAAATTATGATTTTTTTAACTTTTTTTTTTTTTGCATTATATGATCTGAAAAAAAAAATCATTGTTTGATTTGAATCTCACTTGAAGTCAAACTAACTATACACAAAGACACACATATATAAATAAATAAACAAATATATATATATATTTTTATATGCATCTATGTTGTGTTATTTGATGCATGCATGGATCTAGATACAGAGAGTGAATGAGAATAGATGGCCCTCCTACCAAAGATACCATGCGTAGTCATAGTCAATATGGAGGTGATATGCCAGCTGATGATATATATAGAATAGAGGGAATGTATCTATATATGCTGTTACATTACCAACTAATTACTAGTTCAACCATTCACCAAAAAAAAAAAATTACTAGTTCAACCATTAATTTAATTCATATTCATCAATAATATGGACCTAGCTTTAATTATCTATTTTTTAAAACAGTTTATCAACATCTTTAATAAATCTTTCTCTATGTAATTTCAAACAAAATATATCTGAAATAATAATAAATTTATCAAACTTCAAGCTATAATTTTAAAAAATAAATGTAATAAAAGGTTAATTTTTTCTCTAATAGGTTCATTAGAATTTAGAGGCTCTACCAGCCAGGAGCTATATATACATATACATATCCATTATTAGCCTTCACCAACTAATATTATATATATATATATATATATATATATGAAGGTCATACATATTTCAACTTAGATGACCAAGGCTGTCAACAATGTCCCCTCCCTACCGAAAATATATATATATATATATATATATATATATATATAGTTCTTCTTTTTTGTTTTGGACAATATCAAAAAGGCTATTTGTTATTAATGGTGATTAGTACCGGTGATGTGTCAGTCTACATGGCAATGGGTCAAATACCAATCTATTTATTATTGAAAAAAAAGAAAAGAAAAAAAAAAGAAAAGGAAAGTTGTTTCTCCTTTTAAAGATAGCATTGGTCATATTGTCAGATATTTATATATATATATATATATATATATATATATATATATGCTAATATTCATGACAAGTTTGCTTTAAATTATTTTGCTTAGTTTTCTCTCTGACCCCCATACGCCTGTCGTCTAGCCGCCGCCTTCTACTTTCTCTTCTTCATTTTTTGTTGAGAAGTGTAATGTGAAAAAGGTGTAATGTGTTGCTGTTTGTTTTTGGACTGTCCATGTAATGATTTTATGAGAGAGTGCTTTCAAATGTAAATTATGTAGACACCTGGCTAACCCATCCCAAAAGTTTAAACCAATGGGAAGTTGAGAAGTGGATCCAATTATTAGTCATTAACATTATTTCTTATAATGTTTATTTTATTTATAACAGATAAGAATATAAAATTTTTAATAAATTCAGTTCTTAAAAATTTAAACTAATAAAAAAAAATTATTTCAATTGGTGATTTATATTATTTTCAACAGCCGACTCATAAAAGTATCCTCTAGTGACAAGCTCGTTTAGATTCTCTTTATATGATTTCATGGGTAGATATACCACTTCCATCATATTCTTTTTTCTGACCAAAAACATATTCCCACTAATTAAATTTTACTCCTAATACAATATTACTAAATTCTACTCCTATTACTTGTAATTTTTTTTCTTTAAATACTTAGAAAATAAATATATATGCTATACACTACAGGATGGTGTAAAAATTTTGTGATTAAAAATAGCTTCTTCTTCTTCTTCTTCTTCTTTTTTTTTTTTTTTAATCATTTTTAGTTTTGCATTTCATGATTTGAGAGAGAGAAAGTGTCATTTTAGTTTATTATTATATCAAATAATAAAATATATCTCAAACTCAGGGCTCTGCAGCTACCTGGTCATTAGAAATCAATTATTTAGCCATTATTAATTATTAATTAAATTTTGTCCACCAGCTGAGCGTGTGAAACATGCAATATGTCTGTGGTCTCTATCTAATACAACTGCAGTTGGTCCAAAATAAACTATTAATTGATTTAATTACTTGTATTATAATGGATTGTGACATGCATTAAGGGAATAATCATTAATCAAATGTGTGGTAAGGTAAATGCATTATATATATATATATGTATAAAGTTATATGCTTTAATTTGCCTTTATTGTCCCACTATTACATTAACTATTCTGATAGAAGTGAACCAGGAATTGAAGAGGGACTGAAACCAGCGGGTTTCAAGAGCCTTATTCAGTATTGATTAAAGCTTCTCTTCAAAGAGAGAAAGAGTTCACAGAGCAAGTAAAATTCAGTATGTCTAAACTAATTCAGTCAAACCAAACGATGTCGTTTAGGATATTATATACTATAACATTAAGCAAATATCAATTAACAGGGATTTAACGCATACGCAATGTCAGCTAGGAAGTTGACTAAACATGTGGACCAATGAGCTATGTTGGGAAGTTTCTCTCATTAAGGACGAAAGTGTGTTAGATTTGTCATTTAATTAAGTGATAAGCACATTATTTAATTTTAAATAATAATAAAGTAGTCATGTTTAATTATTACATGCTAAAATTATTGTTAGTAGCACTATCATAGTTATGATATTGTTTCTATATTTGTTGTCGCTTTCTATTATTCCCTTCACTACTTTTCTCTATTACATTATTAATTTGTAACATACGAGAAAATTTGGTGGGATTAATTAACCTCATTCGTTGTTCTAGCTACTACATCCACAGCCAAAGTTTCATGATGTTTTGAAAGGGCAAAAAGGTGAAAAATTATATATATATATATATATATAAACATTCTCCTATACTATATCGCTCATATATCTTATTAATAATGTGGAGTATTTTAAAGTGGAGTTAAAAAAATAATTTATATATAATTAAGGCATTTATATATACTGCATTTAATTGGATTTAATACAATCATTACCCTTATATATTTTGTAGAATATAAACGTTTATATATATAAGGCTTGTTTGGTATGTAAGATAGAAAAATATAAAATAGAAAAAGAATTTAAAAAAAACTGAATCAAATATATAAAAAAGAAATATGAGATTTCTTTTCCTATCTCATCCTATCTTTTTTCAAGTACCAAACACATCCATAAGGGAAAATGTTATAACCAAGGCTTATTTATGTGAAACAAAAAAAAAACTTTGTTAAGGAAGTTTTTTTATTAAAAAAATCTCTAGCCTACCCTTTAGTTAGAGAACCAATAGTATTAACAACTTAGACGAATAAGTTACTTCAATGAATAATCAATCATGAAATTCCAAAGATTTATCAAAAAAAAATCATGAAATTCCAAAGACAAAAGCATACAGCTATTTGACAATGAAAGTGCCTTGCTAGCTCTATACGCTGTAGCCCTAAAGGATCCTCAATTAGCTTTTCCTTCAAGACACGTTAGCTCTAGCTACTTAATTATATAGCTGTATGTGCCCAACATATATCATATATACGTACCTTTCAATACACATACATATATACACAAACCTCCTAAATTTACTACAACACATTTATATATATATATATATATATATATATCAACCTCCTAAATTTACGACAACGTATATTGAATGGAAAGGAAAAATTAAAGAAGGTTCTGTGCTTGATATTTATATCTATACACATTGGACAACAGCCGTTTAGATGTCTTAATCAAGATTAGAGAGGTGGGTCCAACTCTCTCCATCATAACAATTGGACCTTGATGATTATCATCAGCCATACAACTCTAAATTTTTTCAAAATTTTGATTCTCTAACAGACAGGGTGAAGTGGGAAGGCCTGGGTGGTTTTGTAAAAATATAGGACTTTGGATAGAAAAGGACATACTTTCATAGCTGGACTTTGGCAATATTGTAGTCGCTCAGGTTTCATCAATTTCACATTCTCATGCACTTGGAGTGTGGCATAGTAAAAAGGAAGTCGACCGTTCTATCATATTCACTTGTGAAAATTATTATTTGAGTCTTGGTAAACTCTATTATTGCCTCAGGTATACTCAATCTTGTTTAATACGGCAGATGAGGGGGAATCTGTTAAGGGTGTAGGCCAGCTTCTCTAAATTTTAAAAATATTATAAAATTATAATAGTAAGACACTAATAGAATTCTGAATTAATGATGCCCTTTTTATTTAAAAAAAAAAAAAAAAAAGAGCTTCACATTCTCATTCATTGTTCCATAAATTTTGCACCAGATGGTAGGAAAAAAGATAAATTTTTAATTTTAATTATAATGGTCCCATAAATAAATAAATAAATTATATGTTTGGAAGTGTATATGTATATATGTATATTAAATAGGTCAAAACAAAAGTAGAAGTGAACATTAATATCTTTAAGAAGGCCTCCATACATCACAAGCTTTAAATGTTCTTTTTTTTTTCTTTTTTTCTTTTTTTTCTTTTTAACTGATCAAGGAGTTTAAAACATCCCTAGCTACCAAGTCTAAGATTCCTCCTCACCAATACAACAATATAAATTTATTACATCCTATTAGAATTGATGAATTGAAAATAAAAGTTGCTTTTTCAAATGAATGAAAGTTGTTCCACCAATTAGAAGGCAGTTAAAATTTATTAATGTTACAAAAAAAAAAAATTCTTTAAAAATAAGAAGCATTATATATATTATATACACAAACACATATAAGAATAGAATTATGCCATTAAGTAAGAATCTTCTGCCTAAATGTGTCTTCTATCTAATGTAACAAGCAATGATTCTATGTATATATATATATATATATATATATATATATATATATATATGTGTGTGTGTGTGTGTGTTTGTGTGAAATTAATGTTCACTAACTTATAAATAAAAAACTTTTTAGTAAAATATAAATAAAAAATAAACAAACAAACTTCAAACAGATGACTTGCATTTAGATGTTTCAGTGTTAACTAGTTAAATAAAATTTTGACAGGTAAATACAACTTTTCAATACTATGAAATTAAACATAAAATTGAATATCAATGAATATGGTAAGGACAAGATGACCATTACCACCACGTAAGCCGTATTTTGCAACTTACTTAGTATACAATGAAATTTTAATTAATTACAGAGATAATTAAGGTTTAAATAAGAGTGGAAGTAAAACTAATTAATAAGAATTATGTGCCGTATTATTAACTATATGAATTGAGCATTTGTGTGGTATATATAGGACAGCCCTATCAATCAAGGACCATTTACTTAATAATTAACTATATATCTCTACTTTACTAGAAAATTAAAATCTAAATAGAAGTTTACCTTGTCAAGAAGGAAATTAAGAAGAAGAAAATAAAAACCATAATCTAAATGTCTTATTAAAACCCATTTTATCATCTATCAATTTTAACCCTAAACATTAAAAAAGTCAATCATAATTAATGGTTGGATTCTAAATTAGTATATTTGTTGTCTTCTTCTTCTTTTATTATTATTATTATTATTTGGTTAGATTCACTCTCAGGAATTTTCAGCACAAAAAAAAACCATAAAGAATGAACAATTAGATAATTAAAAACTAAAAAAAAAAAGAAGAAGAAAAAGAAGAAGGAAGTTTAATCTGCCAATCAGATAAGATTTTGTCTTCACCAAAAACAACATTTTATGCATTATGAAAACAGCCAAAAGACAAACTCCAAAGAAATAAAGATAAACTCCAAAGCCTGAGTTATCTTGTGACTCTCATTAATTACTTTGATTAAAAAAAAAGAAAAAAGACAATATGAACCCTAGAAAGCAATAATAACTCAGATACCATATGACCCATCTGCCAAAAAATTCGATATTAATGCAAATTTTAAAACATATATTCTTAATATAAAAAATAACAACAATAATATATTCTCAATACATTATATATAAATACACACCATAAATGATTGATGGTCCCGAGAATGCTTTATTCTTCCATACCACAACCCGTTGTCATCCACCCCCAAAAATTTATTTAAAAAATATTTCACAAAACTAAAAGAAAGGGTCCTACTTACCCTTATCATACCCTAGACAAAATCATTGTAACACACAAAAAAAACTCCAAAATTTTTTTTATTAAAACTCACAAAATAAAATTAAATGAAAAACCACCTCCGAATGCCCAAACAAAAGCTTCCAGCTTTCAAAGTGTTAGCTAAGCTGGCACCAGCTCTTGCCAATAGCTCCTCCAGTTAATTGCTCACGCGTCCCCCACCTCCCCCATTACTTGTCTTTATGCACCCGACCCTCTCTCTCTCTACATATATATATATAGCTACTTCCTCTTAAACCCTACTCACAAGCAAATTCAAAAAACTCTCTCTCTTATCTCGTTCTCATTCTAATCAACCTCTTCCAAAATGGGTTCTTATTCAAATGGGTTTTTGGTTGGTTTTCTAGTGGTGTTTAGCTCATTGATTGTAGGCTCTTATGGTGGTGGTAATTTCTACCAAGACTTTGATTTAACATGGGGTGAAAATAGAGCTAAGATATTCAAAGGTGGCCAGCTACTTTCATTGTCTTTAGATAGGGTTTCTGGGTCTGGTTTTCAATCCAAGAAAGAGTACCTCTTTGGTAGGATTGATATGCAGCTCAAACTTGTTGCTGGCAACTCTGCTGGCACTGTCACTGCCTACTATGTATGTCATTTTATTTACATTAATCTTTTTATTTTTATTTTAAGCTTTGAATATATTAATTAGTAACCATGCTATATATTTCGAAATTATGAAAATAGAATGATTGATGATGGGCTAGTTTGAGATATCTTTGAATCTTTTTTTTCCATGCATAGTGAAAATTAAAAGTTTTGAAAGTCATCAACTTTCTTTTGTCTCTGAATAATCAGTCACTATACGTTCACGAGGGTACGCAATTAGCACCCCACAAAAGAATATCAGCATTTTGACATGTTTCTAACTTTAAATATTCCACAACCCAAAAAAAAAAAATCATTTTTATTTCAATTTCTCTGAAATATCATTCTTGGGTCCCACATGAAAAGAAGTGAAAAATAATGATAAATTATAATTCAAAACTGTTGACTATTGTATATTTGACTTTGTGATTTACCATAGACAATGGCACTAAAAACTTGATTATCTAATATATTTATAGCAAGAAAATCTTATTGATTTTTATCAAAAAGAAAATCTTATTGATCTTCTTTTATTATTAGTATTAATATTATTATTTTGCAGCTGTCTTCTCAAGGGCCCACACATGATGAAATTGACTATGAGTTCTTGGGAAATGTGAGCGGTCAGCCTTATATATTACATACCAATGTGTTCACTAAAGGCCAAGGAAACAGAGAACAACAATTCTATTTATGGTTTGACCCAACCAGAAATTTCCACACTTACTCGATCATCTGGAAGCCCCAACACATCATGTAAGAAACCAAAAAACCTACCCAATTTCTCTTTTATTATTATCAAAATGGTCCTTTTACTTCCCAGTAATTATGCTAATAACACTTTTTTTTTTTTTTTCAGCTTCTTGGTTGACAATACTCCAATTAGAGTATTCAAAAACGCTGAGTCAATTGGTGTTCCATTCCCTAAGAACCAACCAATGAGGATCTACTCTAGCCTATGGAATGCTGATGATTGGGCAACAAGAGGTGGATTGGTGAAAACTGATTGGTCAAAAGCACCCTTTACAGCATACTACAGAAATTTCAATGTACTGGATAGCAGAGCTTCAAGCTCATTCTCTGATGCTGCTTGGCAGACCAATGAGCTTGATGCACCTGGCAGGAGAAGACTGAGATGGGTTCAGAAATATTTCATGATTTACAACTATTGCACTGATTTAAAACGCTTCCCAAATGGCGTTCCTCCTGAGTGCAAACCCTCGAGATTTCTTTAGGAAAAAATCTCTCTCGGAGTCTTTTTCTGTAATATAAAAAAACCCAATGCGGGTTTGGGTGGAGATTCTTTGTTTTCCTTCTATCTGTGCATAAAGGTTCGGTCTTGCTTAGCTTGATGATATTTGGGAGGTCAAATAAATTTTATGTTCGTTTTTCTGCTTCTATGCAGCAGCAGGAATAATCTTTACTTTGTTAGTTCTGTAATTTTCATCATGTACTTTTGATGTTATTAATATGTTAATTCTCTATTTTATCTACTTTATTATTAATATTATTTTTATCCATGCAGTTCCCATTTTGTTCTTTCTGTGCTGAAAAATTGGCGATATCTTTGTGGAATGAGTATATGTTTTCTGCTTCCTTTAGCTTCTGATGACCAAACTTTAAACCTCCACTATATTAGCAAAGAAAAAGTAAACAAAAACTCCATACCTTCATAGCATACTTTTTTTTTTTTGGATGACTTGAATTTCAACTTTTTATATAAATTAAATAGTGAAGCTGTAAACTTTAGACTGTATTTGTAATAATTATAAACTCAGTTGGTCCCAAGTTAAAAAGTCTCATAACCAAAGCAATTATGAGATTCCAAGTGCCGGTGCAATCAGACTGTCAAAGTTTTAATAAGTTATTATGATAGGAGCTTTACTTTTGAAAACAAAAATTAGTTGCTTGATTCTGCATGTAGTGTAGCATAAGCAAAGCATTTCTCGCTTCTTCTTTTTCTTTCTTTTTTTTTTTCTTTTTTTTTAAATGAAAAAAATTCAATTAGCATATACTTATTGCCTTTTACAATAAACCTGTGCTCCCAATCCCACTATTGCAGATTCAACAATGATACATTTATGCAAACTCAAATGTGTACAAATTTTGGCTTCAAAACTGCAGCCAAAGTCTCCGCGTGTAAACAGAACATAATGGATGAAAATTCTCTATGGAAATTGTCATTGTTACCTCAGTTTCTCATGCTTCAAATACTAGTCGTTGCTTGGAAAATTTGCTCTTGAATTGACTTCAACACAGTTAGCAAATCTAACTCTCGGTCGTTCCAAGCGCTGTTAGGATATAGGAAATTATTAGGTGGGAAGGACTAAACTATGTTAATTTCTAATATGGTTGAAGAAAAAAAAAAAAAAAAAGGAAGAGCCTCACAATAGTCACCATTCCTTTAAAAGATTTGATTGACCCTTACCGTGATTCTGCAGTGTAAGTCAAGATCATTATTCATTTGGGTAAGACGGATTCTTGCTTGTTCCTCTGCTTCAGACGCTTTGTTGCAAGCCTTTTTCACCTAATAAAAATAGAGAGTGAATTTCAGAAATCCAATTCGAAGAACATAATGAAGTGCAGGACTCTTTTGATGAATCTGTGACAATAAACCTAAAGCAGTAAACCATTTACTGATCCTAACTACATAAGCATTATCAGCAGAAAAGATATTGGTTTCTTCATGAAATTTTTTTTCATAGGTTAAAGTGCTACTCCTACAAAGCAAGGAGCTACAATAGTTGAACTTGGAATTTAGTGAAATACAAAAGGTATTCAATTGCAGATCAAACCTCCACAATAGAAATCTATTCCACAAGTCTCTTTTAGATGCACTGGAAATCATATGTTTGGCATTCCCATAATCATTATTAAAATTTTCTTGGTTTACATATAGTATATAGCAGGTAATCAAGGCAATGAAAAGCATAAGGCAAAAAGAAAATGAGCTACTCAGACATATTTAACTACAATAAAACCATAGCCAATTAGTTTAAACAGCAACAGGAAGAAAATTTCATAACCTCAGGTTCTGCCCATGGAGGACTCACCTGATTGACATGGACAACAAAGTGATCATTGGCGCCAGCGTCAGATTTTTCGAATATAGCACGGAGATGTGACAGTTCCTTGATCAAATCTAACGCCACTTCTTTGGCATCTTCCATCTGATTTCTAGAGAATTCAAATGCTCTTTCTGCATGCAGTCTAAAGGAAGCACAGTTTAAACAAGTGCAGAGCCCTCTGCATCCTCGTGGAATTCTTTTTAGTATCCCCTTTTTTAGGCCAACATCATGAAGTCCTGAAGAAATTGGGGTTTCATGTGGGGATGAATTCTGATAGAACCTATCTACTTTAGTATCCTTCACATTATCAGAAGATTCCATAACTGATCTTGACGACTCCCCTTCAGTGTACACGTACAAATGATCAGAGAGTGACATCGCACATTCTTCTCTGGATGAAGCTTCACAATTGATAGAATGACATGAAGGGACTGATAGATCTGGTCCTTGTACTGACCTTGAAATGTCAGTGAATGCTTCAAACTCAGAGGCTTTATCTGCTAGCTGTTCCTTTCCTGAATCAAAAGACATTTGGAGTTCAGTACTGTGTTCAGGAGATACTGTGCTTGGCTCCTTATCATTAGACGAATCATTGGCAGAAGTTAGTGAAGCTGTCAGTAGAATACCAGAATCACAAGTTTGATTCTCTGTATGCAACCCAGAATCAATTGATTTATCTAAAGGAATTTCCCAATCATTAGAACCAAACATTGGTGAGACTAGCTTTTGTTCCAAAACCTTCTCAGGCTTCAGGTAACTACCATTTACCGAAACACCTAAAAAAGCAGAAATGAGAATGGTTAGCCTTCTCATATGAAACCTCAAGTTAAATGAATTATTGACTGTCAGAAATTATAGGAATGAGCCAGAAGATGGCAGAGAATTTACTAGGGTTATCTTTTGCAATATCTGTAAGAAATGGAAGCAATCTCCTGTAGTTGAACGAGCCTGGTGTTTTGAATACCTTCATTCTTGAAAGTGGATTCAAGACCTAGTTTTGCATCAGAACTTACATTAGCTGATAAAAAACACTAGGAAGCCACATTATTAACCTCTTACAGATACAAAAATGTCTAAAAATGGTGTCTAACTTGAAATTAATCATTCTGTCAGTGAAATATTATTCGTTAAAATAAACTACAACGGAGCAGTTCAAAAGTTTTACCATTTTGCATTTCTTACTATCAGCCAACGAAGAATTTCTGTGATGAAGTCCATCCAATGACTTCCCAAGACCATCGTCTCTTTTCTGCAGGACATATTCTCCTCTATCAACTCCATTTTCTTCTATGTCTCGTTTATCAAAGATCTCAGCATCTGGTGGTGTCATCTGGATGGATTCTTCATTTGGATCATCTATTTGATGCAGAACCTCACTTTCATCTCCACTTCTCTGCTCCAATTGATTAAACTTCTGAATTTTGCTACAATATTCTATATCAAAATTTTTCATCCCTTCAAAAAGTGACTGCTTTGAATTGTCTGAGTACTGAACTAGTTCATTATCTTTATGCAAATGACCATCATCCATTATGGAAGATGAACTGATACTTCGAAGCTGTCCATTTTGAACCTCAGCGTCCTTCTTGTCATTCTTCACTGGCTTGGTGTCATCAGTACTTACACTAATTATATTATCTTCCACAATCTGCAAATCCTCCACAATAACAGAAACACAACTGTCCAAGTTGGTTAATTTCTGTTCTTTGCAAGAAAATTTCACATCCAAAATTTCATTCTGTTCATTCACAGGTGGCTTTGACCAGCAATTATCAACCACCATTCCAGATGGTGATTCAGTGATGTTCTTAGAAGTTAAAATAAGCTCTTCACCACTAGATGACTCATCGAAAGAATCCACTACCATCTTTGTCTCAGCATCAGAATGACTAGTATGGCATTCCGTCAAATCTATGTCCCTATTAATTCTCTCTATAGAAGCTTCTTCGCATTGAGAAGGCAATCCAGCCTGAAGTTTCTTTCCCATCAAACCATTGTAAAGACTTGAATGCTTGTCAATTTTGAGTGTACCTATAGAAATTGAGTATTAAACTATTAGCCCCAAAAAATGTTTTCTTAATTGAAATAGCTTATATTAACAAACAAGGAAACAAAAGGTGGAGTGTAAAGTAGTCACATAAATTGTTCTCTTCCATGTCCATCAGATATGGAAGCAATCTTCTATAGCTCACTGATCCAGGGTCTTGAATATCTTCCTACACGGTCTAAGAACCTGTTCTCAAAATTAAAAACCCCATACCATGCATAATTAAAAACAGCAAAAACATACAATGCTAATATATGAGAGAATCTTTAAAATTTCTACCACATCATTCACAAATTTATGCAAAAACCAAAGAAGTTGCAAAATAAGTTTAAAACCACAGCATAATATTATATTAAAAGAAAACTAATAAATCATATGTAAAGTTGAAAACTTTGTAGACTGGAGAGTATATTACAAATTTGTTCTTGGAACCAGAGAAAATTTTCTGAACACCATCCTGGGCATTTCCATTGGAAGGCTTTTCCGTGACACTTTCCATTGTGTTTCCACAATTTTCAATAACCGAATCATCAGGTTTTTCCGGCGTTGTCTGTGAACATTTCTCAACCGAATTGTCAATTCCCTTCGGATTCCCATTTCCATCATCACCACCGCTATGCTCCAAAGCACACAATCCGTTGATCTCTCCGAGCAAACCCAATCTTGGATCGGAATCATTCAAAAACTGGGTTTCAGACGAAAAACCCAGATTTATTTTCTCAGTAATTTCACTCTCAGCACCTTTTTTTCCATCCATATTTCGGCCATCGAAGGAAAACCCATCACCGAATCTCTCGGTCCTACCTTTCTTTGATGCCTTTCCATCATCCTCCGCTTCATCGCAACCAATCTCGACGCCAAATTCTTGATCAGTGATGGTCTTTGATGGCTCAGATTTAGAGGAGAAGACTCGTCGGGTGCGAAGATCCTTAATTGGTGTATTCAAGAACACATTGTCGTGGTTCAACGTCTCTGGATTCGGATTTCCTGACCTGGGTCTTTTGCAAAGCGACTTAGAGCTTTGAATCTCGAAAGCTCGATTCATTGGGCGAGTGGGATCGGGTCGGGCACGGCCGGAGCGGTTACGGTGGAGGCGAAACTGAGATTTGCTTCTGGTAGAGATGCCCAAAAAGGGATGGGAAAGTGAGGAAGAAGAAGAAAGCTGCTTTCGTTTCTTCGAGACAAACATTCTTCCGTCGCTGTGGCGGAGAGAAGAGAAGGAGGGTTTGGACTTGAAAATAGCTTTAGAGAGGGAAATGGCGCTGCAGGGAATTTGGAGCATGACCTAGTTCGTGGCGGGAAATCTATGGCGGTTTGGCGGGAAAAGGTCTATGATACGGGTCGGGTCAAGTTTTACCCGATAGATTTTATTGGGTTTGGCTCCATTCAATTAGATATCAAAGGCCCAATAAACATGCATGCTGCACGTCTAATAATACTTTATTATTATTATTATTATTGAATGAAAAGTATTTCATTCAACTTTTTATGTACTAAATATTTTTATCAAAAAAAAAAAATTATTTGCTAAATTAGTTGATCAAGAAATTTAGGTTTTATGTTAAAAAAAAAAAAGATTTTAACGGGGAATCATGCAAAACTAAATACGACTTAGTTAATGAAGAAATTTCGATTTTAAGTTTTTTTAAAAAAAATATTTTAACGGGAATCATGCAAAAATCAAATACGACTCGGTGTAAATCAATGAAAAACGTGTTGTATCTATTAGCATCTAAAATTTGATAAACAAATTGTAATATTGTCCATTAAAAAAAAAATTGAACAAGAAAGTAGATAATGAAGCAGAGACTATAAATTGTTTTGTGTTGTTCTAACTTTACATAATATCCAAATTAGATGTTTGTTATCAACATGTCTTTACGGGTTTGTAATTCATTTCTAAGTGCTATTAATGCATGTCTATGGGATACCAATGCGTGTCTTTTAAGTTTTCAACAAGTCTATATAAGATTTCGATGTATCTCTATGGACTGATATTTATGTCCTTCCAATGTATCTTTAAAGACTTTTAACATGTCTCTATGGGCTTCCAGTAAATTTCTACAAGTGTGATACACGTCTCTATAGGCTTGCAACATATCTCGATGGGCTTTCAATTCATTTATAAAGGCTATTCATGCATCTCTAGAGGGTTGCAAAGCATCTTTACAGGCTATCAACTCGTGTTTACGGGCTTTCAATGCATCTTAACATGCTTCTAAAGCTTCTTTTAAGGTCTTTGAACATGTTTTTATGGACTTCTAACGTGTTTGTATGAGCTATCAATGCATATCTACATGCTTCCAACACATCTTTACTATCTTATAATGCATCTTTATGGGCTTCCAACTCATTTTTATGAGCTTTTAACAAGTCTTTATAGGCCTTCAACGCCTCTCTAAGGGCTTCCTCCAATGCATCTTTATAGGCTTACAACTCTTCTCTACATGCTTGCATACGAGCTTCTAGCACTTCTTTATGAGCTTCCCACACATCTCAACAGGCTTCTACTGCGTCTCAATAGGATTATAATGTGTCTTTACGGGCATGAAACATGTCTCTATGGGCGTCTAATGCATCTCTACAAGCATGGGTTGCATCTCTTTGATCTTCCACTTCATTTCTATAGGCTTTTCAGGCATCTCTACGGGCTTTCAAACTGTCTTTACGAGCTTCCAACACATTTTATAAGTTTGCAATGTCTCTATGGGCTTGCAATGCATCTTTACGGTCTATTAACTCTTGTTTATGGGTTTGTAATGCAACTTTACGGGCTTCTAGTAAGTCTCGACAAGATTCCAATACAGCTTTACGAGCTTTTAGCATGGCTCTACCTGCTACAAAAGCGTGTCTACAGGCTTCTAACGCATCTATATGGGATTTCCATCATAGCTCTACAACTTTGCGATGCATCTGTAAGGGCTTTTAACGAGTCTTTACGGCCTTCTAATGCGTCTTTACTAGCTTCTAACTTGTCTCTGTGGATTTGCAACGAATCTTTGCGGGTTTCCAAGTGTGAGTCTCTATAAGCTTTTCAAATGCATTTCTACAAATTTACAATGCATCTTAATGGCCTTACAACATAGGGTAATGGCAATGGATGAGGCGTGGTTGAGGTGGCTCTCCTCGGACTCCAAATTGTTAGGAATTTTCATGGCTCATCTCTACCTCGATCACAATTTATAGGGAGGCGAGGTGAAGCGTAGTTGGATTAGCCATTTGGAAAACATAATAATAAAATAAAATCTCATCCTCTGTGAGCTTATGGGATTCTCGCATGCTCTGTTTTTAATATTAATATAATTATATTTAAAATAAAAATATATAAATGTAAAATAATCTTTATTATATGTAATATTTTTTAAAAAAACTATAAATAACTAATATAAGTGTATATATTTTTATAATATAAAACATTAAAAATATGATATAAATTAAATATATAAAAGATACATCGTGTAAATTTTTTGGATCAGAATTGAAAGATAACATGAATAAGAATTTGTTTAATTAAATTACTTTCCTTATCAATTTTGTTAAGCAAAATTTTTAACTTGTATATATTTTACTAATATGAGCAATCAATTTGGATATTACTTGGTCAATTTTAATAAATTTTAGAATATTAGTCAATTTTAATAAATTTTAGAATGAGACAATTGGGTACTCATATTATATTATGTTATTACATCGGGGAAAAAATTTGAAGTTTAAGAGAATAATTTATAATTTTCTCAGAAAAAAAATTAAAACCAAACAAAAGTGTGACACTCAATTGAGCATTTACCATACAAAATTGGATTGGATTGTTTTATAACATGAGCTACCTATACTTTTTATGCATTGTTAGATTAGAAATTATCAAATAAAATTGAGATATGATGAAATCATGTCCATCAATTTCAAAAAGTGTTACATTTTTTTTAACAAAACTCAGATCAAGATGATCCAAAGCACATAAAATGTTGAAGAAGAAATGAAATAGTATTATCATATAATATTTTAGTCAGCTCTATTATGATTTTTCGATACATTACAAATTTAAATTTCAGAGAAAATTTTTATAAAGATCTTTAATGAAAATTGTTTATAAACTTTTAGAATAATATTCAATGCTAAATGTTTATAAATAGATGGCTAGATCAGTATATATTATTTTTATTTTAGTAATTGATGGTTTAATAAACAAAATTTCAACCCTTTACAAGCATATACAATTACTACTAGTGACTATAATATCTACAAGTGAGGAGAATCTGTGGTTAAATTTTATCTAGAAATTTTTGTGCTTTGGTCAAGAATAACAAAAAAAATAAAATTACAAATATACCCTATATATTTTGCCAAATATTTGTAAATCTAATTTCTTTATAGAAATTACATATACTTTCCTTCGATATACAAATTACATATACCTTCCTTCGATTTTTTATTTTGTGGACAGTGTTAAATTTATTGTATTAAAAGACTGTTAGGGGTGATGTTTTACAAAAATGTTTTGTAAAATCAAAATAGAAAATTATTTTTTATATTATAAGAATTTAAAAATATATTTGCTTGGTAGGTTTAATGAAATATCAGTTTTATTTATATATTAAAACTTTATAACATATATATATATATATATATATATTTTAAAAAACTGTAAAATATTTCTTTATCGTTTTCAAAATTGTTGAGGAATTTTAAATTTGTATCTAATATTTTTTAAAAAATATTTCCTAAAAATAGCTAACTGGACATGTTTTATATGAATCTTAAATTTATAAAGTAACACTAAACACACTCTTATACTCTTATTATAAAAATTTAGACTTTCCTAACAAAAATATCCTTCACTAGTTTATAAATTATTAAAATATAATTTTTAGTTAAAATCACCATCAAATGGACTGCAGTACTTATAAATCAGCATCATACAACTATTGACAAACTTTCAACATAATCACTTTTTATTAGAAGATCTTAAAGAAACTACTATTATTAGCTTCTTTGGTGTTTTTTCTTTTTCTTTTTGCTTTAGCTATTTGTAAAAATAATAAAAATATTATTTAACTATTTAAAAAAAATAAAAGTAACGAACAAAAAATAAAATTTTAAATTGATGCAATTTGCAATGAGTTCATTCTAAACTATGAGAGATACAAAAATGAGATTTAAATTGGGTTATAAATTTTCTAATTTTATACAGTATTCATTATGAACCGACTGGTTCCCTCCAGTGAATTGGACTTCTAGAAGAAGTGGTTAATTAAATATACAATGGTGAATATGCTTCTTTGAAAGTTTCAATTCAAATTGTAAGTAATTGGAATTTTTCTGGCTCTTCGTATCAATATATTTATATAAATATATATATATATATATATATATATATATATATATATATCTCTTGCTAATTAACCACTGGAAATTTAAGGATATTTTAATTAGAAAATTGTGAGTATAGTTTAATTTATTTAATGTCTCTGGCTTTATTACTTACTGAAACCCACTGCAAAATATTAACATCTTTGTCCTTTTAATTAAATGCAATTTAGTTATTCTAGTTTAAAAAAAAATGCCAATTAATTTATTAGCTCAAGCTAATTTATAAATAGATAGGACACAATCAATAATAATGGCCCAAGTATTGAATCTACACTAATATTTTATATCCTACTAATTGAACCGAAAATTACGCTAAATAATAATTATTTTTAATTTTAGTCTAATCAATACATGACTAGGAAAATGATCAAAATGACAGCCGTATAAAACAAGCAAAATGCAAACAAGACTGAAACTGTACACTTAAGCCAATCATCTTCATTATTAGCTATTTCCAAAAACAAAACAGATTAATATTTTGTTTAAATATATATCTTTGAAATTCTGGGAATTGTTGCAGATATCTACGCGAAGCAAACAAAAACAATAATGGCAAAAGAAAATTTTGTAAAATGGCTGCTGTCAGAGTGACATGACCCTTTTGGGCAAGATTCCAATTAATGAACAATTCGTCATCGCAAACGTCAGTAACTTTGGCACATGATTCCAAACCATTATTAAATTAGATTTATATTTTATTTTACTCTTTTCACTAAAGGATGTTTTTCAACTGATGGTAATGTATTAATTGAATATTATTTAAAGGGTTAATTATATTTGTTATGATCCTATATTTTTAATTTAAATAATTATAATTTTTATATTTTTAAATAAAATTAAATAAATTTTTTTGATAAAATTTTCAATCTGACAGATATAAATTTTTATTATTTAAATAAATATTTAAATAAATTTTTTTATTATTTTTAACTAAAAAGATGAATAGTAGGATAATTTTTTAAAAAATAATAAAATTTATTTTACTTAAATATTTATTTAAACTCTAACACGATATAATCAGTTAATTTTAATAAAAAAATTTAATAAAAAAATTTATTTAATCTTATTAAAAAATATAAAAATTATAATTATTTAAATTTTAAAAAATAAAAATTATATTGACAAAACACTCAAAATAAAAATATAATTAATCTTATTTAAATTCACTTGTTATCTACTAAATTATATTAGTCGAAAATAAAATTGGAATAAAAATTCAACAAAAAGACAAGTAAAATACAAAAACGCGCACGCATATGTATTACTTTTACCGAAGCAGCCTACCACTTTCTCTTTGTTTTTGTGTAGATGAACTCTGATTTGGTTCTCTTAGATCAGCCTGTTAGGACTCTGTAATCCCCTTTGTGGGGTTTTGTGGGTTGCTAATGAAATCTCTTTTTACCAAAAAGCCTACCACTTTCTCGTACATCATAAAGGTCAGCCTATACAAAGAGAAAAATGTCGAACCTCACTTGCCTACTAAACTTGAGCCACAAGGTTGAAATAGCGTCCTTTTTTCCCCCCTTAAATTTAAGTTTGACCTATTCAACATGCATTTAATAAATAATATATATTTTACTAATAACTTTCACATAGCATGATAATTTTTAATATATGTTTCAAAAGACATTATAATTAGTAGTTATTGTAGTCACATGTTTAATTTTTCTTTTTATAATTTTCTAACCATACGAGTGTGATTTGTGAAGGGCATAGACTCTATCAATCAATTAATGTATAGTTAGGTTGGTTTGTATGTGTGTATATATATATGACCAATTGAGTGGAGAAGATTATTTCAAGCCCAAACACAAAACAATCAATCTAAGCTAATCCGCACGCACCCTCGCGCGCCACCGTCACAGTCATGGGGATAACCCGGCTCATTGTCATCACGTTCCCGGCACAGGGTCACATAAGCCCTGCCCTGCAATTAGCAAAGCGCCTCATTGGCCTTGGCTCCGAAGTCACCTTCGTCACTACTAACTTTGCCTATGGGAAAATGATGAAGTCCAAACCCAATTCCACCCCGAATGGATTGTCTTTTGTCCCCTTCTCCGATGGCTACGACGACGGGGTCAAGCCCGGCGATAGCACCGACAACTACCAGTTAGAGTTCCGCCGTGGCGGTTCTCAAGCTATCTCCGATCTCGTAGACTCCGGTGCCAAAGAAGGTCGTCCTTTTACCTTCATAGTTTACAGCTTAGGCCTCAATTGGGTCGTAGAGGTCGCCAATGAACTTAATCTTCCATCGGCGCTTCTTTGGGTTGAGCCAGCCACTGTCTTCCTTCTCTATTACTATTACTTCCACGGCTACGAGGACATCATCAAGAACAGTATCAGTAACACTTCATGTTCCATAGAGTTTCCAGGTCTGCCATCGGAGTTCGCTGGTCCCGACCTTCCCTCTTTCATGGACGCTACAAAACCCCATAGTACCAAAGCTATTGAAATATTCAAAGAACAGTTCGAAACCCACGATAAAGAAAGCAACCCGAAAGTGCTTGTAAACACCTTTGATGCGTTAGAGCCCGAGGCTTTAAGAGCAATAGGAGGTAAGTTCGATTTGATCGGAATCGGACCGTTAATTCCGTCTTCTTTCTTGGGTGGTAAAGACCCTTCTGATGAGATTTCATTTGGAGGTGATCTTTTCCAAGGTTCGGAAGATTGCATCCAATGGATGAACAACAAGAACAAAGAGTCAGTAATTTACGTATCCTTTGGAACTATATGCGTGCTGTCAAAGCCACAATTGGAGGAAATTGCAGGTGCGTTATTGGATTTTGGTCGACCTTTCTTGTGGGTAATTACCGAAAAGCAATACCCAGAAGGGAAGAAAGAAGAAGACGAACTGAGCTGCATAGAGGAATTGGCGAAGCTTGGGAAGATAGTTTCATGGTGTCCACAAAAGGGTGTCTTGTCACATCCTTCATTGGGTTGCTTTGTGACACATTGTGGTTGGAATTCGACGTTGGAGAGCTTGGTTTGTGGGGTTCCAATGGTGGCATTCCCACGGTGGATGGACCAAGGAAGCAATGCCAAATTGATAGAGGATGTTTGGAAGACAGGGGTGAGAGTGAAGGCAAACAATGAAGGGTTTGTTGAGAGAGATGAGATTAGGAGGTGTTTGAATTTGGTTATGGAAGACGGGGAAAATGGTGAAGAAATGAGAAGGAATGCTAAGAAATGGAAGGATTTGGGTAGTGAAGCTGTGAAGGAAGGTGGGTCTTCCGAGAAGAATTTCAAGGCCTTTGCGAATGGCATAATTGCTTAGAAATGTCATTTTGTTATTTTTTTTTCTAGAAAAAAATAACTGTAATTAGATCAATAAACATGCATGCGTGATCTCTTTCATGACTAGAATTTGTATAAAGTTTTGCATGTTCTCTTTAGTAATGTAAACAAGTCTTGTATCAAAATTGAATAATACTGCTATTTAGCATAATTATACAATTTCATATTCTATTTGGTAAGATATGAGTTTATGGGTGGCACCAATACTAAGGCCATGTAAGTATGGTCTCATCTATTTACATCTTAATATATAAGTGAATTTTAAAACTCCACAATTTATAGTAAAAGTATTATTCATAGATATGGGTTCATTTATTAATTTCTTATGCGGGAGTCATATTAGTAATAGAAAAACATTTGAAATCTCAAATTTTTAGTTAATTAAATCTTTCCCAAACCACATCACATTCTTTATAGGGTTGCTATATTATTAATTTGGTTTGTAGCATTGACTCATAGTGTGACATTTCATCGATTTGGAAAGGATTTGGGACCAAAAGTTTGATATGGCTGGCACCATTACTAATAAGTTGATAGATATACAATACACAGTGCAACCATGTACCTACCACCTATATATAAAATCCAACATATTATTTATTATTATGATCTTCCTGTCTGAAATGATTGATAATATGACTTAAATTCAGTACCAGAGAGGATCTTAACGTTAATGAAAAAAATAAATAAAAAGTTGGGGTGGTCCATTTATTTGATATTTTATTACATTTGCCCTTTTCTTTTCTAATGGCAAGTCAAATTGGCTGGTTCATGTCCAATCTATATAAATCTAAGTCATACTGACAGTGACAAAATTAACATAAACCCAAAGCACTTCAATTTTAAGTCAAAATCTATCATGTGCCTACTTTCTTATCTTAAAAACCTATCCGGACAATGACGTCTTATAATCCACGATCTGATGTATATTCATCCAAAACAAGGAATTGACATATCCACGATTTGATACATATTTTGGATAAATATATACTCCAATAGTCTTTGATATATCCACGATTTGTGAGTAAATATATCAAATGGTGGATTATTGGACTATTAAAAATACATACTCGGACCAAAAATAAAAGAGAAGAAAAAGCTATTTCGTGCCAAAAGCTGTTAGACAGAAGAGTCCCAATGTCCCAATTGAAGACAAGAAACTGTTCGTCACCCCAAACGTCACCTTTTTAGTTTGAGGATATTTTAATCCCTTGGTAAGCCTTGGCCACGCATATTCAGTTATCCAAACAGAACCGTCCGTTATTCCGCGGGCCCACTTTACTATGATACTGGCATGTGAATATATATAAATATATATGTGTGTATGTATTATGGAAACTGGCATGTGATATTATGACATCATCAGTGACTCAGCGCTCAGTGCATATCTATAAATTTGTCACTACCTGACCTCTGCACATTACAGTCCTTGCCAATTTTTTTTTTTTAGTATTATTTATTATAAATTTTATGCTTATGATATATATATATATTTAAAAATTTAATGTTATTATTTTATCAGTTAATATTTAAGTCATTTCCTTTTATATATAATTAATAATTATATCTACCCTTTTTACTTTAATGAAAATAATACTTTTACACCTTCTTATGTATTTGAATAAAAATAATAAACGCTTGAAAGCATAGCTCAGTAGAAGAAAAGTACCGTTTTATTATATTTGAGTGTGAGGGTGTGGCTCAGCCGAAGGAAGTCACTATTTTCATCATCGTGTTAGTTTAAAAATTGTTATTCTAAATTTTAACAAATTTTATTTGTGTGTCAGGTGCACTTAATTTGTCAATCATCGAGCAGAATTATTAGGAATGAACTATCAATAATGGAAGAACTATTGGAGGTGAACTTACCAATAGTGGAACTGTTGGGGTACTCCAAGAGATTATAAAACCAGATATCAACAGGCCCTAATTTCTAAAAGATTCCTGTACCAATGACTCCCGCCGAAATACTTTTTATTTATAAAAAAAAAAAAAAAAGTTTAATAGTCTCCTTTAATTATATTTGTGAATTTTACCTTTTTAAAATTTCTTAATAGTAGTATTGCAAGATACGGGAAGCTTAACCCAAATTTTCCACCATTTGTAAAATATAATTAAATAATAATAATTCATTTATTCACAATATTAATTGTCAAATGCCCATGAAAACTGAAGTTATAAAATAAATTAACCTTAGAGCTATAGCCAATTGTCAATTGTTGAGATTTCAATTGAATATGATATGAAATTTTAGAGTTTTTCAATTTTTCAGGTAGTCTTTTGAAAATCTCGAACAAGTAGATTAAGATCCAATTGGTTTTGTTTCAAGTCAGTGTCATATTAATTTTCAAAAACATAATTTAAGACTAGTCTTTGATTATTTCGATCCGCTTACATAGAGTATCTATATATTTCTAAAAATAATCTATCTAACAAGAAAAGTCAGCATAATAGAAAAATTGTGCATAAATTATTTATTAATATATAATGCATTGAGAATTACAAAACGTGAGTTTCTTTTCACTTAAAAGTAGAAAGAGATTGAAAAAGATATATTATTTGCTTTGCGTAATGGATAATTATCTAAATTCTCAGATACAGTTTTATTATCAAGATACAAATAAAATTAATAAAATTAAAACCCATAATTTTAAAGTGTAAACATCTTCTTCCTACCACTTAACCCACCCTTGGTTTTAAATTCTCACCGGTTAATTTGCGTTTAGATACGTAAAAATTTTGCCAACAAATGCTTGGGAAGCAACGTAAGACTGTCTCAAGCAGGTCCTTATCACATTCAAAGTGAAATAACATATAAAGTGGACTGCTAGAAGTCCCTATTAACACAATACAAAACACCCTCTTCCAATTGTTCGTCACCTCAAACGTCACCTTCCTTACTGCAATTTCCATTATTTAAACCCTTCATCATCATCTTCACCATGCAAATCCAAGAACCACACTAACATCTTCCTTCTCTCCCACCACCCCATGCTCCATCACACGCCCCTTGACGTCCGAAAACCATAGAACCATCGAACTTCGCCTGGTCAATGGCAAAACCCCGGTTCCTCCTCGTCACATATCCAGCACAAGGTCACCTAAACCCTACCCTACAGTTTGCAAGACGACTCATCGCCATTGGTGCAGACGTCACCTTCGTCACTACCGTCTTCGCCTATTCCCGTATGGGCTGGGGGAAAGCTTCCATCCCCGGAGGTTTATCTATCGCAACTTATTCCGATGGCTATGACGTGGGGTTCAAGTCCGGCACCGATGACCTTGGGCACTACTTATCAGAGATGCGCCGTCGCGGTTCCCAAGCTCTCTCCGATCAAATTGTGTCTGCCGAAAACGATGGCAGACCATATACTTGCATGGTCTACACCGTACTTCTTTCATGGCCACCATTGGTTGCGCATGAATTTCACCTTCCGTCGGCGTTGCTTTGGATTCAACCAACAACTGTGTTTGATATCTACTACTATTATTTCAATGGCTATGGCGACATGATGACGGAGAACAGTATTAGCGACGATCCTTTGTGTTCGATAGAATTACCCGGACTGCCATTGCAGCTCACAAGCCGTGACCTTCCTTCTTTCGTCAATGCCTCGAATACTTACAGTTTCGCCATCCCACTGCTCAAAGAACAGTTCGAAATTCTCAATGAAGAAAGCAACCCAAAAGTTCTAGCAAACACCTTTGATGATTTAGAGCCCGACGCAGTAACAGCAATTGGAGGTAAGTTCGATGTGATCGGAATCGGACCGTTGATTCCGTCTGCTTTCTTGGATGGGAAAGACCCTTCTGATACTTCATATGGAGTAGATCTTTTCCAACGCTCAAAGGATTATAAGGAATGGTTGAACTCAAATCCAAAAAGATCAGTCATTTACGTGTCGTTTGGGAGTCTGTGTGTTTTGTCAAAGAGACAAATAGAGGAAATTGGACAAGCTTTGCTGGATTGTGGAAGACCATTCTTGTGGGTTATTAGAGATGATCAAAAGAATTAGGAGAAGATCAAAACCGAGTTGTACAGAGGAATTGGAGAAGCTCGGAGTGATAGTGCCGTGGTGTTCTCAACTTGAGGTTCTCTCACACCCTTCATTGGGTTGCTTTGTGACTCATTGTGGTTGGAATTCGACGTTGGAGAGCTTGGCTTCTGGGGTTCCAATGGTGGCATTCCCACAGTGGACAGACCAGGGAACAAATGCGAAGCTGATTGAGGATTTGTGGAAGACAGGGTTGAGAGTGAAGGCAAACAAGGATGGGATTGTTGAAAGAGATGAGATTAGGAGGTGTTTGGATTTGGTAATGGAAGAGGGGGAAGTTGGGGAAGAAATTAGAAGGAATGCTATGAAATGGAAGGATATGAGTAGAGAAGCTGTGAAGGAAGGTGGATCGTCTGATAAGAATCTCATGGCTTTTGTGGATGAGCTAGTTTCCAAATAGACTTGTTTTTTTTTTTTTTTTGGATGAATAAATAGACTTAATTGATTATAATTAAGTAGATCTTAATGTGTATTAGTTTATTCTTCTTTACCCAGCTCGTTTTTGTTGTATTTTTTTATGGTGACGGTGTATAATGTTCTTTCAAACAAAAATATTTTGAGAATATTTGTTAGCTCGGGTTCACAAAAGAAGTGATCCTTTCTAGTCAAGTTCATGAGAAGAGAACTGCTACGTTCGGCCTTTCTCCACAGACTGACCGCTTATCGTTTAATTGATTATGTGACAATTTACAATGATAATTATAATTATAATCTTGATTAACAATAAAAAGAGAAAAAAAATAGATAATCTTGTAGCTTTTCAAGTTACATTAAAAACATTTTACATTTTCATTTTTATTTGTATATCACTGTTTCTGTATTGGCACGCCATTTTTTTTCTATATTCGTTACAGGGTTGATATTTAATCAAATATAACTCTAAGAAAATGAATCAGTAATTTCCGAAAAATAGAAACTTGCAAACATTGAGATCGTTAGGTTAACTTTTCTTATACTTAGTAGACTGCAGGTTGTTAAAATTTTGCATGTGACATACACAGTATGGTTAAAAATAAAAAAAGAAAAAAGAAAATCAATGATTATGAAGAAGTAAAAATAAGAACAAATGTTGAACATGTGCACAAGATCAGACAATACCATGTGCTATGCAATATTCTGTTCCATAGATATATGACAATTATACAAACAAAACACAAAGCAAATCCTCTTATCTTCAATATTCACCACCATAAACGTCAATTTTCGTGTGCCAAACTCTTATATAAGACTAAGAGGCATGCCATCCCCTTGCACTCCAACAATTTCAAAAACAACCATATTATCTCCCATCAATCCAACGCGCCGCACCTTCACCGCCACCATGCGGCTCCTCCTCGTCATCTTCCCCGCCCAGGGACACATAAATCCTGGCCTGCAATTTGCAAAGCGCCTCATACGCATAGGTGTCGAAGTCACCTTCGTCACCAACCTCTCAGCCCACCGCCGCATGACCAAATCCTCCACTCCCACCGGCTTGTCCTTTGCCCCTTCTCTGATGGCTATGACGATGGGTCGAAGCCTGGCGATGACATGGACCACCACTTGTCGGAGATTAGTCGTTGCGGTTCACAAGCTCTCTACCATCTCGTCGTCACTGCCGCAAAAGAAGGCCGTCCATTCTCTTTCATAGTATACTCTATACTTCTTCCATGGGCGGCTGAGACTGCCAACAAACTTCATGTACCATCGGCGTTGCTTTGGATTCAACCAGCTACTGTGTTCGACATCTACTACTATTACTTCCATGACTACAGTGATACCATAGATAACACAAACAGTGATAGTACTGATGGTATTTCATGTTTTATAGAATTACCGGGACTGCCACTGAAGCTAACCAAACGTGACCTTCCATCGTTCATGGATGCTGGAAATACTTATACTTTTGCTATCCCATTATTCAAAGCTCAGTTCGAAATTCTAGATAAAGAAAGCAACCCAAAAGTGCTTCTAAACACCTTCGACGCATTAGAGCCCGAGGCATTAAGAGCAACCAGCGGCAAGTACGATTTGATCGGAATCGGACCGTTGATTCCGTCGGCTTTCTTGGACGGGAAAGACCCTTCTGATACTTCATTTGGAGGTGATTTTGTCCAGCACTCAAAGGACTACTACATGGAATGGTTAAACAAGAAACCAAAAGATCAGTCATTTACGTGTCGTTTGGAAGCATGAGTGTGTTGTCAAAGCCACAAATGGAGGAACTTGGACGAGCTTTGCTGAGCATTGACCGTCCATTCTTGTGGGTCATTAGAGATAAGAAGAAAGCTCAAGAAGAAGAAGAAGAAGAAGATAAGCTGGTGAGTTGCAGAGAGGAATTGAGAGGCTTGGAATGATAGTGCCATGGTGTTCACAAGTCGAGGTTTTGTCGAATCCATCGTTGGGTTGTTTCGTGACGCATTGCGGATGGAATTCGACGTTGGAGAGCTTGGTTTGTGGGGTTCCAATGGTGGGGTTCCCACAGTGGTCAGACCAAGGAACCAATGCAAAGTTGGTAGAGGATTTTTGGAAGACAGGGTTGAGAGTGAAAACAAACAAAGATGGTATTGTTGAAAGAGATGAGTTTCGGAGGTGTTTGGAAATGGTTATGGGAGATGGAGAGAAAGGAGAAGAAATGAGATTAAATGCCGAGAAATGGAAGGATTTGAGTAGAGAAGCTGCCAATGAAGGTGGGTCTTCTGATAAGAATCTTAAAGATTTTGTGGATGAGAATAATCAGAAGAAAGCTGTTTCATAACCTTTCGTCTTTTTGTTCATAATTTGTCTGTCACAACTAGTGACATGACGTAAATTTTACCCTGAAATTATATTTTAGTACATCTAATGTCTTCCTTTTCTAGTATATTAAAATTTACATGAAAAGTTAATTATTGTTTAGTATATTAAGTTGTCATTATTATTATTATTATTGTTATTATTATAATCATTATTATTATTGTTACTATTGTCATATCATTATTATCCTTTATTATCATTATTATCATCATTATTATTATCATTATTATTATCATACTATTTCGTGGCGCTTGAAAGAATTTTCTAGATCTGGAATGTAGGCATATGTGTGCATGAACACCACACGTAAACTCTGTTACGTAAATTAGGCCGCAATCTAATTTTTCAGAATTTTGAAATTGAAAAATTTAGAAAAATTAAATAAGCTATATATAACAAAATAAATTGCAAAATAAATAAATAAATAAAAATCTTTATGTCACCAGTGCACAAATTCGTTATCAGTTCTCTTATTCATGAAAAATTGCTCATTCTCTACTTTTCTTTATATTTTGGCTATTCATGTCACTCTCTGCAATAATTTTATTACTTTTCTCCTTTATCCTGGTCATATAATATAATAGGCTATTTATAATATAGCCTAAGAATAAAATAGTTAAATTATAATTTAATTTTGACATCGCAGATCCGTATCATATAAGACCAACATATCAGATACCTAACATCTTTTGGATGCCTATTGAAAATTTCTAAAACATGTTAGGGCATGACATGCGGTCTGATATGTTTTAACAAACACGTCGGCTGCTTCGGCTTCACAATGCGACGCAAACAAACTCGTTATTTGAGGAGGTCATTATTCATAAGCCAAGCCAAATTAAGAGAAAAGCATGCAAGCTTTTTGTCCAGAGAGAAAAAGAGAGAGAGAGAAAAAAAAGAAAAAAAAATGAATACCCTTTGATTAATATATATATATATATATTACTTATTGATTTAGTTTTTAATTATTGGTTTCGTTTACATATGATTCTAGTTGTAAAATTGTAAAATTAAAAATATGTTTGACATAAAATTTTTATTAATTTCTTTCTATTTTTTATTTTATTTTGATCTTTGAGTCACGGAACCACCATCTTACAAAACAATAATGTAAATATAAGAGACTCAACGGAACGCGAAGTTTCTAGCTAAGAACTTGCCGTAGTGCCGAGTTCCTTAGCTGACACGTGGACAAACTTACAGCCTATCAAATTTCGAAGACTAATGAACAAAAAATGATATTAGAAACTTTAGACTGTAAATTAAACTTACAATTACATTGTATTTGAGAGGCATGGTCTAGTATTAATTCTTTTAACAATAATTGTTTTTTTATCAAAATATATAAAAAGTTAATGATAATTTTTTAAACACTCTTATACTATTAATTCATAATTATCTTAAATTTAAGGGTTTTTTGCACCAACACTTATGATCCTCGTGATCTATACGCAAAGTTATAAATTTCATTATAAATTATAAAATTAATATAAATATCTCATAAAATTTAAAAATAATTATAAATTACTTTATAAATTATAGAATTGGCATAAATATCTCATGAAATTTAAAAATAATTGTAAATTGCATTCGACTTATAAATACAATATATTTGTATCTAAAATACAATATATTTTTAACTATTTATAAACATTTTCTTGCTAATTTATTTTTTCATAAATTATCACTTATCTTAGTAATTTTTTTTAAATAATTTAAATTAATTTATTTTTTTATACTATTACTTAACTCAGTCTTTAACATAAAAAAGTATATCTGAATGATTAAAAATATATTGCATTTATAAGTCAGAAGGCTTTTGCAACTATTCTAAATTTCACGAGGTATATGTGTCAATTTTATAATTTATGAAATAATTTGCAACTTCATATATAATTGAGGAAAAATTAATGTGAAAGAATTTAATTTGAAAAAAATTTGGAGAAGACTAACTAAATGATTGTCTGGTGTGCACCAATTATGCATAGAAATAGAAATAATACTTTTTAACGCAAATAGTAAAATTTCATAATATATTTAATAATATATAAATGGATGAGACGAGCCACCAATTAAATATGAGTTTATGCATTGAGCTCACTCATCCACTACTGATATCTTATCAATAAATTGTAATATTTCAATGCTTTAAAGAAAAATACTCCTCAAGGTATGTTTTTTATTTTTATTTTTTTTAATAATGGTTTACAAGGACAGTCTAGCAGTAAAAATTATTATTATTATTTTTTGTAAATTAATAGTAAACAACTATTATTATTAGGAATGATTATAGTTTTAATCGCTTAACTTTAAATATTATATATATATATAAATATATAAATTAGTGGTTAAAGTCGTTTATTATTATTTTATGTCGAATAGTGATGTAATAGTTTTTTTTTTTATGAATAAAAAATGGTCTCCATGTGGATCTCAGCTCAGGATTCTGTTAGTAGATAAAGACTTCATACTCAGCTTTTGCTTTTAGTCCGGTGACATCCCTAACAGATCCCTCCACTGGCATTAAGGTGAGACACCAGGTAATAATGGGGTTTGCCAAGACTCGAACCACAACTCTCGCAAGTGAGTGTGATGAAATAGTCAACTTCCTTTCCACTAAACTATACCCCTAGGTGCGTGATGTAATAGGTCTTGGTACGAAAGAGATCATCCCGCTCTCATTTTTCTTCAATAGTCAAAGTTTTTAAATCTTTTTCTAAAGTTATCTTTTTTCTATTTTTTTTTTTCTAAAATACTCCAAATGGTATCACAGTCATATTCAATATATCATGGTCCATCGAACTGGAATTTTATCTTTCTACTATTCTCATTAAATTAGGAAGAGGCTTGCGAACTTTTGCCAGCATTTACTCGGTCACTAATGCTATATTAAATTTGATAACAGTCGATCTTGTAATTAAATGCTATGTTTGGGTGACAACTTTAATTGTAATGTGGTAAAAATTTAAATTAGACAGAACTCCTTTTTCTTCTTCTTCTTCTTCTTCTTTTTTTTTTTATTTAGTAATTTGACCAAAACTTTTATCCACAGTTTTTATTCACATTTGTCACAACACAGTTTTTATTCACATTTGTTTAATTTTATTTAAGCTTTTCATTTTATGCGTTTATTTCACGCGCAATAGTAATTAAAGCTATATATTGTGAAAAACCAAGGATTATATACAAATCAAACAAATTTGTTATACAAATTTTGGATAAACGGTGTGGTGGGTTTCACCTGTTCATCTAATGCACTAAACAGAATTCCATAGGCATATGATTGTACTCCAATAATTATACCTATACAAGGTTTTAAATTTAAAGAACTTATTCCATAGGCATATGATTGTACTCCAATAATTATACCTATGCAAGGTTTTAAATTTCAAGAACTTGCGAGAGATATGTACGTGTAAACCATTAACTTTAATTTTGCCACCACATACAAGAGAAAGACTATTCTATCTTCTTCTTCTTCCCTTTATTTATTTTTTTTTATATTTTATATAAATTAAAAAGTATTTTAAAATTATCAATTTAGAATTCTATTAGTAGATAGAATCTTACTGTTTGAGTTTTATAATTTTAAAAAAATTTAAAGTAGTAAACACACTTATCGTTTTTCCTTCACCTGGTGTTTAGGAAGGCTAGCTGAGTATATTTGAAGCCTTTCTCCTTCACCTGGTGTTTAAGAAGGCTAGCTGAGTACATTTGAATTTGAAACCTTACTTAATAGAGATTTATCAAAATTTAAAGTGCAACTTCAATTAGTTTTCTTACAGCTAGGCCACATTTAACACAGCAAACCTACTCCGACTTGCTCACATTAATTATCACCACCGTAAACACGGCTTCCTTACCACAAGCCACATTTAAGACAACAAACTCATAAGACTCACCTACTCCGGACTTGCACACATTAATTATCACCACTATAAACACAGCCTTTAGTGTTCAGACCCTTCTTTTCCGATTAGATATATATATATATATATATATATATATATATAAATCTTCTATTAACTAATCATCAAGTGCCACGTAAGTAAATATTGGGTCCGAGGTTAATAATCACAAATAGCATTGCTCTTATTTAATGTCTTTACCTTCTCACTCCACCATGAAAAGCTCTCTTCAGAATCCACAGGAAAGCCTTTCACTATATTCAGAGTTTCTCAATAATGGTTCACCCTCCTCGCTTCCTCGTCGTCACCTACCCAGCACAAGGTCACATAAACCCTGCCCTACACTTTTCTAAGCGCCTCATCGCCTTTGGTGCTGAGGTCATCTACTTCACTTCCCTCTCAGCCTACCGAAGTATGTTTACCCAACCTTCTAGCTCCGGCAACATGCATTTCTCTTCCTTTTCTGATGGCTATGACGACGGGTTCAAGCCGGGTGTTGATCTGGACCATTATCTATCGGAGATGCGCCGTTGCGGTTCCCAAGCTCTCTCCGATCTCATCGTCTCTGGGGAAAAGGAAGGCCGTCCTTTCACTTTCTTGGTCTACACGTTTCTCGTCCCTTGGGCTTCAAAGACTGCGAATGAACTTCAACTTCCATCGTCGTTGCTTTGGATTCAGGCAGCTACAGTGTTCGATATCTACTACTATTACTTGCATGTTCATGGAGATATATTCAGCAAATATAGTATTAGTGCTGATCCATCGAGCACTTCAATACAGTTGCCAGGTTTGCCACTAAAGTTCACTATTCGTGACCTTCCCTCCTTCATGGATTCAGCAAATACTTACAGTTTCGCTATGCCTATATTCAAAGAGGTGTTTGAAATGCTTGAGGAAGAAGAAAACCCAAAAGTTCTTGTAAACACCTTTGATGATTTAGAGTCCGAGGCCTTAAAAGCAATCAGCAAGTTCGATTTGATCGGGATCGGTCCTTTGATTCCACTGGCTTTCTTGGAAGGGAAAGACCCTTCTAATACTCCCAACGATCATTACATTGAATGGTTGAACTTGAAGCCCGAAAGATCAGTCATTTACGTGTCGTTTGGGAGTATCAGTGTGTTGTCAAAGCCACAAATGGAGGAAATCGGACGGGCGTTGTTGGATTGCGGCCGTCCGTTCTTGTGGGTGGTTACGGCTAAACAAAACCCAGAAGAAAGAAAAGAAGAAAACAGATTGAGTTGCATGGAGGAATTGGAAAAGCTTGGTATGATAGTTACATGGTGTTCGCAAATGGAGGTTTTGTCGCATCCTTCACTGGGTTGTTTTGTCTCACATTGTGGGTGGAATTCAACGTTGGAGAGCTTGGTCTCTGGGGTACCAATGGTGGCATTCCCTCAGTGGACAGACCAAGGGACAAATGCAAAGTTGATAGAGGAAGCATGGAAGAGTGGTTTGAGAGTTAGGGCAAATGAAGAGGGAGTTGTTCAAGGGGTTGAGCTTAGAAGGTGCTTGGAATTGGTCATGGAAGATGGGGAAAAAGGAGAAGAAATGAGAAGAAATGCCAAGAAATGGAAGGATTTGGGTAGAGAAGCTGCCATACAAGGTGGATCTTCTAACAAATATCTCAAGGCATTTTTGGATGAAGCTATTCAGGACAAGACTGGTTTATAAATTCAATGATAATCATGAGTTTTGGTTTTATTTTATTTTATTTTTGAAAAATGAGTCTAATTTTATTTTGGAAAAATGAGTCTTTGTTTTGTGTTCATGAATTGATTAATCAATCCCAAAGGCAGATTACCTTTTTGTTTATTTTTACCCTTCTTTCTATGTATTTTGTGATTACACGTTATACATATTAATCTCAAAGTTCAAATTCCCAACTATCTGTTCCACTATTAAAATTTTGAGCTTTATTGTTAAAATTGTTTGAGTCCTATTTTATTTTTTTATTTTTACAGCTCAATCCTCCATCTACACTGAAATTCTTTTCTTTTTTCTTCTTTTTCTACTGTCCCACTAATTTGTTCGGCTCAATTGAAAAGAAAAATAATAATAATAATGTGAATGCCGACGTGACCATATCGAAAGAACTCATCTGGACCATGTATAAGTTTCTCCTTTTTTGGGATAAGTATAATTAATTAATTATTATAATTTTAAAGCTCCAAACACTCTATATATATATGTATGTATGAAAATATTTTTTATTTTTTTATTTTTTACAATCAGTGTGTATGAAAACAATAACAAAGAAAAATAATCAGTTTTAAGAAAATACATATAAAAAATATTATTAATTAATGTATAATTTTAAAGACTACATATTCAAAGAAATAGCAACCTGTATGTATAAAATCAGTTTTTTAAAAAATACATGTAAAATTTGTTGTTAATTAATATATCGTTTTTGTCAATGCTAAATATTCAAAGAAATAATATTGGTGAAATGAAAAGAACAGAAAAAACGGTGTAAAAATGATATTGTTGAAATGGAATAAAAAAGAAAAGAAAAAGAAACGAGTAGAAAGGGTAAAGAAATTTGTGGGAGAGCACTACTTCTCAATCGTATTCACATTATTTTTTATTTTTTTAATCGAGCCAAATGAATTATTGGGGCCACAGAAAAAGAAGAAAAAAGAAAAGAATTTCAGTGTAAATGGATGCTTGAGCTGTAAAAACAAAAGAAATAAATTAGAATTTAAACGATGTTAAAAATAAAGCAACCTGTCAAAATTTTAAGAGTAGGACAGATTATGAATAAATAGTGGGACAGATCATAATGAGATAGCTAATTTGAACTCATCAACTTCAAAGGCATTTTATTTTATTATTTCATTTCAATAAGGTAACGTTTTATAAGGTACACTTACGTAATGTTTATATTTTTTATAATTAGTCAACAAAATAATGACCGCTACGTGATCAGTAAACTATATTGGTTCCACAGTGAGTACTCTACTTATGTAATTAATGACATGTTAAATCTTTTTCCTATGTGAATTGTAAAAGGAATTTTCAATATTATTATCCAAAAAAAAAAAGGACTTTTCATTTTCATCATCTTCCGCCATATGCAAGAAGGCATTCTATTAATAGACATGTGCTAAGTGTTCTTTCATAGTACTTTTCATTCATACACTTCCCTCCGTACGTGAAAACTCTATCACATATTTACTTTGGTTTCGATGCATATGCACATGTCGACCTTAGTGTGTGATGTGCCTTAACAGTCCTGAGTAGATTGTTTCTTATGTAATAAAATAGCTTATCATTTATTATTATTATTCTTTTTTGGTGAAGCTTATCATTTATTATGATTGTGTTGAATGCCCATGTACCACTTGCGCTACATGTATATTACGGTGATATTTATGATTAAGTGGGAGTAGTTGGATTTTATTGTCTCGTCGTCTTTAATATTGAATTCGTGCCTTGTGTTAGCTTGTGCTGACTATGCTGACAAATAAAAGTTATATTTTACTATCATCAATTTAAAAAATCGACCAGAAAATATAATTTATTTATTATTTTACTTTTATAATCTTATAGAGTGGAGAATAATAGATCTGTATTTTTAATAATTTTTTTTTTCATTTAATATTTAATAAAACTATACTACACAGTACATATTAATACTTAAATTTTTATACATAGATATGAAAATTTTATATCCTTATTACATATTATTATATTAATTATATATAACATCTTTTCTACCTCCATTTTAAAATGCGCCAAATCATTGATTGTTGTATAGCATATTTGAGCAACCATTATTTTGAAGAGCATTATGTATATACATGTATGAGCGATGTTACTTATAATAATATCCTGCGCGACATATGGAAAAAATTCACGCCGTACTAGTTTATCTTTTTACATATATATATATATTTTTTTGTTTTTTTCCCCTTTTTGACTTCCCTACTCCCTTCCACCTTCTTCCTCATTTTAGTGACTTCCCTACTTTCTTCCTCGTTTTAGTCATTTTACTTTTTTTTTTCTCCTTCTTGACTTCCCTTCCCTTCCTTTTGCATTTTTTCCTTTCAACCTTTCCCTTCGCGTTTTTTCTTTTTTGCCTTTTCTCTTTTAGCTGACACCAGAGCTCATCTAAATAAAAAACAAAAAAACTTTCTTTCTCGTCCTTCATTGTGTCGCACAGGTAAGAAGAAAGTTTTTTATTTTGCAGTGTTGCTTAAGCAGGAAAGTGTGTGCTTTCCTCAATCGAAATACCCATGGGTTTTGAAAATTTTTTTGTTTTAGTGTAAGCTAGAATTAAAGAATGTTACAAGTCTACAAGTACTTTTTAATTTCCTGGTTTGCGATTTGGTTCGTGCTGGAAAGGGAAGAGAAGGAATGCTCCCTGATTAGTGTGTGGCGTGAATTTTTTCCGTATGAAAAAGTACATTCATATGAGAAGTCATTCAAAATCTAACATATGTTAATACACAGTTAGAAACCAGAATGTCTTCTCGCTAGTAGCAGAGAGATCTCTACTACTAGCGAGAAGGTATATCAAAAAAAAAATAAAAATTTCCAAGTCATCAAAAAAATAAGTTAACGGGATAGCGCCCTTCGTCTATGTCGCATAGGGTATTATAAGCAATATCGCTCATAATATCAGTTCCGTATGTATATATATATAAATCATAATGTTAGTAGTTGTTGTTTATGGTTTTAAAATTGGGCAGTAATGAATACCTGCAAGGAATTGGATTCCACATCCACTACCAAAGTGTGACTGCAATTAAATGCCATGGTTAAATATTTACATTTCTTCTGAGTCTCTGACAACATTCGTCGTATTTCTCCCCTTAATTCGGGTATCAATGGGTATAATGGACCACTTCCTGGGAAAAAACTCTGGTACTCCGGAGTACATACTTTCTTACCATTTAAATGATGTTATTTAATACTCTGTCAGTATTTATATTTATGTGGTATCATTTAAATGGTAAGAGAGTATGTACTTTGGGAGTATCAGAGTTTTTTTCCACATCCTGGAGATCCACAAATTTAATAAAATATTGTAATTGACATTTCACATCCTATCTCTTATTAAAACATTCTCAACAAGGCAAAAACATGAGCTATATTTCAAGACAACTAGTCAACCGCATTATTGTTATGATATTCAAAACAAGTTCGAATGGTATCAGATTATTTTGTCCATGACTAATTTTGTGCTGTTAGAATTAATGTTTTATAAACAGCTTAATTAATTTAAAGGTTCAATCCCTTCGTGTCCTTAATGATGTTTTATCCAGAAAAAAAGTAAGAAAAAAATAACAATATTTTGCATTAGATTTGGTGGTTCACAACTAAGAGCCCTTTTGTAACTACTTTTTTTGAATGAAAAAGTGCTTTTTTCATAAAAAAAAAGCCGTTTGAAACATATTTGGCAAAAAAATTATAAAGTACTTTTTATATAAAAAAAACACTTTAAATGTTTTTTTTGAGAAGCACCTGGTAGGTGCTTTTCTAAAAAAGTGCTTTTTCAAAGACTGAAATATTTTTAAAGCACTTTTTTATAGTTTTCCACCAAATACAAACTGCTTTATTATTAAAGTGCTTTTTAACTAAAGTGCTTAAATAAAAAGTGCTTTTATTTACATAAGCAGTTCCAAACGGGCTCTAAAAAATCCGTATTTATTATCTTCCACAGCCCTGAGCCTGTCATTTATTAAATTACACAGCCAACACTCTTATTTCTCTTCATCTATGAAACCTTTATCTAAATCATTTTTTTTTAATACCAATTTCGAAAAGAATCTTTATCCATTTCAAAACTCACGCAGAACCCATCATTCACCGCCACTTCTCTAACCATCAATGGCCCCACGAGCCTCCATCTCCACCCAAAAAATACAGCTAATAATGGCTAGCCACCGACGCTTCTTGATCTAGCCTTTCCCGTACAAGGCCATGTAAACCCTAGCCTTCAATTTGCAAAGCAACTCATCTCCACTGGTGCACAAGCCACCTTCGTCACCACTCTCTTCGCCCATAGGAGAATGTCCACTGGTGATTCCACCTTCATAGGAAGCTTGCTGTTTGCTTCCTTTTTAGATGGGTTGGACGACGACGGGTTCAAGCCCGGTGAGGACTTCGAATTCTACATGTCAGAATTTAGCCACCGCTCTCAAGCTGTCTCGGACTTCATCTTCTCGCCACCACCAAGGCCGACCGTTCACAGCCTTTGTCTACACCATCTTCATGCCTTGGGCTACCGAGTTGGCACATGAGCTTCGCTACCGTCAGCTCTTCTCTGGATTCAGCCAGTGTTTGACATGTTCTACTATTACTTCCATGGCTATGGCGATCTCATAAAAACATTAGTTATAGCCCTTCACATCCCAGAATTACCAGGATTGCCGTTGAAGCTCACAGCCGTGACCTTCCTTCATTTTACAAGCTACAAACACGCCACTGTTGGTCTCGAATATTTAAAGCACAGTTCGAAATGCTTGACAAAGAAAGCAAACCAAAAGTGCTTGTAAACACCTTTGATGCATTAGAGCCCGAGGCTTTACGAGCAATCGGAGGAAATAAGTTGGATTTGATCGAATCGGACCCTTGATTCCATCTTTCTTGGACGGTAAAGACCCTTCCGATACTTCATTTGGAGGTGATCTTTTCAAACACAGCTCAAAGGATGATAACTACATGAAATGGTTGAACACAAAGCCTAAAAATTAGTCATTTATGTCTCTTTTGGGAGTCTATGTGTTTTGTCAAAACGTAGGAGGAAATTGCAAAGGCATTGTTGGATTTTGGTTGTCCTTTCTTGTGGGCCATCAAAAGTAATAAAGAAGACAATGTAGAAGAAGAAGATGAAGTGAGTTGTAGAGAGGAATTGGAGAAGCTTAGGAAGGTGGTTTCATGGTGTAATCAAATGGAGGTGTTTGCTTACGAAAAACAAATATATTGTATTCTCTGATTGTGCGAGCGTGCCACTCTAATATAAATAAAATTTATATAGAAAAATAAAATATTATTGTTGAAATATCACTCTAAACGAGAACATGCGTGCAGAGAGAACAATCTAGAGGCTCGTTGAACTACGTTAAACAAAATTAGTTTGTCAAACAGGATTTCAAATTTACTAAAATTACTGAACACTACAAGTTATAGAATTACTAAACTCTACGGAAGCTATAAGGAAAGCTAGAGAGATAAGCAATCTATAGGATTTGATATGCCGGCTTTCCGCTGGTATGTTGTCCTCTCTTATAGTCTTCAACACCGCTTATATACCTCAGATCGATGTAGTTGGAGATAAAGAGATATTGGTCGATATTTCTTATCGACTGTGATAAATGCATTAATTTTAATCCTATTTCTCCGAATTATCGTACTTAAGGCTACACAATGCCTCTTAAAATCATCTAGAATTTACCAAAATGCCCTGGTCATTCCAACAATTTACCAAAATGTCCTTAGCAATTCCAGCTAGTTCATGCCAGTCGGCCAATTATCACATTCATCCCGATAAATCACTGGCCAACAAAGTTTTTAGTTATCAATTTGCCTTTGTTTGGACTGGTCAATGATTCATTCCAACCCAACATTCCATCCAATCTTATCCACTCCATCCTAGCTTCCAAACTCTCATTCCTACTCAAACACTCCAACATACCATTCCAATTAACTGTCACTCCAACACACCATCAAATCCTATCTCATTCCAACACTCCAATCATCTTTGATCATTCCAATCTAACCGACTGTCACTCCAACCAATTTATTAACAAAAATATATTTGAGAAAATATTAAGCTCAAACATTGCCCCCCTCACTTATTAATATAGTTACCATAAAATAATAATAATAAGTGAGGAAACTCATACCTTCAGTTTACACCATCCCAAAAATATTCTGCATGGTTAGCTTGCTGCACTTCTGCCAACATGCATTTTCTTGGCTATCCGTCACGACCAAAACAAGAACATAAAGCTAAAAACTGACATTAGCGAACTACACAACCAAACTCCATTCCCATAATCTTTCCGCAATAATACTTATATGGAGCTTTATACAATATGTATTCCAATTCCTTATGCTTCTTTATTTCAAACCTACACGGCTCCATTCCACATTAGCATTTATTAGCATTAAATTAAATAACTATAAATGCTATAGTAAAAAGCCGTGCCTCCATGCCAAATTAGCATTAAATGGCCATAAATGCTAACTTCTTCAAAAGTCATGCTTTACACATAATATTTTACCTTAAAATATTTCACATCCCTCACAAACCTGCCGTCTGTAATTCTTTCAAAACCTTCAAACCCAGTAGCAACCAAAACCACGTAGCTACCGCATAGCGAAACCAAAATAACGCGAAGAAAGTTTTGCATACGACACATGCACGGTCTCTGCCTTGTAGTCGTCCTGTAGCACAAATTAAATCACGCCAAAAACTTTCCAATACAGCGTCTTCGAACAAAAAACTGTGCACCATCTCCTTCAACCTATCCCGATAATACGCACAGCCGACTGTAAAAGGAACCTTCACAGCTAACTCCAATACAAGGTTTTTTTTTTTTCTTTTTTTTATATAAAACTCCAAGTCTTCTATCAAACTGCTTAACCGAATTCTTCTACTCTTTATAAACTTTAAATTTTACAGCTTGTAATGGATTCTCAAATCGAAGTTGAAGATCCAAATCCATCTCCGGGGCCCGAATTAAAATCACGAGATGAACCACGATTCGGCCCTCAGAAGTTCAACGCGTATATGATGAACAAGGTCTTGAAACCTTTTCTTATGAGTGGGAATCTGTCAATTGGTCAAAGTGGACATCCTTTACAAAGACAAAAGACACTAATTCCTATCATGCATTTAAGAATTGACCTTCTTTTTCCATTGACTGGGTAGAATGGATCGATAGGTTGGAACCGCACTTCAGAACATCCTGGAAGACAACATGTATAGATGAAGCCATCCAATTATCATGACTACCCATACATTGTGATCGGGCTATCCTCGCAACTGCAGCATGTTTCTGGTCTTCAATCACAAATACCTTTAATTTCGATTCGGGATGATGACACCCACCTTTATGACATCGGCTTAATGGATTGACCTCCTCTGACACCCTCTTAACCGGCTCACCATCATCACCAGTATCTTCATCTACTCCAGGGTTTCATAAAGATGTCAAAAATTATGGTCAATTCTTGAGGATGAACAAAGGCATAGGTAGTCATCCCACCGAAGATGAACATATTGCCTTCCTTCTAATGTGGCTTTGTAAGAACATATTCTGCGTACTGGCTTCAAGGATTACACTCCAGTTTATTGATATTGCCAAGTCCTTAGCCACTGGTAGACCTGCTTCTTTAGGCCCCTTGGTACTAGCTCATCTATACCGAGCCGTTGCCTTTATATCTGCAGAACCCTATGAAATGAATCCTAATGTTCCTGGACCTTTATGGATTCTCCAAATGTGGCTCCATGCGCACTTCCATGAAATCAGTCCACCTACTGTGGAAAGAGCTAATATACCATTCAGACGACGAATATTACAGGCAGGCCTTGTTATGCATACAACACAAGAATGCTTCATATTCTTTTACAACTGCAAGAATTGTCCCCAACACGTCTATCACTGATCACTTCATTCTCGCTGCTATAACGACGATAGTTTCTTTGCCATACCTAGTGACGTCTCCCATGGTGATGCTCTGAAACACTTCCTTATTAAAAAATTCCATAACGTGATGGCGTGTAGGGATCTACCATACTGCGAGATAAGTAACAAGAAAAACCAATGCAGTGTAAAAGTTTATTTACCATCCTTTGTAGCACAACAATTTGGGATGTATCAAGCCATACCTCTTCCACCAGCATCTTCATTTAATGGCTTTACCTCTGCTCGTCCCATCATCAAGAATGAATCTGAATTCCATCAATATACTCATTTATATAAAGAATCCCAAGGCTTGTTCGAGCTTGAAGTCTCGACTAAATCTGCAAACTCCACTTTTCACTTCGACTTATGGTGGAACAGGAAGACGTGCACCTATTTTATGAACTCAGCCTTAGACATGGTGTCCCATATTTTCTCGTCTACTGAGATCATCACTAAATATGTGAAACCTTCATACGAGACGACATTCATAGGTACCATTCCAGCTCCAGCTAGTAAAACAACAACATGTTCAACCAACCATAATGCTGCGTCTCAGCGCTACTAATTGTGTTCGTGCACTTCTTCTCATTTCCTTAGGCACTTTTTATCATGCCCTGAGTAACTCTTTTTCTATGCAGACTTCGATGATGATACTGCAACCATCTTTCAAGCTATTAAGAAAAGGAGGACAACAACTTCTAATGCTGCTGGTCCTGTAAGTCGCAACTCCACTTTCTTCAATTCCTCTTTTATTTATACTATATCAATATAATTCCTTGTTTATTTATAGCGTGTAATTCTCCCGGGTCAAACCTTTCCACTGAGGAATATAAAAAGAAAGGGAAAAAGTGGTGTTGGCTCCTTCCCAAAAAGTGACCGACATGCCCCTACAACCCATACCAACATCACCAGTCAATCCTCTTCAGCTGAGCGACTATCAGATCAATCAGAATCAGAAACCACGGTAATCACCCTTCTTAACTAACATTAGTAAAAACTACACTAGTAATATTAACACGTGAGTTTTGCAGATTAGTAATCCAGCACCAAAAACTCCGACCATAGACAACTTAACCCCTTCCCACATCATCACCTGTGTTCAACAAGATTCAACCATTCCTAGTCCTAATCGGACATGACTCTCAATATCTCACCAACACGAGTGTTGTATGTTATCATTCTCAATTACACCTTCAACCTCGAAGTTTATTAACTCATCATTACTAATTGACTTTCAATCGTAGGATGCATCACATTGATGACTAGTTCTGCCCGGTTCATTTAAATGAAATGTCATTTAATTCTCATCTCATCATTGAAGACATAATCAAGCCGAAGGTAACCCCGGTTGATGACTTTCTCGCTGACCGATCCCGCTCAAAAATTGATTATGAACTTGAACTCAGGAGGTAAATTTTCATTTTTAAGCCATCCTTTATCATTATTTATCATTATTTATCTCCTTCTAATAATCAGTTTTTTCTTCAGCTTCATACTGCAAAAGAAGTTGTTGAACCGCATGTGTTTGCCGATCTTGAAAACTTCTTCAACCAAAACCCACCTCCTTAAATTTTAAACACTCAGCTGGTTCAATCGGATAAGAAAAAAATTGATGCAGCAAAAAAGGTCCTGCTATAGATTGTCGACATAGGATTTGAAATCGTTACTGAAGAATAAGCGCGAAATAACTATCGTAAATCCATCGCCGTACTTACTGACGCTGGTTTCTTCCCTGATTATATGAAGTCATCTATTTCAAAATTCCTTTACTCTTTAGACGAAGAACTAGTAACTTTCAACAAATTCCGTGAGAACATCTTCGATGCAGCGTCACACCGTTCTTCCATGATTTCACTTCAAACATCAATTCAATCCAAAGCATCAGAGTATACTACGACTTCGGCTAAACTGACAGCCCAAGAACATCTAGTAAAAGAACTCAGAGCCAAACTAGCCGAAGTTGAAGATGTTTGTGGAAATCAAGGTCATTCCCCAAGCATACCATTGATGAAGTAAAAAGAGAAAAACAATATATTGATCTTCTCAATGCATCCAAAAATAGAGATGAGGCAAGGACTCAAGCTGAAGCGGCGATAATTGCACATCACGCATCCTGGGGTGCTATGAACAACTCCATTATTACTTACTTTACTGTTTAGCTGTCGTAGTTATTTTTCTAGCTTTCATCTATTTTTGTAATGGCCGTTTGGCCTCAATCTTTTTGACCGAACATCCTTAGTGGCTTTTTAGCCAACTATTTATTACATTTTTTTTTTGCTTATTTATTGTTATTTAGCCGTGTATTCGGCCTATGTTCATGAAAACATAAAAAAAAAAAATCAATCTGACTTTATTAATAAGCTTTGAAATAATGTGGCTAATTAAGTCTACAATCACTACAACAGCTTGATCAGGCTACCCTTTACATGATTAATTATCCACCCTATGAGTCTCCCAACTGGATGGATAGTACTTTTTCAAGAAACGACCATTAATCGGGTTGGAATGTCTCAATCCATCATCTTTATCATGCAACTGATATGCCCCTTTACCCACTACCTTCGAAACCACGTACGATCCTTCCCAATTAGGCGACCACTTTCCAAATTTAGGATCTTTAGAACCAATAGGCAAGACAGCCTTCCATACCAAGTCTCATTCTCCAAAACCCTTATGCTTGACTCGTTTGTTATACATTTTGGCCACAGTCTTTTTCTGTACATGTAAGTGATCTAGAGCTGCTAATCTTACCTCATCCAGCTCTTTGGCTTCCTGTATCATTGCTTGAGTTTAATCAGCTGGTGAGAGATTATGTTGATGGGCTACCCTTAATGACTTCACTGTAACTTTCATAGGGAGAATAACGTCATGGCCATAGGTCAAAGCAAATGGTGTCGTGCCTGTACCAGGTCTTTTAGATGTCCGATAAGCCCACAAGGTTTCTAAGAGTACTTCATGCCATTCTCTAGGGTTGTCGGTAATCATTTTTTCTGAAATTTCTTTCAGAACCTTATTGCTAGCCTCAACTTGTCCATTGGCCTGGGCAAAGTATGAGGTTGAATGAGTGAACTTGAAGTCGTGATCTTTTGCAAAGTGTTGTCCCGATCAGCCGTTATAGTTTCTGGAAGGCCGAATCTATGAATGATGTCTTCTTTAAAAAATGTAATGACTTCGGCCTGACTTACCATTTTCATTGGTCGTACTTCCACCCATTTTGTAAAATAATTTGTCGCAATAATAATAAATGTGTGTTGCTTGTTGGAAGGTGGATATATCTTACCTATCAAATCTATGGCTCATCCACGGAATGACCATGGCTATATAATAGGATTAAGAGGTATGGCCGGGACATGTTGGATGGGGCCGTGCCTCTGACATGATTGACATCCTTTTGCATACTTAATGTAGTTAGTCAAAATGGTCGGCCAATAAAAGCCGTGTTGTCGGATCATCCATCGTATCTTCACTCCAGCCTAGTGAGCACCGCAAATACCTTCGTGAACTTCAGCCATGACAAGCATGGTTTCATGTTTTCTTAAGCACCTTAGCAACAAGTCATCCCGACCCTTCTTATATAGTTCTTTCCCAAATATCATGTAATGTATCGCTCGTATTCTCGTCTTTCGTTCACTTGGTGCATTTGGATTCTCCAAGTACTTGATCAACGGCTACCTCCAATCAGTATGATCAACTTCCAAACAATAAATATCAACTGGAACACCTCTTTCCTACAGGGATGTGAGTGTTCGTCTCTTAATATTGATCACCATCTCTTTTAAATTCTTTGGTATATAAACACCCGAAGCTACTTGGGCAATCTCATTGGCTTCATGATTAAGCTCTCGTGGTATGTGCTGTAATGCCACATCATCGAATCCTTCCAAGAGTTGAGTTGCTACCATACAGTATGATGCTAGATTAATATTATTGCAATTATACTTGCCTGTCAGCTGATTCAGTACAAGAAGAGAATCACCCATTATTTCAATAGTTGAAACCCCCATCTCTCTCAGAATCTCAAGACCAATAATCAATGTCTCATATTCGGCTTGGTTGTTGGAGCAATCAAAATCCAATTGGAATGAAAATTGTGTTTTCTATCCTATTGGAGATTCAATTACGATCCCAACACCTGCCGAACCCTGCGTTCGTGATCCATCAAAATTCAACTTCTAAGGACTGAGCGAAATTGTAGAAATTTCTATCGGATCCATTTCTCCTTCAATTTCCAAGCATGGATGGTCGGCCAAAAAATCGGCTAGGGCCTAACCTTTACAGCTTTTTGTGGAACATATCTGAAGCTAAACTCTGATAAGGCCATACTCCACTTTCCGATCTTTCCCCGTATGATTGGTCTTGAAAGCATATACTTAATGAGATCGGTCTTCGATATTATGAAAACTGTTGTTGGTTGCATATAATGTTTCAACTTTGTAGCTGAAAAGTATAACGCCAGACACAACTTCTCAATAGGTGAATATTTAAGCTCGTTGGCCGTTAGAATTTTACTTAAATAGTAGATGACCTGCTCTTTCCCAATCTCATTCTCTTGTGCTAGCAAGCTTCCTACAAAATTTTCTGCGACAGAGATGTACAAGATTAACGGTTCATTCCTGCAAGGAGGCATTAACACCGGAGGTTTTGTCAAGTACTCTTTTATCTTGTTGAAGGCCTCCTGATGATTATCTTCCCACCGAAACTCCTCCTGATTCTTTAGTTTGAGAAGATGAGAGAAAGCTTGAATCTTCCTAGATGAATTAGAGATAAATTTTTCGGAGAAAATTGATTTTTCCTATTAAGCTCTATAATTCTTTTTTATTGTTGGGTGGCTGAGCCTCTATGATAGCACGAGCTTTGTTCTTATCTAGCTCAATCCCACATTGATGCACTAAAAACCCTAAGAAGTTGCCAGCGATACCCCGAAAGTACATTTCTGGGGATTCATCTTCAGTCCGTGTTTCCTCTTTCTCATAAATGCCTTTCTGAGGTCGGCCACATGGTCCAGCCTCTGATCAGATTTTCATCACCACATCACCGATATAAACTTCCAAAGAATGCCCTATCATGTCATGAAAAATCGCATTCATAGCCCTTTGATAAGTTGCTCATACGTTCTTTAATCCGAAAGGCATGACAACCCATTCAAAAGTTCCAATTGCTCTCGGGCACCTAAACGCTGTTTTCTTTACATCTCCTTCGGTAATGAAGATCTGGTTATATCCGAAATGACCATCCATAAACGATAAGATTTCATGTTTGGCCGCCCCATCCACAAAAAGGTCGGCCATTGGCATTGGATATTCATCTTTTGGCGTTGCTAAGTTCACATTTCTAAAATCCACACATACTCGGATCTTACCATTTTTCTTGGCTACAGGAACCACATTGGATAGCCACTCTGGATACTTGGCCGGCCTTATAAAGTCAGCCTCCAATAACTTCTCGATTTCAACCTTCACCAATGATTGTATTTCTGGTGACATCCTTCGTGGTGGTTGTTTATATGGCTTAAACCCTTCTAAAATAGGAAGGTGGTGCTCAACCAACCTTCTATCTAAGCCCGGCATTTCATGAGAACTCCATGCGAAACAATCCTTGAACTCTTTGAGAATGTCAATTATTTTGGCCTTTAAATCTAGTTCCAACAAGCCACTTACATATGTTGGCCGAGGTTCCTCCTCTGTCCCTAAATTTACTTCAATGAGAGGGTCTTGAACTTCGGCCTTAAAATCATCCATCTTCAGTGGTGCTGGCCGAAGTTCTTCCATTTTTATTTCTTCTTCGGCCGTATTTTGCCTTACACATTCGGCCTTATCAATGGCCGAATCAAACCCCACTCTCTTTTCAACCAGATAAACGATCAATTTCTTTTTCAAGGCCTCGACGGCCTCATGCTTCTTCTTTATGGGGTTTTTAATCATTGAGTCATTTTAATTTTTGACTGCGATACTTGAGCGGTAATAGGACGATCTAACTCCTCATAAGCTTATTTAGCTAGTATCTGCAGTATCTCCTGGTCCTTTAAGGCCGTAACCTCTGTGGGTCGGGCGAACCTAGTGTTTCCAAAGAACTTAATATGACCTATATCATCATCATAATATCTGGCCTCAACAGCATCGGTAGTTACCATAAATGGTCTATTATCAACTTTGACCAATTCAACCTCTTCGTCATTCCAAAACAGCAGAACTTGATGGGTGAAGAAGGTACATAGGCGGCATGAATCCAATCTCACTGAAAGGCGTTGTAGTGTGATTTGGACTCCACCACTGAAAGCAGTCATCAACATTTTACTTCCAACTGTGAGTTCTACTGGTAAAACTCCTTTGCACTTTGTAACTCCTCCAACAAAATTAGTCATCGTCATCTCAGTGGGGCTTAAATCTTGGTCTTCTTTTCCAAGCTGTCTTATCATAAAGGTTGGTAAGATATTAACGACGGCGCCATTATCCAGATCTTGGTTGTGCTGCGTCAATGTGAAAGACATATATCTGATGGCTTGAGATGTTGCGCCACATTCCCTGCCGGCTTTTCAAACTCCATCTTCCTTAGCCGTTGGCGGCCCATACTTGATCCTTCCTCTACGATCTCCGGTTTGCTGATTTCTTCTTCTTCAACATCCCCATCTATTGAGCTCGGCTGATTTGGAAGCCTTAAAACTAACGGTAACACGAATGTATTACATTGGTTTCATCTAATGATCCAAACTTCAATTTAGCCTTCAATTCTTTATCGGTCTGAATTTATCGGATCTTCATCTTTTATAGGTTGATATTCTATTATGTCTTCGTCCATAATATCTCCAACCTCCTCAATACTCTGAGGTTCATTGTTTTTTTCTTTCAGAACCCACTTAAACCGCTTCTTTCCTTTATAAGCTGGTTTAAAATTTTTCAAGGGATCCGGTCGACCTTCCATCCTATACAGGTGTGATTCCAATTCCTGTAGCAGTTCATCATCATCATTAGCCGAAGAAACTTCATCTGCTATACAACTAGTAGTCTCGACCTTTGAAGCTTTGGCCAAGGAATCATCATCTTTAGCCTTGGACATCTCGGCCATTGAATCATATGTTCTATCTTCAACTGTTTCTGATCGTAATACCACTTTCTCTTTCTTGACTTCTTGAGGCTGCATGCTCCCTTTGAAGCCTCCTTTTTTGTGTACGAGTAAGGGGATGACAATATCTTGGTCCCGCTTGATACCATCGGCCAACCACTGTAATGGGTGGCCTAAAAGTCTTCTTGTTCAATCGGCGTCGTTCAGGTATGTCCATTACCGAACGATCATGTTGCCTTGGTTTATTCAAATCCCATCCGGTAGGTTTGTTAGGATACTGATGATGGTTGTTAGGTTTTGAATACTGCACATAATACTCAAACTTTTCAGATGGTGCACCTAGCAAGCCAACTTCACGATCTCCATCCTCATACCTTTCTCGTAAGAGTTGCGGGGAACTCTTTTAAGCTTTCCGGGATACTATGCGATGCTGATCATTCCGGGAAATAGTAACTTGCAGGCTAGGATCAGCTTGCACCCCCCGTAGAATTACGTTGGCTCTTTGTACTTTCTCGATCATCCTGTGGTCTAGATTTTGACCGATCTTCATGTCGTTGTCTGTGCCATTGTTCCCTATCTGACCTGAGTCTTGGCTGCACTTGGTCAATTGTACTACCAAGTCTGGTGAAAACAGACTTAGCGTTAGAATTTCTCTTAGGGCTGTAAGGGCCATAACTCTCGGGTAGTGATTTGAGTGTGGCCTTCCCTTTATCTTTGGTGTTCTTCTCTGGCAGTGTCTCGACCTCTATCTCATGTTTACAGCGTGTGCACAACTGCTTCTCCTTATGAAATACTTCTTCTTTTTCATTCTCTGATCTCTCAGATCGCTTATTGCTCTTGTCCGTTGATACACTTAAATCTTTTCTGGAAGCCAATTTTGAAATATTGGCCATGGTCATGTTCACACTGGTCGCACTAAAAGGATTATTGTCTACATCCTTTACCTCACTTCCCTTCTCTGGAAACTTCAAAGTTCCTTTTTCAATTAACGCTTGAAGAGCATTTCGAAATTGAAGACAATTTACCGTATCGTGGCTCCATGAATGATGCCATTTACAGTATTACCTTTTCTTAATCTCCTCAACAGATGGAATTCTATAGCCGTCAGGTAACTTGATCACCTTATCGGCCAGAAGCAAGTCAAATATTTGGTCGGCCTTTGTAATATCGAAAGAAAATATTCTTTCATGGCCGTCCATCCTTGATTTAGTCTTTTTAACCAACTGGAATGTCTTTTGGGTTCCCAATGGCTTGACTAAAGCTCTGCACGTGTATGGCCGTGTGACCACTACTTTAGCTAAACCAACCTCAACCACACTATCCTCTGCCTGATTCTCTGAATCCACTAAGTGTACATCTAGATTCGGATCCTTGTAATACGTTCCCTTTGATGAATTCTTGCTCTGATATTCCTCATTCAAAATGTCTTACGTCGTGGCCTCGTGGCCAACTCAAACAAGTCTCCAAACTTCATTCCCGAACTTCTTCTTAAGTTCAGAACTCAGCCACTCATGGCCAATTTCACGAACTCTCTCGAACGTCAAATGACACGATTCTGGCTCGTTTGGCGTGCGGAAAACTTTCACGTTTCACTTTCTCCCTGATACAAACGAGAAAGATCTACCATCGACACTTCAGGTTCAATTCTATAGAATTGCTCATGAAACTTCATTTCCATCTCCTGCCATGTGTGAATGGAGTTGGCTGGTAGATTGATGAACGACGTAAAAGTTGAACCAGTAAGGGAGTTGGCAAAAAGTTTCACCTTTAAAAAATCATTGGCAGCTGCTTCGCCACATTGAATCGTGAAACGGCCGATATGCTCAATAGTATTTTGATTTTCTTCTCCCGAAAACAAGGTGAAGTCAAAAGATCTGACATTCCAAGGCAGTTCCATACGTTTAATGGCCTCTGGATAAGGCCTCACATACCAAATATACGATCATGCGTCGGCACTTCGTTCTTCAATCAAACAATCAATTACTTCCAGATTCATGGGTAGGTTTTGCCTGCTATTCTGACCGGTGGCATCATCATTTCTTCCATTTTTGTCGTTCAGTCCGGCCACATAAACTTCTCCTTGGCCATTCCTTCTATGACCATATTGATCGTGGTGACCTAACCGAATTGGAGGTGAAATGTATTTCCCAGTATTATCCACAGCGACCTGAAAAGCCTGCTGTCATTGACCAACGGCCGGAACAACCTGTTGGTATCCATGGCGATGGGCGGAATAGCCGACCGCGATCGGAATGGTCTCTGAAATATGCCATGAGTAGTAGTCTCGAGTTTGTTCTTTGCATTTGTTGGGCCACTAGATTGGTCAAGTTCTTCATAGAGCGTTCAATTGATTGTCCGACTCCATTAATCTGTTCTCCAATTCTAACCACTTGGTCCCCCAGACCTTCGACCTGGTATCTAAGATCGTTGATTAAGGACTCATCTGCCGCCATGACAGGTTCGTCGATCTCCTTATTCTCATTCACATCACCAACGGCTGCAGAGCCGGTCGGATTCTTCTCATTCACGAAAGTCGCCCCGTAGGGCCGATTGATTTCGCTTCATTGCGGTTGATCTAGTTTCCACCATGATGATTCTAGCAAGTAGTCCCACCGGGCGTGCCAAAAAATGTGTTTGCTTATGAAAAACAAATATATTGTATTCTCTGATTGTGCGAGCGTGCCACTCTAATATAAATAAAACTTATATAGAGAAAAATAAAATATTATTGTTGAAATATCTGACTCTAAGCAGAAATCTAGATTGCAGAGAAAGAACAATCTAGAGGCTCGTTGAACTACCTTAAACAAAACTAGTTTGTCAAACAGGATTTCAAATTTACTAAAATTACTGAACACTACAAGCTGTAGAATTACTAAACTCTACGGAAGCTATAAGGAAAGCTAGAGAGATAAGCAATCTATAGGATTTGATGTGCCAGCGGGGGAGGGGGGGCTTTCACGTTGGTATGTTGTCCTCTCTTATAGTCTTTAACACCAGTTATACACTCAGCAGTCTGATGTAGTTAAAGAGATAAAGAGATATTGACTGATATTTCTTATCGTACCAGGATAAATGCAGAATTACCAGGATAAATGCGGATTAATTTTAATCTTATTTCTCTGGAATTATCATACCTTAGCGGACACAACAGCCTCTTAAAATCATCTATAAATTTACCAAAATGCCCTTGGTCATTCCAACAATTTACCAAAATGTCCTTAGCAATTCCAGCTAGTTCATGCCAGTCGGCCAATTATCACATCCATCCCGATAAATCACTGGCCAACAAAGTTTTTAATTATCAATTTGCTTTTGTTTGAATTGGTCAATGATTCATTCCAACCCAACATTCCATCCAATCTTATCCACTCCATCCTAGCTTCCAAACTCTCATTCCTACTCAAACACTCCAACATACCATTCCAACTAACTGTCACTCCAACACACCATCAAATCCTATCTCATTCCAACACTCCAATCATCTTTGATCATTCCAATCTAACCGACTGCCACTCCAACCAATTTATTAACAAAAATATATTTGAGAAAATATTAAGCTCAAATAGGAGGTTTTGTTAAGTCCTTCATTGTGTTGTTTTGTGACACATTGTGGCTGGAATTCGACTTTGGAGAGCGTGGTTTGTGGGGTTCCAATGGTGGCATTTCCGCGGATGTTTGGAAGATGGGGGTGAGAGTGAAGGCAAATCATGATGATGGGATTGTTGGTAGAGATGAGATTAAGAGGTGCTTGGAATTGGTAATGGAAGATGGAGAAATAGGTGAAGGGATTAGAAGGAATGCTGAGAAATGGAAGGGTTTGAGTAGAGAAGCTATGAAGGTAGGTGGCTCCTCTGATAGGAATTTCAAGGCTTTTTTGAATGACTTGTAATTGCTTAATTTGAAAAATCATGTATAATTGACTTCCTAGATACATATGCATTGGCTGCTTTAGGTCAGGAATGAAATTGTAAAATTTATTAATTAAGCCAATAATAAAGTACAAATTTTGATTACTGATCAGTGTTTCACATTTGTTATTTTTCCTAATTTCTTATTTGCTAGATTTTTTTCTTCATTTTGAACTTCTTTTACTAGGTTTTAAACCCAGATTGGGATCGCTTTTACTTTTACTTCTAATGAGTACTAAATTAGAGAAGCAAATTCTAGAGCATTGAAATTTAGCTTTGGGATTGTTTTATGTATTTTTTTTTTAAAATATAAAAGGGTAAAGTGGGCATTATGAAAGTTTTATTAAAATTAAAGAAACTTTTTTTTTTCATTATTTTTGTACTTCCTTTTGCTAGAAATTAGAAGCTATTCCAAAAAAAAATTGTCCCCACCATTGGCATGCAACTCTTCAAAGCCATGACAAATTGAGACTTCTTATAATTTAGTCTCAAATGTATACAACTAGCTCTACTCTCAATTCAACAAAAATTAAAATTAAAGAAACTCTTGTTTTTTCTTTTTTTTTAATAATTATTTTTGTACTGCCTGTTGTTAAAACTTGGAATTTATTCCAAACTTTGCTACCTTATTTAATAAAATTAAGCCCGAAAACTCTAAGGTCTTGTACATGGGCGTAATTTAGGGTCCGTTTGATAACACAACTGTTTTCTGTTTTTGTTTTTTATTTTTTTTCTTAAATTATGTGTAATTTGGTTAGTTAGAGGTTGATTGGAGTTTGTTAAATATTAATTAGACTATTTAATTAAGTAAAAATATAAAAAGAAAAATAGAAAAAGAAAACACTTTGAAAGTGTTTTCATTTTTTGTTTTGTATTTTTCATTTTCCTTCACATTTTTAGTTTAATTAACATTTAACAAACTATAACTAACCTTTAAACTAATCAAATTATACATAATTTAAGAAAAAAAAATAAAAAAAAAATAAAAAACAGTTATGTTATCAAATAAGCCCTTAATAAATCTATTGAACTCATAAAATCAAGGGTTGAGATAATAGCTCTGAATTCAAAAGTCTTAAGTGACGGACTGTAATTATACCCACCATATATATAATCCACAATTAATTTGAGAAATATAACTAAGAGTAGTTACAACTGTAATGAATCCTTATATTTTAACAATTAAATTATATTAAATCACCATTCATCAAAAAAAAAAAAATTATATTAAATCACCGCATTTACTATATTTTTAGATAAATCGGTTATTTAAAGTTTCAAAGTTTGTTTTTCAATCGAAAGACAGCGACTTGTTCTTTTGCATATCTTTATAGTTTGTTAGGATTCGGACAACAACAATTTTGTTGCTTGTTTGTATTTTTTATTTTTAAAAAACATTGACAATAAAAATACACATGCTGCATACACACTCTACTCATTTTTTTTTGCTTTTTATTTTTAAAAACTGATTTTATTTTTCATCTATTCATATTTTAATATTTTTATCATTACTATTGGTTTGATGAAGCTGCAACATCTGCTGACTCTGACCATCATTGACCATGTTTGACTTGATGTCGTATGAGAGCAACGACACGACTTGGAAGGCCTAAATGAAACACCAACTGTGTCATTTTGCTTATGTCCGTTGCTATTTCATTTTGTGAAGATTAAATCAGAGCCATTCATTTGATCAATTGTACGTTTAGAGGGTCTTTGCAGTTAGTCCATCCCAACTCTCCTCCATAAATTCTGATGTTTCCTCAAATATTGCGCCGAGTTTATTGTGCCTCTGTGTTCTAATTTATATAATCTGTGAGGGTGTGTTTAAAGTCTTTATGTGTGTAATCCAAACTCTATTATTATATGCAGCGAGTTCTTTTTTTTCTTACCGGAATTTAAGTGAATGAACCATTATAAATTCTCTTGTGTTATTTTATTTATGTTCCTGTTAAATTATTTTGCCATATCAAGGGTCCTTAGTTTTTTACTCATTCACTGCTTAGTTTTAGATTTGCAAAGTTCAAATATTAACATATTGATACAAATAAGGAATTCTTCCTCTTTCACTTTTTTTCATTTTCTCTAGTAGGAATAAATATATAAAACAGAGCACTTGTATCTGAGTAATAATAGCAGGAAAAGGCTATCATATATCATGTTTTGATGAGACAATTATGTAACCCAGACATGCATGCTAATGTAAAATACGCCAACCATATATTAATAGCTAGATGTATATATATATAGATTCAATGTCATATACGCTCGTTCTTTGCATTTGAACCCGCACAAAATGTGGATCCTCATTAGGCCATTTTTTTATTTATTGTTCTTGATGTCATAGATGATTTCAAGCATGAACTTCGTCTGCAAGTATCACTAAATAAGCATTGCAATGATTTATCTATTCAAAAGATAAATCATAATAATAATAATAATAATAATAAAAATGTCATCACAAATATTGCATATCCAACTTCCCGTCTCCAGATCAAAGAGGCCTTTAATGACAAAAAGATCTATTTTGGACTTTTTCAACAAAACCTTTCATGGCTAAAAGATCATCAGCCATTATTTTCATCCCACAGCTATTTATTCAACAAAAATCATGTTTTTTTTTTTTGGTAAATGAAAAAAAAATCATGTTAAAATTACACACCCACTCACAACTTTTCATGTCAATATCCAGGTAAAGCAGCCCATGCTTTCAAAAGAATTATATGAAAACTAAACCTTAATTAATTAGTTTCTATCCCATGTAAATCTCTCTATGTTCAAAAATGGGACCCCACATGTGGATCGAGTATATATATATATACATATATATATATATATATATATATATATATATATATGTATGTATATATATATGGTATATTCATATATAATACCACTACTCTTCATCTTCAACACATGCCAATTTAGGTTATACACTAGCATAACAACAATCAAGGAGTACACTACAATTTTCATCAAGCTGGTTTCCATTTTATAAGACGAGAGGTTAAAATAAACTCTTTTTTTTTTTTTTTGCATGATTAATATTCCAGGATTGAAACGAGGTTTATACGACGACGTATGAGACAAATGGACAATGGGGAAAGAGAGTTTGACAGGAGCAGAGGGCACATGCCCAGATAGGATATGTTTGGAAGGCAACCATGAAGGGAGACAAACCAATGTTTTACACATTCATTTATGTTTCACTCTTTTATATACATGCCCACTAAAAAACAAAAAGAAGGTGAAATAGTAAAGATGAAGCATCTTCACTTAGTGTTCATTAATTTCTTTACCAGTTTGGTTAATTTATTCACACTTGACGTAGGAATTTAGGCTTCTCCACCACTTGTTTCGTACATGTGCTTTGACGAGGCCACATAACTTAATTGTCAAAAATGCCCCTCATCCTAAAGAACAAAAAAAAATTCAAAACCCCTTATTCATTTGTTTCTCTAGGTCTAAGGGATCACGAATATCCAACAAGATATATATAGAAATGTTCTAATATATTAATCGTTTATATATAATGAGTAATATATACATCGTATTTTATTAAATATGGGCCAACGATTAAATTTATATTATTTATAAATTTTTATATTCACTTTTAATTAAGGGTAATTTGTTAAAATACCTATGCGGTCAATAATTATTATATAAATAGACACATTTTAATTTTTTTTAAAAAAATATTCATCATTAGCCGAAAATACCATTGAACTCTAATACTCACATTTATATCATTATTTTTATTATTTTTTTACGTTTTTGTTTCTTCATTTTCTACTCCTATGATTTTTATTAATTTTGTGACATATTTTTCTATCAAACTACATCGATTTATGAGAATTTTGGTTTTTGAATCAAGTAATTTCGTTAAGTATTGAATGAGATATGATTTTTATAAATTCTTAAACTATCCAGATTTCATTCTTTTTTTTTTATTTTTTTTGTTTCCTTTTGTCTTTCTTTTCTACTCCTATGTTTCTTATTTATTTTATAACATATTTTTTTTATAAAATTAAGTCAAGTGGTGAGCATTTTGGTTTTTGAATCAAGTCATTTGGGTAAGTATTGAATGAGATATGATTTTTATAAATTCATTAGTTTTTTTTAAAAAAAACACTAATTTTGGGCGAGGCCTGCCCAAAATGAGTGGGTTTTACTGAAAATGGGCGGGTGGTTCTCACCATGAATGGGCAGGCCTCGCCAAGAATGGGCGGGTCTCACCCAAAATTGGTATTTTTTTTTCTTCAGAAAAACTAATAATTTTGTAAAAATTATATCTCATTTAATACTTATCTAAATGATTTGATTTAAAAACTAAAATGCTCACCAATTGACCTAGTTTTATATAAAAAAAATGTTAGAAAATAAATAAAAATCATAGGAGTAGAAAAGAAAAACAAAAGAAACAAAAAAAATAAGGAAAAAAAATAAAATCTGGATAATTTAAGAATTTATAAAAATCATATCTCATTCAATACTTAACGAAATTACTTAATTCAAAAACCAAAATGCTCATAAATCGATTTAGTTTGATAGGAAAATATGTTTCAAAATTAATAAAAATCACAGGAGTAGAAAATAAGAAATAAAAATATAAAAAAATAATGATATAAATATGAGTATTAGAGTTCAAGGGTATTTTCGGCTAATGATGAGTATTTTTTTAAAAAAATTAAGGCGTGTCTTTGTACAATAATTATTAACCGCATGAGTATTTTAACAAATTACCCTTTAATTAAATGACACGTGAATTGCTCAATTATATCCTCATTAATTTTTATATTTATTTTTTACTAATTAAGATATAAAATAATTTGCAGATGTAATTCAATATATATAAGTTAGATATATATATATATATATATATATAGAAAAACACGAATATTTCAAGCCATGTGCATTTGTACCAAATTGTGGAGTACATAATAATGTCATCTGAAAACAACTTACGGGAAAAAGGTTCACAATTATCGGTACAGTGAAGGCTTTGGTAATTTTGCGTATGAGAAAAAATATAAAGCCCAGCCAAGAATTTTTTTCTTCTTTAATGTTATTAATTTATTTATTTTGGCTAAAGCTATTTAAGACAGTTAATTTTCTCTTTGTTCTGTTGAGGTTTCGTAATTTCCTATATCTGTAGAAGAAAATGAGAGAGACTGAATTCTTTAAATATTCCACTAAACCAGATAACTCTTTGAATGAATTAAACATTTTTGTCCTTACATTCATGTTAAATTTTTGTCTCTTTTTTATGATTATTTATTTATAACAAAACTATGAATATAAAAATACTTAGTTTATGGCCGTTTGATAATATAGATTTTTTTTTATTATAATTTTTTTCTTTTGAATTTGTATAATTTGATTAATTTAGAAATTGGTTGAAGTTTATTAAATATTAATTAGATAAAAATATAAAAAAAAATATAAAAACACAAATAGAAAATGAAAACGTTTTGAAACACCACAAAAAATGAAAATATTTTGAAAGTGTTTTGTGTTTATATTTTTTATTTTTCTTCAATTAAGTAGTCTAATCAATATTTAACAAACTTCATTTCGGCTGTAAATAACAAATAAAATTGTAAAATTTTAATAAAAATATCTGAAATATTTTAGTTGGCTAAGTTGTAAATTATTTTAAATATATATATATATATATATATTTATATTTTATAACATATATCAAGTATTATGTCATTCATGCATTTTGGATTTTAAAATTTGAAATCCCAACCCTTAGTTTTTGTTAGTTTATTTTTTTCATGCCATTCACCATGCCCCGTTTCAGGCGGAGTTGACGAGGATTTGGACTTGAGAGTTGAAGTGAGACTCGGTGGCATCGAAGAAGGACTTGACCTGTTTGGTGACGGAGACATCAGCTTGGACGACGATGGCGTCGAAGAGGAAGAGAAACAGTCCGTAGATATTAACCACGTGGACAATATTTGGTTTTGTTTAATTTTTTGTTATTCTGTTTTTTTCTGTACTATTCTCCATGCGCCGATTCCAGCGGAGCTAACGAGGATGTGGACTTGAGAGCTGAAGTGAGACTCGGCGGCATCGATGGCGACGGAGACAGGGGCTTGGTTGGACGACGATGGTATCGAAGAGGAGGAGAAAGCTGGTCTGCTTGGACACAAACAGCACAGTGATTGTCCACGTGGTTATTATCTAATGGCAGTAGTGTAGAGCATTCTACTAAGTACCCGCTAACTACCTAGGCCCATTTTTCAATTTCACGTGGCATGATGTTCTTGGTTACATGATGTTCAATTCTACCACAACTAACTTCATTCATGAGTTTCTTAGTAGGCATTAGTACTCAAGTTCGATATTACATTTGACAAGGCAAAAAATCCATTACCTCTAAGAAAACTAGATCCCTTTTGATTTACAGAGGCATTCCTACATATTGCCAACCATCCAACTGATCCTAATCAATTAAGAAAAAAGCTATCTAGATTTACATTAATGGCGGAGACTGCCGTAGGTTTGGTTGTAGACCATCTCATCCCAATGTTGACACAGGAAGCAAGCTTGTTGAGAGGCATTCATTCACAAGTTGTGGACATCAAAAATGAATTACAGAGCATTCAATGCTTCCTCAGGGACGCGGATAGGAAGGCAGAATCTGAAAGCGATCTCACAAGAAGAGATGGTGTTAAAGCATGGGTGGAACAACTGAGGGAAGTGGCATTTCAAATACAAGATGTCATTGACGAATACATGTTTCACTTGGGGCATCTTCATGACCATGGTAGTTTCTTCTATTCCATCCGTAAGATTACACGTTCGATCATCAAACTAAAAGCACGCCATGGTATTGCCTATGAGATACATGACATCAAAACAAAAGTTCGTAAAATCAAGGAAAGAAGTTCAAGGTACGGTTTTGATTCCTTACATGATCAGCAAGAAGGTAATATTAAGCCTACATGGTACGACCCTCGAAAGGCTTCAATTTTCTTGGAGGAAGATCAAGTGGTGGGTATTGAATCTGATAGAGAAAAATTGGTTGGTTGGTTGGTAGATAAATCATCACCACAGCGCACCGTAGTCTCTGTGGTCGGGATGGGGGGACTGGGCAAGACCACTCTTGCCAAACAAGTATATGATCGTGTGGTTACCAAGTTTGATTGTCATGCTTGGATCACAGTTTCTGAATCATATGACAAGAAGGAACTACTCACGAAGCTGATGGAGAATTTCCACCTAACAACGATGGAATCAGACATTCCACATGGTGGAGTCGATGAGGAGATACAGATGATAAGCAAGATAAGAGAAGTTTTGAAGAAAAAAAGGTACGTTATTTTCTTCGATGATGTTTGGAACATAGAATTCTGGAGTGACATAGAACATGCTTTACTTGATAACAATAAGGGTGGAAGGATAGTGATCACCACACGAAGCTTGGATGTTGCAAATTTTTGCAGAACATCATCGTACGTCCATGTCCATATGTTGCAACCTTTGCCTTCAGAAAAAGCTCGGCAACTGTTTTGCAATAGAGCTTTTCATTTTGAATTTGGGGGGCGTTGTCCCCCTGAGTTAGAAAATTATTCAGGTAAAATTGTTGAACGATGCAAAGGGTTACCTCTTGCAATTGTAGCCATAGCTGGTCTTCTTTCAACCAAAGAAAAAACAGTAAACGAGTGGCGAAAATTGCACGATAACCTTAGTTCAGAGTTGGAGAGTAATCCTCATCTTACTAGCATATCAAGAATTTTATCACTCAGTTACTATGATCTGCCTTACTACCTCAAAAACTGCTACTTGTACTTCGGCATGTACCCAGAGGACTACTCCATCAAATGTTCAAGGTTAATTCAAATATGGGTATCAGAGGGTTTCATAACTTCAAAGAGAGAGAAAACTTTGGAAGAAGTAGCACAGGAATACTTGATAGAGCTAATTAATAGAAGTTTGGTTCAAGTTTCAAATGTCAACTGCTTTGGGAAACCAAAAGAATGTCGCATCCATGATCTCTTACGTGAAATGATTCTTAGGAAAATGGAAGATTTACGTTTTGGCAGTCATTATTTTCCATCTAATGGGTCTAGTTTTTCAGAACTAACTCGACGCTTAATGGTTCATAGTTCTTCGCATGTCCATATTACCAGTAAAAAATATTCTCAGGTTCGCAGTATGCTTATCTTCAACAGTGACCTCCGTAACGTGACTGATCTTTGTGAGACCGCCTTCTGTGCAAAGTTTAAGTTACTAAAAGTACTAGATTTTGAAGCTACCAATTTGACAAATCTTCCTAAAGATATTGGGGACTTATTTCACCTAAAATATTTAAGTGTGGCACATACGGACGTGCAAAAGCTCCCGAGTTCCATGAGGAAATTGCAAAACCTTGAGACATTGAATTTAAAAGGCTCGTTGGTACAGGAGGTACAAAGTCATCAGATCAATAGACTTCACAAGTTGCGGCATCTTTTTGTATTCCCTCGTAAAACATTATCTACTGGTACTAGGATGTATCAATTTTCTGCACCCCCTCGAAGACATGGTGAGGCTGAAGGACTAAGATTATTCAACAGATTTGGGTGCTTATCCTTGCAAACGTTATATAATGTACAAATTGGTGATGCGATTGTAGAGCTTAAAAAATTGACACAGCTGAGGGAGTTGGGAATTTCAGGTCTGCAAACTTCACATGAATGGAGTGTAGTGTGTGGTTGTATTAATGAGATGAAACACCTTGAATCTCTTCGAGTCTATGGATTTGAAGAATGTGGGACCTCTCATTTGGATTTACTTTCCAGAAGGTCTTCTCCAGAACGTCCTCAAAGTCTGTTCTTTAAGCAAGGAATGTTTCAAAAGCTAAAGCATCTTCAACTCAAGAATTTGGATACATTGAATTCGTTGGTAATAGAGGAAGGAGCATTGCCTACTCTTGAACTGTTAATTATCTCTTTTTGTCTCAATCTGAAGACAGTTCCTCGTGGCATTCAACATCTGAGAAACCTTAAAAGGCTTACATTGCCATGGCAGTTGAAGGACCGCGTGCAACCTAAAGGAGAAGATTATCATATCGTTCGACATGTACAGCAAGTGGTTTTCGATTGATTGGTGATCTGATTTGAAGAAAGATGCACCCATCTCAGGTCAGTCAATCGTACTAGTATTTTTAACTTGTAAATATTGATCCATGTTTAAACTACTACGTTTTACTCCTCCTTAAATAACATTCTGCACTCAACTATACAAACTTTGTGATATATATGTTAAAAAAAAAAAAAATCTTAATTTGAATAAAATGAAATAAAACATTTATATAAAAAAGGTGAAAATTAAATATAAATACGAAGCCAATCGTATCAAATAAAATAGGACACGATATGCTAGTCAAAAAGTGTTTGCAAGTCAAAAGTGATATTTGGAATGAAATAACACTTCCATGAAGTGACATAACACAAGCTATCCTACATGAAATGTTTGCATTTCACTTCCATCAACAAAATGAAATTCAATATCAAACAAAATGAACAACAATACATGAACCCATGTATTTTACAATTTAACCACTAAAAAATTTCTTTGTTATGGCTTTTATTCAACATACGTGCTTTCTTATTCTGAAAAAGTATAGTATTAGTTAATTAAGTTCATCATATGTTCCATTGAATTAATTAAATTCAGCATTGTTAATATGAGCTAACAATCCATATTATATATTCAGCATTGTTCATATGATGAGTCGTTTCCTCCTTTCAGAAGCTGATGAACGGGACACAAGTAGAGATGGTGGTGTTGAAGCATGTGAGGAACAAGTGACTGGAAGCGTGATTTCAAATATTACGTACTATTATTCAGTGTTATTATAATGGGATAAAAAAACAAATATACATAAACCAACAAAAAAAAAACGAACAATTAAATGTTTGTCACTTCAAATAAAATACATCATTGCTTCGGAAAATTGTAGATTTTCCATTGGGTATAATGTCAACGTCATTATCTTAGTTACCACCTTTATTTATCAACTATGTGGTCTATATTTGGGATTCACTTGTTATGATTAGAGTATATTATTTTGTCAATCAATAATATATTTTTATGTCACAATACTTTTTAAGTTTTAATATATTTTCACATTACAGTATCATCACAAAATAAATTTACCATCAAATAATTATATGAATAATTCTTTTTATCACAAGAATTATTTATTACAAATTATAAATTTTTACAAGTGATGTGATAGTTGATTGAGTTAATATAGGAAACACACATTGCATTTTTTATAGATAGCACATCACTTATATCCATTACAACTTGTAACGGATAGCAGTACTCAATTAATATACACATCAGTGCAAGGATATTAGAGGAAATAGTTAATTCAATCGCGTGCATATTTCTCCGTTGTAGATTTTACTCGGAAAAAAAAAGAAAAGAATTCAATGCGTGAAACTCAAATTAATTTAGGAGATGTCTCTACAGGTGTAAACAAGGTGAGTCTCATTGAGAATTATGTTTCAAACTCGGAACATAAAATTGATTGTATAAATTTTATATACATATTTAAAATTATATATATATATATATATAAACCAACGAATACAAAAATAAGTAAACATCCATCACAAGTAAATTGTAGAAAATATATATATTAACTGAAATAAATGGCAAATTCAATATTCAATATAAAGCTACTAGAAAATTAAAAATATAAATAACATGAAATTCCCAATAAACGAGGTGCATCATAATTAAATCCAATTACTCATGAGCTGTTGGCGCAATTTCTTATTCAAGATTTGCACTGTTTCTTATTTAATAAAGTCTAACTTCAAGAACTAAAATGGAGCCAATCTAGAACCCATTTACAACTCTAGCTGTGTTAACGCACTAACAATATTGCTAATGAAATACAAAAATACAGTACAACAAGTGCATAAATTAAGAGTTTTTGCCCAAACGCATAATCTCTCCACACCCCATCAACTGTGCACATGGCCATTAGTTTCCTCGTTGAGTTTGAAGAGATCTCTACTTTAAATTTATCATATATAAACGTGCATGAAAATTCTACATCTAACCCATCCCAACCTCTAAAAGATGTGTTCCTCTCAATTTAAACTTCACAAAAGACATCGTACTGGTTATAGACTTCCTCTGACTTGACCCAATGATATGCTCTTGACACTAATACTTTTGAAGTTGTAGGTTCGAGTCACGCATCTCTCCATTATTCATTAGAAATTTATAAACATAAAAAAAACTCAATTAATTAAAATAATAAATATTATTATTTATTATATTATAAGTGAGTTTAAAACTGATATAGAAAAAATTTATTGGTATTATCTTTATAAAGTTCACTTTTAAAATTTTAATAAAAATATCTAAATAATTTTTAATAAGCTAAGTTGTAAAATTTTTTAAATATATATACTTTTAATATTCTATAAATAGCAAGTACTATATCATCTAAGATTAATTTTAGATAAAAAATTTATAATCCTACCATCTTCGTTCGTTTTTATTATTTTGTTTTTTCCATACCATTCTCCATGTCCCGTTTCTAGCGGGGCTGACGAGGATTTGGACTTGAGAGTTGAAGTGAGACTCGGTGGCATCGAAGGAGGACTTGACCTGTTTGGTGACGGAGACATCTGCTTGGACGACGATGGTGTCGAAGAGGAAGAGATCAATTAAGAGTTGATCTGGCTGGCCACCACCTAAAAAAGAAAAGAAGAGTTAAGAGGATAACATCCAAATTTGACTAGTAATTGCTCTGGGGTTCGCATATTCCACCAAAAAACAGTGACCTAATTCCATATTCTTTTATGTTTGAGTCATGTGGATAATATTGATGATGATGATGAACAAAATGATAACTAGGCTCAACATAATATCCACGATTCATATTCTTGCGTCTAATAAAGCTACACATAAGAACCATGACCAATATATCACTAGCTCTCTGTCACTTACTCTTTTATTTCTATCTCAGTATGTTTCAAACTTCGAATTGAATATGTTTAGCATTTCCTAGTTACAACCCTCTTAATTATAGCAGCTGATATATATATATATATATATATATATATATATATATATATATATATATATAATTATATGCATAATTAACCACAAAAAGGCCTCGTCGTCAACTATACAAATCTGGACAAACTAATATGCTGAATATTGTCACTGAAATAATCCCTATAAGTATTTTATTATGCTTATTATTATTATTATTTTTTTAATGTTTATCCAAAAAAGTAAAGAATAAAATTAATGCTTCATCCATCGTCGTGAGCCTCATCATTACTTAACTAGGAATGAGTAATTCGCTTCCATAATGCTGATTTCGAGTAGTATATTAATTAGTTACAAATAATTAAAATATATATATATATATATATATATATATATATATAAAAGTGCCGGTCTTAGTTAATTATATATGGCCTTAATTAATTTACATAAAAATGTATACATACATATTATATAATGTATAATAATGTGAATCTATTTTTGGCATGGAATAATGGGAATTGAATAATACATGTGTCGTTTTGTCATTATCATCTTAATTTGGTTTATTAATATAAATTATAATAATCTTTATGGGTAAAATTCGAACTCAATGTCTTTTACAGCTTGTTGCGAAGCACTAAAGTACAATTGTCGACCTTGTACAAGCATCGACGACGTGGCTTTACAAACCGCAAAGAAATAAATTAAGCGAATTAAAAACAGAAAACGAAAACCAAGGATAAAAGTTAAAATAGAGAAAACAAAAAATTTACAAGAACGATATTCTTCAATCGGTACGTATATTTACGAACATATATATTTATGCGTGGGTTATTACGAAGACGATATTCGATCGGTTTATATATATATATATATATATATATATATATATATATATATATATATATGTAATTTTCCAGGAGACCGATCATATCTAATACAACTCTTGTGCAATACTTGTGACAGAAAAAATGCAGTTGACGGCTATTTTTGTGATTTAATTGCTAACACTTAGTATCCATGCCAGCTAGCTGATCATAATCCCTCTACTTAATTTTGGGTATAAATAGGAAAGGGCTAGTAAGTAGGTAAGTAGAATGTGGTCTCCACGCATAATAGTTAAAATTAAGCCAATTTCTGTTTAGAAAATACGAAAATGGCTGAGATGATGAGTAAGAAGCAGGTTAGTTATTTTGTGGTGTTGGTTGTGACCATGATTCTTATGGCTAATTACTTTGTTAGCTGTGAGAATATCAATAGTAGAGATGTTGGATCCCATCATCATGATCATTATAACGATGGTATTAATATGAAGGAAGGTCATGAATTCTCTCCTCATTACCATCATAATGATAATAGAAAGATGGAGGCTGCTGGTGTAATCCGCCCAAATATTAAAGGGTGTACTTGGGACTCATACAAATAATGCAAAATATTTTTACTTTCTTTAATGAGTCATAAATACAGTTTGCAGCAAAATATATATAGCTATTCTATTTTTGATAATAAATATATTTCAGATAATACCTACATAAAGTCATATATCATGAGCTCCAATATGAATAAAATCAGTCAATTAATACGGAATTTAATAAAAAATAATTTTTTTTTTGTCCATACTTTGTTATATGACATGAGTTTGTAGCCAAATAAATATGAGCTACGCAGCCAGAAGACCATTGCAGATATATGCTAAATAATTATTATCTTTTTTTTTTTTTTTTACTAAGCCTGCATGAATAAACCGATTTTATCCTAGCTCAAAATATATAAGCTGCACAACCTAGGAGAGTAACTCTATATTTACTTGTATATATTGCTTTCCTGAATTACGTCGCTTATATATTTTTGTTATAGTAGAGATAGAATGGACAAATTCACAATGCACCTAATAAAAATATAAATAAAAGATAATAATTCTATGCATTTTTTTTTCCTATGCATAATATGCTACGAACTACAGCTCATCATATATGAGCTACTTAGCTAAGGAGATCATTTATATATATATATATATATATATATATATATATGTACACTCAAACTCTTTAAACAATGCAACTCCATTTCGATTCATTCCCATCATAATTACCCTAAATCACTCGTGTATTCTTCTCTCATTTATGCCGGTGGCTCTCTTGAAACTCTAAGAAATCAGGTCTGTTAGCTTCTTTAAATTTTGTTTTACTTGTTGATAATAGACATGCATAAACACAAAACATATATATGTGTATATATATATTAACAGAGTAACTTGAGTTTCAGATTGAATTTCTCTTGGCAGTTGATAATGTGAATTGTCTACGAGTGTTTTTTTAATCTGTGTTATATTTTTGTTTTAGGTTTCTCATATTAGAAATCGCATGCTTGATGGAATTGGGTATAATTTCATCGAAGAATTTTGCTAGTACTCTTGTTAAAAAAAAGGGAAGAAGGAAAAAAGAGAGGAAAAAGAAACCTATTAATACATGCACTAACCCTTGCTTTTGTTCCCAAAAGAGTGGTCTCAGAAGTTCCAGCAGTAAACGTGTTGTACGAGAGGGCTATATATAGATACACAAATACACATTCATTTAGTTCATGCATATCATAGCAATACTGAAGGAAATGACAAATTTAAGGTTGCGGAGAAAGCCCTTAACAATACTGAAGGAATTCTTATGTGAGATACAAAGGACATTAGATCAGATTTTTGTAGTTCTTGGTTAGGTTACTTGCAAAACAAGTAAACAAGTAGAGTAATTTGAACAGATTTGTACTTCTTGGTTATGTTACTTGCAAAACAAGTAAACAAGTAGAGTAATTTGAACAGATTTGTACTTCTTGGTTATGTTACTTGCAAAACAAGTAAACAAGTAGAGTAATTTGAACAGATTTGTACTTCTTGGTTAGGTTACTTGCAAAACAAGTAAACAAGTAGAGTAATTTGAACAGATTTGTACTTCTTGGTGAGGTTATTAGAACAAGTAACTTAATTTGAGCTGTTTTTTGTAGTTCTTCACTAATTTACTAGTTGGCCAGATTTTATTGTTTGGTTATAGGTTAAATTGCAAATAACTTTTAAAATGCAATTTGTTTACATTAAAACAAAAAAGTAAAAATTACTTACAATTTGTTGGTGTACTCACTTGCGAAGATATGATTGCGTAAGAAAATAAAAGAAAGAAAAAGTTGGTGATTGCTATTTAGAACAAATATGGTTGTAAATATAATTAAAAACCAAAAAAACAGTTAATATCAATATTATTACAATATTTATTGCAAAACTCCTACTAATCCGAACAATGGTTGGTGCGTGGTATACAAGCATAGGACGAACCAAAACGCAGTCACTAGGAAGATAGTGGTGGTTGGCCACAGAATAGTAGATAGTGATGGTTGGCCGCAGAATAGTGTTGACGCTGGTGCTGATCGGCAATGCTGAGTTGGTCAAAATAAGGGCGGCAGCCATGGACAACGTGTGGTGATATTCTTTGTCTTCTGTAATCCATCAAGAACAATCCCAACTCAAATGAAACATATGCATCGATACTCGCATACTCGATCTGTTCGTACAACAACTCCTTGGTGTCCCAATCACTCAAAGTAACATCTTTTGGCTTTTCCATAACCTTCCCAATCAACTCCATGGCCAACCTCTTCAACCCTCTTCGTCCGAAATCAGGAATTTGGAACTTCTCCGCAGCGGTTTGTGCCAAATCCAGTGTACGCCCAACTCTAAGTTGATAATCATCAAGCAACTTGTCTGCATCATCTTTCACTCCCAATCCAACAAAAGTGAACGCTGGATCGGCAAGAAAGTAAACCAGAGATTCGGGAATGGCGTCGGCATGAAGAAGCTGGAAGATAAGGCAGTGATGGCCCATGCAAATCTGCATGATCGCAACTGGGTTTCGGTCGCTAGGCCGATAGTAGGGACGCCACTCAATGTCCAATCCGACAAGGGAATTAGACGCCGACCTACGCCAGTGAGCCTGGTAGAGTTTGGAAAGCCATCGGTCGACATCTTCAGCAGAGGATGTTAGTGTAGTGTGTATCAGTGCGCCGGAAAACTTGACCGGGTAGAACGCCATGAGAATAAAGAGAGAGCGCCGGAAGAAATTACGAGACAGACAATGAGAGAATATGTAGCAGAGTAAACCAAAAGTAGGAATCGAAAACTAGGAAAGGGTTTGAGAGAATATGTGTGTATACAGTATTAGTAGTGTTATTTATAGAGGATACATAGGATATGTAGAAATAATGAGCCATTGAAAATTAGGAAACGAAAATTAGGAAAGTAAAGTAGGTTTGAGAGAACATTATGTATATATATAAAAACATATTGTTTTTGTATGAACATAAATGATATATATTTTTCTCACATATGATTTTTTTTCTTTCTCTATAATATCTTAGTTCAGTATATATATTTTATACAAACACCTTTGTATTTTTATGAATTGTAAATAAATTACCATTGAAATATTGGGGATCTCCAATTTAATAGCTAGAAATTAACTTACAATACTTTGCAATTTCTGTGAATAAATGAATTTTAAATTAAAAAACATATTTTATCTCTATGGATTTAATTCAAACGAAAATTAGGAAAGTAAAAAGAAATAATAATTTTAATTAATCAATTAATAATTTAAAATAGCAGCAACTAAAACAAGGTCAAGCACGTTATTTTTTTCTTCTGTTTTATTTTTCCTTTTCTTTTTTTTTTTTTCTCTCTTTCGTTTTCATTCCCCCGCGACCAGCAACTCCAGCACCGACGTCCTTCTCGCCGGCGCTGCATGCGAGCTCCACCACCACAAAAAGTTCTAGCGGAGGTGTATCTGTCAGAATCGTTGAGGAAGCTGACTTATTATAAGTCTAAAACAAGTATGTTTTCAAAGCATTTTGAGTTTTGGTTATAGTGTCGTTTCATTTTGGGCCCGACCGTGTGGTTTATTTGTCGATTAAAATTTCAGCTTTTTGCATTCTTTTTTCAGTGCGAGTGAAAAAGAGGTGATTTTTTTTTTTTTTCGTTTAAGCGTGATAGAATAGGTGAGTTTGAGACGGGTAAACATTATTTTTTGAACTAAAATAAAAAAAAAATGTTACCTAGTTTTTAATGCAACTATTAGTAATTTTGCTATATTTATTTCTTGTTCTTGCAGCTACATTTGATTTGCATGGATAAATTTTTATATATTTTCTACGAATTTATGAATTTTTAAGACTCAATTTGTATATAGCATGGTTAATTTTGTATGTGCCTCAATAAATTAATATCTAAATGTGTCTCTTGGCTTTCCAATTTAGTGGAATATGATTAGGTTTATTTGGTGTTCTATTTTGGGTATAAATAATCTATATTTCTTTGCTCACTTGAATAGCTGAGGAACTTCAATTATTGAGCCATGTTTCGTTTAACTTTTCCTTTTCCTTTTCAATCTGGCGTTTAGCTTTTCCTTTTCATCTTTTGAGAAGGATGGAGGTATCTTTTGTTTAAAACTATTTTAATAAAGATTGACATGAAATCATTTTGTGCAATTATTTACATTTGGCCCACCTTACATAGACCCTACATTTGTAATTGAGTGATGCTATTCAATACAACTTCTTGTAATGGGCTTGTCAGCTTTTGTGGATTGTGAAATCAAATGCTTTTCAATTCTACTAATACTAACATCATACATGCATTTCTTGATAGGCATCTCAAATTGGATATTCCATTTGACAAGACAAAATCTATTACCTCTAAGAAAACTAGTTCCCTCTTGATTTACAGAGGCATTCCTACATATTGCCAACCATCCAACTGATCCTAATCAATTAAGAAGAAAAGCTATCAAGATCTACACTAATGGCGGAGACTGCCGTCGGTTTGGTTGTAGACCAGTTCATCCCAATGTTGACACAAGAAGCAAGCTTGGTAGGGGCATTCATTCACAAGTTGGGTACATCAAAGATGAATTACAGAGCATTCGTTGCTTCCTCAGGGACGCTGATAGGAAGGCAGAACCTGAAGGAGATCAGTCAAGAGATGGTGTTAAAGCATGGGTGGCACAACTTAGGGAAGTGGCATTTCATATAGAAGATGTCGTTGACAAATACATGTTCCACTTTGGGTACCTTCATGACCGTGGTGGTTTCTTCTGTTCCATCCGTAAGATTACACGTTCGATCATCAAACTAAAAGCACGCCATGATATTGCCTCTGAGATACAAGACATCAAAACAAATGTTTGTGAAATCAAGGAAAGAAGTTCAAGGTACGGTTTTGATTCCTTCCATGATCAACAAGAGGGTAATATTAAGCCCACATGGTACGACCCTCGAAAGGCCTCAGTTTTCATGAAGGAAGATCAATTGGTGGGTATTGAAGCTAATAGAGATGAATTGGCTGGCTGGCTGGTAGATAAATCATCACCACAGCGAACTGTAGTTTCTGTGGTCGGCATGGGGGGACTGGGCAAGACCACTCTTGCCAAACAAGTTTATGATCGTGTGGTAACCCAGTTCGATTGCCATGCTTGGATCACAGTTTCTGAATCATATGACAAGAAGGAACTACTCAGGACGCTGATGGAGAATTTCGGCATAAATATGGAGACTTATATTCCTGCAAGAAATGGTGGAGTCAATGAGGAGATACAGATGATAACCATGATAAGAGAATATTTGAAGGACAAAAGGTATGTTGTTATCTTTGATGATGTTTGGAAAATAGAATTCTGGAGTGACATAGAACATGCTTTACTTGACAACAATAAGGGTGGAAGGATAGTGATCACCATAAGAAGCCAGAATGTTTCAGATTTTTGCAAAACATCATCATACGTCCACGTCCATACGTTGCAACCTTTGTCTTCAGAAAAGCTTGGCAACTTTTGCAATAGGGCTTTTAATTTTGAATTTGGGGTAGTTGTCCCCGAGTTAGAAAATTATTCAGGTCAAATTGTTAAACGATGCAACGGGTTACCTCTTGCAATTGTAGCCATAGCTGGTCTTCTTTCAACCAAAAAAAACAGTTAATGAGTGGCGAAAATTGTATGATAACCTTAGTTTAGAGTTGGAGAGGAATCCTCATCTTCATAGCATATCAAGAATTTTAGCACTCAGTTACTATGATCTGCCTTACTACCTCAAAAATTGCTACTTGTACTTCGGCATGTACCCAGAGGACTACTCTATCAAATGTTCAAGGTTAATTCAACAATGGGTATCAGAGGGTTTCATAACTTCAAACAGAGAGAAAACTTTGGAAGAAGTAGCACAGGAATACTTGATAGAGCTAATAAATAGAAGTTTGGTTCAAGTTTCAGAAGTCAACTGCTTTGGGAAACCAAAAGCATGTCGCACCCATGATCTCTTACGTGAAATGATTCTTAGGAAAATGGAAGATTTACGTTTTGGCAGTCATTATTTTCCATCTAATGGGTCTCGTTTTTCAGAACAAACTCGACGCTTAACGGTTCATAGTTCCTCGCATATCCATATTACCAATAAAAATATTCTAAGGTTCGTGGTATGCTTATCTTCAAGAGTGACCTCCGTAGCGTGACTGATCTTTGTGAGACTACCTTCTGCGCAAAGTATAAGTTACTAAAAGTACTAGATTTTGAAGCTACCGAATTGACACATCTTCCTGAAGATATTGGGGACTTATTTCACCTAAAATATTTAAGTGTGGCACATACATACGTGAAAAAGCTCCCGAGTTCCATGAGGAAATTGCAAAACCTTGAGACATTGAATCTAAAAGGCTCGTTGGTCCGGGAGGTAGAAAGTCATCAGATCAGTAGCCTTCACAAGTTGGGGCATCTTGTATTTGCTTGTGGAGTCAGAATGGATTCAGGTCTAAGATTATTCAAAGGGTTTGGTTGCATAGCGTTGCAAGTCTTATATGATGTACAAATCCGTGATGATATTGAAGAGCTTAAAAGGTTGACACAGTTGAGGAAGTTGGGCATTTCTGGTCTGCGCACTACTCATGAATGGAGTGTGGTGTGTGATTGTATCAATGAGATGAGACACCTTCAATCTCTTCGAGTCTTTGGATTCGAAGCATTGGAGTCCGTTGATTTAGCTTCCATTTCATCTCCTCCAGAATTTCTTCAGAGTCTCTTGTTAGATATGAAATTAAGGAAACTGCCTGAATGGATCGTAAAACTTCAAAATCTGTCCAAGTTTGAAATTCGAAGTTCAAGTCTCAAAGACAACCCACTGGAAGTCCTTCAAAATCTGCCAAACTTAGTGGAGCTGATAATGGCTGACGATGCATATGATGGTGAGATGCTACAGTTTAAGCAAGGAATGTTTCAAAAGCTAAAGCATCTTCAACTCTATAATTCGTATTGTTGTAACTAAAGACAACACACTGAACACAGACGAAGTAAAGACCAAGACTAAAAAACAGATCAAAGGCAATAGCACGGCAAAGACTAAAAACATAAAACAGAGTAGGGAAGAAAGCAAACACACAAGAATTATAGTGGTTCACCCAGAAAAATATTTCTAGGCTACATCCACTTGAGCTCCAGCAAAGAGAAGAGCTCACTGCACTATTTTTGAGTTTAATACACACTCAAACAAGTTCGCACCCTCTCATACAAAGAATTAATTACAGACTCAAACCCAGATCACCATCCTCAATGTAGAATGAGATCAACAAACAGAGCCCGTCAGAAAAGGGGTAGAACCAGAGAGAAAATAAACCCTAGATGAGATCAATCGGCCGCGCATCTCGAGGCAACCTATCAGTTTTATCCGGAAAAGGAGAGAGAGGAGAACGCGAGATTGTTAGAAAGTACAGCTTCATTTTAAACAAGGGCTCAGATTACATCTCCACAATAAGACACAGCGGGTAGTAGATAAGCATGGCACCTGGTTGCCACGAAGGCCATCCAAAGGCTGCCGCGTTTGGGGTCATAAGAGAGCCACTTCAACATGTTGTAGCTTCATTAACAATCTCCACCTTGAAGCTTCAACACCTCAAACCAAAACTCCATTTTAGTGCAAAGCATGCTTCCATTCCCCTTGCCTTCATAGCTCCGCTAGCTTCCTAATTACCGGCTTTGACATGCAACAAATCCAAGCGATTTGAACTTAGTTGCGTCACAATCTTTGTACCCATGTCTGCAGGATTTTCTTGATTGGAATTTTCTGAATCGCACAACTCCTTTAGATATCCGATCTCGAACAAAATGGTACTTCACATCTACATGCTTGGTTCTTTCGTGATACAGGATTCTTGCTCAAATGTATGACACTTTGGTTATCGAATACATCACATTTCCTTCAAGCAATTGGATTTCTTCAAGAAGCCCTCTAAGCGGTTGCTTCTTTAATAGCATCGGTCACAGAATGTACTAGGCTTGATTGATAAAGCCACAAGAGGCATGAGACTTCAACTAATGCAATTCCTCCCAAAGTAAAATAGTATCTGTTGTGGACTTTCTTGAGTCTTTATCCCGCAAAAAGCATCTACATACCCAACAAGCTCAAGTGTATCAAATCTTTTCTTGTACGACCAACATGTAAAGTACTATTAATATACTTCAGCAAATGCTTTAATGCGAACCGTGAACCTTTCGAGATTAGACATGTAACGACTCAACAGAGATATTGAAAAGATAAATCAGTCTTGTGCTAATCATTGAGTACATGACTGTTCCTATAGCATTAGCATAAGGTATTCCTTCCATTTGTATAAACTCGGCATCATTAGAGGACACGATGCTTGGACAACACAAAATGAGCACTAAAGGAACATTAACAGGTTTACAATTAGAGGACCAAATTTAGAAACACCTTTTCAAATATGAAGTTTGCTGTATTTTCAATATATGCTCTCTATCTCTTTCTATAGTCATTCCCAAAATTTTCTTTGCATGCCCTAAATCATTCATGTCAAATTAATTTAAGATCTTCTTTAAATCATTAATTTTTTACTTGGATTTACTAATCAATAGCATATCATCAACGTATAGCAGCAAATATACAGGTATATTTTCAGCAAGCATATAATAAAAGCAACTATCATATTTACTTCTCACAAAACCAGATTTGACAACAAAGCTATCAAATTTTTATACCACGTGGTAGCTTCAACCCATACAAAGATTTTTCAAGTAAACACACATAATCAGGATGATGAACATCAATGAAACCTTGAGGTTGGGTCATGTATATCTGTTCATCTAGATCTCCATGCAAAAAAGCAGTCTTCACATCAAGTTGTTCAAGTTCTAAGTCTAAATATACAACCAAAGATAACATCAATCTAATAGTTTTAAACTTGACAACAGGAGAGAAAATTTCAGTATAATCTATACCCTCACGTTGTGTAAAGCCTTTGGCTACCAGTCGTGCTTTAAATCTAGGAGGATCAGATACAAAAATACCTTCCTTTAGCTTATACAGCCATTTACACTCAACCAATCTTTGATTTTCTGGTTTTGGTACCAGCTTCCAGGTTCCATTCACTGTCAATGAGTCCATCTCCTCTTCCATAGCCTTTCTCCACTTAGCTTTATCTTTGGATTGCTCAGCTTCTTCAAAGTTAGCTGGTTCACTTGCTCTCAAGTCATTTTCTGCAACCAAAGCATTAAAAACTAAGTCAGCATATGAATATCTAGTTGAAGGAATTCTTACCCTTCTTTCCCTATCTCGAACAAGCTGATAATCTCTCAGGTTGTCAGCTTCAGGAGCTTCATGATGCTCTTCATGTTGTTCAGCATCATTATCTGGTGCTCCACCTTGATTATGCATCTCTTGATCACTTTCTTCTTGATCAGACTCTCGGTTTTGTTCATTTTCAGGTTCGGGTTCATGAAAGTTTCCTTGAGTGGTAGTTGGCTCCACCTCAAACTGAGTTTCCCCGGTAATGATGAAATCAGCTGGAGTCCTCATGCTATCTCCTGCAACTTGGTTAGTAACTTTGCATGGGAAAATATATTCATTAAACACCACATCCCTACTAATAACAATTTTGACCCCAGCAGATTCCCTGTTCCATAATCTATAGCCTTTAACACCTTCTTGGTATCCCAAGAAGACACACTTAATTGATCTTGGCTCTAATTTATTTTCAGATTTGTGAACATAAGCCTCACAGCCAGCAACCTTTAAATAATTAAAATTAGGCTTTCTTCCATACCACTTTTCATCAGGACATTTACAACCTATGGCACTTGAAGGAGTTTTGTTAATTAAATAAGCAGCAGTTAAAACCATTTCCCCCCAAAAAGATTTAGGCAAACCGAGTAAGCGAAGCTTCTTACTCTTTCTAGCAAGGTTCTATTCATACGTTCAGCCACCCCGTTTTGTTGAGGGGTATTCTTCACTGTTTTATGTCTTAGAATGCCACTATCTTTACAGAAAACATCAAACTCCAGATTACAGAATTCTAAACCATTATCGGTCCTCAATGTTTTGATTTTCTTATCAGTTTGGTTTTCAACTAACACTTTCCAAGATTTAAAAGTATTCAAAGTTTGATCTTTTGTCTTAAGCATAAACACTCAAACTTTCCTACTAAAGTCATCTACAATTGAGAGAAAATACCTGCTGCCTCCATGTGTTTGCACATTAGCCAGCCCCCAAAGATCTGCATGCAAGTATTCCAAGCATGCCGTCGCCAGGTGGGTTCCCATAAGCCTGTGTTGCTTGCTTAGAACACAGGTTTCACAGAACTTCAGGGGACTTACAGATACCTTGCCAAGATAACCTTGTTTGCAAAGCATGCACCCTCGACTTATGTGGGCGGTCCCAAATGCCATAATGCGTCTTATCATATTTAGAAACAAATGCGATTATATGCATTCTGGTGTAGCAAAATAATATCCATCAAGTACATACAAGCCATTCAACTTAGTACCGCTAAGAATCACATCATCATTTTTATAAACATGCAGGCTACCATGCTGTGCTTTATAACAGAAGCCTAATTCATCCAGTGTGCCAAGTGATATCAAGTTCCTTTTTAAACCAGGTACATATCTAACATTTGTCAACAATCGAATTTTTCCATTATGCAATTTTAATGAGATATCACCATAACCCAACATAGAACATAAATTATTATTTCCCATAAAAACAGTTCCAGATTCATTTGAATTAAAATTACTAAACCAGTTTCGATTAGGACACATATGAAACGAGCACCCAGAATCAACGATCCATTTATTCTTAATCACATCACAAGATACAGTTAACACTTCTGATAAGCATGCATTACTAGAACTAGCAACAACAGATGCATTTGCCTCTTGTTTCTGTTTTCTTATAAACTCATAACAGGACTTTTTGATATGCCCTTCTTTTCCACAATGGTAACACTTCCATTTACTCTTAGACTTTCCCTTTTGACCCTTTTTCTTTTCTTTTGAACCCGAGTTAGTGGTGTGATCATGCTTACTAGAACTCCTTTTCCTTTCTGTTTTGTTTTTCACAAACAGGTTACTCCCATTCCTCCTATTGGCATGCAATTCTAATTCCCTTGCTTTTATACCCGAGATAACAAGTTCCAACTTAGGTTCTATACCAGTATATTGCAAAGCATTTCTAACAACAGCATATTCATCAGGTAAAGCATTCAATAAAATCATGGCTTCGCTAGATTCACCTAGAGCCTGATCAGTTCCCTTTAAAAGCAAGGTAAGTTTAGTAAATTCATCTATATTCTCATCCATAGATTTTGAAACATCCATTTATAATTAAAAATCATGTCTTTCAGATATATTAAGTTAGGAGCAGCAACAACAGAATAAAGAGATTCGAGTTTACCCCAAAGAGCTAGCGGAGTATCCATTCCATCTACCTTGCGAATGACAGCGTCTGAGAGATGCAAGAAAATGAGATTGTAAGCCTCTTCTCTGATTTCCGCTGCACTTGCCCTTTGATCGGCTGACCATTTTGTCTCATCTGCCTCCAACGCTATCACCACTTTGTTGTAGGATAGAAAAACCTTCATCTTCTTCTTCCAGCTACTGAAGTCGCCTTTGCCGTCGAACATACCCACTTCCAAGCGCGTCGAACTCATCTCTGCAACTTACAGAGAATAACCTTAAGACCTAAACAACCTCTCAGTCTCAACTTCGACTTAACCCTAGATCTAAACGAAACCAAGGGCTTTGATACCACTGTTGTAACTAAAGACAACACACTGAACACAGACGAAGTAAAGACCAAGACTAAAAAGCAGATCAAAGGCAATATACGGCAAAGGCGAAAACATAAAACAGTAGGGAAGGAAGCAAACACAAGAATTATAGTGGTTCACCTAGAAAAATATTTCTAGGCTACATCCACTTGAGCTCCCAAAGAGAAGAGCTCAGCACTATTTTGAGTTTAATACACACTCAAACAAGTTCGCACCCTCTCATACAAAGAATTAATTACTGACTCAAACCGGATCACCATCCTCAACGTAGAATGAGATCAACAAGCGAGCCGTCGGAAAAGGGTTAGAACCGAGAGAAAATAAACCTAGATGAGGCGAATCAGGCCGCACCGCATCTCGAGGCAACCTATCGGTTTTATCCGGAAAGACCGAGAGGAGGAGCAACGGCGAGATTGTTAGAAAGTACAGCTTCATTTTAAACAAGGGCTCAGATTACATCTCCACAATAAGACACAGCAACGGGTAGTAGATAAGCATGGCACAGCTGGTTGCCACGAAGGCCATCCAAAGCTGTGCCGTTTTGGGGTCATAAGAGAGCCACTTCAGCATGTTGTAGCTTCACAGTTAACACGTATAAATTGAATTCGTTGGTAATAGAGGAAGGAGCACTGCCTACTCTTGAACATCTAATTGTCTCTTTTAGTCCCAATCTGAAGACAGTTCCTGGTGGCATTCAACATCTGAGAAACCTTAAAAAGCTTACATTGCCAAGTGTGTTCAAGAACAGCGTGCAACCTGAAGGAGAAGATTATCATATCGTTCAACATGTACCGCAAGTGGTTTTCGATTGATTGGTGATCTGATTTGAAGAAAGATGCACCCATCTCAGGTCAGTCAATCGTATTTGAAAAAAAGAAGTGAAAATTAAATATAAATACAAAGCTAATGGTATCAAATAAAATAGGACACGATATGCTGTTCTCTAGAAGAAAAGCTAGTTAAAAGTGTTTGCAAGTCAAAAGTGATATTTGGAAAATGTACAAGTTGTAATTATCTAAAACAAAAGCTGTCCTACATGAAATTCTTGCATTTCACCTCCATCAACAAAATGAAATTCAGTATCAAATAAAATGAACCACAATACATGGACCCATGTATTTTACAATTTAACCACTGAAATATTTCTTTGTTTTGGCTTTTATTCAACGTGCGTGCTTTCTTATTCTGGAATAGTATATTACTAGTCAATTAAATTCATCATATGTTCCATTGAATTAATTAAATTCAACATTGTTAATATGAGCTAACAATCCATTCATTGTTTCCTCCTGGCAGAAGCTGATGAATCGGACAGAAGTAGAGATAGTGATGTTGAAGCATGTCTGGAACAAGTGACGGAAGCGTGATTTCAAATATTACGTACTGTTATTCAGTGTTATAAATAAATGAGATAAACTCTTATTTAATTTTATATGTAATTGATACTCTGATCGTTGTTGGAAGTTCATGTACAATTCACACTCTTGTATATATATTCTACCTCCTGGATGTGTCTTCTGTATGTACATGCTCGTTCTGATTGATTCTCTATAAAAAAAAAAAATACAAAAAAAAATGACGAACAATTAAGAGTCTGTTTGATAATATAGTTATTTTTTATTTTTATTTTTAATTTTTTCCTTTTGGGTTAGGTATAATTTGATTAATTTAGAGGTTGGTTGAAATTTGTTAAATGTTAATTAGACTACTTAATTAAGTAAAAATAGAAAATAAAAACACTTTCAAATTATTTTTATTTTTTATTTTATATTTTTTATTCTCTTTTACAATTTTAGTTTAATTAGCATTTAACAAATTCTAATTAATTTTTAAACTAACCAAATTATACATAATTCAAAAAAAAAAAAATTTAAAATAACCATATTATCAAACAAGCCCTCAATATTTATTTATTTTTTCTTTTGGTAAATAACAATTAAATGTTTGTCACTTCAAATAAAAGACATCATTGGTTCTGAAAACTATAGATTTGCCATTGGGTATAATGCTAGGGTCACTTTCTTAATTACCACCCTTGTTTATCAAGTGATGTGGTTTATATTTAGGATTCACTTATAATTGGAGTATATTATTTTATCAACTAATAACGTATTTAGTAATCTTTAAGTTTTAATAAAAAAAAATTATTTTATTCTCCCTAGTATCATCGCAAAATAAATTTGCCATCAAATTAATATGAATAATTCTTCTTATCACAAAAAAATGAATTTTTACAAGTGATTTGGTGGTTGATTGAATTAATATATATAAAAAATTATTGTTGCATTTAGCATATATAGCAAAATAGTGCTAAATCACACTTGAGTGAGTAGCTTAACAGCAAAAAGTCACTGTTTTTATTACTTTGCAGGGTGAAACTTAACAGGAAAAAGTCACTGTTTTTTTTTTTACTTTTGCAGGGTGAAAGAGAAACTATTAAAAATGTGGCTTATCATTCGAGGCCTTTTTTATGAAAAAGAACTGATAAAGGAGGTGTGATTTAGTTGAGATTTTTTTAAAAATTTGTCTTTTGGGATTCTAACTCAGCAATCATTGTTTTAATTGACAAAATCAAGATTCTTGCTTATTATACTCATGATTCAATTATTTTTATTAAAGGTGTATTATTTTGTCAAATTTTTAAAAAGTGATGGGGCAACATTTGCCAATTAACCTAACCAAACTAGAGAATCTGGTCAACAAGTAACCTAGTCAGGAACTAGGTGTGTCTGACAAACAGATGTGTCTAAATTTCAAAAAAAAGAAAAAAAAAAAGGAAAATATATAAATAAATTAAATACAAAGGGTTAAACTGTAATTTCTCAAATACAACAGCAAAAAGAGAAAAAACTCGTTTTCTCGTGTAAAACGGAGAAATAATAAAATTCTGTGGGACCCAACGGAAAACGGAGATTCCAGGCAATGGGATGGAGCGTGAGCGGTGCACATATGCGGTGAGAGAAGTCCGAATCCCGTCCACGCAACTCTGCCAAGAACGCTGCGGCTGGTTCCGGCGTCACCAACCGGAGTATTCAGCAAGCCAGTAAGTCTAAAACAAGTATGTTTTTAGAGCATTTTGAGTTTAGTTTCCTTTTCGGTCCGACCGTGGATTTTGAGGTTTATTTGTTGATTAAAACTTCAGGTTTTTGCTTCTTTTTTTCAGTGCCAGTGAAAAAGAGGTGATTTTTTTAATTTATATATTTATTTTCGTTTAAGCGTGAGAGAAGAGCCGAGTTTGGGACCGGTAAACATTATTTTTTGAAGTAAAATAAAAATATAAACGTTATCTAGATTTTAATGCAACCATTAGTAATTTTGTAATATTTATTTCTTGTTCTCGCTGCTACATTTGATTTGCATGGATAAATTTTTGTTCATTTCCTATAAATTTATGAATTTTTAAGACTGAATTTGTGTATAGCATGGTTAATTTTGTATAAGCCTCAACAAATTAATATCTAAATTTGTCTCTTGGCTCTTTAATTTAGTGCAACATGATTAGGTTTATTTGGTCTTCTGTTTTGGGTATAAATATTCTATATTTGTTTGCTCACTTGAATAGTTGAGGAACTTCAATTATTGAGCCATGTTTCGTTTAGCTTTCCCTTTTCCTTTTAAATTTGGCGTTTTGATTTTCCTTTTCATCTTTTGAGGAAGATAGAGGAATCATTTGTTTAAAAATATATTTATAAAGACTGGCATGAAATCTTTTTGTGCAATTATTTACACAAAGTAATCTTGGCCCTGCTGCTTATGTGACACCTTACATAGACCCTACATTTGTAATTGAGTAATGCTAATCAATACAACTAGTTGTAATTATGAGGATTGTGAAATCACATGCTTTTCAATTCTGCCACTACCAACTTCATAGATGTATTTCTTGATAGGCATCTCAAATTGGATATTCCATTTGACAAGACAAAATCCATTGCCTCTAAGAAAACTAAATCCCTTTTGATTTACAGACGCATTCCTACATATTGTTAAGCATCCACCCGATCCTAATCAATTAAGAAGAAAAGCTATCTCGATTTACATTAATGGCGGAGACTGCCATAGGTTTGGTTGTAGACCGTCTCATTCCAATGTTGACACAGGAAAAAGGCTTGTTGAGAGGCATTCATTCACAAGTTGTGGACATCAAAAAAAAAAGAAGAAAAATCTAGAGAGTGGAGATTGAAAGATGACCCACTGAAAGTCCTTCAAACTCTGCCAAATTTAGTGGTGCTGATAATGGCTAACCATCCATATGATGGTGAGAAGCTACACTTTAAGCAAGGAATGTTTCAAAAGCTGAAGTATCTTGAACTCGATAAGTTGGATCAATTGAATTCGTTGGTAATAGAGGAAGGAGCACTGCCTTCTCTTTTTTTTTGGTAGAAAAAAGACATTGCATTAGCACAAAACAGTCAACCCAGGAAAAGGTTTACACAAGAGCAGCAGCCTGCTCAGCAGTAATAATATCCAAAATACTAGAAAGAATTAATCCTAACGAAAATTCATCAAAAGTAAAAACACAATTTGTAGAAAGGGCAGTTTTGCAGCAGCATCTGCTGCAGGTTGTTGTTCTGCTTTTCCATTTCACCTCCCAGTCTTGTCTTTCAAAACTTTTTTGAATACTACAGATTGAGTGATAAGCATACCAGCATGTGGGGTCCTCCTTTGAATTGACAGCTGCCTCCACCTCCTTTGCATCCGTCTCCCATTAGACCCTTCTCCAAGCACACTGTTCCGCATACTCTCCTGCCCATCTCAAAGCTTCCACTTCAGCCACAAAAGAGGACACACATTTCAATAGTTTGGCGCCAAATACAGCAGTACCCTTGGTCATTCCTTACCACCATCGCAGCTTTTGGCAGCGTCAAAAGCAGCATCCACATTTACTTTAATGAACCCTTGTTGTGGAAGGCACCATTTGAGCAGCATCCACATTTACTTTAATGAACCCTTGTTGTGGAAGGCACCATTTGACAGAGCTAGAAGACACTGTGGGGGGAGTGTCTTGAAGGTTTTATGATCTCCGTCGAACTCCTCCACCGCTACATTAAATTGCCCAATATACTTGAACCAATTTATCTCCCCTTAAAAAGTGTGAACATCGGCCTCTCCAAATTGTGTAGAAAAGAGATGCGCTAAAAATAAGAAACTCGTCACATCCCATTCCTTCCAGAATTTCAGCTGTTGGATTAAGACAGTAGTTAATTAGCTCAAATATATTATCCCTTTCCACACATCTAGTCTGCATCCCCATCGGCTCCCAAACGCTAAAAGTCTGCCTAATTGACACTTTTTGAAAATATATAAGCTAGTCTCAGTCTCTGCTCCACAAAATTGACAAGAAAGGTCCCCCATCCCTGTCCTCTCCACTATAGCCGCCCTGGTAGGGAGAGTACCAGTAAGGATCCTCCAAACATGAAGTTTCAACCGTTCATGTAACTGGAGCACTGCCTTCTCTTGAACACCTAATTATCTCTAATTGTTTCTATCTGAAGACATTTCCTGGTGGCATTCAACATCTGAGAAACCTTAAAAAGCTTACATTGCCATGGCAGTTGAAGGGCCGCGTGCAACCTAAAGGAGAATATTATCATATCGTTCGACATGTACGGCAAGTGGTTTTCTATTGATTGGTGATCTGATTTGAAGAAAGATGCACCCATCTCAGGTCAGTCAATCGTATTTAATATAATATATACACTTGTATTTATCCATGTTTAGACTACTACTTTTTTACTCCTCCTTTAATAACATTCTGCACTCAACTATATAAACTTTATGATATATATGTTTAAAAAAAATGGCTCAATTTGAATAAAGTTGAAATAAAACATAATTTTATAAATAAATAAGTGAAAATTAAATATAAATACATAGCTAATGGTATCAAATAAAATAGGACACGATATGCTATTCTCTAAAAGAAAAGCTAGTCAAAAGTGTTTGCAAGTCAAAAGTGATATTTGGAAAATATACAAGTTGTAATTGTATATAACAAAAGCTGTCTTACATGAAATGTTTGCATCTCACTTCCATTAACAAAATTAAATTCAATATCAAATAAAATGAAACACAATACATGGACCCATGTATTTTACAATTTAACCACTAAAAAATTTATTTGTTATGGCTTTTATTCAACATACGCACTTTCTTATTCTGAAATAGTATGGTAGTTCATCATATGTTCCATTGAATTAATTAATTAAATTCAGCATTCTTAATATGAGCTAACAATACATATTATAAATTCATCATTGTCAATATGGGCTAACAATCCATCCATTGTTTCCTCCTGGCTGAAGCTGATGAATCGGACACAAGTAGAGATGGTGGTGTTGAAGCATGTCTGGAACAAGTGACGGAAGCGTGATTTCAAATATTACGTACTATTATTCAGTGTTATCATAAATGAGATAAACTCTTATTTAATTGATACTCTGATCATTGTTGGAAGTTCATCTACAATTCATACTCTTGTATATATATTCTACCTCCTGGATGTGTCTTCTGTATGTAATGCTCGTCATTTCTGATTGATTCTCTACAAAAAAAAAAATAATAATAATAATAATAAAGAAAAAAATACAAGCAATTAAATGTTTGTCACTTCAAATAAAAGACATCATTGCTTCTGAAAACTGTAGATTTGCCATTGGGTATAATGATAGGGTCACTTCATCAAAGACGGTAAAGACACCATTGCTTCATGTCCGTACTCTTTTAGTTTTAATAAAAAAAATTATTTTATTCTCCCGAGTATCATCACAGAATAAATTTGCTATCAAATTAATATAAATAATTCTTGTTATAACAAAAAACAAATTTTCACAAATAATGTGGTGGTTGATTGAATTAATAGACAAAAAAATTATTGCACCTGTAATTGATAGCATAGTGCTAAATCACATTTGAGAGAGTGGCTCGACGGTAAAAGGTCATTGTTTCTATTGTCTTGTAAATCAAAAGTTGTAAATTTAAATTTTAACAAACCTCTATTTATATCTCAGATATATTCCAACTGCCAACCATCTATATAAAAGGAAAACTATTAAAAATATGACCTACTATTTAAAACTTCTCAATAAAGAAGAACTACTAAATCCTTTTGTACCTTTTGAACCTTTTTTTTAGTTTTTATTTTTTGGGATTCTAACGTAGAAGAAATCATTTTTTTTAATTGACAAAATCAAAGATTCATGCTTACACCCATGATTCACTTATTTCTATTAAAGTGTATTATTTTGTCAAATTTTAAAAAAGTGATGGCAGAATTTGATTGGTTTAATATGTATAAAAAAAAAATTATGGAAAAGCCAGAAACATGTTAGTTGAGTGAATGGGACACACACCAAGAAGTTGTCCTACAAACAGATCGAGTATGTCAGCATCGATGCTTCTGTTTCATTTGAGTTGGGAATGTTCTTAACGGATTACAGCAGACCCAAAAACACACCGCACGTTGTCCATGGCTGCCGCCTTATTTTCACCAACCTGCCGATCGGCACCACTGTTACCACCATTATGCAACCAAACATTGTGTTTTTTGCCAATTAACCTAACCAAATTATAGAATTAGGCCAACAAGTAACCTAGTCAACAACTATAGAAAAACAGCTCAAATTAAATTACTTGTCTTGCAGGTAACCTAACCAAGAACTACAAAAATCTGACCTAACGGCCTTTGTATCTCACATGAGAATTCCTTCAGTATTGTTAAGGGCTTTCCTCACAACCTTAAATTTTTCATTTGCTGCTCTATTCATCTTGACAATATACTCCTTGATAAAGAATTCGATCCCACGTCGAAGACTTTCTGGCTCGGGTGCAACAGCTACACGCGTAAATATGTTCCATACAAGACTATCACTGTGTTCAGAGATTGTCTCGAACAGCATTCGAAAATGCATGATCCTTTTCGGAGTTAGCTGACTGATGTCGCTCAAATCTACAAAACTGCGAGGGAGAGTGTGAAAGAGGAAACTATAAGGAAAACAGAGGATGGAAAAAGGCTTAACTTGTATATTGAGTTGTAACAATATAAATACACCTCGAACACGTGGTAGTTACAGGTGATAAGTGATTTACAAAACAAACTATCCTATATACAAGGAACAAAGTATATCAAAGCTAACCAGCAGAATACACGGGTGTGGATTACAACATGCTATTATGCCCCCTCAAGATTTGGGTTCTGTCGTGAACACCAATCTTGGACCGGAATGATTGGAAAAGCCGTTTGAGAGAGGCTTGGTAAGGGTATCAACAAGTTGATCGTTGCTTGAAACATGGGACACTCGAATAGAGCCATCAGAAATTTTGTCCCACACAAAGTGAAAATCAATGTGCACATGTTTCATTTTAGAATGAAGTTTGGGATTGGCACACACATAGGTTGTTCCAAGATTGTCGCAGTAGATGGTGGGCGTATAGCGGAAGAGACATTTAGTTCTTGAAGCAGTGAAACCAACCAACAAATTTCAGAAGTGGTATGAGCCACAACTCGATACTCGGCTTCAGTGGAAGACCGTGAAACAGACTTTTGCTTCCTGGAGGACCATGAGATTGGATTGCAGCCAAGGAAGACAATGTAACCTGCGGTGGAAGTGCTGTCATTCCGATTTCCAGCCCATTCAGCATCAGAGAAGGCATGAAAGGTTAAGGGTGATTGTCGGTGCAAGTGAAGACCAAACGAGGATGTGCCATTTAAGTAGCGGAGGACTCGTTTAACAGCTGCCCAATCAGAGTCCGTAGGTTGATGAATGAACTGGGAAAGTTTGTTAACAGCAAAGCCAACATCAGGTCTTGTGAGAGAAAGGTACTGTAGGCTTCCCACTACCTGGCGATATTGCTTTGGTGAAGAGAGTGGGGAACCATCAGACAAGGTGAGAGAGGTTGAAGAAGCCATTGGAGTAGGGACATCCCGTGAGTCTAACATGTTGGGTTTTCAAGAAGATCCAGAATGTACTTTCGTTGGGATAAAAGGATAACGGTTGCTGTAGGAATAACCCCACACCAAGAAAGTAATGCAACTCACCAAGGTCTTTGAGAGAAAATTTTTGGATAGGGATAAGACAAAGGAGTTAAGCAGAGAGCAGTTATTACCTGTGAGGAAGATGTCATCAACATAGACCAAGAGGTATAAAACAGAGCTTGCATGGCTGAAGATGAAGAGAGAGGTGTCGGCGTATGCATTCTTGAATCCATAGGCAAGTAAAAGGAGCAAAGTTCCTGAACCAGGCCCTGGGGGCTTGTTTTAAGCCATAGATGGCCTTCCGGAGGTGGCAAACATGGGATGGAGTTGATGGATCCACAAAACCAGGGGTTGTTGAATGAAGACTTCTCCATTTAAGTGGCCATTGAGGAAGGCGTTATTGATATCCATCTGCCGTATGGACCAGCTATTGGATAAGGCAAGACACAATATTACACGAACCGTTGCCGGTTTCACAACAGGGCTGAAAGTGTCGAAGTAGTCGAGACCGGGGCGCTAATGGAAGCGCTTGGCTACCAACCGGGCCTTGTAATGATCCACAGAGCCATCTGGGTGGCGTTTGACACAAAAACCCACTTACAGCCGACTACGTTCTGCGAAGGATGAGAAGGAACCAACTCCCACGTAGCATTACGTAGTAAAGCATCATATTCAGTAGTCATAGCATGACGCCACTTAGGAGACTTTAGCGCTTGAGAGGCTGTTCTTGGATCATCTGTACTCGCAAGAGAAACATTAGAAGCAGTAAAGTCTTTAAAGAGCTTAGGTCGAAACACATTGTTTAAAGGCTCTGGTACACATTGTATGCGTACGTACAGGGGGCGAGGATGACTGGGTACGTGACTGGAGCATGGGTACAGAAGAGAGAACGGAACGAACAGGAGAAGAGTTATCCCGAGGAGCCACCAATGGTGTAACATGGGATGGCAAGCAATGCTTTCTTTCCGGTAGTCGGGGAAAAGAAGCAAAACTCCTAATAATTCGAACAAATTCAATTGTTAAGACGAACCAAAACGCAACGGTCACTAGGAAAATACTGGTGGTTAGCTGCAGAATAGTAGATAGTGATGGTTGGCCGTAGAATAGTGTTGATGCTGGTGCTGATCGAAACTAATGAGCTGGTCAAAATAAGGGCGGCAGCCATGGACAACGTGTGGTGATATTCTTAGTCTTCTGTAATCCATCAAGAACATACCCAACTCAAATGATACATAAGCATCGATACTCGCATACTCGATCTGTTCGTACAACATCTTCTTGGTGTCCCAACGACTCAAAGTAACATGTTTTGGCTTTTCCATAACCTTACCAATCAACTCCATGGCCAACCTCTTCAACCCTCTTCGTCCGAAATCAGGAACTTGGAACTTCTCCGCAGCGGTTTGTGCCAAATCCAGAGTACGCCCAACTCTAAGTTGATAATCATCAAGCAACTTGTCTGCATCGTCTTTCACTCCCACACCAACAAAAGTGAACGCCGGATCGGCAAGAAAGTAAACCAGAGATTCGGGAATGGCGTCGGCATGAAGAAGCTGGAAGATAAGGCAGTGATGACCCATGCAAATCTGCATGATCGCAACTGGGTTTCGGTCGCTAGGCCGATAGTAGGGACGCCACTCAATGTCCAATCCGACAAGGGAATTAGACGCCGACCTACGCCAGTGAGCCTGGTAGAGTTTGGAAAGCCATCGGTCGACATCTTCAGCAGAGGATGTTAGTGTAGTGTGTATCAGTGCGCCGGAAAACTTGACCGGGTAGAACGCCATGAGAATAAAGAGAGCGCCGGAAGAAATTATGAGACAGATAATGAGAGAATATGTAGCAGAGTAAACCAAAAGTAGGAATCGAAAACTAGGAAAGGGTTTGAGAGAATATGTATGTATACAGTATTAGTAGTGTTATTTATAGAGGATCCATAGGATATGTAGAAATTATGAGCCATTGAAAATTAGGAAACGAAAATTAGTAAAGTAGGTTTGAGAGAATATTATGTATATATATAAAAACATATTGTTTTTGTATGAACATAAATGATATATATTTTTCTCACATATGATTTTTTCTGTCTCTATAATATCTTAATTCAGTATATATATTTTATACAAACACCTTTGTATTTTTATAAATTGTAAATAAATTACCATTGAAATATTGGGGATCTCCAATTTAATAGCTAGAAATTAACTTACAATATTTTGCAATTTCTGTGAATAAATGAATTTTAAATTAAAAACATATTTTATCTCTATGGATTTAATTCAAACGAATTTTTCTATTATTATTTACTTCGAACTTGCCCATGTGCTTTTTATATGATTAAAAATAATAATAACAAAAGTAACAGAAGGGGTAAACTCTATGAACAAAACACCACAACTTGAAACAATATTTTTCCATCTATATATATTTACCGCATTTAATATGCTTCAACGTAAAAAGAAATAATAATTTTAATTAATTAATTAATAATTTAAAATAGCAGCAACTAAAACAAGGTCAAGCATATCCTTGACTCATTCTCTTGTCTATAAGCAGAGCTTAGCCATTACACAGAGTCCTCCAGTTCTAATTTTCTCTTCAACTCATAACAACCTGTCTTCACCTTAAGAAGCTTCAAAATAGGCAAGTACCTGGAGAAAATCATATCCTACAAAAGTTAAGACCACCACACAAGAATAAGAAAGTCTGTATCACTTACAGCAAGCATTACACGGCATTGTGACGATGGAAAATGAAAAATGATAAACACCTTTTCCATATGATGCTTCATAATACTCAGATGCACCAGGAAGTGTCAAATTGCCGTCAAACAGGAATAGAAATGACTGTCTTAACACCGTAAAATAAGCATAAGCAAACTAAACTTGGTGCACTAGATGCGGTTTCAATGCTGCTTCATCATCCCTAAAGGTAGCACATACTTTAGTAAACAAAACTTACAAGCTATGGTTGATATTTATTCAACCTACCAGTATAATATAAAGGTTTCAAGCTATGACAATGAGCGATGAAATTTTTCAGGCAACCAGAACATAAAGATTTCAATCTATGGAGACAGATACTGATGTTTTTCAAGGTACTTGTATAAACATATAGTAAGTCTCTCACGGAACGGAAGTCCAGAAATTAGGCCTCGATAACAAGACAACTAGAAATGACGTTTTGAAGTGACTTAGAATCATAATGCACATGAATCAAAGAGGGAACTTTCAGAAAGGGAATGGTTGATCACTCAACTCAAGAACAGTTAATGAAATTGCATTAAGGATGGACTCAAGCAAACAATAATTTCAGAGACTAAGATCCAGCTCCTTCACATTTCTCTGAATGACAAAATATAATCAACCTTTTATTTGGCTTCTAGGTATTTAAAAAAAAATAAGATCTGGCAAACTGAAACCTTTGGAACTTACTTACATAGCTTGCGTTATCTCAAACATTCCATCAAAAACTTGAAGAACTTGTCATGATTCTTCACCTTCTTTAGATCTTCAAGTACAGACTTATTGCGCGTGTAAATTGATTTAAAAAATGAAGTCTACTTATATATAACATTTTGGTCATTATGAAAAGGTCCTTAGAATTTTTTTTTTAATATATATATATATATATATATATATATATATATACACATTAATTGGTCATTAAGTATGTTGATTTTCACACTCCAAATCCATTGAAGTAAAAACAAGAATTGAAATATGAGACAAAAGGGACAAATGAAAAGGCAAGAAGAAAAATCGGAATTTGCAAAAAGAAGAGGGTATATGAGAAGCAAAACTCTTTGATGAATTCCAGCAGGCACACAATTTCTAATATGAAGTAAACTCAAATTCAAATTATACAAGAAAAAGAAATATATACACTTAAAGAAAAAGAAAAAAGAAGAGAGAGAGAGCTCATTAGTGATTCACATCTACTGCCATAATAAATTCATCCAATACCCAAAAGAATTTCAAGCTGAAACTCAAACTATTTATATATGTCTCTAAAAGGTTATAACTGTTGTGAAACAACTGCCAAGGACCATAATATTATGTAGGGAAGGGGGAACTGATGAACATTAAGTCTAAATAAAATGTATTAAACATGTATGAAAACATAAATGGATTCTATGAAAACATGAATGGGAGAAAAAGGAAACATATAATCAACATGTCCATACCTATGCCACCACTGCAGAACTAGGAATGAGTAATTCGCTTCCATAATGCTGATTTCGAGTAGTATATTAATTAGTTACAAGTAATTGAAAAATTATATATATATATATATATATATATATATATATATATATATATATACATATATAAGTGCCGGTCTTAGTTAATTATATGCGGCTTAATTATATATGGCCTTAATTAATTAACATAAAAATGTATATATACATATTATATAATGTATAATAATGTGAATCTATTCATGCTTTGGCATGGAATAATGGAAACTGAATAATACATGTGTCGTTTTGTCATTATCATCTTAATTTGGTGTATTAATATAAATTATAATAATCTTTATGGGTAAAATTCGAACTCAATGTCTTTTACAGCTTGTTGCGAAGCACTAAAATACCATTGTCGACCTTGTGAAGCATCGACCACGTGGCTCTACAAACCGTAAAGAAATAAATTAAGCGAATTAAAAACAGAAAACGTAAAACAAGGATAAAAGTTAAAATAGAGAAAACAAAAAATTTACAATAACGATATTCTTCAGTCGGCACGTATATTTACGAACTTAAATATTTATGCGTGGGTTATTACGAAGACGATATTCGATCGGTATATATATATATATATATATATATATATATATATATAATTTTCCACGAGACAGATCATATCTAATACAACTCTCGTGCAATATTTGTGACAGAAAAAATGTAGTTAACGGCTATTTTTGTGATTTAATTGCTAACACTTAGTATCCATGCCAGCTAGCTGATCATAATCCCTCTACTTAATTTTGGGTATAAATAAGAAAGGTCTAGTAAGTAGGTAAGTAGAATGTGGTCTCCACGCATAATAGTTAAAATTAAGCCAATTTCTGTTTAGAAATACGAAAATGGCTGAGATGATGAGTAAGAAGCAGTTAGGTTATTTAATGGTGTTGGTTGTGACCATGATTCTTATGGCTAACTACTTTGTTAGCTGTGAGAATATCAATAGTAGAGATGTTGGATCCCATCGTCATGATCATTATAACGATGGTATTAATATGAAGGAAGGTCATGAATTCTCTCCTCATTACCATCATAATGATAATAGAAAGATGGAGACTGCTGGTGTAATCCGCCCAAATATTAACGGGTGTACTTGGGACTCATGCTCCTTCTTAATCGGCAGCGAGGATTGCCGTGGTGGATGTGTTTGCCTTCCAATCTTCTTCCTGTATTTTGGGATTTGCGTTGGTAGCTGTCCATGTTAATTATGATGATATACAATATATATATATATATATATAGTCCATGTCTCATGATCGGTCGATTTGATAGTTTTAACATAAAGTATTTAATCAAAGTTCTTCATTTATGCACTTGATTGGATGAATAATAAGGCCTAATTGATGTGCACAAATACAACAACTTCAATTAAAGACATAATGTTAACATTATTGGCCGGATCATGATATAAATGTGTGCCAGTGAGAATGATTTATTAAATAAATTATTGATGTATTCAACAATCTCATCTCCATAGAGATTGTTTAATATATATATATATATATATATATATATATATATATATATATATATATTTATATTTTATATATGAGCTCGTATAAAATAATGTGATCGATGTATGTTTCGACGTAGAATAATTAATGAAAATCGATTAAAACTCATTGTTGATGTCTTTAATTTACTTCTTTTGCTGTAAGGACCTTATTATACATATATGCGTTGACCACGAACTTGGCCATTGCAAACAATAAATAGAGCAAATGATAGAAGACGAAAAAATAAAAAACACAAAGAAGGCAAACTCTATAATCATTATTATTATTATAATTATTTTGTATATATTGGAAGTCTACTGTGAAGATGATTGTCATTTAAAACAAATCATAATTGAAAACTTTAGTATTATTTGAGCTTGATAACCATATAAAAGTCTCAAATAGCAGTCCACTCCCAATTCAGATGTCTGATTCAATTCCACCATTAAGACACTCACTATAATCATTATAAAAAACATATACAATATACCTAAAAAAAAAGAAAAAGGTGGCGATGTCGCCCACATTAGCAGTACCGTATATATATATATATAAAGAAGTAAACCAGCCCAAGCTTTCAAAACAACGATACCAAAACTAATACAGGCTAGGAAGAAAAAATAAATTTGGAAGCCCAGCATAAAATGACAGTGCTACACGAAAATGCAACATGCAACTATCCGACCACTCACTATCTTCAGTTGAGTTGTCTTGTCCCTCGAATTAAATTTTAAAAAGTTACTATAAATCTTAATAAGTACAATTATGAAAATAATATTAAAAAAAAGAAGATAATTAACATTTCATATATTTTAAAATATATGAAAAGAGTACTAAATTTATGTGATTAGGTTTTAAAAACATAAAAGAAACCAAAAAAAATCGAATGCATAAGTGGGGTAGATGAGAAAATATAGTTTAATAAAGTAATAAGAAACGAACATAAATAAAAAAAGTAATGCTAAAATTACTAAGAAGCTTTACCAATTGATCGTGGCAGATAATACGGGGATATTATTGGATAGCAATTTAATACACTTTTTTTATTAATATAATTTTTTAAAATTATCACAAACTCATTTAAAAGTCAAAATGTAATATTGTTTTTGAATATATATTTTTTATTCATATATAAATTTAGGTTATGAAATATATATATATACTAGGAAATTGGTATATGGCATTTATTTAATTTTTTAAATCACAAAACAAATACAATTTTATTTGTATGAGTTTGATTTTCTTTTTCCGTTACTTTTTCCATTTTTTTTCTTTTCTTTCTCTCTCTTTCGTTTTCATTTTCCCGCGACCAGCAACTCCAGCACCGATGTCCTTCTCGCCGCCGCTGCGAGCTCCACCACCACAAAAAGTTACAATTTTTGCTTGATTTTCTTCTAAATTTTGGCACTCTGCTACGTTATAGTGGAGGTATATCTGTCAGAATCGTTGAGGAAGTATGCTTTCAAAGCATTTTGGGTTTTGGTTCATTTTGGCTCCGACCGTGGATTTTGAGGTTTATTTGTTGATTAAAAGTTCAGCTTTTTGCTCTTTTATCTTTCTTTTTTTCTTCTTTTTCTCTTTTCAGTGCGAGTGAAAAAGAGGTGTTTATTTATTTTCGTTTAAGCGTGAGAGAAGAGGTGAGTCTGGGACAGTTAAACACTATTTTTTGAACTAAAATAAAATAAAAAATGTTGTCTAGTTTTTAATGCAACTATTAGCAATTTTCTCATATTTAATTCTTGTTCTTGCTGCTACATTTGATTTGCATGGATAAATTTTTTTTTTCTACAAATTTATGAATTTTTAAGGCTGAATTTGTATATAGCTTCATTAATTTTGTATATGCCTCAATAAATTAATATCTAAATTTGTCTTATGGCTCTTCAATTTAGTGGAAGATGATTTAGGTCTATTTGGTGTTCTCTTTTAGATAAATTTTCTATGTTTCTTTGGTCACTTCGAATCGTTGAGGAACTTCAATTGTGGAGGCATCTTTCGTTTAGCTTTTCCTTTTCAATTTGGCGTCTAGCTTTTCCTTTTCATCTTTTGAGAAAGATGGAGGAATCTTCTGTTTAAAATTATTTTTATAAAGATTGGTATGAAATCTTTTTGTGCAATTATTTAAACAAAGTAATTTTGGCCCCACTGCTTACGTGACACACCTTATGTACCCTGAGTAATGCTAATCACTATAACATGTTGTAAAAGCATGTCAGCTGACGTGGATGTAAAATCACATGCTTTCCAATTCTACCACTACTAACTTCATACCTGTTTCTTGATAGCCAATCTCAAATTGGATATTTTATTTGACAAGACAAAATCCTTCACCTCTAAGAATAGATCCCTTTTGATTTACAGAGGCATTCCTACATATTGCCAACCATCCAGCTGATCCTAATCAATTAAGAAGAAAAGCTATCCAGATCTACACTAATGGCGGAGACTGCGGTCGGTTTGGTTGTAGACCAGCTCATCCCAATGTTGACACAGGAAGCAAGCTTGTTGAGAGGCATTCATTCACAAGTTGGAGACATCAAAGATGAATTACAGAGCATTCGATGCTTCCTCAGGGACGCAGATAGGAAGGCAGAATCTGAAAGCGATCACACAAGAAGAGATGGTGTTAAAGCATGGGTGGAACAACTGAGGAAAGTGGCATTTCAAATAGAAGATGTCATTGACGAATACATGTTTCACTTGGGTCACCTTCATGACCATGGTTGTTTCTTCTATTTCATCCTAAGATTACACGTTCGATCATCAAACTAAAAGCACGCCATGATATTGCCTCTGAGATACAAGTCATGAAAACAAATGTTCGTGAAATCAAGGAAAGAAGTTCAAGGTACGGTTTTGATTCCTTACTTGATCAACAAGAGGGTAATATTAAGCCCACATAGCACGACCCTCGAAAGGCTTCAATTTTCATGAAGGAAGATCAAGTGGTGGGTATTGAATCTGATAGAGATAAATTGGTTGGTTGGTTGGTAGATAAATCATCACCACAGCGCACCGTAGTTTCTGTGGTCGGCATGGGGGGGCTGGGCAAGACCACTCTTGCCAAACAAGTTTATGATCGTGTGGTAACCCAGTTCGATTGTCATGCTTGGATCACAGTTTCTGAATCATATGATAAGAAGGAACTACTCAGGACGCTGATGGAGAATTTCCGCATAAATATGGAGACTAATATTCCTGCAAGAAATGGTGGAGTCAATGAGGAGATACAGTTGATAACCATGATAAGAGAATATTTGAAGGACAAAAGGTATGTTGTTATCTTTGATGATGTTTGGAAAATAGAATTCTGGAGTGACATAGAACATGCTTTACTTGATAACAATAAAGGTGGAAGGATAGTGATCACCACACGAAGCTTGGACGTTGCAAATTTTTGCAAAACATCATCATACGTCCATATCCATATGTTGCAACCTTTGCCTTCAGAAAAGGCTTGGCAACTGTTTTACAAAAGGGTTTTTCATTTTGAATTTGGGGGTAGTTGTCCCCCCGAGTTAGAAAATTATTCAGGTAAAATTGTTGAACGATGCAAAGGGTTACCACTTGCAATTGTAGCCATAGCGGGTCTTCTTTCAACCAAAGAAAAAACAGTTGATGAGTGGCGAAAATTGCATGATAACCTTAGTTTAGAGTTGGAAAGCAATCCTCATCTTACTAGCATATCAAGAATTTTAGCACTCAGTTACTATGATCTGCCTTACTACCTCAAAAATTGCTACTTGTACTTCGGCATGTACCCAGAGGACTACTCTATCAAATGCTCAAGGTTAATTCGACAATGGGTATCAGAGGGTTTCATAACTTCAAAGAGAGAGAAAACTTTGAAAGAAGTAGCACAGGAATACCTGATAGAGCTAATAAATAGAAGTTTGGTTGAAGTTTCAGAAGTCAACTGCTTTGGGAAACCAAAAGCATGTTGCATCCATGACCTCTTACGCGAAATGATTCTTAGGAAAATGGAAGATTTACGTTTTGGCAGTCATTGTTTTCCATCTGATGGATCTAGTTTTTCAGAACTAGCTCGACGCTTAACTATTCGTAGTCGTTCGCTTATTCATATTAGTAATAAGAAATATTGTCATGTTCGTGGTATGCTTATTTTCACTCGTAACCTGACTGATCTTTGTGAGACTACCTTCTGTGCTACTTTTAAGCTACTAAAAGTACTAGATTTTGGCGGTGCTCCCGATTTGAAACATCTTCCAGAAGATATTGGGGCCTTATTTCACCTAAAATATTTAAGTGTGGCATATACAATGGTCAAAGACCTCCCGAGTTCGATAAGGAAATTGCAAAACCTTGAGACATTGAATCTAAAAGGCTCGTGGGTACGAGAGGTAAAAAGTCGTCAGATCAGTAGACTTCACAAGTTGCGGCATCTTGTATTTTCTGAGGGTGCAGGACTAAGATTATTCAAGGGGTTTGGGTGCTTAGTGTTGCAAAAGTTATATGATGTAAAAATCCGTGATGATATTGAAGAGCTTAAAAAGTTGACACAGTTGAGGAAGCTGGGCATTACTGGTCTGCGCACTGCACATGAATGGAGCGTAGTATGTGATTGTATTAATGGGATGAGACACCTTCAATCTCTTCGAGTCTTTACATTGGAGTACGTTGATTTGAATTCCATTTCATCTCCTCCAGAATTTCTTCAGAGTCTCTTGTTAAATATGGAATTAAGGAAATTGCCTGAATGGATCATAAAACTTCAAAATCTAGCGAAGTTTGAAATTCGAGGGTCAAGATTGGAAGACGACCCCCTGGAAGTCTTTCAAAATCTGCCAAACTTAGTGGTGCTGATAATGGCTTGTGGTTCATATGATGGTGAGAAGCTACACTTTAAGCAAGGAATGTTTCAAAAGCTAAAGCATCTTGAACTCAATAATTTGGATAAATTGAATTCGTTGGTAATAGAGGAAGGAGCATTACCTACTCTTGAACACTTAAGTATCTCTTTTTGTGACAATCTGAAGACAGTTCCTGGTGGCATTCAACATCTTAGAAACCTTAAAAAGCTTACATTGTCAATGTGGTTCAATGACACCGTGAAACCTGAAGGAGAAGATTATCATATCGTTCGACATGTACCGCAATTTCGGTTGATTGATGATCTGATTTGAAGAAACATGCAACCATCTCAGGTCGGTCAATCGCATTTAATATAATATATATACACTAGTATTTATAACTTGTAAATATTGATCCATGTTTAAACTACTACGTTTTTACTCCTGCTTTAATAACATTCTGCACTCAACTATATACACTTTATGAAATATATGTTTTGAAAAAAAAAGAAAAAAAGTCTTAATTTGAATAAAGTTGAAATAAAACATATTTTTATATAAAAAAAAACAAAAAAAAATAAAAAAAAACGAAGTGAAAATTATATATAAATACAAAGCTAATGGTATCAAATAAAATAGGACGCGATATGCTATTCTCTAGATGAAAAGCTAGCTAAATGTGTGTGCAAGTCAAAAGTGATATTTGGAAGGTGTTGTAATTATATATAACAAAAGCTGTCCTACAAGAAATTTTTGCATTTCACTTCCATCAACAAAATGAAGTTCAATATCAAATAAAATGAACCACAATATCCCATGTATTTTACAATTTAACCACTAAAAAATTTCTTTGTTATGGCTTTTATTCAACATACGTCCTTTTTTATTCTGAAATAGTATAGCATTAGTTAATTAAATTCATCATATGTTCCATTGAATTAATTAAATTTAGCATTGTTAATGTGAGCTAACAATACATATTATATATTCAGCATTATTAATATGAGCTAACAATCCATTCATTGTTTCCTCCTTGCAGAAGCTGATGAATCGGAACAAGTGACGGAAGCGTGATTTCAAATATTACGTACTATCGTTCAGTGTTATCATAAATGAGATAAACTCTTATTTAATTTTATATTTAATTGATACTCTGATCATTGTTGGAAGTCCACGTAGAATTCATACTCTTGTATATATATTCTAACCCCTGGATGTGTCTTCTGTATGTTCATGCTGGTCATTTCTGATTGATTTTCGACAACAACAAAAATACAAAAACAAAAGAAATACAAAAAAAAAAAAAAAATACAAACGGTTAAATGTTTGTCACTTCAAATAAAAGAAATCATTGCTTCTGAAAACTGTAGATTTTCCATTGGGTATAATGATAGGGTCACTTTCTTAAGTACCACATTTGTTTGCCCTGTTTTTAAAATTCACTTATGCTAATATATTATTTTGTCAACTAATCAGTACTCTTTAAGTTTTAATAAAAAAATTATTTTATTCTCCTTAGTATCATCACAAAACAAATTTGCTATCAAATTAATATAACTCTTTTTATAACAAAAAATAATTGTTCACAAGTAATATGGTTCTTGATTGAATTAATATATAAAAAAAAGCTGTTGTGTCTATCATAGATAGCAAAGTAGTGCTAATTCACATTTGAGAGAATGGCTCGGCGGAAAGAAGTCATCATTCTTATTGCCTTGTAGATCTGAAATTGTAAGTTCAAATTTTGACAAACTTTATTTATTTATATCTCAGATGCACTCCAATTACCAACCGCGGATGAAGGGAAAATTGTTAAAATATGACCTACTATTTAAGACTTTTCAATAAATAAGAACTGTTAAAGGTGTGACCTACCATTTCAGACTCCAAAAAGAATTTAAAAAGATGGTGTTAAATCCTTATGAACCCCTGTCTTTTTTTCATTATTTTTTTTTTTGGGATTCTAACTCATAATCATTTTTTTAAATTGACAAAATTAAGATTCATGTTTACACTCATGATTCACTTATTTCTATTAAGGTGTATTATTTTGTCAAATTTTGAAAAGTAATGGCAGCATTTGATTGGTTTTGATATAGAAAAAAAAAAATTATGAAAAGCAAGAAACATGTTAGTTGAGTGAATGGGACACCAAGAAGCTGTACTACAAACACATCGAGTATGTCAGAATCGATGCTTGTGTTTCATTTGAGTTAGATATGTTCTTGGCGGATTACAGCAGACTCAAAAGATCACCACACGTTGTCCATGGCTGCCGCCGTTATTTTCACCAATCCGTTATTGCCGATCGGCACCACTGTCACCACCATTATGCTGCTAAACATTATGTTTTGCCAATTAACCTAACCAAACTATAGAATCTGACCAACAAGTAACCTAGTCAAAAACTACAGAAAAACAGCTCAAATTAAATTACTTGCCTTGAAGGTAACCTAACCAAGAACTACAAAAATCTGACCTAACGGCCTTTGTATCTCACATGAGAATTCCTTCAATATTGTTAGGGGCTTTCCTCACAACCTTAAATTTTTCATTTTCTGATCTATTCATCTTCAAAAGATACTCCTTGATAAAGAATTCGATCCCACGTCGAAGACTTTCTAGCTCGGGTGCAACAGCTACACGCGTAAATATGTTCCAAACAAGACTATCATTGTGTTCAAAGATTGTCTCGAACAGCATTCGAAAATGCATGATCCTTGTCGGAGTTAGCTGACTGATGTCGCTCAAATCTACAGCCTTCAAAACTGCAAGGGAGAGTGTGAAAGAGGAAACCATCTCTGCTACAAATCTAGCAAGATGCATGGACCTAATAAGTTGCATTGACTCTATCTCTTTAAAGTGATCCCAAAGACAAAACTGCAAAAAAATAAAAAATAATAAAATAGTAGACAAGGAAAAACTATATGTTGTCTCAATTCTATAATGGAAGAAGAGAATACCTGTAATGTAAATCTGTGATTTTTGTCATGCTCGCACAATTTGGAAGCCAGAACAGTGTAGTACTTGTTAAACACTTTCTCAGCACTCTATCTCTTAACAATACATGAGCCCTTTATTTTATAATTTAAACACTAAAAACTGTCCTTTGTTATGGCTTTTTCTTGAGCGTGCTTTCTTATTCTGAAATAGTAGGTATTAATTAATTAAATTGAACATATATATATATATATATACTGCATTTTAATATGACAAACTCCATCACTTCAACACAATTAAAACAAATACAAGGTTGATGTCCACATGATGCATTGTCATTATATGATAGTATTAGACCTTAATCTAGCTTACATCAATGGCGGAGACTGCTGTAGGCAGCTCATCCCATTGCTGAGCCGGGAAGCAAGCTGTGTTGATTCTCAAGTTTTTGACATCAAATGTGAACTAACAAACAAACCTTTCAATGTTTCCCTCCAGGCAGAAGCTGATGAATCGGACACAAGTAGAGATGTGGTGTGGTGTGGTGTTAAATCATGCGTGGAACAAGTGAGGGGAGTGTGATGTCAACTACATGATATTTCCAAAAAAAAAACACCTGCTTTTAAGTGTGCGTGTATAGATATATATATATATATATATTAGCATTGCGGTGTTATATGAGATAAACTCTTCTTTCTTGGGCTTGCTATGGCCCTATTATTATATTTTGTATTTGATTGTGCTTCGGTGATTATGAAAAATATTTTTTCTAATATTTTGTTTAAACTGTTTTTTCTTTTTCAACAAACTGTTCTGATTTATAGGTTTTATGTATCATTTCTAGATGGTTGCATTCATTTCTTTATACACAACCACAGTTAATGTGTAGGTTTTGTACGTATTATTCATTGTGTGTGTTCTCCTCAATATATTTTGTTTTATTTTTTATAAATTTTTTTAAATAAGTTTTTAATGTTTTCAATTTGTAATAATGATTATTTTTTAAGTTTTTATTATATTGTTTAAAATATTATAAAATTTATAATATAAATATTATGTGATTATAAATATTTAAATTTTTTAATATTTAATATATACTGGTCAATTTTGGATTAAGTCAATTTCGGACCATTTAATAATCTTGTTAAATAGATCAATCCATTTATAATCCCAATCCATTTATAATCCGAATCCATTTATAGTGAATCCAAATTCACAATTTTGTGTCATTTTCGAGTTTGTAACACCTAATTCATTCTACATATATGCATATTCATGGCAATAATGCTTTCCAACGAGTGTTTTTATGCACAAACCATATGGCATAACCTTATGCATTGAGGATCTGTAAAGGCCCTGAATTGGGGCCCAGCTAGCCAATTATAATGTACGGATTGTAAAAATACACAAGTTTTCTAGTGCTAGAATTCTAACATATCTTATAGTCAAATCATGAAAGGTTAAATCTGATCATTGTTGGAAGTCTTGTATGTAATTGATACCCTTGTATATATACTCTGCCTCCTGGAAATATCTTCTCTATTCCTGGAAATATCTTCTCTATGTACATGCTCGTTATTTCTAATTGATTCTCTACCAAAAAAGAAAAAAAAACAATTAAATGTTTGTAATTAAAATAAAATATTTCGTCACCACAACTCTGTTAAGCTACAAACATTTAAGGTGTGTGTGTAGCCTGGAACATTTTCTTGGTGTCTGATCTATAGCCAACAACTCAGCCTCAATTAATTAATTATTCTCTCTTGAATTGTCTTAATTCGTAATTTTTTTTTTCTTCTCCCTTTTCATTTCATTTTTACCGACACAGTTAATATTCAGTATAAATTATTGGAAATAATATAGCACAAATCGTTCTTGAAATATAAACATTCTTAAAAGTCCTAATATATCTTTAGAGTTTATTTATTTATTTTCATATACTTTTTGTTTTTATTGAGATTCTAACTTGTTATTTTTTATTTTATTTTTAGCAGTACTTCTGAACTTTGATTTCGATAGTATATCTTGAACTTTAAATTTGGTATACTAACTTCCACTCCCACATGAATGAAGGTAAAATAAAATTTACAAAACATATATATATATATATATATATATATATATATATTTCTTTGAAATTTTGACATCAATGTCTCTAAATTATGAACAATCTTTCGAATTGTCTTTAAATTATGCACAAAATCACAAATTGCACTCTAAATGTATATTTTTACTTTAAATGCGGTTTTTTAGTTGTTTAAAAATATTTTTTTTCCTGAATGATTCACACTAATTTATTTTTTTACATGCCGGCAATTACCTTACTTTTAATATAAATAAAGTACATCTAAATATTTATTAAAATTATATCATATTTATGAGTTTATTATAAAAAAAATATACTATATTTATGAGTTAATTTGCATATATCCCTTAACTTTGGAAACATTTGCAAACTGTCTTTACTTGTAAAGACAATATAATTTTAATTGTTCAAATATATTTCTTTTTTTATATTAAAAGCTAAGATAATTGGCAGTATGTGAAAAAAAATAAATTAGTTTCGACCACTCTAGTAAAAAAGAACTCTTGAACAATTAAAAAAAAAATCATGTTTTTAAGGTAAAAATATACCTTTATAGAGCAATTTTCAACTTTGTGCATAGTTTAAGGCCAATTTATAATTTTGTGCATAGTTTAGAGAATAATTTGCAACTTTATGTATAATTTAAGGAGTATTAGAGCCAAAATTTTGGGGAAGAATATAAATATTTTTGTAAATTTCACTTGTACCTTCATCCATGTGGCAGAAAAGAAAAAAATTTAACAAAATTAACAGGAAGGAGTATAAGTGCACTAAATTGAAAGTTCAAGGGGTTATACTATTAAAATTAAAGTTAATGGGGGGTAATATATATACAACAAAAGTGAAAATTCATGAGACATTGCTACAAAAAAGCTCCCTTTTTCTTCAGACAAATTCAAGATATTTTGCCCTTGGGTATAATGTTAAAGTCACTATTTTGGTTACCACCTTTGTTTAGCGACTAATGTGGTTTACATTTATGGTTCACTTACCTCTATTATGATTTATGATATATTATTTTTGTCAACCAATAATATATTACCATATCTCAACAAACATGCACTAAATAACTATAGTGGCCTTAGTAGTTTTAATATAAAAATTATTTTATTCTCCCTATTATCATCTCAAAATAAATTTACAATCAATTTAATATTAATAATTCTTTTCATCACAAATTGTGAAATTTCATAAATAACATGGGCTTTTTTAAGACAATAGAATTTTTGCCACAACACTATATGGGAGGGGGTCACTTTCTCCAGACCTGGTCGAACGATTTGAAAGTTGAAAGCCAAAGACTTTTGTTATTTGAGATGTCCCCATGGGGATTAAGAGCTCGTTTCAAACTGTTTTTTTTTAATGAAAATATATATATATATATATATATTTAAAAAAAAACAGTTTGAAACGAATTTAGCCAAAAAATTATAAAGTATTTTTTTATAAAAAAAAAAACACTTTAAATGTTTTTTTTAAAAGCACCTAATAAGTGCTTTTTTAAAAAATATTTAAAAAATCTTATTTACATGCGGTTTTAAGCATTTAAGTGATATGGTATTTGATTGAATTAATATACGAAAAAGTTGGTGTTGCAGGTAGCATATATATAGTACACCATTTATAACTATCACAACTTATGATAGATAGCAATACCAAATTAATATACTCATCAACGCAGGAATATATGGGGGGATAGTTAATTATTGACCAAAAAAGCGAAGTGTGGTATTAATTTTATATATATACACAAACACATGTAGCAGTACTTTTACATATATATCCTATATATATATATATATATATATATATATATATGGCAGTTCTCTGACTAATACATCCTATATATACTCTCAATCTTTTCCTCCGCTATTTATATATAGATATTCTTTTGGTTTCTCTCATAATTTCTTGCGATTTGTCATGGCTCTGTACGCTGTTCATTTTTTCCGGCACACTGATCTACACAACAATCACAACCGTAGGTCATCCAGGCCACTGTTGAGAAGTTCAAGGTTGCTGAGTGTAGATGAAGAGGGTTGAAGAGGTTGGCCGCGGCGTTAATTGGGAAGGTTGTGAAAAGGCCAAAACATGTTACTTCGAGTGAATGGTACACGAAGAAGTTGTCCTACCCGCCGATTGAGTATGCCAGTAACGATGCTTATGTTTCATTTGGGTATGTTCTTGACGGATTACAGCAGACCCAGAAGATCACCACACGTCGTGTCCATGGCTGCCACTGCTATTTTCACCAACCTATTATTGCCGATCAGCACATTGTCACCACTATTATGCTGCTAAACATTGTCATTTGCTTCGTCTTATTGTTGTATACCGTACACCATCAATTCAATTTGTTCAGCCTTTTAAGAAGGGTGAGAGTTTTGGAATATTATATTCATATTTTTGCAGCATTATTATTATTATTTTATCTTCGTATTTCTGTAATCATAGAAGGATATTCATATTAATGAAATTGTTTTTATTATTATTATTATTATCATGTATACGAGTATAGTTGTTTTGACTATCGCAATCATTTACATCTTTTTTTCAACCAAGTGAGTGGAACAACAAATTTCAATTTATTTTTTTTACTTTTTTTGTTTTAAACAAATTACATTTTAGAAGTCATTTGCAATCAACCTAACCAAACTATAGAATCTGCCCAACAAGTAACTTATAGTCAAAAAAAAAAAAAAAGACCAGCTCAAATTAGGTTACTTGTTTTGGAAGTAACCTAACCAAGAACTCTAAAAATTTGCTCAAATTAGGTTACTTGTTTCACAAGTACTGTAATAAAGAACTACAAAAATCTGACCTAGTGGCCTTGGTATCTCACATGAGAATTCCTTCAGTATTGTTAAGTGCTTTCCTCAAATTTAATGAGAATTTGTCCTTGTTTAATGACAACTTACAAAATATTATCATTGTTTAAAGAAATTTAACAAATATAAAAACATGCCCCTTTTTTTTTAATAAAAATCTATGTACAAGTCAAATGAATGAGTTAATTAAACAATGACTAAAAGTGTCAGTTGGAAACATATCATGGGTTAGACAAACAGATGTGTCTAAATTTCAATATATATATATATATATATATATATATATATATATATATATATATATATATATATATATATATATGTATGTATATTTTATAAATTAATTAATTAAATAGAAAGGGTTAAACTGTAATTTCACAAGTACACAAGCAGAAAGAGAAAAAACGCGTTTCCTCGCGTGAAACGGAGAAAATAATAAAATTCTGTGGGACCCAACGGAGAAAGGAAATTCCCAAACAGCCAATGGGATGGAGCGCGAGCGGCGAACATATGCGGTGAGACAAGTCCGAATCCCGTCCACGCAAACTCTGGTAAGAACGCTGCAGCTGCTTCCATTCTTCAATTTTTTTATTTTTTTTTTAAATATTGTATATATTAGACACACCTTTTAATGTCAAACCTCGTTCCTCCACCACTGAAGCTGTAAAAGAAGGCTGCAGCAGATTCCTGCGACACCAACCGGAGTATTCAGCAAACCAATATAAGTATGTTTTCAAAGCATTTTGAGTTTTGGCTTTCAAAGCATTTTTAGTTTTGGTTCTAGTTTAGCTTCCTTTCGGGTCCGACTGTGGATTTTGAGGTTTTTTTTGGTTGATTAAAACTTCAGCTTTCGCTCTTTTTTAGTAGGAGTGAAAGAAATGATTATTATTTATTCATTTGTTTATCTTCGTTTGAGCGTGAGAGAAGAGGTGAGCTTGGGACGGTTAAACATTATTTTTCAACAAAAATGAAAATCTTATCTAGTTTTTAATGCAACTATTTGTAATTTTGTTATATTTATTTCTTGTTTTTGCTGCTACATTTGATTTGCATGGATAAATTTTTATTTATTTTCTATAAATTTATGAATTTTTAAGACTGAATTTGTATATAGCATGGTTAATTTTGTATAAACCTCAATAAATTAATATCTAAATTTATCTCACATGCCTCTTCGATTTGGTGGAATATGATTTAGGTTTATTTGGTGTTCTATTTTTGGTATAAATTTTCTATATTTCTTTGCTCACTTGAATAGTTGAGGAACTTCAATTGTTGAGGCATCTTTCGTCTAGCTTTTCCTTTTCGTTTTCGTTTTCAATTTGGCGTTTAGCTTTTCCTTTTTCATCTTTTGAGAAAGATGAAGGGATCTTTTGTTTAAAACTACTTTTATAAAGATTGGTATGAATCTTTTTGTGCAATTATTTAAATTTGGCCCTGCTGCTTATGTGCCTCACCTTACATAGACCCTACATAGACCCTACATTTGTAATTGAGTGATGCTAATCAATACAGCTTGTCTTAATGCGCTTGTCAAGTTGTTGGAATCACATGCTTTTCAATTCTTCCACTACTAACTTCATACATGTGTATAGGCTTCTCAAATTCGATATTCCATTTGACAAGAGAAAATCCATTACCTCTAACACAAGATCCCTTTTGATCTATAGAGGCATTCCTACATATTGCTAACCATCCAACTGATCCTAATCAATTAAGTAGAAGAGCTGTCTACATTTACATTAATGGCGGAGACTACCATAGGTTTGGTTGTAGACCATCTCATCCCAATGTTGACGCAGGAAGCAAGCTTGTTAAGAGGCATTCTTTCACAAGTTGAGGACATCAAGGATGATTTACAGAGCATTCGGTCCTTCCTCAGGGACGCTGATAGGAAGGCAGAAGTTGAACGAGATCACCCAAGAGATAGTGTTAAAGCATGGGTGGGACAACTTAGGGAAGTGGCATTTCATATAGAAGATGTTGTTGACGAATACATGTTCCACTTGGGGTACCTTCATGACCGTGGCGGTTTCTTTTATTTCGTCCGCCAAATTACACGTTCAATTATCAAACTAAAAGCACGCTACGATATCGCCTCTGACATACAAGACATCAAAAGAAAAGTTCGTGAAATTAAGGAAGGAAGTTCAAAGTACGGTTTTGATTCCTTGCATGATCAGCAAGAAGGTAATATTTGTTGGGAAGCTAAACCAAATTTAGTCTATTAATATATTTATGCATGTGTTTAGTAATTCTAAGAGTCAATTATGTATTTAATGTTTTATTTATGTTGTTATCTCATGAAACAAATATGTTATGTTTTTGTAAGTTAAGAAAAATATAGAAATATATCTATTAGAAAAATATACCTCTGTTTTTTAGCCTCTGTCAAACTAGTATCAGAGCTTGAAGAAGATAAAAAATGTCAAACAACAATCCTGCTTTAGCTGTGCCACGCTTTAATGGAGAAAAGTTTGATTATTGGAGTAATCTTATGATGTTGTGTCTTGAATCTCAAGATTTATGGAGTGTTGTTGAAGATGGTGTACAACAATCAGAAAATGAAAATCAATTATCTGAAGTACAGAAAAATCTTCTCAAAAGCAGGAAGCAAAAAGATAGAAAAGCACTCTTCCAAATATATCAAGCAATTGAAATTTCAGTTTATGAGAGGATATCCAAGGCAAAAAATGCCCAAGAAGCATGGAAAATTCTGACAACAACATACTCAAGACAAGATCAAGTGAAAAAAGTTTGTCTACAATCTTTGAGGGCTGAATTTGAAAAGTTGGAAATGAAAGACAATGAAAAAGTTGCAGAATATTTTACAAGAGTAAATTCCATTGTAAACCAGATGGCTTCAAATGGTGAGGTTCTTGAAACTAATAAAATTGTTGAAAAAATTCTTCGTAGTTTACCAAGAAAATTCGATCATGTAGTGGTTGCAATTGAAGAATCTCATGACACTTCAACCATGTCTTTGGAAAATTTACAAGGAAGATTAGAGGCTCATGAATTTCGAATTAATCAAAGAAATCCTCAATCTGCTTCTTCTTCACATGATCAAACTTTAAAATCTCAAGTTTCATTTCTGGAAACCATGGTTCTTATAAGGGCGTGGAAGAGGTGAGGACAAGGAAGAGGACAAGGAAGACAACCAGGTTTTCATGGTAGAGGCAGAGGCAATGAAAATCCAAAGTTTGAAGAGTAAAATCAATCTTCTCATAATTTTCAAGGAGGAAGAGGATTTGGATCTCATTCTCAAAGAGGTAAAAAAAGGTTATATTGAATGTTTTCATTGTCATAAACCTGGACATAAAATTAGTGAATGTTGGAATAAATATCCAGAATTAAAGAAAAATGAAGTTGGCATGGTACATGAAGACAAATCTGAAAATTTTCAAGAAACACTTTTGATTGCTTGTGATGGGAATATTGGTGATATTTGGTATTTGGACGATTGGAGCTAGCGGACACATGACTGGAAGTAAAATTTATTTTCAAATCTTGTGGAAGTTAACCATGGACAGGTTACAATTGGTGATGCAAAGTCTTATAAAATTCATGGTGTTGGAGACATCACTTTTAAGACAAAATCTGGACAAATAGAAAGAGCGTCGTGTAGTGTATTATACAGGCTGAGACCAATTTACTTAGTGTTGGGCATCTTATGAAGAAAGGTTTTGACATTCATTTTATTGATAATATTTGCATCATGAGAAAGAAAAATCATTTGGTTGCAAATATTACTTTGGGTTCAAACAATTTGTATCCTCTCAAGCTTGATATTTTAAATGCCTCTTGTTTGTTTACTGCCAATGAAGAAATTTTCAAGCTTTGGCATAACAGATTTGGTCATCTAAATTTTCGAAGTTTGAAGTTGCTCTCCAGCAAAAATATAGTACAAGGTCTTCCCAATATTGATATAATAAAAGGAATTTGTGAAGAATGTCAGTTGGGAAAACAACACAGAGAGCCATTCTCATCAAAATCATCTTGGGAGGCACATCATCTTTTGGAGCTTGTTCACACAGATTTATGTGGACCTATTCAAGTCCCATCTCTTGGAGGTAATCAGTACTTTCTATTATTTGTGGATGATTATACCAGAAAAATATGGGTTTATTTTATGAAAGAAAAATCTGAAACTTTTTCTCATTTCAAAGAGTTCAAAGCCCAATTTGAGAAATTTTCTGATTTTCAAATTAAAAATTTGAGGAGTGACCGAGGAGGAGAATATTTGTCTACTTTGTTTGATGAGTTTTGTCGAAATCATGGTAATAGACATGAATTAATAGCTCGTTATTCACCACAACAAAATGGTGTGGCGGAAAGGAAGAACCGTACAATTATGGAAATGGCGAGATGCATGTTGAAGAAGAAAAATTTACCAAGTGAATTTTGGGCAGAAGCAGTTTCATGTGCAGCTTACTTAATCAACAGGTCACCCACAAGAAGTTTGGACAATATTACTCCAAATGAGGCATGGTTTGAAAAGAAACCAAGTGTTCATCATTTGAGAACATTTGGTTGCATTGCTTATTCACATATTCCAAACACTTTGAGAAGCAAGTTGGATGATAAATCTGAAAAATGCATATTTATTGGGTATAGTGAGAGGACCAAGGCTTATAAACTCTACAATCCGAAGACAAAGAAAATTGTGGTTAGTAGAGATGTTCGTTTTGATGAAAAAGCTTCCTATGATTTTTCAGATTTATCAAGCTCATCCAATCTGCAGTTTTTTGAGTTTGAAGATAGTACATCTTATTCTTTTCAAGTTGGTACGGATGCTCCAAGGGAAGGAACTACTCAAAGAGAAGAGTCTCCACAGAGTTCACCATCTCCACAAGGAGGGAAGACAAGAAGCTTAAGAGATCTTTATGAGGTAACAGAAGAAATCAATGAGGAAAATCCAATATTCTTTGCTTTCTTTGCTGGTGAAGATCCAATTTCATATGAGGAAGCATCAAAATATGAAAAGTGGACTCAAGCAATGAATGAAGAAATTAAAGCAATAGAGAAGAATGGAACATGGGAGCTCACTGTTTTGCCACAGGATAAGTCGTATATTGGTGTTAAATGGGTGTTCAAAACAAAGACTAATCCGGATGGCTCCATCAACAAATACAAAGCAAGATTGGTTGCAAAGGGATACAAGCAAAGAGAAGGGGAAGATTACAATGAGGTATTTGCTCCAGTTTCTAGACTTGACACAATTCATTTGATTATTTCTTTTGCTGCCCAGAATGGTTGGAAATTATTTCAAATGGATGTAAAATCAGCCATTCTCAATGGGTTTCTTGAAGAAGAAATTTATTTTGAGCAACCACCTGGATTTGTCAAAAAGGGTGAAGAAGATAAAGTGTACAAGCTCAAGAAGGCGTTATATAGACTAAAACAATCACCATGTGCATGGTATAGTCGGATTAATGATTATTTTCAAAAGTATGGTTTTGAGAGATGTCCATATGAGCATACACTTTATATCAAAAGAAATTCAGAAGATGGTTTTATTGTTGTAAGCCTCTATGTTGATGATCTTGTTTTTACTGGAAATAATTTGAAGATGTTGAGTGATTTTAAAATTTCCATGATGAAAGAATTTGATATGACTGATTTGGGTGAATTGCATCATTTTAAGGCATTGAGGTTCATCAAGGAAAAGCTGGAATTTTTATTTCTCAAGAGAGTTATGCAAGAGAAATTATAAAAAAGTTCAAAATGGAGTATTCAAATCCTGTATCTACTCCATGTCTCACTAGTTTGAAGTTAAACAAGGAAGGTGAAGGAAAACTTGTCAATCAAACCATGTTTCGAAGCTTAATTGGGAATTTGATGTATTTAACAGCTACAAGACCCGACATTATGTTTGCTGTAAGTTTGGTGAGTAGGTTTATGGAAAAACCTTTTTCAAACCATTGGGAGGCAGCAAAAAGAATTTTAAGGTATATCAAGGGAACAATTGACTATGGTATTTTTTATACAGCAAATGTTCCTATTAAGCTTGTTGGATATACAGATAGTGATTTGGGAGGAAGTATTGATGATTCTCGGAGTACTTCTGGATATGTTTTCAATTTTGGAAGTAGAGCAATTTGTTGGAGCTCAAAGAAACAGTCAATTGTGGCACTTTCCACCACTGAGGTAGAATACATAGCAGCCTCTTCTGTTGCTTGTCAAATTATTTGGTTGAAGGGTGTTTTAGAGAGCATCATGTTCAAGCAAGAAGGTCCTACAATATTATTTTGTGATAATAGTTCAGCTATCTCTGTTTCAAAAGATCCAGTCCTACATGGAAGGACCAAACACATTCGTATTCGGTTTCATTTTCTGAGAGAGCTTGTCAATGAAGGAGAAATCAACATTGAATTTTGCAGAAGTGAAGAACAACTTGCAGATTGTGTTCACAAAAGCTCTAGGAGGACATATTTTTACAAGAAATGTTGCAGCTTTAGGAGTGAAGAGTAAATTTGGTTTAGGGGAGGCATTGTTGGGAAGCTAAACCAAATTTAGTCTATTAATATATTTATGCATGTGTTTAGTAATTCTAAGAGTCAATTATGTATTTAATGTTTTATTTATGTTGCTATCTCATGAAACAAATATGTTATGTTTTTGTAAGTTAAGAAAAATATAGAAATATATCTATTAGAAAAATATACCTCTGTTTTTTAGCCTCTGTCAATATTAACCCTACATGGTACGACCCTCGAAAGGCTTCCATTTTCTTGGGGGAAGATCAAGTGATGGGTATTGAATCTGATAGAGATAAATTGGTTGTTGGTTGGTAGATAAATCATCAGCTCGGCGCGCCGTAGTGTCTGTGGTCGGGATGGGGGGGATTGGCAAGACCACTCTTGCCAAACAAGTTTATGATCGTGTGGTAACCCAGTTCGATTGTCACGCTTGGATCACAGTTTCTGAATCATATGACAAGAAGGAACTACTCAGGACGCTGATGGAGAATTTCGGCATAGAGATGGAGACTGATATTCCTGCAAGAAATGGTGGAGTCGATGAGGAGATAAAGATGGTAACCACGATAAGAAAATATTTGAGGGACAAAAGGTATGTTGTTATCTTTGATGATGTTTGGAAAATAGAATTCTGGAGTGACATAGAACATGCTTTACTTGATAATAATAAGGGTGGAAGGGTATTGATCACCACACGAAGCTTGGACGTTGCAAAATTTTGCAAAATATCATCATACGTCCATGTCCATAAGTTGCAACCTTTGCCTTCAGAAAAAGCTTGGCCACTGTTTTGCAATAGGGCTTTTCATTTTCAATTTGGGGGGAGTTGTCCCCCTGAGTTAGAAAATTATTCTGGTAAAATTGTTGAAGCAAAGGGTTGCCTCTTGCACTCGTAGCCATAGCTGGTCTTCTTTCAACCAAAGAAAAAACAGTTAATGAGTGGCGAAAATTGCATGATAACCTTAGTTTAGAGTTGGAGAGTAATCCTCATCTTACTAGCATATCAAGAATTTTAACACTCAGTTACTATGATCTCCTTACTACCTCAAAAATTGCTACTCGGCCTGTACCCAGAGGACTACTCTATCAATTGCTCAAGGTTAATTCGACAATGGGTATCGGAGGGTTTCATAACGTCAAAGAAAGACAAAACTTTGGAAGAAGTAGCACAACAATACTTGACTGAGCTGATGAATAGAAGTTTGGTTCAAGTTTCAAAAGTCAGCTACCGTGGGAAACCAAAAGAATGTCGCATCCATGATCTTTTACGTGATATGATTCTTAGGAAAATGGAAGATTTACGTTTTGGCAGTCACTATTTTCCATCCGATGGGTCTAGTTTTTCAGAACTAGCTCGACGCTTAACGATTCATAGTCGTCCGCTTATCCACATTAGTAATGAGAAATATTGTCGTGTTCGTGGTGTGCTTACTTTCACTAGTAACCTCCATAACATGACCTTCTGTTCAAAGTTTAAGCTACTAAAAGTACTAGATTTTGAAGGTGCTACCCATTTTAATCATCTTCCTGAAGGCATGGGGGACTTATTTCACTTAAAATATTTAAGTGTGGCACATAAAATTGTCGAAAAGCTCCCGAGTTCGATAGGGAAATTGCAAAACCTTGAGACATTGAATCTAAAAGGCTCGGGGGTAGATATGATAGAAAGTCATCAGATCAGTAGACTTCACAAGTTGCGGCATCTTGTATTTACTCGTGGATTTAGAGAGGATGTAGTACTAGGATTATTCAAAGGGTTTGGGAGCTTTGCGTTGCAAAAGTTATATGATGTACGAATCAGTGATAATATTGAAGAGCTTAAAAAGTTGACACAGCTGAGGAAGTTGGGCATTACTGTACGCACTACACGTTAACTGAGTGTAGTGTGCGATTGCATTAATGAGATGAGACACCTTGAATCTCTTCGAGTCATAGGATTCGAATTATCGTCGCACGTTGGGTACATTGATTTGGATTCCATTTCATCTCCTCCAGAATTTCTTCAGAGCTTGTTGGATATGCAATTAAGGAAATTGCCTGAATGGATCATAAAACTTCAAAATCTAACTAAGTTTGAAATTCGATGGTCAAAATTGGAAGACGACCCACTGGAAGTCCTTCAAAATCTGCCAAACCTAGTGGTGCCGATAATGGTTGACAATGCATATATTCCTGAGAAGCTGCACTTTAAGCAAGGAATGTTTGAAAAGCTAAAGCATCTTCACCTCAAGAATATGGCTACTTTGAAGTCGTTGGTAATAGAGGATGGAGCATTGCCTACTCTTGAACACCTAATTATCTCTGATTGTCTCATTCTGAAGACAGTTCCTGGTGGCATTCAACATCTTAGAAATCTTAAAAAGCTTACACTACCCTCTCGGTTCAGGGTCAGCGTGCTACCTGAAGGAGAAGATAATCATATCGTTCGACATGTACCGCAAGTGGTTTTCGATAGAATGATGATGATCTGATTTGAAGAAACATGCACCCATCTCAGGTCAGCCAACCGTATCTAATATAATATATGCACTAGTATTTATAACTTCTACATATTGATCGATGTTTAAACTACTACGTTTTACTCCTGCTTTAATAACATTCTGCACTCAACAAAAATAAACTTTATGATATAAATGTTTTTAAAAGTCTTAATTTGAATAAAGATGAAATAAAATATATTTATATTAAAAAACAAAGGTGAAAATCAAAAATAAATACAAGCAAACAAAGGTGAAAATCAAAAATAAATACAAGCTAATCGTATCAAATACAATTGGACAAGATATACATATTAAAAAAAAAGTTCAAGAACTAGTTACAAATATAATAATTTACACACTTATATGTATGACTAAATATATCTATTGTTACCAATTTATAATGCTACCAATTTTTCCACAGCTGAGCCACCTTTGTGCTGAGAAACATGAAAATTTGTTTTCTTTTTAATGCCATTGTTTGACTACTAATACTCCTACATGGTTTCTTAATCTCTGTTTAAGCTTACTCTCTGTTTAAGGGAACTTCTTAAGGGACCATTGTACTATTGCACAACAATTACCCTGGCTTGTATAATCTATTGGAGAACATCCCCATTTCAATTGGGTCAATATGCAACCTATGTGCTGGAGATGGTGCGTCTAATTCAGTTGTTTGTTCATTCCGTTGTCTTGATTTGAGTGAACTTCAACAATGGTGTGGAATACCTGCTGAGGTCTTTCTCTAGGAATTTTTGTTTTCTGTTTCTTTCATGGGCTTAGGTTCATTTTACTCTTGTCCTGTTTTCAGGTTTAGCAGACGCAAAAGGAAGGCGGGTTGGGACTCAGAAAATTCCCTACAACAAGAATAAAACTTTAGCTGGTAGTTTTGCAATGACATCTGCTGGATTTCTGGCATCTATCGGGTACGTTTTGCTGCCTTCTTTTGTTGTTGTTTTGAGACTCCAATTTAACATCTTCATAATGCATGCTTCAACAGGTATATGTACTATTTCTCGTTGTTTGGATTTATCCAGAAAAGTTGGGAAATGGCATTAGGTTTTTTGGTCGTCTCTCTTGCCTCAGCGCTGGTGGATATTCACTCCCTATAAGCACTGAACTTGATGACAACCTCACAGTTCCCCTGACTTCTGTGCCTGTAGGCAGTCTTGTATTCTGATTTTTAGTAGTTGTAATTGAAGCCAATGCAAAAGTTAAAGGAAGAAGTCAAAGTTTTAGGACCAAATCTTTTGTAGTTGGCCAAATAGGTTTTGATGTTGTATCTAATGCACACTCTGAACCCTTTACGTATGACTAAATATATGCAGACATATTTATAATGCAATGTATACGTTTTCTTTAAATTTTGACTTTAATTTTTATATACTAAAATCCAAGACATCTAAATATTCAAACCAAAAAAACAAAAACAAAAAATTTGTTTATTATTCACCAAAGCTACCATTATTCTTCAAGATAAAAAATAAATAAATAAATATAATTATTAATTAAAATTGAAAATAATAATATTATCCAGCTATAATTATTTTTAATGGTAAAAAATTAATAAAATAAATAAATTATTCACTGCAACATTTATTTGTAAAGATTAAAAATTAACTGAAGTAATGTAATATAAATATATATTTGTATAATATAAATATATATTTTTAAAATTTTTATACAAATTAAATTTTAAAATAATATATTTTTTAATCCTATCTTCTTGCGCACTAAATATAGTATATGTAATTTTATTTCTAATCTTATTAATACCAAACACAAAATAGTATTATTCACATCTCCCATTTCATCCTCTTTCATTCCATCATTTCTCATTTTTACATATTATGCATATCAAATGTGACCTAAAAAAAAGCTAGTCAAAAAGTGTTTGCGAATCAAAAGTGATATTTGAAAAATGTACAAGTTGTAATTATATATAACAAAAGCTGTCATACATGAAATGTTTGCATTTCACTTCCATCAACAAAATGAAATTCAATATCAAACAAAATGAACCACAAGACATGGACCCCATGTATTTTACAATTTAACCACTAAAATATTTCTTTGTTATGGCTTTTATTGAACGTACGTGCTTTCTTATTCTGAAATAGTATAAGTATTAGTTAACTAAATTCATCATATATTCCATTGAATTAATTAAATTCAGCATTGTTATTACATATTATATGCTCTTAGACCTCAATCCCACTGCTGTAGGCGCTTGGTTGTAGCAACTCATCCCACTGGTGAGCCAAGAATCAAGCTGTACATGTTCATTCGCAAGTTTTTGACATCAAAATATGATGAGCTAACAATCCATTCATTGTTTCATCCTGACAGAAGCTGATGAATCGGACACAAGTAGAGATGGTGGTGCTAAAGCATGTGTGGAACAAGTGACGGAAGCGTGATATTTATCAAAAAAAGAAAAAGTGACGGAAGCGTGATTTCAAATATTACGTACTATTATTGAGTTTTATAACAATGACATAAACTCTTATTAAATTTAATGTTTGATTCATACTCTCATCATTGTTGGAAGTCCATGTACAATTCATACTCTTTTATATATTTTCTACCTCCTGGATGCGTCCTCTGTATTTACATGCTCGTCATTCCGATTGATTCTCTACAAAAAAAAAAACAAAGAGCAAAAATATATAAACCAAAAAAAAATAAAAATTATAAACAATAATGTTTGTCACTTAAAATAAAAGACATCCTAGCTTTAGAAAACTGTAGATTTTCCATTGGGTATAATGTTGGGATCGCTATCTTAGTTATCACCTTTGTTTACCAAATAATGGTCTACATTCAGAATTCATTGAATCTTAATTAGGGTATATTATTTTGTCGACCAATAATATATTTTCACATCATAATACTTTTTAAGTTTTAATAAATAAAAAATTATTTTCTTCTCCCTAGTATCATCACAAAATAAATTTACCATCAGATAATTAATATGAACAATTCTTTTTATCACAGGAATTATTTATCACAAATTATGAATTTTCACAATTAAATGATGTGGCAGTTGATTGAATTAATATATAAAAAAGTTATTGCATATGCCATAGATAGCACATCACTTATATCAGTGAAGGAATCCCTTTAATGTATAGAAAGAATAAGCAAAATTTTGAATATTTTATTTATATATAAAGTAAGAAACATTATAATTAGATTGGTCGGTCATTTTTCAGTCATTCATTGAATGATAAATCACTAAAAGTATCAAAGAGACACAATTTAAATAACAAAAGATCCAATATTTAAAAATTGTATCTAAAATGGCCGGAAAAGTAGAAATAACACCTTACATAATTTGCTCATTATGAGAAAATCCAAAATCTTCTTAGATATAGCCAATCATTAGCTTCCAACCGTGAGGCTAATAGAATCCTATACATAAATCGGTTAATGAAATAATAGAAAAAGTTTTATTGTGTCGCTTAAATTATAAAGGAATTCTTCAACCCAAAAGTTAAGAATAACAAGTTCTTCATTACCTATAATAGAACAACCATCTAGAATAACAAAAGAGATTATTTTTGTCAAGAAATGCAAAATCATATGAATACAATCCTCATTGTGCATCTTGATCAATTGAATCGTTTCTTTGTAGATTCCGCTGTGAAGATTTTATAATTGTGTTTCTGGGTATTCCTTTATTATTTCATCCAAGAGAAAGCGTTCCTCTAATTCTATGAATTTTTTTACAATACTTTCTTTTTTGAATATCATTTAAAAAAATTTCAGAGTTCCTAATGTGCCACCAATTAGTAACCCATGATTCCAGGTTTTTATTAAATGAGAGAAAGATCCACCAAGGCCAAAATACTATAAATATAGAAGGCAAATGAATACTTTCTTTTTTACCATTTTTTCATCCGTGAATTTTGAATCACCTCATTTGTCGACTCTATAATACTAATATTTATATTAAGCATCAATTTTATTCCATTACAAGTCATAGAACCCGTAAATATATTTTTTTTTATTCTTTTTTTTATGATTCAGTAAAGTGGTTAATCCTTTAATTTAGAAAGAATACATTATATATATATATATATATATATAAATCAAATAAAAATAGTTGTTTAAATGATCTCTCCATATTTGCAAGTATGTACTCCATTTCTTTAAGTATGAACATCCCACAATCTCCATTATACATCACATTAAAAACAAGTATTATTAAACATGTAAAAAGCAACTAATTACACTATTATAGAAAAATATCATAATTTTAAAAAATATATATGTTCTCTTACCTTGGAAAACTATCAATGTATGAGTGTGAGAATTGTTTCATTGTTGACCTAATACCTGGACAATCGAGAAAAAAATTTGAATATCTCAAGATGTATGGTAACATGATTCATAATGTTGAATTGCTCTCGATTCATACTTTTATTATATGTCTAATCATATAGATTAATATGTACATTGCATAGATCAATATATTTATTGCATAAATCAATATGTGTCAGCACCCAATGTTCATCCTTAATATTAAGTGGCATGAGCACCTATAAAAAATAAATAAATAAAATTAATTTTATACTCACAAACATTAGCCCCTAATATCTCAAACTCGAGAATTAGCAATGTACCCATATGGTAATAACCATATGAGTTATCCCTCTTCATAAGTATTTTATTACTATGATAAATAAAATACTATATTGAAAATGAATTTAAAAAATACCAAATTGATTTTATAAGTCTAGAAGTTTGCCCACAATGCATCAACCCCGAGAGGCTGGGGTGTACTCAGATGGTTATAACCATATAAGTTGACCCTAGTTCACAATATATTAAGAATGAAGTTTATTTTAATTTTCAATTGATACTTACATAATCATAATCCTTCTAATCTCGGCCAAATGACTTGTATGAACGCCCCATAATATAATCCAGTAGTGTTATTCAATGGATAAGATTGCTTTGGATTATCTTTTCTGAATTTATTAAACGTCGGCCAACATCCTTTGACAACTCCCTAAAATAAGATATATAATAAATAAATTAGTCACTTTAAATTAAATAAATACGTATGATTAAATATGGCTTTTTAAACATTAAAATTCTTACCCAAAAATATGCATCCATGACAGTCGTTTTCAAGCAAAATAAAGTCGGATATTTTATAACACACCCTTATCCAAGCCTAGGTTCCTGAGTAAGGTGTGATTACCATATATATATATATATGTTTTTTTAAAAAATTTGATTTGCTGAAAACGTTTTTGGACATAACCACAATAAAATCAGATAATTTACTTTACTCTTTGAGACCGTTTTCCAAACCACACTAAAACAGTATTATTTTAAAATAAAACAAAGTTTACACACTCAAGTAAAGGAAAATGTAGTATTTAAAAATCTGAGAATATCATGCAAAATATAACAAACCAAATGCGGAAACGATTGTACTATCTGCGCCCTCCGTCCGCACCACCAAGCCCTACTTGTTGCTTTGGACTTACCATCCTGGGATAGACAATGTGAGTGGAAAACACTCGAGGCAACCATATGCAAGTGCAAATGACATGTCATGAAGTGTATCACTATACACCTAAAATTATTATTTTCCCTCTTTATTTTCAACCGAAAAAAACCTCTCATTCAGCGTTTCGTGCACAAAACACCACACCTCATGGTATGAGGATGAACCACGATTCGGGCGACCAGCGTATGTGTGGTCGGTGATTCATAGAGTGACTAAAAGCGGGGTTTGAACCATGCACCTCGTGATGCAACCAATTTTGAAAACACACCGGGAAAAATCTTTCATTTCACATAAAATAATAAACCGCCAAAATTGCTTTATGCAAATGAATGCTCGTACCCTGATGCAAGTAAAACTACACGAAACACATAATTACGCCGTCCCATTCCAAGTAGTAATTATTGGAATGCATACTTTCCATTACGACTACAAATTATTTCGACCATCTTGATGTAATTACCGATATGCCATTGGCCATGTCGAAAATTACCAAGATACCCTTCAAGTAAATGAAAAATTACCAAAATACCCATCAATAGGCATATGGTTAATTACCATTCTACCCTCGGTAAAATAACAGAATTAATAAATTCTATCAATATACGCATTTACAACACAAGTATAAATGCATATATAAATAAATACGTAAATGGAAATATACACACATAAATACACATTCATGTACACATATCCATATACATAAACACATATATACACACTCATATATGTATACACATTTTATATATACATATATATGCCCACAAATATAATTTACATATATACATAATCACATATATACATACACATAAATATATGTATAAAAATACACACATATATATATACATACTCGCATACACCTATATATACACAAACATATATATACATACTCGCATACACCTATATATACACAAACAAATATATACACACCCATATATGTATACACGTATTTCATACACATATACATACATACAATCTGACCTATACATATACATGATTATACATATACACACCCCATGTATAAATACACCCACACACATATATATATACTTAATATATAAATAATTATTTTGTACATAAACCTTTACAAAACATATATACATTATATTTTCTAAATCGTACATAAATTATATGTATTTTATAAAATATATCTATATTTAAAATTATACAAACACATGTATAATTATTTGTATTTGAGAATATATATATATTAATAAACAAATAATAATTTAATTTTTATATATTGAAATAACTTGGAAATTAGGAAAAGACCATAATACCCTCTAATTTTAAATATTCTCAACTTTACCTAATATAGAAAATGACGAAAATACCCTCAAAATTTTCAAAATTACAATTATGTCCCTACATGTCAAATGACCAAAATGCCCTTGACCTTTTTATAAAATTCCATTTGTGTCCTTTTCATGCAAATGACAAAATTGCCCTCAAACATTTTCAAAAATTCCATTTAAGTCCCTTGCATGTAAATTGACCTAAATACCCTTGAACTTTTTGAAAATTCTCAAGATACCCTTTTGCAAAAGACCAAAATGCCTCACTTGCAAAATTTACACATAACTTCCTACACATGGCGGTTCCAATACATGCCCAAAATCAATCCATTTTACATTAATTCCACTAATTAACAAAGGCTTATACCTAATCCACCATCAATTTCAATTGGTTATGCAATTAACCATCAAAATCCCACTTTAAATCACATTTCCATCAAACCCTAAATCCCATAATTTGGGACTTCACCACATAGCATAATACACATGAAATTTAGCTCGATCTAGCATTAAATCATGGAATCCAAGCATGTATTCATCAAGCAAACAAATAAAACACATTAAATTTTCAAGGAATTAAAACAAGGATAAGTTGCCTACCTTGATTAAAGTTTGGAAGCAAGCAAACCCCACCTTTGAAAAGCCTTCAAACCAAGCCAAAATCTCCCTCTTGATGGCGGCCACTTACCCAACTCTCTCTTGAATTTCCTTTGAAGTTTGCAATTTTTCAAAATTCTCTCAGAAATAACTCTCTCTCTAAAGGAAAAGACATGTGAAAAGGTAAAAAAACCAAGAATATGGTCGGCTATACTTGGTGAAAAGCAAGAAGGAAATTGGTCAAACACACACACACACAAGCCAATTGCAATTTGACAACCTTTTTTTTTTAATAAAATAAATACCATAAAGTAAAGATATTTATATATATATATATTATTTAAATAAATGGATTGTAAAACAAAGTGGAGTGTCGGTCAGAAGCTTAAAATTCCAATTGCCAACTATTTTGTCAATTAAATAATTTTATAATAAAATAAAATTAAAGATATTATTAAAAATATTAATATTTTAATGAATAGTGAAAGTCAACTATGGTCAAACCGGGACCGAGGGCAAAATGGGTAGAAAAAGTCCCTCGTCTTCTCATAGGGTAGTCTCGGTCCTCAGAAAATTTTCGGAGAATTTCCGAAACTGTTTGTTTCGGTGAAAAAGGTAAAACCGGGATTTAACCAAAAGCAGCGTATGGAAGCGGTTTGAAAATAATTGAGGTTATTACAACACCCCCAAAAGAAATTTCGTCCCCAAAATTTTACTTAAAAAGTAAACATAGTAATCAAACAAAAGCAATACTTGACTCTCATCTCGTCTTCTCCCAAGTGCTTCTCCCCGCGTGGTTTCTCCAAAGAACTTTAACGATTGGAATCATTTCGATTCCAAGAACTTAGTCCATACGGTCCAAAATTCTTCTGGTTTCTCCTCGCATCGTCAAGTCCTTGTGAACCTCCAAGCGGCTCGTGATTCGATGACATGAGAAGGATCATGTACATACTTTGCAACATCGAAACATGAAAACATCGTGCGTAGATAAATTGGGAGCAACGCCCAACATATGCAAAACCCGATTCTTTCTAGTATCTCAAAGGTCCGATAAAGCGAGGACTCAACTTCCCTTCTTTCAGAACCTCAACACACCGCAGAGGTGCAACCTTAAGAAATACCTTCTCCAACCTCGAACTCAAGGTCTTTTCGCCTAAAATCCGCATAACTCTACGCGATCTGAGCTACTTTCATTCTCAGAATCTTGTTGATGATATCGCTGTGCATTCAAAATCTCGACCAAGCAACTTTCGTTCACCAACTTCATCCCAATGTGATGGAGACCTACTTACGTCCGCATAACGCCTCGTATGGAGCCATCCGATGGATGCATGGAAGCTATTGTTGTAGAAAACTCCACCAATGGCAAATGCTTTTCCCAACTTCCTTCAAAATCCAGCATACATGCTCTCAATGTCTCTAACGTCACGAATCGTCCGCTCGTGCCCGTCCGTGCGTGGATGAAAGCATCTGAAGGTTAACCCGTACCCATAGCACTATGTAAGCTCTTCCAAGCGGCGAAGTGAACCTCGGATCGCGATCCGACCGCGATCGAACAGTACGCGTGGAGTCGTACAATCTCATCCGCGATAGTTGAGTAACCTTTCCAACGAATGAGTCCGCCGCATGGGTAGAAAATGAGCCGATTTATAATCGATCTATAATTACCCAATCGCATCATTACCCGAGATCGTGGTAGTCCCACAACGAAATCCATCGATATCTTCCCACTTCCACCGAATCACTAGCGGCTTGATAATCCGGAAGGTCTTTGGTGCTCAATCTTCACTGGCGGCGGGTCAAACATTACTCCACGAACTTTGCAATGTCTCGCTTCATACCGTCCACGGAAAATCTTGGAACATCCTTGTACATCTTAGTAGACAGGTGAACTGAGTAAGGTGTACAATGAGCCTCTACCAGAATTTCCTTCTTAATCTCCTCGACCTTTGGCACACACAGCCGAGTACCAAATCTCAAAGTTCCATCTCCGTCGAGATTGAACTCCGCTTCTTTCCTTCAATAACTTGAACTCGATTTTACGAATATCGCATCGCTAACCCTCCTTTATCTTGTCCACGATCGAAGATTGAATCGTAAGTGATGATAGATAAATGAACACCGGTTAGTAACTAACTCAATGTCCATCCTTCTTAAATCCTCTAGAATACGGGGTTGGGAAGTAATCGGACAAGCTGCTAAAACCCGCATGCTTCTACTCAGCAGCGCGGCCCTGGCGTTAGCTTTGCACGGGTGATAGTTGATAGTACAATCATAATCCTGACTAACTCCGACCATCTCCTGCCCATGTTCAACTCATACGGTGAAAAAGTACTTGAGACTCTTATGATCGGTGTAGATATCGCGACTTAACTCGTGCAGGATAATGATGCGGATCGTCGGTCAAAACACTACCGCTAACTCCAAATCGATGCGTAGGGTAGTTCATCATATGGCTTTAAGCGGCGTGAAGCGTAGCAATCACCTTGCCGTTCGCATGAGGCGCACCTAGACCTTTTCGGCGCCACCGTAGACCGCGAAACTATCCTCATTGCAAAACAAGCAGTCAGAGATTAATTTCCTCTTCAACTCACGGAAACTTTTCTCACTCCTCCACCAAATAAACTTGTTTTCCTTCCTTAACAACTGCGTCAATGGCAACGCAATCTTAGAAAACCCTTCCACAAATCGCGATAGTAGCGCCAAACCGAAAACTTCGGATTTCTCGGCGTTTGTTGGTCTCTTCCAATCTGAACCGTACAACCTTAGTAGGATCCACCAATCCGCCAGATATTACATGTCCTAGAAAGCAATACTTCCAAGCCAAACTTCGCATTTCTTGAACTTGGCGTACATAACGCTTCTCACGCAACGCTGCGGCACTAACTCTAGCGCTCCTGCGTGTTTCATCGCGATTTGGAATAAATTAGGATGTCGTCGATAAACACCACCACAAATTTATCCAAATATTCGTGAAAACACGATTCATCATATCCATAAATGTCTGGTGCATTTGTCAATCAAATGGCATTACAACGAACTTCGTAATGTCCATACCTTATGAAATGCACTCTTGGTCTATCCTCCTCCTTGATCTTCAACCGATGATAACCGAACGAAGATCAATCTTCACAACACGCACGCCCTTGGCGGTCGAACAAATCGTCGATCATTGGCAATGGATACTTATTCTTAATCGTCACCTTGTTGAGCTCCCGGTAATCAATGCACAAACGCATTGAACCATCTTTCTTTTCACGAAAGAACGGTGCTCCCAAGGTGAAACTTAAACTTAATAATCCTTCAACTCTTTTAACTCGGTGGAGCCATTCGATCACGGCGCCTTAGAAATAGGTGAAGTTAAGTACAAAATCAATTGTGAATTCCACTACCGATCCGCGGTAACCCGGTAAATCTTCCGGAAAAACATCCAAAAAGTCTTGAACGACTTCGACGTCTTGCGGTTGAAGAGTATCTGGTTCCTTGTTAACGACACTAACAAGGTAAACTTGACACCCTTGATGCAAACACTTGAGTTTGCATCGCCGATAGCAACTTAGGCTAAGGCCTAAACTTTGAGCCAAACTCAAACTTCCGACCATCTATTGGCTAAACCGAACTTTCTTCTCTTTGCAATCAATGCAAGCCCCACACTTAGATAACCATCCATACCAAAGATCACATCAAAACCAACAATTCTAATATAATCAAATCGACACAATGTCTCGTCACCAAGGCACACATCACAATTACCAAGCAAAGTAGCAAACATATTTACACCGAAGGTGTAGCAAGATAAACCACAACCAAGACTAACGGGTTCCTAGCCAATTTGGCGAAACTGGCTGAACCAAATGAGTCGCGTAGCACCGAATCAAACAATGCAAAAGCACTTAAACCATTTAAGATAGCGGTACTGCAACCACCGTGGAGTCTTTCCCCTCCTCTTTGGTCAATCAAACACCCGACCTTGCGTAGCGAGTGCTTGCTATCCACGACAATTTCTCCTTATGTGGCCAGGCTTGCCACAACCATAGCACGTGATAGTCTTTCCCCAGCATTCTCCGAAATGCTGCCTTCCGTACTTACTACACTGCGGAACACCAGGTCGATTATCACTCGTCTTAAACTTCTTGTTATTGTTATCCCCTGGTTAGTGCTTAACCACGGTTTTCCATCGAACCTCCGCCGCAGAAAACCTCTTTTCCAATGTTTCTTAGCGGAGTATAACTTCGATCCTACATGTCCACTTGCCACCGTGGTAGGGTCTTTAGCGATCAACGCCTTCCGCTGCGGAATCTCCAGTACGTAGGAATCGGAACATAGCGACCGCATTGTAGCCTGGCCGTAATCCGCTTCCAAACGTCGAGCCTACGCTCCTCGGTGTCCACTAGGTGTAGTGCGTATCGTGAAAGTTCGTCAAACTTCCTTTCATACTCCACGAGGAAAGATTTCCGCTTGAACTTATAAACTCCGGCTTCCTTTTCCTCCGCTTCACTCGAGGAAAATACTTCTCAAAACAATGTCTTGAACAAGGCCCACATCATCGGATGTTCGCGATGCAGTGCGCCCTCTTGATCATATCTCACCAATGACCGCTCCCTCCTTCGCGATAAAGGAAGCCGGACCACCGGGTCTCAAACATCGGTCGTGAAAGATCTTCTAGCTCGAATCCAATTCACCACTAATGGATTCATCGATCCGTCAAACTCCGGGATGAAGATCTCGGCTGCTTCATTTGCATTAATTCCCATAGGTTCTTTGTTGTTGCGAGGTTGTTGTTGCTGAACATTCGAGCCACCAACCTTTCAATGCCCACGAGGCGACTTGTAGCATCCCTGGCGCCTCGGGCTCGGGGTGAGCGTTCTTGGAAAGCGTGGCATATACATCCAGTGAGAAAATAAATCTTAACCAAATTATTCGATAATAATTTGATAAGATATACAACAAAACCACACTTCATTTTTACAATAAAGCGTTATACAACCAGCACACCATACATATATTATACAATATATACACGGCATATATATACCCATATATACATATATCATATGTATAAGATATAATACATATAAACAAACAACAAGCGTCCAAGCGTAACTCTAGTCACTAGCAGGCTCATCCCAAGGATCAAAATCCTCAGGGTCGACTGGGTCAGGTGTATAACCGTGAGGGACGTACTCATCAGTACCCAAGGAGTCCTCCTCAGGGTCCTCCTCAGTGTCCTCTGCGCAACCTCCTCGGGATCCCCCGGGATCCTCCCGACCTCGGCGATCCTAAACCCTGCATCTAACGCGCCCACGGCCATCTCGCCGTCGTGGTCCTCTGGAATTATCCAAATACCACATGATCGGCATCACGCTGATCATAATCCTCTGAACGCACGTAATAATGACCCCCATCCGGTAACAGTATAAAACGGGTCTCACGGGTCAGATACCTAGCACTAGTATGCGCCTACGCCCTCGCCATGGTGGTGGACTCGCATCCCCATGTCACGATACCCACTGTCCGACTATCTCCTCTCTGGGATATCCTCCCCTCACAAGATCCAGTCGATGACTCTCTCAAAGGGGTCATCATACGTACTGGCACCGGCTCCTCTACTGGTGGATTTCGTCTCCCTCGTACCCAATCCGACAAGAGGCTGAACAACTGACCCATCTAAACAACACGGTAACGTAATGCAAAATAAATAAACATGCACTACTAAAATAAATCCAAAGACAATCTACCTTGGCGCGTAGGTGGTCACTGGAGTATCAGCAAGTACATGTTCAAAAACCTAGGGCTCTGATACCAAAACTATAACACACCCTTATCCAAGCCTAGGTTCCTGAGTAAGGTGTGATTACCATATATATATATATATGTTTTTTAAAAAAATTTGATTTGCTGAAAACGTTTTTGGACATAACCACAATAAAATCAGAGAATTTCCTTTACTCTTTGAGACCATATTCCAAACCACACTAAAACAGTATTATTTTAAAATAAAACAAAGTTTATACACCCACACCGCAAAGGAAAATGTAGTATTTAAAAATACAGAATATCATCACCCAAAATATAACAAACCAAATGCGGAAGAACGATTGTACTATCTTTGCCCTCAGGTCCAGCACCCAAGCCACTTGTTGACTTTGGACTTACCATCACCGGGATAGACAATGTGAGTGGAAAACACTCAAGAGGCAACCATATATGCAAGTCTGCAAATGACATGTCATGAAGTGTATCACTATACACCTAAAATTATTATTTTTCCTCTTTATTTTTCAACGAAAAAAAAACCCACTCTCATTCCGCGTTTCGTGCACAAAACATCACACCTCTATGGTATGCGGATGAACCACGTTCCGGGCGACCAGCGTATGTGTGGTCGTGATTCATAGAGTGACTAAAAGCAGGGTTTGAACCATGCACCATCGTGCAACCGATTTTGAAAACACAAACCAGGGAAAAATCTTTCATTTCACATAAAACGATAAAGCCAAAATTGCTTTATGCAAATGAATGCTCACGCATGACAAGTAAAACTAAGCACAAAAAACACATAATTACCAACCGCCCATTCCAGTAGTAATTATTGGAATGCCCGCTTTATTAACGACTACAAGCCGACCATATCCGATGTAATTACCGATATGCCATTGGCCATGTCGAAAATTACAAGATACCCTTCAAGTAAATGAAAAATTACCAAAATACCCATCAATAGGCATATGGTTAATTACCATTCTACCCCGGTAAAATACAAATTAATAAATTCTATCAATATACGCATTTACAACACAAGTATAAATGCATATATAAATAAATACGTAAATGGAAATATACACACATAAATACACATTCATGTACACATATCCATATACATAAACACATATATACACACTCATATATGTATACACATTTTATATATACATATATATGCCCACAAATATAATTTACATATATACATAATCACATATATACATACACATAAATATATGTATAAAAATACACACATATATATATACATACTCGCATACACCTATATATACACAAACATATATATACATACTCGCATACACCTATATATACACAAACAAATATATACACACCCATATATGTATACACGTATTTCATACACATATACATACATACAGATACGACCTATACATATACATGATTATACATATACACACCCCCATGTATAAATACACCCACACACACATATATATATACTTAATATATAAATAATTATTTTTGTACATAAACCTTTACAAAACATATATACGTATATTTTCTAAATACGTACATAAATTATATGTATTTTATAAAATATATCTATATTTAAAATTATACAAACACATGTATAATTATTTGTATTTGAGAATATATATATATTAATAAACAAATAATAATTTAATTTTTATATATTGAAATAACTTGGAAATTAGGAAAAGACCATAATACCCCTCTAATTTTAAATATTCTCAACTTTACCCCTAATATAGAAAATGACGAAAATACCCTCAAAATTTTCAAAAATTACAATTATGTCCCTACATGTCAAATGACCAAAATGCCCTTGACCTTTTTATAAAATTCCATTTGTGTCCTTTTCATGCAAATGACAAAATTGCCCTCAAACATTTTCAAAAATTCCATTTAAGTCCCTTGCATGTAAATTGACCTAAATACCCTTGAACTTTTGAAAATTCCTAAGATACCCTTTGCAAGCAAAAGACCAAAATGCCTCACTTGCAAAATTTACACATAACTTCCTACACATGGCGGTTCCAATACATGCCCAAAATCAATCCATTTTACATTAATTCCACTAATTAACAAAGGCTTATACCCTAATCCACCATCAATTTCAATTGGTTATGCAATTAACCATCAAAATCCCACTTTAAATCACATTTCCATCAAACCCTAAATCCCATAATTTGGGACTTCACCACATAGCATAATACACATGAAATTTAGCTCAATCTAGCATTAAATCATGGAATCCAAGCATGTATTCATCAAGCAAACAAATAAAACACATTAAATTTTCAAGGAATTAAAACAAGGATAAGTTGCCTACCTTGATTAAAGTTTGGAAGCAAGCAAACCCCACCTTTGAAAAGCCTTCAAACCAAGCCAAAATCTCCTCTTGATGGCGGCCACTTACCCAACTCTCTCTCTTGAATTTCCTTTGAAGTTTGCAATTTTTCAAAATTATCTCTAGAAATAACTCTCTCTAAAGGAAAAGACATGTGAAAAGGTAAAAAACCAAGAATATGGTCGGCTATACTTGGTGAAAAGCAAGAAGGAAATTCGTCAAACACACACACACACACAAGCCAATTGCAATTTGGCAACCTTTTTTTAATAAAATAAATACCATAAAGTAAAGATATTTATATATATATATATTATTTAAATAAATGGATTGTAAAACAAAGTGGAGTGTCGGTCAAGAAGTTTTAAATTCCAATTGCCAACTATTTTGTCAATTAAATAATTTTATAATAAAATAAAATTAAAGATATTATTAAAAATATTAATATTTTAATGAATAGTGAAAGTCAACTATGGTCAAACCGGGACCAAGGGCAAAATGGGTAGAAAAAGTCCTCGTCTTCTCATAGGGTAGTCGGTCCTCAGAAAATTCTGGAGAATTCCGAAACTGCTTGTTTCGGTGAAAAAGGTAAAACCGGGATTTAACCAAAAACGCGTATGGAAACCGACAGTTTTGAAAATAATTGAGGTTATTACATATTTTCTCATCCGATCACGCATCAACATGATTATCACATTAATATGTTGTCAAAATTGGTAAACAAATACTGAAACTTGTATTAATTATTAGAATCATATAAAATTCATAATTAATATAAGTAAATTAATTTACCTTCTTGTTCAACCAACACCTTTTATTTAGAAGTACATTAAAGAAATCCTTATTGACATTGTATATTTTCATATCAATCAATGGATCCGTATCCAACATAAAATACATCCAAAAGTTAGCCACAAATTCTTTGGTAAAATCCCTCTTCGGATTAAAATGTTTGGAAGGAGAACATTTGAGTACTCCCCCAAACTAATATTATCATATAAAAAAATTACTATTATCATATAAAAATTTAATAAACCTAAACCCTAATATAAATTAATAGACAAACCTTTTGCATAAATTTGAACGCTTGTTGCATTAAATCTTTAATCGATCGGAACTCCTACACTATATCCAATCAAAAGTCATTAAACTCATTTTCAATGCAATCAACTTTCATATCAATCAATTCGAGCTCTCGCATTGAATCCAATTGATAAGAACTAAAATCATTAGCCATAAGATTGAATATCGTAATAATGTATGATTTTAATTCATCAAACTATATCTGGTCACCAAAATTATATTAGAAGGCATATTTTAAAAACATATAATAAAATTTATTATAATGTGTAATTATAATAATATACTTACATAGAGTGACGCATTCGATGGTCTAATAAAATCATCAAACTTAGGTCTTTTGACATTGGTTGTTTGTTAGTGGTCGTAGTAGAAAAATTCTTCCTTCTCCTTGTCGAAATTTGTTTAACCTTTGCTGACATCTTTTTATAGTGGAGGTACTGGAAAGTCTTCATTTTGTTGGTAGATGGACTCTTCATCCGCATTCATTAGTCACAAACCTCCCAAGAATATATAGCTATACATGATGATATAAAGAAATAATAATAAATTATTGATTACTTAATTATAAATAATACAATATAAAAGATATGAAAACTATTATAGATATACAAGTAGGATTATTATTTTGTTGTTGCCAAAAATATCAATCCCCACCTGTCTAAAAAAAATGGTGTGGCCTTTATCTTCAGAATTACAAATACGAGGGAATGAGTCACTAACTTTATTTTCATACAACTCTCCTATTAAAAGAATTGCTTCGTAACCCTAAACCTAATAAAGATCAAATAAATAAATAATAAACTTCATTTAATTATGCAAGATTAAAAGAAAAAATTAAACTGTATGTAGAAATTTATATTACCTAGAAAGCCAATGGAAACCTATGCTTTAAATTAATGAAGGAATTTCTTACATTGCAATTCCTTATCTTCTTCATATCTCCAAAATATTTGTTTGGAATTCTATTGGAATGTGGTGGAGTCGTATCCAATGAATGTTCCATCTTCAAGCCGGTTATTGCACCAAATTCCATCCATTTGAAGATTGCACTTTTCCCATTGAAATTGAACTCCATGACATCATTACTCATGCTATCCGCTTGTCTTCCAATCATGTTATGGATTATTCCCCCACTTAAAACTAACTCTCGCATTCTTAAAAAAATGGTGCTAAAACAACTCTTCATAAACATTTTAAATTGTCTTTCCTTCAACTTCAAAGACTTATAGAGATTTTGTTTATATTTGAATTTAATGTCCTTAATGCATTGCCAAATGGTGCACTTGGATGTAATCCTAACTCGATTGCCCTTTTCCAACTATAATGCATTGGGGAACTTTAAAGACTTAGCTTCCGCCTTTTTTTACAAAACAATAAATTAAATAAATGATTAAAAAAGTTAGAGAGAAAATGAAAAAAAGAAAAAAAAAATTGGTCATCAGTTGCGTAGCAACGACACCATCGATAAACAACCAATGGCACACTGTACCATGGTTGTGTGTTACCAACAACACAATGTGCCAAGGCCGTGACACATTGCATCGTCGATAACCAATCGACGGTGCCGTTGGTTCCCCACCGACAAGACATCCGAGCCAAAGTATGGTGCACCATTGGTAACCAAAGCCTAGGCACAGTGTGCCATTGGTAACCAACCGATAGCACCATCGGTGGGGGTACCAACGGCACAATGTACCAAGGCCAAGGCACATGTGTTGTCAGTGATCCAACCAACAGTGCCCTTAGTAAGCAACCAACAACACAACGTCCCTAAGCCGTTTTGGATAGAAATCAACACATAAATATCAACAATTCAACACAAAACCATCAACAATTCAACACCTAACCATCAACAATTCACAATACATCATAATGATATCAATTTGTATTTGAACACTTCTCTAAGGAATCTACTCAAACACCTAATATGCAAACTAACACCATAATGTTAATTATCGTTCTATGGACCCTAAAACCCCACTTTGTAATACACATACAAAACATAAAGCTTCACTAAGGCATTTAATCAAACACATAGCATGCACTTTCTTATTTCAAACATTTGAAAATCTTTATTAACTAAGGCATTTTATCAAACACCTAGCATGCATTCTAATTTATTTCAAAATTTTAAAATTCTTTCATTTATTCCAACTATTTATACTAAAATCATTAACCCAACAATTACAAATCATGCAATATTCTTCATAAATAAGTTACCTACAAATAATAAAACCAAAATACAATACAAAGAAGCAAAAGGATGTGTTCCAAGACAAATCTTTTATGGTAGAAATATACTATGTGGTGCACTTGGACAGTAACAATGTGTTGTAAGGAAAGATGCACGGTCAATATGGTAAAGGTGGTGCACTTAGACAACAATAATATATTCCAAGATAATATGCACACCAAAAATGTGTTACAAGATAAAATGAAGAAAGTATAGGAAAAAAAAATGAAGAAGAAAGATGATGATGAATAATAGAGGACAAAATGATATGGGTGGTGTCGGCCAAGAAGAAGAAGAAATTGATATGAGTGTCGGTCAAAATGGACTCTAAATAAGAGGGTGTCGGTTAATATGGGGACTAAATAAGGAGGTGTCGGTCAAATTGGTTATAAATTAAAGGGGAATCGGTCAAATAAATTATAATAAATTTTAAAATTAAATTATTTATAAAGATATAAAGATAATTTTGAACTATACTTTTAATTATATTAGTTTTAAACTCTCATTAGATTAGATCTGATTATGATATTAAAAAATTCTATTGGCAAGAGTTCACAATGTCATAGTTCCTCATACCCCACATAAGTACACCAGCTACCCAAGCCCGTTTTTTCTTTTTCATTTTTCTTAATACTGATTAATGTCAACGGCCTCAAAAAATTGACCGCTAAAACACGAACATTGTCATTGGGACCCAGAGTACCCAGCTACCTGATCCCCTTTCATTTTTAAAAAAAGGCGCTCAACAAAATCACAATCGATGCCTCCCTCGATCTCGTTCCTCCATCACTGAAATTGTAGAAGAACGTTGCAGCTGACACCGGCGAAAATTCCGGCGACACCAACCGGAGTGTTCGGCGAGCCAATAAGTCTAAAACAAGTAAGTTTTCAAAGCATTTCCAGTCTTGGTTCAAGTTTAGTTTCGATTTGGGAACCGATTGTTGATTTTGAGGTTTATTTGTTGATTAAAATCTCAGCTTTTGCTCTGGCTTTTTTTGTTACAGCGTGAGTGAAAGAGGTGGTTATTATTTATTTATTTATTTATTTATTTTCATTTAATTGTCAGAGAAGAGGTGGTTTTGGACGGTTAAACATATTTTGTGAACTAGAATAAAAATAAAAATGTTATCTAGATTTTAATGCCACTATTATTAATTTTGTTATATATGTATATATATATATATATATGTATTTTAATTGGGTGTTCTATTTTGGTTTTAGGTATATATTTTCTATATTTCTTCGTTTTCAGTTTTTCTTTGGTCACTTCAGCAGTTGAGGAACTTCAATTACTGGGGAATAGGCAAGCGTTCTTCCTTCTGGGTGTTTAGCTTTTCCTTTTCATTTTCTGGGAAAGATGGAGGAAGCTTTTGTTTAAAACTATATTTATGAAGATTGGCAGGAAATCCGTTTGTGCAATTATTAAAAGAAACTAAATTTATAAGTAATGCTGTTCAATACAACTTGATGAAACACAATCCACTGGGCATGCTGTTATTGTTTAGATGTAATAGGTTTGTCAGCTTTATTGATAACATGTAATCCCCAACAAATGCAGGGACAAAATCAATCACCTCGAAGAAATCTAGATCCATTTTGATATACAGAGGCATTCCTACATATTGCCGACCACCCAACTGATCCTAATCAATTAAGAAGAAAAGCTATCTAGCTGTAAATGGCAGAGACTGCCGTAGGCTTGGTTGTGGACCATCTCATCCCAATGTTGACACAGGAAGCAAGCTTGTTGAGAGGCATTCATTCACAAGTTGTGGACATCAAAGACGAATTACAGAGCATTCAGTGCTTCCTTAAGGACGCTGATAGGAAGGCCGAAGCTGAAAGCCATCACACAAGAAAAGATGGTGTTAAAGCATGGGTGGGACAACTGAGGGAAGTGGCATTTCAAATAGAAGATGCCATTGACAAATACATGTTTCACATGGGACAACTTCATGACCATGGTGGTTTCTTAGCTTCCATTCGTAAAATTACACGTTCAATCGTCAAACTAAAAGCACGCCATGATATTGCCTCTGATATACGAGGCATTGAAACAAAAGTTCGTAAAATCAAGGAAAGAAGTTCAAGGTACGGTTTTGATTCCTTACACAATCAGCAAGGAGGTAACATTAACCCTACATGGTACGACCCTCGAATGGCTTCAATTTTCATGGAGGAAGATCAAGTGGTGGGTATCGAATCTGATAGAGATAAATTGGTTGGTTGGTTGGTAGATGAATCATCACCACAGCGCACCGTTGTCTCTGTTGTCGGCATGGGGGGGCCTGGGCAAGACCACTCTCGCCAAACAAGTTTATGATCGTGTAGTAACCCAGTTTGATTGTCATGCCTGGATCACAGTTTCTGAATCATATGACAAGAAGGAACTACTCAGGAAGGTGATGGATAAATTCTGCCAAACAACAACGATGGAGTCTAATATTCCTGCAAGAAATGGTGGAGTCGATGAGGAGATACAGATAATAAGCAAGGTAAGAGAACATTTGAAGAACAAAAGGTACGTTATTTTCTTCGATGATGTTTGGAAAATAGAATTTTGGAGCGACATAGAACATGCTTTACTTGATAACAATATGGGTGGAAGAATAGTGATCACCACACGAAGCTTGGATGTTGCAAATTTTTGCAAAACATCGTCAGACGTCCATGTCCATATGTTGAAACCTTTGCCTTCCGAAAAAGCTTGGCAACTGTTTTGCAATAGGGCTTTTCATTTTCAATTTGGGGGGAGTTGTCCCCCCGAGTTAGAAAATTATTCCTGTAAAATTGTTGAACGATGCAAAGGGTTACCTCTTGCAATTGTAGCCATAGCTGGTCTTCTTTCAACCAAAGAAAAAACAGTTAATGAGTGGCAAAAATTGCTCGATAACCTTGGTTCAGAGTTGGAGAGTAATCCTCATCTTTCTAGCATATCAAGAATTTTATCACTCAGTTACGATGATCTGCCTTACTACATTAAGAATTGCTACTTGTACTTTGGCATGTACCCAGAGGACTACTCTATCAAATGTTCAAGGTTAATTCGACAATGGGTATCGGAGGGTTTCATAACTTCAAAGAAAGACAAAACTTTGGAAGAAGTAGCACAACAATACTTGACTGAGCTAATGAATAGAAGTTTGGTTCAAGTTTCACAAGTCAACTACTGTGGGAAACCAAGAGAATGTCGCATCCATGATCTTTTACGTGATATGATTCTTAGGAAAATGGAAGATTTACGTTTTGGCAGTCATTATTTTCCATCTAATGGGTCTAGTTTTTCAGAAAAAACTCGACGCTTAACTATTCATAGTTCCTCGCAGATCCATATTACCAATAAAAAATATTCTCAGGTTCGTGGTATGCTTATCTTCAAAAGTGACCTCAGTGACGTGACTGATCTTTGTGAGACTACCTTCTGTGCAACTTTTAAGCTACTAAAAGTACTAGATTTTTGCGGTGCTCCCTATTTGAAACATCTTCCAGGAGATATTGGGGCCTTATTTCACCTGAAATATTTAAGTGTGGCAGATACAAGGGTCAAAGAGCTCCCGAGTTCGATAAGGAAATTGCAAAACCTTGAGACATTGAATCTAAAAGGCTCGATGGTACAAGAGGTAAAAAGTAGTCAGATCAGTAGACTTCACAAGTTGCGGCATCTTGTATTGACTAGAGGATTCGGAATTGGTGGAATAAGATTATTCAAAAGGTTTGGGTGCGTAGCGTTGCAAAAGTTATATGATGTACAATTCCGTGATGATATTGAAGAGCTTAAAAAGTTGACACAGTTGAGGAAGTTGGGCATTACTGGTCTACGCACTACACATGAATGGAGTGTGGTGTGTGAGTGTATTAATGAGATGAGACACCTTCAATCTCTTCGAGTCGGTGGAATCCGAGGAATATTGGAGGACGTTGATTTGGGATCCATTTCACCTCCTCCAGAACTTCAGAGTCTCTTGTTAGAAATACGAGTAAGGAAATTGCCTGAATGGATCATAAAACTTCGAAATCTAGTAAAGTTTGAAATTCGAGCGTCGGGATTGATAGATGACCCACTGGAAGTCCTTCAACATCTGCCAAACTTAGTGGTGCTGATAATGGCTGACCATCCATATGATGGTGAGAAACTACAGTTTAAGCAAGGAATGTTTCAAAAGCTAAAGCATCTTGAACTCGTTTGTTTGTTTGAATTGAATTCGTTGGTAATAGAGGAAGGAGCATTGCCTACTCTTGAACTGTTAATTCTCTCTTTTTTTTCCCAATCTGAATACGGTTCCTGGTGGCATTCAACATCTGAGAAACCTTAAAAAGCTTACATTGCCAATTGTGTTCAAGAACAGCGTGCAACCTGAAGGAGAAGATTATCATATCGTTCGACATGTACCGCAAGTGGTTTTCTATTGATGATGATCTGATTTGAAGAAAGATGCACCCATCTCAGGTCAGTCAATCAAAGTATTTAAAGTAATATATACACTAGTATTTATAATGTCTAAATATTGATCCATGTTTAAATTACTACGTTTTTACTCCTGCTTTAATAACATTCTGCACTCGACTCTGTGAACTTTATGATATACATGTTAAAAAAAAAAAAAAAAAGTCTTAATTTGAATAAAGTTGAAATAACACATATTTTTATATAAAGAAAATAAAAGGTGAAAATTAAATATGAATACAAAGCTAATGGTATCAAATAAAATAGGACACAATATGCTATTCTCTAAAATAATAGCTATTCAAAAGTGTATGCGAGTCAAAAGTGATATTTAATTACCAAAAAAAAAAAGTCAAAAGTGATATTTGAAAAATGTACAAGTTGTAATTATATATAACAAAAGCTGTCTTACATTAAATGTTTGCATCTCACTTCCAAATTCAATATCTAATAAAATGAATAGAACCATGTATTTTACAATTTAACCACTAAAAAACTGATGTGGTCTATATATTTAAGATTCATTTATCCTGTATTTTATCAACTAATAACATATTTTCACGTCACAGTACTTTTTAAATTTAATAAAAAATTATTTTATTCTCCCTAGTATCATTACAACATAAATTTGCTATCAAATTAATATGAATAATTCTTTTTATCACAAAAAATAAATTTTCACAAGCAATGTGGCTCTTGATTGAATTAATATATAAAAAAGTTTGTTGCATCTATCATAGATAGCAAAGTAATGAAGATTCATGCTTACACCCATGATTGACTTATTTCTATTAAGGTGCATTATTTTGTCAAATTTTTAAAAAGTGATGGAAGCATTTTATTTTATTATACAATAGATAGTTAATTTAACATTAAACAGATAATTTATACTGTGTTAATTTTTATTTAGATAAACTCAAATAGATTAATTTTTAAATATAAACAGACAAATAAATAAATATATATTTTAATATGTTCACGTTTTGAATTTATTTTAAGTCATTCTTTGCACACGAAAATATAACACATATTTAAAATAATTCAAAAAAAAAAGAATCTTTGATAATTGCTAGTACAAGAGAGTTGAGAAGGAATTTTATTAAAATAGTAAGAATTCAGTAGGGCTTTTTTTTATAGTTGAGTTAATGGGACGTCTAGAAGTTGTCCTACAAACAGATAGAGTATGTCAGCATCGATGCTTCTGTTTCATTTGAGTTGGGTATGCTCTTGACGGATTACAGCAGACCCAAAATATCATAACACGTCGTCGATGGCTGGCTCCGCTATTTTCACCAACTCATTATTGCCGATCGGCACCACTGTCACCACAACTATGCTGCCAAACATTGTGTTTTGCAAATTAACCTAACCAAACAATAGAATCTGGCCAAAACATTGTGTTTTGCCAATTAACCTAACCAAACTATAGAATCAGGCCAACAAGTAACCAAGTCAAGAACTACAGAAAAACAGCTCAAATTAAATTACTAGTCTAACCAAGAACTACAAAAATCTGACCTAACGGCCTTTGTATCTCACATGAGAATTCCTTCAGTATTGTTGAGGGCTTTCCTCACAACCTTAAATTTTTCATTTGCTGATCTATTCATCTTGACAATATACTCCTTCATAAAGAATTCAATCCCATGTCGAAGACTTTCCAGCTCGGGTGCAACAGCTACACGCGTAAATATGTTCCGTATAACTATCACTGTGTTCAAAGATTGTCTCGAACAGAATTCAAAAATGCATGATCCTTTTCGGAGTTAGCTGACTGATGTCGCTCAAATCTACAGCCTTCAAAACGAGAGTGTGAAGGAGGAAACCATCTCTGCTACAAATCTAGCAAGATGCATGGACCTAATAAATTGCATTGACTCTCTCTCTTTAAAGTGATACCAAAGACAAAACTGCAAAAATAAAAAATAAAATTCTAGACAAAGAAAAACTATATGTTGCCTCGATTCTATAATGGAAGAAGAGAATACCTGCAATGTAAATTTGTGATTTTTGTCATTCTCGCACAATTTGGAAGCCACAACACTTTTTCCAGTAAAAAGCACTACACCAGAATGCGCATGATCTCTCTATCCTGTAGGCACATGAAAATAGGAATATGTATCATAGTAAAAAAATAGAAAACAAAACAAAAGACAATACCAGCTTTCCTTGTAAATCCAACCTCAGAAGCTTCTCGAATGCATCAATGTAGTCCTCTCCACTCATAATTATATAAAAAATTGCCTTTCTTTCTTCTGTATTCATCCTCTGCGAAGCAGCAAGTTGCAGCATCTTCTGAGCTTCAAGAACCTCTGTTTATTACGCCCGAACCTCTCCAACATTTTATCTTGCTGAAGTCATTTCGCTGGACAACCACCAATGGCCCTTCTTATCAGGATCAAGCAGCTTGCTCCACTTAAGGCCACTCATTAATATTTTTTCTACCCCTAACTGAAATAATTATTGAACATAACAACACTGACTAACAAACAGAAAAGACTGACGTCAAAAACGTAAGAAAAATAAATTCAATGTTCATAAAGACATATAAATGTGACCATTAGGTAATCCAGACATGCATGCTAATGTACAATACGCTAGCCAATAGATTTATATAGACTGAATGTCATTCTGTATGCTCCATTGCATTGAACCAAGGCAAATGTACCAATCTCAATTTTACAATTGAAAAGCTACCATATCATCAATTTTTATAATTTCATAGCATCTAAATCAACAAAAGGAATAACATACTAGTGCCAAATCACCTAAAATTTAGGAATCATCAACAACATAGATAGACAATACTGAAGCCTAAAAGTGATCATCGATCAGATTTCAGTCTGGACAAACTTTTATGTTTATTCATTTAATCTTGCAACTTCTTAAACCACATCCATTCTAATAACTGATACTCCTTTACCAACCCCAAAAATAAAATAAAAAATAAATAAATAAATATATATACATCTATATAGAAATTCCATTAGCAGAGTGCATTAATATATAGAACAATAGAAAAAGAAGAAAGAATGGCAAACGTTAACTGAAAAGCTAAGCAATAGTGAATAACAAGACCTGTAGCCATTTTTTAATCCGTGTATGTGGATCCTCTTTAGGCCTTTTACTGTTCTTGATTTCATATATGGTTTCAAGCATGAACTCCATCTGCAAGTATCACTTAGTAAGCATTTCAATGATTTACTTAAAAAATAAAAATAAAAATAACAATAATAATAATAGAAATGCCATCACAAAAATTGCATACAAAACTTACTCTAAAGCTCCTTATATCCACCTTCCCCTCTCCAGAGGAGGCCTTTAACTAGCTAGCCCTATTTTGAACACTCTGAACAAAATCCTTCATGGCAAGAGGATCATAAGCCCTTATTTTCATCCCACAGCCTATTCATTCAACAAAAACCATGTTAAACTTACACATCCACTCCAAACAACTTTCCACGTCAATATCCAAATAAAGTGGCCCATGCTTTCAAAAGAATGGTAAAAAAAATAATACAGGAAAAACAATTGAGAAAGCCCAACATGAAATACAGATATCGCACAGATTGAGAGACACAGTAGTACTAGGAAATTTATTATGCAACATGCAACTGTTTGACCAAAGTTAATAGCAAAGTTATGGCAACAATTTATAGAAGCCAAAACCACATCTGAAATATGCCAGAACAAAGATAACAAACTCCAAAAGGACTTACATTCCAAAACTGTGACGATTGTAGAGACATCTATTTCACTTAGATGCTTGCTCTACATGGTCAAGAAGTCATATATCAAATCACTGATGTGCAAGACCAAAAGTACTGCAATTAGAGAATATTAAATGCATGGGACACAAACTAGCTACAACATGTCAATGAATATCGTGTTAAAACACTAAAATAAACAAATAAATGGAGTCATTAGCACAAAAGCTCAATTTAGAAATTCAAGTTTTGAAAAAGTAGCAAATACTGTCAAGGAAACACATGATTAAAACCATGCCACATCATCATAAAGTATAATGTAGCTACTTTCATAGTACATCCCTGGGGTTTTCAGTAAAATGACAATTATCACAAGTTATGTGATTGAAAGCAGTCACATGCTTATTTACATGGTTTATTACACCATTTTGAGTAAACTTATCTCAAAACTAATTATAAGATACATACACAATGCATACACTGACCGCCTATTTCCCAGAGCAAAATATAGGTCTCACAAAACAACTTTAACCTGGATGGTAAGGTACATTATTTTTGAATCAGGTTGATGGCTTTTTTTTCAATTCAATTTCTAGCCCTCTATCTATAAAATTTATGCAACATCAAGTTTCCAGGAGCACCACATCACTTACCTTGAGCATACTCCAAATATATATAAATACGAGAGCAAAAGAGTAAGATTTCTCAAGGAAAGATTATCTTCTTTGTGGTACTCATCCTGAAAAATAAAAATAAAAAAATAATAATAATAAAATAAGAGAGAGGTATTCAATTACTTTAAAAAATTCACCAGGTTTATGTTTCTTAAACATTTTCATTTAATTACTCATGAAAATTATTTGGTAATCTAATCAATTTTAACTGGCAGACCTCAAAAGTTTTAGCTAAGGAAGCCATAAGCTTTGCACTGAAGTCTACTCTGACTGAGCAAGCCATGCCAGCGACGAAAGCAGCATAAACAGCAGCATATCTTCACAAAAGCATTTACAAATAATTAGTTAGTAAGACACTAAAATCAGTAAAAAAAAAAATTAGTCCAACTTTTAACTCCAATTATGAGCCAACACAATTTTCCACAAAATAGTGAAGATGTTAAAGATATGCCTTTAAATGTTTCAAAGTGCAATAAATGATATCTAACTATAATCCTATGCTACAAACTAAATCATATGCTCAAGTACAATTCTGAGAACTAAAAATAAACATATAAGCAAAGAAATGCTGCTCTCGCAAAGTAGATTTTAACACATACGCCCACTGGCAAATGTCTCTGAGGCCAAAAAAGTCTTAAAAGTATATCAAACATAAAGCAGACACCAAGTGATTCTAACAACCTTGATTCACTAACAACTCAGGTTATTAAGGAAATAAGGATGCAAAAGGAGTTTGTATCCTTGCTCCTAATTTGGTATTATTCATGTTCCATCAAGGAGGTGGGAAATCATCCAGGAATTCTAAAGTTCTAATTTATGTAGTTGCATTTTTTGGACCTTTGAGAAAGAACTTTCTATCTAAATGACTAAGATTGATCAAGAATACAAAGACAAAAAATATGGGCCAACCAAGATCTGAACTAAAGTTAAAAGGATACAGCAACGTGCCTTTAAAGAAATCTCTCATAATCTATCAAAATTCAAAATTCCAGTATTTGATTATGTCTTTTCGCTTTTCAGTGAATCCTTTTAAATTTTGTTGATCTATCTGATATATTAAATTTTATTTCAATTGGTTATTCACCATGCATGACAGTCTCTACTAGCCATCTTTCATTTATAGAAAATAAAATAAAAGGACCATCCCAGAAGGGCACCAATTTAAACATGCTCCAATAGATACTTCTTCAAGGATGTCACTCTCACATGAAATCCTAAGAATCAAACTTGTTCAATGCAGAATAAGAAAAACATAGATATCAATATGAACTCCTCAATATCATGTCCAAAAAAACAGCTTGTTACTGCTTAGTTTGTTTAATTATTTGCTTTGCAAGAAACTAAATATCCACATCAAGATACCAATTCAATGAAAGTCTAATAGAGATACAGACCAATTATGGAGAAAACAATCAATGAATGAGCAAAGTTGTTGTCATAAAAATTAAAATGATGGCAAAAAACACAATAACGATATATCATCAAGCTGCAGTTAGTACTTGAAGTCACTCTGTTAATTTTCTATTAGTTCAACATGAACTTGACTATGAAAAAAATGGATAATATACATGAAAAGATAAATACTTACTGTTCATTGCCACGAGGTCCCCTAGAACAGAAGGCCAAAACCTCTTCACTGAGTATATGAGAAGCTATACCTCAAGCAATTGAATGAAATAAAATAGATACTTCCCTGTAGATGATTCCACATTGGATTCAATCAGTCTATTCAGAATACGTTTTACCCTTATGCGGACCTGAGTATATTCTTCTGACTCATTCCTAGCAAGAGATCTCAAGTGAGGAACAATTAACTTTCCTGGTGCACTGTCAAGAACTACATTTGACGCCACCTCTACTCCATCTGACTCCACCGGCTTAGGTACATCAATGCCTGAGCCAAATGCTATACTGCCTTTTTCTCATTTGTCCAACAACCTTGTTTTCTTATTTTTCTTACATGAAGACACCTTAGCAGATACTTCTTCTGACTCCACCTCAGAATATGTTTCTAATGGCTCATATACAGCAGCTCTAGAATCATCAGGCATTTCACCCTCAAGACCTTGCTTTGACAGTTTTTCCTTTTTACGTTTCTTACTCGAAGGCTTTTTCTCAAACTTCTCACCAGGAAGTTCCTCAGTTTCCATCAGTTTTTCCTCCCCTAATGAATCAAGAACAGAAGGAATTCCTTTGAAAAATATATTCATACCGAGGTCCTCACCCTTTACTTTTCCATTTTTCACCTTGAGTTTCTTCGCTAATTTCCTTTCCAATTCCAAATCATCCTCAGCAGATATTACAGTACTATTCATATCAATTTCAAGAAACTTCTCAAAGCCTGTTTTAACATTTATTTTTCTACTTTTTTTTTTCTCTTTACCGTCTTTGATGAAATAGAACCATTATGCTTTGGAGAATCCAATTCCGCCTCAACTCCCTTAATGCTATCAGATTTCTATGGACTCCTAATACATTTACATTTTGATCACTCTTCAGTTCCTTCACATCTTTTGACTTTGAATTCTTAGCTTTCTTCTTATGTCTTTGATCCTTCTTTAAACATCAAATTCACAAAATGAAAAAAAATGAAAACAACAAGCCATTTAGGTTGTATTTGATAAGACAATTATTTTTTGTTTTTATTTTTAGTTTTAGTTTTAATTTTAGTTTTTTCCTCTTGAGTTATGTGTAATTTGGTTAGTTTAGCGGTTGATTAGAGTTTGTTAAATGTTAGTTAAACTGCTTAATTAAGTAAAAATATAAATAAAAAATAAAAACACTTTGAGAGTGTTTTCATGTTTTGTTTTGTATTTTTTATTTTCCTTCATATTTTTAGTCTAACTAATATTTAACAAACTCTAACCAACCTTTAAACTAACCAAATTATATATAAAAGAAAAAAAACTAAAAACAAAAACAAAAAACAGCTGTGTTATCAAACAAGCCTTTAAGCTGCACATTAAAAAGAGAAAAAAGGTGTTGCTGTACAACAAATTAGTAGATAAGTGATATTAAAAATTGAACACCCACATAAAATTTACCACAAGAGCACAGAGATTGAAAACTCTTGTTGTGAAAAGAAAAAAAACAAAACAAAAAGATAGTCTGCTGTACAGAAACATAACGAAAATAGGAGCATTATGCTTCTCCACCTGATGTTGGAGCCAGACTTCATGTTTTCTTGCATTCCTTGCCAATCGAGCTTCTTTTCGCCTTTCTCTTCGCGATTTGTCTGAGAAATTTTGCACAAAAAGATTTCATATCGAGCTTTATAAACGAAGTTTAAACAAAAACTTCCTCCATCTTTCTCATAAGATGAAAAGGAAAAGCTAAACACCCAGAAGGAAGAATGCTTACCCATGCCTCAGTAATTGAAGTTCCTCAGCTATTGAAGTGACCAAAGAAAAAACTGAAAAACAAAGAAATTAAAAAAATTATACCCAACTTAGCCAACAACCTAGACTAGTGTAGAATAATCTAGAATTAATCAATTTTAATCAACACATAAACCTCAAAATAAAAATCGGTTCCAGATTGAAACTATACTTGAACAAAACTCAAAATGCTTTTAAAACATACTTGTTTTAGAGTTATTAGTTTTCAGAACACTCCGGTTAGTATCGCCGGAATCTTTGCGGGTATCAGCTGCAGCGTTCACAGCTTCAGTGATGGAGGAAGGGGGTTGAGAGAGGCATCGACTTACTTTCAGAGAAAACCAAACGTGATTCTGATTTTTGAGGGCTTGGACACAAAACAGTGTGTTTAATGAAGAATTTTGAAAAAATAAAATAAAATAAAACAAAGATGGGTTTAGGAAGTGGGCTATGAACCATGAGTAAAGTCTATTAAATTGCATCAGTGTGATCCGATGGAAAAAAAAGTCGGTTTTTGAATCGTACTCATCTGTGGCACCTGGGTGTGGCCTAACGGAAAGAAAGCTGACATTTGAGTGTGGTCTAACGGGATCTTTCGTCATATTTATTTATAAAATTTATAATTCAACCCTTAATCAATTTTCTTATTACTTCAGGTGTACTCAATTTTATTTATAGCATTAAATGAATAAAAATTATAATTTGACTCTTAATAAATTTCATTATTACTTTAGGTGTACTCAATTTTACTTGTAGCGTCAAATGGAAAAGATTTGTTAGGAACTAAGCCAGCTGCTCTAGACTCCTATAAAGTTGTATTATCCACTAATAAAATTTTAGACTAATAAAATCTACATCGAAGTTTTTTTTATTTATAAAAAAATAATAAATCATTTATGAGAGGTTAAATCAGATGCTCTAGATTAAAAAAAATTAAAAAAAAGTTGTCTAAAATATAACTTTTTGAGATATATTTGCTATTTTAAAATATATAAATTCATGAAGATAAATAGATTAGATACGAGGGATATACGAGGGTTAAATCAACTATTTTAGATTAAAATATTTCTTTTAAAAAGTATCTAAAATAAAGCCTTTTTAGATATATTTGTTATTTTAAAATATACAAATTCATAAAGATAAATAGATAAGATAACTTAGTGTTCCTCGACTTTATATATACAGAGGGAAATGTAAATATTATAAACGGATGTTATAGAGCTCATACTAAGAATTTTAGTTTTATTTTTTATTATCTTTTTATTAACATCTAATATATTTTTAAATATATGAGAGTTATTTTAATATTATAAATTTTATTTATTTATAATTTTAAAAACTTAAAATAGATTTTTACACTTTAATTTAACTTCTAATTTTTTTAATTTTTAAGTTGACAAAAATTATACTAATTTTTATTTTTTCGTTATTTTTATTTTTATAATAAATCTAAAACTATATTAAATGTAAAATAAAAATAAAAAATAGAAACAAAAAAAAACCAAATTAAGCATATATCATATATTTTAGTGTTCCTCAACTTTATATATATATATATATATATATATATATATAGCAACGTAAATATTATAAAATCCAAGAGATAAGGATGTTATGGAGCTTATCCGGAGAATTTTAGTTTTATTTTTTATCTTTTTTATTGACATCTAATATATTTTTAAATATATGATAATTATTTTAATATTAAAAATTTTATTCATTTAAAATTTTAAAAACTTAAAATAGCTTTTTACACTTCAACTTAACTTCTAATTCTTAAATTGACAAAAATTATATTAATTTTATTTTTTTATTTTTATTTTCATAATAAATCTAAAACTATATTAAATGTCAAATAAAAATTAAAAAAAAAACCAAATTAAGCTAAAAAAAACTTCACATGTATGCTCTATAAAATCTCCACCTATTAAGGTTTATAATATTTCCCTATATATATATATATATATATATATATACATCATTTTTTAAGACAATTATAATTTTATAACATCGTCTATCAAAATCTTAAACAATCGTCCAAAAAAAAGGGAAATCAAACCCTTAAAATCATTGACTTTTGCAGAGTATTTTAATTACAATATCGTTAGGGTTGCTAAGAAGTTTTTTCGGTATCACTTACCAACTTGAATTGCATTGAAGTTTAATCACTATATATCTGATGCTACAAATTTATGTCGAAATCTATCAGTTACGATTTCTGAAATTTTACATGACCATCAATGCTCCCTAACTACTGAATACCCAAACATAAAAAAACAGGGGGTTCTACTCATTTAGTAGCTTATTCTCCACAAAGACTCAAATGCTATAGCTGATCTAATAGCTAAAATTTCTTTAAATTATAACTGCTTTTTTGTTGTTGATGAATTTTCTTTTGGAAATTCACCTTATGTTATTTTGGACAAGCTGATTTGTGAACATACAGGTTGCTTCCTATTTGTAATCCTCTGTTGATGCCCTTTTATTTTGTGTTTTTTTTTTATGAATCAAAAATACACTTGATGTGGATCTCATCAGTCTAAAATTATATTAGTGGATAAAGTTTTTTTGTTACTCCAGCTTTATAATCCAATAGAAGTCTAAAACAGCTGACTCACACCTCTAATAGATCCCCCTCTATCTGGTGTATTAAGTAATACTGAGTATACTTGATCAATAATAAAACTTGTTAAAATTCAAACCACAACTCTCATAATTAATTATAAAGGAACGGTCGATTTTTTTCCGGCTAGACGAACGCCATATGCCCCTTTTGTTTTGCATTTGTTCGCCGATAGCAAAGTCTTGTTGAAAAATGGCTCATTTTCCATCTTAAGGGTACCAATTAATACGTACACGGCAGTGAATGTATAAATATTAACGAAACGATATCGACAGGCGACAGCAACAAACAAATCAAACATATAAAATGTCTGGATTGTCTCCTTCCAATTACAAAAAGTTTAAACACAACAGCAAAGGGAGAAAAACGCGTTTTCTTGTGTGAAACGGAGGAAATAATAAGTAGCTATAATGTAAACTTTGACCTTTTCATTTTTACTTTTAATTAACCACTGACAGAAAAGCTATTACACTAAGTAACCTTGACTAACTGTCAAAGATATTTTACTAGTTGTCTATGGCTTTTTACGGCTATCAGTTTACATTACAACCAATCAAAATAAAATTTATCAAAAAAAAAAAAAAATCAGAATAATTTAAAATACTAAAAATTACAAATTATTATTTTTTTACTTTTCAACACCACCACTTCTAACTTCTTACGTGCGTTTCTTAGTAGGCATTTCAAATTGGAATATTCCATTTGACAAGTAAAAATCCATTACCTCTAAGAAAACTAGATCCCCTTTCGATTTACAGAGGCATTCCTACATATTGCCAAGCACCCACCTGATCCTAATCAATTAACTAGAAAGGGTATCTAGATTTACACTAATGGCGGAGACAGCCGTCGGTTTGGTTGTAGACCGGCTCATCTCAATGTTGACACAAGAAGCAAGCTTGTTAAGGGCATTCATTCACAAGTTGGGGACATCAAAGATGAATTACAGAGCATTCGTTGCTTCCTCAAGGATGCTGATAGGAAGGCAGAAGCTGAAGGCCGAGATCACCCAAGAGATGGTGTTAAAGCATGGGTGGGACAACTTAGGAAGTGGCATTTCATATAGAAGATGTCGTTGACGAATACGTGTTCCACTTGGGGTGCCTTCGTGACCGTGGTGGTTTCTTTTACTCCGTCCGTAAGATTACACGTTCGATCATCAAACTAAAACCACGCTACGATATCGCCTCTGAGATACAAGATGTCAAAAGAAAAGTTCGTGAAATCAAGGAAAGAACTTCAAGGTACGGTTTTGATTCCTTACATGATCAGCAAGAAGGTAATAACCCTACATGGTACGACCCTCGAAAGGCTTCCATTTTCTTGGAGGAAGATCAAGTGGTGGGTATTGAATCTGATAGAGATAAATTGGTTAGTTGGTTGATAGATAAATCATCAGCTCAGCGGACCGTAGTGTCTGTGGTCGGGATGGGGGGGATTGGCAAGACCACTCTTGCCAAACAAGTTTATGATCGTGTGGTAACCCAGTTCGATTGTCATGCTTGGATCACAGTTTCTGAATCATATGACAAGAAGGAACTACTGAGGACGCTGATGGAGAATTTCCGCATAGAGATGGAGACTGATATTCCTGCAAGAAATGGTGGAGTCGATGAGGAGATAAAGATGGTAACCACGATCAGAAAATATTTGAGGAACAAAAGGTATGTTGTTATCTTTGATGATGTTTGGAAAATAGAATTCTGGAGTGACATAGAACATGCTTTACTTGATAACAGTAAGGGCGGAAGGGTATTGATCACCACACGAAGCCTGGACGTTGCAAATTTTTGCAAAACATCATCATATGTCCATGTCCATATGTTGCAACCTTTGCCTTCAGAAAAAGCTTGGCAACTGTTTTGCAAAAGGGCTTTTCATTTTGAATTTGGGGGGAGTTGTCCCCCTGAGTTAGAAAATTATTCAGGTAAAATTGTTGAACGATGCAAAGGGTTACCTCTTGCAATTGTAGCCATAGCTGGTCTTCTTTCAACCAAAGAAAAAACAGTTAATGAGAGGCGAAAATTGTATGATAACCTAAGTTTTGAGTTGGAGAGTAATCCTCATCTTACTAGCATATCAAGAATTTTAGCACTCAGTTACTATGATCTGCCTTGCTACCTCAAAAATTGCTACTTGTACTTCGGCCTGTACCCAGAGGACTACTCTATCAGTTGCTCAAGGTTAATTCGACAATGGGTATCAGAGGGTTTCATAGCTTCAAAGAGAGAGAAAACTTTAGAAGAAGTAGCACAGGAATACTTGATAGAGCTAATAAATAGAAGTTTGGTTCAAGTTTCAAAAGTCAACTACTGTGGGAAACCAAAAGAATGTCGCATCCATGATCTTTTACGTGAAATGATTCTTAGGAAAATGGAAGATTTATGTTTTGGCAGTCATTATTTTCCATCCTATGGGTCTAGTTTTTTAGAGCTAACTCGACGCTTAACGATTCGTAGTGGTGGTTCGCTTATCCATAATAACGATAAGAAATATTGTCATGTTCGTGGTATGCTTATTTTCACTAGTAACCTCTATAACGTGACTGATCTTTGTGAGACTACCTTCTGTGCAACGTTTAAACTAGTAAAAGTACTAGATTTTGGCGGTGTTACCTATTTGGAACATCTTCCTGAAGATATTGGGGACTTATTTCACTTGAAATATTTAAGTGTGGCACATACAAATGTCGAAAAGCTCCCGAGTTCGATAAGGAAATTGCAAAACCTTGAGACATTGAATCTAAAAGGCTCGTGTGTACAAGAGGTAAAAAGTCATCAGATCAGTAGACTTCACAAGTTGCGGCATCTTATTATAAGAAGGGGTGCAGGACTAAGATTATTCAAAGGGTTTGGGTGCTTAGCGTTGCAAAAATTATATGATGTACAAATCCGTGATGATATTGAAGAGCTTAAAAAGTTGACACAGCTGAGGAAGTTAGGCATTAGTGGTCTGTGCACTACACATGAATGGAGTGTAGTGTGTGATTGTATTAATGAAATGAGACAACTTGAATCTCTTCGAGTCTTTGGAAGTGAAGAATTGGAGTACGTTGATTTGGATTCCATTTCACCTCCTCCGGAATTTCTTCAGAGTCTCTTGTTAGATATGAAATTAAGGAAATTACCTGAATGGATCATAAAACTTCAAAGCCTAGCTAAGTTTGATATTCGATGGTCAAGATTGGAAGACGATCCACTGGAAGTCCTTCAAAATCTGACAAACTTAGTGGTGCTGATAATGGCTGACTGTGCATATGATGGTGAGAAGCTACACTTTAAACAAGGAATGTTTCAAAAGCTAAAGCATCTTCAACTCCAGCGTATGGAGAATTTGAATTCGTTGGTCATAGAGGAAGGAGCATTGCCTGCTCTTGAAATTTTAATTATCGATCGTTGTGGCGGACTGATACAAGTACCTGGTGGCATTCAACATCTGAGAAACCTTAAAAGCTTACATTGCCAACTTGGTTGAAGGACAGCGTGAAACCCGAAGGAGAAGATTATCATATCGTCCGACACGTACCCCAAGTGCTTTTCTTTTTGATGATCTGATTTGAAGAAACATAAACCAACCTCAGGTTAGTCAATCGCATATAATTTATGCACTAGTATTTATAACTTCTAAATATTGATGTTTAACTTCTAAAATTTCTTTGTTATGGCTTAATTTTCTTGAACATGCTTTCTTATTCTGAAATAGTGACATCAACACGATTAAAACAAGTCCAAAGTTAGATATCCACATCAAAGGACGGAGACTGCTGTAGGCGGTTGGTTATACTTGTAAACAGCTCATCCCATTGCTGAACCAAGATGCAAGCTGTGTGTTCAACCATTCAATATTTCATCCGCGCAGAAGCAGAGATGAGCTGGACACAAGTAGAGATGGTGGTGTTAAAGCATGTGAGGGGGGAAGTGTGATTTCAAATACGAGATTGTTGGATACTTAACAAAAACCTGCTTTTTAAGTGTTGTAATGATATGACATAGACTCTTTCCTCCTTTTACTATGGATCTATTATTATATTGTATGGTTTTGTAATGAAAAATGTTTTTCTTTTTTTAACAAAACTGTTCTTTTTTATATTCTAAATGGTTGCATTCGTTTCTTTATATGTGACCACAGTTATGTCCAGGTTTTGTACGTATTTTTCATTCTACATACATATATATATATATATATTCACGGGCATCATGCTTTCTAACACTTTTTTACACAGGCCATACGGCATAAGCCCACGCATTGAGGATCCACCTAATTGACAAGACTCCTGAATTAATGTTAGAAGTCAGAGTATAATTGATACTCTCGTATCTATATTATTCTTCATCCCGTATGTGTCTTCTGTATGTACATGCTCCTCATTTCTAATTGATTCTCTAAAAAATAATAATCATAATAATAATAATAAATTAATTAAATTATAATTTTGTAACTTAAAATAACATATGTCCTATATATATATATATATATATATATTATGCCGCCAACCACTGGAATCTTTTCTGTTACCATTGTGTTTTGTTTCGTCCTGCTCTTGTATACCACACGTGACAAGCCAAGTTGGTCCTGCTCTTGTATACCACAAGTGACAAGCCAAGTTCGGATCTTTTAGAGGGAGTAGGAGTTTTTGGAATATTTTATACATATTATTGTACTATATATTTTTTATCTTCATGTGACCATAGAAGAATATTCATATTAATGAAATTGTTAATTGTTATTTTCATTGTGTTCACAAGTATATTTGTTTCGAAAATCCCAATTATTTACTCTCTTTTTTTTCATTACGCAATCATATCTACCAGACCAACCGAGTAAAACAACAAATCGCAATTTATTTTTACTTTCTATTTCTTTTTCTTTTTTTTTATCTAAACAAATTCCGTTTTAAAAGTTTTATAATTTAACCTAACCAAACTATAACATCTAGCAAACAAGTAAGCCAGTCAAGAACTACGAAAAAAAAGGAAAATATATAAATAAATAAAATACAAAGGGTTTCACTGTAATTTCCCAATGCACCAGCAAAAAGATAAAGACGCGTTTTCAAACGAAAATTCCCAAACAGGCAATGGGATGGAGCACGTATGCGGTGAGAGAAGTCCGAATCCCGTCCACGCAACTCTGCCAAGAACGCTGCAGCTGGTTCCGGCGTCACCAACCGGAGTATTCAGCAAGCCAATAAGTCTTATACAAGTATGTTTTCAAAGCATTTTGTATATGCCTCAATAAATTGATATCTAAATTTGTCTCTTGGCTCTTCAATTTAGTGGAATATGCATGATTAGGTTTATTTGGTGTTCTATTTTGGGTATAAATATTCTATATTTCTTTGCTCACTTGAATAGTTGAGGAACTTCAATTATTGAGCCATGTTTCGTTTAGCTTTTCCTTTTCCTTTTAAATTTGGCGTTTTCATTTTCCTTTTCATCTTTTGAGAAAGATGGAGAAATCTTTTGTTTAAAACTAATTTTATAAAGATTGGTACGAAATCATTTTGTGCAATTATTTAAATTTGGCCCTGCTGCTTATGTGACACACCTTACACAGACCCTACATTTGGAATTGAGTAATGCTAATCAATACAACTTGTTGTAATTGAGTCAGCTTATGTGGATTGTGAAATCATATGCTTTTCAATTCTACCACTACTAACTTCATACATGTGTTTCTTAAAGGCATCTCAAATTGGATATTCCATTTGACAAGACGAAATCCATTACTTCTAAGAAAACTAGATCCCTTTTGATTTACAGAGGCATTCCCACATATTGCCAACCATCCACCTGATCCTAATCAATTAGGAAGAAAAGCTATCTCGATTTACATTAATGGCGGAGACTGCCATAGGTTTGGTTGTAGACCGTCTCATTCCAATGTTGACACAGGAAAAAAGCTTGTTGAGAGGCATTCATTCACAAGTTGTGGACATTAAAAATGAATTACAGAGCATTCGATGCTTCCTCAAGGACGCTGATAGGAAGGCAGAAGGTGAAAGAGATCACCCAAGAGATGGTGTTAAAGCATGGGTGGAACAACTGAGGGAAGTGGCATTTCAAATAGAAGATGTCATTGACGAATACATGTTTCACTTGGGGCACCTTCATGACCATGGGCACCTTCATGACAATGGTTGTTTCTTCTATTCCATCCGTAAGATTACACGTTCCATCATCAAACTAAAACCACGCCATGATATTGCCTCTGAGATACAAGAAATCAAAAAAAATGTTCGTGAAATAAAGGAAAGAAGTTCAAGGTACGGTTTTGATTCCTTACATGAGCAACAAGAACGTAATTTTAAGCCAACATGGTATGACCCTCGAAAGGCTTCAAATTTCTTGGAGGAAGATCAAGTGGTGGGTATTGAATCTGATAGAGATAAGTTGGTTGGTTGGTTGGAGGATAAATCATCACCACAGCGCACCGTAGTTTCTGTGGTCGGCATGGGGGGCCTGGGCAAGACCACTCTTGCCAAACAAGTTTATGATCGTGTGGTAACCCAGTTCGATTGTCATGCTTGGATCACAGTTTCTGAATCATATGACAAGAAGGAACTACTCAGTAAGCTGATGCAGAATTTCCACCTAACAACGATGGAGTCAGATATTCTAAATGGTGGAGTCGATGAGGAGATACAGATGATAAGCAAGATAAGAGAAGTTTTGAAGAACAAAAGGTACGTTATTTTCTTCGATGATGTTTGGAATATAGAATTCTGGAGTGACATAGAACATGCTTTACTTGATAACAATAAGGGTGGAAGGATAATGATCACCACACGAAGCTTGGACGTTGCAAATTTTTGCAAAACATCATCATACGTCCATGTCCATATGTTGCAACCTTTGCCTTCAGAAAAGGCTTGGCAACTGTTTTGCAAAAGGGCTTTTCATTTTGAATTTGGGGGTAGTTGTCCGCCCGAGTTAGAAAATTATTCAGGTAAAATTGTTGAACGATGCAAAGGGTTGCCTCTTGCAATTGTAGCCATAGCTGGTCTTCTTTCAACCAAAGAAAAAACAGTTAATGAGTGGGGAAAATTGCATGATAACCTTAGTTTAGAGTTGGAGAGCAATCCTCATCTGACTAGCATATCAAGAATTTTAGCACTCAGTTACTTTGATCTGCCTTACTACCTCAAAAATTGCTATTTGTACTTCGGCATGTACCCAGAGGACCACTCTATCAATTGTTCAAGGTTAATTCGACAATGGGTATCGGAGGGTTTCATAACTTCAAAGAGAGAGAAAACTTTGGAAGAAGTAGCACAGGAATACTTGATAGAGCTAATAAATAGAAGTTTGGTTCAAGTTTCAGAAGTCAACTTCTTTGGGAAACCAAAAGCATGTCGCATCCATGATCTCTTACGTGAAATGATTCTTAGGAAAATGGAAGATTTACGTTTTGGCAGTCATTATTTTCCATCTAATGGGTCTAGTTTTTCAGAACTAACTCGACGCTTAACGGTTCATAGTTCCTCGCCTATCCATAATAAATATTCTCAGGTTCGTGGTATGCTTATCTTCAACGGTGACCTCCGAAACGTGACTGATCTTTGTGAGACTACCTTCTGTGCAACTTTTAAGCTACTAAAAGTACTAGATTTTGGCCGTGCTCCCTATTTGAAACATCTTCCAGGAGATATTGGGGACTTATTTCACCTAAAATATTTAAGTGTGGCATATACAAGGGTCGAAGAGCTCCCGAGTTCGATAAGGAAATTGCAAAACCTTGAGACATTGAATCTAAAAGGCTCGGGGGTACGAGAGGTAAAAAGTAGTCAGATCAGTAGACTTCACAAGTTGCGGCATCTTGTATTAAGTCATAGATTTGGATTGAGAGGAGGACTAAGATTATTCAAAGGGTTTGGGTGCTTAGCGTTGCAAAAGTTATATGATGTACAAATCCGTGATGATATTGAAGAGCTTAAAAAGTTGACACAGTTGAGGAAGTTGGGCATTACTGGTCTGCGCACTACACATGAATGGAATGTGGTGTGTGATTGTATTAATGAGATGAGACACCTTCAATCTCTTCGAGTAATTGGATTCCAAGCATGGGAGGACGTTGATATGAAATTAAGGAAATTGCCGGGATGGATCGTAAAACTTCAAAATCTAGCTAAGTTTGAAATTCGAGAGGCGAGATTGAAAGCTGACCCACTGGAAGTCCTTCAAAATCTGCCAAACTTAGTGGTGCTGATAATGGCTTGGGGTTCATATGATGGTGAGAAGCTACACTTTAAGCAAGGAATGTTTCAAAAGCTAAAGCATCTTGAACTCGATCATATGGATAAATTGAATTCGTTGGTAATAGAGGAAGGAGCATTGCCTACTCTTGAACACCTAAGTATCTCTTTTTGTGACAATCTGAAGACAGTTCCTGGTGGCATTCAACATCTTAGAAACCTTAAAAAGCTTACATTGTCAATATGGCTAAATGACAGCGTGAAACCTGAAGGAGAAGATTATCATATCGTTCGACATGTACCGCAACTTCGGTTCATTGATGATCTGATTTGAAGAAACATGCAACCATCTCAGGTCAGTCAATCGTATATAATATAATATATGTACACTACTATTTTAACTTGTAAATATTCATCCCTGTTTAAATTATTACGTTTTTACTCCTGCTTTAATAACATTCTGCTCTCGACTATATAAACTTTATGATATATATGTTTTTTTAAAATAAAAAAAAAGTCTTAATTTGAATAAAGTTGAAATAAAACATATTTTTATAAAAAAACAAAGTGAAAATTAAATATAAATACAAAGCTAAGGGTATCAAATAAAATAAAATAGGACACGATATGCTATTCTATAGAAGAAAAGCTAGTTAAAAGAGTTTGCAAGTCAAAAGTGGCATTTTCCAAATATCACTTTTGTCTTCTTCTTTTTTTTTCAACAAAAAAAAAAGTCAAAAGTGATATGTGGAAAATGTACAAGTTGTAATTATATATAATAAAAGCTATCTTGCATTTTTACCAAAAAAAAGCTGTCCTACATGAAATTTTTGCATTTCACTTCCATCAACAAAATGAAACTCAATATCAAATAAAATGAACCGCAATACATGGACCCATGTATTTTACAATTTAACCACTAAAAAGTTTCTTTGTTATGGCTTTTATTCAACATACGAGCTTTCTTATTCTGAAGTAGTATAGTATTAGTTAATTAAATTCATCAGATGTTCCATTGAATTAATTAAATTCAGCATTGTTAATGTGAGCTAACAATCCATATTATATATTCAGCATTGTTAATATAAGCTAGCAATCCATTCATTGTTTCCTCCTGGCTGAAGCTGATGAATGGGACAAAAGTAGAGATGGTGGTGTTGAGGCATGAGATAAACTCTTATTTAATTTTATATTTAATTGATACTCTGATCATCCTGGATGTGTCTTCTGTATGTTCACGCTCGTCATTTCTGATTGATTCTCTTAAAAAAACAAAAAAAAAATTACAAAAAAAAGTTAAAAATACAAACAATTAAATGTTTGTCTCTTCAAATAAAAGACATCATTGCTTCTGAAAACTGCAGATTTGCCATTGGGTATACTGATAGAGTCACTTTCCTAATTACCACATTTGTTTGCCCTGTTTTTAAAATTCACTTATCCTAATATATTATTTTGTCAACTAATAACATATTTTTACGTCATTACTCTTTAAGTTTTAATAAAAAAAATTATTTTATTCTCTTTAGTATCATCACAAAATAAATTTGCTATCAGATTATTATGAATAATTCTTTTTATAACAAAAAATAAATTTTCACAAGTCATTTGGTGGTTGATTGAATTAATATATAAAAAGTTGTTGCATCTGTCATAGATAGCAAAGTAGTGTTAAATCACATTTGAGGGAGTGCAACGGTGAAGTTGTAAGTTTAAGTTTTGACAAATTCTATTTATATCTCAAATGCTTTCAAACTGTCAACCGTTGGTGAAGAAAAATTTATTAAAAGTGTGACCTATTATTTAAGATTTTTTAATAAATAAGAATTGTGAAAAGTGTGGCTATCATTTGAGACTCCAAAAAAGATATAAAAAGATAGGTGTTAAATCTTAATGATTTTTTTTTAGTTTTTATTTTATGGAATTCAAACTCAAAAATCATTTTTTTTAATTGACAAAATCAAGATTCATGCTTACACCCATGATTCACTTATTTCTATTAAGGTATATTATTTTGTCAAATTTTTAAAAAGTGATGGCAATATTTCATTTTATTATGTAGTAGACAGTTAATTTAATATAAGACAAATAATTTATATTATGTTAATATTTATTTAGACAGGATCATAGACAAATTAATTATTAAATATAGACAGACAAAGTTAACAGATATTTTAATATGTTTATATTTTAAATCTGTTTGAAGTCATTTCTTGCTAACGAACTACAGAAAAACAGTTCAAATTAAATTACTTGTTTCGGAAGTAACATAACCAAGAACTACAAAAATCTGACCTAATAACGGCCTTTGTATCTCACATGAGAATTCCTTCAGTATTGTTAAGGGCTGTCCTCACAACCTTAAATTTTTCATTTGCTGCTCTACTCATCTTGACAATATACTCCTTGATAAAGAATTCGATCCCACGTCGAAGACTTTCTAGCTCGAGTGCAACAGCTACACGCGTAAATATGTTCCATACAAGACTATCATTGTGTTCAAAGATTGATTCGAACAGCATTCGAAAATGCATGATCCTTTTCGAAGTTAGCTGACTGAAGTCGCTCAAATCTACAGCCTTCAAAACTGCAAGGGAGAGTGTGAAAGAGGAAACCATCTCTGCTACAAATCTAGCAAGATGCATGGACCTAATAAGTTGCATTGACTCTATCTCTTTGAAGTGATCGCAAAGACAAAACTGCAAATACAAAAATAAAAACAAAAAAGAAAATAAAATAATAGACAAAGAAAAACTATAAGTTGTCTCAATAATACAAGAAGTGAATACTTGTAATGTAAATTTGTGATTTTTGTGATGCTCGCACAATTTGGAAGCCAGAACACTGTAGTACTTGTTAAACACTTTCTTCTGTAAACACCACTCCACGAGAACGCGCATGATCTCTGTGTCCTGTAGGCACATGAAAATACGACTATGGTATTATGACACAAGACATAATAAAAAAGAAAATAGAAAACAAAACAAAAGACAATACCTTGCTTTCCGTGTAAATCCAACCTCAGAAGCTTCTTGAATGCATCAATGTAGTCTTCTCCACTCATAATTATACAAAAAATTGCCTTTCTTGCTTCTGTGTTCATCCTCCGCGAAGCAGCAAGCTGCAGCATTTTCTGAGCTTCGAGAACCTCTTTGTCTATTACGCCCGCAACCTCTTCAACATTTTCTCTTGCTAAAGTCATTTCCTTGGACAACCACCATTGACCCTTCTTATCATCAGGATCAAGCAGCTCGCTCCACTTAAGGCCTGTCACAAATATTTTCTCTACCCCTCACTGAAATAATTATTGAGCACAACAACACTGAACACTAGTAAAAAAAAATAAATATGTATCTCAAAGAAATAAGAAAAATAAATTTAATGTTCAGAAAGCCATGCAAATGCGACCATTAATAGGTAAATGCATGCTAATGTACAATACGCCAAGCAACAGATATATAAATTTAAATGTAACAAATTTGATGAGAGTTTGTCCCTTTTTAATGACAACTTACAAAATTTACCATTGTTTAAAGAAATTTTGCAAATTTATGTACATGTCTCTTTTTTAAAAAATAAAAAAATGAATTAATTAAACAATGAGTAAAGTGTCATTTGGAAGCATATCATGGGTTTGACAAACTGATGTGTCTAAATTTCAAAAAAAAAAATGTAAATAAAAAAAATAATAAAAAAAAAGAGAGAGAAGAAAATATATAAATAAATTAAATACAAAGAGTTAAACTGTAATTTCACAAATACACGAGAAAAACGCGTTTTCTCGTGTGAAACGGAGAAAATAATAAAATTCTGTGGGACCCAACGGAAAACGAAAATTCCCAAACAGGCAAGGGGATGGAGCGTGAGCGGTGCACATATGCGGTGAGAGAAGTCCGAATCCCGTCCACGCAACTCTGCCAAGAACGCTGCGGCTGGTTCCGGCGTCACCAACCGGAGTATTCAGCAAGCCAATAAGTCTAAAACAAGTATGTTTTCAGAGCATCTTGAGTTTTGGTTTCATTTTGAGGTTTATTTGTTGGCAAAAACTTCAGTTTTTGCTTCTTTCTTTCTTTTTTCAGCGTTAGTGAAAGAGGTGATTTTTTACTTATTTATTTTCGTTTAAGCGTGAGAGAAGAGGTGAGTTTAGGACGGTTAAACTTTATTTTTTCAACTAAAATAAAAATAAAATTGTTATCTAGTGTTTAATGCAACTATTTGTAATTTTGTTATGTTTATTTCATGTTCTTGCTGCTACATTTGATTTGCATGGAAAAATTTTTATTTATTTCCTACGAATTTATGAAATTTTTAAGACTGAATTTGTGTATAGCATGGTTAATTTTGTATGTGCCTTAATAAATTAATTTCTAAATTTTGTATATGGATTTTTAAGACAAAATCCATGACCTCTAAGAAAACTAGATCCCTTTTGATTTACAGAGGCATTCTTACCTATTGCCAACCATCCAACTGATCCTAATCAATTAAGAAGAAAAGCTATCTACATCTACACTAATGGCGGAGACTGCCGTCGGTTTGGTTGTAGATCAGCTCATCCCAATGTTCACACAGGAAGCAAGCTTGTTGCGAGGCATTCATTCACAAGTTGGGTACATCAAAGATGAATTACAGAGCATTCGTTGCTTCCTCAAGGACGCTGATAGGAAGGCAGAAGCTGAAGGCCGAGATCACCCAAGAGATGGTGTTAAAGCATGGGTGGGACAACTTAGGGAAGTGGCATTTCAAATAGAAGATGTCATTGACGAATACATGTTCCACTTTGGGTACCTTCATGACCGTGGTGGTTTCTTCTATTCCATCCGTAAGATTACACGTTCGATCATCAAACTAAAAGCACGCCATTCTATTGCCTCTGAGATACAAGACATCAAAACAAATGTTCGTGAAATCAAGGAACGAAGTTCAAGGTACGGTTTTGATTCCTTACATGATCAACAAGAGGGTAATATTAAGCCCACATGGTACGACCCTCGGAAGGCTTCAATTTTCATGAAGGAAGATCAACTCGTGGGTATTGAAGCTGATAGAGATAAATTGGTTGGTTGGTTGGTAGATGAATCATCACCGCAGCGCACCGTAGTCTCTGTGGTCGGAATGGGGGGACTGGGCAAGACCACTCTTGCCAAGCAAGTATATGATCGTGTGGTTACCAAGTTTGATTGTCATGCTTGGATCACAGTTTCTGAATCATATGATAAGAAGGAACTACTCAAGAAGCTGATGGAGAATTTCCACCTAACAACGTTGCGGTCAAATATTCCAAATGGTGGAGTCGATGAGGAGATACATATGATAAGCAAGATAAGAGAAGTTTTGAAGAACAAAAGGTACGTTATTTTCTTCGATGATGTTTGGAAAATAGAATTCTGGAGTGACATAGAACATGCTTTACTTGATAACAATAAGGGTGGAAGGATAGTGATCACCACCCGAAGCTTGGACGTTGCAAATTTTTGCAGAACATCATCTTACGTCCATGTGCATATGTTGCAACCTTTGCCTTCAGAAAAAGCTTGGCAACTGTTTTGCAAAAGGGCTTTTCATTTTGAATTTGGGGGTAGTTGTCCACCGGAGTTAGAAAATTATTCAGGTAAAATTGTTGAACGATGCAAAGGGTTACCTCTTGCAATTGTAGCCATAGCTGGTCTTCTTTCAACCAAAGAAAAAACAGTTAATGAGTGGAGAAAATTGCATGATAACCTTAGTTTAGAGTTGGAGAGCAATCCCCATCTTACTAGCATATCAAGAATTTTAGCACTCAGTTACTATGATCTGCCTTACTACCTCAAAAATTGCTACTTGTACTTCGCCATGTACCCAGAGGACTACTCTATCAAATGTTCAAGGTTAATTCGACAATGGGTATCGGAGGGTTTCATAACTTCAAAGAGAGAGAAAACTTTGGAAGAAGTAGCACGGGAATACTTGATAGAGCTAGTAAATAGAAGTTTGGTTCAAGTTTCAGAAGTCAACTTCTTTGGGAAACCAATAGAATGTCGCATCCATGATCTCTTACGTGAAATGATTCTTAGGAAAGTGGAAGATTTACGTTTTGGCAGTCATTATTTTCCATCTGATGGGTCTAGTTTTTCAGAACTAACTCGACGCTTAACGATTCATAGTGGTTCGCTTATCCGTAGTAGTAATAAGAAATATTGTCATGTTCGTGGTATGCTTATTTTCACTCGTAACCTGACTGGTCTTTGTGAGACTACCTTCTGTGCAACTTTTAAGCTACTAAAAGTACTAGATTTTGGCGGTTCTCCCGATTTGGAACATCTTCCAGAAGATATTGGGGCCTTATTTCACCTAAAATATTTAAGTGTGGCACATACATACGTGCAAAAACTCCCGAGTTCGATAAGGAAACTGCAAAACCTTGAAACATTGAATCTAAAAGGCTCGATGGTACAAGAGGTAAAAAGTAGTCAGATCAGTAGACTTCACAAGTTGCGGTATCTTGTATTACCTAGAGGATTCGGAAGTGGTGGACTAAGATTATTCAAAGGGTTTGGGTGCTTAGCGTTGCAAAAGTTATATGATGTACAAATTCGTGATGATATTGAAGAGCTTAGAAAGTTGACACAGTTGAGGAAGCTGGGCATTACTGGTCTGCGCACTGCACATGAATGGAGTGTGGTGTGTGATTGTATTAATGAGATGAGACACCTTCAATCTCTTCGAGTCTGTGGAATCCGAGGAATATTGGAGTACATTGATTTGGGATCCATTTCATCTCCTCCAGAACTTCTTCAGAGTCTCTTGTTAGAAATACGAGTAAGGAAATTGCCTGAATGGATCATAAAACTTCGAAATCTAACTAAGTTTGAAATTCGATCGTCGGGATTGATAGATGACCCACTGGAAGTCCTTCAAAATCTGCCAAACTTAGTAGTGCTGATAATGGCTTGCGGTCCATATGATGGTGAGAAGCTACAGTTTAAGCAAGGAATGTTTCAAAAGCTAAAGCATCTTGAACTCCATCGTTTCTATAAATTGAATTCGTTGGTAATAGAGGAAGGAGCATCGCCTACTCTTGAACACCTAATTATCTCTTTTTGTGACCATCTGAAGACAGTTCCTGGTGGCATTCAACATCTGAGAAACCTTAAAAAGCTTACATTGCCATGGCAGTTGAAGGACCGCGTGCAACCTGATGGAGAAGATTATCATATCGTTCGACATGTACCGCAAGTGCTTTTCGGTTGATTGATGATCTGATTTGAAGAAAGATGCACCCATCTCAGGTCAGTCAATCAAAGTATTTAAAATAATATATACAATTGTATTTATAACTTCTAAATAGATGTTTAAACTACTACATGGAGAAGATTATCCATGTTTAAACTACTAAGTTTTTACTCCTGCTTTAATAACATTCTGCACTCGACTATATAAACTTTATGATATATATGTGTAAAAAAAAAAAAAAGTCATAATTTGAATAAAGTTGAAATAGAACATATTTTTATTATTAAAAAAAAAAGTTAAAATTAAATATGAATACAAAGCTAATGGTATCAAATAAAAATAGGAGACGATATGCTATTCTCTAAAAGAAAAGCTAGTCAAAAGTGTTTGCAAGTCAAAAGTGATATTTGAAAAATGTATAAGTTGTAATTATATATAACAAAAGCTGTCTTACATGAAATGTTTGCATTTCACTTCAACAAAATGAAATTCATATTATATATTCAACATTGTTAATATAAATATGAATAATTCTTTTTATCACAAAAAATAAATTTTCACAAGTGATGTAGTGGTTGATTGAATTAATATATAAAAAAAAAAAAAGTTGTTGCATCTGTCATAGATAGCAAAGTAGTGCTAAATCACACTTGAGGGAGTGGCTTGGCGGAAAAAAGTCACTGTTCTTATTATCTTGTAGATCCGAGGTGGTAAGTTCAAGTATTGACAAACTCTTTTTATGTCTCAGGTACATTCAAACTGCCAACAGCCGATAGAGGAAAAACTGTTAAAAAGTGTAGCCTACCATTTAAGATTCCAAAAAGGGTATGAAAGATGGTGTTGAATCCTTATGAACCTTTTTTTTAGTTTTTATTTTTTGGAAATCTAATTCAGAAATCATTTTTTTTAATTGACAAAATCAAGATTCATGCTTACACCCATGATTCACTTATTTCTATTAAGATGTATTACTTTGTCAAATTTTTAAAAAGTGACCTGGTAGCATTTGATTGGTTTAATATATAAAAAATTTACGGAAAAGCCAGAAACATGTTAGTTGAGTTAATGGAACACCAAGCAGTACCCAAAAGAGCAGCACACATTGTCCATCGCTGCCGCCGTTATTGATTGGCACCACCGTCACCACCATTATGCTGCCAAACATTGTGTTTTGCCAAACTATAGACTCAGGCCAACAAGTAACCAAGTCAAGAACTACAGAAAAACAGCTCAAATTAAATTACTTGTCTAACCAAGAACTACAAAAATCTGACCTAAAGGCCTTTGTATCTCACATGAGAATTCCTTCAGTATTGTTAAGGGCTTTCCTCACAACCTTAAATTTTTCATTTGCTGCTCTATTCATCTTGACAAGATACTCCTTGATAAAGAATTCGATCCCACGTCGAAGACTTTCTAGCTCGGGTGTAACAGCTACACGTGTAAATATGTTCCATACAAGACTATCACTGTGTTCAAAGATTGTCTCGAACAGCATTCGAAAATGCATGATCCTTTTAGGAGTCAGCTGACTGATGTCGCTCAAATCTACAGCCTTCAAAACTGCAAGGGAGAGTGTGAAAGAGGAAACCATCTCTGCTACAAATCTAGCAAGATGCATGGACCTAATAAGTTCCATTGACTCTATCTCTTTAAAGTGATCCCAAAGACAAAACTGCAAAAATAAAAATAAAATAAAATAGTAGACCAGGAAAAACTATATGCTGTCTCAATTCTATAATGGAAGAAGAGAATACCTGTAATGTAAATTTGTGATTTTTGTCATGCTCGCACAATTTGGAAGCCAGAACAGTGTAGTACTTGTTAAACACTTTCTCCTGTAAACAGCACTCCATGAGCACCCGCATGATCTCTCTATCCTGTAAGCACATGAAAATATGAATATCGTATCATGACACAAGACATAATAAAAAGAAAATAGAAAACAAAACAAAAGACAATACCTGCTTTCCATGTAAATCCAACCTCAGAAGCTTCTCGAATGCATCAATGTAGTCCTCTCCACTCATAATTATACAAAAATTGCCTTTCTTGCTTCTGTATTCATCCTCTGTGAAGCAGCAAGTTGCAGCATTTTCTGAGCTTCGAGAACCTCTTTGTCTATTATGCCCGCAACCTCTTCAACATTTTCTCTTGCTGAAGTCATTTCCCCAGACAACCACCATTGACCCTTCTTATCAGGATCAAGCAGCTTGCTCCACTTAAGGCCTCTCATTAATATTTTTCTACACCTAACTGAAATAATTATTGAACATAACACTGAATAACAAACAGAAAAGACTGTAATGTCAAAAAGTAAGAAAAATAAATTCAATGTTCAGAAAGCCATATAAATGTGACCATTAGGTAATCCAGACATGCATGCTAATGTACAATACGCTAGCCAATAGATTTATGTAGACTGAATGTCATTCCGTATGCTCCTTTGCACTTGAACCAAGGCAAATGTACCAACCTCAATTTTATGATTGAAAAGCTACCATATCATCAAATTTTATAATTTCATAGCTTCTAAATCAACAAAAGGAATAACATACTAGTGCCAAATCACCTAAAATTTAGGAATCATCAACAACATAGATAGACAATACTGAAGCCTAAAAGTGATCATCGATCAGATTTCAGTCTGGACAAACTTTTACGTTTATTCATTTAATCATGCAACTTCTTAAACCATATGCATTCTAATAACCGATATTCCCTTACCTACCCCAAAAATAAAATAAAAAATAAATATATATATATACATCTATATAGAAATTCCATTAGCAGAGTGCATTTATACATAGAACGATAGAAAAGAAGAAAGAATGGCAAACATTAACTGAAAAGCAAAGCAATAGTAAATAACAAGACCTTCTGTAGCCATTTTTTAATCCATGTATGTGGATCCTCTTTAGGCCTTTTTCTGTTGTTCTTGATTTCATATATGGTTTCAAGCATGAACTCCATCTGCAAGTATCACTTAGTAAGCATTTCAATGATTTACTCAAAATAAATAAATAAATAATAGGAATGTCATCATAAAATTGCATATAAAACTTACTCTAAAGCTCTTTATATCTGCCTTCCCATCTCCAGAGGAGGCCTTTAACTCGCTAGCTCTATTTTGAACACTCTGAACAAAATCTTTCATGGCAAGAGGATCATCAGCCCTTATTTTCATCCCACAGCCTATTCATTCAATAAAAATCATGTTAAAATTACACATCCACTCCAAACATCTTTCCATGTCAATATCCAAATAAAGTAGTCCATGCTTTCAAAAGAATGGTACGAAAAATAATACAGGAAAAAATTGAGAAAGCCCAACATCAAATATTGATATCGCACAGATTGAGAGATACAGTGGTACTAGGAATTTTATTATGCAACATGCAACTGTTTGACCAAAGTTGATAGCAAAGTTATGGTAACAATTTATAGAAGCCAAAACCACATCTGAAATATGCCAGAACAAAGATAACAAACTCCAAAAGGACTTACATTCTAAAACTGTGACGATTGTAGAGACATCTACTTCGCTTAGACGCTTGCTCAACATAGTCAAGAAGTCATATATCAAATCACTGATGTGCAAGACCAAAAGTAATACCATCAGAGAATATTAAATGCATGGGATACAAACTAGCTACAACATGTCAATGAATATCGTGTTAAAACACTAAAAATAAACAAATAAATGGAGTCATTAGCACAAAAAGCTCAATTTAGAAATTCAAGTTTGGAAAAAGTAGCAAATACTGTCAAGGAAACACATGATTAAAGGCATGCCACATCATCATAAAGTATAATGTAGCTACATTCATAATACATCCCCTGGTTTCAGTAAAATGACAATTATCACAAGTTATGTGATTGAATGCAGTCACATGCTTCTTTACATGGTTTATTACACCATTTTGAGTAAACTTATCTCAAAACTAATTACAAGATACTGCCTATTCCCCAGAGCAAAATATAGGTCTCACAAAACAATTTTAACCTGGATGGTAAGGTATATCATGTTTGAATAAGGTTGATGGCTTTTTTTTTCAATTCATTTTTTAGCTCTCTATCTATAAAATTTATGCAACATCAAGTTTCCAGAAAGACCACATCACTTACCTTGAGCATACTCCAAATATATATAAATACGAGAGCAAAAGAGTAAGATTTCTCAAGGAAAGATTATCTTCTCTGTGGTACTCATCCTGAAAAAAATAAATAAAACAAAACAAAAAGAGAGGAGTATTCAATTACTTTCAAAATTTCACCAGGTTTATGTTTCTTAAACTTTTTCATTTAACTACTCTTGAAAATTATTTAGTAATCTTATCAATTTTAACTGGCAGACCTCAAAAGTTTTAGCCAAGGAAGCCATAAGCTTTGCACTGAAGTCTATTCCGACTGAGCAAGCCACACCAGCGAAAGCAGCAAAAACAGCAGCATATCTTCACAAAAAAGCATTTACAAATAATTAGTTAGTAAAACACTAAGAACAGTAAAAAGAAAAAATTAGCCCAACTTTTAACTCCAATTATGAGCCAAAACAATTTTCCATAAAATAGTGAAGATGTTAAAGATATGCCTTCAAATGTTTTAAAGTATATCAAATGATATCTAACTGTAATCCTACGCTACAAACTAAATCATATGCTAAAGTACAATTCTAAGAACTAAAAATGCACATATAAGCAAAGAAATGCTGCTATTGCAAAGTAGATTTTTACACATACGCCCACTGGTCAAATCTCTCTGAGGCCAAAAAAGTTAAAAAGTATATGAACATAAAGCAGACACCAAGTGATTCTAATAACCTTGATTCAATAACAACTCAGGTTATTAAGGAAATAAGGATGCAAAAGGAGTTTTTATCCTCGCTCCTAATTCGGTATTATTTACTCTAGTATAATGGGCACACCGCCTAAGATTTTGCTTTCATGTTCCATCAAGAAGGTGGGAAATCATCCAGGAATTCTAAAGACCTAATTTATGTAGTTGCATTTTTGGACCTCTGAGAAAGAACTTTCTATCTAAATGAGTAAGATTGGTCAAGAATACAAAGACCAAAAATATGGGCCAATCAAGATCTGAACAAAAGTTAAAAGGATACAGCAATGTGCCTTTAAAAATCTCTCATAATCTATCAAAAATTCAAAATTCCAGTATTTGATTATGTCTTTTTGCTTTTCAGTGAATCCTTCTAAATTCTGTTGATCTATCTGATATATTAAATTTTATTTCAATTGGTTATTCACCATGCATGACAGTCTCCACTAACCATCTTTCATTTATAGAAAATAAAATAAAATAGAATAAAAGGAACATCCCAAAAGGGCACCAACTTAAACATGCTCCAATAGATACTTCTTCAAGGATGTCACTCTCACATGAAATCCTAAGAATCAGATCTATTCAATGCAGAATAAGAAAAACATAGATATCAATATGAACTCCCTCGATATCAGGTCCAAAAAAAAGCTTCTCATTTCTTAGTTTGTTTAATTATTTGCTTTGCAAAAAACTGAATACCCACATCAAGATACCAATCCAGTGAAAGTCTGACAGAGATAAAGACCAATTATGGAGAAAACAGTTAACAAATGAGCAAAGTTATTGTCATAAAAATTACAATGATGGCAAAAAACACAATAATGATATATCATCAAGCTGCAGTTAGTACTTGAAGTCACTCTATCAATTTTCTATTAGTTCAACATGAACTTAACTATGAAAAGAAATGCATAATATACATGAAAAAGATAAATACTTACTGTTCATTGCCACGAGGTCCCCTAGAACAGAAGGCCAAAACCTCTTCACTCAGTATCTGAGAAGCTATACCTCGAGCAATTGAACGAAATATAATAGATACTTCCCCAGTAGACGATTCCACATTGGATTCAATCAGTCTATTCAGAATACGTTTTATCCTTGTACGGACCTGAGTATATTGTTCTGAGTCATTCCGAGCAAGAGATCTCAAGTGAGGAACTATATACTTTCCTGGTGCACTGTCAAGAACTACATTTGATGCCACCTCTATTCCATCTGACTCCACCAGCTTAGGTACATCAATGCCTGTGCCAACTGCTATATTGCCTTCTTCCCCTTTGTCCAACAACCTTGTTTTCTTATTTTTCTTACATGAAGACACCTTAGCAGATAATTCTACTGACTCCACCTCAGCATATGTTTCTAATGGCTCGTGCACAGCAGCTGTAGAATCATCAGGTATTTCACCCTCAAGCCCTTGCTTTGACAATTTTTTCCTTTTACGTTTCTTACTCGAAAGCTTTTTCTCAAAGTTCTCACCAGGAAGTTCCTCAGTATCTGTCAGTTTTTCTTCCTCTACTGAATCGAGAACAGAAGGAATTCCTTTGAAAAATATATTCATACCGAGGTCCTCACCCTTTACTTTTCCATTTTTCACCTTGAGTTTCTTTGTTAATTTCCTTTCCAATTCCAAATCATCCTCAGCAGATATTACATTACTATTCATATCCATTTCAAGAAACTTCTCAAAGCCTGTTTTAACATTTCTTTTCCTACTTTTTTTTCTCTTTACCGCCTTTGATGAAATAGAATCATTATGCTCGAGACTCCAATTCAACCTCAACTCCCTTAATGCTATCGGATTTCTCTGGACTCTGACTCTTAATACATTTTACATTTTGATCAGTATTCAGTTTCTTCACATCTTTTGACTTTGAATTCTTAGCTGTCTTCTTATGTCTTCGATCCTTCTTTAAACATCAAATTCACAAGATAACTGATTTTAAAAATTGAACACCCACATAAAATTTACCTCAAAAGCACAGAGAATGAAAACTCTTGTTCTGAAAAAAAAAAAAAAAAGAAGAAGAAGACAAAAAGATAGTCTGCTGTACAGAAACATAACGAAAATAGGAGCATTTTGCTTCTCTACCTGATGTTGGAGCCAGACTTCATGTTTTCTTGTATTCCTTGCCAATCGAGCTTCTTTTCGCCTTTCTCTTCGCGATTTGTCTAAGAAATTTTGTACAAAAAGATTCCATATCAATTTTTATAAATGTAGTTTAAACAAAAGCTTCCTCCATCTTTCTCATAAGACGAAAAAGCAAAAGCTAAACACCCAGAAGGAAGAATGTTTACCCATGCCTCAGTAATTGAAGTTCCTCAACTATTGAAGCGACCAAAGAAAAAACTGAAAAACAAAGAAATATAAAAAAATTATACCCAAAATAAACCTAAATCATATTCCACTAAATTGAAGAGCCATGAGACAAATTAAGATATTAATTTATTGAGGCGTATACAAAATCAACGAGGCTATATGCAAATTCAGTCTTAAAATTCAAAAATTCATCAAAAATAAATACAAAATTTATCCATGCAAATCAAATATAGCAGCACGAACAAAAAAAAAATTAATAATAGTTGCATTAAAATCTAGATAACATTTTTATTTTTATTTAAGTTTAAAAAACCCACCTCTTCTCTCACGCTTAAACGAAGATAAATAAATAATGACCACCTCTTTCACTGTAGCTTAAAGGAGATAAAAAAAAACAAACAAACCAGAGAAAAAGATGAGATTTTAATCAACAAATAAACCTCAAAATCCAAATTGAAACTATACTTGAACAAAAACTCAAAATGCTTTGAAAACATACTCAAAATGCTTTAAAACATACTTGTTTTAGACTTATTAGTTTTCTGAACACTCCGGTTAGTATCGCCGGAATCTTCGACGGTATCAGCTGCGGCGTTCTTCTACAGCTTCAGTGATGGAGGAACGAGGCTGAGAGAGGCATCGACTTACTTTCAGAGAGAAAACCATAAGTGATTCTGATTTTTGAGGGCTTTGGCATTAAACGGTGTGTTTAATGTGGAATTTAAATAAATAAACAAATAATGGGCTTGGGTAGCTGCCTAGCTGGGTACTTTTGTGGGTTACGAACTATGACATGGCAAAGTCTACTAATTTTTTATTATTTTTATTTTTATTTTTATTTTTTTTGGAATAGCGGTCAATTTGAACACATTGTTAAACACAGTGATATTTTTCATATTATATTTTTCTTTAAAATAAAATAATTTAATTATTTGTATATGGATGTCTAATTAATATTTAGATTGAAATTTTATTTTTATAAATTTTTATCGTGTAACAAATATTTCAATATTCATATTTTATTAAAGTTATAAATTTATTTCATTCAACTAGGATAAGTCATATCTTTGCCATAACATAAAGGATTCTGGTTAGTTTGATATGGACCGAATTTATGTCTAAAAAATTTCTTTTAAAAGTTGTCTAAAATAAAGCCTTTTTAGATATATTTGCTATTTTAAAATATATAAATTCATAAAGATAAATAGATATTAGTTTAATTTCACCATCAGATAAGTTAGTATATATATATATATATATATATATATATATATATATATATATATAATTGTTCTAATGTACAATATAGTCCATATATATTAAACGACAAATAATGTGGCACATAAATTATTGTTATGTAAGCGATAAATAATATAGTATATATTTTTAATATATTTTTATTCAATTGAATCCACTTATAAATTTTAAAAGTCTTTTAAAAATATATAACACATTATTTATCGTTTAAAATTTCCATGTGATATCGTGAAATAAAGTATATATATATCCCTCACTTTTGAAGATGATTATAATTTTATGACATCTTATGGTGTCCATCAAATCCTAAACAATAGTTCAAAAAAAAAAAGAAAAGGAAATCAAACCCTTAAAATCATTGACTCCGCAAAATATTTTAATTACAATAATACTAGGGTTGCTTAAAGAAATTTTAATAATATCACATGTCAACCGAAATTGCATTAAAATTTAATCACTATATTTCTAATGCTAGAAGTTTATGCTGAAATCTAATAGCTACGATTTCTGAAATAAATATTGAATTTTACACAGCTACCGCAGAGATTGGATTTTCAAAGACCTATAAGAGAGACACTAGGATGGAAAAAGTTGAAGTAATATTACAGGGTTGCAGATAATACAGATACTGAAGTATCAGTTGGGATGCAATAATACAGATACTGAAGTATCAGTTGGAAACATAAAATGGGTTTGACAAACTGTTGTGTCCAAATTTGAAGAAAAAAAAAAATATATATATATATATATAAAGTAAATACAAAGGGTTAAACTGTAATTTCCTACGTCCACCAGCAATAAGAGAAAAACGCGTTTTCTCGTGTGATAAACCCACCTCTTCTCTCACGCTTAAACGAAGATAAATAAATAATGACCACCTCTTTCACTGTAGCTGAAAGTAGAGAGAAAAAAACAAACAAACCAGAGAAAAATGTGAGATTTTAATCAACAAATAAACCTCAAAATCCAAATTGAAACTATACTTGCACAAAAACTCAAAATGCTTTGAAAACGTACTCAAAATGCTTTATAACATACTTGTTTTAGACTTATTAGTTTTCTGAACACTCCGGTTAGTATCGCCGGAATCTTCGACGGTATCAGCTTCAGCGATCGAGGAACGAGGCTGAGACAAGCATCGACTTTATTTTCAGAGAAAACCAAACGTGATTCTGATTTTTGAGGGCTTTGGCATTAAACGGTGTGCTTAATGTAGAATTTAAAAAATAAATAAATAAATAATGCGCTTGGGTGGCTGGGTGCTTATGTGGGCTACGAACTATGACATGGCAAAGTCTACTAATTTTTTATTACTTCTATTTTTTATTTTTATTTTGGAATAGCGGTCAATTTGAAGACATTGTAAAATACAGTGATATTTTTCATATTATATTTTCCTTTAAAATAAAATAATTTAATTATTTGCATATGGATGTTTAATAAATTTTTAGATTGAAATTTTCTTTTTATAAATTTTTATTGTGCAACAAATATTTCAATATTCAAATTTTATTAAAGTTTATAAATTTATTTCATTCAACTAGGATAAGTCATATTTTGCCATAACATAACATAAGAGGATTCTGGTCAGTTCGATATAGACTGAATTTATGTCTAAAAAAATTTCTTTTAAAAATTGTCTAAAATAAAGCCTTTTTAGATATATTTGCTATTTTAAAATATATAAATTTATAAAGATAAATAGATATTAGTTTAATCTCACCATCAGATACGTTAGTATCCTCCGACTTTATATATATATATATATATATATATATATATATAATTATTTTAATGCATAATATCCCCTATATATACTAAGCAATAAATAATGTGGCATATAAATTGCTCGTATATGACATTTTCTATATATATTAATCGACAAAAAAAGTGATACGTATTTTTTAATTTTTTGATTTAATTAGATTTGTATATAATCTTTAGAAATACACAATACATCATTTATCGTTTAACATATGTATAGCTGTATATATATATATAATATATATATATATATATATATATATATATCCCTCACTTTTGAAGACAATTATAATTTCACGACATTATATGATATCCATCAAATCTTAAATAGTGGTCAAAAAAATGAAAATCAAACCCTTAAAATTGTTGTCTTTGCAAAATATTTTAGTTACAATAATACTAAGGTTGCTTAAGAAGTTTTATCAATACGTATCACCCCTAATTTGGTTCTTTGCTGATGTGATTGGCATCAATAATTGGTGACCAGCCTTTACACTTCTTAATTACCAAAAAAAAAAAGCTTTTACACTTCTAACTCCTAAACACTTCATTATCTTTTGAATGCCACCATTCCAAACAACACCAGTGACATATTATATATCAAGACCCATAACAAAATCTATCAAAGAAACAGAGAAGCTTTCTGTGACAAATACAATAATATGATACAAATAGCATCAACAGTACACAACAAAGTCGATTACGCAATTGCCCAAATAGAAACCTATGACCTACTTGTACTAGTACAAAAGTATTGTTGTTCTTACACTAAAGACTAGTACAAAATTGTGAAAATTTATGCTGCATTTTGACCATAATTTTCCTTGCAAGAAAAGAGAAAAAAAAAAAGGTTAAAAGACAAAATACTATATAAACAGCAAACATAATCATCTAACCTTTTGAACCTTAAAAATAGCGTTAAAATAATTCAGGATGACCAACACAACCAGCAACCTCAAGATGCAGTTATTGCAACGTTAAAATTATTTGCACAATTGGAATTCAATGAGAACTCTGACCAAGACACAATTTGAGAGTTATTTCTTCCGTAGCTTATGTTTAACCTTATTGATTCTTCTAAAGCTTTCTTACTCGAAGAGAAAGCTTGCCGAGAAGGAAATGACCCAAAGTTCCAAGACTCATACAACGCCGACGATTTTGAGGAGGAGGAGGTGCGATTTGTTGATTGTCTATTTCGAGGAGGAGGAGAGCAATTTGCAAGAAGAGAAGAAGAGAGGAGATCAGATTGTGGACTAGAGAAGGAGGAGGAGGAAGGCGTCCACTAGGATAAGGGGAGCGTAGCATATCTAAAAACAAACAAATGCAAGTAAAAAAAAAAAAAATCATGCCAGCGTGTCAAATTTTTTTTAACATAAATGAAAGCTTTCCGTCTATCGTCCATGTTATAATGAGCGATAGCACTCATAATAACATTCCTATATATATATATATATATATATATATATATCCCTCACTTTTAAGACGATTATAATTTCATGACATTATATGGTATCCATCAAACCTTAAACAGTTATCCCAAAAAATGGAAATCAAACCCTTAAAATCATTGACTTTGCAAAGTATTTTAATTACAATAATACTAGGGTTGCTTAAGAAGTTTTGTCAATATCCCATATCAACCGAAATTGCATTGAAATTTAATCACTATATTTCTGATACTAAAAGTTTATGCTAAAATCTAATAGCTACGATTTTTGAAATAAATGTTGAATTTTACACAGCTACCACAAATATTGGATTTTCAATGACCTATAAGAGAGACACTAAGATGGAAAAAGCTCAATTAATATTGTTGAGTAAAAACCAATTATTTATACACAGTAACATTTAAGCAGATATGCACAAGCACTTTAGTAAGTACATGGAGCAATAACATGGATACTGAGATAATATATACAATATTCTCTCTCTCTCTCTCTATATATATATATATAAATGCTCTAATACATTACATTATTTATATACAGTGAGTGATAATAAAAATATAATTGACCAATTCATATAAAATATAATATAAAAATTAATAAATAGTATGAATTTATAATTTTATTTATTATTAATAAAATATCATATATATTACTCATCATATATAAGTATGTAATATAATAGAGTATTTATATATATATATATATACAACTCTATATATATGCTTTTTGAAACGAAATGGATATAAATATTAAGGAAACGACATCGACAGCAACAAATAAATCAAGCGTATATAATGCTTGGATTGCATTCTTCTAATAACAAAAATAAATAAATTATCAACAAACCTGAAGGTATTGCAGCCATGGAGTTCCATATCTTCGAGTTCCTTCCTTGTTGCCTCTGATCATTTGTAAACATTGTGCACAGTGGTTCTACGTATTCAAGAGTTTCATGCAAAAGACAGGGCAACTCATTGGTCCATTGTAAACCCAAATAAATTTAAAGTTGATTTTTCAAAACTTGCACACCTTTCGCATATTTGCCTCACGTTTTGGGAAATTGCAATTTATTTCCTTGCATTTCAATTTTGTTTAATTTGAGACCCAACAATGAAACAACAACTAATAATGTATCCTTTTTGTTATATACCAAAAAAGAGAAAAACAACTAATAATGTATAAAATGAGGAATGCACACTAATTCAATTAAGCGACTCATTTAGTGAAATATTAAATAAGTTTAAAAATCTAACAAATTTAATGAGGATTTGTCCTCATTTAATGACAATTTACAAAATTTACCATTATTTAAAGAAATTTAACAAATTTATGTACATGTCTTTTTTTTTTTTTAATAAAAATTTATGTACATGTCAAATGAATGAATTAATCACCAAAAAAAATAATAATTAAACAATGATTAAAAGTGTCAGTTGGAAATATATCACGGGTTTGATAAACAATGCGTCTAAATTTCAAAAAATAAAAAATAAAAAAATTAAATATAAAGGATTAAACTGTAATTTCCCAAATACACCGGCGACAAGGGAAAACGCGTTTTCTAATTTCGGGTGTGAAACGGGAAAAAAACAAAAAATACGGTGAGACCCAACGAAAAACGGAAATTTCCAAAGAGCCAACGGAACGGGGCATGAGCGGTGCACATGTGCGGTGAGAGAAGTCCGAATCCCGTCCACGCAAACTCTGCTAAGATCCAGCTGTCATTTGTGGGCCCGTTACGCCAATTCAAATCCAAACCGAGATTTTTCGTGTGGGCCTCCTCTAACCGTAGGATCCCACAATAAAGTTTATCCTTTTACTTTTTTTTTAAAAATCTAATTACTGATCTTTATCATTTTTTTAGTTTTCTTTTTTTGTATTTTATTGAAAAAATTAACATTTCAGGAATTTAAAAAGAAAAAAAAAAAACAGGATCTTTAACAAGGAGTTTTTTGTTTTCTAATTTGTGTGGTTTATGTGATAGAAAAGGAACATTTTATTTTTTTTATTATGTATATATGCCATAATGATGTATATTCTAATTTCTAACATTCACTAACTAGATTTTTAATTTTTTTTGGGGTTAATTCATGATATTAAAAAAAAAAACTTTATAATAATTTTCATATTTCTTTTATTTTTCATGAAAAAATATTTGTAGGAAGATAAACAAAATCAAGGTGCCCAAAATCTTACTCTTATCATGACCAAAATAAATAAATAATTCCTACTATTGCTTATAGCCCAAAAATAAATAAGTAAATCCTGTTCTTGCTATAATGATGAGAGTTATTTACATTATTTAAAAAAAAAGTGTACTAAAAATAAATAAAAATTAAATTTACATTCTACAACCATTCATATGCATATTTGGATTAAAAAAAGAGTAAAAGAAATTAAATAAATTGAAAATAGTAAAAAAGGTTATTCGCTTTCGAAATAAATGTTAAATAGTGAAGTAAGAAATAGACTATTGTAATTTACTAACTAATATAATTAAAAAGAAATAAACACAATGACACCTCATTGTTTTACATATAAATCGGCTATACATTTGTAACTGAAAAAAAAAAAAACTTTAAAATTGTTATTTGAGCAAGAAAAATAAAGAAAACTATAAAATATATTTTTGTTGGTAATAAAAAGAAAACTATAAAATATGAGGCAAGAAGTAAAGTAATTATTCCATATATATTATTATGACATGACAATGAATAGGTGGCGCCGCTTGAATTATTTTCATTTTTTCATATAATTTTCAATTCAAAGTTTACAAAATAAAACTTGTAACATTGCAATTTATAGAAATTACAATTATTTCAATAATCATAACAATTAAAGTAACATTTGTGAGGCAAAGTTCCAAAAAGTGAAAAAATCCAAAACCTCAATTTAAAAATAAAAATAAAAATACATACATATATATATATATAAACCCAAAATCTTGCTTGAATTTCAACACAGCCACCACAAAACATTAAATAATTAAAAAAACAAACTAAAAAATTAAAATAAAATAAATCTAAAGCATAACTAATGGTGGAAGGAGCGGTGAGCATAAATTGTGCATTCCCAAGTGAGATTAGTCTATCCCGTTGCCCAAACAGGCAAGCTTCTCCAGCTCTTCGTTTGTTGTCCGTGCAAAAGAAAATCCATAAAACCAGCCACACGACCAGTACCAGACCCATCAACCTCTCTCTCTCTCTCCTTCTCTCTCTCTCTACCCCGCACCGCCTCCACAGCAATGTTGCATCTGAAAACCCTAGTTTCTCTCTCTAGGATCGTTCTCTGTCTATTCTTCCTCCTCTCTACCACCACCATAGCCGACGATGCTTCCGTCATGTCGAAATTCTTGGCCGCCATTTCTCCAACCCCAAGCGGCTGGTCAAGCACCAAAGATTACTGCCAATGGAAAAACGTTAACTGCGATAGCTCCAAGCGAGTCACCTCCATCAGCTTGGCTTCCCAGTCTCTCTCCGGAACTCTTCCTTCCGATCTCGGAACTCTAACTCAGCTCACGACCTTGTCTCTTCAGAAGAACTCGTTCTCTGGTCCTATACCTCTTTTAGCTAACCTCACGTTTCTTCAAGATCTCTACCTTGACAATAACAACTTCTCCTCCGTTCCTTCTGGGTTTTTCCAAGGACTTACGAGCTTGCAGACGTTGAGCTTGAGCGAAAACTCTAATCTTCAGCCATGGAGTATTCCCACAGATATTACTCAGTCCTCTAGTTTGGTTTCTCTCACTGCGGGCAATGCGAACATTATTGGGTCTTTACCAGATATCTTCGATTCGTTTCCGAGCTTGCAGAATGTGAGGCTTTCTTACAATAATCTTACTGGGTCTCTGCCTTCCTCTTTCAATGGATCTGGGATTCAAAACCTCTGGCTTAACAATCAGTTAATGGGGTTTCGGGTACCATTGACGTGTTATCGACGATGTCCGAGTTGTACCAGGTTTGGCTACACAAGAATCAATTTACAGGTCCGATCCCTGACTTGTCAAAATGCGCGTCCCTGTTTGATCTTCAGCTCCGAGATAACCAGTTCACCGGCGTCGTACCCGCCTCTTTGATGTCCATTTCTAGCTTGCGAAACGTTTCTTTGGCTAACAATAAGTTGCAGGGTCCTATGCCTGTGTTTCCTTCGAACGTCAAGCTCGATCTTTCGGGTACCAACAGTTTCTGTAAAGACATTCCGGGACCTTGTGATACGCAAGTCACCACCTTGCTTGAGGTTGCTGGAGCTCTGGGTTATCCTTTGCGGTTGGCTGATAGCTGGGAAGGGAACGATGCTTGCGAAAAGCCTGGACTTTCATTGGCTGTGATCCAGACGGAAACGTCATCTCAGTGACTTTGTCGAAACAGCATTTCACGGGGACGATCTCGCCAGCTTTTGCCAATCTCACATCATTGAAGAACTTGTTACTTAATGATAATAACTTAACTGGGTCTATACCAAAGAGCTTGACAATGTTGCCTCAGCTTCAACAAGTTGATGTTTCAAATAATAATCTTTTGGGAAGTTCCGAACTTTCTATCAAAAGTGAAGCTAAATACTAATGGCAATCCTTTACTGGGGACAACTCCGAGCACAGGAGGTGGAGGGAGTGGAGGAAGTCCCTCAACGCCTGGTACAAATGGCACAACACCCGGTGGAGGGCCGTCGGCATCAAAAGGTTCTTCGGTATCGGCGGGTATGGTTGCCGGTATAGTAATTGCTGTTATTATTTTTGTTATGGTTGTGCTGTTTGTGTCCTACAAATGCTTTGTTAAAATAGGCATAAGAAGTTTGGAAGGGTAGATCTTCCTGATAATAGGAAGGACGTTGTTAAGAGCAACGTAATGGGTGGGACAAACGGGTATAATGGAGTTGCAAGTGATTTGCAAAGCCAGAGCAGCGGTGACCGTAGTGATTTCAATGTGTTTGAGGGAGGAAATGTTTCAATTTCAATCCAAGTTCTCAGACAAGTGACGAACAATTTCAGTGAAGAAAATATTTTGGGAAGAGGAGGATTTGGAGTTGTTTACAGGGGAGAATTGCATGATGGAACTAAAATTGCTGTGAAAAGGATGGAGTCTGGAGTAATGGGTACCAAAGGAATGAATGAGTTTCAGGCAGAGATTGCAGTCCTTACTAAAGTTAGGCATAGACATTTAGTTGCTCTGTTAGGATACTGCATCAATGGCAACGAGAGGCTATTGGTCTATGAGTATATGCCACAAGGGACCTTAACACAACATTTGTTTGATTGGCGTGAAAATGGTCTCTCTCCTCTCACATGGAAGCAGAGGGTGACAACTGCATTGGACGTGGCACGAGGAGTGGAATATCTTCACAGCTTAGCTCAACAGAGTTTCATTCACAGAGATTTAAAACCCTCAAACATTCTTCTTGGAGATGACATGAGGGCCAAGGTTGCTGATTTTGGTTTGGTTAAAATGCGCCTGATGGGAAGTACTCTGTCGAGACAAGGTTGGCCGGGACTTTTGGGTACCTAGCACCTGAGTACGCAGGTAAGCAAAGCCTTATGTTTCTATATTTTTATGTTAAGCAATTATGGAGTTACCAAATTGGGCTTCATCTACAGCATCAATGCATATCAGTGTATTTAAGAGGCAAACTCACAAGCCTTTTGGGACAAGTACTGGAATATTTGCAAGATTTCTACCAATAACTAGTTTCAAAACCATAATCAAAGAGTTATGTCACTTCTGTTTTACAGTCTTGAGGGGATCAAAACATGGATAGCTTTCTGTTTATGTCTTCCAGGCTGGATTGTTGGTTTTCTTGTGTATATGTGATTTAATGAGCTCCACATTTGAGCTTCCCTGAAATGAATTCCATCATTGTTGCATATATGGTCAACTCATTGTTCAAACATGATTGCACTTCCACATTTTATAATCTCTTCCATTTATTCTCATATAAGTTAACCTTTGTCAATCCTCCTTTTCCTGATTTTTAGATCTCGGGTTGCTTTAAATTTGCATTTGGATTGAATTCATTTTACTTTATGATCAAATTTGAGGTACTTCAAATATTAAAAATCTATTTACTCTGTCATTTTCTCAACAGCTACTGGCAGAGTGACAACCAAAGTGGATGTTTATGCATTTGGAGTGGTCTTGATGGAACTGATCACTGGTAGAAAAGCTCTAGATGATTCAGTCCCAGATGAGAGGTCTCATTTGGTCACATGGTTCCGCAGGGTCCTAATCAACAAGGAGAACATCCCAAAAGCTATTGACCAAACTCTTAACCCTGATGAGGAGACAATGGAGAGCATATACAAAGTCGCCGAGCTGGCAGGACATTGCACAGCTCGTGAGCCACACCAGAGGCCAGACATGGGCCACGCCGTGAACATATTGGGTCCTCTAGTAGAACAATGGAAACCTGCCTGCCATGATGAAGAAGACAACTGTGGCATTGACCTTCACATGAGCCTTCCTCAAGCTTTGCAAAGATGGCAAGCCAATGAAGGAACTTCCACAATGTTTAATGATTCCTTCTCTCAAAGTCAGTCAAGCATTCCGTCAAAACCTTCAGGAATGGCGGACACATTTGGTTCGGTGGATTGCCGATGATAAAGAAATGAAGAACAATGCACTTTTGAAACGAAGAGAAGACACAAGGACTGGGTTCAGAGGAGGACATGAGAGAAAATATCACAAGCTTGCCCTGTGGATGATCACCAAATGAGTACCATGTCAACATTTTTGTATTTACTGTATTGTTTTGTTCTTCTCGTGATTTTTAGAGGCTTTCTGCTGCTGCTGTTATTGTTGTTGTTGATTCTTTTAAAGCTAACAGTGATTTTGTCGTAATCAAGGGAGGTTAAACTGGAAAGAAAGATCAAGAGGGTACTCCAAAAATGTTGTATAATATTCTTTTTACTGTATTAATTACAAATATAATTATGTTACTATAAAAATCATGCTGTTGGATTCATTTCCTTTTCCTCCTTCCCTTGTTCTAATAATTCATTCACTTTTCTTCCTCCTGTGCCTGTAAATCCATAGGAAACTTCTTAGGATCCCATACATTCCAGCTAGATTTGATGATTTCACTTTGAACCAAAAAAGAGAAAAAATGACAAAAGGAGGGATTGATGATCGATGGATATAAGCTGGGGGAGAGAGAGAGAGAGGGGGGGGGGGGGTTACTTGTTCATCTTTGTATGGTTTTTGGGTGCTTTATTGCATATGATGAGTTGGGTAGGGTTGGAAGGTGCAAGCAATTGCACATGTGAAGTGTAAGCATCTACACAAAGGAACATGTTAGGAGACGTCTGGGAAAAGTAGACCATGTTATATTTTCAACAAGACTTTTGTAGTGTAACACAAGATGATGTTGAAGGGACTTTTCATTTATTTATTTTATTTTTCCATATCTTTCTAATTTCCAAATGGCTAATTTTTTATATTCTCTGAAGTGATGGTTTAGATACGAAACCGAAGAGCCGAAGGTCTATTATATATAATTGCAATGATAATGACAGGGATTTTCATGGATGAAACTCACGTTGTTGCTTGGCAGATGCGTGTGTACTTGTCCTTGTATTCTCTTTCTTAAGAAAATAGTTTGAGAGAACTTGGAAAATAAATAATTGGGTGGGTCAACTTGGTGAGTGGGTTACAATGACTCAAATTCCTTAAATTAATACATTATCTTCTTCTTCTCCTTTTTTCTGTTGTAGTACTTATGATTTGACTACTATCAAATATATCTTATCAAATTTTAGACATAAATATGTGATAAATTTTTTTGGGCCGAATAAAAGTAGAACCCAATTGCTGAAATAAATAAAGCAAATAAAAAATTCCCAAAGTGATCAAAGATAAAGCAAATAATTTCTATAGTATATCTTATTTAAAAAAGCAATAAAGATGGATGAATAAGCCATCAATTCAGCTCAAGAAATAAATTATTATATTAACTTCGATCAGCATCAATGCAAGCGTATGCTTCTAAAATAAAAATAAAAATATATAAATTAACTCTAATTATTGGAAATTAAATAAGATTAGCCCTAAGGATGATTGAAGAGGGGTGGTTAAATTATGTGTGATGGGGATTGGGGTAGGTAGAGAAGCAATCAATGATAGTAAAGGTGCATATATGGCGACTTATATTAGATCTCATTGTCAACATGTGTACACATATACAGCCTGTTGTTGATCTGTTTTGCTTGCAGCTCAACAACCATTTTGGCTCTTCTTATATTTATCAAAAAAAATTATATATATTGGCTCTTCTTATAAATGACTTGCAAATGCCTCAAAGATGTTAGATGCTACATGTCCATCAAATTATTATCACTTCAAATGATTAATCAATATGCTTCATTAAGTACTAGGTAATGCCCATGTGTAACCAAGCACACCTTTGTGTTTTCTCAATTTTATTTTTTTTAATGTTATTAGGTATGAAATAGCTAGTAGAAATGTAGTATGTTACTTAAATTCACTGTGCTAAATCTTTTTTTTAAAGAATTAAAAAGAGTTTCATTATCCGAAGGGTGGTTTGATAATTTAATATTTTCTTGCATGCTGCAATATGAGTTCTGATTTTATATATATATATATATATATATATATATATATATATATATTTTAGGAAAGAAATTGAATTCCACTCTACATTGCTCGAGTGCTTGGCACTCATCTTTCTTATAAAGTATTTAAAAAAATTAAATGCTTTTTACGTGCATATATGAAAGGCTACAGAGTAAGACTGGTCAAATCAATTGGTTGGAAATTTCCTAAAGATGTTCATGTGGATTTATGTAATTCATGTGAAGTCAATCTAAAAAGAAACCATATAAATGATTTATTAGTAATGATATATAATATTATTTATATGATTTTTAAGTGACAGATTAATTAAAGTTAAGGGCAAGGAAGATAAGGTAACATGGCATGCATGATTAAGTGTCTGATAATTTGCCAAAAAATAAGGTATGGGTGACCTGAAAGTCTAAATTGCATATCAAATTATATTTATCAAATCTTCAACCCCACATGCCAAAATCAATGCTTTACTATAAACATGGAAAGCACATCTTTGTCTTTAGAAAGAAGCGCCACCAATTAAGGACACCTAATCAAAGACACAAAAATAAATAAATAATTAAACGATTTTATTATTATTTTTTAATTCATCAATATGCTACAAAAACAAAAAGATATATATATATATATATATTATGGGCGGAAGTATCTCGATTGTATTCTTTTCTTTGTATATATGTATATATAGTTTTTTCTTGAATAATTATAATATATATAGTTGAAAATTACACTTGTGTATATGTTTTTATTTCTACTAAGCCTTTGATGAAATTTTATCTCTACTAATCTACAATTAAAAGAAAAACACCTTTATACCAATTTTATGCATGAACGAAATAAAATAAAACAACAACAATTTTTAAATAATGTTTTAGTTGTAACAGTAATAGATCATAAAGTTTGGTGGTGGTATATTATTATGAGATTGAAAAGCAAATAATTTTTTAAAAAATTAATATATAGATGTTTGATTAATATATTAATAATTAATAATTATGATGTGAAGCCATTGATTGAGGGAACAAGAACCCCACCGTCCATCTTTTTTTTTTTTCCACCTTCTTTTTCTTCTTATGAATGCCATGTCTGATGGCCCTCACATTGCTCTGTCTGCTTATCCTCTAACGAAACAAGATAATTAATATTAAATTTAATTTGAGGATTTAGTAATTAAGTCCATTCTAATTTATTTACTTCCATAGATAATTTAATTAATCATAAAACCAACTGTATATTTTTTTTAGCTTCATTATATTTATTTTTAATTAGTGCACCTAAATAAATAATGAATAAAAAGAAATATTTTCAAGTTTTGTATTAATTTTTAAGAACTACTTTTACTTTGGAAATTGGCAATATTGCAGATATATCAACATGTCTTTGATGCACCAGGATCAGTTAGGGGATGTATTCAATAGCATTACTTAGTTTTGCCAAAATAATGAACTATTTCAAGTATTACTTTTTTTTTTTGGGTTAGTTTTACCAAAATCATGAATTATTTGAACACCAGCTTCATACTGATATTTAGGCTGGGGTTTTCTTACTGTAAGGCCGGTGCTTTCTAGCCCCTTTTTTGGTGCTTGATGCAACCCAATTATCAAAATGAAAGTCATGAACTATTTACACATAGGGTTTGGCTTAGTAGAAGAAAGTTATTATTTCTTTCACATTATATTATTATTCATATCATATTACGGATTCGAACGTTATATGTTTTAATTTTGGCAAATCCTATTTATTTAAAGGTTGTCATTTCTAATCTTAGCAAATTCTATTTGTGTCTAAGTGCATTTAATCTGTCAATTTTAATATTATTATTATCTTAAATATATTTAATCTATTATGGAAGAAAATTATTAAGAATATAAACATGCTAATATTTTTTTAAAATGAATAGATAAAGTTAGATACTTGGCTCGGCACATCAATATTAATGATTGCTCCAGCTATGGTCTGCTGATTTGGTGGTCAATGAGAGTGGTGACCACGTGAAGTATACCAAATCCAAAGGCATGCTAAATGTGGTGGGTGTAACTAATATTGTATATATCCATTTAGTTTCTTCAATAATGCAATTTTTTTTTTTTAAAAGGAAGTTATTAATAAAATCATATCAATTATAATTGAGTTTTGTTATGTATGAGATTCCTCGCTACATACATGATATTAAATATATAATTTTAAAAATTGCTAGATAATAATAATCCAGAGAGTTCGAATCCTCTCGCTTCGAAAAAATGGCTAAAAACCTTTTTTCATGTAAATTTCTCAAAGGCTAAAATCATTTTACATGTTGTGGGTGTATATAGAACTATTTGGGGGGATGGGCTAATGTAAATTTGGGTCCAATTGCAATGCTTGAACCATATTTGAGCTAATGAAAGTTTCAAGCTTCAGATTATTTACATTGCCATTTGGACTGTGAACAGACTCCTCTGCGTAAGTATGGCGGAGTCCATTTAGCAGAAGGGTGTGTATAAAGTTTATTTCCTGGATCAACAAGAACCAATAAAGAGAATGGGCTTTTGAGCATTTCTGGACTTGTCAACCTCTTGTTATTTGGGAGGATGCTTTCCTGAACTTTATACACACACTTTATGTAAATGATTTTGGGCTTTCATAAAATTCAATTAAATTCATTATAGGGTTTTTGGATGCCAGATCTAATAATATTTAAATTTTTTTAAAAATAATTATTTTATTTTAAATTTATAATAGTACTCTTAGATGATGGATTATTTTTTTTAACTTTATTTTTTATAATTCATTAAAATATTTGTTTAGTTATATATTTGAAAGTTTTGTATAATTATATGAAAACAAATAGATTGGAATAAAAAAAATCATGATAAACTTTGATGAAAATTAAAAAGTTTATAAAAATTAATTTTTTTAAAAATTTAAAAGAAATCCTTCGTCGCTAAAGCTGATGAAGTTTTTCGTTAGCGACTAAAGCTGATGAAGTTCTTCATCAGTGATAAATTTCTTTGTTGTTAAAACTAACGAAGTTCTTCATCGACGACGAAGGAATTCGTCACTAAAGCTGCCGAAGTTCTTCATCGGTGACGAAGTACTTCATCAGCATCGTTAAAAGTTTCATCACTAAAGTTGATGAACTCCATTAGCTTTATTTCGCCCGTTGCTGACGAAGAAGTTTGTTAGCTTTAACGATGAAACTTTTAGTGATGAAGTATTTCTTTTTAATTTTTTTGTAAAAAATTAATTTTATGAACTTTTCAATTTTCATCAAAGTTTATCATGATTTTTTTTATTCTAATCTATTTTTTTTCGTATAATTATCTAAAATTTTCAAATGTATAGTTAAAAAAATACTTTGGTGAATTATAAAAAATAAGGCTAAAAATATTCATCATTAAAGCTGACAAAGAAGACATAAATACAAAGAAAAGAAGCATAAGAAACCTATAAATATTTAAGGGTATGTTTAACTTTTTATTCAAAATCTGACCAAAATAATAATTTTGAGAGAAAATGGTAAAAAAATTAAATGGATTTCAGAGGTGATATGACATCAAAAAACCCTTAATTATAGTGTACTAGTTGAAGGGTGTATATAAAGTTCAAATGGAAATGTAAGTATTTTCCCTTTAAAAAGTCTCCTCTAGGCTAGCAGTATTATTACACCGTGGAGTTGCTGGGTATTCCATATACATTCTACTAAGGACCCATATACACTCACAAATAATATTAAAATAGTGGAAATTGAAAAATAAAATAAAAATCGTTTCTCTCACGCAGGCTGATGCTATGAAAATTTGTATACTTAGGGGAAACTTGAAAAATTTCTAAACTTATAAATTATGTGCAAAAGTTAAAACATCTTATTGATAAAAATAAATGCAATGACATTAATTACATACTTAATTTATGACATTTATAAAAAAAATACATATTTTGTGTGAAACCCCATATATATATATATATATATATTATTTTATTTTGGTTTAAAGTTGATTTTGAACATGCATTCACTAGAATTATTATCACAATATTATAATAGAGATTTTGTAGAAGGTCTATTAAATCAAATACTCTCATTGTAATTTACCTGTCTCACCCAAACAGTGGGTTGGCGAATCCACATTTGTGGGCGGTCCAAAAAGAATATTACTTGTAAAAATTATGAAAAAGAATTATATCTCAGTTCATTATTGTTTTATGGCCCAGCCATTTAATTTAATTTAATTTATCTTATTATATTTATATCATTCATTTGTTTTTCTCCTCCATTCTTTTCATTTATTTTTCTTCCTTCTCGACCATATTCCATAACCATACCTACAATCAAACTCATGCCCAAACGGAAACCAACATGCCCCGCCATTGTTTTCCAATCAACCTCTAACGAGTTTGGCCGAATATCTTAATATTTCTTTAGAAATATAGTCTATATTTTAAAATTCTAAATTTAGCCCTAGACCTAATAGTAACTATATTTTGTTTTCTATACTCATTTACTTGGTATCTGAAAACATATCATTATTAGGACATTCAGAATTACATGTAATAAAGAACAGAATGCACAAACTATTGAACAATTATAGTCTCCTCGTAACTATCTTCCAAACAAAAAATATGTGTATCTAGGGTTTTTTGTAACCACTGTTCCCTCTCCAAGATTTATTTATTTATTATTATTATTAAAAAATAGCTTTACATGTGTTCCAACGTCTCTATGTATACCAACACACCCTTTAATTTGTAGCTTTTTTTATATGTTCCAAGGTCCAACGTCTCTCTAAACTTACAGCACTCTTTTGCATCTGAAATTTTAAATTGTGGCAAAATAAAAGATCAAAGATTGAAAAGAAAATCGAATCTAATCTTAAAGAGAGAGAGCTAGGGACAAGAGAGACCCACACTCTCTCTATGCTTTTAATTTTTCATAACCTTTGCCTTTTGCTTTCCTTCTTTTTGTTGCTTATATACACTCACAAAGATCACTCATGAGCTAATATAACACACAAAGCATCTTGCATTGTCATTTATATACATGTTCTAGTTACTTTACACACTTGCATGTGTGTATATATATATATTTACACCTCTCTCTGCCTCTACATTAAACCCGATCAAAATTAAACTATCCTAATTCTTAGCTATACCATTAACAACCAATCATGAACAAAATAGCAGCAAAACCAATGTTAATTGGTCATATTGCTTACTTTGTGACGATGTCACTTCTTGGTCTCTCATGTAAGTTTGTCATGATATTGAGCAATGCACTTTTTTCAATCTCTTATTTGTTTGTTTTCACCAATACTTTGACTAATATTTTTTTTACTTTGTTTTTGACTGATCCACAGGTGCTCAAAATTCAAGCAAAATAGGTGTGAATTACGGACAACTAGGGAACAATTTGCCATCACCATCACAGTCCATCGAGCTCATCAAATCCATGAAAGCAGGCCGAGTCAAGCTGTACGATGCAAACCCTGAAATCCTAAGGCTCTTATCGGGAACCAAGCTTCAAGTCTCGATCATGGTTCCAAACAATGAAATATCAAGCATAGCTTCGAGCCAAACCTTAGCAGACCAATGGGTGCGAAACAACGTCCTCCAATATTACCCACAGACCATGATAAGGTTCATACTCGTCGGCAACGAAGTCCTCAGTTACTTCTCCCACGACGATCGCCGCAATTGGTATAGTCTAGTTCCGGCGATGCGAAGAATCAAGAACTCTCTCAGAGCTCAGAGAATCAGAAACATCAAAGTCGGTACGCCTTTAGCTATGGATGTTCTTCAATCTACTTTCCCACCATCCACCGGAGTGTTCCGGTCCGATATTTCTCGGTCGGTGATGGCTCCGATGCTTCAGTTTTTAAACCGGACGAAGTCCTTCTTCTTCATTGACGCTTACACTTACTTTCCGTGGTCTTCCAACCCCATGAGCATCAACCTCGACTTCGCATTACTCAGAGGAAATGTTCGAGAAACTGACCCTCAAACCGGCTTGGTCTACACGAACCTTTTGGACCAAATGCTCGACGCGTTGATCTTCGCCATGTCCAATCTCGGATACCCAGATGTCCAAATTCTGATATCGGAAACCGGTTGGCCGACTGCCGGCGACGTGGACGAGCCTGGAGCGAATGTCTTCAACGCCGCAACTTACAATAGGAATCTCATTGGAAAGATGATGACGACGCCACCAGTGGGAACGCCGGTACGTCCCGGAGTTGTGATTCCGACTTTCTTGTTTGCGCTGTTCGACGAGAACCAGAAGACCGGCCGGGGAACGGAGCGGCACTGGGGGTTGTTGAATGCGGACGGAGAACCCAATTACGAGATCGACCTGACGGGGAAACGACATGAGACGGAGTACAAGCCGTTGCCGGAGGGGAAGAACAACGTGCCGTATGAGGGGAATGTGTGGTGCGTGGCGGCGACAGGTGTGGGTCTGGCGGAGCTCCGGTCGGCGATGAACTTTGCTTGCGGTGTAGGAACGGGACGTGTGATGAGCTGGAACCGGGGAGGGCGTGTTTCGAACCGGTTTCAGTGACGTGGCATGCGAGCTACGCGTTTAGTTCTTATTGGGCCAAGTTTCGGAGTCAGGGTGCAACTTGCTATTTCAATGGACTTGCCCAGCAATCCACTACGGATCCAAGTAAGCTTCTTTTTTCTTCTTTTTTTTTTTTTAAATATATATATATATATTTATATAAAATTACATTTGTTTTATATATATATATATATATTTATATATATATATATAGAATTCATTAATTATCATTATCAAAATGTTTCACTAATTTTATTATTATTTTTGGGTTAATTATTAATTAATCAGGTCATGGCTCTTGCAAGTTTCCAAGTGTGACTCTTTGAATTTTTACCAAAAAAAAAAAGTGTGACTCTTTGAAGATAGAGAAAAAAACCAAGTTTCAGATTTTCCAAGCAAAGCATGCTCAGGACATTGGAGATACAAAATGTGAATGAAGAAAATTATATCTTTGACCTTATGGATAGATAATTGTCTTAATTTCTAATCATTTTTTTAACTAAAATGTTCACTTAAAAATTGTACTTGATGATATATATATATTGCCCTTTTTCCAATTAATTGGCAGGGTTGAACCATTGTTCATTTTGTTGGTTTCCTTCCTGCTACTGCATTTATATATATATTTTTATTTAATCTTTTCCTAGTTTATGTAATTCCTATTAAATATATAATACTTATATTTTATTTACTCTTTTCCCAGTTTATGTCATTCCTATTAAATATAGAATAATGTTTACACTACATTTATTTTTTCAAAATTATTATTATGATTTACAATAAATATTAATGGTAACAGATGTCCTCATTAACGTCGCCATTTTAATATCCTTAGTCCTTTTCTTATCCATTTAAAAAAGAAGTCCTTTTCAAATCAATAATTCATCCTACTTTTTACCAAATAAAATAAAATCCAACGACCAAAATGGTTAGTAATAATTAGTATAAGTTTGATGTCCCTACAACAGAACCTGAGAAGTTAAATCCATAATTTCATTTCTATCAAATACAATATTTAAAATATATTTTAGATGTAGCATATTTTGGATACATATTAACTGTTAGTCCATCGTGATAGATTTGATCATCAACAATAACCCATAATTCATTACCATGCAACCAAAATGATGGGTCCGTGTTGTTAGCCACAGATAGCGCTGCTCAGTGCTCACCCATCAAAATGATGTTGAGGAAGCCGTTTGAATTTGTCTCTAACACCATGTAAATTCCTGTGGACCCTACCCAATACGGAAAACACCAATGTGAATGCTTGCTGCTTGTCAGGGACAATCATGGTGGATTTAGTTTCTTTTTATTATCTATTATTATACTACGAAACTATACTCTCTGTCACATGGTGGACGGAAAAATTCAAGATGCTAACGTCACACTCTGGCAGATATTGTCAAACTATCCATCTTTGCTAATCTCCCTCTGTGTGTCCGAGTATATGCAAATAGATGACAACAACAGACTCTTGATTGGAGCTTTGACAAGCCATATAACTTCCTCAAAGTTTTGATATTTTTGCTTCTGGGCATTTTCATGGCTACTGTTATTTCCTCAACATCTAATATCGTCTGGAGTACTTCTTTTGATCGTGGGCATGCCCTTCAGCTTCTTGTTTCTCGGCGTAGATTCACCAGTAAACCTGTTGTGCTTAAGAAATGGAGTGGAAGCCCAGGTGGGTTTAGTCCCAATCGTCGATTTCGAGTTTTTTGCGAACTCAAGGTGATCTTCAACACCATTTTTGATAATTTCTTTCAATTTCAGTGCGTTAGTGTTCCTTTTGATTTATAAGTTATGTGAAAATTTATGGAATTTTTTTTTTATTTTTGTTCTTTTGTTGATCAGAAGATTCTTTTCCTTGTCTATTGTTTTTATTTGCGATTTATTGGACATAATGTGTATATAGATTGGATAGGGTGCTTAATTTTTTTGGTCAATTGTTTACTTGTATTATTTGTTTTCTTCTAATGAACTTCTTGCATACTTTATTGAAAGTAAAAAATACCAACTTTATTGTGGAATATGTCCTCCATATGCAGTACTAGGCCCTGCACTACTTTGTGCCTATTACCTTTTTCTTCGATTTGTGATGTAATTGAGTAACCTTTATCCTTGGTTCTATTTGTGTTGATGATCTGTACCCTTCATGTCATTGTTTTCCATTTGATAGGGTTCTGATTCAAACTGGATCTTATAAAAAGTTAAGAATCATCCTGGATCTAGGAATCAGGAGAACAGTTCTACAGTAATTTTGGGAAAGTTGGGAGGCCATTTGTTGAAATTTAAAATTCTTATCAATTTTATCCAGTAACTTGGTAATTAATAATCATGGACCAATGGTACAAGTCGAGAACACTTGCATGTACATTTTTTACGGAGGTGGTTTTCTTAAGTCTTTACATATTAATTTTCAATATCTAGATGCTAGTTCTGATTTTTGCTCAATATTGTTGATGCCATAGTATGGCATTTGATGTCCCTAATTTGGAAGCACAGATTTTTATCCTTGCAATTTTCCATATTTAGAAATAAGGCTATCATAGTTTCCATGACCTCATCATCCTACCTGGATGATTAGCAAGGTCTAGTTTTTTGATGGCTTTGCCTGACTTAAACTTAACTCACACATTCCCTTCAATGATCAATACTTCAATTTGGGCATTTGAGGATGAAGTTTTTCTGAAGCAGAACTGTGAATTTACTGGAATGTGATTCAATTTCATTGACTCCAAGATTTAAGGGGTGTATCATGACAATTCTTGTCTCGGGCATACTAAATTCCATTTGTGTCTGAAATTGTCTGTTGTAGACTGAGGAAATGCAGATAAGAAGGTGTTCTCCTTTTCTTGAAAGTTCATTACTATCAGGTAATGGTGCCTTGGCCTCTGATCAGTGGAAAGCAGTTCCTGACATTTGGAGGTCATCTGCTGAGAAATATGGTGATCATGTAGCGCTTGTGGATCCATACCATGATCCACCTTCAAGTATGACTTATAAACAGGTCAAGTGATTTCCTTAGTAATACTCTTCTATATGTTTCATTATCCTCATTTTTCTTTGTTGGATGGATGTATCCAATTGTCTCAACTTTCACAAAGTATATGGAGAACTTATATTTTGTTCCCGAAGCATCATTTCGTGTGGAAACTGTTAACTTGGTTGGATAGGAAAGTCCTTTAGCTTCCTTATTTTATTGAAAAATGATATTAACTTTGAACATTTTGTGCTAATGACACACTAAAAAGACTGCCAGACCTCTCTAAGTTTTATTACTATCAATCTAGTTGAATTAGTCAATGCTTGTGTTGGATGTCTATCTTTTCAATGTTCATAATAAAGAAGTTACTTGTTTAATTCTTTAAATTTCTCCTAAATCCGTTTTGCCTCCTCAAAATTTGCAGCTAGAACAGGAAATTTTGGACTTCTCTGAAGGCCTAAGGGTTATTGGAGTAAAGCCAGATGAGAAGGTTGCACTTTTTGCTGATAATTCATGTCGTTGGCTTGTTGCAGATCAGGGTATGCATATACTATTTTCAATATTTTTTCCTGAATACTATTATGATAAGATCAATTTTGTCTCTACTTGTGTATTGCCCTCTTCCTATGTATACATATGTGTTTTTGTTACGAAATTGTTCGATCCTTTTGGATGAAATATTAGTGATACAATCAAGCAATTTATACTTTACCATTACAGCTTTCTAGAAATATTGTTTTAATATTTTAAAAAAGATTCCTAAAATTGATTTGTTATAATAGGTTCCAACGAAATTTGATGGATGAAGAAAAAGAAAAAGAAAAGAAAGGAAAAAAAGAACTAGTATAATGATGTCCACTTCACTATTCCTGTTTACTGATTCTTCATACTTTATTGGGCTTAGCTAGATGAATTTTTTATATGATTTGTTGTGCTGGAGATAAATCCTCCATAATAAAGATAGTGAAAGTTAATTTATTGTATATTTTATTAGTATGATATCTTTGTCATAGTTGCAAGCCTGAAAACTAAGGTTCATGTTTGTGTCTCATTTTGGTTTAGGTATAATGGCTACTGGTGCAATCAATGTTGTAAGAGGTTCAAGATCATCAGTTGAAGAACTATTACAAATATACACTCACTCTGAAAGGTATGGGAAAAAGTTCTTTTGTGTGAATGCTCTGCTTGTTTCAGGAAATTGCTGCCACACCTTATCTTTGATAAATGGATTATAGTCTTGGTTTTGGCCAATAGCATAGTTAACATAATACTTGACGACTTTTTGGGAGCTTATTTCCAGGCTTGATATGTACATGGTTTGTCTTCTTGAATTTTAAAGTTTTCTATTCATCAATATTTATCCAGAGTTATGGCGACAAGGAGTTACAATATGGAAGTTCTGAAGAGGATTTCTTTTCAATTATGAAATGGAAGTTCAAATTCATTTCTTTAAAACTGTGTAGATCGAAAGGATCTTTGCATTATCTGAGAAATCAAATGTTATTTATTTTCTAGATTTCATATTTTAATGCAAAAGAAAAATTTAACAGTATATCTTGTTTTGATTTTCATGTATATAAAGCTTGTAGTACAATTTTGAGGCCCTACTCTCTTCAGGTTAGGACTGAATGTGGATTTAACTTTTGATATTATTATAAATTAAATCAGAAACACCCATAAACCTGTGTTGATACTTATTGTGGTATTATTGATGGATTTGAGGAGTTTTGGTTTAGTAGATTCCTTATTTTCCTTGTCAGTTCATTCTTAATGAGATTACATGTACGGATAATTTAACATTGTTATTATTACAGTATTGCACTTGCCGTTGACAGTCCTGAATTGTGCAACCGGATTTCAGAAGCATTTTGTTCCAAGGCTATCATGAGATTTGTCATTCTTCTTTGGGGGCAAAAGTCAAGCTTGACTAGTGAAGGAGTTGATGGCATTCCTGTTTTTAGTTATAAGGAGATTATAAAATTGGGACAAGAGAGTCGTAGGGCTATGTTTGATTCGAATGATGCTAGTAAGTCAACCAGCTTCTCAATATCTACCTCACCATGCTGTTTATTCCAAAGCCAATTCTTGAATTATTTCATTTTTAGTTGTATCTTTCATTACTTTGCTTTTAAGCTTCCCGTTCAATTAAAAAATTATGTTTATTGTAGGGAATCAAACTAGATGTGTATTAGGAGATATAGTTTACTATTTTAATGGAGGTGATAAAGGCACATATCAGGGCAGTTTAATGTAAACATACAGCTGTAAATATTTTTCCTAATCTTGTGTAAATAAGATCCTAAGAGATAGGAATGTAAATTAGGATATTGTTGTATATATACTGAACCATCTTAGGTTCACATAATACATATAAAAAATATTTCCCACAATCTCATGCTCAGCTTCATGGTATTAGAGCCGTGAATCTGATCCTCTTGTCATCAGTCAACAGGCAGCCCTAATCCTGGTGTGCCTTCTTCTTCATTCGTCAATTCCTAACAGCCTCCTCCATCTTAGTGTTACCTCAAACCTATCTCAAACATGGTTGAATCTGAGCAAACCTCCAGAGATTCCTCGTCAACCTCGAACCCAATCACGTCTCAAGTCCTTCCTCCTCAGCCAATCTCTGACAATGTTGTTCCTGTTTTCAATCATAAACTCAATGGCCAAAATTACCTTCAATGGTCACAATCTATGATGTTGTTTATTAGTGGCAGAGGTCAAGATGACTACCTCACTGGAAGAGCAGCTTCTCCTTTACTCACTGATCCTTCCTTCCGTTCATGGAGGATTGAAAACAATCAAGTCATGTCCTGGCTGATCAGCTCAATGACGCTAGAAATCAGTGAAAATTTCCTTCTCTATCCCACGGCTAAAGATATATGGGATGCAGCTCGTGAAACTTTTTCTAGCAAAGACAACACTGCTGAAATATTCCATGTAGAGAGCCTCCTCCATGACATACGTCAAGGTGATAATTCTGTTACCATATACTTCACGACTCTTCAACGCTATTGGCAACAGTTAAATCTCTTTGAGTCACACGAGTGGAAATGCCCAGATGATAATATCTATTTCAAGAAAAGAATTGAGATAAAATGCATCTTCAAATTTTTTATGGGGCTTGACAAGTCTCTGGATGAAGTTCGAGGCCGCATTCTTGGAACTAAACCGTTACCAAGTCTTGAGAAGTCTTCTTTGAAGTTCGTCTTGAAGAAAGCCGGAAACGTGTTATGATGGGAACACCTGCATCATTCTCTTCTTCTGACAACTCTGCTTTTAGTGTATCAAAAGACCAGCAAGTTAATTCTGAATCATTTGCTTTGGCTGCTCGATCTAACACTGATTCTCGACCACGCCGAGGACACCCATGGTGTGAGCACTGCAAGAAACCAGGTCATGTCAAGGAAACATGTTGGAAACTTCATGGCAAGCCACCAGACTGGAAACTAGCACGCGTAGATCGTGATAGCCGTGCCAACATCGTTACAACTGAGACCAACACAACATCCACTCATTCCCCTTTCACCAAGGATTAGATCGATCTTCTTCAAAATTTGCTTACCAAGGCAAATTTGTCATCTCATCCTTCTCCATCTGGAGTTGTTGGTCAACAATCTAACCAAGCTCTTCATGTCACCCACACACCAACGACTTCATGGATAGTGAACTCCGGAGCGTCCAACCATATGACAGGTGACAAGTCACTATTCTCCACTTATACTCCTTGCCAAGATAATCATACTGTGCGCATAGCAAATGGGTAACGGTCCCGTGTGACTGGTATTGGTACCGTTTGTCTCTCCAAGAATTTAACACTTCACTCGGTTCTCTATGTCCTTGATCTTGATTGCAATTTAATTTCTGTAAGCAAATTGAATCATGATCACCATTGTGAAACTAAGTTCTTTGCTGGATCTTGCATTTTTCAGGACTTGGCATCGGGGAAGATGATTGGCAGTGCTGACTTTTGTGCAGGCCTCTATCTTATCAAAGTACCTCATCCGTCTAATGTGGATTTTGTTCCTTCCCATGTGTCTAGTCTTAATTGTCATTCTGTTCAGCATATTGAGTCAGTCAGTCAGTCAAATAAAAATAGTGCTATTATGTTGTGGCACTATCGTCTTGGTCATCCCAACTTTATGTATTTAAAAAGGTTATTTTCTTCACTCTTTATCAATAAAGATGCTAAATTATTCCAATGTGAGATATGTCAATTGGCAAAACATACACGCATCACTTATTTACCTCAACCACACAAACTAACCATTCCTTTTTCACTCATCCATGGGGACATATGGGGACCAACTAGGATTGCAAACATATTGGTGCAAGATGGTTTCTGTTATTAGTAGATGATCACACTCGAGTGAGTTGGATTTTTCTGATGAAAGACAAATCCAAAACCACCAAGATATTCCAAAATTTCCATGCCATGATCCAAAATGAATTTCAAGCAAATATTCGCATCCTCAAAACTGATAATGCCAGAGATTTTTTCAACTCCACACTGGGTCCTTACCTTCAGACACATGGCATTATCCATCAAAGTTCCTGTGTAGAAACCCCCCAACAAAACGGCGTGGTCGAACGTAAAAATCGACACATTCTTGAAGTTGCTAGAGCCTTACTGTTTCAATCCAGTGTTCCCAAAAGATTTTGGGGTGAGGCTGTCCTAACTGCAACTTATCTTATTAACCGCATGCCCTCACGAGTCCTCCACTATAATACTCCAATGCAAACCCTTCTTCAAACCTATCCCAACTCTCATCTAGTTAGCAACATCCCACTTAAACTGTTTGGGTGCACTGCTTTTGTGCATATTTATGCTCATCACCGTAGCAAATTAGATGAACGAGCCATTAGATATATTCTCATCGGGTATTCTCCAAATAAAAAGGGCTACAAATGTTTTTCCCCTGTCACTAAGAAAGTCTATCATACCATGGATGTTACCTTCTTCGAAACCCAACCTTATTTTTCTAATTCTATGATTCAGGGGGAGATTGTCACACATGAATCACAGAATCAGAATTGGGATTGAGACTCTCTTCTTGAGAACGGTTTCTATAACACTCTTCCAAATTCTCCTCGTCCACCATCCTATTCTTCCTCCATCGTCCCACCTTCTCCATTGCAACCTGGTCCGAATCCAAATCCAAGTCCAACATCTCCTAATTCCTTGTCTAAAACACCTCAATCCGAGTGGTACCCTCGACACCTCCATCTGCCCAATGATGCCATCAAAGTATACACCAAGAAACGCATTGTCCAAGGGCCTGCACAAGAACAACAAAGTCACGATTCAACTCTAATCCAAGTTAATCCTGATATCATATCGGGTGAGACAGCAACTAATTTGGAATCGAGTGATGATGTAATGCCAGATTCTCTTTCAGACCTTGACTTGCCAATTGCTTTGAGAAAAGGTGCTCGTTCATGCACTCAACATCCTATTCAAAATTTTGTGTCATACTCAAAGCTATCTCCAAGATTTCAGGCTTACGTGACTACTCGTGATAGCATTCTAATTCCTAGAAATGTGTTTGAAGCATTAGAAGTACCAGAATGGAAGGATGCTACTCTAGCAGAATATCTCGCTCTTGAAAAAAATGACACATGGAATTGACCACACTTCCTCCAGCAAAACGTACAGTGGGTTGTAAATGGATTTTCTCAGTTAAACAAAAAGCAGATGGAAGTATTGATCGATTCAAGGCATGATTGGTAGCCAAAGGCTATACACAGTCATACGGAATCGATTATCATGAGACATTTGCTCCAGTAGCAAAACTCAACACTATACATGTATTATTGTCCATTGCTTCTAATCTAGACTGACCTTTGTTTCAACTGGATGTGAAAAATGCATTCCTAAATGGAGATTTGGTGGAAGAGGTGTATATGGACATTCCTCAAGGATTTGAAACCGAGCATACAAAAGGCAAGGTGTGCAAATTGCGGAAATCATTATATGGGCTGAAACAATCCCCATGGGCATGGTTTGACAGGTTCACTAAGGTGCTAAAACTTGATGGATATACACAATCTCAAGCTGATCACACACTCTTCATCAAATGTTTTGATCACAGCAAAGTCACTGTGTTAATAGTTTATGTGGACGACATTGTTCTTACGGGGAACCATGAAGAGGAAATGAAAAGAATTAAGCTTTTGCTATCCAAAGAGTTTGAAATCAAAGATTTAGGTCCTCTACGGTACTTCTTGGGGATGGAAGTAGCTAGATCCAAACAAGGAATTTCAGTGTCACAACGGAAATATGCCTTGGATCTCCTTAGTGAAACTAGAATGAGTGGGTGTAGACCAGTTGAGACACCTATGGATCCTAATACCAAGCTGATGCCCAGAACTGAAGAAGTACCTATGGATAAAGGTCAATACCAATGGTTAGTGGGCAAACTAATCTACTTGACACACACTCGGCCAGATATTAGTTTTGCAGTGAGCATTGTAAGCCAGTTCCTAAGTAATCTTTCAGAAGTTCACATGGAAGTTGTGCATCGAATTCTTAGATACATAAAAAAGGATCCTGGAAAGGGGCTAATGTTCACTAAGTCTCCCAAACATGGCCTAGAAGTCTACATAGATGCCGATTGGGCTAGATCACCCATTGACCGAAAATCTACCTTAGGGTTATGTTCGTATGTATGGGGAAATTTAGGGACATGGCGAAGTAAAAAGCAGCAGGTAGTGGCTCGGAGTAGTGCTGAGGCAGAGTTTCGTGCCTTTGGCTCAAGGTATTTGTGAAGGTATTTGGTTGAGAAGACTACTGGGAGAGCTGCAGGTTATCTATGATGGTCCTATCAAGATGATGTGTGATAATCAGTCAGCTATTGCTATTGCCAAGAATCCAGTCCATCACGATCGGACTAAGCACATTGAAATTGATAGGCATTTTATCTATGAGAAGATAGAAGACAAAACTGTAGTCATGACCTTTGTACCATCACAGTCTCAAATTGCAGATATACTTACAAAGGCATTGTTTCGTCCCAACTTCATTGAGCTAAGTTCTAAACTTGGTCTCAAGAACATCTATGCAGCCTAGTTTGAGGGGGAGTGTAGGGAATCAAACTAGATGTGTATTAGGAGATATAGTTTACTATTTTAATGGAGGTGATAAAGGCACATATCAAGGCAGTTTAATGTAAACATACAGCTGTAAATATTTTTCTAGTTCAGTGTAAATCAGATCCTAAGAGATAGGAATGTAAATTAGGATATTGCCGTATATATACTGAACCATCTTAGGTTCACATAATACATATAAAAAATATTTCCCACAATCTCATGCTCAGCTTCATTTATAAAGAGATAGGACTTTGGACTAAGGTTTTTGATACACATTCTGGCGCATTGCTAATAGAGTTAGCAAATCATGGAATCCAGAGGCTATATAGTAGCGACTAATTGTTAAACAATTATGGTTGTTGCTGGTATCATCATATGAATTGCAACCACAAAAACTAGAACTTTAGAAATCAGATATTAAAGTAGAACCTTAGAAATCAGATGCTTTCGTTTGCATCTCATTATCTATTTTAATGCATCTCATTGACACACAGTAAGAGAAAGAAGGGGAAGTTAGAGAAAGAAAGAAAGAGAAGGAAAGGGTAGAAAATTAGAAGAAGGGAAGAGAGAACAGTGAGAGAATCCAATGGTTTTATTCAATAATCAATTAAGTTTGTCTTATAGGGTTCTAGTGAGGCCTTAACAACTTATTGAAAAAATAAATTAACTATAATGAGGAAACCTAATTAAGCTGGGAATCTAAATGAAAGCCCAATCAAACTAAATAATAATTTAAATAATATATTACTTTCATATTCTCCGTCACCCATGGTTCTTAATGTTATATTTTTTGTATGTAAATACAATAGCAATATATACGTGATACATGATCTCCCCCACTTCCTCATAATTATAGTACCATATTTTAAGCATCGTTTGGAGGTAGTAATGAATGACATCATGTTGTTATGTAATACTGTTTACTACTATAGTAGATGGGCTAAAGCATGTGGCATGCAACTTCTCAGCTACGTATTTGTACTTCAGGTAAATCTTACACATATGAAGCCATCAACACTGATGATATTGCCACGCTTGTGTATACAAGTGGAACAACTGGCAACCCTAAAGGCGTCATGCTTACACATCGAAATCTGTTGCACCAGGTTTCAGTTTCGCCTATTCTTTACTGGTATTAGTGTGGAAAATGGTATATATTATATTATATATATATATATATATATATATTTCAATAAATCATTAACATGTCAATCCTTCTGGTAGCTCGAACTCTTATCTTAAAAAGAGCCCACCTGTGACATGGGAAGTATGCCAGAATGGCACCTAAAAGAGTACACAAAAGTATGGTGACCTAAATTATAATTCTTTAAGCGCTAACAATGAAGATACTGTAAAAGAAAGAAAAATTCTGGTCATCAATTCTAAACTGATAATTTTTTACCTTCAAAGTCCTGTCTTTTATTCCACACCATACTAATTCCAGTTTAGGCATTGGCAGATCTAAACTTTTCTTCATATTTCCTAAGGTATAGGACTATTTCACAAAAATCTCATCTTTCTTAATCAAATTCTCTGCTTTTTGCTAAGCTTTTAGCATGGTATTTTAAAAGGCTAAACAGCAATTAACAATAAGAAGAAAGCACCTCAGATGAAGCTCTAGCCTTTCACTGGCTAATACATGGGAAAGAAGCCTCTAACTCACCTCCCAAGACTGGTGTATGATATTTTAGGTTGAATTGTGGCTGGTATGTAATCGATTGTCCTAAAAGCTTAAGGTGCTAAGAAATGGGCCTAACAATGGCACAATGCCAGTTCCTGAATAAATGACTTGACAGAAAACTAAGCTGTGATAACGTGTTAAGTTACTGATTAAGCCATCATTATGACCAGTATAAGTGAATGCATACTTTTTGCCATTTGCTTTAGAAAAAGATTAATGGATTTTCTTTTCTCTCCTTATTTTATTACTTTAGACCTATGGTGCTTTTACTTTTTCCTATGTTCAATGTTCTGATGCCATCTTGTCTGTTGTTTTTAATGGCTAGTTTTGTGATAACTTGTATTGTAAGAAGATTTGTCGGCTATAGAGTATGGACCTCAATTTTGTATTATTTTTTCTTTTAAAAAAGGAAGAATCATCTTTTCCGTTGCATTTGGATTATGAAATTGCTCTTCAATTTAGTTTTTGATTCAATCAAGGGCAATGCATGTCCACACAAAATCTCATTATTGAGGTTCTTATATATATTTACCTCTTTTTGCTTAGATACAAAACTTGTGGGATGTGGTCCCTGCTGTAGTTGGGGATAGGTTTCTCACCATGCTTCCTCCTTGGCATGCGTATGAGCGTGCTTGTGAGTATTTCATATTAACACATGGAAGTGAGCAAGTATATACAACTGTGAGGAACTTGAAGGTATTGTTTTACTGATTGCTGATCTTTGTGCATGTTAATTATGGATTCCTTTTCACATAAAGGCGGAATCATTTTGAACATGTGGAAGAATAAAGAGGGCACCTTGCTTTATTGGCTATAGTTTCCTGCCTCGAACTGAATCTTTCTCACAATGAGGAAAAGGAAGCAAAACTATGCCTTTCCAATTAATAATTTTATATCAACTATTAACTTTTACTTTTAATATCTTTTTGTCACTCTGTTACTTGTAGTGATTAACCTTTTAGCTATTTTGCAGGATGATTTGCGACATTATCAACCAAATTACTTGATTTCAGTTCCTTTAGTCTATGAGACACTCTACAGGTATGGCTTTTTCTTGGGAATAATACCAATCCTATCATACTGCAACTGCCATAATCAATCTAGAGAAAATTTAAAAATGTAAAATACCCATGTGGTGCAGGACAAGAAAAGAAACAATTGGTCACTATGTACTGCAGTAATTATATTAATCATCCCCTTGTACCCTACAAGCTTTATTGATAGATAGCTGGAATTTAGACATACTGACCAATACTTTAGTACGGGTGCCTAGCGGCCCAAATCTAAGTTGACCTGCAATATTGAAATATTTTGATCTCTAAGCTTGCCTTATTCTGAGCCACTTGCAACCCATGTCATTCTTTCTAGTTGAGAGAAATTATCCTCAGTTTTCAAAAATGAAGTAAAATCATGAATTCCTCATAGTGCATCCTTCGTGCAAATAAAAGAAGTTTGTGGTAAAAGCCACTTTGCCTTTTCTCAATTAAGCTGCCACTTGACACTGATGAATGTACAATCTCTCTCTTTTAGGACTATAAAAATCATCATGAACGGAAATTAAATAATCCTTTGGTGTAAGTGAAAGTCTTGGCATCATAAACCTGATGAATCATCAGACTCTTTCAGCCATTTTGTTTTCTTGGCTGTTCCTTGCATTCTGATCACTCTTCTTGAGTCAGTGGTGAATGGTTTGGAAAATTGTTTTTCTTCATATGATCCTTTTAGTATACAATGAATCAAAATTGGATGTGATCGTGTGAATCAGTTTTTATGCAAATTCTGGCACCTTCAAATCATTAGGCATTATCTTGGGATGCTTAGCTACTGAAACAGTTGAACATTGCACTCTGTTTTAATGTTCTAATTTCTTTCCTTATAGCAATGTGATATATTTATTTTCATCCATAAGATCTTTAATATTTTCTTCTAATCCTTTCCTTCACTTTTCTTGCAGTGGGATTCAGAAACAAATTTCTGCAAGCTCTACTGTTCGTAAGTTTATTGCCCTTGCATTCTTAAGGATCAGTTTCGCATACATGGAGTTGAAGAGGATATATGAGGTTTTGATCATTGCATTTGTCTTGAAGTTATTTGCTACTTTTATAGGTTCTTGATTGAAATCTGTTTATATTCTCATTGTTTTGGTAATTTTGTGACCTAACTTCAATAAAAGATGGTGAGCAACAGTGTACTTGCTGCTGCTGACCAATTATCGTCGCTTTTTATGGCTCTTTTTATAGGTTCACAATGTCTGATTGTTCACAATGTCTGATTGCAGGACTAATATTTTGGAACCAATGTACTTGTTTTAGATTCCTTATATCATCAAAACTGAACTTGCATGGAAGATTTTCCATGTGTTTGTAGTTTATGTAAAAAGAAAGCTTAAATTTCTGTAGCTAAATGCAAGCTCAAGTTCCTTGTGTAAATGGTTTCTAATTAACAGCAAGTTTCCGACTCAGTATCTTTCATTGATGGTTTAATTTGGTTCACAGGGAATCTATCTATCTAAGAGCCAGGAACAACCTTCGTATCTTATTTCATTGTTGGACTGGCTATGGGCAAGAATCATGGCTGCAATTTTGTGGCCTTTGCATGTGTTGGCAAAGAAACTTGTCTACAGTAAAATCCACGCTGCTATTGGAATATCAAAGGTATTGTTGTATGCATGTTATTTATTTTGGGTAAACTCTGTTCTATAATAAGTACTTAGTTGTACGGGATTTTATATTTCATATTTCATTAATATATGTCATCTATCATATTTTCCAAAAGGAATTTATATTTCATATTTATTTATTTTTCATTAATCTTGGTATTAAAATAAATTTTCAAGTTCAAGGTCTTCCACATTTATAGAGAGTGTAACTCAACTGCTGATGGTCTTGCCAAGTTGGGGTCAAACGCTGATTTCTGTCTCGCAGTTTTGGAGGATCCTCCTAGTTCTGCTATGGATTTACTTAACAAAGAAGAGTCTGTAGTTGCTAAACCCACTAACCCAGACTTGTTTTTGTGAAGGCTTTTTGGGGTCTTTGATACCCCAGTCTTACCAAAAAAAAAAGGAAAAGGAAAAAAAAAGGAATTTGGTCTTCTCAGTATCAAGTTTGAATCATTGATTGTGTTCTTTTGTTTAACAGTCGATTAATTTTGAAGACGAAAACTCTTTAAATTTCTTATCATTGCTAATTTCCAACCGGAGACCTTTCTACTAATCTATATTTTCTTGCTGTTTTATTCTTCTTCTTCCTTTTAATTTTTATTTATATAATTTTTTTATTATTTGTATATTTGTTTGCATGTGTGCGCTTATCAGCAAGTGGAGAAAATTCTTCTCCATTTGTATTTCTTAGTTGTAAATAGTTGTAATTATGTGGCTTTCGATTAGCAAGAAGGGAATAAAAGGAGAAAGCTTTCTTTTCCTCCGTGCAGGCAGGGATAAGTGGAGGTGGCAGTCTGCCTTCTCATGTTGACAAGTTTTTTGAGGTTAGATGCTCATGTACATTTAGCTGGCTGAACAGGCATTCGAACTTATCTGCCATTATTATACTAATGTTATATGCATGCAGGCAATTGGTGTGAAAATACAGAATGGGTATGGTCTAACTGAGTGTTCTCCTGTTACTGCTGCTAGGCGACCAACTTGTAATGTAAGAAATGGTATCCATCTTAAATTAATTAATGTTAAATGTGTATATATTCTTTTTAGTTACCAAAAAATCATATAAAGAATAGAAAATTTCTAAAAATGAAGACTTTTTAGATGCCTTGCCAATTTGAATCCAAGTTATGCTTTTTCTTTAAAAAAAGAAGGGAGAAACTTGAACAGATTTTGACACAACAGCAGGTCAAGGTTTAAGTCATTCTTCATGCAATCATAAGATGTGGGCTGGAATCTTGAAGCTATGATAGACTACCACATGATTTCATCAATTCTCTTAATAGGGTAATCACAAGTGTCAAAGGTTGTTTACATTATAAAATCTGAACTGTATTTTATCTGATCCGACAAGCTTTCTGGATTTGGAAGTCAAATGTTCAGTAGTATTATGATAACAACTATTTCTAAGACAACACATTTGATAACAAATGTTCCGGATTTCCAAGTCTTTTATACTGCTCTGCCACAGACTTGCAATTATGTGTTATTATAGCTAGAGTGGGATCATATAATAATATCACACTTATTACATTCTTGAAGGTCCTTGGCTCAGTTGGTCATCCCATCCGGCATACAGAGTTCAAAGTTGTAGATATAGAGACTGGTGAAGTTCTTCCACCTGGTTCAAAGGGCATTGTAAAAGCAAGGGGACCTCAAGTGATGAAAGGTTACTTCAAGGTATTGCTATTTTCTTTTAATCAAATGATTTGTGTAATGTTCTAATTGCAGAAAGAGAAAGGCCTATTAATTGATTAAAATTCTAACCTTGCTATCACAGTGTGAATATGCAAAATAAAGTTCATTACAGCTCTTTCTTTCCGTGCTTATCCATGTACTCGGTTACAGCTAAATTGTGTGGATCTGTTCTGTCATTGGGGATAAAAGGCCTAGTGTGCTTGAAATGTTAAAATTAATAAAAAGGCAAATATTCAGGAAACCTTCAAATGTACATTGCATAAACTGTTCTTCCAGGACCTCTTGCTCCTTTGGGAAAAAATCAAAGGGAAAAAAAAAAAGTAGAAAAGAGGAAAACCAAAATGTAGTTGTACCTGAAGAACTGAATGTTGCATCATTTGTAATCATTATTCATGTCAAGGATTTACCACCATATATTTTCACCATATATTTTGTTGCTGATTAAAAATTAAAGTCAGATGATTTCTTTTGTGTTTATATTGGACTAGAATCCCGAGGCTACAAAACAAGTATTAGATGAGGATGGTTGGTTTAACACGGGCGATATAGGTTGGATTGCTCCACACCATTCATTTGGGCGAAGTCGTTGTTGTGGAGGAGTCATTGCCCTTGAAGGACGAGCTAAAGATACTATAGTTCTTTCGACAGGTATGCTAAAGTTCATTAATTTTCTTGGGTTACTTATACATTAAAATTTGTTTTTTTATTTTTTTAATGTAAAACAGATAAACTTTGGTTTAACACTGCCCCTCAATCTGTCTCATATCATGGATGCATCATGCTAAAATAAATATTGTGTAAACAAATAACCAGTATAAACACGTTCATAGCTATGTGCTATGTCTGTTTATGTAGGCCTCATCTCCTCCCAGAGATCAGAGTCATAGAAATTGACATTCACTGAAGTAAGTGTATGTGCATACTATGCATGGTGCAGTTGTGCAAGTTTTATCAATTTCGAAATGTTTTTTTATCAAGCAAATTTTATCAATTTGTATATATTCCAAGTCATAAAATTGGGTTTCTAATTCTGAGATTTCTTATGTATTGAAATGTTCTTTAGTTAAAATCTAGTTACTACATTCTTGCAACTAATGCTCAAATGTGTGCCTTTCTTAACCTTCTACTCTTTTCCTTTATAACATCTGTCTGTAAAAGTATCTGACATGGGCTAGCATTATTTATTCCATGAAAAAATAGGTGAAAATGTTGAACCAGTAGAGCTTGAAGAAGCTGCCTTGAGAAGTAGTTTAATTCAGCAGATTGTTGTCATTGGCCAGGTGGGTTATCATCGTCTGTTACTTCAATTCTCTCGTTTGTACATCCCGTGCGGCATTTGAATATTTCACCTCCTTTGTTTTCCTTCCATTTACTAAACTTGATCGCATTGTGTTCATTGATATATAGGATAAACGGCGCCTTGGAGCTATAATTGTTCCAAACAAAGAGGAGGCTTTAATTTCAGCAAAAGCATTGTCTATTATAGATGTTAATGCCACTGAAATTAGCAAGGATAAGTTGACAAGCCTACTGTATGAGGAATTACGAAGATGGTAAGCCTTTGACCTCAGATTATTCTTATCATTCTCATTTTCCGTATTTCTTCTCTATAAGACTTTTGATTAAATCAAATAACTTGATGTTCAATTCCTTTCAAAATGTTTGTAACATTTCGGATGAGTTGGTACCAACTCATGTTTCTTCTCTTTTTATGCAGGACTTCTGAGTGTTCATTTCAAATCGGACCAATCCTTATTGTGGACGAACCTTTTACGGTAACATCTTCCTTCTTCCGGTGCCATAAATTCTGGTTCTGGCATAAAAGATGGTTCGTTTCGTGCCTAAATATACGCTTGTATTTGCAGATTGATAGTGGTTTGATGACTCCAACAATGAAAATTCGAAGGGACAGGGTGGTAGCTCTATACGAGGAGCAAATAAACGATCTTTACAAGTAGATATCCTGTGTATTTTGCATCAAAGTGTTTATAGCAAGGCCTAAATCTAGGGCTAGTTTGTTTACTTGTTTAAGATATTGGCTGTAAATTTGTATGATACAAAATAATAATGCTAATTGCAAATTATATGTTACAAAAATATGTATACAAATTTATACATTGTATACATAAAAATAGGAGCTATAGCTAGACCTTCCTACATGATGTTGTAGTTTTGTTGCTTTGATTTTGTAGTGAAGCAGAACTTTTTTTTTTTTTGGTAGATAACATGATTGCTTAAACAGCACAAAAAGAGAGATCCAAATAAAGGATCTTACAGAGCAGCAGTCTGCTCAACAGAGAGAAGATCTAAAATACCAAAAGGGAGAGTTTCCAAGTTGAACTCATCCACTGACAATCGACAATTAAACGAAAGAGTAAACTTGGCTGCTGAGTCAGCCACACCATTACTTATCCTGCTAAGCCATCTTAAGGACCAGTCTGCTCGGTTGAACCTTTTTCGCAATTCCAGAATCTTGTGATAGGTGAACCAGTTCGTTGGTTCCTCTGTAGAGCACACCACCTTTGTTGGTTCCTCTGTAGAGCACACCACCTTTGCCACTTCACTGGCATCAACTTCCCAAATGATATTCCTCCAGTTCCTGTGTTCAGCTAACTCCGAAGCCCATCGCAGTGCCTCCAGTTCAGCTTCAAGGGCAGATCTGCAAGACAAAAGGGATGAAGAGAGCCAGATAAGCTTTCCAACATCATTCCTAACAACCATAGCTGCTGCTGTAGTGAAGCAGAACTTACTTTAAAGACTAGACATTTCTATTTAATTTCACAAGGTTTTTTTTATTCAAATAATAATAATAATAATTAATCTAACTAGTTTCGATTATAGCATCAACATTATTATAATCGTTAAAAATCAGAAAATGAGTTTTATTTTCTAAATATAAAGAGTTAAAATGATCCTCTATTTAAAAGATTTTAATACTAAATATTAAATAAAATATTTTATTTTTTACGATGAGTTGATGAAAATGACAAGTAATTGAAATAAAAATAAGAGAAAGTAAAAGAATTTAATTATGTAACTTAATAGTAATTAAAGTATTATTATTATTATTGTTATTATTTTTTCTTTTCATAATTTTAAGAGGAAAAAAAAGTATGTAAGATTTTTTACATAACATATATATATATATATATATATATATATATATATATATACACACATTTATACGTCAGTAAGATATATATACGATATATATTATATATGATAAACGAAGGTTGAAAACTTTTACAAGCGGCGAAAGAGTGGGGCCATAGCCAGATGAATGCTTATTTCTCACTTTCTTCACCAACTCAAGCTTTGTGCCAGAAACCAAACGCCTTCTACTGCCAGTAAACTCCATGCCCAACTCATCAAAACTGGTCTAGGCGGGCCATTACCCAATACCCTTGTAGACGTTTATGGCAAATGTGGTCTCCTCCATGATGCCCTTAACTTGTTCGACGAAATTCCCGACCGAGACAATGTCTCTTGGGCTTCGATTCTTACTGCCCATAACCAAGCGAATCTTCCCCAACGAGCCCTCTCCTTGTTTCCAGTTATGTTCACTGTTGATGGGTTGCAGCCTGACCATTTTGTCTTTGCAAGCCTTGTTAAGGCCTGTGCTTGCCTGGGTGCTATTAGACAAGGAAAGCAAGTTCATGGCCGCTATTTGTTGTCACCATTTTGTGATGACGATGTTGTGAAGTCTTCACTGGTTGATATGTATGCGAAGTGTGGATTGCCTGATGCTGCATATGCAGTTTTTTGTTCCATTTCTTTGAGAAATTCGGTTTCTTGGACTGCTATGATATCTGGGTATGCTCGAAGTGGGCGAAAATCTGATGCTACTGAATTGTTTCAGAGGGCTCCAGTTAAGAATTTGTATTCTTGGACAGCTTTGATTTCTGGGTTGGTACAGAGTGGGAATGGCAGTGATGGATTTGATTTATTTATTAAAATGCTGAGAGAAGGGATTGATATAGTAGACCCTTTAGTTCTTTCAAGCATTGTTGGTGCTTGTGCTAATTTGGCAGTGTTGGAGCTCGGTAGGCAGGTTCATGGCTTAGTCATTGCTCTTGGTTACGAATCTTGCTTGTTTATAAGCAATGCACTGGTGGATATGTACGCAAAATGTAGTGATATTTTGTCCGCAAAGGATATTTTTGGTAGAATGTACCGAAGAGATGTAGTTTCTTGGACATCAATAATTGTTGGGGCAGCTCAACATGGGCAAGCAGAGGAAGCATTGGCTTTATATGATGAGATGGTTAGAGCTGGAACAAAGCCAAATGAGGTTACCTTTGTTGGGTTGCTCTATGCTTGCAGTCATGCTGGGTTGGTTAGCAAAGGTCGTCATCTTTTTGAATCCATGGTGGCTGATTATGGAATTAGGCCCTCTCTACAGCACTATACCTGCTTAATGGATCTTCTTGGTCGATCTGGGCATCTTGATGAGGCTGAGAAGGTCTTAAATTCGGTTCCCTTCAAACTTGATGAAGCCACTTGGGCGGCCTTATTAAGTGCTTGCATGCATCATAGAAATACCCAAATGGGAATTAGAGTTGCTGATCATCTATTAACTTTAAATCCAGAAGATCCTTCAACCTATATACTGTTATCTAATGTCTATGCCGGTGCTTGCATGTGGGAAAATGTATCGAAGGTTAGAAAGTTGATGGCGGATATCGATGTTAAGAAGAGACCAGGTTATAGCTCCATTGACTTAGGAAAGGAAAGGCAAGTGTTTTATGCAGGAGAGACATCTCATCCCTTGAAGGATGAGATTTTCAGTTTGCTTAAGGAATTTGAGGCAGAGATGAGGAAGAGAGGTTATGTTCCTGATACGAGCTCGGTTTTACACAATATGGAGCTGCAAGAGAAGGAAAGACAACTATTTTGGCACAGTGAGAGGTTGGCTGTGGCTTATGGGTTGCTCAAGGCTGTTCCAGGGACTGTTATTCGGATTGTGAAAAATCTACGTGTGTGTGTGGACTGTCATACTGTGTTGAAATTCATAAGCAGCATTGCAAAGAGAGAGATTGTTGTCCGAGATGCCAACAGATATCACCATTTTAAGGAAGGGAAGTGTTCATGCAATGATTTTTGGTGACACTGAACTTCTGATTGGAAGTCTACCGTTCTACATTTTTTTAACCATCATCATTTCTGGTGAGGCTTGTAAGCTTTCTTGTCTGCTTATTTGAAAGTTCTTGAAATACAATTTTCCTGGGTGATCAGTTGTACACCATTTTTGAAAACTTGATTTGCGCTCTGTAATGTGTATTTTTTTCTTAAATCATGTTTTTCTCCAGTGTTGCAGTTGCGATTTTTACTGCACTACAAAATGGAATGAGGGAGTGTCTTCTCATCTTACTTAACTAGGAAATGGATGTCTAAAGATTTCATTTATTTTATTCATGACTTGGTTACTAGAGTCTAACTTACCATTTGGCATTTCCTATTATTTAAGTCAAATAAGTTTGCAACATTCAACTCTGAGTTATTCAGTAATCTTGATCAATAGGGAATTCATAACCAAGCCCAAGCCCCTCAAAGAAAATATTTATCGAAAAGATTCAAACAAAATAACCCACCATATGACATTATAAGAAGAATACCAAGTCATAGTTGGTAATGTTACATATTCATGTCCAATCCCCAAACAGAAATGACAAAAGCCACACAAAAAAAGAAACAGTGTAGAACCAAATTAATAACTCCAAACACGACATAATCATAAAAGAAGAGCCGGCAAAAGTCTCAAACATCTTGCTGTTCCTGCACACTCTTTTAACAATGGTTATATATTCTGGCTGATTCTCCATGTTCTCTAAATCAGAAATTCATTCCATATAAAATGACAAAAAGTAGCCTCTGACATAATTAGATCAATATATTGATGCATGCTAACATTCTTATTGCTTAGAACCCAAGTCCTGATTAATTAAGCAGAAAAGTTAGCTTAAATTAATGGCAGAGAGTAGAGACTGCCGTAGGCTTGGGTGCAGACCACCTCATCCCATTGCTGATCCAAGAAACGAGCTTGTTGAGAAGTACGTGTTCATTCAAATGTTTTGGACATCAAACGTGAACCAGAAATGATTCATGTTTTCCTCAGATATGCAGATAGGTTGGCAGAAGCCAAAGCAGACAGCTCCAGATGGTGTGACAGTATGAGTGAAACAAGTGAGGGAAGTGGCGTTTCAAATAGAATGTCATTGATGACTACATTCTTTAATTACTTGTCAAAATATTCCCCATCAACATGGCTTCCTTGGTTTCCTCCATAAAGTTTTCTGTGCCGTCAAACTGAAACCACGCTACAACATTGCGTCTCAGATACAGGACATCAAAGCAACAGTTGGAGAAATTAAGAAAACATATTAATAAATAACAATATTACGAATAAAACTATGAAAATATATTTTCATAACAATGCATAGTTTTGTGGATAAGGAGCCAGGACCCACAAATGAAGGCAGTCTTAATTAGACTTCAAAAGCATCAATAATATCGAATCTGATGGATGAAATTGAAAAAACCATTATATGAGCATGTGATTGCTTTATTAGAGACTACATGAAACCATGAAAGGGTGCGGGCTACAACTTACTCTTAAGGTTTGTGCCAAAAAATAGTTTCAGTAACAAATTGTTTAAGTGACAAAATTTTCTTTCATTGCATGATACTCTCTTACCTACGCCATTAAATGGTATTGATTGACGTTGACTAACCATTGACCATCGTTAACTTACGTCGATTAGAAATGACCAGCATTGACCAATATTGACCAAAGTTGATCAGCATTAGTGTAATGAAGTCACTAATAGATGTATAAAACTCTAATTATAACACTTGGACCCAAAAAAAAAAAAAAAGTCAAAATTAATCAAATGTGACCGCTAGTTACAAAAAGACCCGTATTAATTAGTTCATTGATCACGTCGTCATCAAACTAAACAACATTAATTTTGATCATACATGAACTAATATTAATTACATATTGAAAGTAACTTTTTTATCTTCAAGGATAAAATAATCCAAAAACGATAATTAGTTAATAACATAAATTGATTTTGCAAGGTTAAAGCTAACGTCCCCTTATAAATTATATGGTTTCCAATCTCAAAATCACAGACATTTTCATAGCATGAAATTAGGAAGAGAATATATATATATATATATATATATATATATATATGTATATATATATATATATATATGTATATATATATATATATGTATAGATATATATATGTATAGATACATATATGGATAAAATTAGTATGAAAAGCCTTGTGGGATTGGTTATGGTAATATTTATAATTATTCCAAATTTAGTGAAAGGTGATCTTAAAAATAATAATCCACCTTCTCCATCTAGATCTCCTCCATATTCTCTTTCTCCTAATTATTCCATTTACGCTTTCAAATTTTCTGAGGTTCCTAGATTTCTCAAAACTATAAAATGTTTCCATTGCATGTCACAGATCTACAAGAAGTGCTCTGGATTTAGAAAAGAATGAGTTGAATTTCAAAATTTGTCTCCGCATGGAAGAATATAAATGCTATAAGAAGTTGAAATAGAAGAGGTTAAAGCCTTTTCTTTTGTTTCTTTTTTTTTTTTTATGTATTTTTCTTTGGTGTATAGCAAACAAATTGAAGACTTATCTTTTATTATGTATTTGAATTTAGAAAACTTTATTTACGAATAATATAAATTATTATTTATAAAATTGTATTTATATACACATGCACCCTATGCTTTTGAATAATTATAAATTGTCAACTTAATTTTAACATTGGAAGAACATTTAATTAATTTTAACATTGAGGGAACACTTAATTAATTCCGGTTTAATTTAAAAATAAAAAATAAAATGGCCCTTAATGGGCTCAGATTGAATTAGGTGGACCTAAATATGGGTTGGGTTCTCTATATAGACATAGGCCTAACCCATTGAGCGCAAAATAATCGTTTCCTTTAGGGTAATAATAGAATTTGAAACATTTATTTGCACAGCCTTAATTAATTTTAACAAAATAACATATTTAATTCTAAATTAGCCTTCCTCTTTCATAGTTAATAGAAAAAAAGAGTAAAAAATAAAATAAAAATACCATAATCATATATACCTTCCTTTATTGTACAACAAAAATTATTTTGTCTTATCTTCTCTTATTTCATTGTCCTTGGAAAGGGTTAAAAATGGAGTCTTCAATTTACTCTATCAATTGTCATTGTTTAGAAGAAACCCATTTTTTTTACCACCCCATTTACCTTCAATATGAAATCTATTTCATATGGGGATCTCATACACAAAGGTTTCTAAACTTGGATTATTGGATTTCATCCAATAAAACCAAAAGTTATTGTCTTAATTGGTGTAATTTGTCATTTGCCGCTGAGGACATTGTTCTTAAAAGCGCGCCTTATAACGTGCTCGGGCCGCCTCTTGCTAAAGGCGTTATACCAGAAAATTTGTTTCCCACGTTACACACTTAGCGTCTAATTTCAAGCCCTTTAATTTCCAGTTAGATTAATAGTCATGTAATATTATCTTATATATATATATATATATATATATATATATAGAAATGTTCTCATGTACGTCGCTCATATATGCTAAGTAATAGATGAGGTGTCATATATTTTTAAAAAATTTTAAAAAATTATATGTGGACTCAAATGAATAAATAAATATTAAAAATATATATCACATCATCTGCCACTTAACATATACGAGCAACGTCGTATATTAGAGCAATTCTCATTATATATATATATATATATATATTACAAATCATAGTATATCGTGATTTTTCAGATGATAAATTAAATTGAAAACAGAATAGTTTAATAACAAAAACAACATTGGTTAAGAAAAAAAAAACTAGGGTAAAAATCCTATATATACTTTCAATATAACATAAATCTTGGTTCATATAGAAATTAGTTAAGTTTACAGAGCTATGAATACAATTAATATGTGGAAATTTTACAGAGCTATGAATACAATTAATATGTGGAAATTATACTTAGAGTTCTTATTATAATTTACATACCATTTTTTGTGAAAGCAATTACTAATAATCTTCCATCTTCCTCTTCATCTACTTCAAAATATTTTCAGCTTCCTTCTCCTTCATTCAATCAAATTGTTAATAATTTCAAAAAATACAACAAATATTATAAATGTGTTATACAACATTGTTGTAATACAAAGAGCAAACGTGTACTTTCTATCTGTGTGGAACATTGTGCTTCCACACACTTACAATATATAATTTTTTTTTTTTGGTAAATAATTACAATCTATAAATGCTTGTACTCTTAGCAGTACAAACTTCTTCATACAAAACCAGTATTTATATATACATACTTTTTTTTTTTTTCTTTTTTTTTTTTTGAAAACATGTATAGGAAATTAGAATTTTTAGTTTAAATTTAAATTGTAGAACTGATTTTACAATTTACTTATTAATATCTATTTATGAATTATAGTAATTTAAAAATGCTTGCTTTGAAGAGCATCTTTATCTTGTTAATTATAAGAATTTCAACAGAAGCCATGAACTTTTTTTAATCTCTCTGAAATTTTGAACATTATTGCTTTTTTATAAAATGTCGTTTACATAAAATATAACAGTTATTTATTTATTGTTTTATAAGAAAGGTAACATTTTCATATTAAATAAATAATTAAAAAAGTAATAGTTGGACAAAATTGTTCAGGGAAATAATTTATTTACCATTAATTTTCAAATTTATTATGGAGCTCCCATAACTGTGGTTATTCTTGTTTGGCAGATGTGACCAATCTAGTGAGGCGTATGCAAACCTGCTGCAACTATTGTCCGAAAATGATCAATAAGAAATTAAAAAATAATAATTTAGATTCTTATTTCACCCACTTCAGTTGTACAAAAATTTAAAAATAATTAGTGAATTGAATTCTCAAAATATACTGTATTATTAGTTTATGAACAATATATTTTAAACAATAAAAAAATAGAGAAAATTATAAGATTTATTATTTAATTTAAAACTTTATGAGCGTTTCTATGCTCATCTTTATTGGGTATCTTGTATTATTTATGCTTTTATTTTTACAGAAAAAAAAAAAACACATTCAATGTTAGGAATGATAATGGAGTGGGGCCAAGATGGCCACTGAGGATTTTTATACCCCGACTCTGTCTTAATCTCCGTCTATGAGAAAAGAGAGTGGGATTAGAATTGAAGGTTGGATGAGATTGAAATTGTTAGACGAAAATTCCATTCCCTATGTTATTTTTTTAGAAATATTAACATCTTATATTTAAAATAAAAAATATAATATATTCTTTATATATATTTTAATAAAAAATATAAAAATGAAAAAGATTAATTTACATAATAGATATGAAAATATACAAATATTATATATATATATATATATAGAGAGAGAGAGAGAGAGGGTGAGTTCGGAGTGGAAATAAAAACTCCTAACCCGCACGATTAAATAAAAAATCCCCACTTAAATAGGAAAGTTTTATTAATTGGGTCTCTGTCTCACTGCCAAACATGATTAATCATTGGCAGAATCAATCTCTTAACTTCAAAATTATAAAAACAATGACTCATGACGCTGTAATCAAAGCGAGTCACAGAGACCGATGAGATTCTCATTTTTTTTTATAAATAAAATAAAATAAAATAATAATAACAAAATATAATAAACTTTAGCTCCCTCTAGTTTCATTCTACGATTGGAATATTAATAATTAATTTTTTTTTCCCATATTTGAGGAATTAACAATTCTAATCCTATTTAAGCCAGATTAGTACCACTTAATACCTACCACGACTGGAAATTAATTCCGTCAAGGCTTTTTTCTCACCAAAAACAATATTTTAACAATTTATCAAAATAAAAAATTAAACAAAAAAGATCTTTCTTCGGGATGGGTTTGCTGGCCACTCTGATCCGCATACCTGACACACGCCAGCAGCATGGCCCACCTAGTCACCACCCTGATCCAACAGTTCAGATCTGTGGTTCCTTGTAAATCGTCCAAAGGTTACAACAAGACCACGACAAACGTCAGATTTTTGCCACGTGGGAGCGCGGCTGCCGTTGAAAAATCCATGACTTTGAATTTAGAGTTGAAATAGCGAATTAATAATCACGTAAGCGTTTTTTTTTCGTTCACATATTTAATGGAGTTATTGTGAATATAAATCTCTTCAGATTTTCAAACTGTTACGTTGTCAATAACTAGTCAACTAAGAATACATTGTCATATTGTAGTAAATTAATAGTAGTTAAAGCCATAATTGTCATTTGGAAATTTTAATTCTTTTTAAATGTCTTTTATAATTTTAACTCAAAAATAGTATGTGTGCGTAAATATATATATATATATATAATATTATGTTTTAGTAAAAAATTCATAAAGGGCTTTTTTTTTTTAATTAATTAAGGAGAAAAAAACACTTTAATTACCTTTTTTGGGAATCACATAAGTGTTTTTTTCTAAAAAAAAATTATATATATCTTTTATTTTTTAAAACAATATCTAATCCTTTTATGGGATAAACTATTTAAAATACCTCATTTATGTTTTTTGTTTATATATAAATTAAACATCAATTGTTTTATTGAAATACTGCATTTTTATTGAAATGTTATATATAAAATTTACAATCAATTAAAAGCATTTTTTTTTAAAAAAAAAAAAGCTAATCTAAATGAACCTTAATATACAAAACAAACTCTATTTATTTTCCTTTTTTTTTTCTATTCTTTTTTCTAATCTAATAAAAGAAAATTATTGTTTCATCTTTATTTTCACCACTTTTTTTTTCCAATTATATTTTTAAAACTCTTTCAACCTCTACCTCAAATTTTTCCAAATTTATTAAAAATATTTCTTTTTTTTTTCTTTTCATTTCTTTAATGCTTTCACAAAAATAGAAAATTCTTATCTCATCTTTATTATTTTCACCAACTTTTTCTTTTCACCTAAAAGCTATTTCTAGTTCAACTTCTAGGTAACACATCTTTCTGAAACAAGAATTTAATTTTAAATTAAATAATCCAATAAACCACATTCAAACTATTTTCTTAATTTATAAAAAAAAAAAAATGCAAGATCCAAATGGAGACGCATTGAATATTCAGCCGCTATAAACATAAATTTCCATGAAAGAAAAAAAGATGTGAAATTTGAGGTACATCCCACCTGGACATATTCGACTTTTCACAAGAAGACAAGAACGTAGACCACTTTTTAGTAAAGAAGCAACCAAAATCACACTTATGCTAATCCGCCACGTCACTACCACAACCTGGAAGTGATCGCCATTCCCAAAAAAAAAAAAAAATAATAATAATAATAAATAAAAGATATATACAGAGAACTCTCTCTGATTCATAATCTTCTCTTCTTCTTCGACTGTGCCATTTCTGCAAAGCCTTGAGAGTGAGAGAACCAGAGAGATATGGCTACGGCTGTGGTCGAGGGGAAGAGGCAGGGCAATGACAATGAGCACCAAGCTTGCTGCAAAGGACCTGGCTACGCCACCCCTCTCGACGCCATGGCTGGTCCTAGAGAAGCTCTCATCTATGTCACTTGTGTTTACTCTGGTAATTAGATATATTCCTTCTTTTTTATTTTTCTCGCAATACTTTCAGCCACTTTACTCTCTGTGATTTTTTATTTATTTTATAATTCATTGTGTTCTATGCATTATTTTTTTTTATAATCTGATTTCGGATTTCATCTCATATAAGTTTTTGGTAGAGATCAGAATCCTCTAAGACGTTTGATTTTTCTGTTTCTTATATTTGGGGTTGCCTTGTAATTAACTAGTAGAAAAACCATGCCGGTGGATGGTTATGAAGAATAGGCAGCCGTTTTCTGCGTATTTGTCTCCCTGCTTGGTATGAGTTTTCATGGTCACCGCTATGATATTTTCTTTTATTCAAATGAATATTCAATATGTGAAAACCATTTCTTTTGCACCTTGGATTTTTTTTTTTTAACTAATAATAGTAATAAATTTCCTTTTTTGGATTAAGGCCACTGGTTGTTCTTGATAGGAAGATTATAGTATTTGGACCTTTGTTTGCATCTCAAAAAGATTTGGGAAATATTTATGTATATACATGTTGGTGTGTTCTGTGTTTGATAAAGCATTTTTAGCTGGCTTGTGATTTAGTTAAGCTTCTGAGAGGTGTTTTTATTGTATTAGCTACTCGATTAAACTCCTATTCCCAAAAAAGAAGTTGGGAGTTTTTACTCATACTTTTGAATTACTTGGGATCCTTTTACACTAGATTTATTCCAATTGAAATACCAGCGTCTTGCATTTCTAAATTTCAATTCAATTGCTTTTTGTTCATTATAACTTATTCTATATCTAATTGTTCTGTTACAACTTATAAAAATTTTAAGTTAAGGTGGAACAACGTCGTAAGTCCCTCACGTTATGTCTTTTAATTCTTAATCCAGTTGATTATATTTTTAATTTTAATCATTGCCCTTTTTAAGATGTTGAAGTCACTCTGGAATTGTTTTTCATGCTTTTTAAACACTGTACTGACTTTTTATATCTATGCTTTTAAATATGTGTAGGAACAGGAATAGAGAAGCCTGATTACTTAGCCACTGTGGATGTAGATCCAAGTTCTCCTACTTATTCAAAAGTTATCCATAGGCTTCCTGTGACACATTTAGGTGATGAATTACATCATTCGGGATGGAACTCATGCAGCTCTTGCCATGGAGATCCATCTGCTGAACGGCGTTTTCTCATCCTGCCCTCACTTATGTAAGATACTTGAATTTTTATTTCATATAGTCTTCTTTTAAAATATCTTTCAGGAAAAACGATAAAGGTTTGATTAGAAATATATGTTCATTAATAATAATGCATCTAGCAGAAATGGTGGACATTGAAAAGTAAGAATAGAAGTAATAGGAATTCAAGGAAATCATTTTAGAGTCTGACTTGTGCTTCAATGAAATGTTGTTTTGGATGTGCACATTTGATATATGAAGTATAAACATGTACAATTTCTTGAAACTTAATTGTACAAACTAATCTCCTAAAATCATATTGATAGTGATCACTCAAGTCCACAAATTCTTTTCATTTTTTCCACTCAAAGAGGAACAACAGTAGAAAGAGAGGACAGAGCATATAGTATTTAATGTACTAGTATTTGATGGTTCATCTAAATTCTAAAGAAAGCATACTATAATTTGTTATCAATATATTTCTCATTTAGTCTATTTTGAATTTCAGATCTGGTCGTATATACGTGATCGATACAAAATCAAATCCAAAAGCTCCTGCTTTGCACAAAGTTGTCCAGTCTGAAGATATCGTACGGAAGACTGGATTGGCATACCCACACACATCCCATTGCCTTGCTTCTGGCGATATAATGGTGTCCTGCCTTGGAGACAAAGATGGAAAAGCTGAGGGAAATGGGTTCCTTCTCCTTGATTCTGACTTCAATGTGAAAGGAAGGTACGCCTTCTGTTTATGAACTTGAAATATATAAAGCAAACACATATATTTTAGAATTCTGTATTTAAAGAGTTTGATTTCACCAATGCACAATCCGATTGGACCTTTTTATTTCATTATATCAACAGCTGGTGCTTGTAAGGTATTTCTTAGGTTGATTTCTGTAAACTATTTGCCAGTTCGTAAGTTGGATTTAATTGGAATATAAGCAACCTAGTTAAAGATTTTTAAGACAATGTAACTCTTTCATTTCATCTTTTACTATGTCACACTCTATGGTGTTGCTTGGTGGATTCCGTACATCTACTGCAAATTTCATAATGCCTAACACTTATCTACTTTAAATTTATCTATCAGGTGGGAGAAACCAGGGAACAGTCCACTGTTTGGCTATGATTTCTGGTACCAGCCACGGCACAACACAATGATAAGCTCATCGTGGGGCGCTCCTGCTGCTTTTACTGGAGGTTTTAACCTTCAGCATGTCGCTGATGGTCTCTATGGGAGGCATCTGCATGTATACAGTTGGCCTGATGGCGAATTGAAGCAAACATTGGATCTTGGAAATACAGGGATGTTACCGTTGGAGGTGAGCTGTGTAAACTTCATGTACAGCCTTGTATCTTATATGTAAAAGATTGGCCATTGTTCATTCTTTCGTAAAAGACAGGCCATTGTTCATTCTTTTAGGTTGTTTTGTATTTAAGGAATTTATGATAGTAAGAACAAGATTATGATTCAAGCTCATCCATTTGCAGATTAGATTCCTGCATGATCCTTCTAAAGATACAGGGTTTGTTGGATGTGCCTTAACAAGTAACATGGTGCGGTTTTTCAAGAATCACGATGGCTCATGGAACCACGAGGTATGCACATTATGCATGTGTAATTTTTGCTTTGATTAACTTTTTCTAATGGCACTTGTAGTCATAATAGTTGGTAAAGCACTAATTTACTTTTCACAGGTTGCAATATCAGTGAAACCATTGAAGGTGCAGAACTGGATTCTTGCAGAAATGCCTGGGTTGATAACAGATTTTCTGATTTCTCTTGATGATCGTTTTCTGTACTTTGTGAACTGGCTTCATGGTGATGTGAGGCAGTATAACATTGAAGACCCAAAAAATCCGAAGTTGGCAGGACAAGTATGGGTTGGGGGACTAATTCAAAAGGGAAGCCCGATCCTTGCTGAGGCAGAAGATGGCAAAACATTTCAGTTTGATGTTCCAGAAGTGCAGGTATGTACAGGCACAAGTGTAGCACTTTCTTTTAAGTAAACTTCATCGCTCAGGATTGAGACATTCATTTGTATTTTTAGGGTTCAAAAATAGATTCATCTTTTAAGTCTATCTTCATGATCGTCTTATTTAGCCTTAGTTCTTATTGTCAAGCTATTCTTGTTAATAAATGTTGGAATAGCTCTTTCAGTAGCCATATTGCATGGCAGCCTTATTTACCTCAATAAAATGCAAGCTCATCATACCTTAATTTGAATATGTTACCAATTTTTGGTGTCTTAAGTGTTCGATAGTTACATGGTTGGACAAAACAAATCCCAAAATCTAACCGCATGGCATTATTGATAAGCAGCACTGTTGATGCATCGGTTAGGCTAATTACATAATCTCTATTCTTGCAGAAAAACCATTTGAAATCTATAATCTCTAATGTTTTGTAAGTGTAAAGTGAGTAACTATGACTTCTATGAGCTATTGATGCCCTGAACATGTATATCTGCTTAATTCATACTGGTTTTCTCTATAAGGTATTGTGTTTATTGTGTGACATTAAAAACTTATGAGCTTCATAACCTCCATTCAGGGACATAAATTGAGGGGCGGACCGCAAATGATCCAGTTAAGCTTGGATGGGAAGCGACTCTATGTAACCAATTCACTTTTCAGTACATGGGATCGTCAGTTCTACCCTAAACTTTTGGAGGAAGGATCGCACATGTTACAGATTGATGTCGATACTGAAAAGGGTGGTCTTGCTATCAATCCGAAATTTTTCGTGGATTTCGGAGTTGAACCTGATGGTCCTTCTCTAGCTCATGAAATGAGGTATCCTGGTGGTGACTGCACTTCAGATATTTGGATTTAAACTCTACAAAATCTTGATGTACAAACCGAAACCACTTATGAAGATTAAACCAAATAATAATGAGTCCATCCTGTTTGTATAGATCATAATGACAGCATGTGTAAGGCAAAAGTACTTGCTGGATGAACTACTTTACCAAAAATACTTATTGGATGAACTACTTTAATCTTATGCATTTGTATAGAATAAGATGATTAGTGTGAGCTTCTTGCTTGCTTACTAGACGGTATTGAGAAATTTGTGACATTACAGGTTACAACTCTGACAAGTTAAAATGGTTTTATTTTCTTTCATTTCATTACCAAAAGATCCTGTTATTAACCCGGTTTGTATGTGAATTTGAATCCAAAAACATGGATTATAGCAAGAAGTTTTATAGATTTTGATCATCACGAAGTACATTTGCAGATAATTAGCATTTGATAAAAAAGCTTGTACATTTTCTATTATACAAGCATACGACTTGCAGAGTTATTAAAGGTTAACTGTAAAGCCAGGATACAAAGAAGTTTTCCAATATCATTTTCCAACTAATGTGGCATTACGTGTGGCAATATAATATTGGCTTCCACTTGGGGTTCAATTTTCATTTATTAGGTTATAGTATATTGTTAACCAAAGAATTGATGTCACATCATAGTTTTTTTTTTGATGAATGATGTCACATCATAGTTGGGAAATAGAATTACTGATATGTTGAAGTCAACATTAACCCATAAAATATATATATATATATATATATATATATATATATATATAAATGATTGTCCTACTATGATGTGTATTTATCATATACACAATGAATGATGTGATATTTAAATTTTAAATTTTTTATTAATACATTTTACATTCATAACCTTGTCATATTCTATCTAAAAAATAGATATCACATTATCCATCAAGATAAATATGCAACATCCCTTAGAAGAGAAATTCTGTATATATAAATATATATTAAAAAGAATAAAAAAAAAAAAAAAAAAGAAAGATAAAAAACTCGCGGACATAAGTATGATGAGAAGTTACCTCCTTCATTGCTCATATCTGGTTATTAGTTTTTGATAAACTACTGTCAAAGTTAGGATCATTGTGACTCGTTGGCTTTTTACCATAGTTGTAAAGCTCCTCAAAAACTTTTATTCTGTGACAATCTTGGATAATTTCGAATATTGAAGTTGTTGTTTCTAGTAGTATATTTTTCTTAAATTTTTTTAAATAATCATATTCCTTTTTTTGTATCCTTCTTTGTAATAAGTGAAACTCTAATCTAAGAAATCATTTGAAATAAACAATAAACATTGAGCAGTAGGGTTTTGGAGAGAGTAGGAATGAGAGTATGGACTAGGATGAATTAGGATGTTACAATTTTGGGATAAAAGCCAATAAATAAATAAATAATAAAAATCCCGGTGTGCACATTGGTAAATTCACTATTGGATGCATGACATATTTTTAATTACCTTTGTATCTCTTGCTGAAAGTGAAATGACATTTGCCAAAAACTTTATCTAATAATGTGCGATTCCAATTTAGTCTATAATTGACTCATAAGAATGATGATTAGGGTACAATTTATTAATATTTACTAATGACATGGCAATACGTGGTTGGTCGATCATAAAATATTAATCAATAAAAAACTATCACGTTATTTGTAAATATTTATGAGTTATGATAAATTATAATAATCGACTGATAAAAGCCATTACCATAGACCATATTTATTTATTAATTAATTTTGGAACCCTTTTTCTTGTGGACACCCTTGAAATCTTCTATTGGTACCATTGGAATTGAGGTTTAGCTTTCTTCTTGTTCAACATGCTTAGTCATGAATGGAACACAATTATTTGGCAAAACTCCAATCAATTTTAATTTTATTTTGAACCCTCTTCAGTGAACAATATGATTAAGAAGTATTCAAATGAGGCTAATGAACTACATGGGTCTTGCTTCGCTTTCTAGCTACGTACCCTACTCTTTTATCAGGGCAACATCATATCAGTTCTAGCTGTCTTGTTTCATTAGTGTTGCTTATGAATTCAATCATACCAAAACAAAAAAATGGCTTCTCTACATTTGTTTGCTTCCGATTGATTTTTAAATCTCAGTCTTCTGTTTAATCTGTATCCACCTATGTACATGTAAATTATTAAAATTGTAAAAATTAATTGTGGAGGATTTGAACTCGTAATCTTTGTCCAATAAAAAAAGAGTGACTTTTGTCACTAAATCGTTCGTGAAGCTTACGGTCAAATTGAACAACACTCGCTGAAGTGAACGTCTCTTTTCTTTGTTGCTTAGGTTGGGAAAGTGACTACTTAAAATTATATATGCCTTTCTACATACGGAATATTAACAAAAAGACGTTTGCTATTATCTAATTTGTGTCAATCACATTTCTAATTTGGCTTTTTAGACACAAAGGCAGAGACTAAAGAGTGGTCCATCATAGAATAGTAGTACCTCTTTTGGACTTTACCAAAGTTTACAATGATAAAACTTTAAAAAAAATTAATAGTTTATAATAACTATAAATATAGATAAATTCTATCACATCAAATTCAACAGTATGTATCTACATATCACTTTTGGCAGCTTGATTAGTGTCTGACGATGCCATAACTTTTGAGATAAAAGACCTGAAATGTTGGTATAATAAAACACAATAAAACTGTATGAACTCAACTCTCTCCCTTATACAGAAAAACCCTATTCTCCAATACGTTCTGTAAAATTTTTAATAACCACACTTAAAACCTTGATAATAGTGTTATTTATAATACTTGTAAATAAAAATAATAATTATAATAGGTTTAGGAGAATAGGTTCCTTGACCCAATATGTTAGCCAAGGCTAAGAGAGAGAGTAAGCCCAAAGGACTTTATAAAACTGATAAATATTCAATCTCATTATTGAATACTTAGGTCCTATAAGTGAGTCCAAATAATTATGCTAGTCCATATAATAAAATTCTTACAATTCTCCCACTTGGACTGCATAATCACATAATGAATAATTACTCACTTTATCACCAAATCACATATAACATATATTACCTAACAATTAAGCATACTGAGTACCGACAGGATACAACAATATACATAACTTAAGGCATCAAAGATCAAATTACACTAGTGGATCAATAACAAAATATAGAGAACTGAAACTCTTATAATTCTTTATTAAGAAATCACCAACATAAGCGTGCACACACTACAAAGTATTAATCAATGATCCACATACATGTATAAATAAAAATATTTAATAAAATGTTTATAAACATATATAACTCCCACTAACCCAAAATAGTCGTAGCTGCCTAACATACCCATATGGGATACATGTTCTTGAAATACACCTATAGGCAAACCTTTGGTTAATGAATCCGCCAACATATCACATGTAGACACATGCTCGACAGTAATGAAACCTTCTGCTATTTTTTCTTTTACCTTATAAAATTTCACATCAATATACTTGGCCCTAGATGTACTTTTAACATTATTGGAAAAAGCAACTGCTGCAGAATTATCATAGTACATCTTAATCAGCCTGGCAATGGAGCCTACCACTCCTAATTCATACATAAAATTCCGTAGCCAAATAGCATGAATAGTAGCCTCATAGCATGCAACATACTCTGCCTCCATAGTTGAGGACGCTGTAATAGTCTGTTTGACACTCTTCCATGAAACAGCTCCTCTTGCCATCATAAAAATATACCTAGTAGTGGATTTACAATCATCCACACAGCCAGCATAAGCAGCATCATAATAACCAACATCAAATGTGTCGGTTCGTTGATATATCAACATATAGTCTTTAGTACCTTATAGATACCTTAAGACTTTCTTGGCTGCTTGCCAATGCATATATCCGGGATTGCTCAAGTATCTACCAAGCACATTAACAACATAAGCAACATCAGGGCGTGTGCAAACTTGAGCATACATCAGACTGCCAACCACAGATGAATATGGGACTGCATTCATATGCCCTCTCTCACTCTCATTCTTAGGACATTGATCCTTTGACAGTTTGTCACCCTTTATCACTGGAACTTTACCCGGAGAACAATTGTGCATATTGAATCTTTTCAAAATAGGATCAATATAGGTTCTTTGAGATAATTTTAGGACATAATTTGTCCTATCTCTGAAGATCTTAATACCCAAAACATAAAAGGCCTCTCCAAGATCTTTCATATCAAAATGATCAAATAACATATTCTTAGTCTCAATTAACAGGTCAGAATTATTAGATGCAAGTAGTATGTCATCAACATACAAAACCAAAAATATAAAACTGCTCCCACTGACCTTAAGATATATGCACTGATCTACCGAATTCTCCTTGAATCCATTCATAGTGACAACCTCATCAAACTTAAGATACCACTGTCTAGAGGCTTGTGTCAATCCATAAATAGATTTATTGAGTTTACAAACCAAATGCTCACTACCATCCTTTTGAAAGCCAACAGGTTGATTCATATAAACATTTTCATATAAATCTCCATTTAAAAAGGTTGTTTTAACATCCATCTGATGCAACTCCAAATCATAATAAGCCACAATAGTCATGATGATTCTAAATGAGTCCTTAGTAGAAACTGTAGAAAAAGTTTCCTTGTAATCAATAGCTTCCTTTTGACTAAACCTATTTGCTACAAGTCTAGCTTTATACCTTTCTACCTGACCAGTAGAATCATGTTTGTTCTTAAAAACCCATTTACAACCAATAGGTTTACAACCTTGAGGTAATTCAACCAAATCCCAAACTTTATTCCGTGACATAGACAATATTTCATCATTCATTACTTCCAACCAAAACTTAGATCGTGAACTGTTAATTGCTTCTTGGTAAGTACTCGGATCCAGTGAATCACTAATATCATATTCATGTTCCTACAAATAAACTATATAGTCATCAGGTAATGGAGATCTGTGAACTCTTTGTGATCTTCTGAGTGTAGCATCAATGTCAAAGTTATCTTGAATTATAGGTTTTGCATTTACAATAGGCTCATCATGTACATCTTCTGGATCTTGAACCTCTTTGATGTCTGTATCTTGAACATGATCATTCAAAGTAAGAATCAGAACACTATCTTCTTTAAAATCAATTATGCGTGGCTCTTTGCTTAAATCAATCTCAACATCATCTTCAAAATACACTACTAGATCTGATTCAACAATCCTCATGGTGTGAGATGGACAATAAAACCTAGAGCCCCTTGATCCAATACAATAGCCAACAAAATAACCATTTATAGTTTTAGGATCCAATTTCTTAATTTGAGGAATATAAGGTCTCACTTCGACTCTACATCCCCAAACACGAAAATGATGCAAACTAGGCTTTCTACCAGACCACAACTCATATGGTGTCTTAGGAACAGACTTACTGGGAACTTGATTTAATATATAAGCTGCAGTTCTCAAAGCCTCACCCAACAAAAATTATGGTAAGCTGAAATTTGCCAACATACATCGCACCATATCCAAAAGAGTGTGATTTCTCCTCACCGCAATGTCATTCTATTGAGGAGCACCAGGCATTGTATATTGAGCATCAATACCACATTCTTGTAAACATTTTGCAAAAGGACCAGGGTTCATTCAAGTCTCATCATATCTTTCATAAAACTCACCACCTCTGTCAAACCTCAAATTTTATTTTCTTGTTCTTTTGAAGTTCCACTTTGGTCTTAAATTCTTTAAATGCAGTCAAAGAATCTGATTTCTCATTAATAAGCTCAATGTAACCATAGCAAGAAAAATCGTCAATAAAAGTGATAAAATATCTATAACCTCCCAAAGTAGATGGGGTAAACGGTCCATAAATATCAGTGTGAATTAAATCCAAAATATCACTGCTTCTTCCAATTTTATTCCTCCTTACTTTAGCATTCATTTTACCCTTTACACATTCGACACAAGTAGAAAAATCCGAAAAATCTATAGTAGAAAGTATACCATCTTTTATTAATCTTTCCATTCTTTGTCTAGAAATGTGACCAAGGCATTTGTGCCACAACATAGAAGATTTCTCATTGATTCTAGTACGTTTGAAAGAAACAGTAGGAGCATCAACAATATTAATAGAAGAATCAACACAGATATCAACAAACAAATCAAGTTTGTATAAATTGCCACATAAAAATCCATATCCAATAACAATGTTACCCTTATTTAAAACAACTTTTCCATCACCAAAAATAAAACTATAACCATTTTTGTCCATAACAGAAATAGAAATCAAATTTCGTCTTATTTTAGGTACATAATAAACTTGATTCAACTCCAAAAGATATCTTGTGGCAAGCTTTATTCCAACTGTTCCCATGATATCAACCTTGACCTTAGAATCATCACCCATGTAAACATGCTGCTCAAAGCTTGTTGGTCTCCTTTGGTTTGTCATTCCCTACAATGAATTAGTAATATGAATTGATGCTCCAGTATCCAACCACCAAGAATTTGAAGGTACATCTATAATATTAGTTTCTATCATGCTAGATTCAAAATGTGTCAAAATCCAAGATTTACCTATCTTTTCTTGTTGTGCCTTATACCTCCAACAATTTATCTTCTTGTGCCCCATTATGTTGCAAAAGTTGCATTTTCCTTTGAAGAACACTTTCTTTCCATCACCTGTGGATGAGCCACCTTTTTGCCACTTTCCCTTAAAATTTGGACCCTTCCTTTTGAAAAATCTTATGGTTGATCCCCTTTTGTTGGAATTTTTCTTTGATTGGTCTTCCTGATTTATAACCATAGCAACTAATCTAGATCTATTTCGGTTAATATCATCTTCTTCTTTAACCAAGATAGCAGTCATCTCATCTAGAGACCAATAAGTCTTTTGAGTATTGTAACTTGATTTGATTGAGTCAAATTGAGAAGGTAGACTTTTCATAATGCACCAGGTCAAATAATCCTCACCAAGATCAGTTTTGATGGCTTTAAGTTTCTGATAAAAGGGCGAAAGATTCAGAATATGATCTCTTACACCACCTACTCCATCATACATGGTAGAGTTGAGTAAATTCAAATAATGATGCTTGTCATTCTTATCAAACTTGGTAAATTTCTACCCAATTTCCTCAAGCGACTTCTTAGCATTATCAACCTTAGGAATACTTTCAAAAATTGAATCCTCAACATAGTATTCAAAAATTAACAAACAACAATTATTTGAGTACTCTCAATCCTCATACAATTTCTTGGCCTCAATAGTGCTCTGATCAGTGGGTTTTTGTGGCTGATCAATTTTCAATGCCAAATCCAATTTCATGATAGTCAAATTGAGCATGAGAGTTTTCTTCCACTTTTGATAATTAGTCCCATTCAAAGTTATCATAACTGTCATAGGCAGAGTCATACCAAGAATGCTCACAGCTGTGGAAATTTCAATAATTAATAACATGTATATTAAAATATATGCACATGCCCATTTCCCAGCTTCCAATAAAATAAATATATGCTATGGTTCTCTGAGCATAAAAGAAACCCATACACAAGTAAGGATAATATATTAAATACCATAGCTGGACAAATTGAACCAATCATCGATAGAATAATTCAAGGCATTTAATTAAATTTCCTTCACCAATCGAAGCATCATACTAAGTAATTAAATCACCGAGAGGGTGAATCAATTACTAGTACTAACCTTAGTATCAACTCATAAAATGGGAGAAAATTGACATGACAATTTCATGACATAGACAAGTCAAGACTTACGAGAGGCAAGCACTTAAGCATTCCATACCACTATGTCATTCATATTAAATATAAATTAATCAAATTGATAATTTCATAATTTGGACATGTAAAGGCCTATGAAAGGTAAACACTTAAACATTCCAAATTACTATATCAATCAATGGCACACTAAAACCCAATTACAAATATAATTATTTTAGACATACAATTAATATCAATATTCATAAACATTAAAAGGAAAATATAACAAATAGCTAAAATAATTAAGAATAATAAAAAATTAAATTTATAAAGAAAACAGAGAACACAAAGTAATAAAAGAGAGTTTTTTAAGTTGATGAGTTGAGCTTGACTCGTTTTGCAGGTACACAGGTTCTCTAACCCGAATTAGAAACCAATTGCATTTTAAGGTGTTTCTAGCATGAATTTCAATCAGAATCAGGGAAATTCAAACATTGTTCAATTTCCGGTTGATTTATCAAGTCAATTGCACCTCAAACATATATAATTTTGATTCAAAATACCACAAGCTCATGGCATCATCGAACACAAGAAAAAAAACAATTTCCATGGGTTTAATAACAAATTATATATTTTGAATATACCAAAGCACAACAAAACATATAAATATCAAAGCCCAATACTCAATTTAAAATCAAATTCAAGGATTTAATAAATATAAAAGTAAATTAAATAAAGTACAAGAATACAGCATATTGAATTGTGATGAGCGGCTTTGATACCAATTGATAAAACTTTAAAAGAAAGTAATAGTTTATAATAACTACATATATATAGATAAATTCTATCGTATCAAATTCAATAGCATGTATCTACATATCACTTTTGACAGCTTGATTAGTATCTGACGATGCCATAACTTTTGAGATAAAAGACCTGAAATGTTAATATAATAGAACACAATAAAACTGTATGAACTCAACTCTCTTCTTTATACAGAAAAACTCTATTCTCCAATACATTCTGTAAAATTTTTAATAACCACACTTAAAACCCTGATAATAGTGTTATTATAATACTTGTAAATAATAATTATAATTATAATAGGTTTAGGAGAATAGGTTCCTTGATCCAATGGGCTAGCCAAGGCTAAGAGAGAGAGTGAGCTCAAAGGACTTTATAAAACTGATAAATATTCAATCCCATTATTGAATACTTAGGTCCTATAAGTGAGTCCAAATAATTATGCTAGTCCATACAATAAAATTCTTACATACAAATCATCATAAGAGATTCTACGTACAAGAGAGTGTCAAGAGAAAAAAAAAAATCAAACATGTATGCCATGCCCTTTCCTACCAACTTGGAAATTTTATCATTATCATTTATCTAATTAACCTATATTTCTTCCCAACTTGTGAGAATGTTGGCTTTAATTTCTCTACCTTTAATACTTTCTTTTCCCTGTCAAAATAATTGCTTCAATCAATCAAATTAATGTCTAGAAATGTACCATTCTAGGTCCCCATAAAATGTCTTATTCGAAATGAAAATTTATTTGTTATATGGTAATCCATGAAAAAGAATGGACGTATAGTCAATATTGGTGTATGTACACATCTTTTTCATCCAATTGCATCAACTTTTTTCAAAATATTTTTTAAATCATAATGACCATATATATAAATATAAATATATATATATATATATATATATATATATTTATATTTACATCAAAAGTTATTAAGAGTCTATTTGGATATTATTTTTAATAGATAAAAGCCCTTCCAAGAGGAAAAAAAAACCATTTTAAAAGTATTTGGCAAAAAACTAATAAAATGCTTTTTTTTTATTAAACATTTTAAGCGTTTTTTTAGATATCCTACCAAGAAGAAGTGTTTTATTTTATTAATGGAAATTTTTTAAAACAACTGCTTTAATAGAAATTTTAAAATACTTAAAGTACCTCATTTTATTTTAAAAGCAAATTTTTTATAGATGGTAACCAAATATTTCAGTTGTTTTATTTCAATACAACTTTTTTATTCAAATGCTATGGATAAAAAAAAATTATTGATTAAAAACATTTCAAAATATGCGCATCCAAACAAACTCTAAATCATAGCCAGACTCTAAATATATATATATATATATATATATATATATATATATATATATATATCAGAAAAAATAAGATTGATACACACTTATAACAATATAATTCATAGAATATGAATATATACAGTTTACCACTCTTCAATTTTGCCACAAAGACTCGAGTGTTACACTATTTTTTGGTATTATCTAATAACTCTCACAATGAATAACACAACATAAATCTCATATATACAGCTAGCAAACTTACATTTTTTATTTTATTTTTTCTTTGCGTCTCAACAGTCTGAACTCTCAAGCACAAAGGAAAGAATAGACAAATGCTTCTCTTTTCCACCACAACCGACAAACTTTCTCAGGCCCTACAAAAGGGTCTCCAAGAAACACCATTCCTGACCACCAGACATCAAAAATGAAGCAGACAGATTGTCAGGGCATCCAAAGGTCATCAAAGTAGGCATATGACATACTTCACATTTGGTCACTAGTACAAGTCAGTGAAAAGGAAAATAATAATAGCACAAAAACAAACTCAACAACAACAAAGTTTTTGGCACCAAGCAAATAGAAATAAGTGGGTGCATACAATAGGATTTGTTCCCCTGTGCTTTAGGCTTGCATTTGTGAAAAAAGAGACCTTACCTCTCATTTTCCAAGTGTTTAGTTATGCAAAAAAGATATATATAGTTTGTCTCTCAAGTCCACCTGATGTTAAAATTATCAAAGTCTTTTCAATCAGAGTCCTTGATTCATATCAAGTTGGTTTAATAAATAATCACACCCAACCCAAATGTACGAATCCATGGCTTTAACATCAGGCCGACTTGATAGTAGAATTATTTTTCAAATATATAGTGAAAGCAGTACTACACAGTGTTGAAGGATCAAACCAAACCAATGGGAATTAGTGGGTGGAAGAGAACTTGTTCTGTGTGTCTTTTGCTGCTTATTATGCTTGAGCCTGTGAAAGACCAGCTAGTCTCAGCAGCTTCAACAACAAATCTATATAATGAATGCACTAGTACTAGTGCTACTGGTTCAGTACTCATAGAATGCAGTGGTGAAGAGTATGAAACTATGGAGTCAGATCAGAAAATCGAAAGGGTCAGATCAATTCAAGCAGCTGGGAAATATATATCTCCTGGGGTTCTCAAGTCTAATATACCATTTTGTCACACTGTTGGAAAACCTTACCAGAGTTGTATCCCTAAACCTTCAAACCATTATAACAGAGGCTGCTCCAACATCTACATGTGCAGGCACAACATCCACTGAGAGCATAAAAGGTAACAGAAGAGAAAGCTTAGAAAAAAATATGTTACTACTCATCATTTATTTTTAACAGTCTTAGTTTTTGGTACAACTACTAGTCTCTTTTACAGATAAGATAGCTTCTTTGAGTTTAGGGTTCTTACCAATAAATCCTTTATTTTGTATACATGTGAATCTTGTTCTTAATTTATTGCATGGTTGCATAGAAGATTAAGAAGGCTCTGCACAAGCCTTTTTGTTTTTTTCCTTCCCTATCACTAATAAAATCACAATCCATGTAGATCAAAAATGTTCTTAAATTTCCAATTTGATTCAATTTGGTCTCTCCCCAATTTCTATTAGTGGTACATATCGACAATGCAACAAAGTGACTAATTCTCTTCATAATTTTAGTCACAATCTGAGTTTAGGGTATCATTTTTTTGAGTCTGCTCCTCAAAGAGTTGGCCATTTGGTTTCTTTTGATTGTATGGGATCTGTTAAGACTCCGGAGAGATTTTGATCCAGTTGGCCTTTGGGCTCCGTCCCTATTTGGTCATGAACTCAACCAGCTAAAAAAGAAAACTGTTTATTGTACTTTTTTCTGAAGGATTTGTTGTAAAAACAAGAAAATCTAGAGGATGTTTATGAAATCATCCATCAATTATATACACATTAGAATTTTATAAATTAATTACTGCCTCTAACTTTACAAATTCCTGAACATAATTGAGTGGAACTGTTTGAAGAAATTAAAAGTTAAAAACAGTAAGCCTCCCGTGAAGAGAATATATATAGGCTGCCATGAGTCAGAGTTCCTCCAACATAATAGTAAAGCCTCCCGTGAAGAAATTAACTCTCGCATAATAAATAAATAAATAAAAAAGAAAAATAATATCGCATTGCAATTGAATTATTCTGGATTTAAAATTACTAAGTATAATAAAAATGAATTTGATGAGTCCATCCAACAATATAATGTCAACATAACTTCTACATAAGAAAGTTAAAATAGAAGCAAAAATTGTTTTCAAAAAATAAAAATGAACAAGTTATCGTTTGGAAAATTGCATTAATTGGGATTACAAATGATTTAATATAATAAAATGATTTTGGAATTTAGTATTAGATTCCAAATTGGCAGGTTAGAACAAATTATGAAATCCACTATCACATTATATCATTCAGTAGTATAAACTGTGTTTTTGAAGAACATATGAATCATGAACGTTCTTCTTTATAATTGAGCACTGTTATTCAATCCAAGTTATGAAATTTATAAACAGATGATAAAACTATATACATCTTCCATCACCACCTGAGTTTGACCAGGTGTGTAATACCTCGGATAAACCGAGGCCCCCCACAAAAAAACAATCATGAAATTCATAGTCTGAGCTAGAATAAATCCTAAATCTTAACAATGTCATCTCGCGGAACAATGCATTGCACCCCATACAAGGGTTAACATCAAATTTTACTGGTAATGAAATGATTTAAAATTAAACCTGCTTAGTATATAGATTTTCTTTTTTGTCTTTTTATCGTTAACGCTTAGGTGCTTTATAAATAAGATCATGTGTATTTTCTTTTTAATATTTATATTTTCCTAATTATTTTCTTTAAACCAAACAATACAAACTAAAATCCTTTATGTTATTTTTCCCAAAATATTCCAGACAATACAAAGGTGAATTTCTGAGAATTAACTTACATCTATATCAAAAAAATAATATAGATGTTACACGTGTATATATATATATATATATATATACATCAATCATTAATTTGTTTGAAATAGGTGATTAATGAAATTAATTAATCCAAACCATAAAGTTTTTGAACCAATAACTACGCACCTTAATTCAACTACAAACTCCAACCATGACGTAAGCAGACGATTTTATGTAAGCAGAGCATTTTAAAGTGGCATAGTTTTTTTTTTTGGTTTTTTTATAATTTTTTTAAATATGTTTTTGTGTCAAAGTGTTTTTTGTTTTTTGTTTTTTTTCCCAAAATCTCCTCTACCAATAAAGCCTCCATTTCAATAGAAGCATACAATAATTAATTGCATAAATTCAATCACTTTTGAAATAATTCACTTTGAAAGCCTTGAAATTTATGTATTTGTCCAAATTAACGTAACCCCACGAATTAAATATGATTTTGTTGAAATGTGTGTAGAAATAAAATAAAATAAAAGGTGTTACCATCTTATATGGTTTGGTGAAGTGCGGTCCCTCCTACTTATCTCAAATGGACATTCCACTACCACCTGTCTAGAAGAAATTAAAAAAACCCCAATGATATATATATATATATATATATATATATATATATATATATGTACTTGCACATACATATATTTATGTGTAAAATATGTATATGTTTATAAATATAGCTTAAAAGTGTGAAAACAGAAGCCTCACAAAGAAGAAACAGAAAGGTCAAGCATGGTGTCTGTCCAATTATACTACCTTCTACTTCTGAGTCTTCTTCTCCGTTCCGGTGACGCGGCCTCCTTCATCGGCTACACGGACACAGCCTGCAATGGATCTATAGCGGAGTGCAATCAAGAAAGCGAGACGTTAATGGAGTCAGAGATAAGCAGAAGGTTTCTTGAAGACCAAAAAAGATACATCTCACCAGGTGCTTTAAAGCCAGACCAACCTGTTTGCAGAGGTGCTGGTGGTGAATCTTATGCAGGAAACTGTCTTCCTCCTTCGTCGAACCCTCACGATCGAGGGTGTTCCAAGTATTATCGCTGTAGATCCCATTCCTGATCAAAGCTTCCACACATCTATATATTTGTGTCAGACTGTTTAGCTGTAATACTCTGCAGTTGAAGCTTCAAGAAGCAACAGTGAGAATCTATCAAAGATGTAGACATGGAATTATGAGTTTTTCATTCATTGTAACATTTCTCAAACTGACAAAGAGTCGGTCTGTCTTTGTGGTTTTTCATCTCTTTTTTTTCAACTATTGAATATAAGTGATACTGTAAGTACTCAAGATCTAAGCAGACTGAATTTGGTATTTGTTTCAACCTGTTTCTCTAAAAGCAGTATTGGAATTTATTCAATGTTTTCCTATAACCCTGCTAAAGACCTAACAGCAATAAAAGTAGACAGATTAAAAGGGAAAAGGACTGTCAGAGAGCTAGCAGGAAGCTCAATTCTTGATAGTCCAACAGTCAGCAATAGCATATCAAAGAAGAAATTGGAAAAGGCTAGGATAGTCTCTGAACCCCTTTGCTTATACCTGAAAATAAGAGAATCAGCACCTGCAATGCAGCAATTAATATATATAACTAATAGACAGCTAACTCAGCTAATTCAAATTTCCTTGCAGTTCAATAATAGATTAGAAATAAATTAGAGCATTAAACAAATTCAAAGAGCAAGATTGAAGAACAGCAGTAGTGCATTTTATGATTAGGTTGCAAGTTTACAGCAGCCTCTTTAGGTTGGTTAGCCTCCCAATTGGTACTTCTTCAAGTTCCATCATCAAGGTCATGAAAACCTTAATACATATCAGAGTAAATTAAGCTCAAGATGAAATAAAGGAAAGGAAAACACTCAGGTAAATGATCTAAAACCATTGTAACTGCTACACATTTTATGGTTTCAAAAGCCCATTTTCGACTGCCTATAAGTTGAAACCATAGAGCTTAAACATTCACATAAAACCGGAAATATATAGACGCATAAAGAAATGATTAAGGATGTCTTTAGAAACCAACTTATTTAGATACCTAGGTAGGTTACCAATCATTATACATGTATTTATGACAGTCAATTAAAACCAAGACAGCCTAAAACTTAAGCTCTTCCCATAAATTGGTACAAATGTCTCATCAATATGTCACGCTTCACAACCTTGGAAAGAAAGTTTACCTTTGACTAGTTAGATTGCCTATAATTATCAAATAAAACCAACCAAAACAATTGCAATGGATATGAGAATTTAGACCAGTAGGCTTACTAGGTAATAAAAGGAACAAAAATAATAAGTTAACTCTTTAAATAAATTACTTAATATCATCAAAATTGTTTAGCGTTACAGTGAACAAAAACAAGCAAAAGAATTTACAGTGAGGAAAGATGAGATCAAAAACAAGAAAAATAATGTTATGTCATCATGGTACATATTCTACATTTCTTTCTCTGCATAAGAGAAAATTTTCCGCTGAATTTGATTCTTCTTGTAGAAAGCTATGCTGCCAAATTTGGCCCAGGAGAGAAACAGGAAAAAGTGGTTGCGTTCCAAGAAGGCAATGGTGTTCCATGTGATTCCAAGCCTACTTAAATGAAAGCTTCCATACCTCTCGGACATTAGAAGAACCATCAGCAACTTCAGCAACCATGCTAAAATCCATAAGACCTGCAAGGCAGAAGAGAACAAACAGAACCACTTCAATAGGCCGTCTGAGCACTATAAGAGAGTAGAGGCATCCAATGAATCCAATCTCAAAATTTACAAAGTAGGCAATAAATACTGGACATGTACCCATCTGTGTGAAGAATATTAGCAAAACATAAAAAAAAAATATAATCTGTGCTGTAAATATTGATGCAAGCCACAATATATGGTAAAGGACACAAGTTTTTTAGGATGACGGCAGCACATACATGACCATGCATGCTATAATCTTTGTAGCCTCATCAAATCAACATAAATTGAACAGAATAAAAAAGGCATAAATAAATAAATTTTGAGGTGATAAATATCTAGGTTAACTCACCGTCTTTCTCCACCACAGATAGGAATCTCCGTGTTCCCCCACCCACTCCAAAATAATGCTTCTTTGCTGCCATGTACACTAGTCCATGTGGAGAGCTCGTGCACTGTAGATTAGACACATTTAAAGCTAAATCATCTGTAAGTTTGCGGTGAATACGGCAGCTAATTGTTTATAACTCAGTAAAGTAATACCTTCTTTATAAGTTCGTAAAGGTTTTGGAGAACAGAGATGGAGTAAACTGTCTCCGCCATTAAAATAATATCATAACCAGAAACTGGATTAGTTGGATCATCCTCAATGTCATGTGTATGAAGAAGTTTGTCTATTTCACTCCAATCACCAGCAAAGAAACGAACTTCTGTCCCTGTATCATAATTTGTCACATTTAATGCTGAAGGTTGTACATTTTTTGGAAGATTTGCATTTGCATTGGGTATAGTTAGGCATCGCAGGACCTCAGCATTAAAGTCCTGGAAATGCACAGTAGCTGCACCCTAATCCACAAAAAAAAAGAAAAAAGGATAAGAAGTTTAATAGAACTAATTTAAGACATTAATGGATAAACCAAGAATTATGAAACATACCTCAAGGCATGCAAAGATACCAGGAAGTCCATGACCACATCCGAGCTGAAAAACCATCAGAGGAAATTCTATAAGGCACTTTGAGGAAAGGTATTGAAAAAACCTAGTGCTTTAGTTTGAGCCTCTTCGACACTCCTTAGAATTATTTTCACCAAGGTACTTAACATTATCCAAGCAAAGTGACATATTGCTGTATCAGACCTGTTAAACTTGGTTTAAATGTTAAAATGATCATTTCAACCTACTACATATGTAAACTAGTAGGGGATTTCATCGTTAGCCACCTTATCGGCAACTTATAAAGTTTAAGACAACTCAGATAAAACCACCGTGATTGAGAAGTTCTTAACATTTAGCTAGGCATCTATAAAATCTTCAGCAAGTTGCCTATGGGTAAGTTCATTCTTCTCTAATTCACCACCATTTATCCCAATTCCATGTTCTCTTTGCAAGTCACTACTAAATACTAAAAACTGTTAAATTAAGAGATCATATTAGGAAATTCTCTTAACAATACTAGCAATTTGACAAGAAACCCGGAAAAAGCATTTCCAAGTATGTAAGTTTATTTCCTATCCAAATTATGAAGCTTGAAGAATGTTGTTTCTGACTTCTAAAAGTACTTTGATTACAAAACTAGGTAATATATTACATTACCCTCAGTTTTCCTTTTGGGCATTGCTCTAAATGTCATTTTATTTCAATTTAAGAATTGATTGCTTTTTGCTGGAAACATGAACAAACGCTCAAAAATATAAAAAAATAAAATAAGAACACAAAACAACAAAAGTAGCAAGAAAGCTTTTGTGTCAAAAGTACAGTAACATTAATCATTGAAATCTAAACATGCGAAGCATTCCGGTTTTACGCATTGCGAAAACAGTACAGAATCACCAAGTAATTAGAATACCCACCTCTAAAACCCGCTTTCCTGTAAATGCTAAATGTCCATTTTCAACCTCAGAGTGAAGGGCTTTAACTAGATCTAGTGAACCTTCCCATAGCTTTAGTCCACCTAAACCCCAAAAGAAGAAGTACATAAAATAAAATAAAAAACTCTGAAAACACACACACAAATGCATTTACAGGAAGTTAGGTGTGACATTGGACATAAAAAAAATAACCATGCCATTTAAGATAATAGAAAATAACTTTAGAAATGTGTGATAACCATTAGAAAACAAGGAGTCAAAGGAAGGGGATCCTACTCACCTTCATATTTCCCAGGAACTAAATCAGAGTTGGACAAAGCAAAAACCTCTCGAGTACTAACACGGCCCTAAAACAAAAGTGCCCCATCAACCATCCATGACACTAAGATTGAATAAGCATACAGGATAAATAAACGTATGAGCAAGCAAGAGTCCAAAGAAATGTCAAAAATCTTCCACCATTGTGTCCCACAATAAATCATTGACTAGTACTATAATTTTAGTTGTTCAGGGCTTTTTAAAGATTACAGACCCCAACATAAAATTTTAAAACCCATATTTCATCCAGTTTTCACTATAAAAGCAAAAGCAACAACAGAAGGAAAGAGAATATTGACCTTGAGCAATGTAAGTCCATCCAAGCTCACTGGTTCCACAATATATTTCACAGACGATGAAACCTATTTCATGTCAAACCCAATCCAATCATAACCATAGTTTGCAGGAAAAAAAAATGTCAATTTATTTGCCTAAACCTTAAGCAGCATTATATATACACACATAAAAAATAAAAATAAAAATAAAAAATTGATCGCACCTCGGAGGGAAGTACTTCAACACAAGGAGGTAGAGATGGGCGAGGGGTCTCTGAAGAATCAAAAAACCCAAAACCCAAATTGGGTTTCTCGTCCGACGAGGAGGAGAATAGCCGAAACGCTTCAGAACTCGGACTCTGGGCATATATTTTTTTAAGAAAAAGTTAAAAGCTTTATTCAATATCAGAAGCAGGAGTTACAGAAAACATGATTCCGAGTAGTAGGCATGAGATAGGAAGACTGATTATCCAAAACTCACCTCAGAGTTTCCCGCCATTGTTGATTGCTCAGCTCCTCTGCTACACTCTCTGTTCCCACACGGTGGCTGAAGCAAATCAAAATTGTGGGTTTTTTCAATTTTATAATAATAATAATAATTATAATAATAATAATTATTATTATTATTAACATCATCATATTATTAGGTTGATGGGCCCAGCCCCTTATTTTCAGTACAACCCAATCATTATCAATTAGGGCTTTATGCGGCTGAGTGTACCTCTATGCACCAAAATAATTACTTTACACACTTACCTTTTCTTTTCTTCTTTTTTATAAATAAAAAATAGTATGAGAATTATTAGTCCATAATTTTATTAGAAAATAAAATTTCGTTGCTACTTCAGCTTTATAGTTTTTTTTTTTATAAATAAAAAAGGGTCTTGATATAGAAATTATTAGTTCACAATTCTATTAGAAGATAAAACTTCGTTGCTACTTCAGCTTTATAACCCCATAGGAGTCTAGAGCAGCAAGTTCACTTTTTTTATAAATAAAAAAGGACTTTAATATGGGAATTAGGACTTTAATATGGGAATTATTAGTCCAGAATTCTATTAGAAGATAAGATCTCGTTGCTGCGTCAGCTTTGCAAGCCTGTAGAGCAGTAAGCCCACTCTCCTAACAGTTTCCCCTCCACCTAGTATTTAACAAAATTGAATACACCTGGAGCCTTAACGGGGACTTACCAAGACTCAAACAACAACTCTCGCAAGTGAGTATGAGAGTCGGTCGACTTCCTTACCGCTAAGCCAAACCCCCAAGTGTACACTTACCTTTTCTTTGTATTCTTATTTGTGTGTAATAATATTTTGATGTATATTACCAAAAAAATAATAATAATATTTTGGTTTATAGTTTTTTTTTTTTTTTTGAGCGTTATATATTATTTTTTTTGTTGAGTGTTATATGCAGTAAAAACCCTATGAATTAAAACTCTTGGACTTTGAAAAATTATTATTCGATATTTCTTTATTGATAAATGAATAAATTAATGTTTATTAATTTAAAAGAGTGTTCTTTTGGTTTTTTATTTTTATTTTACAAAGATACATGTATGACATAAATAAGCAATAATAATGAATGTGATCAATAGTTAATAAGTGCGTACATGTACTAGAACATAGAATCCTAAAAATTTAATGTCCTACAAGATTAAGTGTTTTAAGTGAAAGAATGTTTCATTTAGTAGAACATAACCTTATAAAATAGTTATTAGTTTTATTTTTATACTCAAAATCATAATAATTTTCATATTTTATTCCTAAGTGAGTCTTATTTGAGGACTAGGATCTTTTGCATTTGTGTTTTCAATCTAACAGTGCATTTTCAATCAAGTGGATGATAATCATGTTGAATTCGTTTATTAACTTAGCAATAAAGCATGAAATAATCACACACTTAACATACCTTGATTTCCAATAGAAGTCATGATCACAAGAAAAAAATTGCAAGAGATAGAATATATCTGCTATCCCCTTAAAGCCCGTTGAAATCCATTGTATGTTTTTTTTCGGTGTAAAAAATCTGTATATCTCTACCGACTCTATCAGTCCACATGTCTTTATATATACACTTTTAATTAATAAAATAAATAATAATAATAAAATACTTTATTATAAAAAGTGGACTTTATAAAATCACAGTGGATTTTACAAAATAGATTAATTTAGTTTACAAAATAGATTAATTTAGTTTAATTGGTCAACTGAGTCTAAATAGGGTAGCATATAAATCTCAAGTAATATTCTGGTGTCCAACCCATTATGATACACCAATTAAATCAAACAACAATATTCAATATAATTATCAAATTGATTATGTCAAGTCCATAAAAATTCCAACAAATCAGTCATCTAATCAACAAAATTTTTTAATTAAAAATTTAAATTGATTATAAACATGTTTTCAGACAATTCTGCAGTGTAAACAAATAAAATAAAATAAAAAAATAGGGTGCAAGTGCAAGCATAAGAGTCTTGGAGTATTGAGTATTATAAAATTAAAAATAGATTAACTAAAATTAAAAGGACTTAAACGGTGTTATATGTGTGTAGTGTTAGTATGTAATGCGGGCCACGTGGCATTATTAAACGATTCATAATCATATTTTGGGCTTAGAATACATCAACCTTTTAATTTGTTCTTATATTTTGCATTAGGTTTTTCAATTGAATTTTTTATACTTTTGAAGAAAATTTTATGGTTATGTAAATTTGATAAGCAAAAAGAGTTTAAATTACATTTTAAAGTACAAAAATTAAATTATTAGTTGAATTAAGTTATTGACAAAAGAGACATAAAAATTCAAGCTGGAGGAAAACGTTATTTACACAAACAAAAACTTACAGAAAAATGATGAGGATTATCATTGAAAAATATAACAACTAAAATCAAAGTGATTAAATGAAAAACTTGAGCCATTAATAAAGAATTCTGAAACAAAGAACGCACATATATATATATATATATATAGCATGTAATTAATTAGTTCTTGAGGTACGTACGTAGGTCTCTTTCTTTCTTTCCTTTTTTTTTTTTTTTCTTCTTGCTTGACATAAGTCTATGCGCAAAAAAGAGATATTAACATATAGTAATATTAGTCATTGATCAATTTACAACCTCATATTATAATTTCGTTTTCCCAATCTTTTAAACTACAAAATATATATATATATATATATATTGAAAAATCCTTTCAACGACAGACAACACCCGTCATAATAATCTTAATCGAATTTTGAGTGTGTGTGTATATATATAGTGGCGTTTGAATAGAAACATTGAAGGCTTGTGAATATAGGTAGCTAAGTCAATGTGATCAAGGTTGAATGTGTGTGTATGTTTTCATTTTTTTTTATTCTATTATTATTCCAAATATTTTAATTAGGGCAATGAGGTGACATGAATTCTTTGGAGTTGGAAGTTTTGGAATTTCTATTTTGCTTAATAATTATGTGAAACTAATTTGAAGCTTATTATGTGAAGAATGGTTCTTAAGTATGGACTTAATGATTAATTGAGCTAATTGGGATTGAAATTCGCAGTATGATAGCCATGAATGCATGGGTTTATTCAATGAGAAGCAAAGAACCAGGCATCACAATCACACCAATATTAAACAAAAATAAAATTACTATTTTCATTACATTCAATGATTTTTTGTGTAACAAATATCAAAGATTAATTATCTAACCCTGAACCTTTTTTTTTGATAAAATATATGCCTAAACCTTATACATCATGGTCAAGTTGTACCAAAACACATTGATCATCACCATGACTGTACTTAGTAAATTTAAGACAATCGTTAGGAGTGACAACTTTTTTGAAGTAAGAAAATCCACCATCGACTTTTAAAGAGAATGATAGGTCCTAATATTATATTTATATTATAATTTAACCCTTATATATATATATATATTTTCTAATACATTAACCTCGGGTAAATGTGCTTCGTATGAATACTTATTTTTGGAACATTTCAACCGAAGCGCAAGCCTTTTGGTGGCGCTTGGATTTGGCTTAAGCAACGCGGACTGAAGGACAGTAACCGTCGTTTGCCGACAACTGATGAGGGACCCACCTTCATGTGGTGCACGTGATCTGAGTCCCCCAACGCTCATCAAACGGCTGTCGCTGTGTCGCATCGCAACTCGGTCCCAACGGCCCTGCGTCTTTGCCTGAACTTGTGGTATCCCGTGAACTCTACTGTACATTAGGACCCATCATTCTCTTTCTTAACCTTTTTTTTTTTTTTTCTTTCCTTTTTTTATTTTAATTACCTCAGATTAAATGAGGGACCAATCCATATGGTCCCTTTTTATTTACTATAAAGTATTGTCTTTGTTGAAACTTCAAATAAACAGATTTACATGAAAAATAAATAAAAGGAATAAGTTCAATTATGTTTTATAAAATTATTTACATGTACTGAAATAACAATTTTTAAATTTTTTTTTTTAAATGGATGGAACCCAAAATGTGAACTATTCACCAACCTTACACTGAGATAAACTAACCCAAATAAATAAAAACCCAATATATATATATATATATATATTTTCTTTTTTTTTTGCTAATAATATATATAGACATTAGATAATTTACAATATACTCATATAACACCTTTCCAATTAAGTCCAAAAATAAATAACACTCTTTGAATGAATGTAGAAAATAGAAGGAATGAAATAAATTTCTACTTTTTGAAGATCCACAATTCATATTAGGTAAAATTTTCTCTACTCTTTACTCATATAATAATATATATCATAAATTACAGTAAATTTGGATTGAATTTTTTTTCCTTGCTTCTTCTCTAAAACAAAAAATAAAAATAAAAATCCCACAAAAATAAATCAAAACTTCATCCAATTTTCTCAGGAAATGTATACTTATAATCATCCCCATCTGCAAAACCAACACTAGGATCACCACCTTCCCTGATCACCCTCCTAACATTCTCTACTCTCTCAAGAACTCCCTTCACTGCAATATCAAATGCATCCTCAAAGCTATCTAATTCTGACATTGAATTTGCATAAACAATCTTTGGTATTAAACTAATCACCTCCTCTCTCATACCCATTTCTTCATTTTTGGAAATTCCAACCAAAACTTTCTCAATGCTTATCTCTCTCAAATCTTTCACTTCCTTAACTGGTATAAACACAGAGTACTTTGTATGATTCTTTGGTAAATGCCATAAATACTGTGAATAAGCAGTACCTGGGTGGAAGAAAACAGGTATACAACCAGCAAGAATAGAGTCAAAAATTGATCTCCTTGTGTATGAATCACCAGGAGGCTGCAAACAATACACTGAGCTTTGAAAAACCTTCATGAGATTAACTGAGCTGTCACAGTTTTTCCCATAATTGGCACTGCAGTCTATGAATTTACAACCTCTTGAAGCTTGACACTGGTTGATAATCTTTCCCCTAATTGAGTTTTCAAGTTCAGGCCTTGGAGCACCAGCAAAGGTGAACAAATTAGGCCTTGATTGGTTCTTCATTCTGGTTTGCCATTGAAGGACCTCAGTGTATTTTGAAGGGTGGAAATTGGTAGGGTATGGAATGGCAAAGTCATTCTTCCAAGAGCTTGATTCCACTGATAACATGGTCATGTTCATGGACTCTGGTAAGAATCGGAATTTGCTACCCCAATCAGAGGTGTTGTCAGTTTGCCTCCTGAAATCCCAAGAGATCCTTCCAGCAACCAAGAAGTGGTCCCTCCCCCACATCTTCTTCCACTCTGATTGCCTTGAGACCCAATCCACAAGGTCTTTACCAGATGAATCCCTCACTGAAATGTTCAAATCCCATAGATGGAGACTAGCATCTAACCCTGCATAAAATGGTACATAAATTGCTGATGCAGAGGAAGGGTCTTTTGTCAAACACTTGTACTTCATCATCTTGTTGTGGAAAATTACCTCTAGCAAGAACTGGTTAGTCCAAAACCAGCTCCTGTTTGATGACAAAACACCTTCAGAGTCATCAATTTCAGGGCCAAAACCCGTGTTCACTAGGTACGGACACATAGAACTGTCAGTCCCTCTGGTGAGTGACTTGCAGTTGTTAAGCAATTCATGGTTGAATCTACTAGGAAGGTCAAGGATATAGATGTATCTACCAGAGCACATTGAATCTAAAGAGCCGGGATTTTGGGTGGCTAAATTGGTGCTGTTCTTCATGATTCCAATTGGGTTTCTTTGATGTAATTCATTGACTGAAAGAGTAGTACTACTGACCGTTTGGGTGGCACCCATTAAAGTTGAGTAATCAAAGCAAAACAAAACGAAGCACAAGACGAAAGAGACAAAGAAGGCTAACCAGAGTTCCTTTGAGCATTTTCTCATGTTGGGTCTCTCCATTTCTTCATGATTATTAGCTATGCAGCACATTGTTTTCTTTGACCAGTGAAGCCTCATTGTTGGAACTTGGAAGAGAGTCTGGCTGTTTGTCAGGCAAGAAAAAAGATGGGAAAACTTTGTTTTTTTGTTTTCTCCTTGTGGAAAATATAAATGATATGTAGGGTGTGTGATTTTTTGATTGGCCAAAAGAAAACGTGTAAAAGAAAGTACAAAATTAACTTTAGAGAAATGATTCAAAGAGCTCTGGAGAGAAAATATGTATGTGAACGTACTATTTGAAACATTAAAGAACAGTCTTAAAGTTGGTGGGACAAAGTTCCCCCAATTCATGCAAAGGGAAAAAAAGAAGGGCTTTTTGAGAATTTTTTTATTTTCCTTGAATTAAGGCTTTCAATTTGGAAATAATTTTAACAAGTTTAAGAGTTTATGAATAGGTCAAGCAATTAAGGGTATTATGTTGGAATAAATTGTGGGATTGATGCCCTTTTTATTCATTAACAAGGCAAAAATAAATACAATTTACCAAAAAAAAAAAACCAAAAATAAATACACCAAAACCAAGGTCTTAAAGTCTCCTTCACTGTCAACTGGCCAAAAATGTGAAGATTGAGAAAGCTCCGTACTCTTATTCTGTCGGTGGCAAAAAATTACCACGACCATCAAATTGCTAGTGACTTTGTAACAGTAGAGACCCAAAAAGGCCAAAACTTGATAAAGACTTGGTTGTTGAAAATTGAAGGCAATTACAACAATGTCTGGTGACCCTTTGATAAGGATCACTTAGTTAATTCCAATGAAGGTAAATAGAAATAAATGGTCTCTAATGTGGTACTTGTGGATACTCATGGGTTGGTATTTGTGGCATTGCCCATGAAATTTGAGACCTTCAATAGGCAAATCCTCCTCTCCTTTATTTTCTTTATTTTATTTTTTGTTCTTTTAGTTTTTTTTAAGCAAATAGAACCTTTATTCTTGATAAGGAATTAAGGAGTAGCACCATTCTTTGAAAATAATGATTGTTGTTGCTGGATCTTTGCTATCACCAGATTGGCTTGGGCTGATGAGCTGAGAGAGTTTCTGGGCCGGTCCTAAGAGAAAATGGAGGTTTACGTCCCCAGGAAAGCTAAAGGTTGCGGGTTGGTTGCTAAACACCGATTGATAGTCGGTTGGTTAGGACGTACGAACAAAGACAAAGACCACCAGCGCACCGTTCCACGCCCAAGTCAGTGAAGTATCAATAATCAATAGCCAAAGCATGGGCTAGTGGTAGAGAGAATGAGAATTTAGAGAGAGAGAGAGGAAGCGAGAACAAGGGCATGTGTGTTTTTTTATCACTCCGGCCAACCAACCAACCCCCTCTCCAATCTCATAGTTTACCTTTCATACTAGAAGGGGCAGAGACGGATGCGCGACACAATGTGGCAGGACACAGCCGCAGGGACAGGCTGACAGCTTCCCATCTTAGTGTAAGCCGATCCCTTTCACTTTTGGTTAGCAGGTTCAGACTTCCCATTAGGGAAAAGATTATTTTGTCCCAAGGAGTTGATTTGGCATGGCACTGAATGCAATTGGGTTTTTGAGCTTGATGGTCTCAATTGACCAACTTCTTCCGCTTCGTAGTTGGGCTTAACCTGAATTCTATTTAATTGGGCTTGAAGAATTTTACCCACAACAATGATTATGTGTTTTCAGCGTTGTTATCTATTTATTAATTTCTCGTTTTGGGTAAGATGTTTTGGGTACCACTTAAATTGCTCTTTTAAAAGGACTAATATATTTAATTAATTTAATTAATTGTGGTAAGACCTATGCATTAATGGCTAATACTCATCGATGGGAAAAATGTGGATGCTTCTTTCATATTGACATTAGAATTTATGAGACACACGTGCACAGTATGTAGACGAGCATTAAATTTGCAAATGTTATGATTACTATTATTATTTGCTTTCAATTATTAGGTAGTTGTGAGTGTGTTAACTACCAAGGCGTCTTCAGTAGTGGTGAGTACGGATTGATATCCATTATAAAATCATGAGGGTATAAGTATTTGTCTAAATTACACTTGGGTGTAAGCATTTTTCAAAATTACCCTAATTTTTTTTAATTCTGAATATAAGACACTTACAAAAATAAATTTAGTTTATTGCATCTAATATAAAAATATGAATATATATATATATATATATATATAAATTCAATTCTGAAACTCATAATTAACTTAATAATTTAGGATAATAAATATCTAGGACTAAATTGGATCCTTTGAAATTTTTAATCTTCTTTGTTTTTTTTTTTTAATGTGAAGCATTTTATATTTAAAAATAAATAAATAAATAGTAAATAATACAAATCTACCAAAACCGTGTAGAAAAGTCAACGGTGGCTAACGAGAACTTTCCTTATACGACCAGCTTACTCGTTTTAGACTTTCTTCGTCAATTCTCCTCCTTCAATCACTCTCTCTCTGTCTGTCTGTGCATTTGGTTCCCAATTCCGATACAATTGGACCCTAAAATCCATACCCGAACCCGAGGAATTCCTGCCATGGACGGGGCTCAGGCTACCTCGGCCGGCTCCGGCTCCGGCTCCGGAAGCGGCGGTGGTCCGGCACCGTTCCTGCTCAAGACGTATGACATGGTCGACGACTCGACGACCGACGAGATCGTCTCTTGGAGCTCCAACAAGAACAGCTTCGTGGTTTGGAACCCGCCCGAGTTCGCTCGCCTTCTCCTTCCCACCTATTTCAAGCACAACAACTTCTCTAGCTTCATCCGCCAGCTTAATACCTACGTGAGTTTTGTTCTCTCTCTTTCGCTTGAGTTTTGAACTTTGATTGATGACGATTAGCTTTGATGGGTTTCATTCTTGTTGATGGTTGAATGAAGCTGAATATGTTCATTTGGATGTCCAATTTTTAGCTTTGTAGATTCGAACTGATGATGATTGTCACAATTCCTTTTAAGGATCGCTTTTGGTAAAGATATTTTAGATTGAGTTTCTTGAAAATGTTCGAATTAGGGAAATGAAATGGTTAAAGAATATTGATCATAATTGAGCTGCTTTGGGAAATATGGATCCTCCTTTCATTGGATTACCTTAGAAGAAGAAACCTTGAGCTGAAAAAAGGAGGGCAAGGAAGAAAAGAGGTGAGAGAAAGGAAAGAAAGTATTGAGGCTAAAGTATAGTTTTTTTTAAATCTTTTGTTTGAGTTTGAGCATATTAGTATAATTGATGGAGGGGTGGTTGAATCTTGCTAACAGGTGAGAAAAGCCTTTTCTTGATAATTATAGAGAAAGATTCTTATGTCTCTGGTGTATATAACTCTCTAGCTGATCAAAAGAGAGAGTGCAGCACTTAGTTGTTTTGTGGGTTTTACTTTTAAGTTTCTAGTGACTATCATGCTTAAGCAATATCTGTATTGATGTTACCTTAAAGTCTGCTTAGGTTGAGGTGTGCACTAATTTTGAACATTGTACGTGTGAATCTGATTAATATTAAAAAATAGAATTCCTACACACATGGGTGAAGATAGTGTATAACTTTTTTTAATACAGAAAGATAATGATGATAAAATAATAATAATAATAATAATAATAATAATAAATAAATAAATCTTTCAGATAAAGCAAAGTTATAAGAACTGAAGAACCCACAGAGGCACATACACATGGATGCATGGCAGAATTCATTTCATCATTTTTGTTATAGAAAGATGAATGAATGGTTGGCATTGACTCTGTTATTTCCAGCTGACATGTGCTAGTTGATGAGATAGGATCAAGGCATCAATTATCACTGGAGATATGGAGAGATGCTTCAGAATTTATGGTTATAGGTGAGGTAGAATCTGGACTGAAAATAAGGAATGGAGGTATATTAAACTGAAAACTAAACCTGGAGGTTGTAAAATCATTGCTTAAGAAATACTTGGAGTGATCATTGCTGGTATGGTTATTATAAGAATGAAGATTAGGATGTTAGTTAAAGATTTGTAAGAGACGAATGAAGTTTCTAGAGTGTTATGCGGCTGTAGTTTACCTAATAGTGGGGATATTTGATAAGATTGCTCTAAGGTCATCTGTGTATTATGGCACCAACTGCTTTGGAACTAAAAAGACAATGCATTCATAAAATTTTGTAGATAAGATGAGGATGTTGAGATAGATGACTAAAGAAACAAAGAAAGTTAAGCACATTGAAGAATAATGTGTGGAAAAGTTGCTTGAGATTGTTACATCAGGTACAATGGAAACCTATAAAGTGACTAGTTAGTGGAGTACATTAATTGAAGTCACAAAGCAAAGGAAATAACTGTGGAAACAGTTGACGTTGATGCTATTTTTTGACCGACAATATGTACATTAAGGTCCTAGTGTAGAAACAAAATGTTTTTTTGTTGTTGATATCCCATATGAGACTTGTAATTAAGGTGTTCTTCAGTTGCATTAGAATTAGACCTTAATCTGTCATCGTTCTGTTGTATCTTGATCCATGATTGTTTTTTATTTTTTATTTTATTGATTTTTCTTCATTTGTTTCCATATAGATTAGTCTAAGTTTCTTTTGTAATATTCTGTATATATGTGTTAGGTTTCACTTATTTCTCCCTTGCAGCTCCTAAATATCTTTCACGCTTTCACAAACACATAAAGTGCCTTCCTAAAGGGTTACAGTTTGTAGCTTCTAAAATTTGAAATTAAGTGGATCCAAAAATCATTTGACCAAGTATATTGGGCTCTAATTTGGTGACAGGGATTTCGAAAGATTGATCCTGAGAGATGGGAATTTGCTAATGAAGAATTTATAAAAGATCAAAAGCATCTCCTTAAGAATATCCATCGCCGAAAACCTATTCATAGCCACAGTAACCCACAAGGTTCTCCGGTTGATCCAGAAAGAGCAGCTCTTGATGATGAAATAGAGAGGCTTTCACGTGAAAAAGCTGCTCTTGATGCTAATGTTTCAAGTTTTCAACAGAGGCAGTCTGCTGCAAAACTTCATCTGGAAGACCTACTACAGCGGGCGACTGGTATGGAGAAAAGGCAGGAGAGTTTGGTACTTTTCTTAGAAAAGGCAGTTCAAAACCCGGCATTTGTTGAGCAGCTTGCTCGAAAAATTGAATCCATGGATTTCACAGCATATAATAAGAAAAGGCGATTGCCTGAAGTTGATCATTCACATCCAGTTTTAGAGAATGGCTTTGTGGAGAACCATAGTAGTTCCAGACCTGAGTTTGGGAATATTTTCCACCAAGACTTTTCTAATAAGCTGAGATTAGAATTGTCACCAGCTGTTTCTGATATTAACTTGGTTTCACATAGCACTCAAAGTTCCAATGAAGATGGGGAAAGTCCACATAGGAAAATATCTGAAGGAGAAGTTAGAGGTGCACAAATGAGAACAGAGGGCCTGTTTTTTCCACCTGAAGCCTTAGAGCTTTCAGACACGGGAACATCTTTTGCACTTAAAATGGATTCATCTTTGATACGAAAACCGCCAACTAGTGGAAGCCCTGGATTGCAGTTGTTGCAGCCAGATTTACCTTCTAATGAAGAAGGAGATGGTCGTATTTCCTGCCATTTAAATCTTACTCTGGCTTCTTGTCCATTGCAATTCAACAACAATCCTTATTCGGCTAGGGTGCCCCAACCAGATCAGGAAATCAGTGAACCCCGAGAATCAAGGTTTAATGCAAATGCAAAAGAATCTGATTTCAGAGTCTCTCCAAAGAACAAAAACATGCGTGAAGAAGGAAAAACGTTTCCTTCCTCCCAAGAGGCTGCAAATACTAATCAAGAGCCTGTAGCTGCTCCAGTTAAAGTAAATGATGTCTTCTGGGAACAGTTTCTAACTGAAAGACCGGGTTGTTCGGAGAATGAAGAGGCAAGTTCAAATTTTAGGGCAAACACTTATGACAAGCAAGATGACCAAAGATTAGGCCATGGAATTTCCAGGAATGCTAAGTGTGTGGAGAAGCTTTCACTTTAAGTGACACAATGAAGAGAGGGGCTGATGGAAGGTTCTCCCTGTTTCTCTTCTTACATAAGATTACAGCTTTGTCATGGCAACCTGTAAATGGTTTGAATAATGTATAGATGCTATCAGTTGCTGCTCCTTGCTGGTTCTAGTTCATTTATATTGAGGGCATATGTTTTGAGAAGTGTTATTTACCAGTGTGGGATTAACACATTGACTGTCCTAACAGAAATATTTGTATTATATATAGATTTTCAGCTTTTGAAAAAGCTATGATCAATTTGTCTTCAACAATTTTGTATTTCCTGCTACTTGTCTTGTAGAAGTATATATGGGAATGAGAAGTTGTTACTTTACCTTGTTTGATTACTTAGATTTTATGTCAAAAAAATGTTATGTCCAATCTGATAGTTTCTCTTATCTTGTGTTGCTCTATCTGGTTGTTATATTTATAATCATGATCAACTTTTTTTCTTAGCAAATTATCATGAAAACAAAGTATCAGCACTAATTGTGAGCATTCATTGATTTTTGCTGATTCATTCTGTGCAAGTTTGTATTGTATTACTTTGAGGATACACGAATGCTAATTTTATATTTCAGTGGCTCTGCTTGTATATTATTTTTTCCTTTCTAGAAAAATGCAGATATTGTATACAGTCCTGTTGATGCTTGATTAGTCATCATCTTTGTGTAATTGTTTATGTAATATCGCTAGCTTCATGGTAAATAGCAAAGACATGCTATCATGATGAAAATGATTTTCTCAAAACCTATATTATAGGTGTTAAAAGTAATAACCAATCCCAAAACTTAAATTGTTAAGATCAACACCATCAGCTGGATAACTAGTCTTCAGTAACAGTACTATTCAAGTAGAATGAAGAGGAAATGAGGTAGATCTTACTGCTTTGTGAACTTTACGTAATGGTGACAGATTGATTCATAATCCATTCCTGATTGATTCTGTGTTTCCTTTTATCTGTCCTCATGCTGATATTTTCTTCTCCTCCATATGGAAAAGACCACAAATTTTACTGATAAGAATGTTGTTTTTAGTAAGATCAAACACATTCATAGGCTCCATGGTTACTGAAATCTCACAAGATCCAATTAATTTGGAGCCCATTAGCCTAATTTTGCTCCTGGGTAACTTAAATAGGCGTGCGACACCCTGTTTTTTTCTTGCATTATGAATAATTTTGTATTCCCATTATGAATAACCACACTACTCTAGTCCCCAACTCATGGACTCATGGAGGGTTTTTTTTTTTTTTCCTTTATAATATAATTCAATATCTATACAATTTGGGGGTGGGGGAAAAAGAAAAAGGAAGAAGAAGAAGACATGCATAGTAATTGTGTAAATGACACTGTCAGTAAAATGTACCACCAGCTTCAAGTGAGGGCAAATGTGAAAGCCAAGAGGATGATGGCAGAGACAATCCTACTTTCTTTTGGATTTTTTTGGAGACTTGCTAGGCTGGAACACATTTTGGCTCCTTGAATGATTACCAATTTAGCAAGAAGATATAATAGTTGAACATTGGCTGTAATCAAATACAATTCTATGTATATTTCAACTGGTCCGCTATAAATCAATTCCAAGTTTGCAACACAATTAAGTGCTTTTCTTTAGATTGGCTATTTTTTATAATAGGAGTGAACATGGTCTCGGACTTGAGCTTTGAAATGATTGAAAAATAGACAGAAGCAAGGAAACAATCAAACCAGTTGGTTATATGGTCAAGACTCAAAGTGAATATATCCCCATTTTAAGAAAGTGATTCAATTGGGGAAATGTTTGCTGTGCGTTTGGCTCTCAAGAAAATTTCCATTGATGATGATGGGCCCCTCTAATTAGTGCAGAAATACCCACTGACCAACCAAGCATATAGTAGGTGAGAAATTCACCAAAAAATATATGTACACAATATACATTATAGGTGAGAAAGAGACCCTTCTCCTTTATTTGAGCACAGCCGGCTGTAATCCAATTTTCGTCATTCTACAGTCTATTTTTTATTTATCATTTTATAACTAGATTTTCCATTTTAGAAAGTTCATTTTAGAATTAATTATGTTTCACAAAAAGAAAAGAAAATGTGAGTGTTAGTGAAAATTGATTTCGTCAATAGTGTTTCTTCTAGAATAGTTGTTTTTATTACTATTAGTTTTTAAGAAAAAAAAATAAACACTTTGCATTGAAGAAACTATTTTAAACAATAATAACAACATCCAAAATGTATGTCAAAATTTCTTGTGCATTCAAGGAATAGAAAATTATATATATATATATATATATATATATATATATATATATTTTCTTTTTGTGGGTGATTCTTTGGGGAAGTGTAATAGTGAAAATTACAGCCAAACGAGTTATATTTCTTGCAAGCCTAGCTTCAAAACAAATTTAAATATTCTTCTTGTATATAAATAGCTGCTTCTTCTTTTTGGTCTGTAAACAGCTTGTTTGGAAGGAGAAAATGTCCAAAATGAAATTGTCTAGTACTATTTATAATAATTTAAGAATAATGAATCACAATTAAGAAATAGTACAATTTGAAAAATTGAAACAAAACACACAACCACTTCTGATAATACTTTATGGACAAATTTTTCTTCCAAATTCGTTTTTAACGGAAATTCTTATCTGTCTATAGAACAAAAAAAAAGGAATTCAAAGCCTAAAACTTTATTGGATCAAGTTTTTTCCATCACTAAACTGACAAAGATTCATGGGATGTTTGGATTCTGTCATAGTTTTCTCGAACCCACATGACATCTTCCAAAGGACCCTTAGCCACTTGTAAACATTTTGTGCAACTGTTTCGCAATAACCATATTTGTAAATATAAATACATATAAATACAGACATACATATATATATGTGTGTGTGTGTGTGTGTGCGCGTGCGTGCGTGTGTATACGTTCTTTTTGGCCCATTTATGAGCCTCCCAACAACCAAGAATCTCACTTTGACAGTCCAAAGAACAGCACCACCACCAGAAAAAAGGAAAAAGACCAGAAAGCAAGAAAACACCAAAGAACATAATGTGCAAAACCAGAGCCCATCCCATGACCATCCTCTGCTTAGCACTCATTTTCAGTCTTACCCATTTCTCAATCTGCAGTGGGGTCTCAGTTATGGACCTGAATTCACTGAAAAACAGTGAAGTTGATGCCATGGTGAGAGCAACAGGAGGTGGAGGAGTCTGCAACAAGAAGATAGAAAAATGCTTGACGGATGTTGAAGAAATGATGGATTCAGAGACAAATAGAAGAATTCTAGCAATGCAGAAGAGATATATAAGCTATGAGACGCTGAGGAGGGACATGATTCCATGTGCAAAAGCTGGTGCTCCATACTACAATTGTCAAGCTGGAGCCCCAAATCCTTATAACAGGGGCTGTGAAGTCATTACTCGTTGTGCAAGAGGTATCAGCAAAAGAAATTAACAACTGATGATGAGATTTAGGGTATGTATGCCACTATTACTACATATATATTATTATATAAAATATTTCTAGTATCAAAATCCTGCTTTTTATTTTTTTGTTTGTTTTGATTTGTTGTTCTTTTGTTGCTGGGAGTCCTTGTCTGTAATTGTATACTAAAACCCATGTCCTCAAATGCCTTATTAATGTATGATTAGCTTGATTTTTGGAAAGATCTGAAGGATTTCTTTAGAGAAGCATGTTTTTTCCTGGGAAAATTAATTGTGATGTGCATTTCACTTTTTGGCTTTCTTTAAGAGGACAACTAGGGCTTTCCCTTTTTTTTCTTTTTTTTTTTCTTTTTTCATTTTTTAATTGAACCTTTTTCCTACTTTTGATATCGTTTACTTCCTCAAGCGTACATTTTTAATGTCCATTTGGAGAGAAAATTCTGCATAATGAAATGAATAATCATTGGGAAGTGGAACTGCTTATTAATTTGAACTAAAATCAATTTTTAAATAGATTCCTCCTTTCTATAGATTGATTATAAGACCTTGAGAAATGGGAACTGCAAGATTGAGTTTTGACCTCAAATTGGATTTGTGATTGCATAGTGATGAACCTCTCTTGTAAAGGAATATAATCTGAGTGGAAGATAGAAGCATTACATCAGAGCACCAGTGAGCAAATTCCTTTATAATTAGTGGGTTTTTCCTAATTTTCAACCTTCTCAATCTGACTTAAAATAGCTCTTTCACTGTTATAATCATGTCTCCCACAATCCCCACCACCTCTTCCTTGTTTCCTTTTCCTACTTTCCCACTATATCAGAACCCATCAGCTAAGAAATAGGTGAAAGTTCATTTATAGAATAGCATTGCTAAAAATGTAAGGGATGTGATGAATCATTTACCTAGTTAATATATAGCATTTCTTACTGCAAGTTACAAGATCTTACTTTCCCAGTAATGCAAATCTGGTTGGAATACTATTTCTCCACAGACTCCATATTTAAACTTAGGCATGTGCTTCACTCTGCTCTGCAGTCTCCATGCTGCTTAATGGGTGAACATTCATATTTTTAGTAATGGGGTCAAGTGACTCCATCTAACTTTAGGGAAAAAAAATTATATATAAATATTTGTGGAAAATAATAAAATTCATAACATTGACTAAAATACAATTATACATAAGGAATTCCTAAACACCTTCAACCTAACCAATTTTTTTACAAATAAAACCTGATTTTGTCGCTTCCAATACAAAGTTGTGAACTTTGATTTATCTATTTGAAAGAAGCAGACACTTTTATGATGTTATATTATCTTGAGGAATTATCAAACAAAGTTGTGTTTATACGGGTTTAATGAAACAAAGCTATATTGTCATTTAGTAACACCTACTGAACAAAATTAATTGCTTCACTCCCCACTTGTGCCATGAAGAAACTTGGACCACTATCGCAAGCTTCAATTTTTATTTCTAGGCACTGATACTTGAAGTTTTGAAGTAGGCATAATATGGTCTGTACAGCTCATCAGCAGTTTTTGTACTCTGTATTAATTGTTATTTTCAACTTTAATTTTTCTCTTGCTATTTTTTAGATTGAATCACAAATGATAACTTCACTGTGGTAATGCTGAATTCATGTGAGCATGATCTTTTAAGATGAGGTTTCTCTAGCTTCAAATATTTCTTTTGCACGCACATCATATTCAGTAATTTTTCATGGGTATGCAATGGCCCTTCAAATAAATGCTCCAAGTGATGATTTGGACTTCATGGTAAGTACAGTATATAAGCAAGATTATGATAGTCCAATTATCTTATTGGAAAGAAAAATAAATAAAAAAAATAACTTCAATTATAATGCTAATTTGGATGCTACTTCGGGGTGCTTGAACTATGATTTTAACTTACAACTTAGATTGGGAGGGCAATTGAATCTTAGAAATAGCCATGACTTGGTGGAGAATCCTTATGTTTCTTGGATGGTCATTCATTAATCCACTTTGGTTTCTCTGGAAATGGAGAAATGTGGAAAGTTTTTATCAAACTTTTGTCTTGCCTAGCAAACCTGAGCTTGGTATGAGAAGATTTGCTGCCAGAAATAGTGACTGATCTGACTGTTATAGCGGCTATGTTAGATCTAAACAGTAAGTGTTAATTAACTGGAAATGCGCTGCTCAGTCCTGGTTTAAAACCCAACGCTGAATAGTTACTGTAAAGGGTATTCCTTGAAGGCTAGGGCTGAGGATGTTATTAGGGTTTTCTTGGGCAATGAGATATCTTCTTTCTTTCCTTTTTTCCTTTTTTCTTTTTTTTATTATCAATTTTGGGAAGACTTGTTACAATGGTTGTGAACTTTGGGGATTGATGCATGACTTTTCATGATTGGCTTGGGACTGGGGTTGAGGAAGATGATTGTGGTAATGGTCTCATGTATCGCTATCAAGTAACCGGATTATGGTTAACCAGTTTCGTCCTATGTTTTGTTTAGTGAAGAGATGCAAAGATTTCATATTTATTGGAGCTTGGAGATTTCACTTTACCATGTTTTAAGAAAATGCAACAAGTTTGCAGATGGGTTGGCTTTAGTTTTTTAAGCCTGAATAGTGACTTGGGAGAGCTTTTATAATATAAGGAGTCTGAAGTTTGAGGACTGAGTTAGGGTTTTCTTCTTCCCCAAAGGTGGTGCTTGTGTAGCTGATCTGGGGCTCAACCACCTCTTGCCCTAAATGGGAAAACCATAACTTTCCACTTTAGTTTCTGCTATAGTGCTCTTCAATTTAGAGAGCATATTCTTAAAATAAAGAATTGCTCTTTCGTAGACAACTTCAATAGTACCCTTTATTTTAGACTTTGGGATATTTCATTATTATTAGAAGTTTGTGATTGCCATGTGAGATGGAATGTACACGACTAGTAATATCAATGATTGTAAACTATTTTGAGCATTGCTATATTAGTTTATTAACAACTTTTTGTTTGCTTTTATCAATTGGATATAAAATTATAATCCTTTTCGTACCAACTAGTACCAACCACATATCTCCTCCTTGGTTATTGAGCTTTTTCTTATATTTAGTATTTTGCAATGCTATTTGTCACTTGTGGTATACAAAAACACACGTGTTCCATGTAGTGTGGTAGGTCTTACAACATTAGTCACGATGTGTTGCATCTTAGTGGGAAGCATGAGATTAGCAGTGCTTAATCTTGATTAAAACCCACAAACTAATTCACAAAACAAATGCAAAAGGATGTAACGCTATGTGTTAGATAAAGTGACATCAATGTTGTTTGTCTTCCATTTCTTTTAAAGTGTCTAATCCTTGTATATATTGAGTGCCCCAACTGGTTCTTCTCTGCCTTGAGACTCTGAGCTTCATTTTAATTTCTTAAATGGTGCACAAAAGATGAATGTCTCTTACATGTTAGCTAGCAAAGGGTCAAAATGAAGCAACAAAATTCCTAACTTTTTAAACGAAATTAACCATGCTTTGATTATAGTATTTTTTGCACCAATGCCCCTGAACTATGTATATTATTGCAAATAGCCCCCTAAATTATAAAATTGATATCAATAATTTCTAGACTTTAAAAAAAAAAGTTACAAATTACCCTCTAAATAATGGAATTAGTACCAATACTCATAAATTTTAAAAATAATTGTAAATTACATGGACTCATAAACACTGTATTTTTTTACCCTAAGCATAATATTTTTTTAATTGTTAATTTTTTTTTTTTATGAATGAGACAAATTAATTTATTTTTTTCACCTAATACTACATACCTTAGCATTTATATAAATATAAACAGTTAAAAGTGTAATGCGATTTGAGTTTGCAGACAATATTTTAAAATTTAGAGATATTGATGACAATTTTATAATTTATGATCAATTTGTAACTATTTTTAATATTCAAAAATACTGATGTGGTATTAGTTTTATAATTTAAAAAATAATTTGCAACTCATTCTATAGGAGTATTTGTGCTAATTGTATAATTTAATGGGGTCATTTATAATTTAAGAGGTATTAATAAAAATAAAATAAAATAAACCTCTGTTATATGCAGCACAAATGTAAGTCCCAAATTTTGAAGTGGAATTCAGAAATCACTCTTCTGCTTAGATGGGCAGTCAATGTTTTCCTGGAAAATTCTTTGCTTTTCAGTCCTTGGAAATTGGACACTTTGTCTGTACTACCCACAAAAACCTTATGGCTCCTACTTTTAATGGGTTTGTCCTTTTTAGACAGTTGTTTGGGCCAGGTTGTGTACTTGAAATGTTTACGAACACTCTAGTTTCCTTTGTATTTTTTTATTTTATTTTTATCAATTATATTAATTTTGGAAACACTCTGGGTTTCACTGTCTGATCATTGCAAATATATAGAAAAATGTGCATGACTTTAAAATAAGGAAAATATATTTACAAAAAAAAATGTGTATGACTGTATAATAATATATGTAAAAAAAAATAGGAATTTATTTATTTCTTTTTATCAGGTCCAGACTATCCCTTGATTTAAAGGGAGAGATTATTCAAATCCGGACTATCTTTTTTCTAATTCACACAATGTAACAAGTAAACATTTTTAGGGTCAAATATCATCAACTCCTTGGTTAATGTTAAACCCTGTGTTTGATTGTCATCGGAAAAAAAAATTAATAAATACATAAAAATGGAAATATTAGGTTTATAGCTTGGAAACTTTTTCAAAAGATTTGACTGGCTGTCAAATTCAAGAAAGACAAATGTATTAATACTAAGATGCATACCATGGCTTAAGGGATCATCATCAAAGATATGTGTTTGCATGTTTGTTTGGTAGAAAGGAAAACCAAAAGTCAAGTTTTTTTTTTTTTTTTGTGTGTAAATGAATGGGTCTTTTTTTTAAGTACATAAAGTGAAATGGACAAAAAATATTATGCAAGTGAAAATATATAAATATATAATAATGCTTTCACAAATTGGTAATCAAAATTAGCTTGGCATAGTATTATTGTTGATTAGAGATGTCTGTTCTGTGTATGCTTTATTAGGCCCACCATACCTTTTTTTGTTATTAATTTGTAATATTCTATTTTTAAAAAATTAATGGATAAAGCAAATTTGGCAGTGCACACTTTTGGTGACTATCAAGTTTTTTCATAGGCTAAAGTGGTGAATTATCATGCGAATAATCCAAATATATCAAGATTTTTTGTACTAATGGGGCCCTAAAATATAATTAAACAAAGATTAAATTCATATTCATACAAGACCAAAATCATGCTGACTATACTACAACCCACCACCAATACCATTTTTTTTTTGTTTAAGATAAGTCCAAATGAGTCAATTTTTTCACCAAACAGAAACAAGGAAAGTTATTGTGTTTAAAAAACAATTAAAAAGAAAAAAATCAACAAGCTCCAAAACAAAAATGACATTATTGAAACTTTTGACAAACCATGCGTTTGATGTTAAAAACCATGATGCCGAAGTGATCAATAAACAAATTTAAAGTCAAGCTGAAATTGTACATGTATAGGTAAAAGATAAGATTTCAATGAGAGCAACTCCACTTAATATTATAAAAGAAAGTTTTATCAACAGGTCAAGTTGGAATTGTACATGCATAAATAGCAACTCCAGGTAATATTGTAAAATATAAAAGAAAACTTTTACATCAATGCCATTTTTTATTTTAGCCTAGTAGAAAAATTACCCATGTACATTTTCTTATATGTATATTGTATAAAAAAAAATTCAGAATTTTCACAATTAACTGAAATTTAATTGAATCACATACTCAGCAAACTGAATCATCAAAATCCAAAGGTAGACAGCTAAATAGTTCAATTTTTTTTCCCCCTTTTTAACATTAAAATGATAAGCAGATTGCAGCACAAAACTCAGCCCTGCATCTTCAGTTACAGATATATAATTTCCCACACAACCCCACATCCAATCCCTTATTAAAACCCAAATTCATGGTCTTCTTCATCGCAGTAAAGACCCTTCAATCCCCTTTCCTTCGCAAAACTTTCCAACCACCATCACAAAAACCCTAAAAAAAAATCATGTTCCTAACCCTCTACCACAGCTCATCAAAATGTAAAAATCCAATAAGAAGAAATAAACAACCAAGCCGTTCAAATACATTCTTCTTTCATTTTCTCACTGTTTCTCAGTACCTGTAGTGAGCAGGCTTGTAAGGACCTTCAACAGGCACACTAATGTAGTCAGCCTGGTCCTTCGAGAGAATAGTGAGCTTCGCTCCAAGCTTTCCAAGGTGAAGAGCAGCGACCTTCTCATCAAGGTGCTTGGGCAAAACATAAACCTTCTTCTCATACTTTCCAGTTGACTTCTCCTTCCAGAGCTCGAGCTGTGCAATCACCTGGTTCGTAAACGAGCAGGACATCACGAAACTTGGGTGTCCAGTGGCACAACCCAAGTTCATGAGACGGCCTTCAGCCAAGACGATGATGCCTGAGTTGGTGTCCGGGAAGACCCACCTGTCTGTTTGGGGCTTGATGTTGATGCGCTTTACACCAGGGTAGGTCTCTAGACCGAGCATGTCAATCTCATTGTCAAAGTGACCAATGTTGCAGACAATGGCGTTGTTCTTCATCTTCTTCATGTGGTCGACCATGATGATGTCCTTGTTACCAGTGGTGGTGACGAAGATGTCAACATCAGAGACGACATCTTCCAGCCTTAGAACCTGAAGGCCTTCCATGAGAGCTTGGAGGGCACAGATTGGGTCAATCTCAGTCACAATCACTCGAGCTCCAGCTTGTTTAAGGGCAGCAGCGCAGCCCTTGCCCACATCTCCATATCCTGCGACGAGAGCGACCTTTCCGGCAATCATCACATCAGTGGCTCTCATCAGACCATCTGGGAGTGAGTGGCGGCATCCGTACAAGTTGTCGAACTGTTATTCAAAATATAAAAACAGTTCAGAACAAAAAAATAGATCAACTTGGAAAGGCAAAAATAAGTTTTATAATTGTTTTCTACAACACAGGGGGCAGATATATCTACGTTATCAATTTGTTTCTCAAACAAGTTATCAAACTATTTTTCAAAAACTAAAGAAAAGGTATGAATACAAGGATCTTTAAAGGTCTCAGATTTCTACTCCAAATATCATAGCAAAGCAGCAAACAGAGACAAGAATATAAGTCTCCGAATAATCAGAACAAAACTAGATCTACTACAGAAAAGTACAAATCTTTTGATCTTCAAAGTTATTAGATTTCTAATCCAAATATGAAAAGTACCAAAAAATAAGTTGTGAGAATCGTTTATCATTTAGTACAACACATATAGACAAATCTACTAAATCAACCTAAACAAGTTGTCATAACTGTTGAAAAGCAAAAAATTAATCTGAGCAAACTATATCAACTACATAATAGTGAGAATGAGTTCTTTGAATCTTCAAAAGCTCTTAGATTTCCACTCTAAACATCATAGTGAAGCATAAAAATAGTACCAAAAACTCATGCTTGACAGAAAACCAGTGGGATCTAGTAGATCTATGACTAAAAACAGTAAACTAAATCCAAATATTTAGATCTAAATCAAAACAAAACAAACCCAGATCCACAAAAACAAACAAACAAAAACATACCTTGCTCTTTGTAACAGAGTCATTAACGTTAATGGCAGGGAACAACAAAGTTCCATTAGCCTGCATCTGGTAAAGCCTCTTGACTCCGGTGGTTGTCTCCTCTGAGACACCGACCAATCTCTCATTCATCCTGTGGTACTTCTTGGGATCGGTCTTCAACCCGTCTCTGATAATCGTTAGCACGATCTGGAACTCAGCATTATCAGTAGAAGCCGGGTCCGGCAACTGACCGGTCTTCTCGTAGGCCTCCTCAGCCTTATAACCTTCATGGATCAACAAAGTGACATCGCCACCGTCGTCGACGATCAGATCTGGACCACCGCCGGGACCCCAATCGAGAGAACGCTCAGTGCACCACCAGTACTCCTGAAGGGTCTCACCCTTCCATGCGAAAACAGAGGCACTGTCACGAGCTATGACGGCAGCGGCGTGGTCCTGGGTGGAGAAGATGTTGCAGGAACACCAACGGACCTCGGCGCCGAGAGCCGTCAAGGTCTCGATCAAAACGGCGGTCTGGATGGTCATGTGGAGAGAGCCGGTGATCCTCGCACCCTTGAATGGCTGAGAGGGTCCGAACTCGGTCCGGCAAGCCATGAGACCAGGCATTTCGACCTCGGCGAGCTCGATTTCGAGACGGCCGAAATCAGCCTGGGACATATCCTTGACCTTGTATTCACGGCCACTAGTGGTCTTCTCGACGAGCAAAGCCATTTTAGCAGACTGGGTATGTTAGAAAACTTTCCCTAAATTTATATTTCAGAGAAAGTTGGGGGGGGGTACAGAGAGTGAAGGGCTATGAACGACGAAGAGAGACGCAGCGGGGGGTGTATATATAGGATGGAGTGGTGATGATGGACGGTGGAGATTGAGTTTTGAAGGTTGGTGGATCTGGTAAAACTTAGAGTGAATATCGTCTGCGTAAGCTTAGGATGATGAAGCGGGACCCACGTGAGATGGACGACTGTGATCTGGAGAAAAGGGTTTGATCTTGTTTCTTTGAGTTTTTGGGGTTGGATTAATGTGAAAGTTTATTGAATTTTCTTTCCCTTTTTTAGATGGAAATTTTTTTGAGGTTGATTAAACTGGAAATGAGAAGATTATCTATTTGTGCATGAAAGTCCCTTTTTTCTTTTTTTTAAGTCCTTGACCACCAATGACTTGGGAAGTTAGAATATAAATTTGAAGTGCTGTATTAATCATAATTATTGAAATTAAAATTAATTGCTTGTTTGTGAAATTTATATTAATTTGTGTATTTGTTTGTTCTAAGTAGCAGTTTAGATCCAACTCAAAAAAAAAAAAATGGTACAAAAATGAAAAGGTAGTTTATAAGGTCACTTTCATCATTCATGACCAGTCTTACATACACATTATTCCAAAATTTAGCTCAATTGGGCGGCCTTACATGCATGGCAAGAAGTGAGGACCTAGATCTTGTCACATGTGATGTTGTACAGTAAATTGACATTCAAATTAATAAGCTTGAGTTTTCATAATGTTTAGTTTAATCTCTGCTTGTTTTTGTCACTGTGAAATCACATTGATGTTAACAAATTTAGCTGAGATGTAAGTCTATCCTTCTATATACATATTAATTAGACAAAAGTGACGCTAGTCACCAAAAGGGGGGGGCTTCAAAATTTAAATGTGTGTTTCTCAATTTATGCATGTAATTGATTAAAAAAATAAAAATTAACACAAATATATGAATCCACATTGTTGCTAATGTGTTGATATGAAAGTATAGTAATGATTACATTGCTTATCAATAATCATCAATTATCTTTCGGCTGAATTTGATTGGTCCTTATCTCATCATTTTTTGTCTCTCCGCCCTCTATTAATTTCTCAAATGACAAACGTAATATAAATTAATGAATTTTTTTTTTAATTATTTTTGAGATTTTATATATGCCAATATTATGATTTATTGCTCTGTAGAAATATATAGAATTGAGGTACAAATCAATGATTGATTATACATATATATATATATATATACACACACACTCAAAACTCTTACACATGATTTAAAAGTTATTAGCTTCCTAACTTATAGCAAACAAATGTTGGTGTGACATTTTTATAAAAAATTATACACTACAGCAATGTTTGTGTGGCATTACAATTTTATAAAAAAAAAATTATTATTATTATTATTTTCAGACTTATGGAAAGAAAAACATCAATTATTGGAAAATAAAATTATTACCCGACATTACAATGACTCTTTAGGAATAAGATTATCATTCTTGCCACATAAACTATAACTTAGGTCTTAAGAGTGTTGCTGAAACGATAACCATCATTTTAATTGATAATTTTAAAGAAAATCATAATTTAATATTTTATTTATGTACTTTTTTTTTCATGAAGAGTAATTTATCTACATTTAAAGTTAATTGAAAATAAATTTATAAGAATTTGGTATTAAAAATCAAAATTTTAATTCATAAGAATCTTTATTTTTTTAATTTAAAATTAAAATCATTATAATATTTCAACATATGATATATATATATATATATATATATATATAAAATATTTTCGTCGTAACTAATTATGAAATTATTTTGAAAAGTGGACACAGCAAGTCACTGAAAAAGACACCTAATAATTTTACATGTTCTTATTCCTAAAAAATAAGAAAAACTAATTTTACTTTGCCCACATATCACAATTGAGAGTAATTATTACACTTCTCGAAACAGTGCCAATTTCACAAAGTAAAAATATCATTTTCAGAATTCTTATTTATTTTCACATCAAAACAAAATTTGAAAAAAAAAAAAAAGAAGCAAATTTTCGTAATCTTTGTCATTTTGCTTTCGCAAACAGTGCAAGTTTCATGTCATCGTCAAAATTATTTTACGTCAGCTACCAGCTTTTTTTTTAATTTTTTTTAATAAAAAATGATATTTGATTTATTCAAGAAAAAAATTTAATGAACATGGCAGAAAATATCACAATAGTGCAAAGTCAATAACAAAGTTTAATGGTGCTGGAACACGAACAATATAGCATAATTTTATTAAGGATAATTTTAAAAAATATCGAGGAAAACTATAATTTAGGAAAATACATGGTTATAATATTTTAAAAAATAACCATTAAATTCTAACAACATCCATAATATTTTTTATTATTTAATACAATTATTTTAATATTATAAACTTCTTTATTTTTTTATTTATTTTTTTATTTTATAGCATATTTTTATTATTAAACTGTATAATATTTGAATTAAGTTATTTTTGATAAATATCAAATAAAATATATTTTTTGAAATTTTATTCGTGAAAATAGCGAAGGTAAATTTTAAAATTTTTAATAAATTTATAAAAATTATATTTTAATTAATATTAATTAGAATAGTTTAATTTAAAAATTAACTGTAATATAATTTTATAAAAAAATATATTTCAAAATAAATAATAATCAGGAAAAAAATAGTACATAAATGATTGTGATTATTAATTAATGAGAGATATTTTCTGAAGTGATAGGTATTTTTCGAAATTATCTTTTTATTAATTAAAAATTATATATTATCAATTTAACCGACAAGCTCACCATAAAAATTCAATCAGAATATGCCACGTCGCCTCTGATTGCCTTAAATAACTGTACTCGTAAATTTGGAGAAGCGGAGGATCGTCGGTGATGCAAATGGATGGGCTGGAGGCGAGATGCGTAAGAGCGCGCGTGTTCATGCGTTTCCAGAACGTAAATTTTTATGATTTTTCTTTTTGTTTTTGTGGGGGCCAGATCTGCTGTCGGACCTGAGAGGGAGAGAGAAAAGGATGCAAAAGAAAAAAATATCTCTAACTCTTTATGACGACGTGGATCTGGGCCCCACTTTTTTTCTTCTGTGGGGTCGAGTGATCTACGGTTCTGATGCGGATGGAATTAAGACTCGATATGGGCCACCGTGGGATTCCACTCTGCTAGATGTGTGATTGAAGTACAAAATAATAATTGAAAAAAAACAAGGTTTTGGGCGTCGGTGGTACAAAGTGGAAGAAAATTTACAAAAAATAAAATAAAATAAAAAATAAAATAAAATCTGGAAAAATATCTGAGTGGACAAGAAAACGTGAGGGATGTCAGGGTGGTCCCATGGTAGCAACGGTTGCACCGGAATATTACCATGTGAATAGTGGGGTCATGGCTCATGAGGTGCGCACGATCTTCTTGATATTCTTTTTCTTTTTTAATTATCAAAAAAAAAATAAGAAAGAAAATTGGTAGCAGTGGCACTACTATACACGTAGTTATATTTTATTCGAATTAAATTTTAATATATAATTAGTTATATGTGGCAATGTTACGACATTACCAAATTAGTTGTGTATAAAAAATAAAAAAAACTTATTAAAGATGAATTATATATTTATTAGTTGGAGTTAAGCTGGTTCTTTTTATTTGTTTATAATTATGAGAAAATTAAAATATAAAATAAGAGAATGTGGTAGGGAAGCAGTGAGATTAAGAAAATCCCACATGTTTGGAAATAGAAAGAAAATCATCTTTTACCAGCCATAGTAATGAATTATATCAGCTGTTATTTTTTATTTGAATAATGTGTCAAATTTTAATGATAAAATAGGTAAAGGGACGTGAAATGGAATAAGTCATATTAGTTTAATAAAAAAACAAGACATGGCACAATGCTATCCGAGTTCCCAACAGGTCTATATTGCTTCCCTTAAAGTTACCTCCAAACAAAACAAATGAACAAAATATGCAAAGGACAGCTTAAAAACTTTGATGTGTTACAGTATATATATATATATATATATATATATCTGCCGGTATTAGTAATTGAATGTTAATTTATTATTTTTGGTTTTGGTGATGGGAAAATACCAGATAATATGGTTATTGGTGAGAGTTATTGAAAGTGGTGGAAAAGGAGACCATCTATGTCATGCCTACATCTAAACTACTTGACCAAGCAACTATAGTTGAAATACTACCACCAACCCAAAAATAGTTTTCTTTTTATAAATTGACAAAGTGACATTTTCTCCAAAGAATGAAAATCAAAAGTCATTCACCAACCTCTGCATATTTGTTACATTTTCACGGGCTTACTCTATTGATTTTAGAATAACATTTTAATAATCATCAATATTGTTTAATAAATCATCATCATTATTATTATTATATAGTTTTAATACTTTAATTTTTGCTGATAAACTTCATGTATTTTTATGAAAATTTGATAAACAAAATTGGTGCTTTTAAGTGCATAAGTTAAGCAGCCTTCAAGTTGAGGTTGGTGTGTGTGTTTGGTGAGATGTGTCCAAAAGTTCCTCAACACTTGTAACAAAAATGCCCACATTTTACTTGAGAACACAGCTTTGTTTTAATGTATCAAAATTTAATAATAAAATAAAACATAAACAATAGAAATAGATTTGGTGGTGGTGGTCGTCATATATAGCTTCTCAGTATACTCGAATTGAAAGAGCACTCACACCCACACATAAACAAGACAGCCCAAAAGCATAATGAGTTTTGGTGGAAGGAAAATGTCAACATCTAAGGAGTTGGTGTACTCAAATTGTCAAATTTGCCCTTCACCAACCCATAATCCTCCGACTTCAAAATCACAACCTTTTGAGAAAAAAAGAAGAAGAAGTTAAATTCTAAACTAATATTTCCTAATTCTCACCAAACTCATAGAAATGGCATTTAGTGACAACATTGCAACATCATTCACTCATTCATATGTTGTCACTCTCACAGGAATTTTTTTTCATATTCATTTTTGTTGATCATTTAAATGCACACATTAATTGCATATTAGGTTACTCTTCTCTTGGTCCCATTTTTTTGGTACACAATCTCTCAATAACCCTGCTTTTTGTGGAGAATAGTTAAACCCTCTGGGTTAGATTGCTAGTTATTAGAATTTCTTTCCATACCAGCAATAAAGTTTCAAAGTCAAGGTGGATAAATATAGTTGGGATGTCATAGCGACAGACAAAAATTACTGTTTACTCGAACAATGATTCTGAATTCAAATAACTTTATCAATGTAGCATATAAAATTTTAAAGTTAATAATTAGGATTTTTTGGCATTAATACATCTGAACAATGATTCTAAATTCAAATAACTTTATCTATGTAGTATATAAAATTTCAAAGTTAATAATCATAATTTTTTTAGCACCAATACTCATGAATTACATATAAAAATTGTAAATTACTTTATAAATATGAAAGTAAGAATAATATCTTATGAATTTTAAAAATAGTTATAAATTGTCTTTTGACTCATAAACACAATATATTTTAAATATTTAGATGTACTTTTTTTTTTTTTTACATTAAAAGGCTGAGGTGAATGACTGTAGATGAAAAAAAATAAACTAATTTAAATCATTCATGCAAAAGAATATTTTTAAATAATTAAAAAAATATTATATTTATGAGTCATGAATAATTTATAATTACTTTTTAAATTTACATGAATATTAGTGTAAATTTTATAATTTATAGAATGATTTATAATTTAGTGATAATTTATGGGTATTGGTGCAAAATACTCTATCAATAATGATGTTTTTGTTATTAAACGCTTGAAAAATAAATTCTAAATAATATTTCTCAAGAGATATTCGATCTTATATTACTGAGGAAATTATTGGAGTACCAAGAGAAGGAACAAGCTCTTATTAAAAATTGGGCATCATTCTTATGCGGTCCATAATTCTTTCTAATGACTTGTATTGCAAGTAATATTAACATAAAAAAGAAAAAGAAAAAGTAAATGTGATACACATGGGATAAAAAAAAAAAATTGAGTAAATATGATTAACATAAAAATGAAAATTAAGAGGATCAAATGTGAATAAATTAATCATGGACATAGACAGGTTGTTGATTTTACAATATAAATTGTTTTATTTTAAACCAAAAGAAGTGTTTTATTGGTGTAATTAATTATTGGATGAGCATTGTTTGACTTTGAATTTTTCTTTTGTTATTGAATATTTAGTAGCTTCGTTACAAATAAATAGGAATTATTCTCCAAAATTTACTTCTAATTAAATTTTGTACTTCACACTTTCAATTTGAGTTGCTTTGCATTTACAAACTACATATTTGGATAATTAATATGATAATTGTAACAATAGGGAAGTGTGTACATTATTAAATTAAACCATTTTCAGTCAATCAATCAGTGCTGCTTAAAAAAAAAGAAATCAGTGCTGCTTCAATAAGATAGTCAACTAATAATAATAAATTCGTTAATGAAACACGAGTTTATTAAATTTATTAGTCGCTATTATTTATATCCATCAACTACTGAATCTTGTAATTTAAAAAAAATAAAAATACTGAATCTTGTAGGATATTCAAAGATATGAGATGCGACAGGTAAATGTAACGCTAGTTTAGTTATATACTCTTCAATATATATATTTTTGATATAGTAAATTTGAATCACATCCTTTATTTTTTAAGTAAAACTATTGTAGTTCTGACTATATATATATATATATATATTATTGAGACTAAATAAATGCACGCATAAAATCATAACCCCACATAACTATCACATGATTTATATTTCACTTAATTTTAATTTTTTGAAAGTCTTAACGAGGACTTCGTTCCATTGCTTTCATAAAATAGTTATTTTAAGAATGTTAATATCATTTAAAATATTATTTTCTATATATATATTTTTTCTGATTATAGTGTTACTTTAGATTTACTAAAATAGGAAAAAAAATATATTCCTTTCATTTATTATCTGCAAAAAAAAATAAAAATTTGTGGCTAGTTATATCTAAAATATTCCCTCATACTCTCTTTTTTTTTTTCCTCTCAAAAGTTTATAGCTGTATAAATAATTAAATACACATAAGCAAACAAAAAGTTATAAGTTTTATAAGAATGTTATTAACTAAATGTTGTAATCCAAAATTTACATTTTTTTAATTTCTAAATAATTATAATTAAAAAAAAACCTTTATCATGCATTACACAGGCTGATGCTAGTGTGATTTTAGAATGGGGAATTTACATGTGTATAATATATATGTATATGTGTGTGTTTGTTTGCATGTTTATTTTAAAACAACATTATTTAAATTAAAAAAAAAATGAAACTATTAAGAAGACATCAAAACAGGGGTTTTAGATGGTTTACAAACAAAAGCAATTCAGTCTCCGTTTCATAGTCCGTTGAAATAAAAATGATGACTCACTAAATTAGCTTATAGCCAAACGTCTAATATATATATATATATATGTATATATTTTGCAATTGAAAGTTTACAAGTTAAATTTGTGTGGAAATCAGTTATATATATATATATATTTGTTCAATTGACTTGATAATAAATAATATTTTTTTAAATATTAAAAAAATATATTCTTAATATACCCAAAAATAGACATATATTATATATAAATATTTTAAAATTTCCACTAAAAATTATTGTTTCTCCTAAAACTATTAAATGGGTCTTCACTCTATTTATAAATTTATAAATGTACAAATGTTTTTTAAAGCTTAGAGAAACTAATATGAAAAAGAAATATGACAATATTAAACTTTTGTATTGTTTTTTAGATTTAAATAAGGAAAAATGTCTCATAAATTTTTTAGATTTAAATAAGGGAAAATGTCTCATAAATTTGTTTGTTTTTGTTTTTTTAAATAACCCATCTAAGAAAGAAAACTAAAAACATAATTGTAAAACCAAAAAAATTGAGAAAAAATAAAAAAAAAAGAAAAAAAAAAGAAGAAGAAAAAAGAAAAAAGAAAAAAGAAAAGAACAGTTAAATACTGAAAAAGTAATTATAAAAAAATAAAAAATAATGAAAATATTGTGGAGAGGCCACCACACACATATACACCAATAAAAGACACACACACCAACTACAAATGTTGATAAGGTCATAATAGTAATTACAACACCAAGGTAACTCTCCTTTATAAACTCCAAAATTCCACCATTAACGCACCCACCATTTCATCTCCACTCTCTCTGAAACACCAACCTCTTCCTTGTCTCTCTCTCTCTCTCTATATATCTCGATCTCCTCCGATGGATCCCGTAGACGTTTGGGGAAACACACCCCTGGAAGCCGTAGACCCAGAAATCCACGATCTCATCGAGAAGGAGAAGCGAAGGCAATGCAGAGGAATCGAGCTCATTGCCTCGGAAAACTTCACTTCCTTCGCTGTCATAGAGGCTCTCGGAAGCGCTTTGACCAACAAATACTCAGAGGGTATGCCCGGAAACCGCTACTATGGAGGCAACGAGTTCATCGACGAGATCGAGAACCTCTGCAGGTCTCGAGCCCTCCAAGCTTTTCACTTGGACGCAGCCAAGTGGGGCGTCAATGTCCAGCCTTACTCTGGATCTCCGGCTAACTTCGCTGCCTACACGGCTGTTCTTCAACCCCATGATCGTATCATGGGTTTGGATCTTCCTTCCGGTGGGCATTTGACTCATGGGTATTACACCTCTGGTGGGAAGAAGATCTCTGCGACTTCGATCTACTTCGAGAGTTTGCCTTACAAGGTGAATTCCTCAACTGGGTATATTGATTATGAAAAGTTGGAGGAGAAGGCTTTGGATTTCAGGCCAAAGTTGATCATTTGTGGTGGTAGTGCGTATCCAAGGGATTGGGATTACAAAAGATTCAGGGCTGTTGCTGATAAATGTGGTGCCCTTTTGCTCTGTGACATGGCTCACATTAGTGGTCTTGTTGCTGCTCAGGTACAATTCTGGTTTCTCTATTCGTGTTTTTTTTTTTTGCATGTATTTAACTTGTGTATTGGTACCAGATCTGTTTTTCTTTCAGGATTAAGCATAATTTCATGTTTTTAAATGTGGGATTTGTGTCAATTTAGGTGCTTTCCTGCAATTGGTGTTGTTTGTTGTGCTGGTTTATGCAGATCTGATATTGGCTTCGTTAATCATTATATAGATCCTCATTATCTTAGATTTTTCCGTTTGTTTCAGTTTTAAAAATGTAGTCTTGTTTATTATTTAGATGAAGATCTGTGTTATTTTTTTTTTCTAGCATTGCATGGTTATGAATTTCGTCTTTAAACATTGATCTCATAGCGAATAGTACATGCAGTATACATGCAGGTTAACACCTGACGTTGATCATTTCTAGGATGAAAGTAGAAATGGATTTATTCTAGGAAATGTGTTGTTGAGGGAGTTATGGAAGTTTCAATTTTTCTTTGGGTTTAATTTATGGAGTAGATCTATCTCTGTATTTTATATCAGTAAGTGTAGTTTGGTTCTTTGTTTGCATGCAAATTTTCAGTTCTGGTGGGAGCACCAAAATTGACGCTTTTAAGATCATGTCGTTGTTGTATATATGTGTGTGTGTGTGTGTGATGCAAATGTGTCTTTGAATCATATTCAGAGCATGCTTAATATGGTTTTCTAATTCTAGTATAAATCTCAAGTATGTTGAAGAAATTATTATTCCCACGTGAGCTCATTCAAGTGCAACTCTCAAGTATTGTCTTAGTTCCACTGTCGTTTTTATGAATTAGTGTGTCTGATTTTATTATTACTATTATTCTTGGTATAGGAAGCTGCAGACCCCTTTGAGTACTGTGACATAGTTACAACCACTACTCACAAGAGTCTACGAGGTCCTAGGGCTGGTATGATCTTCTACAGGAAGGGTCCTAAACCAGCCAAGAAGGGTCAGCCCGAGGGCGCAGTTTATGACTTTGAGGACAAGATCAATTTTTCTGTTTTCCCATCCCTTCAGGGTGGTCCTCACAACCACCAGATTGGTGCCCTTGCTGTTGCCCTGAAGCAGTCCATGTTACCTGGGTTCAAGGCTTATGCTAAACAAGTCAAGGCCAATGCGGTTGCCATTGGAAATTACTTGATGAGCAAGGGATACAAGCTTGTGACTGAAGGAACTGAGAACCATCTTGTTCTTTGGGATCTCAGGCCTCTTGGTTTGACTGGTAAATAAATATTGAAAGTTCTATACTTTGAGAACTATTTGGTCATGTCCATTGATTCTCTCTCATCCAATTCTAACTTTGTGCTGGTGTTGTCTCAGGCAACAAGGTAGAGAAGCTTTGTGACCTTTGCAACATTACTGTCAACAAGAATGCTGTATTCGGCGACAGCAGTGCTTTGGCTCCTGGAGGAGTTCGTATTGGTAAGAACTGCTAAATACATTCGCTTGGGTTTTCAGAGTTATATGTTGGATGCAAAACAGGGGTCTCCGTGGAATGTGTTGTTAGGATGGTGTTTGAAGAAATTCAAGCATGAGGTGTGATAAAAAGGGGGAAAAAAAAGAAGATGAAAAGAAGATTACTTTCTGTTCCTTTTATTGTTTTACCTGTGTTTACCTTCGAGCTGTATTTTGCTTGATTGGACTAATCGGAGATTTTAATCGATAGGTACTCCGGCCATGACATCGAGAGGATTGGTTGAGAAGGACTTTGAGCAGATAGGAGAGTTCCTACACAGGGCAGTAACCATCACCTTGAGCATCCAGAAAGAGCATGGAAAGCTATTGAAGGACTTCAACAAGGGGTTGGAGAACAACAAGGATATTGAAGCCCTCAAAGCTGATGTTGAGAAGTTTTCTTCCTCATTTGAAATGCCTGGCTTCAAGTTGTCTGAAATGAAGTACAAGGATTAGATCTCTCTCTCTCATCATATGACTGCCACAAAATCATTGCCAAAATTTGCTTTCCTTATTTGCCTTTGAATCTGTGAAATTTTCTCTTCTTAAGTTACCCCACTTGATGCACATCCGAAAAGTTTATATGGGAAAAAGAAAGATTAAAAAAAGAAAAAAAGAGAAGCAAAAAGAGCTTTTTGTATGGTTTTCAGTGCTGCAGGTTTAGGTTTGTTTATTTTTCAATTCTTTTAAAGTTTTTGTTGGTCTGTGTTTATCTGAGAGTTTATCCTCTCAGATAACTAGCTTTTGTTACTTTGCCAATAAACAATGAATTATATGAATCTATAATATTTTATTTCTCATTTTTTTTATATCTTTTTAATGACAATAAATTGACAAGTTTTTTCTGTAGCATGAAATGAGACTCTGATATCCCTGTGTAAATCCATAAGCCAGACGCTCTCTCTTTCTCTCTGGCTAATTTAATCTCTAATTTATTATAATATTATAGAACATTATTCATGATAAATCTATAAAACCCGGTGTTGTAACCTATACATATTTGATACATGCATTGTGCAAGACGAGGCAATAGGAAGAAGCAACAAGGTTACTAAAGGAGATGGCGTCCTAGGAAGCTTTTCCTAGTAGGGTAATTATCAATAATACCCACTCCACCAATAGAAATTATAAAAATAGGAAAAGAGATGGCTTCCTAGGAAGCTTTTTTTATTATAAAAAAAGTAACTATCAAAAATACCCACTCCCGTCAATGAAAATTATAAAAATAAGCACCTATTTATAAGTTTTATAAAAATACTCATCACTACCTTATGCTCTTTAGAATTAACACTTGTAACTATTTATATACCATTATGAATTTTTTTTAATCTTCTTTCTCCTTTCTTCTCTACTCTTATAGTTTTTATTTATTTATTTATTATATTCTTATAATTTTTACAAATTTATTAGTTTTTTTGAAATATTATATGCCTTCTAGCTAATAGTAGTGAGTCAGTCAATTAGCATGTTTCATAAGAACTAATAAATTTATAAAAATTATATATCATTTAATACTTATCCAAATAACTTGATTCAAAAATTAAGGATGTTCGCAATTTGATGTAGTTTTACATAAAAAAATACACCAGAGAATAAATAAAAATGATAGGAGTAGAGAAGAAAGAATAAAGAATGTAAAAAAAAATAAAAAATGATAGTGAATGTTTGTTGACTAATAAAGATATTCTAGTGAATGTTTTGTTGTGTATTTTTATAAAATTTATAAACGTGTGTATATTTTTATAATTTTTATTGTTGGAGTGAATATTCTTGATAATTACCCTTCCTAGTATTATGACTTTAAAACTCTAGTTTTGGATGCTTTGGTTTAAAATGAGATGACCAGAAAGCTCATGCAACATTTGAGCTAGTGATTTTATTTTATTTAATGGTAAATCAACATTTAAAGACCCTGGCAACAATTTAAGAGCACAAATGGTGACTCCATATTTGGGCTCATTTATATATATTGAAAGATGTATATGTTAAAAACATATATGAGAAATAATTATAACTTCTACGTCATGCTAATTATATAATTTCTATTAAAATTAGAAAAGAAAACTTCAAAACTGATGCAATTTAATTTAGTGAAATCTTTTACAAGGTATGAGCGATCACATATTTCTTTTATATATGTGAAACTTAAGAAATGAAAATTATGTTGAACGAATTATTTTTACTATACAACGACATATTTATAAATTTAGAAAAAAATTAAATTTAAAATTGTTAGTTTTGTTAAGTTGATCTTATTTTACTAATGAAAAGAAAAATTTTCTTTTCTATTTTTGGCATTTTTGCTATCAAAATTATATAAATGGTGGAGTATCACCTGCAAGTCACGTGCCATTTAAAGCTTCTCAAATCTGTGTCCATTTGGGATTTTGGATTTAGGCTCTCTGTGAATATATGAAGAAAATGGTTTTGAGGGTTTGAGTGGCTGTGAAAACTTTAAACACTCGTTGCAAGCCTGAATTCTGCAAAGCGTGGAGTTGGGAGTTTTAAAGTCCTTACAGAGCCAGTGAATAGCTCAGACTGACTGATGGCAATGAGCACGAAGATGATCAACACAGCAGCTTCTCATTTTCGTAATCCTTCCTTCTTTACTCTCTTTCGTTCTTATTCTGCTTTGGGTATTACAAATTCAACCCATTTGGAGAATTTGATCTACAAGCGATGCAAGTCTGGAACCCTTAAGTTAGATGAAGCGCTCGGTTTCTTCCATTCCTTGATTCATGCCCGACCCATGCCATCTGTTTGGGCATTCAATCATTTAATTGGCTCACTCTCCAAGATGAGCCACTATTCCACGGTTGTTTCCATGTTCAGAGAAATGATGAATTGTGTTGATTTCCGTCCTGAAGTCGCTACGATGGCAATTGTAATAAAATGCTACTGCCATTTGAACAACGTAGACTTGGGTTTTTCTGTTTTAGCAATTTCCCTTAAACGTGGACTGCAACCGAATGCTTGGACTCTTAATACATTACTCCATGGTCTATGTAGGCAAAGTGAATCAATGGATGATGCTGTGGATTTGTTTAAGAGCATAGTGGGGAGGGGAGACCCATGTGATCAGATAACTTATGCAACTATCATTGGTGCACTTTGCAAAACCCATAACACTCTGAAAGCTATTGAGATATTTAAACAAATGCAGGAGGTTGGAAATATTAAACCCTCTGTAGATTGTTTTAACCCAATAATTGACAGCCTTTGCAAAGAAAAACATGTAGACAAGGTCTTGGAACTGTTTCAAGATATGGTCAACCAAGATGTTCAACCGGATGTGGTTACTTGTACAGCTTTGTTTAATGGATTATATAAGTCTGGTCGTGTGGAAGAAGCCAAGAAATTCTTGAATGACATGATTGACCGTGGGATTTCACCTAATGTATATCATTATACTGCTCTAATTGAGACTCTTTGCAAAGAAGAGAAAACCCATGAAGCAATTTCACTTTTTGAGCTAATGACTAGGAGAGGGATAAAGCCTACTGTCGTTACCTTTAATTCCCTAATATCTGGTTTGTGCAAGTCTGGTCAGTTAAAAGAAGCTTCCCAAGTCCTAAACAACATGATTGAATGTGGAACCTTGCCTGATGTTGTTACTTACAGTACTTTATTGAATGCTCTGTGCAAGGAAGGGAGGATGGCGGAGGCACTTAATCTCTTGGAAGCAATGTGCAATACTGATGTAAGGCCTAATATTGTCACCTACAATTGTCTGCTTTATGGATTGTGCCATTCAGGCCAATGGAGGGAAGCAACCAGGTTATTAGATAAAATGAAAGATCAAGGAGTCCTTCCCAATGTCATAACCTTCAATACTCTAGTTGACGCTCTTTGCAGAAAGAGAAAGACAAAGGAAGCTCTGAGTTTGTTAGATCTAATGATTCAAAGAGATGTTAAGCCAGATGTTATAACTTATACATCTATATTAAATGCATTGTGTAAGTCAAGCCAATGGGAAGAAGCCACAAGGTTATTAAAAGAGATGGTGTCTCTGAAAGTTTTTCCTGATGCTATGACTTTAAACTTGCTTTTGGATGGTCTTGCTAAAAAGGAGATGACGGGGAAAGCGTATGAAACATTTGAACTGGTGATTGAACATTTGAAGACCTTGACAAAAACTTGAAGAGTAATAGTTGAATGGATACTCTGTAGAAGGTGAGATTCTCTTTAATGCTGTTGCATGTTATTTGGATTTGATTTAGCCATACTGTTTAGTAGGAGTTTATTTGGAAAGAAAACCAATAATTTTTATTCTTAGATACTTTGACTTTAATCCTGGTTTTGGACCCTCTTTCTAAAGAGGAGATGACAGAGAATGGTCAGAAAATATTTGATCTAGTGATTCAACTTGTTAAAGTTGTTCATACAATAACTTGCTACATGAACTAATGTATACTTCACCAGTTTAAATTGATATCTTTGATTGGCACAAAATGTGATCATCTTTGCTTTACTGTTATTCCTTCCCCTTTTTTAGTTTATAGTTTTACTTTACATCCAATACTGCTGGAGCCCAGAGTTTGGTAGGAATTGTTTTAGGCATATTCTATGTTAGAAGCCTGGAGTTGGTCCATGTATGTATTCCATTTTTAGTTTAATAACTGAGCTTCTTTTTGTTTTTCCTCTGTGGATTGGGCTTCTGGAGTTGCAGGAGCGAGGTTGGAACATGATAGATTCTTTGGCTTTGTGATTCCCAGACTTCAGTCATTTCTAGTTCGTCAAAGTCTCAACCTTGCAACTGGGAAACTTGCTGTGAGATCCTCTACATTAAGTGAAAGTTTAATGGGAAAGATTGCAATATCAAGTGGATTATTAGAAAGTTCAATGAGGTTGCTGATTTTGTGGCAAACCACTCCCTTTTGAATTCAATGCTTCTTTTTTGTGCTCAATGATTGTTTTGCTAAATTTAGTTATAGTTGAACCTGAAGTGGGGGCGTTCATTTCTTTTTTTTTTGGGCAAGAATACTCAGCTATTTCATCCATTTCTAATTTCTAACTTCTTTCTGGTGTTTTCTCATGCAACAAGGTAGAGAAGCTTTGTGACCTCTGCAACATTACTGTCATCTGTCAACAAGAATGCTGTGTTCAGTGACAGCAGTGCTTGGGCTCCTGGAGGTGTTTGTATTGGTGGGAACTGCTAAATAAATTTATTTTCGTTTTCAGAGTTATATGTTCGATGTAAAACAGAGGTTTCCGTGGAATGTGTTTTTAGGGTGGTGTTTGAAGCAATTCAAGCATGAGGTGTTGAAAAAAAAAAAAAGAAAACATAGAAAGAGGATAACTTTCTGGTCCTTTTATTGTTTTACCTGTTTTTACCTTCGAGCTGTTGATTTGCTTGATTGGAGTAATCAGAGATTTTAATCGATAGGTACGCGGCCATGACACCAAGAGGGTTGGTTGAGGAGGACTTTGGGCGGATAGGAGAGTTCCTACACAGGGCAGTAACCATCACCTTGAGAATCCAGAAAAATCATGGAAAGCTATTGGACTTCAACAAGGGGTTGGAGAACAACAAAGACATTGAAGAACTCAAAGTTGATGCTGAGAAGTTTTCTTCCTCATTTGGCATGTATGGCTGCAAGCTGCCTGAAATGAGGTACAAGGATTAGATATCTCTCTCTTGACTGCCTCAAATCATTGCCGAAATTTGCTTTCTTTCTTTGCTTTTGGATTTATGAAATTTTCTCTTCCTAAGTTACCCGACTTGATGCACATCTGAAAAGGTTATCAGGGGAAAAAAAAAAGGAGAAGAAGCAAGAAGAGCTTTTTTATGGTTTTCATTGTGTAGGTTTAAGTTTGTTTATTTTTCAATTCTTTTAGTTTTTGTTGGTCTGTGTTCTGAGAGGTTGATATTATATCCTCTTAGATAAGTAGCTTTCTTACTTTGCCAATAAACAATGAATTTTATGGATCTACAACGACAATACTTTATTTCTTATTTTTTTTATATTTTCAATGGCATTAAATCGACGAGTTTTTGCTTAGCATGAAATGAGGCAATCATATACCTGTGTAAGTGAATGAGCCACACGCTCTCTCTCTTTGGCTATTGACTTTAAAATAGTTTTGGATGCGGCTCATGAAACATTTTAAGTGTAAAGACCTTTGCAACAATTGTTATACATTTAGGTTAAATTGTTGCAGATTGATATTTAACGGGGCAATCAATGACCAGATTTGGGATGCGATTATTCCCAACATTCAGTAATAAAATATTATAATAAAACTAACAACAACAATAATAGTAATTATTATGATTTTGGAAGATGTTAGGGTCCGATTTGATGTATTTATGTATTTTTTGCACTTTTCACTTGTAATATTTTAGAAGCACTTCAATGATAAAAATAGTTTGTGCTTTGATGACAAATTATAAAAAGTGCTTTAAAAATATCTAATAAGGGTATTGTTTAATTTTTAAAATACTATTAATTGTGACAAATCACCAATCCTTAATTAAATAATTTTTTTTTGAAAAAGTTGGAATTTTAGATTTAAATAAGATTATTTTGGATATTTTAAAATTGTCATTAATTCTCAAAATGCTTTTGTTTTTTTAATCAAGAAATAATGCTTTTTTTTAAAATTTTTTTTTATAAGAAGCACCTATTTTGTGCTTCTAAAAACAAAAGCACTTTTAAGTTCTTTTTTTTTTTCTCTTTCAAAAAAGTACTTTAATATTTTTTTACTAAACATATTTCAAAATGATTTTTCATTTTATCTTAAAAAGAACATGTATGCGAGAAATAATTATACCTTTTCTATCATGTTAACTATACAACTTCTATTAAAGTTAAAAAAGAATAAGTAAAAAGTGAGACAATTTATACACCATAGGACCAGTGGATAAGATGGAAGATGCATTTACAGGTGTGAAGGTTAATTGCATTTGATGAAAACTGCATTAGGTTGTCATTGCAGACATAGCTTCCAAAATTACAACAAAATATTTTGAAGGTGTGAATGAGGAATCCGAGTTGAATCATGGGAATGTGGAGGAATCAACAATGAAATTCATTGGTGACTCTTTTATGTTAATGTTTCTCTGTGGAATAGAACTAAGATTTGGGTGGTACTTTAAGTTGTAGCAATTCCAACAACAAAATACAATTCACGGTTCCCAAAATTATATGAAACCTAATTCTTAAAGAGAAGCCAGTTAAGCAGAACAAGCATGGACATCCATAAAACTAACTGCTAAAATTTTCATTGGATTCAAAGTAGGGAGGCATTTGAATCAGTGACTTCCATGCCATAAGAGCTGAAATGGAATATATACACAAGGAGAATAGGCTAACAAAACATGCAAATCTGTTGTACAGAGTATCCATTCAACTATTTACTCTTTCAAGTTTTTTTCAAGGACTTTAAATGTTCAATCACTAGTTCAAATGTTTCATACGCTTTCCCCGTCATCTCCCTTTTATCAAGACCGTCCAAAAGCAAGTTTAAAGTCGTAGTATCAGGAAAAACTTTCAGAGACACCATCTCTTTTAATAACCTTGTGGCTTCTTCCCATTGGCTCAACTTGCACAATGCATTTAACGAGGATGTATAAGTTATAACATTCGGTTTTACATCGCTTTGAATCATTAGATCCAACAAACTCAGAGCTTCCTTTGTCCTTCTCACCTTGCAAAGAGCATCAACTAGAGTACTAAAGGTTACAACATTTGGACGGACTCCTTGGTCTTTCATTTTATCTAACAACCTGGTGGCTTCCCTCCATTGGCCTGAATGGCACAATCCATACATTAGACAATTGTAGGTGACAATATCAGGCTTTACATCACTATTGCTCATTGCTTCCAAGAGATTAAGAGCCTCTGCAGTCCTCCCTTCCTTGCATAGAGGATCCAATATAGTACTGTACGTAACAACATTTGGCAATATTGCACATTCAACCATGCTGTTTAGGACTTGCGAAGCTTTTTTCAACTGACCAGACTTGCACAAAGCAGAAATTAGGGAATTAAAGGTAACAACATCAGGCTTTATCCCTCTCCTAGTCATTAGCTCAAAAAGTGAAATTGCTTCTTGGGTTTTTATCTTCTTTGCAAAGAGAGTCAATTAGAGTATTATAAGTATAAACATCAGGAGAAATCCCGCAGTCAGTCATGTCATTCAAGAATTTCTTGGCTTCTTCCACACGACCAGACTTGCATAATCCATGAAACAAAGCTGTGTAAGTAACCACATCTGGTTGAACATCTTGGTTGACCATATCTTGAAACAGTTCCAAGGCCTTGTCCACATGTCTTTCCTTGCAAAGGGTGTCAATAAAGGGGTTGAAACAATCTACAGAGGGTTTAATTTTCCAGCCTCCTGCATTTGTTTAAATATCTCAATAGCTTTCATAGAGTTATGGGTTTTGCAAAGTGCACCAATAATAGTTGCATAAGTTATCTGATCACATGGGTCTCCCCTCCCCACTATTCCCTCAAACAACTCCACAGCATCATCCATTGATTCACTTTGCCTACAAAGGCCATGGAGCAATGTATTAAATGCAATAGCATCCGTTTGCAGTCCATGCTTAAGGATAATTGCTAAAACAGAAAAGCCCAAATCCACCTTGTTCAGACGGCAGTAGCAATTGATTACAATTGCCATCGTACAGACATCAGGACAGAAATCAACGCACCTCATCATTTCTTTAAACATGGAAATAGCGGTGGAATAGTCGTTCAACTTGGAGAGTGGCCCAATCAATTGACTGAATGCCCAAATAGATGGCATGGGTCTGGTATGAATCAAGGAATTGAAGAAGCCCAGTGCTTCATCTAACTTAAGGGTTCCAGATTTGCACCGTTTTCGGATCAAATTCTCCAAATGGGTTGAGTTTGTAATACCCAAAGCAGAATAAGAACGAAAGAGAGTAAAGAATGAAGGATTACCAAGATGAGGTGCGGCTTTGTTGATTATCTTCATGTTCATCATCATCAACTTCTCTCGCAGTCTTTGTCTGGTCAGTCTGTGCTTTTGAACCCAACACCAATTTAATGATTAACGCCAGACAAACATATTCATGAACATCTAAATGCAACGACTAAAGAAAGACCTTCAAATCTATGTAGCTTTGCCATGAGTTTTTCAGTCTCATTTGCTCTTACCGAACACAACCACCCAAATCCCTAAAATCCGACTGTTAATGGCACGTGAGTTGCAGCTGATATTCCATAGTAGGAATTTGATAGCAAAAATTCATAAAATAATATTAATAAGGGTTTTAATATATAAATTTGGGCACCCTCTCTAGTTTGTGCCAAATCAAATTTGGTACATCTAGAATTTTTCCATTCAATTAAGTAACACAAAGTTTAATATATTTAGTTTTTTTTTAAATATTTATTGTAAAATCTTTCAAGTAAAATAATATTAAAGAATCATTAACAATCTATTTTCTTTTTTGGTGTAATAACAATTACAGGCCTTAAAATTTTTTTTTTGACGAGGTTAAATAACTTTGGCATTGGCTATAAGTACGATAAAATTGTACTCTCTCTCTCTCTTAGTAGAGTCAAGGGTGTGACCTAGCGGAAATGAAGTCGACCGTTCCATTATACTCGTTTGGAGTTGTGGTTGAGTTTTGAATCCGTATATTTCTGACTCACTTTACTGAATCAGGTGATCTGTTAAAATGCTAGACTCCAAGGTTGTAAAGCTGGAGTAGCAAAAAGGTTCTACCTACTAATAAAATCCTGAGCTGATGAGATTCACATCGAGACCCTTTTTTATTCATAAAAAAAAAAAAAAGAGTGCTGGTGAAAAAAGTGTAACCTTGAAAATAATAATAATTATAAAAGTAAAAATGATATAGCGCTACATGGTCTTCCATTTCAATAGAACAGACCATTACATTCTCTGTTTGCATTTATAATACATTACCATTACTTTTATGGGCAAAAGCTGAGGCTGCTGCAGGGCATCTGAATTTGATACTCTCTTAGGAAGAAGAAGAAGACTAAGAGAGGGATTATCTTGACAAATCCCACTGTTAATGGCACGTGAGTTCCATAGTAGGAATTTGGTACCAAAAATTCGTAAAATAATATTAATTTATAAATTCTTCAAAATAAAGTCTTACAAAAAAAGCAATTTCACTTTATTTTAAAAATAATGAATTTATATAGACTTTTATTGATTATTGATGAATTTTTTATATATTCAATCTTATAAATTATATATATATATATATATTTTTAAAAAGATTTTAATCTCGATAACACATCAGAATCAAATAGTAATATTTATTTTCTCTTCATATATTGCCTTCTCAGTTCTCATTACGAAGTTATTTTTATTATTATCTTATTATCTTCCATCATTATTTATTAGTCTTTTTCTATTATGAAAAAGAAAAAAAAATTAAAAATCCCTCATTCCTCTTAAGTCTTTATGAGGAAATTAAAAAAGAAAAAGAAAAAAGGTGCCAGCATCGACCAAGACACTGAACTGTTACTCATTTGGCACTAAACAAGATAATTATATCAGAAGGGAAATCCCATTTCACCTTTCAACCCGTCTACCATTACCAGCTGACTGCTTTTGTTCTCCCTTAAGACTGAGCAGCTACTTGATCCGGCTTCCGAGCATAAAAAAACCAGATCATAGAAAGACCTTAAACTATAGACCTTTTGACGACATTTACTAAGAGTCAGTCCTTAAACTATAAAAAATGAAAAATAGACAATCAAAACGGAATCTCAGTGTTTTCATTTTTTATTAGAAATTTTTTAAAAAAAAAACAAAAACAAAAATTGGAGAGCTTCTACAAAGGCATTTTCATTTTTGGGTTTTCAAAAAACACAAAAATAAAAACAAAAAAACAAAAAATGAATGGGTTACCAAACTTGCTTTAAAGATTTAATTTATTCTTCCTACAGCACAACATAAATTATATTCTTTTAAAATCTACAGCAACTTGAGCAATACCAACCAAGCCTTATTATCTAATTATTTTATGTTAGATTTTTTTTTTTCTGACTTTGAAAGAGGATACAGATGAAGAGCTAGCGACGATATTGAATGGGGTAAAGCTTTATAAGTATGATAATGTATCTTCTAAGAGAACTCCATAACCCAATATTCACAGACACTTAACATTGAAATCTACCCCAATCCCATTGTTTTTCACCCTGTCAATTAATTCCCAAAAATGTAAACTTCCAGTTAAATAATTATATTAACTACTACTATGTAAAAAGCTATCTAATTTTACCTAAATAATCGAAAAAGAAACTGCAATCAGGTATTTAAGTTTACTAGTATATTTACTTAAAAGAAGCTATAATTTGAACAATCTATCAAATAAGAGTAATGTTATTCGTCACAATTTAAAATGAAATATAAGTAATGTGACAGCTGTCATATAATAGCTGATGTAAATATATCACTTATATTTCAACATAAATTATGATGAAAAGTTGCTTTAATATAAATTTTGATGAAAAATTTTAGTTATTGAGATTTAAACAATCTTTAAATTTTTTGGTATGAGGTGAGGTTAAACTCTCACGGTAGAAAAAATAAAATCGCTTAATAATGGCTTTGTTGTTGATATAATATTGTTCTGTCTGTGCTTTGATTGAGTTTGGGCCCAATGCCAAGCCCTCATTGTATAATGCATTCATCGTCAATTCATTTGTTTCATTATCTAATAAATTTTCTTATAAGAAAAAAAGGACAATACAATTCATGCTAAATTATGGAGATTAACATCGTCACTTTTGTGGGGCTCCTTTCAGATTTCTAGGTACGTATACGACTACAAGGAATATATGACCTGGTTTGAATTAGAGGGGTGTATTTAATTAAGATTTTTATAAATTTTATAAATCTTTAAAATAAACAACCACGTCGTAGAGAGACAAACCTTGAACTTGAAAAGTAAACCCATTACTTTCAGCAGTACTGATGCAGGACTGTAAATGTCGATCGGTTGTATCCATGAGTGTCTTGTTTGGCACAATATCATCTACTCGAGTACATCTGAAGTCCCACAGACAACGATTTCATGATGCTATATATACTCGTTGGTATCAACATATGATTAGAATAGAATAAGAACAAAAGCGATTAAAACAGAGAAACCCAATTCTACTTTGTTCATACAGCAATAGCATTTGATTACAATAGTCGTCGTCCAGGCACTTGGACGTAAATCAACACCACAACCATGAGCTGTGTAAACATGCAAACTACAGTGGAATAGTGTTTGTTCTTGGAGAGTTCCCTAATCAAACCGTAGAATGTCCGAAAAGAGGGTTGGGTCTGAAGAAAGGAATAGAACAAACCCATTGCATTTTAATATGGGTGTAAAATTTTCGAATATTTATTTTATAATATTTTTTTGACATTACATTTGTATCTCATTAGACGCATTTAACGTTCTAAATTTCAGATCCTAAGCTTCTTCGTATTATTATTGCATGGTCTGAATGGTTTGGATAATACACCTCTAATTGAAGATACAATAGCACTCAGAAAATTTACAGTAACAATTCTGGGCCATTGCACAGAATTTTTCTCGGAATGCTGCTTCATGACTGTATACAACAATGAGGCACAGGAAGAAAACCAAAGTGGAAAAGCTTCAATCAAAGATTTCCTGGGCTTCAATTATGCTGTGTTGGCTGAAAAACAAGACAGCAAACATCATAATGAATATAACAAAACTGCAAAAAATAAAAATAAAATACAAAACAAGATGAAAATGAAGTCAGAATTTTAGAGAAAGATGATGTTAGGCATACTGGTCATCCTTTGCGACCCTGTAATATTTTTCTGCGTGTTGCCGTTGGCCAATTAGTTGAGCAAAACGTTCGTCGTGAGTAATTACTATCAGCTGAAAATTCTCCTGCCCCTTTCTATCTTCCATAATTCTGCAGAAAATGGAAAAGACGGATAAGTGAAGGATATGGTTGAGTAATGGAGTGGAAGAAAGTATATAGGGTGTCATACCTAAGGAGTGCTGCTGCTAGACTCTCGGCGTTTGGACCATCCAAGTTTGTTGTTGGTTCATCTAGTGCTAGGATTCCACAGTTGAGGCAAAAAGTTTCGGCGAGAGCCAGCCTTATGATGAGGGAAGCAAGGACCTGACACCGAAGCATGAGTTTTCCATTATATTAATGTATAGTAAAACGTATAGTACGATGAATATAAATAACTTGTACAGAGATGACTCACCTTCTGACCAGCACTGCACCTTCCTCTCATTTCCAGCTCTGCATCACCGGTCTGCATAAGAACCTGTAGAAAACCAAATGGAATAAAAGACGATGAAATAATTAGGGGACAGAAGAATATAAAAATGTAAATGGAATGGACAAAATCAAGAACACACCTTATAGCTGTAAGAACGTGTCCCGGCACCTTCCGAATCAGAGTGGATACAAATGTAATCTATGTCTTGTCCCCTGTATGTTTGCTGCCACAACTCTCTTATAATTTTATTGATTTCCTCCATTTTCATCGTGTGGAAGCGCATGAGTGCTCTGAAAAATTTATAGTCAATGAGAAGAAAAAATGAAAACAAAGTCAATTATGTATCGGAATTCAGAGCTTATATTTATTGACTTGAAACAAAAATAAAATTAAATCAAGTAAGATAATTAATTTATTTCGTTCTCAAAGCAAGAAAGACAATGATATGTATTCGTTCACAAGGTTTACTCACTTATCAAGTGCGTTGTAGTATCTGTCCAGATCTTTATTTGCCATCTCAGTTGTCTGTCACAGAAAAATTAGGTTAGTACTTAGTAATGAAGTGGTCTTAGAAATACCATTTTAGAGATTCATGCATTTAATAACATACTTTACCTTAAGCTGAATGAGCTGATCATAGTACCGTTTGTCAATATCCTTGTATTGCGCTTGTTTGAGATCAAGTTTATTCTTTGAAATATTGCTCTGATAAACGGACATTGTTCCATGAAACCTGTTTACCTTCATAAAGAATAACAAAGAGATGAATTCACTCCTTGATGTAAATAGGTTAAGATAAGACTAACATAGACAAATCTAAGCAGCAGAATACATTCTACATCAAAAGTGTCGGTTCAGCTATCTATGTATTTTTGTATGAGTTAATCTGGGCAACAATACAACCTTTTGATTTGATTTTTAAGTGCAAACTTTCTGATAACTAAGAAGACAACTAAATTAGGGAGCATAATAACTAGCAGGAGAAAAGAAGAGAGAGAAGGGGAGAGGTGACGATGTGAGAGGAGAAGCCAATGATTTAGTGTCTGTAAGTATCACTCCCACACTGTAATGAAGTAACCATAAGGATTATTTATACAGGCAGTCCAAAATAAATAAGGCAACCTTAAACTGACACATATAACAAATGCATTCAATTCTTAGATGCTTTAGGTGATTAAAATGGAAGATTTAGTTATGATTAGAAAGAAACTTTCTATCTTGATCCATGGATCCTTTACTCATACTCACTCAACTGGAAGTATTGATCCAATTAAAAAGAAAAAATTATGTTTCGAATTTCATAATCAAATTCTTCAGTTTATGATTGACTCTTGGATACAAATCACGAGAATGTATGTTCTTCCTCGAGTTTTTCATTAAAAGGTCGATGAAATCTTTTTAATTTTAAGAAATAAAGTTTTTGATCGGAATGGAATACGAATCGAACCGAGAGACCCCTTAAATCCTTTAAATTTCAGCAAGTGAAACATACAATAGTTGGAAGAAGTTGGGTGCCTATAGAGGTCACATTCAGTGACAAAGATGCGGTCAGCAGAGAAGCATTAATGGAAAAGCAAAACTACTGTAAGAAGAAATTTACAATTAATTCTAATGAAAAAAATTGTACAAGGAAGAACCTAATAAGAGGTTATGAAGCATACAATCAGTCACCATAATATTGCATTGCCAGCGCAGTTGAAAGTAGCAGAAATAGAACTTGCCTATATGTGTAGCTAATAGATTATCAAACCTTTTAACAAATTTACTGTACAAGGATTTAGCATTACCTCTGAAAGAAGTCTCTCTCTTTCCTGTGAGAGCTTTACAAGTTCACCTTCAAATGCAGAAATCCCACCAATCTTTATTATCCTGTCTTCCAGTGATTCAATTTCACGGGTAAGCTCATCTACATCAGCCTTTGTTTTCCTGTAATTCAAGTTGTCCTCAATATTTCGTCTTAATTGATCTTGATTCCTCATCAGGTCTTTACTTTTGTTTAGTTCAGCTAAAATCTCCTGTTTCCTAGTTTCACACTTTTGAAGTTCAGATTCTGATATAGATTGCTTTTCTCGGAGCTCCTTCAACTTTTCTCCTTTATTTAAATCCTGATACCTAAAAGAACATAGAAATGATTATCAAGCTCGGTGGCATGGCAGAAGAACAAATTAATTTCATATTCAAAAAACTTACTCTTTTATTTTAGAAGTAATTTTAAGTAGGGAATCAACCTCTTGCTGATAACTTCTTTTTTGTTCAGCCTGTTCCTCATATTCACGATTAAGTTTAACTTTGAGTTCATTGTAGTCACCTAATAATTTATCTTTCTCCCTCAATAAAGGGCCAAGAGCCTCTGCCAAATGCTGAAGTACAAAAAAAATAAAATAATAATAATAATAATAATAAAATAAAAAATAAGAAGCGAAAAACAAAAAACAGTGGTCTATATATTATATAAAGTCATAAAATTTAAATCTCAAAGACAAGACAAAATGAATGATAAAACGTCAAAAGTTAAGAAAAGCTAAGAAAAATGATTTTAAGCTGTAAATATTTCAAGCACACTCAAGCAACAACTATCAACAATGTAACAAGCAATATCTCTAGACAAGTTTGGATGAGAGAAAAACTTCAGGTGCCTCTCCCCTTATAGTTTTTTTCTTCCTTCTGTCATAATTATAATCTCTATTCTTAAGGGAATTGGACTCTCCAACTATTTTCTCCATGGTTATAGCTTAAAGAGAGTACTTGGTTGTCTACATAGTGCACAGCTTATAAAGTAGATTCTTACATAGGTAAATGTCTAGTGAAAGTAAAAACCATGTTGAAATGTGAGCTTACTATAAAAGTAAAAAACAGAACAAAACTTTCATTTCAAATAACTAAAAGAAAAAGAGGAAAAAAAAGAAAAAGAAAAAAGAAAAAATGTATAGTGCAGTAGTCAGATTAATGAAGTAGAAATTCAGTTCAAAGTTATCATCTATTATGAGGAAGAGAGAGAGAGAGAGAGAGAGAGAGAGAGAGAGATAAACTGTTTACATAGCACACAACCTTAAACACTAGTTACATTTTCAACTGTTAGTTCTACATGCATGCCAAGCAATATATAAAAAACTAATGGACTCTAAACATGGAAACAACCAAGTGTACATATCTTGATGTTTTTATGTAAATAGTAGCACTGTTTTCATCACATACTGATCAGGTTTTCAAAGCGTTATATCAGAAATCAAATAAAGGCTTAAAAGGATAATATTTGAATTGGAAAACCTATAAAACCCTGTACTACATACATCTATTGATATATTACGGTGACAAGAAAAATTTTAAACCTGGCAGAGTATCCAATTCTATGCAATAAAAAATATTGCAAACTTTAGATAAAACAATACCTATATATATAACTGATAAAAGGATTACCTTTTCATCAAGATCAACTTGACTCTTCTCCTCAGTCAAGCGCTCCAACTCTTCTTCTGCCTTTTTGACATCTCGTAATATATTAGCTGCTTTAACTTTCTCCTCCCTGAGAGTGTGCCACCGTATTTGAATGTTTGATAAATCATTTTCCATGTACCTTTGTTCATCCCTTAACTTTTCCAGTTCACTATGCAAACTATCTCTGTTGCCACAAGGAAGAATAAATATAAGAAATAAAATAAAACAAAAGCACTACTACATGCCAACAATTTGAATATATATTTGTTTAAACAATACCACTACATCTTTCGGACATATGATTTCTTAAATATAGTTATTGATTGATGATATATATGCTGACAACAAATTACTTTGTATTCTGCAAAGTATTTAGCTCCATCTGAATATCTTCCATAGACCTTACACCCTGCCCACGAAAATCAAGCTTATACTCCAAATCATCAACTTGTTTCTGCCACATTTGAATTTCTTGGAATAGCCTATCAGCAGTTTCAACAGGTTGCACCAAGCTCTCAATTGAGTCTTTATCAGCCTTTACTTGAGCTAAAACAGATAATACCTACATAAGAAATATTCAGGCTTAAAAATAATAATTCCCAAGCAATCACTTTGACAAAAATCAAAAGTCAAACTATACAATTGTCATGGACTATTCACATGTCACCAGATAAAACTACTTCAAAGGATATCATTGAATCCTTAGTGAAAAAACCTAACATGTCCCTTTTACAAAGAAAAATTACTATGACACCTCATAAAGCAGAAAGAGAAGAAAGCTGAACTTCTAGAGAAGTTACTCCACCCCCACCCCACACCCACCCCACCCCCCCACAACCCAATTGTTTACAGCTGATTGTTAGACTTGTTTGTCTAATGCAATCACTTAATTACCCTTAGCTTGGGAGGGTGGGGGAAGCAATTAATTCTCCACTTCAAGGAGATACGATTTATGTGATTATAACATGATCATATAAAGCAGTATAGCAAATCTGAACATCACCAAAGGTGATATTCTATGCTTACTCAGAAATACTCTCTTTCCATAGTTCTGACAATCTATGCGGTTCAATAAAAGGTATTAATTCTATGTAGGTTAGATATTTGGCACATAAGCAGTCCACTTTGATACTTCCATTTAAACAGTTAGATGCAAAGATGAAATGCAGAATGGTAAAGGCAGTTTTACAAGGATATCTTCAACTTGTAGATGTAACAATGGTTAATTGAGGAAGTATCCAGAGACCAAAGGCATTCTTTGGAAGTTCATGAAAAAATCAGTGAATCAAAAAAAAAATAAAAAATGATGCACCAGAATTGATAATTACATCATCAAGGGCCTGAGACTTTTGATCCAACTCTTCAGTAAGCTCATGTAAATCTTTCTCTGCGCTTGGAATTGTTTCCTTACTGATTTTAATATATTCTTCATAAACCATACGAAGTTTGTCCAACTGTTGAAAGAAAGAATCAGCATTGGAAGCCTCCATTGCCAGCACCTTCATATGCTCAGCTGAGCTTGCAGCCTTCACTCTTTGCTGTAAATCATGAATATTAGCAAGCTCAGAAAGAATTATAAGAAACTCAAAAGTTTATGGCTTACAGTAATATATTAGTGGAATACTGAGCATTATGAATGACAATATAAACCAACCTTTTTAACAAACTCATCTTCCTCTTCTGCAGAGAAAGGACGTTCACAGCAGGGGCAAACATGATGAGCACGGGCAACTCTCTCAAAAGGATCAAACATTTGCTTCATACCATCCGCAATGTTGTATTTGCTACAAATGAGACACCGGATATAGTGTTTAACATTTTTATACTTAGAGATAGACATGTGAGTGTCCGCACCATGCAGATACTTATTTACTAACATATTCCATACTCTAAAGTAAAGAAATAAAAGAGAACCTCTTTTGGATATCTCTTTTCTCCTTAGCTGAGTCCAATACTTTGGTATAGAAATCAACAGTAAAGGATTGCTGATCCAAGGCCTGGAGTTTGGACTCGATATATCTCCTCCTGGCTGAATTAAATTCAAATAAGGAAGAACTGTGGAGTAAATGATTTTTAAAATCCTATTATGATTTATGAACAGGGAAGCAAGGAAAGCATGATCTATATCCAAAGATAACTATGCCACAATACTTGCCGACAAGCTAAAGTCACACAAGAGTAGGGAACTCATGCTTCTTATGTTAGTTCAAAACTAGGCATGTGGATGGCATATATCAGCTTCAGAGTCTATAAAACAGAGAGCAGAACCAACAAAATGAGTCACAACTAATTTTATACATGATTAGAGGCTTCTAGAAGTGTTGACAGTTTGAGTCCTTGAGATAATCCTTTGACCAGGGTATATACTATGAATAGAAGTGAAAACTCATTTTACTATTATATTCACATATGGAATTATGGATGACAGATACTGGTTACACTGACAAGATAAACTTCATGCTATAAGAATCTTTGCTATAACAGAACCAAAACCACAATGAGAGTAACTCTATCCTGCAATTATCAACTAAAACTAGACTGATCATATAATTCTTTATGAGTTACGAAGAAACACTTACATTCCATATCTTTACGAAATTTGGAAAGGTTATTATTAACTTCTTGTATTTTCATTTGCAACATATTAACCTCCTTCTCAGCTTCACGAGATTTGTTGTTCAAGTCATCAAACTCCATTGTAACAGCCCTGCATAAATGATAGTATCAGTTTGAGCCTAAGGACGTAAACAAACTGAGAGTTAGATTTCACAGGCTTGACTAAAACAATTTTAGAAGTAATTGGATTCATAGCTTTAAAAAAACTTGAAGCACGTAGCTCAAGCTTAGCTCAACTTATTTTAAGCAAGCTTGAGCTAAACACATTTTGACTCATAGTAATACAAATGTAAGGATTGAAAGCAAATAAGAAACTACAAAAATAAAAAAATAACTGCATATTCTAAAGTTTTTTTTTTCTTATCAGTTAATTTATAATTCAAATATAAAACGTTAAGTTGATAAATAATTATTTCATTGCAAGAATTAAAAAAATAAAGTTTGAATGAGTCGAACTAAATGAATGGATACCACATCAAAGTCAACTGTATATAGGCTAAAGTCAAACTACTCATGAGCTTTTTAATTGAGTTTGTCAAACTTAAACTTGGTTGACATTTTAAACAAGCTTAATCTTTTTTCAAGATTGGTTTTTCTTCCCTCAGCTTTCTTCTTCTTCTTCCTTTTTTATTTTATTTTTTTAATACAATTGGAGTTTGAACAAGCTAAAATGAGCAATTTCAAGCCAAATCAAAACTCTTTAGCCTATTTATAGGCCTACTTGAGTCCATTTTGGTTTGTCAATATTACAAAAAGGGTAAATGTCTCAAATCTTCCCCAAATAAAAACCACACCATATGATTGAAACAACAGAAGACTGCTCTAGAGGTTGTTGCTTGACTTAAATGAGGTTAAATCATCTAGGATGCGATACTCATTGCATGTCCTTGGTATAGTTAAATAAGGCAGAAACAACAATGATAATCTGAATATCCACAGGACTTCATAACATGTAATAGCAATATGTAGCAGTACCACTACATGTATTAGCAACATACCATAAAAAGATGACAATACAGGCTTGAGTTATCATTCCGCATGGTTCTATAATACTACTAAAGTGTAGTGCTTAATGATGCTGATGCATACATGATACCACATATCACTCCCAATTCATGATGAAACGAGTCCTACTACTAAACGCTTCATACCTTCATATGAACATAAGATACATTGAGGGAATATTGCACCATTAAAAGGACAGTACCAGAAAAACCAAAGTTAAACAGCAAATTCTTTTATACATATTATTCATCCATATACAATTGGCATACAGCATTGAAAATAAAAGTACACATTATGATTTTTTAAAAACGAACAATGCATTTCAACCCCATGTAATACTATTCTTACAGATAAGCAAGCTGGAGTTACATCAATAATAGCCACCTTCTAGAAGTAAACAAATAAATAGTTTAGAACAACCTCACAGCTTGAGTGATTTCTTTTTTCAAATCCTTTTCCGGAGGAAGCCTCCCTTTGAGCACTCCTTTTATTTTTTCCTTGTGTTCCTCAATTCTGGAAAGAAATATAAAAGAGACATCAGTTACAAAAAAAAAAAAGAATAAAGGTTAACAGACAAAACAAAAGAGAGAAAGGGATTTGACTTACATCTTTCTTTGCTTCTTTTTATGATTCTCCAATTCTGCCTTCTTCAGAGACAATTTTACTCTGTCCTCAGAATCCCCAGCCATGATGTCTTTCTCTCGATTAACAGCTTTAATATTTTGCTCTATGCTATACAACTCACTCTGCTTTTGACGTATGTTTGATTCAAATTCTCTTTCAGCAAGCTGGCTTGTCTTTCTTTCAACCTCAATTCGCTGCAACAAATAAAAGATCATCACTTGACTATTTTAATTTTGGTATTCATACTTAACACAGAAAACCAGGCATGATTGCTGAGAAGAGTCGTTATTCACCATGTTTTTCTCTCTGTCATCAATGTGAGAAATATTAACATTTGAAATTTGTAGTTCAGATGCATCACGCTCAAGTTCCTTCTCTTCAATTCGTTTCAAAAGGCCACTCTGCATAAATCACAAGTAAGAAAGCTTACACAACACGAAGAATAGGCAGTTGAAAAGGTACCTAATATGCATTTTTATAAACAAACCTTTATTTCCATTTTAGCCTGCTTTTGAGCCTCAACATTTTTCCACCGCTCACTTGCATTCATGTAGCAATCCCAAGCCGTCTTAAGTTCACTTTCATTAGATTTCTGAAATATCAAACTTCTCATTCAGTACTTCTAATTTGACATAAAGCTGGTACAACTTATAATTTATAGGGGACAACTTGGTACATTAAGTTTCAAAAGATTCATTAATATTTTATGCATGCATAAGAACATGGGCTGTCTACAATTTTGAATTTATTCCTAATGATCAAATTATATCAGGCCTACTTTGTACTTTTTCAGTCATTTCAGATACAATTTTTAAAACTTGGATCTTTTGTTATTTGAATCGTGAATCTCTGTCACTTGCAGTGATTTCTCATTATGAATGACTGAAAAATGATCAGCCAATCCAATTAAACATGAACAAAATTTATATGTGCATGTGTGTGCCTACGTCAATACAACTAGGGAAGAAAATATAGTTCACCTTCTTATCCTGCAAATCCTTTTCAAGGTCCATCAATCTTGATTTAATTCTATATGTAAGGCTCAAAGCAGCATCGTTGCTGAAGGGAGGATTTGGAACAGAACCTAAATTATGCCTTGCAAAAAATTTTTGAATAGTAGAATCTCGTTCATTCTTCAAGGACATATGAGCCTGAAGACAAATTTAAAAGATTCGACAACAATCACATTCAAATTCCAGAAAAACTAGATACCTCTAAAATATAAAAATGCATTTAACATCATTTACTTCAGCTTCCGTCTGAAGCCTGCTTATCTCCCAGATATGTTCACTGATTGTTTGCTTAAGGAAAGAACTTTTAGTCTCCGAGTCATTCATTTCCCTCTCCAACTTACTAATTTTAGATTCCAAAAGTGCAATTCTTTCTTCAAACTTGGTTTTCCATTCCTTCAATTCTTCATCAGTGTCTGTACAATACAAAAGAAAAAAAGGTGGATGGGAAAATGGTCCTAGAAAATTCCATAAAGCATTTAAGAAGTACAAAATAAAACTATAACATGATAGCACAAAGGAAAAAAGTTATGAATGGACCAGAGAAATTAAGCGAAGCCATGCAACAAGAATATCTACTTCTTATGGGCATAGCATCTACAGACCTTCATTCTCCTCCGCAAGGGCTGCATACTGTTTCTGTTGTTCCTTGAACAAAGTGCTTCTTTCAGCAGTTTTGGTTGATATCTGTTCCTGCAATTTCCGTAGATCTTTCAATGTTACTTCTGTATGATGAATTTTAGCATCAATATCTTGGATACTTTTTTCCAATTCTTGCATCTGACTTTTCAAAGATTCTGTCTTTTCCTGATCCTGAGATATACTTTCACGAAGCTGTAAAGAGGGAGGGAGGGAGGTATCTCATATCAGAAAGCCAATTGCTGAAATCTTAAAAAATAGCAATATCGAATCTTATTGATTTATCCATTAAGCTTCCAATCAAAAGGAGAGAGACAGACAAACAGACAGAAACTACATATTCATTATGGCACATATATTGCATATTGCAGTCCACATACAAAGTATATTGAGAATGCAGAAGAAAATACTAGCAAAAGGCAACAGGTGTCAAAGAAGAACAGCAGTACTGTGCACAAAGAAAGCATATAAAACTTAAATAATAAATCGGATTAAAATAGCCAATGTAAAACATGTTAATGCAACAAAAAGGAAGAGAAAAATGTAAAACACAAAAGAGCTAACCTTATAGGAGCTTGATTTAAAAGGAATTTTACAAAAAAAGTAGGAAACAAGGCAAACATGACAGCAGAAAGTAGATAACTATGACATTTAATAAAATGCAACAGTAGATTAAAAGTCCACTTTTTAATCTCTTCACCTAATACAATATATTTAGGAGAGTTTTCCAACTATCAACCAAACCACTAAGAACCTGTAATTTCAAAAAGATGCTTTTGAAGTGAACATGCATTGCATTATACAAATGCCACAGTTTAAAGAAATCAAATGGCATGATATAGCAACCTAAATAAATGCATGGCATGACAAATATGGGCTATGTAAAATCACTTGGAGATAACAAACTCCTCAAGCTCAAAGTGCACCAGCAGATACAGTAAATCCCTTGTACTTCACAACCAAACCAGGGAGAAAAAGGAAAAAAGAAGAAAAGATTAAACAACTTTAAACACTTAACTCTCTCTTTGGAAAGGTCAATGGATATAGAAATCAATAAAATAATTATTCATACTTTAAACTTGTGAAAAATTATGCAGACTCATTATTTTGCCAAAAAGAGTACTATGGAGAAAGGGGAAAAAAGCTGGGAACTTATATACGGAATTATTTAATAAAGCAGGAAGAAGAAAGAAAAACCTTATATGCAGCATCTTTCAATGTTTGAAGATTCTCTAATTTCAGCTTGTAGGTCTTTATTTCTTGAGCTTGATCCTTGTGAAGTTTTTTAATGACCTCCAATGCCTTCGTATATCTGATTAGGGGTCCATGGTCATGTATCAACGTACAAGAAGAGTATAACAACAAAATGAAAACGATTCACAGAGTCCCTACCAACCCTTGAAGAGCATTTAGCAACTGATAAAAAAAGTCAAATATCGAATTATTTGACTAAAGGTACAGAAGGACATTATGCATAAGCTCTCAAGAAACTTTAGGAAAAGAAACCTAACCAATATGCAAAACAGTTTAGATAAATAAGCTAACAGGGAAAGCAACTGGAAAATGCAGCTCTTTCAAAGATAGGAAACTCCTAAAGAGTTTTGAATGACCTCACTACCAAACCCAAAAGACAGAAAACTCCTAAAGAGTTTTGAATGACCTCACTACCAAACCCAAAAGACAGAAAACTCCTAAAGAGTTTTGAATGACCTCACTACCAAACCCAGAAGACAGACAAAAGCAAAAACAGTAGCTCTTAAAATAACTGAAGTACATAAAAAAAGACAATGCTTGAAATAAAAGCATTTTGCAATAAGCTTTGTAGTCTCCAGAACTTCAAATGGATATGAGGTTGCTGTTGAATGTGCGTTTTTGTCAGCTTTCTACACAAAGTTAGACAGCTTGACCAACTTCTCAGATTAATTGTAACTTAACATTGTATCAGTATACTAGTTGTCTATCCAGCCTCTGTTGAAATTCCACTGACTCCCATTTTTGATAGTTTATTGTTTTGCACTTGTAAATCCCACTTTTTGTCTTTGATTAGATGGGCCTCAGCAAAAGTGGGAGTGTAAAGGGTGTGTTTTATGTTAAACTTCATTTACATAGTAAGACTCAGTACCTAATATGTCAACCTTTTGGAATTGATGGTAACTTAACATATGCAAAGTAGTTTATGTGTTCAAGCATGTAGGCACACGAATGACACATGATGGACATTTATCAGCAATAATTAACAGAGATGGATCATGCATAAATGATTATTCTATTAAGAAAAGCTAAAAGAATTGTATCTACTAAAGTATATAATTATAACTAAAAGCGAGGGAACAATGTCTTGAAATACGGAAAATTGATGGAACACATACAAGAAGAATCAAAACAACATTTATCTCAATTGGGAGAAAAAAAAAAAAGAATAATAAGGAAAACAAAAAGTAAGAAAGGCTTCATAAAAACAACAGAGAAATACCGGGTAGCAGAGAAGATATCATCAAACTTTTTCTTTAGAGTGGAAGAATCTTGCAATGGCCAATTGGCCTCATCTTGGTGTACAAATATAACATTTTCCAGAATCGCCTTGGAGACACCCATTAAAGCAGGGATTTCACGATCCATGTCAGCACATCTATAGCTAAGGCAAACCTTCTGCACAGCAAAGAAGATTAAAAAAAATATTAACTCAAGTAGACAGACATTTGATTACTTTCAAAGAAAAAGAAAAGTAGACATTTGATTTACAGATGATAGTGCAAATACCACTTAAAGCTGCGAAACTTATACATATGCATACTCATCACTCATCAGCATCATCTCACTAAAATGTTGAACTCCCTAATTGGCACCTTATAACTACAATAAGTAAATATTATACTAGCAAAAACACACTTGCACATCTATAGCATCCCAGTTTGGATTATATTGAATATGCCAGCATGTTTATTTACATGCACATTGTATCAACTAGTTTGATTCTAAAACCTCTTTTCTTTTCATTTAATGCACGATGCAACTAAACCAATTTCAACTAAAAGCTCCATAAGCTTGTAGAGTAATAAAATGACTATATTGCAAACTATTAATTCAAGAATATAAATTACTAATCACGACAAAAAAGGAAGGCGATAAGAATAACTTTCTTAAGTTGACTGAAAGCTATCACAATATTTCTCTTCTTTGAAAAAATGTACGTGTACCTCTCCACTGTGAGGATTGATTGTCTGAAGCACACTCTCAATTGCTTTATACTCCATCTTTGATGCTTTTTGGGTCAGCTGAAAAGACCTAATACAGACCACATCCTTACCAGCTGCTGTCTTGAATCGCAGTTTTATTTGTCCTTTAGTTTCTGTTTCCCCTGCAACCTGCAACCGCAAGTGTGGAAAAGTCAATCTAAGAATTTCTTCAAACAAAAATAAAATACTAAAATAAATAAAGTCCCATTTATTTGCTGCAAAAAAAAAAAAAAGAATTTTTGCATAAATTATAGCCTCCAAGGGTAACTGAGAAAAAATCATACATTTTCGCAAAGTTTTGAAGCTGAATCATTTTTTATGTTATTAAATCAAAAAGCTCCCAAAAACCATTATAGACATGTCCAAAGTGTTGTCAATTGTGTTACCTCTGCCACCATGGCAAATTGAATTATAATAGGTTAGCTTATTTCTAATTAAATATTAATTTTCGGCTAAAAATATGATAAAAGAATATGAGTAGAACAAGTTTCTGCAAAAGCCAACATCTAATGTCCCATGATATAAACTAAATTCGCAGCAGGTTTATATCACTAACTAAGCTCCATCTACTCCATTTGTTTAACCATTATTTCATCAGAACTAGACCCAAAAAACTTCCCAGAATTAACCAACTCGTAATCTAATTCATCTAGCTTCACGTGGTAAAGTAATGAATAACCTCATGTTAGTGCATTATCAAGGGGAATATAGTCTGTCTACTAGCTCCGAAACTAATAGGAACCACTGTTATTTTCCTCCAGCTGGCAGTAATATAAATATGTGATAATAATGAATATATATATATATATATATATATATATATATATATATATATATATATAGCAATGCATTAACAAAAAAGAAATTGTTAATATTGAGTAAAGAGATGAACCTTAGGGTCATGGATGAAACTATGACCGGACCTGGCATTGGGAGGCAACTCTCCAGTACAGGACAGCTTCAAGCACTCGATTATGGTCTGTATAAACAAATACAAATACCCAAAAACAAAAGCAAATAAATGCATGTACGGAACCAATTATCAGAGAGTAAGGAAGAGTGAAAGAGAGAGGAGTAGAAAATTACAGTTTTTCCGGCGCCGTTGGGACCGACAATGAGGGTCAAGGGCCTGAAGAAGGTGATGACATTCTTGTTCTCAGGGTCGAAGCTCCGTATCCCTTTGATCAGCATCTTATCCACCGTACTCATCTTCTTCTTCTTCTTCTTCTATTCACATACTCCAATGGAAGTCTTTCTTTCGCCGGAGACACAGACTGACAGAGAAACTCAGAGCTTCTTCTTCTTCTTCACTGTAAAATGGAAGAGAGGGCGGGACTCAATCCCAATTCCACCGGCTCAAACATACACAAAAGTCCGAGTTGGTGTATTTAGTCCTGTGGAACGCATCTTCGGGAAAATGTTGTGTTCTATTACTCTATACACTCCTTTTGTCCCTTATTATTATTATTATTATTTTAGAGAAGAAATTCTATTTGTTTTTAATTTTTTTAGAGGTCGAATTACGTAAAATAATTTATTTCTTTATTTTATTTTTCTTTTATATAGAATATTTTTCAAGAATTACATATATATCTTCTTAAAGGAGTAGTAAAAAAAAAAAAAGAGAGGCTATATTATAGTTATCAGATAACTATTATATGTCATAGGTATGAAAATCGTAATTATATTTATTTATATTAAACCTATCAAATTTTAAATAATTTAATAAATTATTTGGTCCTTTAATTTTAGAAAATAAAATAATTTGTTGTTTCTTTTACGCTGGTGGGCACCACCCGCCCCCAAAACATTGACTGAGAAATCGCATAAATTGCCTCGAAAATTCAAAAACCCCCATGTTTCCCTCTCTAAAGGGGAGACACTGAGAGTCTGAAAGATGGCGGCAATCGGCTAAATGGAGAAGAAGACCCATTTCAGAGAGGAGCATAGCAACCGTAGAAACTGTGTCACTATCACCTCTGTACCGGACTGGGACGAACCGTTCACAGAGGAAGACCTCGAAGCCATTGAAGCTGCCTTCCTATCTGCCTCCAACTCTCTCACCAAAAGGCCACGACCCAGCTCTCCCCACAGCCACGAAAACGACAACAACAACAACCATAACTCTGCCCGCCGAGACTCCTCCGTTGATTATCGTGGTGGTCGCCGCAGATTGCCCATTTCCATTCTCGCTCCACAGAATCCGAACCCATTTACTTTGTCGCCTTGCCAAGGTGGGTTTCCTTCCATTTTCGTCTTCTTCTTTCTGTTTTACTGTCTGGGTACTAGTGAAACAACGGATGGGGGAAGGGGTCAGTTTCAATTTTTGATCTTTTAAATTTGAGTTATTGGATATGTACAGGGGTTATGTTGTCGTGATATTTGGGAGTTTCTTTGAATTTTGTTTTTTCCAAGTATGCGGATTATAAATGTGAGCTTTTCACTTTAAAGCTCTGAAGCTGGTCTGTTACCCGATGGTTTTTATAGAAATGGAATTACTAGTTGCTGTATGAACTAATAGAGAAAACTGAGGTTTGTTGTATTTTGCTTGTGGAGAATTGACATGAATATGTTGAAGTCCGTAGTTCCATAGATTGGCGCTTGAATCCTTGGATGTTACTTCTATTTGCTACACCTGTAGGAGATTCTCTTAATGCATAACCTGCATATGATTTCAATACTTAGCAGTTAATGAAGGCCGGGTAAATTTGAACCTCTTGAAATTCCTGGATGTCACTTAACATTGGCCATGGATTGATCATTGCTTACTATTGCCTTGTAATTGTTTGGGCAGACAGTTGCATTTTGTATTTTTGGGAACATTGAAGTTCATTTGGGGGCAACTATTGAAAGTTCTTAACCTTTTTTTATTAGCTAGAGAAGAGAAAGCACTCATTCTTGTATCATCCCAATCATCCAGGTGAACTATTTGCTTACAAGTGATTGTTATGGATAAATGAAATATAGAGTCGATAACAGAGGGATGTCCTATATTTTAAGGAAATATCAGTTATTTGAGATTTCCTAGTTGTCTTTCTGGAGGTCCTATGTTTAAATTTCATATGGCTTAGGTGCTGTCTATAGCATTTTCACAGGATCTTAGAGTAGTTGAGTTGAATCTTGGCATGGCTTGTCTTCTCTTGCGTACTGTGGGGAATTATGAGAATTATTAAAGTTGAAACCTACTGCCACCAATTTTATGAGTTTTATTTATTTGTATGGATATTGTGTACCTACCTTATAAGTCAAATATCATTCCCATGATTCCTTTCTATGTACTTCTCATCTCATTTTATTTTTTTAAAATGAAAGTTAGAAAAAGATGCATGATGTAACATTTCATTATTTTTCCTAAAGGAACCAATTTAAGGATGAGATACCCTGTGATGAAGTTTGGGGGTGTCATTACGTATAGCAGAACTGCATTTGAGGTGGAGGCAGCTGCAATGGAGCTTCTAAAGACTTTTCAAGCAAAGAAAACAGAAGTGGGTCAAGCTGCACTTGGATTTGACATTGAGTGGAGACCCACATTCAAAAGAGGTCAGCTGATTTCACTTTTGTTTTTCCAACGTGACTTACAGGATGCATACGTATTGCCAAGAGGCGTTTTGTTACAACATCAACATAAGAATTAAGTTGAATTAAAGTCACACTGAAGTTGTAAATTTGAATGTAGCAATTGGTAATATGGAAAACTAATTGTAATGGCGTGTGATGATTTCTAAGATCTTATTAACTACCCACCATCTCTAGTTTTGTCAGTGGTTACCATCTCATGGAATGTTTTGTGAAAAGGTGGTGGAACTACACAATAGAATTCAATACAAAGAGGGGGAGCAATTTCAATTCTGATGGACCACTATATGAGGGAACAAAATGTTTTATTTTCAAGTCCTGTTGCATAAGTCCTTGTGTGTGTCGTTGCCACCGGTCAGTATGATCCAATTCCAAATTAGAATGTTGTAAATTGTTGCCCTGGTTGGTGGAAAATACATTGTATACTAGACCTGTTATATCTGTTACCTTAGTTTAGAATATGACGTCACTTTAAGAATCTTTGGTATCAGAATTGAATACTTCTTAATTTCTGCAAACTCAGATAGCTAAAAAAAGGGGTTGGGCATCTCATTTAATGGGAAGATTAATATCCAAGTATTTGTTCTTAAAACTTGCGAGTTGGAATGTTGGATTAGCTTGATTCACCTGAAAAAGCCAGTAGCAAATTTCTCCTTGCTTTGGTTAGATTTTTAGCTTTCACTTATATTTCAAATGCATTCACAAAACTACAAAAGCCATTGGAAGGGAATCAGTTCATTAAGAAAAAACAAAAAAGGTCAAGAAGGATAACTGCACGATCACTAAGGGGCTTATAGATGTGTTCTTATGTCTTTTTAGATGGCTAACATGATAATTCCTTTGGAAGCAAATATAAGGTAGCTACATATCTGCTTTTTCATGTACGTTAGAATCTCTCTCTCTCTCTATCTCTCTTTAATGTTTTGCTTGGTAAGTGATTTTGGGATTACAAGCTTGAGACATGAACCTAGTACCTCTCCTGTAAGAGGTGGTGGATTTACCACCAAGCTGTCCCCTAAGCCGTGAATCATACCATTTGAAAAAGTGGTTGGCCCTAAGCAATCTTTTATTTTTCCTGCTACAATTGTGCCTCATATTAGAGCTCACTGTAAGCTAAAGCGGTTAGCCTGTGCTAGCTAGTGGTGCTTTTATCACAAATTCTCTTCAATGAAAATATATGCATGTCTTTACATGTAGATTGTTCTCATGCTGTTGAGTGGCTTTTGAACCAAATTTATTATTGGGTCTTATATTTTCCACTAAACATTTTCTGTTAATTAAATACTTTCTCAGGTCACGTTTTTGTACTATGCAAAAAATATGCATCAATTAGACTCTAAAAAAAGAAACTTAACCTGCAGGTGTTTCACCTGGGAGGGCTGCAGTTGTGCAGATATGTGGGGACACTAGTCATTGTCATGTAATGCACATTATCCATTCTGGTATCACTCAAAGTCTGAAGCTACTTCTCGAGAATTGTTCACTTTTGAAAGTATGTACTTTATTACTACACTTGCTAGCATGCACCATATGGATTTGTGAGTATTGGTTTTGGAAAATCCACAGCATTCTTATGTCACTTGATGCATTCTCAGGTTGGAGTTGGCATTGGCAATGATGCTGTTAAGGTTTTCAAGGATTATAATGTATCTGTTAGAGCATTGGAGGATCTGTCCTATCTCGCTAATCAAAAGCTTGGTGGAGGTTCCCAAAGATGGAGTCTTGGCTCTCTAACTGAGAAACTTACTAGCAAAAAGGTTATCATATATATATATATTTTTTCCTGAGATTTCAATATGTCTGTGATTTCATAATCTTCATGGTTGTTTTACCACTGTTTTAATTAAATCTGAATAAATGACTGAATGGATAGGATAGTAATTGTTCCCATCAACTCTTTGATTTAGTAATAGATCAACCTACTTGCTTGAAACGTGACAGTGGCAACAAACTTGTGTTAATGCTTGACCTTTCTTGTTACCACCCTCATAACAGATCTTTTCTCAGGATACTTTGGCGTAAGTAGTTGCAAATATGCTTTAAGCTGGATATGGGTTCTATACCTAAGCTTTTGCTGTAAACGGAGGTTAACACAAGTTTTGGACTTGGAAATTGGAATATCAAATTGGCATTATGCTTTTTTAATGTATGTATTGTTGTCAAACCATACACTCCAATGCCCTCCTTGAAGTGTCTCACTAGTTTTGGCAGTAGACAAGTGTTCCACTAGCTTTTGAATAGTAATAACTTTTCTTTTTTAGTTTATGGAGAATAATGTTCCTTAATTCCCCTCAAGTTTCTTTCCTATACAAAATTATGATTTGCATTTGAGGTTTTCAAAATATTGCAGCTTCTGAAGCCCAATAAAATTAAACTTGGAAATTGGGAAGCCAATGTTTTGTCAAAGGAGCAGTTAGAGTATGCCGCCACTGATGCTTTTACTTCATGGTATCTTTATGAGGTAGTTAATAATCAGTCACAACAACATCATCGTTTTCTACATTATATAAATGCTGACACTGCAATCATTGCCAATAATTTTGTCTTGTTTACAGGTCTTGAGAGGCCTACCTGACGTCGAAAAGATGGCGACTAACGACAAAAGTGAGGAACCAAAAGGTGTGTCACTGTAATGAAATTTTCCTTAAACATCAGAAACAGTCTACACAATCATATTTTCTATTTCAGATTGCAGTGTTTGTCACGTCAAGTGCATGCTGCAGATGCAGCAGTTTAGTGTTTGGGTTTTATATACACTTATATTCTTACATTAAAAGCTTACAAGCATCCTCATCATTCTGTATTTGCTTTAGAGCTTCCTTAATTACATTGCTAAAGTGGTTAAATCAGTATCCAAAGATTGCAACTTGCTTTTCTTGTTGGCATTAGCTATTAGACTGCTTCAGATGTTATGATTCATGGGTTTAATATGGAAACAAGATTTAACAATTATTATCATTTACAAAATACAAGCACATAAATTGATTTAATCGTGTATAATTAAGATTTTTATTAATTTGACCAATATGTTGTTACATTTCGAGTATCTAGCATTGCAATTATAGATTCATGCTAAGTTTTTTTTCGTTATAATGTTGAAAAATAAATAAAACCAGATGTAGTGGGGACTTTGACTTTTATTGTTCATGCTCTAAAATTGATTATCATACTGTTCATGAAAGTTGTCTGCTCTATTATTCATCTTATGTTTGACCAATTATAAGCATTTTAGAATCTCTTTTAAGCATTTAGTGCTCTAGATAACCAGGTTAAAAGTGCTTTTACCAGCTGAACAGCTTTTGCGCAACTGTACCAAGTCACCTAGTTTCATTTTCTATGATCAACATTTTTCCCAATTCATATGCTAATTGCATCTTATTGTACTGTAACACAGAAGCATTGGTATAATCAGCAATGTATCTTGGAGCTGGGCAGATAAACGGCGATTACCCATTTCCTATTTTTCCGACAAAGACAACTATGGGCAGGCCACCGCCAGTCGGTTATTAAGTTTAAAATTTATTTATAGACTAATACATGATGAATTAGTGAGCCCTCTCTAATAATCAGTTGGTTTAAATTACTTCGGAATTTAGTTTATACATGATGAATGCTTTAGGTGGGTTCCAACCCATAAGAAGCATAAAAAATAAGTACGTAGAACAAAACTTTATAACTCAATTTTATGTGGGGGCTAGATTCTAAAAACTTTTTCCTTACTCTAAACTTTACTTTTCAGAATAGAGGACAGAATGCTACTAAAGTCTCAAATAAAATTTATAATGAAATGTAGCCTACTTATGGAAGGTGCAAATTCACTAATTATATGTGTGTGTGTATCTTTAAGGTTGGCCAATCTCAATATCTCAATTAGCAAACCACACCCTTTTATCATCCACATAAACCCAATATCTCATTGTGTATCTTTGACTAGTTTGCTAAACTAGTTCAGCTTTTTCAATATTTTAGCCTAACATATATATTTAAACATTAATCAAACATGTGCCTTTCTCATGGTGTTGAATTACTAGCTCATCACTGCGACTAATTGAAACAAAAATCTATGATTTCCACTCATCTAAAATGGCTGTCAACCAGCAATTGAAGCTTAGAAGGAATTAAAATTTGATTCCTAGTCATCAAATTGTTTCTAACCAATGAAGTTTTTTACCCTAACCTTGTTTAGCTATGAATATGCTAGGTAACCCTTTAATAATTATTTCCATCCTTACAGGTTTTTTTTTTTTGTTTACAAAATATTCTTTAGGAATCATCATGTGATTATCATCTTTCTCAAGAAATATACACAAAACAGCCTAGAAAATCTTCTCTGTGATACATGATAAATCATACAGAAAATGAAAGATTGCTCTCCAATTAAACACCTTTTATAGGTGAAAATGGAATATTTCCAAAGGAGGATAGGTAGGAAAACACCTTTTATTTGTCCTCTGTGATAAATCATATAGATAAGATTGCTCTCCAATTAAATACTGAGTTAATGGCGTGTGGATTAATTAAATAAGCTTTTTGGGGGTGTCTATGTCTAACATGTTTTGCGGCCCCATCACTTTATGGGTCATGAATTTCAAGCTCAATCACTCATTTTCTTTGCCTATTGATTTTGATAGAAAGATGAAGACGTTGAGTCTCTGCATGTGCGTGGGCCATTCTTTTCATGGAGTCTCTTTCAATATCCTCTCTTTTCTTTCACCAAAAAAAAAATATATATATATATATATCCTCTCTTTTATCTTGTTATATTTATGAAAAATGAAAGACTATATTATATATATATATATATATTGGTAATTATATAAATATGGGGATAGTAGCACTGTTAATTCATGAATTATACTTGTAATTGCACTTTAGTCCTGAATTATATTTTTGGCATTTCGGTTTCAATAATTGGTGTGTGTTGTTGGTCCTTCAAACTATATTTTGTCAATTTTTTTTATTTTTATTTTTTTATAGTTTTGAAGTATGCAATCCACTTGATATAATATAATAATAAAAACCAGATAACTCCACAAGACCTGCTTGCATCACCTGCACTACACGTCTTAAAACTGTTAAAAAATTAGACAGGAGATAGTTTAAGGATCAAGGGTTCAATAATTAATAAAGTTATGATTCAAAGTGTCAATACAAATTGTTTGAGAACCAAAGTGTAATCATGGGCATAGTTCGGGGGCTAATGACATTAATATCCCATATATATATATATATATATATATATATATATATATATATATATATAGAGAGAGAGAGAGAGAGAGAGAGAGAGAGTGAGACATTTTTATTCTAAAATCCTATACTCTTCCCAAATAGGTTGACAGCCCAGAAGTACGATCTACTACTCTCAACTATAAATTAATCAATTGATCAAGTTATAGTTTAGAAATTATACTACATTTGAATTGGTGAAATATGAGGGGAAAAAAAAGGAAATGATTAATAAGGAAAGGAAAGAAAAAGAAAAGAAAATAATAGCATTTATAATAATTATTATTTGAGGATGATTATTAGTGAAAATGAATGAAAAGTAAAATAAAAATAATACAATTTATTTTGTTTACAAGAATACCCTTTTAATAAATTTTATCAAACTCTTTTAATAAGAGTAATGTTGGAATAATGCAAATTTCATTAAAAGTTTTTTTTTTTTTTTTTCCATTTTTTTCATCTCATTTCAGGGTGGAAATGGATGGAAATGAAACAGGCCAAAGTTAAAAGAAATGGTCACCTCCTTTTCCACTAATTTTTATCAAACCAAACAAAAAAAATTAAATCATTTTCTTTCATTTTCCTCTTATTCCTTCAATTCAAACATAATACTATTGATTAATTAATTTTACCTTATTACTAATTAATTAGTTAATTTAACCTTCAAAAAATTAAAAACCCCTTACCTTTTGGCGTCTACAATCGCTTTTTTTTTTTTTTGCACCTTTTGACAGTCTTAAGTAAAATTGACCGTATTCATAAAAAAAAAAAAGTAGTAAAATTGACCGTCAAAAAAATGTAAACCGAGTTCTAATGCTTCCAAAAAAAATATAAGAAATAAATAAAATGAAAATCTCACAGACCTTGTAGAATTGAAGACAATAAAATTGAACACAAGCAGTTCCTCACATATTAATGTGAAAACTTCAAAATTCAAATATGTATATATTTTAACATGCTTTTTGTTTTTTTTTTTTTCTTTACATTTTTTTTAATCAAATAATGGAAATATAAATGTGTCTTTATTTTAGTATTTTTTCTTAGAAACCAACCAGGTCAAACATGCCTATGGTCCGAGAAGATAAATGATAGTGACAAATTCGCATGAACTTTTGAAACAGATATAGAGGTGAAGTAAATATAGAACATGTTTTTACATGTATCAGAAAACACTTAAATTTACTGGTAATAATCACTTGTAAGAAAGTAATGCAAAAAAAAAATTATCTTAGTTGTAGACAAAATTAAGTAACACGAATTAAAAGAACCACCATGATGAATATACAAGTCATCGAAAAGATCAAAAGCCAAGTGAAGCATGTGGTTTTAGAAGTCTTGGAGTATATTTCTGATGCCCGTGAACTTGCGTGACCAGTGCTTGCCAAGCTACGTTCAAGAGCCTCCTCTGTAGAATCCAGTATCTGCTCTCAAAACCAACCAATATTAATTCGGAGATTGAAATAGGAGTCACCTATAATAACATAAAAAGCACACAAGACTCAACTGTTTAGCCTGTTAGGGTCTAAACACTAAGCCCTTGTTTGGTATGAAGGAGTTGTGGAGAGATTGAGGAAGAGGGATTTAAGATGTGAGAGTTGTTTGGTATGAGGGATTGATGGAGGGGAGTGGGTTTGAGGATGGAGGGCAAATCCATCTAAATTCATCAAAAACACTCCCTCCAATATTGGATGGATTGGAGGAGGGAGAGCTTTTATAACTAATTAACAAATTTTTAATTACACTTTAATCCATTGTGTTCTCATTCCTTCCCATCATACCAAACAACATGAGGGATTAATATAATCCACTCCATCCTTTCACCAACCCCTCCTCTTTCAACACTTCATCTTTCCTCTGCTCCATCATTCCTACCAAACATAGCCTAAGGTAGGCTTGGGGTTCCACCATAAAAGGTTAATACCCTTTTCACAAATGAAGGCTCTATTTTAGTTTTTAGACCCTATTATTGTTCATACATGTGATCTGAGCTTTTCAATACATTCCTTCAAAAAGTTAGCCCCGAATATTTATTACTGAATTCCAAAAATCCAACAGAGTGATAAGCCAACAAAATACTCAGTCAAAAACTATGGTATCTTACCTTTTCAGTATCCTGCACGGAGCGGCTCATCATCAGACTCCTTTCTTTTAGTTGCCTTGCCAACCCAACCATCTCATCAGTTAAGTCATCTTGCAACTTTCTGTCACAAGAGAGACATTAGATTACCAGTAAATAATAATGACCTATAATATTTGGAAGCCAAGTAAAGGGTAATCCATTTAATAACTGATCAAAACAGATGAACCAAGCAATTAACCATCGGATTCCACAAAACAATATTCATTCTTTTTCCTCTAATTCAAGTCCAACAATAATAATGTCCTAGACTAATCCAAACTAAGAAGCTAACTTCCTGTGGCATAAACAACAAATGGAGCCAGACCATGATTTCATCACGTTTGTTTAAAGACAGAAAGCATTTCTATTGAAACAAATTCAGCAGTTCATTTTATCTGCATACAAACTCACCTGTTTGGAAACTAAACTATAAATTATGGATTACATTTGAATTCCTATGTTTGGAAAAATTTAAGAATTCAAGTTCAATTCATTATATAACTGTAATAACCCTAATATTCAAGAAAGTGAACAATTATAGGAAAGACATGGTCAATATAGACTATAACCTTTAAAGTTCATTAGGACCCTGAGTTTTCTTCTCTCTAAATTTCAAGTCTCCACTGTGTTAATTATACCTGTGCTTTTCTATATGCGCTTGTGCAGCTGCATCCAGTTTGACTGGTGTCGATGAATCATCCTCAAACGTTTCACGAGTTTTATCTTCAATGGTTGATGCAGGACTGTTTAGGAAGCCAAACAAGTTAATAAAACAACAAAAGGCGAAAAAGGGATCACTACAGAGTTGAAACAAATCCAGCTGAATCAAACATATCTCCTTACACAGATCTCCTTCTCAGTCCTGGAGAAGAGGGAAAGTGACTTTCTCCTTCCATTTTAGAAGGGCTTCCTTTGACAGAAATATTAGGAAGAGACTCCTGAGGCACTTGTAAATCCATCTAGAATTAACCAAAGCAACAAACAGTCAGAAAATACAACTACCTGCATTATCATATGTATGCAATTTGGGGGGAGATATGGAGGGGCATCAGAATTTGAGTATGCTGACCAAAATAAAGGGGTGAAATTCAGAGGTGCATGCCTCAAATGGAACCCAAAGAATTATCATAAACTCTTTTAATTCAAAGAATGATAACAGAAAAAAAGAAAGATTAAAGAACCTAAAAATGTGAGAAGGAGAGTAGAGAGAGGGAGGAAGGAGGGGGGGAGGAGAGAGACAGATTATCAACTAGTTAAAAAATAATCAAACATAAGAAGGTTTCCGATTTAAAAAATAAAGGTTTTCAAGTACACTTCCATTTCCTACATACGCACCACCGTGGCAGTTAATTTGGAAGCAATGGCTTCAATCTTCTCTGAATAATCAGTCACCACGGCCTTTGAAACGCTGTAAACAGATACCAGATAATGATTCATATTGACCACTAAATTAAGAAATTCACTAGCCCTTAGATGGCATTAATAAAATATGTACATATATATATATAGACAAATGAGGAATATAAAATTATTAACAGCAAATCTCTCTTTTAATGAATTTTATTATGAGATTCAATATTTCCAGTAAGTAAAAAGGTTAGTTAATGAAACACAAGGGTATAGACATCAAATTATTGCAGGAAATAGTACCCAGAGAAAATCAAGGAGAGTGGAAAGAAACCTTGGTAAGCCCTCTGGTGTTCTTTCTTCAGAAAGTTGTTCCAACTGTTCTCTTAAAGTGGCAACATACTGCAAAGTTGCATGACTTGCATATCAAGAATCATACATAAATGGTCCATCACGATAAACAAAATACTCCAGCCATAAATACAAGGGAACAAAAACCTCCTCAAGTTCACAGGGCGTACATGCACAAGTTTTGCCTGGTTCTGTTGCTTAGGTGCAGCTGCAAGTAACCTCCTCAAATTTACTTCTGTTTTGCTAATTCCCATCACAAGTCCTACAACATTGAACAGACGAAGTCACAAATCAGATTCATAACGCTCCTAGTCTTAACCAATCGTCCAACAAAATTTCTTCTTCAATTTCAGGAATCATTTTTTTCATATCTGTCATAATCAATCAAATCCTACAAAATTTCTTTTTGTACAAAATGGCGTATACCATCTATTATATCATGAAGCATTACCAATCTCAACCTCACCCCAATACCAAGGGAAGGGAAGGAAGACAAGGTAGATAACTAAAATAGAAAATTAAGCATTAGTACACAACCTTAAAAATTAAGCACAACCACAGGAATCCAATACATGATTATAGTAGCTTCACAGTTGCCTCAAGGATTCGACCATTAGCTTTTATAAACCCATTGAAGATTTTTTTTTTTTTCTCTCTCTCTCTTTCTTTTCAATTGATTAGGAGCTTCAAATGATAGAATAACTGGTTTCTAATGATAACTCAACTCAGTTGTAATATACATAATCCTACACTTTTATCTCCTGAAAGTTCATTAAAGAAGGCATAGAATAGTTTAAGATGAATCATAGATTAAACAGAGAGATTAAACAAGGTGATGAAGTAGCACTAATAAGGGGTTCCATACAGGAAAAAACAGATCTTGCAATGTGAATAACAATTAAACCAGAACATAATAGTCGAAATTATGGAAACGCACAAGTAAAGGGCGGATTTTTATCATTAACTTTTATCAAAATAACAAATTAGAGCCTCATTTTGCTCATTTTCAAGGGGCTTTGTAATAACCAACCGTTGACGGAGAAAAATTATATTAAAAGGCTTGGTATTGAGCCGTCTTCCCCACCCACCTGCTCTCCGGTGGCTCAGAGTGGTTAATTTGGGCAGGTTCGAGTCGTTCTCTGCTTTGCTTTGCGGCAAAATGCTAGTAGTCGAGAAAGAGAGAGATAGAGCAGCATCCGAGAGAAATGAGAAGAGAGAAATAAAAAGGAAAATCCTGGAAAAAAAAACTCACCGGAAAATATTAAAGCCGGCAACTGGTTGCAGGTGGAGAAGATGAAGAGCGGAGAGATTGCAGCTTGGGCACAGGCGAAGATGAAGAGGGCAATCGCGTAAATTTGGGAAAAGAGGTTGAGTCAAACCGTAATTTGCTAACTAAAGTGTAAGTGAAAGTGTACAATTTAAGTACACTACTTTTACCAACGAAACACAAAAAATGCGTCAATCGTCGCCTAATGCAAAGTGCGAGTAAAAGTACAAACACAAATTTTTTTATATTAATTAATATTTTTTACACAAAAAATTGAGGGTTGGAATTTTCTCTAAAATATAGTAGCGACCATTTTATAAGATTTTGTTGCCATATATATTTAACTATAGTAATATATAGATAAAATTTCCGCTATATAATATCCCAAAAAAATTATAATTTTTTAAGTTAATAACGTTTATATAATGCTCGTCATTAATAGTGTTTAAATTTCAATTTCATTTTTGGATAGTTATAGACTTTTTTATTTTTTAGTTATTATGAACTTTTTAAACTATTAACCTCGGGCATATTCCAAACCCGTTACTATTAGTTTTTAAAAAAATTTAAAAAAATCCAATATTTCTTCTTCTTTTTTTTCGGTTACACATTTTTTTTATTTTTTAATCATTAAAATTTTTTATATCTTAAACTTGTCGCATTAAATAGTTTAAAAAATAAAACAAAAATTTAATGCTATTAAATAAAAAAATTTAATTTTTTACTATTAACGACGGACATATTTAATGCCCCATTACACTTTAAATTTTTAAACTAAATTATACTTTCTTTCTTTTTTTCTTCTTAGGCTATTAACGACTGGAATTCACTACTTACATAGTTAATAGTGTTAAAATTTATATTTTTTTATAAATGAAATCAAAATTTTTAGTTACACATTTTTTAAAATAATTACAACTCTAAACGCTAAACACCCATAACCCCTAATTATATTAAACCCTACGTTAATTCAATCAGTTCCTCGCTTTAATTATGAATATGCTTTAAAAAAAGACAAAAAAAAACGACAACAACAACAACGTATCATAATTTAACAAAAATCTAAGTTTTATAAACCAAAAAAAAATTGTGTGATTCAATCTAAAGTTTAGATATAACATTTCAGCTTCACTATATATATAAATATATATTATAGAAATAATATGTTTTAGATTTTATATAATTAAATACTATTCTCAAGTCAATGTACGGTCAAATTCCTAGAGAGAGAGAGAGAGAGTTCCTTTCGTTCCCATGCCATTTCGAGTATCAGTTTATCTGAAACCCTAGATCATGTTGATGAATCTGATCAAACCCTAAATCAGTTGCATGCCCTTTAATTCTTCACCAACACTCAACCATTTGATTGTGGAATAAAAGAGAATCAGTAACCCATGCACCGTCGTTTCCATGTTCATATACACAGATGATCATGGGTAGACCATGATATAGACATACATATATATATATATGTATGTATGGTACTGAACAATGTGGATTATTTATGTTTTCTCCGTCTTACAAATCTTTCTTGAACAACACGGGATTGATTTAAAATATATATATATATATATATATAGTCTTCATCAGACGGACAACGAAGAGCTCAGTAGCATGCTTAGTGTTTTTGCTGCATGGACTTTGTACGGAAGGTTCATTTGAAAGGGCCATATTGAGTCTTATTGTTCCACAAAAATGGTGGAGCTTAGACTTTGTAGCGAAGCCAACCATTGGAAAGGCTAGCTGCTGCGTTGTTTAGGAAAATGGTAGAGGATGGACGCCTGTACAACTCAATATTTCGAAAGAGCCAATTATTACGACGATTGCGGATCTACTATTAAAACAGGCATTGAAACTGTTTCAAACCCACCAAGTGATTCCATTTTTCGGATCAATGATTAGTAATGTCTCACATGATTGTAGTTATGTATACATATATAATTAATATATATATATATATATATAGGAAAATACTTTTTCTTTTTTGATCTCTAATATCTGACTCTGATATATATATATATATATATATATATATATATATATATATTATTTTCTATTAGTAGGCTTGGATTAGAGTTAGCTTTTTCGGGTGTCTAGTTTCACAAATATGATTTTAAATATATATATATATATAATTGTTCATCTAAATTATGCAGCTTATATATACTCGGTTAGAGAGAGTTGACATTTACTTTTTTAAGTGAAAAGTGCATGTATTAAGTGAATGAAAATTTTCAAAAGTGAATGTCAGCTCACATGTAACCTGCATCTTTGGCCTACACGGCTCAGATGAGTAGTTATATATATATATATATATATATATATATATATATATATATATATATATATGATGTAACGGGCAATGTAGCCCATTACATATTGAGCAATGAAAATAATAAAATATTTTTTATATTTTTATTATACTGTAATTTTTTTATTTTTTTTCCTCTCAATCTATAATTTTATGTTGTGTTACAAAACTCATTTAAAATTTTGCTAATTTGGTTAAAAGTAACTTTCAGAGTAATTTTCAGACAACTTTATATGAATTTAGTAAAACACTTATAAATTGAGAAAAAATATTTAAAAAATACAATATAATAAAAATATAAAAATACCAAAAAGTATTTTTTTATTTCCATCCACCAACATATAATGGGCACATCGCCCATTACATCATATATAGTTTTTTCTCGTACACATCAGTGGCACATTTTAAAGCGGGAGTAAAATAGACATTACATGTAATTGGTGCATTAATCACTTGCAATTCTATCTTTTTGATGTGTGGGTGGGGTATATGGACACTAGTGTGTAGTATAGCTTTCTTGGCGTGTGGGGTCTATGAACACTTCTGTGTAAGAGAACATATATATATATATATATATGCACCTTGTTGAATTTGTGAGTGTTTGTGTGTGCGCTTTGTGACCCCCATTACTTTATAGGGTCTGAATCTCTCACTCATTTTCACATATTGATTTTTGATGGAAAAGATGAAGATGACGTTAATGAGCTTATCTCTGCATGTGCGTGGGCCTTCGTTTTCATTTGTGTCTATCTCTCTTTCTAATTAAGAGGTAGGGAAGCTGATTATTGTATAAATGCGAGTTAATTCATAATTTTAATGATTTTTCTTTCCCAATTTTTTGAGGATTTTTGGGAAAAAATAAATAAAACAAAGTTGCTTTTAGAGCATCAACTTAGTTAGAAGAAATAAGCAACATTTTCTAGCATGTGCACGCATGCATAGTAAAATTTATTCACTTAAAATTAAGTTGGGAATTGTTATTAGTATTACTTTGAATTCTAAATAACTAAAGCTTTTTTCTCTTTTAATGAAGATGAAAGTATCTTTATTCTTATATATAAATGGTAGCTTTCAAGTTTTTACATTTATAATTTGTAATTCCTTTCAAGGCGTAAGGAGTCACACTTGGTTGAAACCAATACTATGTCTATTAGTATTGATATTATAACCTTTTACTTATTAGTATTTTAACCTTGCCTTGTGAGATCCTGCAGTACTTTAGTTATGATAATTAATGTACAAAAACTCATTAGTCAAATATGCTCTAGAGCTTCAACAAAAAAAAAAGTATGCTCTAGAGCTTTCATAGGAATTTATTTTTTATATTTTTAATTTTGTGACACCTTCTTTGAATAAAACAGCAGAATGTATAGCTAAAAAGATTTTAAATAATATTTTACCATTTGAATAGGGTTCTTCCAACTAATTAACTGTTGCTAACATTCTATGATTTGATTTTAATTTTTCAGAATAAAAGTTTTCCTCTCAAACAAATATGCTCTAGAGACTTCAAAATTAAATTTTAAAGTTTCAATAAAGATATATAATAAATACAATTACATTATCTAAACAAGTTATATATATATATATATATATATATTGATAATAATATATATATATATATAAACAATACTTGTTAGAATAATTTCATTCCAAACTAAGACACATTCTCTCTCACTCCATGTTATTCAACTGAGGAGATCTGTATAATTTGGTAGTAAAAAAGAATTATGTATACTGAAAAAAAATAAAAAATTGAAGGATTGGACTTGGGGAAAATCAAATTTTAATTAACCTCCACATTTTGCTAATTTTTAATAAATTCTCAAATTGTTTTGACAAAAAAAAAAATCGCCTACCAAATTGTTTTGGTAGGAAGTCTTAATCAACTTTATTCAATTTTTCTTTATCTCAAACCCAAAAAAGATCTTGTCTGCCTTTGGTCTGTGAGTATTCTCAAAACGAGCAGTAAAGCTTTCATGATTATACCTTGGCCAAAGCTCAGAAAAAAAAAAAATAATAATAATAATAATAATAAAGCTTTTGCTTTATATACATTGCCTTTTTTTAATAAGAAAAAAGAGGCAAAAAAATAAAAATGCCCTTAAATTAAAAATGGAGGAATGCCCACTTTATTCTTAATTTCTAAATTTATTTCCCTCCTTTGAATAATTTAATCAATAAATAACACCGCTTGATAAAAATAATAATACTAATAATAATAATAAGAAGAAAAAAAAATTTAAAAAAAAAGAAGAAGAAAAAGAAAAGAAGAATAACAATGTGTTCATGTTTCAAGTCCTTCTAATTGGAAATTGACCCAATTTTTTATTTAACTATTTTCTTAATTTATACATTAATAGCATTTGCCTGATATGTTTTATTTAGCAATTTTCTTGATTTATACATGACTAACTATTTTCTAAGTTTCTTTTTCTTTTCCTTTTTATTTTTCCAGTTTCTTTTGTCAGGTACAATTATCTAAAGGAAGCAAAGCGATATAGCATATCAAAATAGGTCGTTATTTTCAAATAGATTTATATGAAATGGTTCATTAATTTTTACTCAATTAGTTTAATTATTAGTTTGTATTTTTTTTTTCTAACAATTGGTAGTTTATTTATCCGTCTTTTATATGCCTCCACCCTCGTTGTAATAAAAATTTATAATAATAGTGAACAAAAATTGAATGCAACCAAATGAAGGTTCTATTTTTTTCTTCTTTTTTTTTCTTTGAAGAAGCGACAAAATGAAGTTAGATATGTATAGTGATTGTGTATTAATTATTATTCATTGATGCTACATACCAATACAAAAGTTTGGATGAAAGAAAATTACAAAACTAAAAGTTATTAAAAATAAATTCCCCAAAATCAAATCTTATTTAGAACTCAAGTAATTTTTTCTTAAAAAAATGTGAAATGTAATATTGGAACTGCCATTATAAGTATGGTTGCTGGTAGAATTTAAAAATTTGCTGCTGATGAAGGGTCCAAATTCAACTTACCAAAAGAGAAAAAATCACAAATAGAAAGCAACAAAATTAGAGATTTCCCATATTTAGAATATACATTTTTTATTATAATATTTTACATTTTTATATGGGTGTTATGCCACATATACATATACATATATAGATATTAATTCTAACAATTAAGAAAAAAAAATTCAATACATATAAGTCGTAGTACGTTTCAATTTCTTTATTGATTACTATTAAATAATTAAAAGAATGCATCTTAAAATATTAAATCATGAAACATGCTTCTCCTTTATATTTGATGCTATATCTCTCAAAAGTATATAATATAGATTAATGCGTGTATTATTTAAATTAAAATTTTCAATTTTCGAGGAATCATTTTGGTCCAAAGCCTATCCTAATCCTTGAGGATACTTTTCTTGTTTTGCATCATCAATTTTAATTTGTTTTGGAAAATTTATTAAATTATATTTAAAGAAGAGAGAAAAATTATAAAAAAAAAAAATTGGTGAAAAAGACAGCGTATGCTACTAATATTTTATTTATTGATTTGAAAAAATAGTCTTGAAAAGTAAAGAAATGAATTTTTTTTAATGGTGTTTTCATTAAAGTGACATATTGAGAGCTACTATTATAGAAAATAGACCCTTTTTATTATTTTGACCATATAGCTCTTAATATTCAAGGAAATAAAATAAAATTAAATTAACTGTCAGAAAATCTATGAAGGATGAATTTTAATTTTGACTGAGCAATTTGAATTTAAAGAAAATAATTATTTTTTTATAAAATAGAATAAAATAATCTTATAGATTTGATTAGAATATGACAGCAAGTACATTACACAGATGGATCCGAGACCAAACATGTGGTTGATTGATTAGATTTATGAGTGGATTTTGACTTTCCTCATGTATGGTCCAATAGTGGTTTTGATTTTTAGTCTAAATTCAATTAATCATAATTAATAAAATTAATATAAAAATTAAGAAAGATTCCAATTACAAGGTTAAAGAATCAATATTAACATCAATTCGGTTCAGACCTCACACGTCAAGTACATATTGAGATTCTTGGCCTCTTTGTCCACTAAATTATTAAGAATTGCAACTTTCAACTTCAACTATACATATATATATATATATATATATATATATATATATATATATATATAAAACCTTTTTCAAATTGTAATATAGAATATTTGTTTGATACACCTAAAGGAAATAAATAATTATTTTGTAGATATTCGATCTAATATATCTACCATAAAAGATTTTAAATTCTACTAGTTATTATTTTATTCAATGATTTTTTTTTTGGGTCGAAATTTTATTTATTGAATGGTCAATTTTATAATAGCCCCCTGTGTTTTTACTTTTTGCGTAATTAACTCTTATTTTCAAAAATTACACTATAGTCTATTTACATTTCACTTTTGTTTTAATTTAACACCCCTATTAATTAAAGGGTACTCAACCTATATACTTTTTTTTTAAAGAAAATTAACACTTTTAAGTTTTAACCCTCTTATTTTTTACATATAAGACTAAATTATATTATCATAGGATCTTTTTTGGGACCAAACAACATTATCAAAATCCACTTTATATATAGCTTTTAAGTTTAAAATTTTTTTCCTTATTTTTAAATTAATACAGATTTTATTAAATTAGAGTAAAAATTAGTCATGTTTTAAAATTGTTAGTCACTTTTATGTTAAATACATTAGATTGAAACAAAAATAATAAATGAGGGGCTATAATGCAATTTTAATATAGGATAACTGTGCAAAAATGTCAAAATACAAGGGCTATTTTGAAATTTATCTTTGATTGAAATTGAATGGATAAAACTATATAATTTATGTTAGAAGAAAGAGAAATCAACCAATAAATTCTCAAAATCATTAAAATGCTTTCTAAAATTATGTTCAACCTTAGAAGAGTGTAGATTAACTGAAATTTTCCTTATAAAAAATAATACAATTGCAAATGATAAATGTATATTTGATAAAACATACAAAAAAAAAGAGTTAAATTTATCATTATGTGGGTGTATAAATGAATCTAAAATATTGTAGTTTCTTTTTCATTTCTTTTTGGTGAAAACAAACTATGCGCGTGTCCCCATTAAAAAACTGAAACTTAAAAAAAACACTAAAATGTAGGTGACCCAATGAAAAATTGTAGGAATAATTGTTGGTATTTTATGCATCTTAAACTTAAATCACAAAATTATAAAGTTAGGTCCCTAAATAAATATTTATTTTACCTTCAGAATTATGTACCAATGCCCATACGAAACTGGTAGACTTTCGTATTGGGTTTCCCAAAAGAAATATATTGTTAAAATGTCCAAAATTAATTAATGTTAACCACATTGTCCTCCTCTTTTCTTAAATAAAGAAATAAATAATAATTCTTTGGGTGTTTCTAAAACAAAAGTTAAAAATATTTTTGTTTAACTTATATAATTTTTTGGCAACCATGTAGGAAAAATATATAAAATGCTGTAACACTTGAACCAAAGAGTTTTAAAAAAAAAAAAAAAAGTGTTTTAACACTTAAATGTACCGAAGTGATACGGTATGATTCATTCATGAACCAACTATAACAAAATCGAAAGACGCTATTCATTCAATTTATATATATTAATATTTATTTGTATTTTCTTCTTTGTCAAAAAAAAAATTAATACTTTTAATATAAAAGTTAGAAAGTGGAATACCTTCGTGTCTAACATACCAATTTGGTTTGTATTCTATGTATTGTTTTTTTAATATTTTCTGTACATATGAAATTAAAATATTGTTAATCTAGAAGAAAAAAAATACTATCATTTACTAATTATATTTTGTTTGGATTTTTTTTGCCAAAAATAAATTTTACATACTTTTTATTTTATTTATTTTTATGGCGTATTCAATTTTAATTTTTGAAAAAAATTATAAATTTTTTATAGGGTGAATAATTTTAGTAGAATTAATATATTTATATTGATTTTTATAAAAAAATTTTAAAAAAAACCATCAAAATCTTAGATGTGAAAAAATTTTCTGATGATTTTTTTCGGATTTAAAATAAAAGTCATGAAAAATCCCTTAAAATATATTCGCTTTAAAATTCATTAACTTTTTTAATACTTATAGAGTTTATGAAGTTATAAAAAGTCTTAATTTAATATTTATAATTTTTAAAAACTTTTATGAATTTATTAAAATTTTAATTGAATACTTTATGACTTCTCTGCACTCAAACTTTTAAATTCTAAAATAATGTTTAAAAATCTGGATTGAATACATTATATTCAATGATTTATTGATTTTTGTCAAATTCACAACTTATTTGTATTTTTCTTTTCTTATTTTATATTTTGTGCAAGTGGAAATAAAATATTTTCCTATACATACATTTAATAATACAAACATATAGTTAGACATTCAATTAAGTTGTGGCTATTAAATTATAAAACTAGTCGAGGCTCATTAAATATCAAATTTATAGTCCATTAATATAAGCCATTCCAAATTAAGAGGAAAAAAAAGAGAGAATGAAAATAATTAATTAAAAAGGTTTTAAAAAGCTTATTAATTGGAAACTAAAAAGAATCTCTGCCGACAAAATTTAAGTAAACGACTTTCTTTTATTTGATCAGCGACTTCTCTGTCACCCCCATCTCTCTCAAAACTCACATTCTACACTTATTTACTTTATTTTTAAATTATGTTATTATTAATTATTTCTTCTTTATTTTTATTATTAAATTCTGTTACTATTATGTGAATTTTTATATAGGTGGCCACAAGTTGAAATACTTTCTATTTACATAGCATAAAAATATAATAAATAGATACTCAAGTCCAAAATCAATCTCCAATATTGTGTTTTATCTACAACCCAATATTGATATTTATGTGTTTCTCTATTTTTATTGTCTAAAAACTAAAAATTACATTTACAAAAAAAAAAAAAATATATATATATATATATATATATATATATATATATATATTTAGAGAGAAATTGTTAGTGAGGAGTCACTTTCCCCAACATAAAGCCTCTAAAACTATATAGTTCTTTCTACAGCCTCCTCTATATTGTTCTTAGAAATCCTTTTTTTTTTTAATACTGCCAATCTTATTTACGTGGCAAATATCTTTAAGCAATTAACATTATAGATGCTCTTAGAGCATCTCTAGCACAAAATGTTTTAATAGAATTGTTATTTTAAAATTTTGCTATCAACATGTCATCTCTCATATTATATTAAAATATCAGTATTAAATTATATCATAGCACTTCAATAAATTAAGTTAAAAATATAACAATGTCAATTTTAATATTTTTAAAAGGCTTTTTCAATATTATTTTAGTATTTACTTAATTTTTTAATCAAATTTATTAATATATGACTAATTTAATTTAATTTATTGATTTGTGTATATATACTAAGAAGATATTTAAATATTATCTAATAAGTTTTTTTTTACAGTAGAAAATTAAACAATTAAGAATATATTTAAGTATAATACGTTTTTTTTATCGTTTAAAAAAAATATTTAACCCAAAATCTATTTAAATAACATTGAAGTATGTAATAGACTTTTATTTAGATGTATAAATAATGGGTCAATTTATTGTGTAATTGATTTTTTTATTCATGAGCATAAGTCTCTAAAAATAACAATGTCATTTTTGTATGTTAAATTTAACTTAAAAGATAAAAGTGCTACAATTTGCTATAAAAAATAGCATTTTTATTTGAGTGTAAAAAATAAATGATAATGTTAAATTTTAATATTACTATATACTTTTGACGCTCTATTATATATGTTATTAAAATATTATCTGACTCATTTATTAATTACTCTATAAATAGTCAATTTAGACCCTTTTTTCAGGAGATCAAAACAATAAGCATAATCTCTAAAATAAAATTATTTATTATTAATTTACATCACAATTTCCAATTTTTCAAACTCAACAACTACATATCATCATTTCCAATAAATTAATTAAAACCATTTCAACTTTATAACTGACTATTTATTGACCTTTGTTTTTCATTTTTGTTCCATGTTGCCTTCAAGTTTCAACTCATTAATTTCAACAAATAAAAACAAAAATAAAATTATAAATCATTATCTCATCCCAATTCACTAGCCCCATACAGCTAGCCATATTAGGTAAGATAAAATGGTCACACATGAACGTGTTCTTGTACAAAATGCATGCACTAAAATTTATTACACATCTTTGTTCCCATCTTGTATCTCTCACAATATTATTACCAAATTAATTTATAACAAAGTACACTATTCCATTAACTTCAATTAAAATTTAAAACCCATTCTTAATTATCCAAATTATTTAAAATATTTCTCATCAAAACACCCAATTAAACACCAAAATGTGAATCAAATGTCATATTTACATACATATTGTATTTGATACTTATAACATCTGTCAGCGAAAACAGCTCAGCTTATGCGATAATGATCATCTTATCTTTGATAGCAAATCAAACTCGACCAAAATTAGCATTTAGCAACTCCGACCTAATAATTTAACACTTAAAAAGACGACAAAAAAAAATAAAATATCTATCTCTGTAATAGCTAACCATTGGATCCCATGTGACAGAAAGACCAGGTTCTCTAGAAACAAACAAGAGCTTTCCTATGAACCTTCCTTCCTATTCTGGCCTTACAGGCAAAGAAAATGGACACTTGTGTGGGGTACTTTTTGTAGGTCCTACCCCACATCATGCCCTTGTGATTTTATGTGTATAGATGACATGTTTTCCAAAACGTCAATTTTATTACTCTTTTTATTTTTGTCTTATCGAAACGCTTCAATTTTATCACTCTAGTGAAAGTAAGATTTGTTTATGGATTTGTTTTCGACCAGCTAGGCATGCAATTGTAAGAGTTTGTAATTTAAATTTTGATAAATTTTCATTTAAATTTTAATATATTTAATTTTATTAAATATTATATAAAAGATAAATTATTAAAAGAGTTATGGAATTATAAAATTAAAACGGTAAAATTTTATGATCATATAAAATTTTGATAATTTTTTTCTTTAAAAAATAAAAATAAATATTTATAATAATAATAATAAATAAATAAAATTTGCATATTTAGTGCATGCAGGTGCACCAAAATTGAACTGGGTGTGTAAGTGAAAAAACATATTGGAGACTTCGGGACCCTATTTTGTCCCTCCCTTTGGAATCTACTACAATTTGTCTTCGTCGCTTCTGCATATTTACAGATTTAGCCTTGCTTTTATTTTATTTTTTGAAATTTTAAATTAAAATAATTTATTTGGGTATGTCGACCGTATGGGCTTAGGTCGGCTACTCGAAGGTTTGACATTCAAGCATATACGACTTGTCTATTCACGTGGAATTTAATAATATAAAACAATTAAGGACGGGTTAAATTTGTGAAGAAATTTTTTTTAAAAAATAATTATTGTGAAATCTAAACTTTGTTGTGTTAATAAAAATAGTGAAAACGACCTCACTGGATATTCATGCTGGTGGGGTCTACCCAAGTATTTGAGGAAGATGCTAATTAAGCACTGTTAAGGAATTTTGCAAATCACTTATAGTTAAATAGGTTTAAGGGTTAATAGCTCTATAATTCTCCTAATCACTTACTCATTTGCACTTTGGTGCTTAAATATTTTTTTCCAATTTGATTTTCATCCTTAAACTACATCATAAGTAGCATTTTGGTTTTTCTTCAATATTATGTCATTTTATCGACGATTAATTGTCTTTGAAAAATACAATATATTAAATCTAAATAGCACTTTACTCTTGTACTAAAATATATATATATATATATATATATATATATATATATATCCTAACATTGCTTCTAAAAAAGGAATAAGTGTAAAAAACATGCAAAAATCGTATTGGTTTAAGGAAAAAAACTAAAAAAATTACTTTGGAGACCAAAACTTAAATTTGTATACAGTTTAGGAATCTATGAAGCTATTAACTCTATGTTTAATTATGCAGCATGTAACATTCATTCAAGTAGGTTTAATATTGGAGACAAATTTTCAAACTTGATGAAATCAAATTTGATGATTTAACAATTATTTTTCAATTGAGAAGAAAATGAAAATAAGCCTACTGATATATATATATATATATATATATATATATATATATATATATATATATAGAGAGAGAGAGAGAGAGAGAGAGAGAGAGAGAGAGAGTTGTTATTTAGGTTACGTAACTCATATATTTTGAATTGTAATTACATTAAAATTACCCAATTCACACGGATCTAATAAAAATGAGAGAAAAAATATAATAAATATTATGTATTTATTTTTTTACTCATAAATAATATATCATATGATTGTATTTCAGTATATATGAGTTATATAGTTTAAAAGATCATCTATATATGTATATAGAAAAAAATAACAATTTTAACAGCAACAAACTGATCACTAGTTTTGGCTTGCACTTTAATAAAAATGTATTTATCCAGTAATTATCCATTGTATAGTTTTTTTCACCCACATTTTACTAACTTATCAATTTTCATTTATTTTTGTAAGAAATTAATTTTCTTAAAATTTATGATTCAACAACATCATGTCAATGCATCGCTTTCTTTTCCTAAAAAAAGTCAAAATCAATTAATATTATTGTTAAATGTTCTTTGTGATTGATTTATACATATATTTAACAGCTTGTAAATAATTATAACAATTATTAGTTGAATGAAACTTTGAGGAATGTTTAGCCAAAAAAAAGACACATTAAATGATATGAATGGCCACTTACAATAACATCATTTGTTTTTTAACATGGACATGTGTAAAAAATCATATTTTTGCTAGGTACAATTCAAATCATAGTGATAGTAAATAATAAAGAAAAAATAATTATAGGACACAACTCTAAATTTATTTGTGAAAGTGAATTTATAAAATTTATTGTGAAAAGCATATCCAATTCAATGTCCCTTTGAAGTGTACCATATTATTGCGTACAAAAACAATGTCAATTTGTCAGGGGGAAAAAAGAAAAAAACACACCTAACACATTTAAGAAAACACAAAAATTAGAAAATGACTTTTAGTCCATTTATCCACAACCAAATAAACCATCCTTTTTAGATATACAATATTTATTTTCTTTCTAAAAAAATTTTTTTTTTTTTGATGGGTAGGGAAAATTGTTGTATTTTTAGATACACAATTTGATATTAAAGCATTAATCTTGTATCTGAAAAATGTTATTTCTTACAATTAATTTGCGGTTATTGAATTTTATGTAGTTATCTTATATCTTACAACTTTTAAAAACAAGTAACTAAATATCTATATAAATAATATTATTCATATAACTCTTAAATATTCCAACTCACGTATTTAAAAAAAAAAAGAAAAAAAAAAGTCATGAATTGAGACCCACCGACTAATTCAGAGATTAATCTTATTTCAGAAGCAGAGGCAGCAACTTCCATGGTGGTGAATCAATGCAAAATAAAATAAAAAACACTTTAAAATTATATTAAACTTTAAACCCCTACAGGCTATAATTAATTACCGTAAACATTGCCTAAACTTGCTTAATTTTAAATCCTTAAAATATTATTATGAAAAACATGCATGATCCAAACCTTAAATACCCTGTCGGCAACAAAACGGTCGCCGTCCTACTCTCTCTCTCTCTATCTCCCCCCCTAATGTATATTTTAATTGCATTTTCTCTCTAATTTTCCTCTAAACTTTCTCAGCTGCCAAAAACACTCAATTACTACCACTTTTTTTTTCCAAATATATATTTTTTAATTTCTTTCAAATTTCATAGTTTATTATATAATATACACAATTGGGTATTTTTTTAATTATTATTATTCTTTTGGGTTAAAATGAAAATTGATTAAAGAAAAAAGATATGCCCATTTTTTTTTTTTTTTATACTTTCAAACATAGAAAGTGTTCAAACCTAAATGACGCGTGGATCCACATGGTGCGTGTTTTTGGGCTGGCATTTTTTTTTTTTTTTCACGTAACAGAATAAAAAAAATAATTTTTGAAGCTAAAAATTATATTGTAATATCTCAAACATTCAGGGGTATATTTACAAAATATAACTTTTCGTTTTTTTTTTTTTTTTGCGTACAACTTTCCATCTGTAAGATAGCGAAGCAGTGTCAAGAAGAAAGAAAAAGAAAGTGGTCTCCAACCAACACCAAACTCTCTCTCTCCTCTCTGGTCCACCATTTTTCTCTCTCTACCCTCTGTCTCTTACTCTTATCTCCTTTATATTAATCTTTCTACACTCTTCACAATCTTCAGGGCTAGCTCAATCTTCATCTCAAGCAGCTCTCTTTCTTCTCTCTCTCCTCCATTTCCATTTCCATTTCCTCTCTCTAGAAAAAAAGGAAAAAAATTTACTACTTATGCTAAGCTTTGGCAGCAGCAATTCAACAATGGCGTCGCCGCCGGATACGAGCAAAACCGTAAAGCTAGAACGGTACAACAGCTATCTCCGGCGAGTCAACAGCACGAAGCTCCTCAATGCTTCTTCGAAGCTTCTATTCCGAGCGACCCTTTTGGTCGCTCTGGTCCTCATCTTCTTCTTCACTCTCAATTACCCACCACTCTCCGATAACAATCCGGGTGCTGGTCACCACCTTCACACCCACCATAACTTCCTCTCCTCCGCTTTTTACGGCTCCGGCGCCGGCGGCGCTTCTTGGGAGAAACAAGTCCGGCATTCCTCGACGCCTAGACGGCCCAATGGAATGTCGATTCTGGTCACCGGAGCTGGTGGGTTCGTCGGAGCTCATTGTTCTTTGGCTTTGAAGAAACGCGGCGATGGAGTTCTAGGCCTCGACAACTTCAACGACTACTACGACCCGTCGTTGAAGAGGGCCAGACAAGCTCTGCTTAAAAAGCACGAGATCTTCATCGTGGAAGGTGACTTGAACGACGGGCCATTGCTTTCCAAGCTATTCGACGTCGTTCCGTTCACTCACATCCTTCACTTGGCCGCTCAAGCTGGCGTGCGTTACGCAATGCAAAACCCGCAGTCTTACGTCAGCTCCAACATTGCTGGGTTCGTCAACCTCCTCGAGATCGCCAAAGCCGCGAACCCACAACCCGCCATTGTTTGGGCTTCTTCAAGCTCCGTCTACGGCCTCAACACTGAAAACCCATTCTCAGAGCTTCACCGGACAGACCAACCGGCGAGCCTCTACGCCGCAACGAAGAAAGCCGGCGAAGAAATCGCCCACACTTATAATCACATCTACGGCCTGTCCCTCACCGGACTGAGATTCTTCACGGTGTACGGACCTTGGGGACGACCGGACATGGCTTACTTCTTCTTCACCAAGGATATATTGCAGGGAAAAACCATTGATATTTACCAGACCCAGGACGACAAAGAGGTGGCGCGTGACTTCACCTACATAGACGACGTCGTAAAGGGCTGTCTCGGAGCTATTGACACCGCGGAGAAGAGCACCGGAAGTGGCGGGAAGAAGAGGGGTCCGGCGCAGCTCAGGGTTTACAATCTGGGAAACACGTCGCCGGTGCCGGTCGGAAAGCTGGTGGCGATTCTTGAAGGGCTTCTGAACACGAAGGCGAAGAAGCACGTGATTAAGATGCCGAGAAACGGCGACGTTCCGTTCACGCACGCGAATGTGAGTTTGGCTTATAGAGATTTCGGGTACAAGCCAACCACGGACTTGGCCACTGGACTCAGGAAATTCGTCAAGTGGTATGTTAGTTATTATGGTATTCAATCAAGGGTAAAAAAGGAAAGTGTAATCCAACATCCCGATAATGCGGGATAATTGATTATCATCGTCATCGTCATCACATGGGGGTTCTTAAATTTTTTCTAAAATTTCTTTTTCTTTTTTTCCCTTCTCTCTTTTTGTTGAATTAAACTATGGGGTTTTAAGTTAATTGCTGTGGTCCTTCATGTATTTTATCAAAAATTGTTGTTGTTGTAGCATATAAATATAAATATATATATATAAAAACTTTGATATAGAAGAAGAAGAAAATGGAAGAAATGGGTTTAGGAAAGAGAGAGGTGTAGATCTGTAAACATGTTGGAAGAAGGTGTAATAACATGGTGGGGTCTACTAAAAAGGGTAGTAGATCTCAGCCATTGATTTGATATGAAAGAAAGAAAAAAAAAATTGTGATTGATCATCTACAAAAATGATGATATATCTCAAGAATCTTCTTCCTTTTTTTTTTATGCCTTTATTTTATTTTCATTTTGCCCTTTTATTCTTTCTTGACCTATAATTAGTTTACTTTTTTTTTCTTTTTTCTTTTTTTTTTCTCTTTTGGAATATGCTTTTTCATGAGGGATACATACATGTCTGAAATAGTTTCATATTTGGAATCGAAAATTGAGCACTTGTTTTCCTTGGTCAAATGTGTGTGCAAGTAGTGTGGGTCATTGAGAAAATAAAGGTAATTATTAATCATTGTTGAAAAGAAGTTGGGCAATAATTAATATGTGGAAAAAATAGAGAGAGAAAATTGAACAAATAGAAATAAATAAAAGGGAATTTTGGGTATTTATATCTGAATTGAAATGGAAAATTCCCTAACAGAGCTGTGAGGTTTTTGAATGAGAAAAGGGAAGTTTCTTTATAAGAATTGTAAGGTACACGTTGGAAATAATTGTACGTAAATTTGGTAAGAGTATAAATGCACATGATTACATGATCTACATGATTTTATTTTTTTGTTTTTTATTTTTTGGATGTGTTGCATTGTCTACATTATTACACATGATTTACATGATTGATTGGTTTTAATTAGTTTTATTTTATTCTGTGTAAAGTTTGTCTTATTTTTAAAATTTCCACTAACAAATATTGTCAAAGTATAATTAAGGTCAGTTCTATCAAAAAAGTATACTTAAGGTCTCCTAGTTTTTTTTTTTAATTATTTATTTATTTTTATTTTGTTCTTATATATATATATATATGCATCAATTTTTTATTTTTTATTTTATGAATATATGAATCAATTTTTTTTTTTTTGGTAAAGAATATATGAATCAATTTGAATAGCTATGAGATGGTCTTTTCTTTCTAAAGCGTTTACATCAGATATCTTTTGCACATGACATTTAGAGGATTTAAGTTAGGAAATAATTGTGAGTCATTTTCAATAACCAGAAATCTATTAAGAAGAAGAAGAAGAAGAAGAAGAAGAAGAAGAAATCTACGATTCTTTTTTTTAAGCTTACACTTTTTTTTGCTCATCACATCCCTACCGTCACTATTCCTATCTATAAAGTTAATAAAATTGAATAAATAAAATAAATTAACTAATCTTTTTTTTTAATATATAAATAAATAATCTTTTTTCTTAAAAAAAGAAAAAGAAAAGAAAGAATACTATTTACATGTAGATAAACCTTTTTTAAATAAATTTGTCCATTAAAAAAATTTAATTCTAACCATTGCATCACAAAGTTTATTACTCTTTTACTACAAAATCATAAAGAAGCTCCTACAAACACAGAGCTACCCTGTTAGTTGGTAATAACTCAATCATAATTATAGATTTGCGTCATTTAATTACTTCATATATATCACATTACTATCTCCATGATATTATACACACACACACATAAAATATGTACTACTTCAAAAAAAAATATATGCTACTTCAACCAAATTATATATACTACTTCAAACAAATTATATATGCTACTTCAAACAAATTGTTGCACAAAATATTGAATTATGACACTCACAGACAATATTCTATCAATTAATATATGAAAAACATGAAATATTATAACCCAGATAAAGTTTTTATTTATTTATTTAATATTGTAATATAAAAGTATTATTTCCATATGAACAATATTAGTAAAGTTAAATACTTTAAGTGGACAGAATTATACTACATCGATGGCAAGAATACAAGTATACAAGCAATTCATGTATGAACCAGACTATAATTGTCTTTAGCTTTATATGCATGCAATACTTGTGGAACAAGAAAACTCAAAGATACATATGTACCCTCCTCTTTTCATGTACACAAATGTACTTAATGATTGCAATTATGTAGTGTATTTAATTAACTGTCTATTTCCCATCTATATATGGAAATATTTACATGAACATAAGCAAATGAAAGAAAAGCCATTTGTTAATTTTTAGAAAGTTAATTGGACCCCTAATATTTATATGTCTATTTTTTATTTTTTTTTTGCGTTGAAGTATATAGTTGTTCGTCTCAATTATTGATGTCAGTTTATTGATTTTAGCAAGAAAGTCCAGCATCCTACAATTTTACAATTAACGTCATTAAAATTTCATTTAAATGATACAAATCAACTATTAGGGTTTAAATTTTATAACTATAGCAAAGTTTTCAAGTGGAATTAATAAATCAATTCAATTTCTTTCAAATAAGATTCTCAATAAGTTTTTTGCTTCTTCTTTTTTAATTTTATTTTTTGGTCAATAATTATAAAGGAGGAAGGAAATTAACAGTCACAAGTCTTGAATCTGGACTATTCACAATAGGTCATTATCGTACAAGCTGTCTCATAGTAACATATATTTATTTTCTCAATAAGTTGATGATCATATTTATGTAAGTATAGTTTTAATATTATTGTTTTTTTGTTGGACTAAGGTTTAAATCTTATTCGAAACCCACCTAATGTTTTTTTCAGTCAAACCCACTTACGTATTGGTTTTTCCAAAATGAGCTCGTATGACAGTTGGAATTTATTTATTTTATTAAAAAAAAAAAGAAAATTACGAAATTGAACAAAAGTCATATTTATTGACCAATTCGAAATCAATATAAAGATTATATAGTTAGGTCAAAATGAGGCACATTGTTTGGAGACATACCAAAGTGACAAAATCACTATTAATTCCCTCATATTAAAAGGTGAATATCAAATCACTCTTAATATTTTAATTTTTTTTTTTTAAAAAAAAACAGCTTCATTAAGTGTTCAAGTGAATTTTCAGTTTTTAGACCAATAACAGTGATTTAAGTGGTTTAACAGTTCTATTTAATTCAACACAAATCAAATATTTAACAAATTGAGTTATAGTGCACCTCAAGATTTAGCGCAGTGGAATAAAGAAGATAGGACCCTCAAATTTATTTACAAAAGTTGATGTTCAAATATTTATTTATAAAGGGTGAAGTTTAAATTTTAATATATTCCGTATAAATAAAAAAATAAATTAATTTGAATTATTTATATAATATATATATATATATATATATATATATATATGATTGTCTAAGCTGATGAAACCAGATGATTGAATTCCTTCATGGGAAATTGCATATACATTTGCTGGATTCTTGGGTGTTTGTGAGAGAGCGAGAGCGCGCCAGTGGTCCAACACAACCCATATGCCAATAATTAATAACTTAGGATAGTCTTTAGGATGATGAAGTATGTGTAAGATTTTCAACCTATATGATCAACTATATTTATTTATCTATTTTTAGCAGTCCACTGAAAACCATATAAGCTTGTTTTGGAGCATTCCCTTTGGTCTTTGTTGATGGACACCTTATCCAAAACTTAACAATTTTTTTACCCTAAGCTCATCGCTCAACTCTTTATTTTATATATATCTTCAAAGTGTTATACATATATTCTTATATATATCCATCAAAGATCCACTTCAAAGATTAAAGAAAAAATTGTAATTTCATATATAATTTTGCTTGTGGGTTTGTTGGGTCCAAGTCAGAACTTTTCGTCCCCACCAAACTACCAAACATGGAAGGTGGTAAATTGTCCATCATCGAAGACAAATTTCCCATATTGATTATTCTATTTCTACTTCTTATTTTCATGTTTGAAAAGAATCCCACCATTACCTTGAAATATGACATTTTTTTGTGTTTGCTTTTGTTACAATTTTTTTCGTATCCAAATCAACTTACACCTATCTCAACTATTTACCATTTAAATTTAAATCTAATCAAAAAATAAATTATCCACGTCGAAATTATAAAATTTTGAAAATTTCGAAATGACAAATTTTTTACAGTAAAGGTTTTGAATTACTGGCTTCTGGGCTTCGAACTATTACAATTAATTTTTAATTTGTGACCTAAAAGAGTTAACTTACTTTTGGATATTAATTTGATGTTAAATTTTTGTGAGAATCCTACCAAAGACTAGGTTAAGCTTTAATTCTAACTAGGCCTTGAGTAATTAGGAATAAACAAATGGAACACAAGCTAAACGTGCCAACAACCACCTAAAAAAATTCTCTGTCAAATTTTTGTGAGAATCCTAGCTAAGCCTAGGTTATTGCTTTAATTTTAACTAGGCACATGCTTTTACAATCATTACTTGAGTAATTAGGAATAAATAAATGGAACACAACCTAAATCTGCCAACGACCACTCAAAAAATCCTTTCTACAAAAAATTCATGCGTTTGAATGACACTTTCATTAATTACCTAACATTTATTTTGTCAATTTTGTAGATTTGTCTATGCAATAATAATAATAATAATAATAATTAATTATTTTCACCATGGTGATTTTATTTTACTTTATGTTTTGGGTTAATGTAATTAATGAGTGAATAAAAACAGTGGTTTTATTTTTAATTTAATTTACCTAAAGCATCATTAACTTAGATATACTTAGATGCAGATAGGGCTGTGACCTAATAGAAAGAAAGTCGATTGGTCTATCATATTTATTTATGAGAATTATGATTTGAATCTTAGTAAACTCCGTTATTATCTCAGATGTATTCAATATTACTTAATGTATCAGGTGGAGAGGAATCTATCTTATTTGATATCTCATATGGAGGGGGATCTATTAAAGGTATAGATCAGCTGTTTTAAACTTCTACTAGATTGTAAAAAGACTGTTAAAAATGTGAACCAATTATTTTAAATTTTTATAGAATTGTAAAATAATTAAAGTAGTAAGAATATTTTACCCATTAATAAAAATTATAGAATAAAATCCACATAAAAAGGCTTTTTTTTTATTGAAAAAAAAAAGAAGGAAAAAACTTAGATATAGTTGACCTCCGCCATTGATTCCGAATCAATTAAAGCCCACAGGTTGTGGAGGAATTCAAGGAAAACAGTTGTCAAATCATTATATTATATTCTGTATGTTATATTAAAATATAAATATAGTGCCTCCCAGTCTGTAACATCATTTTTGTCTGCAAAATTAATCACTTAAATTTTATGTTTAATATTTTTTTATTCTGTTTTTATTTTTATTTTTGTTTGAAAAGTAAATGTCAAGGTCGAAAAAAATATAAATAAGAGGTGCGGTTTAAATTTTGATAAGTTATATTATTATTTTATATATATTTAATTTTATTTGAAGTGTTAGATGAAGAAGATTTATTAAATAACTGGATCAACTATTTTAAACTCATATAAAATTATAAAATTAAAATAGTAAAAAGATTATATCTACTAATAAAATCTTGAGTACTGAACTGAAAGACCCACGGAGATTTTTTTTATTTATAAAAAAATATATTAAAAATAAATAAAAATAGACAACCTGCAAATTTAATTTTATTATTATTTTTTTTAATAAGAAAATACACTGCATTTATTATAGTTTTTTTTGGTGGCCACTGCATTTATTATAGTCTATAAAGGTCACACATAGGATCCACGTAGGTAGTCTTTTGGACTTTTGAGCCAATTGGCGATGTGAGCTAATCTTTTTTATTTCTGAAAGAAAAATTAAAAACAATTTTTTGGGAGGAAATAAATTATAAGGTTTTTTTTTCAATCAATATACACGCGTAAATGTTGATTATAAATGCATTTATTTATTTATTTTTTGACAGATTATAAATGAATTTGAATTATAATAGTATATATATATATATATATATATATGTGGTGGAAATTGGAACAAATATTAACTGGATGAGTTAAACATAATTGAATTTGTTTATCTAAACCAAATACATTGTAAGATGAGTTACAAACAATGATAGACAGACTAAGCTTAATCACTACCAGAGTTTACTTGTGCAAATTATGTTTTAAATGGGTTACATGTTGTTGTATACTATTGTGAAGTAAGATTAAGGTTTCACTAAATTGATCAAGTTTAATATAATGTCATATAACTAAAAAAACTAGTTAATAAGATGAATTCACATAATTTAACCAAACTTAGACAGAAGAGATAGAAACCCACAAAAATAATTTAAAAGAATTCAAGTACACTATATATATATATATATATATAAGAAATCTATATATGATAATAAAAACTAAAGGTGTCATTTTCAAGAATTTCATGGACCATCCATGTAGGAGATGGAATGTCAAGCTAAGAGAGTACATGAGGTGCATGTTGGCTTATAGTGTGAGATTTACTTGGTCGACATTTATATTCCTTTGTTAGGTACAACTTTGAAATTCTGTGTTCTATATAGAATTATATATATATATATAGGGTTTAATAATGCATGTCGCAAGCATGTATTTGCATGAAAGCTGAATAGGTCAAATTAATTAGTACATAAAAATTGTACCTTCATTCCTATTCCCAATCCAGCTATCTGTTTTCTAGTGACCATTGAAAGTTGAAACACATTTTGTCTATATAGAAATCAATAATAATAATAATAATAATAATAAAAGGATATCTCTGCTTTTTAACCTAAATTGTCACCATTCAAGGTGCTTAGAAAAATTGATTTCTTTGAATTTTTTAAATTCACTAATTAGGTACATTTGTCATTATTGTCTTTTGGACCAACATAAAAAAAGAATATATATATATATATACTATTTTTTTTGTTAAAAAAAATTTGGCATTTCAATATGGTTAATTAACAGGGTTTAGTATGCTTTCTTACCATACTTGTTTGTCAAATATTTATAATGCTTTTGTACCATATATTTTTGTTCCACTAATTTGGAACAATAAGCATATTTACGTCTCTAACAACTTAATGCGCTCATACTGTTTGGTCCTGTACTGAAGTAACATTTTCAACTCTAAATCAAAAAGCTGTTCAAGCATAATTTTTTTAAAATTAATTAATTAACTGATTTAACACACAGGTCAAACAAGTTCTCTATTTAACCTATGATTGCTGGTTAAAAAAAAAACAGCTTTATAAAGTGGATTACTTTGTAACTTTAATGCATATATACTTGGTATCTATATTGCGTAAAGTCTCATGCTTACCTATATATAAAATAATATCATCTATTGTACATAAAATGGCACCGTGCTTGCTTAGACAAAAAGGAAGACTTTTGTGTGGGAAAACAATGAATTTATATGTATATTCTTATTTATTTTATACTTTCATGAGAGTGCAATAAGCACTCTTTGCTTTCTAATTGGTGGGTTTAGAAAGTATACTAAACCCTCATGATTAGAAGCTAAAAGCAAGTCAGACTTGTCTGTGTGTGTGTGTTATAAATACACTACAAGAAATGGCTTTTAAGCGAGAAAACATTTACCTACGAATTTATATGTGCATCCATTTATTTTTTTTTGTGTATTAGGTGGTAAATGTATGTACGTTTTAAAGGGAGTCTATCGCCTACTTTGAGGATTTAATCTCACTAATAATTTACAAAATTAGTTTCAAATAGATTTAAAAATTTTTCACACACTGAAGAATAAACTTTCTTGTAGAATATTGCCGAAAAATAATACCAAATAAAATAAAGTTCTTAATTAGAGCATCTCCGATGGAAATATGAATTACTATCTAGATGACATAGAAGTTTGAAAAACTTCAAATTGATTAAACTAAAAAATAATATTCCAAAATACAATAAATAAATTATGTCTTTTACTTTTTATTTTAAATGTTTTTAATCAAATAAATTTATCTTTTTAACTTATTAACATACTTTTGTTTTTTTTTGGTGAAACTGATTAACATACCTTTTGAAAATAGACATTCATGTGTTTTTTTTTTTTTTTGCTACATTAACTTGACAAAGTCTTTTTATAATTGCACTAGAGTTTTTTTCTAAATGTATGTCTATTTTACGTGAGAAATTTTTTTTTTAGTAATCCACTTCTCCATTGAAGATGCTCTCTCTTTTTTATGCCAAAAAAGGGAGGCAAAAGTTGAAATCCAAATATTTAGATCCCGTTTGGTAGCTTGTTTGTTTTTTATTTTTATTTTTTTCTCTTGAATTGTATGCAATTTAATTACTCAAAATTTATTAATATTAATTAGACCACTTAATTAAATATAAATATATAAAAAATATATATAAATGGAAAACGAAAAGTGTTTTTTATTTGATGTATCACATCATAAACATAAACCCTGCATTAATAGTTTTTTTTTTGGAAAAAAAATCCCCAACCAAAAATTGACTTGCAAAAACCCCAACTAATTAACCCTAAACTTTGTCCACCTTGATAGGTCATTAAGTTTAAATAATAATAATAACCTAGAATAAATTTGTGAAAAAAGTGAGATAAAATTGAAATGGGTCTTAATCAAAATCACTTTAAAATTTTCATGCACAAAATAATATAATTCAAAGACAAAAATAGTGAAGGGACACTCGAAATGAAAGTGTTTCTGTTTGATTGTGGAAGAATAATTGAGGTCCAAAATTCAAGGGAAAAAGACTTGGCAACCAATCTCTTTGAATGTGGAAGAACAGTGTATACATATACTGTTCCTATACATATCTGTAAGGGGACCCAATTTTGCATAAACCAATCAGTTTTCCACATTCAACGTTTTTTAATTTTTATTATAAATGAATTTGTCTTATTATTTGACCAAATTTTAAAATCCCTATTGTCTCCTCACCGACACTTCAAGAGGGTTGAAGAACATGAAAAAATAATATTGGTGGTTTATATAATTTTGAGATATGTAATGAATGCGAGTCATTCTTATTTCAACCAAAATTTGAAAATAAATAAATAAAACAAAATAGTCAATGTTTGAGGGCTCCATGGGTGTGAAATCAACCAAAAAAAGAAATACCAATTTTTATCAATCAGTTTTCGAGTTTAAAATTTCATAGTGAAAATCCAAGATTGAAAAAAAAAAAAAAATCTTAGACCACTATATTAAAGCTCTGTCTTTCTTTAGAAAATAAAAACAATAATAATATCTTTATCTCTATTAAATAAATTATAGCTTTAATAATGTGTAAGCATAATTATATATTATAAGACACTAGAAAACAAAATTTATGATTTACATTACAAAATGTGGGCTTAAAATTATTATATTAGAAGCAAAGTCCAAATTAGCCTCCTGCTGTGTAAAAGTTAGTCAACTTATTTAGGATTTGGGCTTTTTTAAGAATTGAGATTGCAGACTAAGAAGTTGGATTGAAGGCTTTGATAATTGTGGCCCAAGTTCCGCACTTTTAGCTTTAAAAAAATAAAGATTTTGTTAATAATTTCTCAAAGACATCCCATCATTTTTGGCGGAAACAGACCTATCATAAGCTGAAATTAAAATTTTAAACATTAAACTGAATAGATTGGACAAATAATAAGCATCTAAGCCTCAAAAACACCATTTTATCTTACAACCTTTATCTTTTTCTTTTCTTTTTTAATTTACATTAAAATAGTAGAGAAAAAAAAGAAAACAAGAGGGAGACAAATCCAAGACGATCAAAAAGCTTGACACACACACATATATATATATATGAATATGATATCAAACAAGGGACCATTACAAACTTAAACAAATCAATAACACATTTTTTGAAAAAATCCATAGTTCACAGCTAATAGTTCAGCTACTTCTTTCAAGAGAACAAATGTGACAGTACCACCAGCTACCAAGGATTGTGGTTCATACTCAATACTCTCTAGGACCATTACGATAACCACCATCGTTGCCACCGCCGCCAAAGGATCGTTCCGTGGCATAACTCACACGGATATTACGCCCTTGTAAATCCTAAAAATCCAAGCACACTCATAATTACCACATTATTATTCAAAACGAGGTAAGAAACCTAATTGCCCCTACACTTTCTTTGTGATTTACAAATACTACATGGGATGACATAGAATTCTATCACTGACCTGACCGTCCATTGCAGACAGAGCCGAGCTAGCAGAATCTTCACTGGAAAAGCCGACAAACCCGAATCCCCTAGACTTTCCAGTATTCCTATCAACGATCACCCTTGCTGCACAGGAAAATCATCCACTCAATACAATAACATGGATACCGCCATTAAAACCAAAAGACGTCTCACTGAAGTCAATGGCACAAAGTAAAGAACTATACCCACTACAACTATGGCAATCCCACATTTTAAAGTGGGAATACAAAAGTAACAGGAATGAATGAAACTACCAGGATCTACCCGAATTTTTACATAACAACGGGAACCCAACTCGAATAACTAAATATCCAGCAAAGCAGAAAACTTATACTCCTAAACAAATGCACAATGCTCCCTTGCTGAAATTTTATATACATTTCGGAAAATACCCCTGAACATGGGAAGAAAGCCATCAGTGAGTTAAGCACCCTGAAATTTCGACTAAAAAGAATTTTGACATTACATCTAATTCGTCGATATAATGGACAGAAAATCAGAATCCTACTGAACTAAAGAAAATCAGAATCCTACTGAACTTAAGAAAATCAGAATCCTACTGAACTTAAGAAAATCAGAATCCTACTGAACTAAAGAACGAGCCGCATGAGTATCTAGTCCCATCAAACAAGTTACAAAAACCTAGTCCAAAAACAATAAAGAATTTACAATCATCCATACACTTTTTGTGTAAACAATTGAACCAGGTAACATTCATTAGTGCAAGATAAAAAAATACATGAGAACTTACCTTCAACAACATCACCAAAGCCAGAGAAAGCATCCCTAAGTGATTGGTCGTCTGTCCCCCATGAAAGTCCTAAATTCCCACAGTTCAAAAATCAAATTTTGCATATACATGGATAATAAACTAAATTTTCCACACAAGCACACACACCCCCTTTTATTAAAACTTATCACACCTCCAACAAAAAGCTTGGAAGATGACATGCAGCGAACATAATTGAGCATAGATCCCATGGGAGATGGTGCATTCTGAGAGATGCCATGTCTCAATAGACTGCCAATTTTGTTGCAGAAAGCCATTTGGACAGTTGACGGTGTCTCAAAAAAACCTGCACCAGCAACCCAAGATTTCAGCAGCAACCGCATTAGAACGTAAAAAAATAATAAAAAAAGGCTTCATGACTTGAAAAAACTAAACGATACTACAGAGTATATATATGCGTTAAGGAAAAAATTGCATACTAAAAATTTGTTTGATGAGAAAATCTACAGAATGGTAACCACAGCTTCCCTGTACTTGCAGGAAAACGCTCTACATTTTATCTTTTAAACCAAAGTCTCAACAAGCCCAACACCAATTCATGTAGTTTAAAAAGTATTGAAACGATCTTCATGTTTCTGAATATCTCTAATTTTCTTCTCCATTGGAGAACTAAAAACACAAATAATCGGAGCTTATAACCTTAACAGAGTCATTTCTCCTTCCCAACTCAGTATTTACCCCACCTTCTCACAAATCCGACTCAATTTTTCTCAACTTGCCAGGAAACTTAAACCCTATTTTCCGTTTTGCCAAGTTTTTTTTTTTTTGAAAGAATACAAAAAAGGTAGAAATCACCACAACCATGCAACGATCTCAAAAACCCACAATACCAACATCCACAGACGAAACAAATAAACAAAATTTGGTACTAATAAACAAAACCTTATATCATCAATGTCTCAATTATTCTTCTCCATTGGAGACCCAGAGCACATAGCCTCCTTAACCCATAGTCATTTTCTCCTTCTCAACTCAGCACTCACCCAATCTTCCCAAATATACGAAACTTTTTCCATAACTTGCCCAGAAACTAAAACCCTATTTTCCAAAGCAGTTTTCCATGTTTTGGTTTCTCGGCAACCAAACAAATAGCATTTGAAAAAAAAACAAAAACAAAAAGATAGAAATCATAGCAACCATGGAACAATCTCAAAAACCCAGAGCATCAACATTTACAAATGAAACAAAATATACAAAACTAAGCACTAAAATACAAAACTTTATATTCATCAACAAAAAAGATCTACATAACACGAAGAGAAATGACCAAAAAAAACCTGACCCCTAAAAACCTAGCTCCGTAACGCCATTACCACCACACTTACAGCAACAAGAATAATAATACGCAAAACAGTAGCCAGGGTTTAAGAAAGCGATTTTACCTCGAGAAAAAAAAATTAGGGTTTTAGAAGAAACACAACACGCAGAGGGAAGCGGCTAGGGTTTAAGAAAAAGGAAGTGACCCTTCACGGTTGAGTTTGAGTGAGCACTGACGACGCACTCTGACCGTTCATAAACATTTTCCGCTTTTATAGTGTATAATGTTCGAGGAGCTTTGTTCCCCTAGAAATGGACTTTCGTACAGTCGCTTTTGGTGATGCTTTACGTGGTTGTGCATTTGTGATGAATAAGGGTATGACTCCATCACAAGGGTAGTTTAGGCTTATAAGTACAGGTTTTGATCGAAACGCCGGCACTGAAGATCCCACATGATTATTACTTCGTAGTTATCCACGCCGTTTGTTAACGATGGGACCCGTTGGGTTATTTCCTTCTATTTTTTTAAGAACAAAAAATAAAATAAATTAGACTGCGAGCCCAGAGTCCTTTGGAGAATTTTGGTCCAAAGCCCAGACCCCCAGTGACTGTTCTATATACACCCTCAAAGAACTCTATACATTGGTCTTAAAAATAATAAATTATTAAGAATATATCCAAACATATTTTTGTCTCTCTCTACTTTCATTTCAATTTTTTTTCCTTTTTAATTTTGTTTCTTAAGGAAAAAAAAAAAAAAAAGGCCTATGACAATATTTTAATCACTATGGACAAACTTATGAAAGGGTTTTGTTAATTATTATTATTTTTTTAATACCAAATCTGTTAACCAAAATTTTGATACTTTAGTATTAGTATGTGTTATCATTTTCATTTGTTTTGCATATGGCCCCTACCACTTTTTCATGTGGATCTTTTTGACATATAAAAGTACATAAACACCACTTTGTAGCTAGATCTTAAATAAATAAATATACCTAGAGTTTTAAAGCTCAATATTCTTTATTGACTGTTTTTGGATAGACATTGCTTTGATTGTCATTTTGTAAAACACAAACTCTTATGTATTATTATGATATCAACACGTTTCCTTTTCTGGCCCAAGCCTTATCTATTCCTTTTATGTAATGACTTTCTAAAGTTGGTCATTTTACCGAAGCAAAAAAAAAAAAACATTTTTAGTTTGGCTCTTTACTAATTTTCCACAACGTATAGTATTTAATTTGATTGCCTCAATTTGAAATTCCTTTTATTTTTTTTATTTTTTCAAATATAGAGTTATGGTGTATTATTTTTAGTTTCCAATAGTTGTTTATTTTAACATTTTCATTCTCTTTTTTAATTACCTTCAAATTCTATGAGGTTTACCAACTTTTAATTACCATGCGATATAACAATTACTTTTCTTATTTGATTACTCGTTTAAATTTAGTTTCTCTTATTTTAAGGGTTTGTTTCCCATATTTATAAAATAAAGTATTTATCAATTAATTACCTTATAACATTTCAAATGCTACATCACTTAATGAATATTTTAATAAAATTTATGAGCCGCCAGCCTCAAATACATCAAAATTTTCTCTTCAATTCAAAAATTCTCAAAAATAATATATATATATATATATATAATTGTTAGTAATAATTGTGCTTTGAAATCAATATCGCTGATCCACATGAAAGAAACCCTTTACCCTAAAAGAGTATTACAAGCATTTGCATAAAATAACAACAAATTGTGATGTTGACCAAAGACAGAAGTTGAGCAATGGGATGTCACATTCACATTCCTTCCTTTTGAGAAAAATTTCTTTTCTTTAAAAGTTGGAACCACCACATGGTAGTCATAACGCTTCAAATTTCACAAGATACCATATCTCATAATCTTACTTTGTCAATTCTAAGATGACCTTATTGGTATGATTAGGGTTGGACATTAGACTACGACTCAACCGGATAAAGAAAGTGCTGGCTGGCTAGGTAGTGCATCCCTTTAATTATGGGTGATCCTCTTTAGTTATTGTTCCTCAACGAATATGAGTTATTTTGTTAACATTTCAATATGGACGTATCACCATTTAGTTGTCTATTTTTATTATTATTATTTTTTTTTGTTTTCAAATTGAAATCTATTGTCTTCTTCTCTGTTCCATTATATGTCTCTTTGGTATAATTTTAACATATTATAAAAGAAAAAATAAATAAACTACAAAAAAAAAGAAAGACAAAGATGTTGGTTAACATATGAAGAATCAAAATTATAACAATAGAATAGGTGACAAGAATGAAAACGGCATATTTTAATTGTTTTTTTTTTTTACCGTGTCTTTTACATGTGCTACTTTGAACTTCTCTCTCCAAATATTAGGTTTACATATATATATATATATATATATATATATATATATATATTTATGAATATTAGGTTTACATATTTATTCCTTCACGCATATCCCAATTCCCAAAAAATGGCTCTTCAATCTAAATCAAATTTGGCTGCCAAAATAAACCCACAAATCTTGTCCAACTCATTCTCTCATAGTTTTTTTTTTTTTTTGGTAATAAACTCATTCTCTCATAGTTAAAACTACATGGTTGACCATTTGGGTCATTCCATCTTTACTAAATTCCCTATTTCATTGCAATTGTTGCATATTGGTAGAAAAGCAAGTTCCATCCCAAAAATTTGGTAAACCATTTAAATCTTCCAAATGACATTAAATTAAATTAAACCCAAAATCCAAAATGGTTCAAGATGCTTTTCCTCTTGAATCCTCATTCAAATTTGGCATCCGAAAGGAAAAAATCTTACAAAATCTCACATACCCAATTTGAAAGTGATTGTATTGTGTGACCATTTGGGGCATTCCCCACTTGAATTGGGGTTTTTGCATATGGGCAATAAAGCTATTTGGCTTCCAAGTAATAGGTTTTTCCACACAGGCAAAAAGGATACCCAAATGTGATTGCCTTAATGCGGACATGTGTATGTACACCCTGTTTGGCAAGGTGTCCAGCAAGCATAGAGTCACATGGATGGTTCATCATATTTCATGGTGGAGTGAGAATTTGACACGTGTATGGACAGATTGAGATTGTGATAGGCTGGGGTGGTGACACCTGGAGTTGCACAAGCTGTTAGGAGGGAATGGCAAAGGGAACCAACCCACATGTTCTTAGGCCAATGGCTTCTCAGACTGACTCACACTCCTTTTTGAACCACAAAGTTCTGTCGTCCCCTACGCGCGTCCGTAGCGAGTGGGTTGCACTTTGCCACCTTGTAACTCCAAAAAAAAAATAATAATAAAAATGAAGCCGCCTTGCCTTGTAAATAAAAAAAAAAATAAAAACTTTTTTTTTTTTTTGGAGATCAATGACAAATATTCTTTTGAATGAAACAAGTCCATTTCATTCTGTAGACCAAATTGTTCTATTAAGATTTTCAACTATTATTATTATTTTTTTCTTTTATCAAATTGTAACAAGTTACATTATCATCTTCAATATCATCAAAATCTTCTAATACATGTATGCAACCCTTTTGTTGTTGCCATAATAATACATATAATATTTTAACTTTTGGGATAGTATGATAGGTTAATTCATACATAATTCCAGATATTGGGTTATTAATATTTTGATTAAATTTGAAACATCTCATTAGCCAATACAAGAAATTACAATATCAATATCATAAGCTTTTATAACACAATTATGATTTAATATTTAATTAGTATTATAAATGAAAAACATATTATAATGATATTTATAGTACTTACTCGGTTAGAATTACCTTATTTATTAACTAATGACGTGACAATACATTATTGGTTGACAAATTAATATACTTTGACATAACAAGTGAACTTTAATTTGAAGCTAATAATAAACCTCAACATCAATTGGCAAATAAAAATTATGGCTTTAGTATCACTGGCCAAGCTATTATATAAGACATTGACAATTCCAAATTTTAAAATTTCGAATTCATCCGGAATTAATAAGAAAATGTCATGCTATAAATTGAATTAAAAGTAAAACACTAATGGGTGATGTGACAATCCTAAATGTCATATTATTTTGAATTCCAAATTTTTTACTATCGAAATAATTATTATAAGCCATTTTAAATTTACAATAATCAAATTACAAATTGATAGCAATTGGGATAAAATTAATTTCTCTTTATATTCAATATATTCAATCCATTAGTCAAATTGAAATCTTCCACCTTATCTGAAAAAAAGAGTCCAAATTATCAATGATCATCATCCAAAATATTGCCTATAAATAGACTAGTCAAAATAATATTGCTCCCCTAATAAACCTTGTAAAATTATACCAAATTATCTCTCTCCCTTTTCAAGTCAGTAGCTAAACATAATTGTTGATTTTTTTTCCTCAAACTAAAAAAAAAAAATTCCAAATCAGCAATTAAATTATATATATATTCATAAATATATATATATATATATATATCATGTGCATGCAGATATCCTTATGGAATACCATGAATTAAAGTGAATGAAAACTCCGTGTTACAAAACAAGTGGAGAGAGAGAGAGAGTACACAGACCAAACAGTACCTTAGAGAGTGGGACATATTTACAAAGCCTATATACTCTCTCTCTTCGAAGCTTCTCTCTCTAAAATGTCTCAGTCTCTCTTCGAAGCTTCTCTCTCTAAGATGTCTTTCTCTCTCTCTCTTATGTAAAGGACCTTCCTACCCTTCTCTACTTTTATTTTTATTTTCAGCGTGTAACGTCCGAAGAGGGAGAAAATATAAAAACCTAGTAGACAGCCCTCCCTTCCTGTTTTCCGAAACACAAATAAAATACAAACGCAGACTTTGAGAGGGGGAGAGAGAGAGAGCTCAGAGAGAGACTGCCAACAAAAGCAGCCACAAAGTATAGAAGAACTGAAATACAGAAGACGGAGACACAGAGAGGAGAGTGAGAGAACAAGAACGGGAAAAAGAAAAAACCCAAAACCAAAATTATAGTCTTTTGGGAGAGAGAGACTTGCTGTTAAATTTTTTCTGATTAATTTTTTTTCCATTTTTAGTCTCTCTGGAGAAAGAGAGAGAGAGAGATCTCTTGTCCTTCTACAATGCCCACTTTGTAGCGGACAAGGTAATCTTTAAAACCCATTTGCAGAATTTGATATGCTCTCTCTCTGTCTATACGAATTCCCAATAAAGTTGTAATTTTTTCCTAAGATTTTTCCCACTGACGCTTCGAATCCAATTTTGCTTTTTTCCCTTTTCCCCCTTTTGATCGATACCTACATGGGTTCCCTACGTACCCATCAAAAAATATAAATTAAAAAAAGATAAAAACTAAAATTTGAAGTGTTGGGGTTATATGTTATACTCTTTTTTCTTCTTAATTTACATTTTTCGTTTATTTTGAGGAATGGGATTAGGGTTTTTGGTAGTGGGTATGTTCTCAGCTTGTTTTGCCTTCCTTGTTGTCTAGGGTTTCTTCGGATCGTAACTGGGTACTCCTTGAATTTTGCGATTTTGGACATTAGGGTTTTGATCACAGCGCGGATTGAGGAACTGGGTGTGCTTGGGATCGAGTGCATAGAATGGGCGTGAGCTCCGATCTTTTGTGGAGACAGAATTGTGGATTTGATACTGTTGGGGTTAAGCTTTTGAACTCTGAGATTGCGTAGATTGATGGCAATGGAAGAGGATTGTACGTACAGAATTGTTTAGAAGAGTGATCAGAGACTTGTCGAATCTATTTTTTATTTTTATTTTTTTTGGATTGAGATTGTTGGGGTTTTTGCTAGTTCCGGCACTTGATCTTCACCAGGGAATGAATTGGGTATTTGGTTTTGGTTACGAGGAGGTGATGATTCTGTTTGGGACCAGAAGGCAACACAGAGGATCAGATTATAGTGGACCATTTTCAATTCTCAAGAAACCGTTTGGATTAACTTAGTTTGAGCAAATTTCTTGGAACACAGAGTCATTCAAGTTATTTTGTTTTATCTGGGTTAAGTTTTTGTTGGATTAATTCAGTCTATTGTTACATCTGTTGTGAGTGATCGATTAGCTGCGCTTTAATTCGTGAAGTGAATTTTTGTAGTATCTGTTTCTACTGGTGTGCACTCTTGTGTTCAAGGGGACCAAAGGTTAGTTTAACTTCGGAATCTGTCTTATGAAGTGACGGAAAAAGCTCATGGAGGAATATTGATGCTGGAAATGAATGCGGTGACATGGTGCATGGACAGGAGCATAGTTGTTGGTTCGTTCCCTTTCCGGAACAGTGCAACTGGAGAGTAATATTTGCATTTTCTTCCGTGGAAGACACTCTTGTTTCTTGTGGGATTTTGTGCAATGTCGCGCTGCTTTCCGTTCCCGCCACCAGGATATGAAAAGAAGGCTAGGACAGACGATGTGGACTTGCTTAAAAAGGTTAAAAATCCACTCTGTTGAGCAATATTTCATAATTGGTAGGGCATTTATTAATAATAAAGGATGTAATTTGGTTTATCCATCTACATAAGAGAACTTTCAGTAAGTAGTATACTTACATATACAAAGTGCGTCATCTTATGTCTGAAGATTGTTGTATCAAACTTAGTTAAGAGCTTAAGATATCTCGATTAAATTTGGATTATGTTTGAAGTGGATACATAGGTACTAGTGACCGAAATGACATGGTATTACTTTTCTACTTTTGTTAGTTAATTACTAGATTGATGAATGATTTTGCCAACCATTCCTGTATGTGTTTGGGGATTATCTCATTTATGTGAACAATCGTTTTGCATATAATATGAAGCTTGCTCCTTGTAATTTCTTGTGTTGTCTTAAGAATACTTTGCATTGCTGGATGTCAAAGGATCTCCTTGTTCCTGGTGATAAATCAATCAAGTAGAGGCATATGCCATTTATTGATGACACATGTAGCTCCTTTGGATTATTTTGAAGTCATTACATGCAATTGTTTCATGATTTGTAGTCAATCTGTTTATTATATAAGAAAATCCACCAAGAAACCTTTGTAAACAATAGGAAATTATGAAGCAAAAGGGATTATAGGGGCTTATAAGCTTCATCTAGTGTATGATGACTAATTAGTGTTATTTGTTGTTACTGCTAGTTCATTTTGTTTTTTTTTGACTTAGCAACTTCAGTGCCTTGTGTGGCTCATTACTTAGGATTTTTTTTTGGGTAGTATTTATGATTGTTTGTGAGCCACTATGTGCAGTCAATTTTTTTTTTTCACATAAAGTTGTTGTGTAACTGACTTTTGGTTGTATATTTAGACTTAGGCCTTCTTTGATTGTAATTTAAAGTTTCTAGTATGACCACTTTGGTTGATCACTCGTCCTCTTTTAGATATCAAGGGCGTGTCATGCATATTCATCAAAAAAAAAAAAAAAAGGGGCGCGTTATGCATGATACTCTAGAAAAATCCCTTTGCATGTCTTATTGGATTCTTTCTAATTAATTTGGATTTACTGGATTCACCTATATATTGTTTTACATAGTATCTTAGTAAGGATCCAATTAGAAAATTCTCTTTCTCCCTCCTTCCTCCTTTAGGAAATGCCATATGATTCAACCTTGCAGTCACTTAATCTCTGTTTTGCCTTGCAGTCACTTCATATTTGTTTTTATCTTAACCTAACACTTTCCTTTTAGGACAAAAAATATACTGAAATTATTACCACTCTTTTGTTGTGACTTGTCCATGGTGTTGCTTGTCGCTTGGTTAAGCTGTTTTTCGCTCACACATTCTTCAACTAGGTTCTTCAACAACTGTGGTTCACATATGCATTCACTTGTTTGTGATATCTATATTTTGGAAATATTTAATTCCAGAGATAGTCTTTAAAACTAGTCAAAGTCTTCAGTCTTCACCCTTCATTTAATTGTTTAAAATGGGTATATCAGGATTCCATGAATTTGCTCATTTTTGAGTAATTGTAAAGTAAGATTTGTTATTCATTTTTGACTGCTCATGCTTCAAAGTGGTGTTGATATTTTTGAAGGTTGAAGAAATTTTATGTGGTATTATGACAAATTTAACAGAAGAATAAATTAATTTTGCCATAATTCTTCAATTTCTGCCAAAATTATATATCCTGATTGGTGGCTGGTTCCATGTGAAGGTCTGATTTCCAAAAAGAAAAAGAGAAAAAAAAAAAAAAAAGGAACAAAGAAAGGCCAAATGTGAAGAAAATTAATAAGGGAGAGAGAGAGAGGTTAGTATAGATTTGATGATTAGCATAGATGTCTGCATCTTTTTTAATTGAATTCTTCTGTTTATTATATAAGGATTTGATCAAAATGTTGCTGATGTTTTTCTTTAAGTTGCTCTTTCCTTAAACGCGATCAACATTCCCCTGTTATGTGCTGATAGTCCTTGCTATTTTCATGGTTTCCTTTTCCTATTCTCTATTTCTAAAGGATGAACAAAGCTAGTGGTTCCACTAAATTTGTGCTTCAGTTTGCTTTAATCTTTTCCATCTTGATGATTCTGCATCTCGGAGTGTTCTACAAATTTGGCCATTAGTATAGCTTTTCTGGTTAAAATTTTTAGTACGTTACAATCAAATCTTGTTATCTTGTTTTATAGTGCTGAATCATTAGTAGTGCTGAATCATTAGTAGTACTGGACTACTCAGAACTTCACTAGCGTTTTAACTATTGAGAATTTCTTCCTGTAAACCTGTGCCTCTGGTTTGTTTTGTTTGAAGATAGGAATATATTCTTTCTCTTATCTATGAGAGGTTCCATAAATTAAATTGGAAGTTGAAATCTGTTAACTAGAGGTTGTGAATGTTGAAAATGTTTATGCTAGTCTTTTGCTTTCTATGAATGGTAAAAGAATAAGTTCTTTGGCTGTAAGGAAAGTACTTATGTCTCAAAGTTGCTGACTTAAAAGAGTAATTTCTTTTTCCATTGCAATTCATATATGTATCTTTCTAAGTGTGAAGGCAAAGAGAGACCTTGAATAGATTTAAGGACACTTATTCCATTTTAAAAGTACAGACTGCTTATCTAGTTGGCTTCAATATGTCATATTTACATGTAAAGACGAGCATTTTGTAGAGTAAATATTGGACTTGACATTTATTGCTGTACTTGCACTACTCCTTTGTGGAATTTTTTGCTTTAAGAACTTTTGTCTTAACCAAGTGTGAAAGAGCTGTTCTGTCTTGCTCCACGGGGTCTGGGAAATGAAGTGATTTTCTTTGTCTTTTTGTATTTGGATTCCTTGGGCCCATATATTATGTTCAACTCACTATTGAGCATCTAGTTCCATAGTAGTCTTCTGTTCTTAGTTAAATGTTTTAAACTCTCTCTCTCCTTCTCTGGCTTTTTTTTTTTTCTTTAATCTATTTAAAGTTTTAGATGTATTTATGTTTATATTTTGAATTTTGGTTACTATTTGAATTGCCTTCTTCCAAATTGTGCATAATGTAGGTCGGAGCAGGTTATATTGAAATGAGAGAGAAAAAATTTAGAAAAACAGAAAAGTTACATGCATAAATTATATTTTTGAAATCACAATCCAGTCTCTAGCAGGTGAGGGTCGCCTCTGATTCTTGTGAAAGTACAGCTTACATTGTGGTTGTACTTCACTGCCTGTCTTGATGATAGGTATTTAAGTTATCTTCTGGAAATTTCTTGGCATAAGATATTTTAGAGGCTTCAATTTTTCAATATTCTTGCTTCAATTCATTATCCTGGTACCTAGTTAATTTTTCTTTCCAAGTTTTCGTGTTAGATCTTTCATTTTCAGTCTGTTACGGTTTCACCCTTTATCATCAATCCAAAGTCTTGAGCAATTAAGAAGCTAATCCAACTATGCGTATCAAGCCAATACAAACACACAGTTAATTTTCTTTCTTGGCTATGATAATATCTGCTGGTTTATGTGTGACGATAAACCATGTGGAATATCATACGGGATTTTCCTTTAACCATTTATGTGATAGAAATGGTATCCTAGGTTTTTTATTGGTAAAGGGGTATTTCTAAAAGTTCTAGCCCTTGGGATCCCTGTCGCTTAAATAATTTTTTTGAGGTATTTCTAAAGGTATATTGCTAGATGACATACAGAGTTTTCTACCTGTCCTTGATTAGATATGGTTCCTTTTGTTTTGTGTTTAATCCACTTCTAGTTCTTTATGTATTTTATCTGTTTCTGCTCAATGTTTGTGTGTTAGAAACTTAGTAGGATATTGATCCTTTCATTAATGTTAGGAAAGTCATAGTTTTATTCCCTCTTGAAGTTAATTGAACCTCTGGATTGTTGGAGTTCGATGTCATTCTCTAGTTACTGTACATTGTTTGTTTTATACTTAATTTATTATGCTTTTACAGGAGAAGCACAGAGAAAAGAAGCATAAAAAGGAGAAAAGAGACAGAGAGAGGAGAGAAGGCAAAGAAAAAAGAGAGAAAGATAGAAGTGATGAGAAGCATCGAGAAAAGAAAGACAAAAAGGAAAAACAGAAGGACAAAAAGAGGGATAAGGAGAAGGACAAGGATAAATCAAAGGATAAAAGCAGTGCCTTGGATGAGAAGAGACATTCAGGGAAAACTGAGAATCATGGTGGAGAGAAACTCGTACAGAATAAAGATAAAGAGAATAATGGTGACAAGAGATTTCCGGGGCAATTTGCAGTTTATAAGGCTGAGAAGCTCAGTCAGAAGAGTTATCTGGATGAGGCGAATAAGGATTCTAAATTGGTGCAGGAGCTGGGTAGGAGGATTAAAGATGAGGCCAAAGGAATTGGCAACCAGTTTGAGAATTTTAACGGTTCAGACCCAAGAAAAGATGAGGGAATGGTCAGATTGGTGGCTAAGAGTACTGGCTCTTTGGCTGAAGGCAAGGAAAAGAACAAGCACAGGAGAGTTGAAGATAAAACAACGGATGGGCAAGGGGTTCTTGATGAGGCTAAGACCAGTGGAAATGCAATGTTGCAGAACACTGTTGGAATTGTTCAAACGAACTTTGGAGGACTGCCCAGACAATTGGATAAGAATGTGGATAGCAAGATTGAAGGAAAAGAAAAGGAAAAAGATAAAAAAGGTGATGATAAACGAGGGGATAAACGCAAGGACAAAGATAAAGAGAAGAAAAACGAAAAGAAGGATAAAGACAGGGATAAAGAGAAGAAAAAGGAGAAAAAAGAGAAGAAAGCGAAGGAGAAGATTCAAATTAAGAACACGGATAAGATTCAAATTAGGAACACGGAGAAAATTCCACTTAATAACATAGAGAAAATTCATCTGAAGAACACAGAGCCAGATAAATTGAAAGAAAGCAGCAAAGGTGGCCTCATTGGTTTCAATTCTATCAAAACCTCCTCACTTTCCAAGGACAGCAACAGAACTTCTAGTACTGAGGGAAATCTCAAGAAAAGAAAGGACTTTGAGACTAATGGTGTTCTGCATGGTGAGTTCTTTCCGCGTGAAAGTTGAATAATTATCAAAGAGTAGCAGTGCTTTTTATCATATAGTTCTTTAGCCTTATCAGATGCCAATATCTGTTAAGACTTCTGGTGGATTCCTCTTGATTCTAGATCTCATATTGGCATTGTTCTTGAATCAGTTAGGTTTGAGCATTAGTAATTTTCTTTTTAGCTGTTTAATAGAGCTTTTTTGAATCTTTCTCAGCCTACGACATAAAGCCCAGTAAGTTGCCAAGACCAGCATCTTTTTCTCATCCGATTGCAGAAAATGGAAGGATTCTGGAACCTTGCCAAAATTCCGTCCTTCATGCATCAGATAGGCAGGGAACAGCCAATGATCTCAAGATGGATAACAAAGAACGCAAGATAAATGGTGTAATAGGAGCTTGGCCATCGTCTGTCTCTCCTATGAAGCATGCATCTGCAACAGCACAAGCTGATCCAATCGCTGAATCATCTTCCAGACCACCCCATCCGGATTCCAAATATCTAAATCATATTTATGCAGTACCAATAGTGGAGCAATTTTCCGATTGTGATGATCAAGAATGGTTGTTTAGCGGCAATGATTCCCAGCTGAAGAAGTCCCTGGCGGAATCTTCAGCAGTTAAGGAGGCACCACAAGTGTGGGCCGAAGCTCTGCAAATGGAATCAGCTGATGTCTATGCTCTGCCATATGTTGTTCCTTATTGATCAGTGGTTATTTCGAATGGGCATATGCTTCACCCTCCTAACTCATCCTGATGCGGCCAACCCTCCATCAGACCTCTTGGAAGGTACACAGGTATCTGGCCCCCTTGAGATGGATACTTTTCCAACTATTCTTGCTGGATCAAATTGTGTTAGCTTTGTGGTGTGGCGGTGAGCGTAATTTATTGATCACACACCGCACTCGGTCGGCCTTCTTCATCGCCACGGTGGTGGAGCAATATTTGAAGTTGGCGGGTGGTTTTCCCTACTAATTCATTGTGACACGGCAGAGGCTTTCGTCGGAAAATGGCTACCGAGTGAGAAAAGTTACTTGGGAAGAGGGAGAGATGTATAAGCTTGTGCAATTTTTAGTTTTCATTTTTGCGTTAATGTAAGAGAAACCAGATGTGGTCTGGTCCTTTCCAACTCCACCACAAAATTTTGATTTGTAACATACAACACTTATTTACAAGAAATGTATGATAGAGGGCAAAAAAAGAAAAAAAGATCGAAGTAGTTGCATTCATTTATTCACCTCCTTATTCCTACTTCGTCCTTGTGAATTTCCCATTGTATTTTTCTACAGACTAAACCTGTGTGACTTCAAGCTTCCCATTTCATTAAGTTTACCCCTTTACCATTTTCTGAAGGGGTAAAATTTTCATTTAGCTGTGAGTATGAGGACTGATTTGCAAACTCCTGTCTTCAATTTTGATCAATTTTCTCTCTTGGAGTTTTTGGGCTAGGCTACTTAGGTCCTTGCCTTGGGCCTCCAAATAAAAAGGCCCGAATTTTTTTTATATATTAAACATTTACTACTTTTATATTTATATTTTCAAAAAATAAAAAAAATATAATAATTTAATTCTTTGTATTTTTGTCTCATTAATTCTTTACATTTCAAAAATCAGCTCTATCTCATTCAATTCTGACACAGGATCTGGCATGTTGCCATTCCACGATATTTAGGTGTGTGTGCTTCCAAAAACTTATTAAAAGTGAAATATTTTTATTTAATGAAAATCATTAATTTTATTTTCAAATATTTATGAAAAAAATTCGACCTAAGGCCCCCACAAAGCTCCTAGCCCTATATAACCAGAAGTTGGTAATATCTTCGTTTGGCCAAACAACTAACAAACCTCTTGATTGATTCTAAAAATATATATTTTATATTAAAGATGAAATTTAAATTATTAAAAAAAATAAAAAATAAAAATAGTTTAAGAAATAAAAAATTGTAGCCTAGGCCTCTAATTTTATTAAACAGGTGGTTGGAGTGTGTTATTGGATTAGAAAAGCATTTCTAAACATTGACATGATCTTATGGGGTTAGTCTATAATAGTCTTAGATGTAATGCGCCAAGTTCATTCATCAACACCACTATCTTCTTTTAATTTTTTGGGTTGGATTTTGTTTTTTTGTTTTTTAAGACACAAATGCACTTTTCAATGGCTCAGCAGTTTGAGTCAATTTTGTGAGACAGAGAGAGAATTTTGGATTGAGTCTGAGAAGACTTGTGACTTGAACGTCTTATAATTGTCATTAACCTATTTGGTTAAATAAAGACAAAATAAATCAATCAATCTTTATCAGCATTAACTTAGTTGGTTAAAGAAACACAACATAAATCAATGTTTATCACTACGTAATTAATAGGCTTGGTTTTTCTTCCAAACATATTGATTTTGTAAACTAATAATTATACCTTTATAAAGTAGTTGTAATAGTCTAAATAATAATAATGAGAAGTTATTTGTCGGATAAACAGGTAGAGGCATCCTAACTAGATTGGCACGCCTTTTACCTCGGGCGGAAGCATCCTAATTAGGTTGGCACCTCTCCAAACCCACACCAAATAAGTAATAAATTTTATTAAATTAAAAAAAAGTGTACATCAGTTCCAAAAGTTACAACATATATGAAAACCTGTGATAAATCGACATAAACAAAAATTACAACCGATGTAAGAATCGAAAAGGGAACAACGACCATCGCCGGCCTCATTAAAACCTGAGAAGAGGAAAAACCCCAAATGAGAAAAATCTCAATCCAGGAAAAAGCGTGCCAGGATAACAAAAGTACAATCAAGCTACTTGCTAAACCTATAGTTTTTAAACCCACTGATATTTCTTTAATGCATAGAAGTATAAGAATCTGGAAGATCCCACCACCACTATGCTCCGGGTGAAGAAACAGCAATCTTCGACAGAGCATCCGCAACTATGTTTCCCTCCCTGAAGATGTGTGAAACCCGAAAATGAATGCTGGAAACATAACGAAGCCAGTTAACCCATCTTGTTTTGTAGGTTCACGGGACGACGTCCTCTCGACGAATGAGTAAGTTGGCAACGTAAGTAGAATCGCACTCTAGCTATAAGTGATCCCACTCGAAATAATAATAATAATAATAATAATAATAATAATAATAATAATAATAATAATAATAATAGTTTGTGTAATTACTCTTATGCACTTTTTATAGTTGTAATAGTCTAAAAATAATAATAATAAACAAATAAATAGGTTGAGTAATTTCTCTTATACCCTTTTCATTTTTTGTTCCAATAGCTTCAAACATTTCCAAAATAAATCTCTTTTATGTCATCTCCAATTTAGAGTCGACAACTATACTGAACACAAACGTTGTAATTCCTAGCTCTATCATTTTTTTTTAAATTAATTTTTTATTTTTTAAACAAATTAGCCAATAATATGCAAATACGATGTATATCTATTTTGATATGGAAACCCCTACAAACCAAAATTCAAGGAGGAAATAGTGTTTATAGTCTCAGAACAAGTCGACAAGGAGATGAATATAAAGAGAACGATGGTGACAAGCATGTGGGAAACATTATTGTGTAGTTACGTAGCAAGCAGCACATGTATATGTATCACCAACTATCATGCAGTACCATGCATGAATGTTTTACCATGCATGAATGTTGTATATGTACTGGAAATATATATATACATATATATATAATGCAGATTGGTGATTGTCATTCAGTTATATTCCACGGAGTTGTAAAAACTTACATATGGGTCTTTGGAATGTTTATAAAAAGTTTCTCTTAAAAATAGTTTGGTAATTTATTGGAATTTTAATTTGGTAATTGCATGTAGGAATTGGACGGAGTCCTACACCCCACGGCAGTGAATGCGATTGCGACCTCCCAAAATATAAGAGCTTTGTATTATTTATATATATAAATATATATTTATATCATAAAAGTTTTATTTTTTTAAAAAAATATTTATCTTCTAAATTAAAAAGTATAGAAAATTGAAGATAATAAATATGAAAAATTTTCAAAATAAAAAGAATACTCTTTTAAATTTTATACAGGATACCTTAAATTTTAAGACCGGCCCTGCACCTACTGATCCACACACACACAAATATTCAGTGTCTGTTTTTTTAAGTATGCTTTATATATGCTAAGGGTTAATTGCTATATACAGTATATATTGAACTTTTTTTGCATGATACGGATTATAAAAAAAAATGGTTAATATCGACTTAATTAAAATTGTATTTAATTTTCATATAAACGTACTTTTATTAAAACGATATTTCTATTTGCAAGTACCTTGTAAAGGCCACCGTAACTTCATATTTAATTAGAGCTTTTATAAATATTTAATTGTTATATATATATATATATATATATATATATATATATATAATTAAACATATATTGAGAGCGGCATATATCCACAGCAATGTCCGTCTTGGGGCAAATCAATTGAAATAAATAATTAAACAAAATATTTTAATTGGATATTTCCTTTTACACTCTAAATTCTCTCAAGTCTCTTTTATAAAGCTCGCTCTCACCCTCCTCCACCCTTCTCATTTCTCTTTGAGAGCCTACTCAAATTGTTTGCCTTTCTCTCTCTGTTCGCTGTCTGTCCCTAGCTGTCTAATCTCTTTGTCTCTCTTAATTTCTATTAATTAACAAGCCGTGTGTACTGCGTGCGTCACAAATGACACCTACGCTTTAATTAGTTCGTTACATTGAAAATGTCAATTTTATTGGTTATATGTAATTCTCAATTAATAAAAATATGTCAAATTATTTATATTAATATAAATTATAATAAAAAATTTTATTCCATAAATAAGATCGTGTCACTTAATTTCAAATTATGAAGTTAAAAAAGTTAAATTAGTTGATAATGAATACTACGTAGCTTGTATATATTAAATTACAATAAATACAAAATCGATCACGATCTATTTAAAAATATAATTAAAAAATAATTGATATTATATACTTAATTTTTTTATATTTAATTTTTTTTATATATAATAAAATAATAGATAATTATGAATCAGTATATACAAGATATATAACTCATGTATGTATTTTTATTTGTTTCAGAAATATGCAATGAATTAAAAAAAAAAATCATGGTTAGGATGTTACAGCTGTCTTCGTCAGAATTATTAACGTTGAAAAACGCAACCGTGAATTAATTAGAATGTTTGTACGTAACTATCAAATTGTGGATAAAACTCATACTCTCTCTGCAGACATATACATAAATATGGCTGTTGAATAAAATTAATTAAGGTTGTCTTCCTGGCTAAGTACGATTGGATATTTTAATTCCTTTTGACAAAAATATATATATATATATATATATATATATATATATATATATAGATTGAGGTGAAAATGAAAACACTAGGTGGCGGCATATCATCATCGACTATACATATATATATATATGAAACCGTTAGCATAATAACCTTCATAATTAGTAAAACAATTTAGTTAATTGGTAAAATAATTTTCATAATTAGGATCTCCCATTGGAAACCTATATAGTACTAAATACTTATATATATGAATTTTTTGATCTACTAAGCAACGTTACTTAGCTAGGTTTATATGGTGGTAGTTTTGATGATGTTTTTTTGGTACATTATTAAACTCACTTTTGATTTGAATATATATATTTTTGAAATGTGTTTGATATATAAAACAAATATGCAGGTATCTATATATATATATATATATATGTATATATATAGTATAGGTGATGAACTTAAATGCCAAAAGCTAGCTTAAGCAATCCCAACTGTTTCTCACTGTACCAAGCAATAAAAATCCCACACCTAATTCAACCCGCATTAAATCCCTCACCTATCATTAGACACTCACTTCTTCATAAAAACCCCCTTAACTTTGAGACAAAACCCACAAGTAATGCTACTTCTACTTTCCATCCTCATCTCTCTTTTTCATTTTTTTTTTCTCTCATTTTCTCTGCCACTTTTCATCACTCCCAAACACCATGGTTTTCTCAAAAGAAGAAAGCTTGGTCTATGATTTAAAGCTCTCTTCCGTTGGACCAGGCAAAACGAGTGGTTCAGATGTGGTTCATGAGCTAAGCAGCATGGACTTAGCCATGAAGCTTCATTACGTAAGAGGGGTTTACTTTTTCAGTAGCCAAGCAGTTGAAGGGCTAACCATACACTACATTAAGGAGACAATGTTCACATGGTTCAATGAGTACTACTACACCTGTGGTAGGTTTAGAAGATCAGACAGTGGTAGACCATTCATCAAGTGTAATGACTGTGGGGCCAGGTTCATTGAGGCTCGATGTGATTTGACCATTGATGAGTGGCTTGAGATGAAGGATTGGAGCTCTCTTCAGAAGTTTGTTTCTCAGCAAGTCATTGGCCCTGAGCTTTCTTTCTCTCCCCCTGTTCTCTTGCAGGTATAACACATGCATACATACATAAAGTTTAGTGAGATGAATCAAAGATCTTTTAAGGATATGGTTCTAAAAGTTTCAGAACCTGACCTAAAGACGGACTATATATATATATATATATAACATATAAAAGTACACCCTTTTAAGATATGAAAATTGGGTTCGATCTGCTTGTTATATTGAAAGAGGAAAAGGCGGTGGATTTGCATGCATATAATTGCAAGACATCACAAAAATAAAAAAATATGAAAGAAACAAAATAACTCATTTTTGTGTACTACTTTGCCAATGATTTCTTCAAGGTGCAGACACTCTTTTATGGGCTGTTATGTAACTTATTTTTTTCCTTTTCCTCTTCCACCTAGTTACAATTAATGTCCATTTTTATTACTAACTTTTATTCACTTGCAAGCCTTGTTATTTTTAGCAAGCATGTATTTGTTGTAGGAATTCTGCCAAACATCTATGTGAAACTTTTGAAAGGAAAAAAGAGCAAAGCGCTATATATAGATGGTTAACTTGGGCATGCAAATTTATACAATGGGGACCATAATAAAAGCTGATTTCTTTTGATAATAGTTTATATGATTTTCTATATTTCTTTAATTATTAACCATTTTATTCTGCAGATAACATATTTCAAATGTGGTGGTGTCGCATTTGGCTTCAGCTGGGCACATGTTCTTGGAGATGCATTCTCAGCCATAGATTGCATCAACAGGTGGGGCCAAATCATGGCTCTTCATCAACCCAACTCTCCCTCTCCAAGCACAAAGCTTGAAGAATTTGAAAACCCACATGGAGTTGCCAAAGACCCACTTTCCTTGAAACAGGTCGACCCAGTTGGAGACCATTGGATACCTCTCAATGGCTCTAATATGGAGACCTATTCATTCAAAATCACTCCCACACAGATAACCAACTTGCGAATGAAGGTAATGGGTTCATTTTTTGAGTCTCTCTGTGCCATAATTTGGCAATGCATAGCCAAAGTCAGACAAGCTGCTAATGGGTCTGAACCCAAAACTGTGACAATATGCAAAAGAGACACCAATAAGCACAAGAGTGGGGAGCTAAGCAACAGCCTAAAAATAAGCACAGTGAAAGCAGAGCTCTCTGTTCTGGAGGCAAATCCTAAAAAATTAGCAAATTTGCTTGCTGAGGAAGCAACAGATGAGACAGCCCAGATTGAAGAAGCAGTAGAGAAAGACCAAGGTGTGTCTGATTTCATTGTTTATGGAGCAAATCTGACATTTTTGGACTGGCAAGAAACTGATCTCTATGGGTTGGAATTCCAAGGACACAAGCCACAGTTTGTGAGTTATACTATACAAGGCGTTGGTGACAAAGGTGCTGTAATAGTGCTTCCAGGGCCTAATGATGTTGGCAATGGTGGTGTTGGTGAGGAAGGAAGATTGGTGACATTGATTTTGCCAGAAGGTGAAGTTTTGGGGATTCAATCTGAGTTGAAAAAGAATGGTCTGCTGCTTGAAGTCGAACTTGAATAAAGTGAATGTTTGTTTTGTGATCAGTGGATGTGGGCGAGACTTGAGAGACCCAATATATATATATATATATATATTGTATTCAAGTCTATTATATGTTCTTGTTTTTTCTATTACTTTTTATATAAGAGAGAAGTATTTGTTACACAGCAACATCTAATATTTAACCTTCATGAAATTAACCAAAAAATAAAATAAAATCCAATATTGATTTGATTTTTATTTTTAAATCCAATTGGGTGTATTGGAGGCGAAAGCTAAAAGTTTGGTCCCACAGTTTGGTATGGCCGTGACTTAATGTCAAATTGGGATTTTAGGTAGTATTCATTTGAAGGGGAGTCATTTATCATATATGTACATGGGTCTTGTCAGAAGGGTTGCTGGAATTAACATTGAGGGAGTAAAGTCTTTGGTAATTGGCTGCAAAGTACTGGCCTTCACATGTAGTGAAAGATATAGTTCAGCCAATGCTTGCTCCATTTTGCACGGTTCAAGGTTCAATAGGCAGTGCAAGCTCACCACCTACTAGTTCTTACAGTAATCACCAAAAAAAAAAAAAAAAATACTAGTTCTTACAGTAAAGATTGTAGGGCCAAGCATTATTTATGACGTGCACATATATACATTTATAGCCTAGCAAGTAGGTAAAGCTCCCTTTCATAAAAAAGAAAAAATAAAAAAATACTAATAATAAAAATAAAAGTAGGTAAAGTTCCCAACCAATTCCCTCAATCCCTAATTTACCAAAAAAAAAAAAAAAAATTCCCTCAATCCCTAAACAAAGATAATAAAATTAAAAACTATCAATTGGAACAAACCCCTCAATGGTCATGGAGGAGAGCGTCTCAAACAATTATGATTAATGTTTTACAATTGTGAAATTTCACAGTGCATATGGCCCGAGTCCCTCTATTAAGAGTCTCACTCCATCAGCCTTTTTACGAGTTTGTCAGACCTTCCTCCAATACTTGACGACCATGCGATTTATGAAATTTTACGAACCGTAGTAAATGGCAGTGCTCTACAAATGTACAGTTATGTCAACCAATGTTTTGCAGCGCCAAGGTGGACTTTAGAAGCATTTTAGTATCCATGACGCAGATGCATAAGCCATGACACAGTTGTATCAACCGCCGTAGGGCGTAAGTTGGAGGCGTATTAGTATCCATAAGGATACGAGGTCTACGCCTCATGGCCCATGACAAAGACACAAGCTTTTATATAATTAGTAATATTACATTTATATAATAAAAAATAATTGTTATATATAATTAAATTACCATACAAGTATATTTCAAAACAAAGTCATAAAATTAATAATTTTAGTTAAATATCGACATGTCAAAAGACTCGAACCAAATAAACATTTTCTTTTTCTTAATTTATAACTTGAAATAATAATAATTTGTATAATTTTATTTTTACTATTAATTTTTAGTTAAATATCGACATGTCAAAGCCCTCGAACCAAATAAACATTTTCTTTTTAATTTATAACTTGAAATAATAATAATTTGCATAATTTTATTTTTACTTTTACTTTTTTTTTTTTAATTATGTTTTCACATCAACTTAAGCTTAACTAGCTAATGAACCCGATAACCGCTGAGCAAAATAAAATTTCAATGACGATCATTTACAAAAGCCAAGACTCAAATACAAAAGCTACCACGTGAATCGCCAAATTTTTTTCCACAAATAATTAAAGATGGTAAAACAGTTGAATTCAATATTGCTCTGATATATTTTGTAAACCCAAATAACAAAATAAATAAAGAAAAGAAATTGATTTCTTTAGCGCATTTTGCAGCAACTAAATAGTAAATTCCATGGAGAAAAAAAAAAAAAAAAAATATATATATATATATATATATATAAATGGTAAATATTAAATCCACTAGAACCAAAACTGAAGACTATCCTCCAGACAAAAACCCCAAACTGTAATTCATCTAAGAGACTACTCCCATTTTCAGCCAACTTGGCACAGCTTTCATTAATCGGTTTGAGCTCCACTGGGATTTTGCTAGAATCAGACATATTATTCAATTTACCGTCAACTAACAAAACAAGAAAGGGTATCTGTGAAATGTGAGATTGGACTTCCTAAGCATGCACTGGAGACCTTTTTACTTTTTGCCACCTTTCTTAGCTGATTGACCCTTTTTACCTGATTGAGCATGTTTCGCATGAATTTTTCGTTTCCGTGTAAGAGCAAACTCTCCGAATTTGTGACCAACCTTTTCCTCAGTGATCTTACAACGTACATGAGATTTTCCATTGTAAATACGCACCGTGCAACCGACAAATTCCGGCAGGATGGTAGATCTTCGTGACCAAATTTTCCTGTTGTTAAGGAGATCTTTGTTCTTCTTCATTCTCATCAGGAATGCATCCACAAAAGCTCCAAAATAAAAATGAGGTCTGCACAAAAATCAAATCCAACCAAATCCCAATCAAAATATAAAAACATGTACACAACCACAGATAAAAAGTATTCAAGGCAAAAACATACTCTTGCTTCACTGGGGCGTCACCAGACTCGGGCAAAGCAGCATTACTTGCTTTGTTCTGTGCTCCTGGACCCACAGAAAATGCCCTTACCAAGTTCAGCTGCATTGTACGGAGACAACAACAGATCATCAAATCAGGTATACTTGATGCAAATAATGGTAGTACACAAATATAAAAATAAATATTTTGGAGACGTCAATATTACCTTAGCGGAGGACTCAGGGAGAAATTTCTCAACCCGGCTACGGTTGAGGATAGAAAGAAGATTCTTAGCCATCTCTGTGTCTGTTACAAGATATTCAGATTCAGACTTAGAATGGATTGATTACGTGTTTCCACAGAAGATGTTACAGAAACATAAGGGAGGTATTCTTCACTAATGATCTCACTATCTTGGGCTTTCTACTAATGTTGCAGGAACCAAAAATAAAATTATTCTTCTGCATTCTCATTCAGGCATTCTCATAGATCAAAACAAAGAAAATAAAACAAACAGCACAATACTTTTGCAGCCATGAATTCTAAATGCAACAAATTTCCTTGTTCTTATCAATAAAGCAATGTTTCCAAAAAAAAAGAAAAAGAAAAAGAATAACTATTTTTTGAAAAGTGTTTATTTATCATTGGATGACACTTCATCATCCCTCAAATAATACAAGTTCGACTATACCACACCAGTTAAGAACAGAAAACAATAACGAAACCAAGTTTTTCCACAAGTAACAACTCTCATCTTTCATCTACCTTTACCTTCCTGTACAAATCAACTAAGTGTTAATCTCAATTGATTAGTTACATAAAGATGCAGTTAGACATATATAAAAATATTAGTCCATTAGGAAGACATACATGGTCCAACCTAATAAGTTAATAACTAATCATTGATTTCATACCAATAAGCTAAGCCTAAAACATTACAGCATAGGAGATCTTTAAAGTCTTCTAGCTACTGTATACATATCCGGATTAAGTTTTCAAAACCTATATCAGAATGGTAAACTTCCCAAAACATGACCATCAGTTATATAATTAGAAACCTATGAAAACACAAAGCCTAAAGTGGTCCTCCTTACCTAGCGTTTTAATCATGTTCAGTGTTGGCAAAAGGCAGTTTTCCCCAACTGAATAATGCACGTAAAGACTGATAAACATAATTAGAAACCTAAAGCTATAAAAAATACAAAGCGTAATATGGTCCTCCTTACCCAATTTTTTAACCATGTTCGTTGTGTCAGTTTTCTCCCTTTTTTTTTTTTGGTAACAGTTTTGTCCCATTGAGTACACGTATAATCACAATTTTTTTTAAAAATAAACTATGAACAAGCTCAAATGGAAAACATAATTGGAAACCCAAAGCTACCAAAAATACAAAGCATAATATGGTCCTCCTTAGCTAATGTTTCAACCATGTGCAGTGTGTCAAAAAGGCAGTTTTCACCAATTGAATACACGCAAAGACAATTAATTTACAAATAAATTATGAACAAGTTGAAATGACAAACAAATCTAGCCCTGCAATAAACACATGAAGTAGACCAACAAATTCCCACGCACACGCCAACACTAAATGCATAGTTAACTGCTAAAAATTCATGAACAGTAGAACATCAAGCAATGGAAATGGCAGCCAGACAACCAAGAAATGAAGATTTAAACCCCAACCCAAATATCAAGGAACAAAACCCAGAACCCCCACCTCCAAATCAATAAACTGAACCCTAACATTAAACACCCCCTTCCCCCAAATTGTCCAATCCAATCAAAATGAACCCAAATGCTGCCATATTGTGAAACTTCTAAATGAATTCAATAGAAAAACACATGGAATAGACCAACAAATTTTCAGGCACACACCAACACTAAATGCATAGTTAACTGCTAAAAATTCAAGAAAACCAAGCAATGGCAATGGAATTTAGACAACCTACAAATATAGAAATTAAACACCAACCCAGATATCAATGAACTAAACCCAAAACCCCCCAAATCAATAACCTGAACCCTAACAATTGAAAAACTTAAACACCCCCTTTTCCCCAAATTGTCCAATCCAATCAAAATCAACCCAAATGCTGCTATTCTTTTGAAACGCCAAAGTGAATTCAAACAAAACCCTAACTATCAAACATATAAACGAACCAAAATTAAAGCAACGCAAATCAAACAAACTAAGGAAAGGGAAAAAAAAAAAATCGAGAGAGAGAGCACTGACCAAATAGAAGAATATGGCGAAGCTGTTTTATGGAGAAGGCAGGCGAAGCGACTGGGGCAAGACGCAGAGGACGTCACAGAAAATGAAGAAGACGGTTCTTCACAGCTGGGCGAAGCTGAAACACGGCGCCCGCTCTACCACACTGAGACAGGGCAGCTTCTTCCTTCTTCTTCTTTTTTTTTTTTTTTAAATAAATAAATAAAATTAATTAATTGTATTTTGTGATATAAAGAAGTACATGCTAGCACTAAAGAGAAATTACAAAATTTTATGTTTTTAATTTTTTTCTTATGAATTATATTATCAACTTTTTGTAAATTTCCTTGTTGTAAGTTTATGTTAAATTTATTTATTTTTAATATAAATATATATAATTATAAAATCTGGTGAATAATGTAAAGTGTAACTTTAATAAATTCAATAATTTTTCAACAAATTTGTACCTTGGAAATATATACAATATATAAGACTAATGTTTTAAAACAACTTATATATGTATACGTATCCAAATTTGTCTTTATAGTCACTTCCTCAATGCCTCTTTACTTTAGTGTGGTCTAGTCTTTCCAATGCAATATTAAAAAAGTAATTTATTATGTCATAGCTGAAAAAAAAAAAAAACTTTGTCAAAATGTTGTAAAATTTGTACGGAAAGAAATTTAATTAACAATTTCTTTTTGTAAAAATAATTTTAATTTTTTGTTTTATTTTTTTAGAAAGATTATTTTGAGCATATACTATCTTGGCATGAAAATTTATTTCATTTATCTTTTTATTTATCATTCTTTTGAGTTCTTTCTTTTCTATAACTTGCTGCCTTCCCTGCACAATCAATGGAAAAAAAAATAAAAAATTAAGGGGGATCCCAAGGGCAATGAAGTTATACTATTTGTATGCAGGAAAATGAAGAGACAAACTTCATATTCTTTCTCTTTCTTCTTCTTTTTTTTTAATTTTTTTTTAATTTTTTTAGAGGATTTGAATTGGGAGAGGATTATAGTCTTCATCGCCATGAAAATTCCTCTACGTACTCCTTTTTTTTTTTTCTTGTATAGCTTTGCATTACACCTGCAATCACGTTATGGAATTAAAAACGGCAACGCAGTTATGCAGAGCTGACTATTTCATATATTTTTATAAATTTGCATGAATTAACTGATTTTACTCATGTTTTATGCTTCATAATATTATGCATCAAATCACTTACCAAATATATATATATTGAGGAAATTTAGAGAGGGGAACTAATTAAATCAAGAGGGCAGCCCTCCTTGCCCCGTCGTCCTCCGTCCCAATATAAAAATATACGTACTTTTTAATATTTATTAGAATATATATTTTTATTCAAATATTTAATATAAATCTAAATGTAAATAATAGAACAATATATAATATAAATACGTGTGTGTATATATATATATATATATTCAAACAAATATAAAAATTATTAATATAAGTAAATGTTTTTTTGCCAAATCTAAACCCAATAAAAACCTTAACGGAAGACTGTATTCATCAAGCCCGCGTGGAGGAAGGCAAAGAACGGCCGATGAGGCAGTGGGGAATGTATTCCCGCCGGGTCTTGCGGGACCTAATCCGGTGGAAATTTTTGTGATTTTTGGGCTATATGATAAAAATTGTTACAGAGGATGGGATGAAATTACTAATTTGCTCTTAAATTTATGAATAATATCATCTCATTCTTTATATTTAAAGGTTTTTAGTTAAAAAAATTTCTGTCTCATACGTCGTATATATAATAATTTTTTTATCTTTTAAATTTTATTAAATATTTATATAAGATTAAAAATGCAAAATTACAATAAAAATATTAATTTATAAATGTAAAATTAAAAAACTTATTAATTTTTCTTTCATCTCTTTCTCTCTCACAACCCCTCTCACTCTTTACCCTCACCGCCCATTTCTCCTTTGTCTCATCTTTTTCTTGTTGAACAGCTTATTCACAGGGTATCATAAACTAAATAAAGTAATACCCATAAATTAAAATGTGCATCTAATTCTATTATCAACATCAAATTTCTTCAGTCTCCTAGGGGACATCCGAGTGGTAATATCCATTAATCTCATTTAAGAGATTCTGAGTTCGAATAGCTCATCAAACATCCTATGACATTTATCTACTATTCTTATAAGGGAATTAAAATTATAAAAAAAAATAAAAATCAAATTTCTTCATTTCACCAAAAAAAAAAAAACATCAAATTTCTTCAATTAAACCTATTTCTTCAAATTTTTTAAAATACTCTATCAAAATCCAAAAAAAAAAAAAATCAAACCAACACTTAGAAATTCAATGTCAGAAACAAAATCAAACACCAATGATGAATCTGAAACAAATAAATCACATTTAAAGGTAGACACAAACATAGTTGGATAGTTAATAGCAAAAAAGAAACCTACTTTAACCATTCAATGTAATTATTAGATAAATTTCAAATAATCTCTTAATTTAAATTTAGCTACGGAACTCACCAACTCTACCCAAGATTGAAAACTCTAACCAAAAAATCAAACTCATAGCCAAAAATCTAAACTTGGATAATATAGAATTGTAATTAATATGACAAAATCACTTCGGGGGCAAGGAACTAAGGATACTAATCTCCTGGAGCTCGAGTTCGTTTAACTGTTGCTCACGGTCCATCAACCATTTCTCAATTTACCTAAGAGAGGAATGAGAGAGGTGGGTTGGCAATCTGGTGTTTGAGCAAACAATTAGTGACTGGCATAAAGGGAGGGATCGATTGGGTTCGTCGTTGGAGAAAAAAGAGAAGCCATATTGTAAAAGAAAGAGAGAATAATAGAAAAAAAATAAAAATAAAAGTCATACACACACTTAAACACTTAATTTAATTATAGGTAAGTTTTAATTTTTCTCTCTCATACATATTTAATTTAATTTTATTAAGTTTTAATATTTTTTTATTTATTTCAATTAAAATAACATATTTGCTCTTCTCCTGTTAAGTTTAATGGTAGAAAATTAACAGTACATTGTATTGTTCTATTTTTTAAATTTATTTGGTTAACTAAAAATTTGATCATAGCCCGTCATTCTTAGAAAGTTCAGATGCGATTGAAAAACATATATATGTTTAACATAATCTTGTTGTTTTAAAATATTAGAGAACATTTTCAATATATTACGTACAAATGCCAAATAAATTCCAAAACTCTACAAATGCATTTTCTTTTTTTTTTTTTTGTTTGCGAACAATAAACATTTAATATTGTTATTAAATAAATAAACCCTTTATTAAAAGGTTTTAGATTCTAATTATTGTTATGTAAATGAATGATTTCAAAAAGACTTCATGAAGATTTTACATGGGAATTGAAGTTGGGAATCTCGCTGTTAAAGTTGGATGCAACATCGTGTAATGGATGAGTAGGTGCTTTAATTTAGAAAATTAATTATTATTTTTATAATAATGCTTGTATTTATATGCAAGGTATGCATATAATTAATTAGGCTTTAACATGTTCTTTTTTATTGTATTAATTATTAAATTTGGCTTTATCATGTATTCTATTTGAATTCAAAAAGGAAAACTTGGGATCCCAAAATTTAGAATTCAAATTCAGTACTTACCATGTTATTAGCAATTTTCAACTCGTTTAGTTTAACGAAAATAATAATAATAATAATAATAATAATAATAATAATATTTATTATATTATGAATGTGTTTAAAGTTGATTGGGAAGAATTTTATTGGTATTACTTTTATAAGGTTTATTTTTAAAGTTTTAGTAAAAAAAAGTTTTTTGTAATTAAATTCTCTTACGGGAATAGTAGACAAGTGCTACTGAAATGTATGGCGGGCTACTTGAACTCGGGATCTCTCATAAAAGAAGAGTGAATAATACCACTAAGCTGTCCCCTAAGGGACGAGGTGTGCATTTTTTAAAAATATTTTATAGCATGACAAATGCTATGTTATTTGAGATACATTTGAAATTTCAAAATTTAAAATCCTAGCATGTTCCATTCAAAAAATTCTCTATGCATGTTAAGTAATTATAAATTTTCAAGTAGCTAGCAATTAACAACTATGTACATGCACCAAATTAGTTTTACTAAATTTTAGATGCGGTTATGTGTGTATAAATATTTAGGCTATAGTTTATTATACATAGCTCATTTTCATAAAATAAAAATATTTATTCTATTCCGGTCCATAATAAACAAATTAATAATAATAAAAATCTAACAAAATTTATCAAAAAAATAAAAATAAAAATAAATTTTATAACTACCAGTTTACCATACGCTCAAAACTATTTCAAATTCTTTATTTTTATCATTATTTATTATTAATTCAACAATTACTCCTCTTCTATTACTCATTTTGTATTCATTATATATTTTTCTTTTGGTCTTGTTTCTCTCATATATCTACCAATATTAACAACTTGGAGCCCACAATATTGACTACTACATGCATCCACATAAAAAAAAAAATAAAAAAATTGTTAATTATAAAATTATGTATAAGTTTCTTTTTAAGTGGATGCTTGATGCCAAATGTGGCTTGTAACAATCTATCTTCCGAAGCATAGGATGACTCTTTGTCATATGAGACGTTAATTTATGTATTAAAATATCACTCGTCTCCAACCAAAGACACCAAGGACATCATAATAAGCTGTCCTTATCGACTACCTCTCAGGATTAATATATGGCCATAAATTTGAAGACTTGAAGACAAACGACAAAAGTCTAAAAGGAATCAAATGGATAGGCCCTAATTAGTTTGTTTATTATCAAAATGGGTCCTACTCTTCTTCAAAGGGTACCAAAATTGCAAAGACTCAAAAATATAATACTATAATGTGACGTTTAATGTGTGACGTTTCTATGTACGCCATACTTAGAAAAGGACAATTCAAATTAAAAATGAAAACCAAAAAAAATAATAATAAAACCTGAAATGATGTTATTTATCTGGTGTACCCAACATGACTATTAACTCACGAGTGAAGCTGTCCTACACATCTATATATTTTTTAGGTTGTGAGTTTAAATTACGTCCCTCTTTTTTTAAAATTAAATATTTATAGTTCTAATAAAAAAAATTAAAAACTCTACCACCCTCTTTTTTAAACATTTTGAATTAAATGTTTATAATCCTAATAGAAAAAAGTAAAAACACGACCATAAGTCTTTGGCAATAATTGATGTTTACCATCAAAGTCTTTAGAAATTGAATTCAGTACCCTGTATCTATGGATTAAAATAATATATTACAAGTCGTAAAAAAAATTAATAAAACATAGAATGATGTTATTTATCTAGCCTACCTAACACGACCATCGAGTGACAGTGAAGTCCCGCCCTGCATGCCTTCCACACCGGATTAAAATAATATATTACAAGTCATAAAAAGTTAAGAAAACATAAAATGATGTTATTTATCTGGGGTACTTAACATGACCATTAAAGAATAAAATTAATCCAATATACCCTTCACATTTATATTTTTAAAATTATAAATTTGAGTAATATTTTTTTTTAAAAAATAAATATTTATATTTTTAAAAGAAAAAAATAAAAACTCTACCACCCTCCGTTTTAAAATAAATATAGCTTGACCACCCTTCATTTTGAACTAAATATTTGTAATCCTACTAAAAAAAATAAAAACACGACCATCAAGTCTTTGGCAATAATTGAGGCTTATCCTCTTTGGTAATAATTGATGTTTACCATTGAGTCTTTGGCAATAATTGAGGTTCATGTTTTTCATGTTTTCTAGGACAAGCCCCTTTTTATTTCTAATACATGACAAAACATAAATGGGTCCTTGTTTTCGTTCTCTTTCTTTGGGTAGGAAAAGTCCATTTTTCCTTTTATTGACAAAACTTAAAGTGGATCCAGCTTTCTATCAGAAAAATAATATTAATAAAAAAATAATAATAAAGTGGATGCTAAAAGAAATTTCGATGTTACAATTTTTTTTCCCCGAGAAAATTAATCATTTTCCAGGAGTTTTTGAGCATATACTATCTTCGCATGAATGGCATTAATTTTGTGATCAATGTCAAGCTTTTGTAAAAGGGTTTGTATTTTACTTGCCTTCATTGCTTCTGTCAATCTCAAACTTACTAATTTCGATCTCTACTCCTCCTGCTACATAAATGGCCATGAAAATACTATTGCTGCCTTTTTTTTGATAATTATGTATGGCACCTGCAATGCAAGGAAATAATTTTATTTTAGATTTATATATTGAATTACAGAGTTAAAAAAAGATAAATAGTAAGAGTATCTTCAATAGTATTCTTTATTTTAAAAAGTATTTTTTATATAATAAAGAGTATTTTCATTAATATTTATATATAAAAAGTGAAAATTTTTATTTAAATCTAATAGACTTTTTATATATATATATATATATATATTTTTTTTGTTTTTAAAGCATAATTATTGATGAGAAGAAAAATTATTTTTTTAATGACCAATGAGATGTCAATAAAAATTATAGGAATAATTTTTTTTAAAAAAATCAATTAATATAGTGTATTGAAACTTGTAATGTATTAATTACAATATAAATAGAAAATGAGATTTGACTTTTCAAATATGGAGAGTCAAATTGACTATTTATTTTATTTTTAAAGAATAAAGAGTTTGTTAGATTCTTATTTTATATGATGACTCATTAAAATAAAAAATTTAAAAAGTATAAAGAGCCCCTTGGAGATGCTCCAATGTATAATTCACTATTTTATATTTTTTCACTAACTCGAATGAATTGGTTGATTTTATTTCTATATTATGCATTAAATTACTTTATATATATATATATATATATATATATATATATATTTACGTTTCTATTTTGGAAGTTAATAGTTATGTTTTAAGGAAATAAAGAGAACTAGTTGAATCAAATAAGAGGTTGATCAATAATAAAAAAAAATGAATATTAGAGAGCTTTAATTGAAATAGAAAATTTCAAAGGATTTTAATTTAAAATGACCAAACTAGAGTGTATCAAAAAGAATTGCAATTACGCGAGGCAGCCCTCCTGCTCCCTGCCATGTCATCTGCCCTAATACATTTTATTTTAAAATCTTTATTTTTAATCCATATTTTATTCAAATATTTTTTTATAAATCCAAATCTAAATAAATAAATAAACCGTTTATTAAAAGGTTTTGGATTCTGATTTTCGTTATGTAAATGAATGATTTCAGGACTTCAAAAACAATGCTTGTAATTATATGGAGGGTACTCATATATTCCGGAGTTTATATTGGAAGTGGAAACAACAGTTTTTTTTTTACCATTAGACTGACTTCCCTGAGATTTAATATAGATAATAATAATAAAAAAACGAAGATAAAATTTGCTGCCATAAATTTGGAAATTAGTCTGTTGGGGAAATCGGGTAATTTCCCACTCAAATTTGATCACACAATGAATAGTACCGTATACGTGAATAGTACCATATACGTGAATAGTGTCGAATACGAAATACTGTATGTATGAATAGTACCTACGTCCTCGGGCACTGCTAACTACTCTACTAATTTCAAAGAGAAATTACAAATCTGGGTATTTTAACAATATACCCACAAACTGGAGAAAATACAAATGAGAGAAAAATAAATCACACAATAATATTTTTCTCTCTCTAATTTCTCTCACTAAAAGGAAGTGTTTTTGGATCCTTAACAAATTGAAGAGAGGGGCTATTTATAGGAGAGCCCTTTCCTCTTCTTCTTCAGACGGTGGAACCGCGTCTTCTTCAAAGAAAGGTCGCCGCTCTTCTCCTTTCAACAATTCTGCTGTAGCGCCAAATTGATTTTCTCCTCTCCTTTTGTCAACAAAGGTTGCAGCCAAATTACTTTGGTTTTCCTTTTACCGGTTGTCAACATGCGACCCACATGGTACCCACTTCAACAAATCTCCACCTTGACGCCATTTTGACAAAAGTTAATCTCGCAGTGCCTTCAAATACGCCTGTTAGCGCCAATTCAAAATTTGCAGGATATTGATCAAGTCCAAACAATGATTAAACTTGATCGTTGTCACCACCTTAGTCAACATATCTGCAGGGTTATCCTCTGTCTTAATTTTCTGAAGTAGAATTTCACCTTCTTGAAAATCTCCCGCAAAATGATAATGAACGTCGATGTGCTTTGTCCTTCCATGATAGACTTGGTTCTTTGCTAAATGAATAGCGCTCATCGCCACAATACACTGGAATGTGCTTTTGACCAACACCCGAATCTTCAGTAACCCTCAAGCCAAATTGCTTCCTTCTACCTCTCACACGCCATATACTCGCCTCCGTAGTGGACAAAGCTATTGGCAAAGTAGACTTCCAACTCACCGGTGCTTTTACTAATGTAAACACATAGGTTGTAGATCGGCTTATCCAAATCACGCATAGTAATCACAATATCCAACTATACTCGACCAATAGTATCATCCCGCCAACATCAATCCGACATCGGTCTTAATTAAATACCGAGAATCCATTTTACGACTTCCCAATGTCCTTTTCGGGATCATGCATATACCGCTACCAATCGCTTGTGAAATGTCGGTCCGTACACCATTGCATACATCAAGCTACCAATCTGCATTTGCATATGGAACATTTTCCATATACTTTCGCTCCACATCATTCTTAGGAGATAGCGAGAACGAAGCTTCAAATGAGGAGGAAGTGGATACTTACGGTTTTGTCTTGCCATCCATACCAAACGCACTTCTTCAAATATTATCTTTGTGACAATGCAACCTTACCTCCTTTTCGTCTACTTATCTCCATACCGAGAATCTTCTTAGCTTTTCCCAAATCTTTCATCTCAAACTCTTGATTCAACTGAGCCTTCAGTGTAATAATCTCTGTCAAACTCTTCGATGCAATCAACATATCATCAACATACAAGAGTAGATAAATGAAAGAACCGCCTTGTAGCTTCTTAAAATACACACAATGGTCATGCTTGCTTCTCGTGTATTTCTTTGTCAACATAAACTGATCAAATCGCATATTATTGCCTCATGGATTGTTTCAATCCATACGTGATTTTCGGTTTGAAACCCAATCTTCTTTTCCAAAGAACCTTTAATCCATCGTGAGTCATATAGATTTCCTCTTCCAAGTTACCGTGTAGAAACGCGGTTTTCACATCCAATTGAACTAGTTCCAAATCAAACTGCGCTACCAAAGCCAACAAAATTCTAATGGAGGAATGTTTAACAACTGGAGAAAATACCTCATTATAGTCAATGCCCTCCTTTTGAGCGTAGCCCTTAGCCACCAATCTTGCTTTGTAGCGAACCTTATTCTTGTCAGGAAATCCTTCTTTCTTTGCAAATACCCACTTGCATCCAATTGCCTTTTTACCTTTTGGTAGCTGAGCCAACTTCCACGTCTTATTCTTTTGAAGTGACTGCATTTCTTCATCCATAGCTTTCTTCCACTTATCGACTTCGGACCTCGATTGCTTCGATAAGTAGAAGGAACATCATCATCTACAATTGGTAATGCATAGGCCACCGTATTTTTGAGATGGGTAGGTAGGTCGATATACCGCAAGGCGGTATGTCAACATTCATAGCCACGGCTATCAACTGTAATTGATCTCTGTTGCTGTGGAGGTTCTTGGGTTGATACCTCCTCTTCATCAGAACTCTCCTCTGCTGTTGGAGAACTCTCGTCTTCATCTCTGGGCGGTGGTAGTCTTTTCAAACTCCACGAACTTGCTTTCATTTCTTTGTTGAGCTCCATTTGTCTCTCTTGTCACATTCTTTAACATAGCATACTCATCAAATGTAACATCTCTACTAAAGATTATTTTTCTATCATCAGGACTCCACAGACGATATCCCTTTACCCCAGAAGTAATACCCATGAAAAGTGCTTTCTTTGCTCTCAGGTCTAACTTAGACTCTCTTACATGATAATATACAATAGAACCAAATACATGTAAAGAATCATAATCTTTAGCGGGTTTTTCGGACCATACTTCCATAGGTGTTTTACCTTCAATTCCAGATGGTAATCGATTAACAAGATGACACGCATACGCCAAAGCCTCACCAAAATTATGCCTGACCCAAAGTTGGACAACATACACCGGACCTTCTCCACTAGAGTCCGATTCATGCGTTCTACTACCCCATTCTGCTGTGGTGTATTTCTGATTGTGAAGTGTCTCACAATACCTTCATCACGATAGACTTTCATAAACGGGTCATTTGTGTACTTCGGTCCGTTATGCGATCGATTCGCGATTTTTACGCGGTTTGTGTTTCAATCATCTTTTCCCGTAGAAAAATTCCCAAAACTTCGTCTCTTCGTCTTCATAAGATACACCCAAACTCTCGCGGAGAGTCATCAACAAAACTAACAAAATAACGCTTACCACCCATTGATGGAGTCGTTGTCGGTCCCACACGTCGAGTGAGCGTAGTCAAAATGCCTTCGTATTGTGGATTGCGTGCCAAATTCAACTCTTGTTTTCTTCCCATAACACAATGCTCACAAAAATCCAACTTCCGGTTTTGCACCTTTAACAAACCTTGCTTCACCGCAAAGCTTTTCACCGGATGTCCCCGTATGCCATAACTTGGTAGATTCTCCAAGATTATTCCCTGAAAGCTGCTGCTGCGATCCAATAATTGTACTTCCTTGATAATAGTACAAATTATTCCGTCAGCGCCTTTCATTGCAAAAGAGCACTTGTAACTTTCGAACTCCATCTCGTATTGATATAGTGAAGCCCTTTGATTCAAGGCTCCCAAAAGATGAGATTCTTCTTCATATTGGTACATACCGAGCGTCATCAAAACTCTAGTTGATCCATCATGATTTTTAGCCGGATTGAACCAATCCCATGTATTTTATCTGAACTATCATCGCCCGTATAAACAACTCCACCATCAAGCTCCTCGAATTTGACGAACCACTCCTGATGGGACACATATGGAATGTACAATCGAATCCATAAGCCATTCGTGCGAATGGGTGTTGAACATGAACCAACCGGTCAAGATCATCATCATCAGTCGCTACACATGCATCAGGCGGTTTTTCTCTTTTCGCAATTTGGACAATCTTTCTTCCAATGACCTTTCTGCGACAAAGGCACATTCATCTTTACCAGTCTTCCTCTCGACTTGGATCTTCCTCGTCTTCCTTCTTTGAGTCTTGTTGGCGACCGCTGCTGCTAAAGCTTTCTTCTACAAACCTTTCCTTTTATCCTTCTTTCTAGTTTCATAACTATACAAAGCATTACACACAACATCTAAAGACACATTATCTTGCCCATGTAATAATGTGGTAATTAAATGATCAAATTCATCCGAAGCCGATAACATCAAAGCTAAATCCTCATCTTTGAAAGTTTCATCTAAATTTTGCAAATCTGCTACCAATTGATTGAAAGCGAATGTGGTTGTTTATAGTGGTACCGAATGATATTCAAAGCGAACAACTTCTTTTCAAATGTTCATCGCTTCTTCTTCATAAACTTATTCTCCAATGCCGCGAGTTTGCTTGCGAAGTCTCCTTCATGAATGTGTACTTACGCTCTCTCGATAGACATGAGCGAATTGTACCACATGCTAGCGGTTGATATTTTTCCATTCATTTTCATCAACTCCATGCTTCTTTTCAATGGCAATGTCAGACCTGCTAGAGCGTCTAGAACCTCGCTTGCCACATGCGAAATGACCGGTACCATCAAACTCTCCACCTCGAACCTTGCATTCATAGTTGTCCTGTCATGATGGTTGAAGGCTACCGACTCTTAGGAGGAGGATGCTTCTTCTTGGGGTACTTACGTCATATTGCACAAACCGTATTCAATAGTAAAGCGAATGCTGGGCGAACCCCGGCTCGATACCACTTGTTGGGAAATCGAGTAATTTCCCACTCAAATTCGATCACATGATGAATAGTGGTATCGTGAATAGTGCAGTATCGTGAATAGTGTCGAATCTGAAATCTTGTATGTATGAATAGTACCTACGTCCCGAATCGCTAACTACCACTAATTTCAAAGAGGAATTAAAAATGGGTATTTTAACAATATAAATGGAGAAAATACAAATGAGAGAAAAATAAATCACACAATAATATTTTTCTCTCTCTAATTTCTCTCACTAAAAGGAAGTGTTTTTGGATCCTTAACAAATTGAAGAGAGGGGCTATTTATAAGAGAGCCTTTTCCTCTTCTTCTTCATTGTACGCGGTGGAGCAAAGGCTGCCACCGCTCTTCTCCTTTCAACAATTGCTGCTGTAAGCAGCCAAATTGATTTTTTCCTCTCCTTTTGTCAACAAAAGGTTGCAGCCAATTTACTTTGATTTTTCCTTTTACCATTTGTCAACTTGTGCGGCACCCACATGGTACCCACTTCAACATAGTCAATACACCTAATATCTAAAAAAGCAACGGTTTTTAGCACCCTTTGACATAAAGAATTTAATTCTTTTTCCTTCCAATGCCAAACAAAATATGTAATTAATTTCATTTGTTACAAAGAAAAAAATACAAACATAATTTGCCATATTATATGAGTATGAATTTCATATATGCTTGAGAGGACTAAATTAAGTTTTAATCCAACCACACATGTTTGTGGTGTTGTAAGTCTCCTTTACTTTGGTTAACATTGCAACAGTTTTTTAAATTATGGGTAGTGGTTAAAACATTTTAAACTTGAGGTGCCAAATTGAAAATTTCCGAAATTAGAGAGTACTAAAAAGATGTATTTAATCCTTAAATTTTAGATTTACAGTGTGCAAACAATATTGCATATATGATTTGTAATTTTGTATATAAAATTTTCACATAAATGGTTTGAAGACATTTACAATATATATATGTATATATATATATATAAGACGAACTACAGTAAGTCCAAAAGGAATCACATGGAGATTTCTTTGTTTATTTCCAAAATAGGTCCTACTGCAAAAGACCCACAAATATAATACTATATGTGATGACGTTTAATATGTGACGTTTCCATGCATCATACTTTCATAATTTAATTTCTATTATATACACCCTTGTCTTTGTATTTTTTTTTAAAATTTAATTCAACTATTTTTTTGGGTAAATTTAATTTAATTGAACTTATAGTTACAAATTAAGTTCTTTTTTTGTCCCTCTGTTTATTTTTCCGCGTAAAGATACTTTCAACAAAAAAATAAACTGAAGAACAACAAAATTACACAAAAAAAAAGAAAAAGGAAAAGGACTTTATAACAATTATAAAGTATTGATTTTGCAACATTGACTTCATAATAATTATAGTCTTCGCAATAATTGATCTTTATCCTTTTCATTTTTCTAGGAAAATTCCTGGTTTTTTTCTTTTTTCTTTTTTCTTAAACATGTCACAAAATATAAAGTGGGTCTATTTTATTTTTTATTTATTTTTAAATAAATCTAAAAATCCTCAGATTTGTAGCATTCCTTTGGAGTTTTGTAGAGCCTTGTTGGATTTTGCTCGTCTTCATTGGTTCTTTTAATATATGGTGTCTATTCTATTCAAACTAGCTTTAAAGAGGACCAAAATAATAAAACTCAAAAGCGGCCAAATATATATTTGAGACACGGTCCGGCCAAAATATACCACACCCCGTGTACTAAGGTTGTATTTGGTATGCAAAATTAGATAAGATTAATTTTATATCCGGATTGAAATTAATTTGGTCGGATTAAGATTAGGATAATTTTAGTACTGTCCTGGTACATTCCAGACAAAATTAGGAAATGTCTTGTATAAAAGAGCGAGATCTCGCTCCTATAAGCAAGATTATATATTTGTAGTCAATATTTGTATTCGCCAATAGTAGCAAAAACTCGCTATTATGAGCGAGATATTTATTTTTCTTCTGTTTCGTCCAAAAGAGTGAGATCTTGCTTCTATAGGCGAGATTACACATTCGTAGTCAGTATTGATACTCATCAATAGTAGTGAGAACTCGCATCTATGAGCAATATACTCATTTTTCCTCTGTCTCGCTCAAAGGAGTGAGATCTCGCTCCTATAGGCGAGATTACACATGTAGTTAGTGTTTATACTTGCCAATAGCAGCGAGAACTCGCTACTACGAGCAAGATACTCATTTTTCCTCTGTCTCGTCTAAAGGAGCGAGAGCTCGCTCCTATAGGCAAGATTACACATTTATAGTAAGTATTTGTACTCGCCAATAGTAGTGAGAACTCGCTGCTACGAGCGAGATCAAAATGAGACGGATTAATTTTGACCCAACAAATCAACAGGTCAAAAAGTTATTCACTCCATAATTATATTTTGTCCCCTTTCACTAAATTTAGACCGGACTAAATTAGTCTATGTTATCACCAAACATTAACCTTCACTAATTATTGGACAAAATTAATCCAGTCTCACCTAATCCTGCATACCAAACACGATCTAAGGGTATTAAAAATACAAAGCAGCGAATTATCAATTTTAGAGAATTACGGTGCCAAAAAGAAAATGAAGGGATATATATATATATATATATATATATATATATATATATATATATATTTTTTCCTTTTTTTTGTCGAGACATGCACGTGAAATTATAATGCTACACTACGCACGGATAATTACAATACCACAAAACATAAAGTCGATCCAGCTCGATAACATGCACGTCCATACGTACGTAATTTAACATTTTCTCCAGCCTTCTTCTCATCTTTATGCCATGTCTTCCCTCACAGGAAACCACGCGTAGTTTATGTATCTGAGTCCTCTACATTATTTTCATCAAATCAAATATATATGTAAATTAGAACACACAAATTAAAACATAGAGAGATCAGAAAAAAAATGAAAGAAATAAGTATAAAGCTGGAGTGGTTTACTACCATAACATGCCGGAAAATGTACACCAAGGCGCTTGTTCATTATTCTAATTCAAAAATTTATTAGAAAATATAATTTATTTGCTGATTTTTTTTTTCCGTTCTACCGCATCCTTAAATACTCTTTTCTTTTTGTTTTTTTGATCAAGTCCTTTTTTCCTTTTGTTGGCTAAACAATAATAATAAAAGAAACACAAAGTGGATGGAGCTTTCTACCAAAATAATGGAGCTTTCTACAAAGTGGATCCAGCTCATATGCAAATATTTATATTTTTTTTGGTCAATAATGGAGTATGAAGTGCTTTTTTAAAAAAAATATTTAAAAAGTGCTTTTTAAAAAAAATATTTAAAGTGTTTTTTTAATTTAAAAAAATGTTTTATAATTTTTTAACCAAATATGTTTTAAACTGTTTATTTTTTTTTATATAAAAAAGTACTTTTTCATTTAACAAAAAACAGTTCCAAACGGGTCAAAGAGAGTAGGAAAAAAAAAGAGAAAAATAAATAAAATTTTAATTTTAATTTGTTTGTGCCATATGTCATTTTATAATTTATCCATATGTCATTTGTAATATTTATTTTCCTTAAAACAAATATAATTATTTTTATACCCTTTAGATCTTAACTTAAAGATAGTCGACGAAAGTCAACTAATAGTAGGAAAGTATGGTATAATTTTCAAAAATTATATAAGTTGATTGAAATTTAATAAAAAATTGGAGGACTATATGATAATATTCTTAAAAATATATTGTATATGAGTATTGAACAAATTTCATCTTCTAAATCAATTTTGAAAATTGAATTAGGTTAGATTTAATATAGTATTAGAGCGGGTGCATATTTAGGATGAGTCAGGTTTGGAGCTTTAGCCCTGCATGGAGGAGATTACCGAGTGACTCCATCGCAGTATCAAGAGGGGTGTCATAATAATTTCACATAACCAGAATATATTAAGAATGTATTGTGTATAAGTCTCGAACAAGTATTATCTTGTAAGACATAAATTTAACACTAATATCACTGAATTTTTTAATAAAAAGTATTGCCACGTGGACAAAGCACCACATTAGCAATAGTACGGTCGGGGAACAGTGATGTTTGTTGTGTACTATATATAGCATATAGATAGTTGAAGGAAACTCGACTCAAATACACACACAAAATTAAAGCATGGAGAGACGGAGATCAGAAAAAATGAAAGAAATACGTGAAGCTGCTGTGGCTTATTGCAAAAATATGCCGGAAGATGTACGTGAAAAAGCTAGTTCACTATTCCAATCGATGGACACGAGCGGCGACAATAAAATAAGCTGTGCTGAGTTCTCCAATCACAAGGAGCTAGAAGTTTGTGGTGATCAGAAATCAGTTCAAAGGTTGTTCGAGGAGCTCGACGAGAATGGTGACAAATTTCTAGACTTAGTAGTAAGAGGCCTATGTACTGTGATGGCTGTCAACAATTTCTTAAGGGTTTGTATTTCACTTGCCGCCCTTGCTTCGACCAAGGAGACTCCTTCGCCAACTACTGCACCGCCTGCTATAGCAACGGCCGTCACCGGAGCCATGAGCATGATCATGAAGCCTTTGTTGATAATTATGTCTTGCTGCTTTCCAAGGCTGGTTCAACTTGTGGTGCAGCTGAGGAAACGCTGGTATCACTCACTGCTCATAACATCATTTATCACAAATCTTGTAACACAAAATTTAAAATGGAAATAACATTTTTATATTATAAAAAATTTTCCACGCAAAATAATAGTTTTTATTATAAAAAATTCTTGCAACTAGTGAATATTTTTTATTTTTTTATTTTTTATTTTTACTTTCGGTTGTAGTGTTTGAGTGCGACTGTTTATTTTGTCTATGCAATGATAGTGTTTGATTAAAATTAATTGATCACCCAACTTTTTCTCTTCTGAAAATTAATTACACAATATTTGTTATTTGTAGATGCAGTCCAAATCTTTGCAATCCGGTGATCCTTACAATACCCAGGTAATTTTCTGATAAATTATTAAATTTATGCTTTGGTTACTTTTTTATTTTATTTTTTGTGTTTTAAAAGAACAAAAAAAATTACTTTCTATGTATTTTCTTTTGTCTATGCGATGATAGTGAATGATTAAAATTAATTCATTACACAACTTTTTATCGTGTGAAAATTAATTACACAATATTTGTTGTTTTTGGATGCAGTCCGGACCTTTCCAAGCCGGTGAACCTAACAGAGCCCAGGTAATTTTCAGATAAATTATTAAATTTATGCTTTGGTTATTTTTTATTTTATTTTATGTGTTTTAAAAGAACAAAAATAAATTAGTTAGAATAATCCATGCAAAAGAGAAAAAATATATTTCTCAACATTTAAAACATATGGGTTTTAAAGTAAAAATATACTATTTCTAAATCAGTGGACAGTTTGCATTGTTTATAAAGTTTTAGAGTTATTAGCGTCAATTTTATAAATTTTATAATTTAAGGTATAATTTATAATTTTATTTATAGTTTAATAGATGTTAGTACCAACAATCATAAATATAATACCGTTTAGCTTTAATAAAAGTTCAGAGAGCAACATATAAAAGAAATTAAAAAAAAAAAAACAACGTTATCATATTAAAGTGATCTTTTTCTTATTTGTCCTTCAACAAACATTGATCCTTAACTAACAAAAATTTTATTTTCTCTTTTATTATACATGAAGTGGAGAAAAATCTTACCTGATTAAGTACTTATCATATTAATATATATAAAATAAATTACTGACCACATTGATTTATTTTAATTTTTTTAAGTAATAATTCCTCACTTTCACGCCTGAACATTTGGTTTACTTTCATTTCATACGATGAAGAGCATACTTCGCCATCTTAGTCGGGCAATGGGTTTACCAGCCGCTCGAAAAGTCATTGGACAAGCCACTGAAGCGATTCGTGAACATTTAGGCGTTTAGCTTTATGTAATGAGTTCATTTAGAGTGTGTATCTTTCTTTAGATTTGGCAATGCTTTATATTGTATGCAGGTTGTAATGTGTGTAAGACTTGTATTATGTTTCCGTTTTAAATTCAATAATAAGCAACTTTTGCTTAAAAAAAATTTCAGGAGTCAAATGAAATAACTAGACTTATGTAAGCTCAATGGTTAACATCCAACGTTTGTTGACTTGTATAAGCTCGCTTGGAGACCCCAACAATTTCCAAAAAAAAGAAAAAAAAGAAAAGAAAAAAAGCTTGTAAAGATTATTTACTCCCTCTCTCTTTTTTTATTCGTGCTTATCGAAGGTAGATACTAGTTTGGTATATCCAACAACTTCTTTAGAAAAATAATAATTTGACTCCACTCTAGATACAGGTGAGATTATAAGGTCGCGGGACCCGACCCACAGATTTGTAGCATTCCATTGGAGTTTTCTAGAGCCTCCTCTTCATTCATTCTTTTAACGTACGGTGTCTATTCCATTCAAACTAGCTTTAAAAACGACCAAAAAAAATAAAAAATAAAACTCAAAAGCGGCCTTACGGTGCCTAAAAGATAATGAAGGGATATATATATATATATTCTCCTTTTGTGATTTGGCGGGGCATGTACGTGAAATTGATAATACACTACATACGGATAATTATAATAAGACAAAACATAAACTGGATCCAGCTCGATAACATGCACGTACGTAACCTAACATTTTCTTCATCGACCAGTTGTTTCTTATCTTTATGCCATGTTTTCCCTCAGAGGAAACCACGTGTAGTTTATGTATCTGAGTCCTCTATATTATTTTCATCAAATTAAATATGTACGTAAATTAGAACACACAAATCAAAAGAGATCAGAAAAAATGAAAGAAATACGTATAAAGCTGCAGTGGCTTATTACCATAACACGCTGGAAAATGTACACCAAGGCGCTTGTTGATTATTCCAATCCGTGGACACGAATGGTCATGGCAAAATAAGCTACTTTGAGAAGCTTCACGTTTCTGGTCAGCATTTAGATCACAAGCTAGGTGTTCGTGGAGCTGGATGAGAATGGAGATGGAACCCTATATTTCCAAGAGTTTGTGAGCTTGCTCTACATAGTTAGGTGTGGGAGGCTTATGTACTGTGTTGGTTGTCAAAATTTTGGTAAGGGTTTGTATTTCACTTGCCTCCCTTGCTTCGACCAAGGCCTAACCATCATCAACTATTGCACCGCCTGCTACCGTGTCGGCCATCACCGTGACGATCACCATCATAACGTTGTCACCTTTGTCGATAATTATGCCTTGCAGCTCCTAACAACTCCTATTGTATTTTAGATGTACTTAATTAACTTGTCAACTGTCTGTAGAAGAGAGGGGACTATTAGGAATATGGATATGATATGTTATACGAGACTCTAAAAAGATTGTAAATATCACATAATAATATGCTCTAATTATTAAAAAGATTGTAAAGATCACATAATAATATGCTCTAATTATTAATAGATTTATGTACTAATGACTCTCACGCATTTTTTTGTTTAAAAAAAAAGAGACTAAATTCTTGCTACTAATTAATAGTCTTTTGGAGTGTCTTAGCTACTTTATCTATGCATTGATAGTGTACGGCTAAAATTAATTAATTACATAATATTTGTTATTTGTGGATGCAGTCCGCGGGACCTTACCAACCTGGTAAACCTACCAAAGCCCAGACGATTATTTTTAGAAGGAAAAAAAAAAAGTTTATGATTTAATTACTAATTTCTTTTTATTATATTATTTTTAAAAAATGGAAACTGAAGTAGGTTTTCTGCATGATTTGGTTTTAAAAAAATTTCTCTCTCATACGATGGCATGCACAATGACTTTTTTACCTTTTAAATTTTATTAAATATTTATATGAAATACAATAAAATAATAATTTTAAAATATAAAATTTTAAAAAAATTATTAATTTTTCTCTCCTCTTTCTCTCTCACTACCCCGCTCACTCACCGTCCATCTCTCCTCTGTCTCCTCTTTTTCTTGTTGAACAGCTTATTCGTGGGCATCAATCAAGCCATAAAATAAATAAAGTAATACTCATAAATTAAAATATGCATCTAATGCTATTATCAACATCTAATTTCTTCAATTAATCCTATTTCTTTAAATTTCTTAAAATACTCCACCAAAATCCAAAAACAAAAAAAACAAAAAAAATGCAAATAAACACTTAGAAATTCAATGCCAAAAACAAAATCAAACACTAACAATGAATCCAAAAAAAATAGATCTCCCATAAAGATAGACACAAACATAGATAGACAATTAATAACAAAAAGATACCTATTTTAATCATTCAATGCAATCATTAAATAAACTTCAAATAATCTTCCAATTCAAATGTAGCTATAGAACTCAACGACTCTATCCAAGATTGAAAATCCTAACACAAAAATCAAACTCATAACCAAAAATCTAAACCTGGTAACATAGAATTGTAATTAATTTGACAAAATCACTTTGGGGGTGAGGAACCAAGGATGCTAGCCTGCTAGAGCTCAAAATCGTTCATCTGTTGCTCACGGTCCATCAACCATTTCTTGATTTACCCGAGAGAGGTACCTTCCAGGTAAGTGGCGATGAGATGGCGACCAGTGGGTTGGCAATCCGGTGGTGGAGCAAACGACTCGTGACTGGTGTGGAGGGAGTTATCGACTGGGTTTGTCGTAAGAGAAGCCATGGTCGTAGAAGAAGTAGAGAAAGAGAGGTTAAAAGAGAAAAAAAAAAAGAGTCATGCCCACACTAAACACTTAATTTAATTTTATTAAGTTTTAATCTAATTTTTCTCTCTCATACATATTTAATTTAAATTTATTAAGTTTTAATATTTTTTATTTATTTCAATTAAAATGACATATATAGTAGAAAATCAAACATAAAGGTATTGTGCTATTTTTTAAATTTGTATAAATTGATTAAAATTTGACCAAATCTTAAAATTTTTTACAAAAATAGCCCGTCATTCTTAGATAGAAAGTAAAGTGTCATTAAGGCCAAAGTTCATATGCGATTGAAATATATATATATATATATATATATATATGTTTAACATACTCTTGTTGTTTTAAAATATTAGACAACATTTTGAATATATTACGTACAAATGCCAAATAAATTCCAAAACTCTACAAATGCATTTTCAATATATTTTTTTTAATCTTTTGTTGTTTTTACGCACAACAAACATTTGATAATGTTATTAAATAACCCTTTATTAAAAGGTTTTAGATTCTAATTATTGTTATGTAAATGAATGATTTCAGAAAGACTTCAAGACGATTATACATGGGAATTGAAGTTGGAAATGTCGCTGCTAAAGTTGGATGTAACATTGTGTAATGGATGAGCTTTAATTTAGAAAATAAATTATTATTTTTATAATAATGCTTGTATTTATATGCCGGGTATGCATATAATTAATTAGACTTTAAAATGTTCTTTTTGATTGTATTACTTATTAAATTTGGCTTTTTCATGTATTCTATTTGTATTCAAAACGGAAAATACTTAGGATTTCAAAATTCAGAATTCAAAATCAGTATTTACCATATCATTAGCCTTTTCCAACTCATTTAGTTTAATGAAAATATAAAAAAATAAATAATAATATTTATTATATCATAGTGCATCTAAAGCTGATATGGAAGAATTTTATTGGTATTATTTTTATAAGGTTTATTTTTAGAGTTTTAGTAAAAAAAAAAATCTAAATTTTATTTAATAAAATGAGGTGTATATTTTTTAAAAAATAATTTTATGGCATGACAAGTGCTATGTTATTTGATATGCATTTGGAATCCTAAAATTTGAGATCCTAGCATGTTCCATTCAAAAAATTCTCTATACAAGTAGTTATAAATTTTTAAGTAACCAGCAATTAACAACTATGTACATGCACCAAATTAGTTTTACAAAATTTTAGATACGGTTATGTGTGTATAAATATTTAGGCTATAGTTCATAAAAAAAAATATTTAATCTATTCTGGTACATAATAAACAAAATAATAATAATAAAAATCTAACAAAATTCACCAAAAAAAAAATTATATAACTACCAGTTTACCATACACTCAAAACTGTTTCAAACTCTCTATTTTTATCATTATTTATTATTAATTCAACAATTATTCCTCTTTTATTACTCATTTTGTATTCATTATATATTTTTCTTTTGGTCTTGTTTCTCTCACATATCTGCCAATATCATTACCCTTTTTCTTTCCCTTATGATTCACAACTAGGAGACAACAATGTTGACTACTACATGCATCCACATAAATATATATATATATATATATATATATATATATATATATATAAACACTCAACTTTACATTATTCTTATTTAATGAAAGTTACAATTTAATTACATGATGAGGATTGAGAAATGAATTTACATTGATTTAAAGTTGTGTTGAATATATTTGCAATCAACGCTGAGTCTGCCACTCTTTTAATTAGAGATTTGTAGCACAAACAAGTTCCATTCACATCAAATGTACATATGCTTGAAAGCTTTAATTCCCAATTAATTACAGCAATTATTAATCCAACAGAAAAAGGAAAAATAACCTCTTAGATTATTGTTTCTAAAGTTCAATAGTATTGATATCAATTTTATAATTTATGATACAATTTGCAGCTTTATACACAATTTAGAAGCATTGTGAAGGGGAATTTTTATTATTATTGGATCAATTTATATGTCAAAGAATTAGAGACTTTAATTTATTTGCAAGTAATTAAATACAAAGTTAAGTGTTAGATGCATTTTAGTAACTTATCATCTTACTAAAATGCACCAAAGACATTCTAATTTAAAGAAATTATGATGCAGTGTATGGATTTAGAAATTTATAGTAAATAATGTGTTCTTGACGAAAATGTGGCTAAGAGAGAACATCATGGAGGAGAAAAGTTGTGTGTGTGTGTGTGTTTTTTTTCTCTCCAAATTTTCTTGATTCGCATGCGATTCACATGTAAATTCCGTCAAGACTGTTGGCAAAAATGGTTAATGAACAACTATTTGACTTTGCAAACTGAGGACCCAATTGCAAATTCGCATGCAATACACTTGATATTTGCTTATTTTACTCGTGTAAAGCCTTTTGCTGACTTCTACATTGTTGTGGCTTACACATTAATAAATATTTTTTACTACATTATGATAGCTCCTACCAAATTCAAATGGTATAAAAATATAAAAAAATAAAAATAAAATAAAACTCAATTGTTTATCATGTAGTCAAAAAAAAAAAATGATTATCGAGAATCACCCCCTGAAATTTTGGGGCCTTAAGCCAATTTTATTAGAGGGCCTTACACATATGTTTTTTTTTTTAAAAAAAAAACATAGAAATTATAATAATAAATTATATTAAATAAAAATATTCAAAATTACAAAAAGAGATAATTTTAAAACTTTTATAGTATAAATAAAATCTAGTATTTTTTTTTTGATAAAAAGCAACAATTATACTATTATAATTTATGTATTTTAAAATTTATTTTTTAATAGGACAAACTTATAAATCTATTTTCATTAATTTTTTTTCTATGGAGTTTGTCATCATAAAATTATGATTTTATGATTAATTGAAAAATGTATTTAAAAAATAAAAAAAAATTTAAATCACAGGACAATCCTTTTAAGAGGAAACATATATATATATATATATATATATATATATGAGAACATATTATTTTAGTTAAATAAATAAAAATTATGACCATCACATATATATAAAAATTGTAAAGCAACATGGAAATATATATATATATATATATATATATATTAGAAAATTTTCAATAACAAATTAAACTCTAAAACCAAATATACATAAGAAAATCAAATAACAAGACAAGGGGAAAAAAACAGAAACAAACATAACAATAAAACAATGAAAATAAATAAAAAGTATTAAGATTGGAAAGATAAATTATAAAAGAAAATAAATAATAATGTGGGCCACATTTTTCACAAATATTTTATTCAATAAAAATTTTACTTTAAATTTTTATTTCATTATTTATAATTATATTTAATAAATATATACCATAACAAATATATATATTTTTATTTCCTCATCATAGAAGGGGTCTTAAGCAATTGTCTATCCTATTTATAATCAGGGACAGCCGTGACCCAGTTATAACTATTTCGATGAAGGAAGTGGACGAACATATCAAATCTGACTCGACCATTATGGTTCATAACACATCTATGGACTTGAAGAAGTCCCAGGTTGACTCCGGGTTAAAGCTGTTGTTGCAGTTTGCTACAACAGCCAAAGGAATGTAATTGTCTATTATAATTGAGAATAAAGATATCTTCTTCTTCTTTTAAGATTATAGTTAGTTGAAAAGTCTATCTATACACTACTTGAAGACACAAATTAAATTAATGCTTAGAAAAGAAAAAAGAAAAGAAAAAAGGAATGGATAAATGAATCAAAGACTATTCAAAAAAAGGAATACAAAACAAAGCATACAAACAAACAAAGGGGCCTAGTATATATGATCGAAAACGACTGAATCACAATTGTCCAAACTACTATTGTGAGATTATAAATTACTGCATATAACCTGAGAATTACTTACTTTGCAGAGCCATTAATATGGAACAGCATAATTATTTGGAATGAATGAAAATTATCAAACAAAAGCAGTATATATAATTCGAATAATTAATTAAACAAAAGCAATCTCCTTTGTAGCCTTATATATATATATACACACTCATTGCTTACATAGCTTATATATTTTAAGCTACAATTGAAGCAAAATCCGCTAATTCATACAGATCCAATAAAAAAAATATTATGGGCTTGTTTGATAATATACTTGTTTTTTATTTTTTATTTTTTCCTTTTAAATTATGTGTAGTTTAGTTAATTTAGAGGTTTATTGAAGTTTGTTAAATATTAGTTAGACTATTCAATTTCAAAGTGTAAAGAAAAATAAAAAATACAAATAGAAAATAAAAATATTTTCTGTTTGTATTTTTATATTTTTACTCAATTGATTAGTCTAATTAATATTTAATAAACTCCAACCAACCTCTAAACTAACTAAATTATACATATATAACTTAAAAAAAATAAAAATAAAAAACAACTATATTATTAAACAAACCCTATATATTTACTTTTTTTTTTCCATAAATAACACATACAAACACATATATACATATATATATATATATATATATATATGTATATATATATATATATATATATATATATATATATATATATATATGTATACATATTATGGCGGAGATGCATATTTATATTCCTACCTCCTAGAAGAGGGCTAGTACAGCCGCACCCGCCCCCACTACAGTAGCACAATCCACAATTGCTTTTCCTGTTTTCTCCGCGAATGTTGGCTGTTTCTCCTGCATGTCAATTGTAACATTTTTCAAAAGAAAATAAAAAATATATATAAAAAAAATTTGTAAAACCTTGATTAATTACTGAAATAAAAAAGTATATCCAATAGATTAACCATTCCCGATATAAATTTTTTAATTACAGATATAACATCATGAATGGATTAATAAAAGAAAAATAAAAACCTTCAATTGTGTGGATCACTAGCTGTTTCGTTAATCGTGCATGAATGGTACTATGTAAGCTGCTATGCTAATTTATCCTAGCTTTTTAATTGAAACTTACTGATTCAGACAGTGGAGGGTCATAAGGCACCACAGCAGGCATAGGTGCAATATTATTGGAACCGCAGAAGCAGCCGGAGGAAGCTCCCGGATTAGTAGTTGGCACCGGATTCAGACACACATCCTTGTTTCCGGCATCATCAAGTGGTGTTGTGTCTCCCATCGGCGCGTTTCTAGCGTGAGAAACTTCAGGGTTGGTAAAGCCCGCCGCTTGGTTTGTTGCGTGGACTACTAGATTTGCTGTGTTAATTGCTTGATTCGCAGATTGCATGAAACCCTGTATTGACGTTTGTAACAAAACCTCAATGGAATTTTATTTATCCATAATTTTTGCATGCATCACCATTGTTCTGATTAATCTCAGCCTACCTGTCCGGAAGTAGGAGCTGGAGCTGGAGCAGGAGCAGGAACACGTTGGTTGGCTTGCATCTGTGATCCACAACCAAGAGGACAAGTACTAATATAATAATATTTCAGCTTTAATAAAATACAATTTACAATTATACGCATAAAAACTCTTTCTATTTTTTTTTTCTCTATGCCTAATTAACTAATATTGCTTTGGGTGGATAATAGACTGTTACAGTTTATCACTAATTAATCATTTTAAATAGTAAATTGTACGCCAATATAATTTTTACCCAAACAATTTATATATAATTTCGTTAGATTTATTTCTTCTTACAGTTTTTAGTCACCCTGTTTACATTTTCTATTTTTACTGAGAAAAAAAAGAAGAAAGAACTCAAACCTTTGGTCTTGAGAAACTGGATTTTTCAGTGGTAGCAACAATAACGAGGTTCCACGCATAGTGATTTTCTGAGGACGAAGGAACTTTATGGGTGACCGAGTACCTCCAAGGTGGCCACCGGGTATTGGCCCTGAGGAAGGTGTTAGAGCGGCTGTTCTTGAGCTGCACTACTTGATTTGCTCCTCTGATTGGCTCCCACTCGATGGAAGAGTCCGGACATCGGCCGGACGGTGTCTGGTGGACTTGAAAACCAGTAAAACCAACAAGAAAGAGCTCGTCGGAGGCCGTGAGATACTTGCCGTAACAGCTCTTAAGGCGGATTAGGGAGGCGGATCCGGGCACAGACTCGACCGTCCATTCAGCGTTATTGGTGGCAACGTTATCACCCTGGATGACGGACTTTTGGTCTTCCACAGCAAGGAGGTACTTTTCATGGTAGCTTTGGAGTTTCACCACCATGCCGTTGTGGAACATGTTCATTGAGAGAGAATTAGTATTTGAAACTGCCAGAGATAAAAGCCTAACTGAGAATTATATCTACCTTGCTTACATATGATTTCAACATTCTTAACGCAGCTTTGTGTTATATACCGCGCGGAAAATGAATCCGTCTTCTTCTTCCAATTTTTTTTTTCTTCTCTATTATTGTTGGTAAAACTTTGTAAAACCTCTTTATTCCAATTTGGGCTGGTTATAAAAAAATAATTTCCATATAATAATAAAATTTTATTATTTTAATTTGAATTAGTTATAAATAATAATAAATTCTGTATTATAATAAATTATAAATTTTTTAAATCTATTTTTAAAAAATTTACTACTGTATAATAATAAAATATATATATATTTTATTATATTAAAGATTTAAAATAAAATAAAATATTTATTTAAAATTTTTTAAAATAATAATTTATATTTTATAATTGTTAATATATTTTTGAATTTACATATACATAATAATTCATCAATATATATTTATTAAATTTATATTAAAAAAAATATTAAAGATAATACAATTTAAATTTTTAATATGAATGCCGAGGCATTAAATTGTTGAACACCTTATTTGCATGGCAACAATCAAGCCATAAACTAAATAAAGTAATACCTATAAATTAAAATATGCATCTCATCCTGTTACTGACATCAAATTTCTTCAATTAATCCTATTTCTTCAAATTTCTTAAAATACTCTACCAAAAAAAAAAAAAAAACACAAAAATACAAACAAACAATTAAAGATACAATGCCAGAAACAAAATCAAACACCAATAATAAATCGGAAACAAATAGATCATACATAAAGGTAGACACAAATATAGATAGATGGTTAATAACAAAAAAGAAAAAAAACTTTCTTTAACTATTCAATACAACCACAATGAAAAAATCAAACTCATAATAAAAAATTTAAACCTGGGTAATATAGAATTGTAATTAATTTGACAAAATCAATTCGGGGGCAAAGAACAAAGGATGCTGGCCTGCTGGAGCTCGAGATCATTCATCTGCTGGTCGCGGGCTGTCAACCATTTCTTGATTTATATAACTACCAGTTTACCATACACTCAAAACTATTTCAAACTCTTTATTTTTATCATTATTTATTATTAATTCAACAATTACTCCTCTTTTATCACTCATTTTGTATTCTTTATATATTTTTCTTTTGGTCTTGTTTCTCTCACATATCTACCAATATTATTACCCTTTTTGTTTCCCATAACAACTAGGAGCCAACAATGTTGATTACTACATGCATCCACATCAAAAAAAAAAATGTTAATTATAAAATTATAAATATAAACACTCAACTTTATACATCATTCTTATTTAATAAAAGTTAAAATTTAATTACATGATGAGGATTGTTTTCCAAAAAAGAAAAAAAGAAAAAGGTATATGATGAGGATTGAGCAATGAACTTAGATTGATTTAAAGTTGTGTTGAATATATTTGCAATCAACGCTGAGTCTGCCACTCTTTTAATTAGAGATTTGTAGCACAAACAAGTTGCATTCACATCAAATTTATATATGCTTGAAAGCTTTAATTGCCAATTAATTACAATAACTATTAATCCAATAGAAAAAGGAAAGATAACCTCTGAGATTTTTTTTAAAAATAAAACAAGATATTAAGAGTGTTGAACTCCAACTCAATGATACCCTAATTTCCATGTCTTCTGGCTACTTTATCACCCATTTTAATTTCACATTTTTTATAAAATATATACACAAAATCGTTTCTGGATTAGAACTAGAACTTTCTTTTCGGATCCATCTCACATCAATAATTCAATCTCTATCATGAATAGGTAATTTTAGATAAGTTTCTTTTGAAATGGATACTTGATGCTAAGTGTGGCCCTAAACAATCTATCTTCTAGAGCATACGATTTTTTGTCATTTGAGATGCTAATTTATTTATTAAAATATCGCTGGTCTCCAACGAAGGGCCAATATTTAACAAGGAAACCATGATTTTTTTACCACTAAATTGTCCTTAGCGACTGCCCCATGGCTTGATATATAGATAAAATTAGCCACCATAAATTTGGAAATTGCAAAAGGCATTTCGACATGTAAGACATGAAGACAAACACAAAAGTCTAAAAGGAATCAAATGGATAGGCCCTAATTAGTTTGTTTCTTATCAAATGGGTCCTCAAGGGTACCAAAATTGCAAAGACTCAAAAATATAATACTATAATGTGACGTTTCACTTTTCTTTCTATTTTTTAAATTTAATTCATCTTATAGTTATAAATTAAGTTTTTCAATTTTTTCTGTTTTGTTAATTTTTCCACTAAAAGGTATTTTCACAGAAAAAAAAAAAAGAAGAGAGAGATTTTTGCACCAATACAACTGAACTCTCCTCAAAGTTGCATTTAAGTCTGATTTTATTTTTTAATTTTTTTTTTGGGACTCCTCTCTTTCTTTTTAAATGGTGTGTCATTTAAAATTATAACAGAAAAAAAAATATATAAGAGGAATTGCAAAAGGATGAATTTAGGCGTTAATGATATAGAAAATTATTACAACGAATTATAAAGTTCAAAGATTATGTGGTGGCAAAACCAAAATGAAAGCAATGGACTTTATAACCTACACCCATTCAGTATGCAACACTTGATGTTATTATTTCTAACCGAACAGAGAGAAAGATAGCATAGAAAAGGACAATTCAAATTAAAAATTAAATTCAGTACCTTATAACCGGGTTAAAATAATAAATTACAAGTCATAAAAAATTAATAAAACATAAAATGATGTTATTTATCTTACGTACCTAACACGATCATAAACAAGTGAAGTTGGGCATACCATAAACGAATGAAATTAATCCGTCCTTCACATTTATATTTTTTAAATGGTAGATTTGAATTATATCCCTCTTTTTTTAAAAATTAAATATTTATAATTCTAAAAGAGAAAAATAAAAACTCCACCACCCTCCCTTTTAAAATAAATATAACTCGACCTCCCTCTCCATTTTGAACTAAATATTTGTAATCCTAATAAAATAAAAATAAAAACACGACCATATAATTGAGGTTATCGTCTTTGGCAATAATTGATGTTTACCATCAAGTCTTTGGCAATAATTGAGGTTTATGTTTTTCATTTTTTCTAGATAAAGTCCCTTTTTATTTCTAGCACATGACAAATCATAAATGGGTCCTTTTTTCGTTCTGTTTGTTTGGGTAGAAAAAGTCCAATTTTCCTTTTATTGACAAAACATAGGATCCGCTGTTTATGTAATAGTTTTTTTTTAAAAAAATACTTTTTTATTTAAGCATTTAGTTAAAAAGCATGATAAAGTAGTTTGTATTTGATGATAAACTATAAAAAATATTTTAAAAATATTTAACAGTATTTGGTTATTTAATTAAAAAATATTTTTAATTATGATAAATTATCAAAAAGAATAAACTCTTAGCTAAATAAAATTGAAAATTTAAATAATCTTAAAAAAAAAATTATTAATTAATTTAATAAGAAGAAAACAGAAAAATAATTACATACACATGAACAAATAAAAACACTAGAAAAAGAAAAAATAAGAAAAAAAAATATAAATAAAGTATATCAAAAGCTTACCAGAAAAGACTTAAAAGACACAGACGAGAAGATACAAATTTCAGAGAAGACTTGAGAAAAGAGAGATAGACTTGAAAGAAGACATAGACTTGAGAGATGTCGTTTTTTATTTGAAATAACCTTAATGGACAAAGAGCGAAATTTTAAAAATAAATAGGGATATTTTAGATATTTTAAATATTTATTTAATATATCAAAATATTTTTTTTTCTAAAAAATATACTTTTATAAAAAGCACTTTAAGTGCTTTATTTTTTTAAAAAAAAATATTTTATAAAACATATTTCAAACTGTTTTATTTATTAAAAAAAGCGTTTTTTATTTAAAAAAAAATAATTCCAAGCTCCAGCTTTCTATCAAAAAATAATATTAATAAAAAAAAATAGAGTGGATGCAGCTCATATGTAATAAAGTGGATGCTAAAAGAAATTTCCATATTACAATTTTTTTTTCCCGAGAAAATTAATCATTTTCCAGGAGTTTTTGAGTATATACTATCTTCGCATGAATGGTATTAATTTTGTGATCAATGTCAAGCTTTTCTAAAAGGGTTTGTATTTCACTTGCCTTCATTGCTTCTGTCAATCTCAAACTTACTAGTTTCGATCGATCTCTACTCCTCCTGCTGCATAAATGGCCATGAAAACACTATTGCTACCTTTTTGCGATAATTATGTGTTGCGCCTGCAATGCAAGTAAATAATTTTATTTTGGATTTATATATTGAGTTATAGAGTTTAAAAAAGATAAGTAGTGAAAGTATAGTTGACTACTCTATAATTTTTCACCAATCCGAATGAATTGTCTGATTTTGTACTTATATTATGCATTAAATTGTTTTTTTTAAAATATATATATATCTGACTTCTTGACGACAAACTACAGTAAGTCCAAAAGGAATAAGATGGAGACTGCACTAATTAGTTTGTTTATTTCCATAATGGGTCCTACTGCAAAAAAAACCCATAAATATAATACTATATGTGATGACGTTTAATATGTGACCTTTAAATGTGACGTTTCCATGTACATCATACTTTCATAATTTAATTTCTACTATATATATACCACTTGTCTTTCTTTTTTTTTAAAAAAATTTAATTCAACTATTTTTTTGGTAAATTTAATTTAATTCAACTTATAGTTACAAATTAAGTTATTTTTTTTCTTTTTGCTCTGTTAATATTTCCGGTAAAAAATGAAGGGAAAGGACTTTATAACAATTATAAAGTATTGACTACAACATTGACTTCATAACTTTATAGTCTTGACAATAATTGATCTTTATCCTTTTCATTTTTCTAGGAAGAATCCTGTTTTTTTCCTTGGCAATAATTGATCTTTATCCTTTTCATTTTCTAGGAAAATTCCTGTTTGCTTTCATTCAACGCGTGACAAAATATAAAGTGGGTGTATTAACAAGAAATTAATACAAAGTGGATGGAGCTTTCTATCAAAATAATAATAATAATAATAACTAATAATTTGAGTCGATTCTAAATACAGGTGAGAGTAAGGTCGCGGGACCCGACCCACAGACTTGTAGCATTCCGTTGGAGTTTTGTAGAGCCTTATTGGATTTTGCTCGTCTTCGTTGGTTCTTTTAATGTATGGTGTCTATTCCATTCAAAATAGCCTTAAAAACGACCAAAAAAATAGAACTCAAAAGCGGCCAAAATATATTTGAGACACAGTCCGGCCAAAATAAACCACACCCCATGTGCTAAAGATATAAAATAACGAATTAGAAATTTCAAAAAATTATTGTGCAAAAAAGAAAATGAAGGGATATATATATATATATATTTCCTATTTTTTTTAATTAATTATATTTATCACCTCTTATATTTTAGGTGTTGTATCAAAATAGTCCTCACACTTTTAATTTGAACAATTATAACTCTTATACTTTCCAACAAGATCAAATAAGTCCTATTAAAATTTTCTCACATCAAAATCTAAATAAGCATCAGGTGAAATTTTATTATTATTATTTTTAAAAAATCATTCTACTAAATAAACTGTTCGCTTTCTTAGTTAAAAAATAATAATAATTTTTTTTCATCTGAATAGTTATTTGAACTTTAATATGATATAGTTTATTAAATTTGACATAAAATTTTAATAAAAAAAACTTATTGAATTTTATTATGAAGTGTAAATATTATAATTATTCAAATTGAAAATATAAGGGTCATATTAACACAGCATCCAAAATATATCCAAAATATATGGTGATAAATATAATTATCTTTTTTTTTTCTTTTGGCAAGGCATGCACGTGAATTGATAATACACTACGTACGGATAATTACAATACGACAAAACATAAATAAGTGGATAGCAGGATAACATGCACGTACATACGTATGTACTTTAACATTTTCTTCATCGACCAGTCTTTTTCTTATCTAGCATAAAGAGAGATCAGAAAAAATGAAAGAAATACGTATAAAGCTGCAGTGGCTTACTACCATAACATGCCGGAAAATGTACACCAAGGCGCTTGTTCATTATTCTAATCCAAAAATCTATTTTACAGAATTTTTTTTTTCCGTTAGCACCTCACATTCAAATGCTTTTTTCTTTTTGTTTTTTTTATTGGGAAAAGCCCTTTTTTCCTTTTGTTGGCTAAACAATAATAATAAAAGAAATACAAACTGGATGGAGCTTTCTACCAAAATAATGGAGCTTTCTACACAGTGGATCCAGCTCATATGTAACTTAGATTGTATTTGGTACATTGTATTATACGTTATATAATCCTAATACGATGTTTGGTGTAGCATTTCTTAATGGGTCAGAATTACTTAAAAAAATTTTTAATACGATATTCATTTTATTATTCTGACATATTCAAATATATAGGGTTAAAATAATACAATATTTTTTTAATATTTAATTTAAATGTTATATGTTAAATTTTACTATGACAATTTAAATTACTGAAATAAATAACTATTAAAATTTAAATATCTTTTATTTATAAATATTATATAATTTTTTTTAAATAAAATATTAAAATTTTATTTTAAAGGAAAATATTAAAATTAATTTTTTTTACCTAATATAGTATAAATTTTGAATGATATTATAATACTATATATATTAAATAAAAAAAATAAACCAGTTTAGTGTACATTAAATATAGTATAACTATTTAAGTTTTTAGTTCGGAACTACATCAAACACAGTACAATATTAATTTGTTCTATTTAGTTCATATTAGACCATTTTAGTCTGGATCCTAATTAATAATACAGTACAGTCTTGCGCACCAAATATGGCCATATATTTCTTTTTGTGAATAATTGAGTATTATTTATATAAGAAATGTTAAATGACGAGAAATGCCCTTCAAATACCTATTCATTTGTTATTTTAACGTTAAAGACCATTCAAAAGTACCAACAGTGCTACACAAATCAATGTTTACGAACAAATTTGCCTGACGGTAACCACTCACCAAAAATTTTTTTAAAAAAAAATCACCAAAAGGGGTAAATTTAGGAATCACCAATTGTTAGAATAGTGACATTGCTAGATACATTAAAAATAGGGTTTATTTCACTAAGTATTCTAATATTTGACTTAATTTTAAATTATTTATATGATTTTTTAAACTTTTGGTTTGTGGGGCCACGAAATTTTCAACCAGTTTTGTCTGCTGTGGATAGGTGTGTCACTGAAGAAATGAATACTAGCCTGCTTGCTTTTGTTACAAGAGAGGAGATACGAGCTGCTGCTTTCTCTTTAGGAGCGCAGAAAGCTCCTGGCCCAGATGGTTTCTCTGGGTCTTTTTACCTCTCGAATTGGCAGCTATGTGAGGAAGATTTTTTCTATCTAGTTCACGATTTTTTTCAGAGTGGCTACCTATTACGTTGATTAAATTGTACTCATATAGCTCTCATTCCTAAAGTAACCGTGCCTGAGGAGGTCTCTCAATTTCACCCCATCAGCCTTTGTAATTTTGCTTATAAGGTCATTTCAAAGGTTTTGGTAAATCGCCTTAAAAAATTTCTTCATGAGATTATATCGGAACACCAAGACGCTTTTGTAGGAGGTCGTCAGATTCAGGACAATATTTTCCATTGCTCAAGAGGTTTTTCATGCCTTGAAAAGGCATAAGGTTGGAAGGTCTTATGATATGGTTTTGAAGACTGATATGTCTAAAGCTTACGACCGTATCGAGTGGGATTTTCTTCGATGCCTTCTCCTTCGAATGGGTTTTAGTGGACACTGGGTACAGTTAGTAATGCAATGTGTCACTTCAGTGAGTTATAGTATTTTGATAAACGGCAAACCCCATCAGATCTTTTCCCCAGGCCAAGGTTTGCGACAGGGAGATCCTTTGTCACCTTACCTATTTATTATCATTGTTGAAACCCTTACAATGCTACTTAGGAAAAAAGCTCTAGATAATATTTTGAAAGGAAAACATTTTTGCTATAGGTTCAAACTTGTTGTAAGATCTGAGATAAAGATAAAATCTTTGTGATAATCATTGGTTGTTCTTTGAGTTATTCATGTAATCGCATGTAGAAAAGATAAAAGATAACACTTGTATATCTCATAGTTCTGAAAGTGACACTTGTATATCTCATAGTTAACACATGTATATCTCTTAGTTGCTGAAAGTGCTATAAATATCGTGGTACCTAGTCTATTGTAATTAATAAAAATACATAGAAAAATCCTTCACTATTTCGGTATTTATTTTTCTCGCTCTAACATGGTATCGAGCAAGAGACAAACGTCATGACCAACTTAGCTTCAACCTCGTTTGATCTCAATACTCTCTCCCGAAGTTACCTACCCCAAGTTAGATCAAGACAACTATGTCTTGTGGAAGTCCCAATCGCCGGTCATCATAGCGAACATGGAAGGCTTCGTTAATGGTGATCTGTCCGCTCCGAAAAATTTGTGAAGTTAACCTCTCAAGTCAACAACCAAAATGTTGAAAATCGGTACCAATCCAAAGATACCATACTTGGCGTAGAGACCAAGCATTCTTTGGGATGGATTCTTTCTTCAATTTCAAGGGAAATACTTACACAAGTGAACAAAATCTCCATTGCTCCTACAACATTCCAATTGTGGATCTCTCGAGAAACTATTTGGAAGCCAATCCAAAGCCAAATTGATGCATTTCAAGTCGCATTTCAATCAACCAAAAGGACTCTCTACCCATCACCTCATATTTTTGTAAGTTAAAAGACATTGCTGATAGTCTTGCCATGGCAGGTTCACCAATTTCGGATGAGGACTTTATTATGCAGCTTTTAAACGGTCTTCCTCTTGAGTTTGATGCTGTGATAGCCAACATAAATTCTCGCCCTTCCATTGACATTGAAGAAGTGTAGTCAATTCTCATGAACCGGAAACCCGTGATCAATCTCTCTGAAGTTCCTCCAGTTGCCAACCTTGCCGATAAAGAACCACAACAAAATAATGTCAACAGTGGTCGCACAAATTCTTTGAATAACTCTAGGGGAGGGAGCTATGGTAGAGGATGAGGACGTGGACGAGGAAGAAACAACTGGAACAATAGTAGAACTTTTTGTCAGATTTGTGGACGATCAGGCCACGTAGCTTTCAAGTGCTACAACCGTTTTGACACCTCCTTTCAGGGTCCACCATCTACCAATGCCACGCCTCCGTCCAATAATACATCAGCTTTTTATTCATCTCCTAACTCAAATTCTGCAGGAACCGAATGGCTCATGGATAGTGGGGCCACAAATCATGTAACTCCAGATCAATCCAACCTACTGCAGAGGTCTGAGAACTATGGTCCTGAACTGCTGCGCATAGGCAATGGTCAAGGTTTGAGCATAAAAAATATTGGTGTCTCGTTATGGTCCGTTTGCTTTGAATAAAATTTTGCATGTTCCCTCTGTCACTAAAAACCTACTAAGTATTTCTCAATTAACCTCTGATAATAATGCAGTTGTTGAGTTTAACTCACGTTCTGTGTTTGTTAAGGACAAAGTCACGGGAAACCTCGCTCCAAGGTCAACTTAGAGATGGATTATACAGAGTTTCTCGCGTGCATCCATACCGGTCTTAAGAGTCCCAATCCAATGTCATTTCGCAATAATAAATAATGTTCAAAGTCTTATTTCTTCTCCTAGTTCACGTTTGTCTTCTATTGATTTGTGGCATTTTAGATTAGGTCACCCTTCATCTCTCATATTAAATAAAGTGTTTCAAAGAAACCCAAACTTCCTTATCTCATACTAAAGATTGCATGTCTTTTTGTTCTTCTTGCCAACAAGGCAAAAGTAAACGTCTATTTGCTCCATCTTCTGTCAGTAAAAGCAGCAAACCCTTAAATCTTGTCTATTCAGATGTGTGGGGACCGGCCCCAGTTGAGTCTCCAGAAGGTTTTAAATATTACATATTATTTGAGGATGATTTTTCCAAATTTTGTTGGGCTTATCCAATGAAAAGAAAGTCTGATGCATTACAAATATTTCTTCAGTTCAAAGCCATGGTTGAAAATTTATTAAATACAAATATAAAAATATTTCAATCTGACTGGGGTGGAGAATATCGTTCTCTGGCTCCAGTCCTTGCCAATTTAGGAATTGTCTTTCGGCATCCATGTCCTCATTCTCACCATCAAAATGGAAAAGTAGAACGCAAACACAGACACATAATTGAGACCACTTTAACACTTTTGGCTCATAGTTCAATGCCCTTTAAATATTGGTGGGACGCTTGCTCAACTGCAATTTTTCTTGCCAATCGGCTTCCAACCAAAACATTAAACTTTATGTCTCCAGCCCAACAACTTTTTAACAAACATTTTGATTTTTCCTTCCTCAAATGTTTTGGCTGTGAGTGTTATCCATTCCTGCGACCATACCAAAATCGTAAATTTTCCTTCCATTCAGAAAAATGCGTTTTTATTGGCTATAGCAGCTCTCATAAGGGCTATCGATGTTTAAGTCTAAACACGGGTAAAATATATATATCTCCTCATGTTATTTTTAATGAATATTTATTTCCTTTTGCTCAACAAGCCGGTCCACATACAACAGCTCAAATACGTGATTTCTCCTCTCTCATGCAGATCTAACTTTTGCAGAATCTTATCTCAAAGAGTCCAATCCATCTCAAGTTCCTTTGGCGGTCATTCTCCTCTCCGCAACAACAAACACATACGGAGATAACACTCCACCAACCCCATCATTATCTAGAATTGCGGGTTCACCAACTTCGTCTCCTCTTGTTGATCTACACCAGCCCACTCACATAAATAATCAAAGCCAGCCCACTCACATGGAAAGTCCACATCAACCCATTCATCCCACTTATCCACCCTCACAAACAACGATCCATCTACATCACCTCCATCGGCACAATGCTCAAGCCCCACCTCTGCTCCAACGCGGGACCACACTACTGAATGTACTTGGCACCATTCGCGTTGGATCTTCACCTCCTCCGCGATCGATCTTCAAGTTCGTTGCCCCGTCCTTCCACTTCCATGCACCCCATGCACTCGCTCCAAATCGGCATCTATAAACCCAAACTCTTTGACAAGTTGTCCTCGGATTCTTGTGAGCCATCCATCGTGTCCTGTGCTCTTGCTTCACCTCTTTGGACTCAAGCAATGGCGTAAGAATATGCAGCCATTAAGAATAAGACACGGTCTCGCTCCATCAAATTCAAAGCAAAACTTGTGGGAAAAATGGGTCTTTCGTTAAAGAAAAATTCGATGGGTCCATCCAACGCCATAAAGCCCGACTCATTGCTAAGGGGTTCCATCAAATATTGACTTCATCAAACATTCACCTGTAATCAAACCATCCACCATTCGTATCGTGTTGTCTTTGGTGTTTCTAATAATTGGGATATCCGCGGTGGATGTCAACAATGCTTTTCTTAATGGGGTTCTTCGGAGGAGGTCTACATGTCTCAACCCCGGTTTGAGGATCCAAATCATCCGTTATATGCGCGTTTGCACAAATCCCTTTATGGTCTTCGGCGGGCACCGCGTGCGTGGTATGATGATTTAACTACATTACTCAATGAGGTTTTATAAACTCAAAGTCCGATTCATCCTTATTCATACTCAGCGCACCATGTGGACATGTATGGGTCTTGGTTTACGCCGATGACATTCTTGTGACCGCAACAACCCACCATGGTTGCCCAATTCATTCAACGCCTCAATGCCACATTCTCTCAAGGATCTAGGTTCTTCCTTCTTCTTAGGCATTGAAGCCGTTCGGTCCTTCACCGCCACAAACCAAATATATTCGAGCTCCTCCAGAACCAACATGCACACATGCAAAACCAGCCCTCACGCCAGCAGCATGATCACCTTAAGCAAATCGGTTGGTGATCTCTTTCCGGATCCTTTTCTTTATAGAGCACGGAGGTGCACCGCAAGATGTGACCTTAACTCGTCCCGAGATATCATTCATTGTGAGCAGATTAAGTCAATTTCGCAAGCCCCAACCGATTCACTGGACCGCTTGTAAACGGGTGTTACGGTATCTTAAAGGTACCATGCATCTCGGGTTGTTCTTTCGCCTTCATCTTCAAATGCTCTCAATGGATACACCGATGTCGATTGGGCCTCCAACGCCGATGACCGCCGATCTACGGAGGTACCGCTTTACCTCGGTGAAAACTTAATCTCTTGGTCTTCGCAAACAAAATGTCGCTGCTCGGTCATCTATCGGAATATCGTGCGCTTAGCTCATGGTCGACTTATCTTGGACACGTGCTTTATTAAGTGAACTCAATTTCAAACCGCCCTCGTACCTATTCGTGGTGTGATAATTTAGGTGCTGGTCATTTAGCCGCTAATCCCGTATTTCATGCGTGAAGCACATCGAGATCGACGCCCATTTTGTAAGAGACAAGGTCCCGCAAAAGTCGTTAGAAGTTCGGTTTGTTCCTAGTTCCGATCAAGTTGCTGATATCTTGACCAAAGTCCTTCCTACGCCACGTTTTCACGATCTTCGGACCAAGCTCAACGTTGTTGCCACCCCGTCTCGCTTGAGGGGGGATGTTAGCGTCAAAGATACAGATAAAGATAAAAGGCTGCTGTGATAATCATTGGTTGTTGCTGAGTTATTCATGTAATCTGCTGCATGTAGAAAAGATAAAAGATAACACTTGTATATCTCATAGTTACTGAAAGTGACACTTGTATATCTCATAGTTAACACATGTATATCTCTTAGTTGCTGAAAGTGCTATAAATATCGTGTACCTAGTCTATTGTAATTAATAAAAAATACATAGAAAAATCCTTCAGCTATTTATGGTATTTATTTTTCTGCTCTAACAGTGCTGCTACAGGACAGGTGATAAACTTCAAAAGTCAAATGTTTTCTTTAGTGCAAACACCCCGGTTATTGCTCGGCAGTGAATTTGTGCTTTTTTTCAGGTTTCTTGTACGGAAGATTCTAACAAGTATCTTGGTATTCCATTGCAGTGGGGAAGAACCAAAAGACATCTATATGATGGTTTATGGGGTCGTATTCTTAGTAAGATAGCTGGTTGGAAAGGGAAACTGCTTTCACTTGGAGGTAAAGAGGTGTTAATAAAAGTTGTGGCTCAGTTCGATTCCTCTTTATACTATGTCAGTGTTTCGGCTACCACGTTTTCTATGTGCGAAGCTAACGTCAGCCATTAATTAGTTTTGATGGGGTAATGATTCGAGCACTGGAGGTATTCATTGAGTTAAGAAGGAAGAGCTTAAACAAATAAAGGTGAACGGTGGTTTAGGCTTTCGTGATTTCTCTTTGTTTAATTTTTTCCTTTTGGCGAAACAAGCTTAGAGGATTTTTTCTCAACCTCATACTCTCTGGGTTCAACTATTAAAAGGGCTTTATTTCCCAAGATCCAGTTTCTTTCAAGCTCCTCATTGCTCCTTTGCTTCATGGGCATGGAAAACCATTTTGCATCGCCGTGATATTTTTATGCAACATGCTAGTTGAAGAGTGGGTAATGGCCAATTAATAAATCCTTGGGTTGACAGTTGAGGCCCTGCTGGCATTCTGTGGGGAGACTTTGTTTCGCTGAATGTATCAAGAGTCTCAGATTTTATTGATGGTGATACGCTAAGCTGGTCTAAGGATAAGTTGAGTAGTATATTTCCCCCCTGGGTGGTAGAACAAGTATTGTCTATTCCGTTATCGAGGTGAGGTTTAGGGGACCGCTTGATCTAGCCTTTTTCCAAAAATGGTGCTTTTACTATTAAATCATGTTATGATATTCTTTTGAAAAGCTCTCGGGGAGGGAGTCATCTTGGTGCTTCTTCCTCTTCATGACCTTCCCGTTTATTCTGGAAAAAGTTGTGGAATATACAAACGACACCTAAGCTTCGACATTTTCTATGGCGAGTGCTGCAAAATGGGATTGCTACATGAGCTAACCTACTTCGACGTCGCATAGGGTTGAATGGCACTTGCCCTATTTGCAAAAATTACGAGGAAACTCTTGATCACTGTCTCTTGCTGTGCCCGTAGGTCCAAGCTACTTGGTTTGCCTCTCCTTTTGGCTTTCGTATTGAACCTAACACTACTTTTCTATCATGGTCTCAAGAGATTTTCCTGCTTCTGAGTCATGATAAGGAGAATGGGAGTACTCGTGTTAATCTGTTGTGTTACACCCTGTGGTATATTTGGAAAATGCGGAATTCCTTTGTTTTTGAAGGTACCACTCCGGATCCAGAAGGGGCCATTCGCTGAGCTCTTGACGCACAAAGGGAGTTTTCTTCTGGTACAGCTTCCACAATAGGCTCTAGCTTGGTTACGACTCGTTCAGCTCCCCCCTTATCTCCTTCCACCAGTACAAAATAGAGTTGTCCACCGTATGGTTTCTTTAAATTTAATTGCGATGGTGCCTTTAGCAAGCATTTGAAGCGTGGTGCAGTGGGTATTATAGCACGCAATTGGTTAGGAGAGGTTGTTTGTCACCGATTTGTGCTTCTGTATGGAACTGATGCCCTTTCTAGAGAGGGGCAGGCGGTCTTCCATGCACTCTTAACTGCTAGAAGAATGGGCTATGATAACATAATAATGGAGACAGATTGTGCTACTTTGCATGAAAGCATCATTCGGGCTCCAGCGATTATGCATTGGACTATTGAAGCTTTGGTCTTTGATATTATTAGTGTTAAATCTGCTTTTGCTTCTTGTTCTTTTACTCATGTTCCTCGTCATTTCAATAAGGCCGCAGATTGGATTGCGAAGAGAGCTTTGCATGGTTCTCTTCCTTTAGACTGGGATGTTACTTCCAAACCTGATTTGTTAAAAGTTTGTAGGGATGATCTATTTTGATTTAATGGAATTTTTTTTGCTAAAAAAAAAAATTTAGCATTTAATATTTATCTCTTATATAGCATGTAAAATGACTTTTTTATTCTTAAAAATATTTTTTTACCCGTGTAACTTTTTATTTTTATTTTTTTCTTGACGGCCTGCAACCTTTCATTTTTTTCGTTTCTTTTCTTTTTTTATTTTTCTCTTTCTATCTAATTCCTCTTCTCTCACCACCATCATCACTTCTCCTCACCACCACCCTCGATCTGCAACCTTTCATTTTTTTTCTTTCTTTTCTTTCCATTTATATTTCTCTCTTTCTCTTTCCTCTCTTTCTATTGACCGCCTCTCTCCTTCTTTTCCTCACCACCACCATGCCCTTGCCTGATCTGCAAAAAAAATCTATTAATTAAAACCCAATTGAAGTGTTCTTTCTCTCTCCTTCCCTCCAAGAAGCTTTTTCTTTTCTCATTCATTACCTTCTCCATAAACCCTATTCCCAATCTATACATATCCTCCTCTTCTCACAGTGTCAAATTGAAGAGTAGGAGATAGTCGAAAAAAAGAGAAAAAAGATAAGAACCCTCTTTGTTGGTGGTTGTAGGAGAAAGAAAGAGAAAGAGAGAAAGAAGGAAAAAATGGTCGCACCAAAAAAGAAAAGGATTATTTATTTCCCGTACAGGGATTAAATTGACATAATAATTGACACGATACTCAAAGCATAGAAGTATAGATGTAATAAATATAATTAACTAAAAAAAACAGAGAGAGAGAGAAATAAATAAATAAAATAAAAATTTTAAATTATTCTGTGTCACATGTCATTCTATAATTTATCCATATCATTATAACACTACTTTTTTACTTTTCTTTAAAATGAGGTGCAATGACTTTTATACGGCAGTCAATGAAAGTTGACTAAAGGTAGAGGATGTGGTATAATTTTCAAAAATCATATAAATTTAACGTAATTATATGATAATATCCCCTAAAAAATATATTGTGTATGAGTACTGTACAAATCTCATCGTCTGAGCCAATTTTTAAAATTGGATTAGGTTCATAGATTTAACATATAGTATTAGAGCAGGTGAATATTTAGGATGAGTTGGGTTCGGAGCTTTAGCCCTACATGGAGGAGATTACCGAGTGACTCCATCCTAGTATATCCTAGTATAAAGAAGGGTGTCATAATGGTTTCACATAACATGAATATATTATGAATATATTAAAAATATATTGTATATAAGTCTTGGACAAATCTCATTTTATAAGCACAAAATTTAACACTAATATCACTTAATTTTTTAATAAAAAGTACTGTCATTCATGGACAGAGCACCACATCAGCAATAGTACTGTTGGGGAACATTGATGTTTGTTGTGTACTATATATAGTACATAGACAGTTGAAGGAAACTCGACTCAAACGCACACATAAAATTAAAGCATGGAGAAACAGGGATCAGAAAAAATGAAGGAAATACGTGAAGCTGCAGTGGCTTATTGCAAAAATACGCCGGAAGATGTACATGAAAAAGCTCGTGCAAAATTCCAATCGATGGACACGACCCGCGACAATAAAAGAAGCTTTGCTGAGTTCTCCTAGGCCTACAAGCAGATAGACACTTGTGGTGATCAGAATTCAGTTCAAAAGTTGTTCGAGGAGCTCGACGAGAATGGTGACAAACATCTAGACTTCGATGAGTTTCTGACCTTGTTCTATATACTTAGTAGTGGGAGGCTTATGTACTGTGATGGCTGTCAACATTTTCTTTAGGGTTTGTATTTCACTTGCCTCCCTTGCTTCGACCAAGGAAACTCCTTCGTCAACTACTGCGCCACCTGCTACCGCGACGGCCGTCACCGGAACCATGAGCATGATCATGAAGTCACCTTTGTCCATAATTATGCCTTGCTGCTTTCCAGGGCTGGTTCAACTTATGGGGCAGCTGTGGCAACTCTGGTATCACTCACTGCTCATAACATCATTTATCAAAACCTTGTAACACAAAATTTAAAATGGAAATAACATTTTTATATTATAAAAAATTTTCAACACAAATAATAGTTTTTATTATAAAAAAATTCTTCCAACTAATGGATAGTTTTTATTTTTTTTTTTATTTTTTTTTTTTTTCGGTTGTAGTGTTTGAGCTGGACTGTTTATTTTGTCTATACAACCATAGTATATGATTAAAATTAATTAATTACACAACTTTTTCTATTGTGAAAATTAATTACACAATATTTGTTATTTTTGGATGCAGTCCGAACCTATCCAACCCGGTGATCCTAACAAAGCCCAGGTAATATTCAGATAAATTATTAAATTTATGCTTTGGTTACTTTTTATTTTATTTTATGTGTTTTAAAAGAACAAAATAAATTACTTTTTATGTCTTTTATTTTGTCTATGCAATGATAGCGTATGATTAAAATTAATTAATTACACTAACTTTTTCTCTTGTGAAAATTAATTACACAATATTTGTTATTTTTGGATGCAGTCCAAACTTTTCCAACCCGGTGAACCTAACAAAGCCCAGGTAATTGTTAAATCTAGGCTTTGGTTACTTTTTATTTTATGTGTTTTAAAAGAACAAAATAAATTAGTTACAATAATCCATGCAAATATATATATATATATATATATATATATATATATATATATATATTTCTCAACATTTAAAACATATGGGTTTTAAAATAAAAATATACTATTTATAAATCAGTAAACAGTTTGGATTGTTTATAAATCAGTAGTGCCAATTTGGTTTGTATAATTTATAACTTTATTTATAGTTTAATAGATGTTAGTACCAACAATCATAAATATAATACTGTTTAGTTTTAATAAAAGTTCAGAGAGTAATATATAAAAGAAATAAAAAAAAATTCGTTATCAAATTAAAATGATCTTTTTCTTATTTGTCCTTCAACAAACATTGATCCTTAACTAACAAAATTTTTATTTTATTTTCTCTTTTATTATACATGAAGTTGAGAAAAATCTTGCCTCATTAATCACTTATCATATTAATATATACATAATAAATTACTTACCAAATTGATTTTTTTTTAAAGTAATAATTCCTCACTTTCCCACCTGAACTTTTGGTTTACTTTCAGGCGATGAAGGGCATATTTGTCAATTTCCTTCAAGTAACCGTTATTCGAGCCGCTGTAAAAGCCATTGGAAAAGTCAATAACAGTTACAACGAGCAACTTTTATGTTTCCGTTTTAAATTCAATAACAAGCAACTTTTGTTTAAAAAAATAATAATTATATTTATAACCTCTATATTTTAGGTGTTGTGTTAGTATGATCTCTATATTTTTAATTTGAACAGTTATAATTTTTATATTTTTTAATTAAATCAAATAAGTCATCCTGTTAAAATTTTATCATATTAAAGTTCAAGTAAGCATCCAAGTGAAATTTCTTTTAATTATTTTTTAAGAAACTATCTTACTAAATAAACCGTTCGACTGTCTAGTTAAAAAATAATTAAAAAAAATTCCACATAGATACTTACTTGGACTTTGATGCGAAATAGTTTGTCTAACTTTGATAAAAAATTTTAACAAAATGACTTATTTGATCTTATTAGAAAGTGTAAGGGTTATAATTATTCAAATTGAAAGTGTAATAATCATATTAACACAATACTCAAAATGTAGAGGTGATAAAAATAATTAACATAAAAAAAATTTAGAATTCAAATGAAATAACTAAACTTATATAAGCTCAATAGTTAACATCCAACATTTGTTAGAGAGACCCAACAATTTCACCTAAAAAAAAAAAAGAAAAGAAACTTTTTAAAGACTATTTGCTCCCGTGCTCATCGAAGGTAGATACTAATTTGGTATATCAAAACAACTTCTTTAGAAAAGTAATAATTTGACTCCATTCTAAATATAGGTCATGTTGTGCCAAATGCCTAAAAATTGAAAGATAAACAAGAAAACAATAATAAACACATAGAAATTTACGTGGTTCGGCAATTTGCCTACGTCCACGGAAGGCAGCTACTATATTATTTCTGAGAGAAGTTTACAGAGAGTTTACAAACAGGAACTCTAACTTCTCTTGCTCACCTTCTAATTACATAGAGATCCCATGCCTATATATAGGCATTTACAGAGTGTGAATTCAAAGTTTACAAATTCAAATTGTATACCACCATCAAGTAGAGAATTTCAACATTACTTGAGTTGTAATAGCTGATTATCATCCAGTTGCAATCTTTGACAGTTGCTTGAGTTAAAACGTTGAACAGATTTGATTTGAGTCATTTTTTCAACAATCTCCACCTTGGTGAGAATCCACCAGTCAGTGCTGCCTCAAGTACTCCCTTAGGCGTTCTAAGCTCGAGAGATGTTGATCAAGTTCAAACAGTGTTGGAACTTGATCCCTGTAACCACCTTAGTTAACATATCTACAGGATTATCTGCAGTTCTGATCTTCTATTGTAGAATGTCTCCTTCATTTACTATCTCCCGGATGAAGTGAAAACAAACATCTATATGCTTGGTGTGACCATGATATACTTGGTTCTTTACTAAACAAATGGCACTCTGACTATCACAGAATACTTCCATGTTCTTCTGAAAAATTCTCAAGTTTTCTATCAATCCATAAAGTCAAATAACTTCTTTGAATGCTTCTGTTACAGCCATATACTCTGCCTCTGTAGTTGACAAAGTCACTGTTGACTGTAAGGTTGACCTCCAACTGCATTTGCATATGGAATATGCTTCATCTTCTCCTTCTCAGATTCTGTACTTGGTGACATTATTGCACTCAATTTGAAATGTGGAGCTAATGGTGTACTTACAGGTTTAGTTTTGTCATAAATTTCAAACCTCTGAAGTACTTTCTTCAAATACTGTGTTTGAGTCAAATAGATTGTACCTTTCACCCTGTCTCTTTTGATTTCCATTCCAAGAATCTTCTTTGCTTCTTCAAAATCCTTCATCTCAAACTCTGAACCGAGCCTTCAGTTTATCGATCTCCTTCTTGCTCTTAGATGCAATTAGCATGTCATCCACAAATGGAAGCAAATAAACGAAAGTGCCATCTTGAAGTTTATGAAAATAGGCACAGTGATTAAATTGACTGCGTGTGTACCTTTGATTCATTATAAAGCTGTCAAACCTCTTATACCACTATCTAGGTAACTGCTTTAAGCCATACAGTGACTTACTTAACTTGCAAGCTCAATTTTCTCATCCATGAACTTTAAACCCATCTGGTTGAGACATATAGATTTCCTTATCTAAAGTTCCATGGAAAAATACAGTTTTCACAACGAGTTGAAATAACTCCAGATTAAATTGTGCCACCAAAGCCAATAATATTCAAATAGATGCATGCTTCACAACCGGTGAGAATACCTCATTGTAATATATTTCTTCCTTCTGAGCGTAACCTTTTACTATAAGTCTAGTTTTGTATATGATATTGTCTTTACTAGGAATTCCTTCCTTCTTGGCATAGACCCATTTACACCCAATTACTTTCTTATCCTTTGGAAGTGGAAAACTTTCAAGTCTGATTCTGATGAAGCGATGTCATTTCTTCATTCATCGTCTTCTTCCACTTAATATTATTAGGACTGTACACAGCTCCTTTGTAAGTATTCGGGACATCATCATTAATTATTGGAAGAGCGTATGCCACAATGTCTGAGTAACGGGCAGGTTTTCGAATGATCCTTCTTGGTCTACTGGTAGCTATAGACTTTGACTGTTGTATTGGTGATGAAATATTCACCTCACTCGAGATTTCGTCTTAATCATCAGATTCATAATCAGTATGATCTATAGATGAAACAGGTTCTTTTGGAATGTCAGATCCGTCAAACTCCACATACTGTAGAGAATTCAGATTCTCATTATCCTTCTTTATAGTTTTCTGTTTTAGCATTGCAGATTCGTCAAAGAAAATATCTCGGCTTACAACGATCTTCTTTAACTCAGGATTCCAAAGTTGGAATGTCTTAACTCCTTCACTAAAGCCCATGAAAACATCTTTCTTGACTCTAGGATCTAGTTTTGATTCTGTGACATGATAATATGTTAGACATTCAAAAATATGCAGATAATCATAATCTGAAGCAAATTTTTCAAACCAGACCTCTATAGGAGTTTTCCCATCAATTTCAGTAAAAGGTAATCTATTGATAATATGAGAGACATACATCAAAGCCTCTGCCCAAAATGCTTTACTCAAGCTTGACTGAGATAACATACAATGAACTTTATCAACCAGGGTTCGATTCATCCGTTCTACTAAACCATTTTGTTATAGAGTGCCGGAAACTATGAAGTGTCTGATTATTCCTTCATTCTGATAGACTTTCAGAAATGGGTCTGATTTGTATTCTCCACCATTATCTGATCTAAGTCAATTGAGCTTTCTACCGATTTGAGTTTCAATCATCTTCTTCCATTTAAGAAAGATATCTAAAACTTCGTCTTTGTGTTTCATAGTATAAACCCAAATATATCTGAAAAAGTCATCAATAAAAGTTACAAAGTAATATTTACCTCTCAATGAAGCATTTGTAGAAGGTCCCTAGACATCAATGTGAACATAATCCAATGTTGCCTTGGTACGATGAGTTGCGGTGCCGAATTTAACTCTCGTTTGTTTGCTGAAGACACAATGCTCACAGAAACTTAGTTTTCTTGTCTTACCACCTTTTAGTGTGCCTTGTTTTATTAGACCTTGCAAGGATTTTTCTCCAACATGCCCTAAACGCATGTGCCAGAGTCGAGAAGTATCAGATTCATCATCTTCAGAAATGCTGGATATAACTGCACTTCCTGTGACTGTTTACCTATCTAAGAAATATAGATTATTTTTCTGAGTACCCTTCATATCCAAAAATGCACCTCGAACAACCTTCATGACTTTATATTCAATGGTTACCTTATAACTACTAGAGTCTAAGACTCCCAGAGATATAAGATTCTTTTTCAAATCTGGAACATATCTAACATCATTGAGTCGTTTGATTATGTCGTCATGCATCTTCAAATGAACTATCCCAATACATTTTGTATGACAGGTATTATCGTTGCCTATAAGCACAACTTCATTATCAAGCTTTTGAAAGCTTGAGAACCATTGCCTGTTTGGACACATATGGTAGGAATATCCGGAAACCAAAATCCATCTATCAGAAAGGTCATCTGATAATGAAACCAGAAAAGCTTATTCCTCTTCATTTACTTTTTGTCCAATGTTTGCAGTTGATTTCTCCTTATTTGGACAATTCTTTTTCTAGTGCCCTTTCTGGTGACATTAGGCACATTTATCCTTTGCAAGATTTCTTCTTGATGACACTCTCCTTGACTTTAAGCGGGATCTTTTCAGCCCTCCAGATCCTCCAGATTTTCTGTTGCTTGTCATCCCTCTTGCTATAGTCAGAGCTTCTAGTGTTGTTTCCCTATGATCAATTTGATCCTTCTTCCAATACTTATTATTCACCAAAACATTATAAATATCTATAAATTTAACTTCATCTTTTTCATATAGTAGAGTAATAGTTAAATACTTATAACTTTCAGATAAGGAATTTAATAACAACAGAGCTTTATCTTTTTTTATAATTTCAACTTTTAAATTCTAGATCTGTAAATCAGTAAGAATTTTATTGAAATTATCTAAATGCTCAATCATAGTGATACATTTCTTATACTGGAAGCGAAAGAGTTTCTTCTTCAGGTAGAGTCGATTCTCTATGTTTTTTGTCATGTACTTGTTCTTCAACTGTTTTCAGAGACTTACTGTTACGGTCTTATTCATGACAAAGTACTTCTGATCCTTGGCTAAACACGGTCGAATTGTATCACAAGCTTGACGATTTATGTAATCCCAATCTTTATCAAACATATCCTTAGGTTTAGCTTTCAAGGCAATTTGTGATCATTCTTGGAATAACAGGTCCAAAACTTCACATTGCCACATGCCAAAATTATTAGTGCCATCAAATTTTTCCATCTCAAACCTTATATTAGACAACATAGGTCCTTGAATAGTGCCACTTATGGATGATTCGCTGGTGTTTCTGGACCGGGGCAGCTCAGTTTGCTAAGTTTCAACCATTAAAAATACTTCGATTGAATCCGGAATAATTCAACTATCAGAAAACATGTCCAATTTTGTCAGAAATGGACTAAAAATGGCTAAGAAAATTGCGGCTCAATAGTGCGGCTTCGACAGTAAATTGCTTAACAGTACGGCTTCCACAATAATGGCTCAACGGTACGGATGAATAGTGTCATCTTCTTCCTCCAGACGCGCGCGCAAAATTTTTTTTTTTTTTTTTTTCAGTTTTTCAACTTGATTTCAACAGTTTTTCAACTCGAATTTCGTAGTGTTTTTCTCACACGAACTTGCTCTTTCACCTGGTATAGTCAAAACACAATTTTGAGCACTTTCAATTTTTAGAATAGTGATAAAGAATTGCTCTGTTTCAACTGCATCCACTAATAGCTGTGTAATTAATTTTCATACTTTTTATGCTTGATCATTGAAATTAAATATTTGAATGGAATGTTTATGATGGATATTTAATTAATAATTTCTTTGTTAGTCATATATGAATTGTTTATTATTGTTTTGAAATGAAAAATTTTTATTTCATAGGAATGAAAACTAGAGGTAGTAGTGCTGCTCAAAATAGACATGAAAGCAGACGTTTTTGGACTAAAAAAGAAGAGGAATCATTGTTGGATATATTAGATGATGTTGTTGCTCGTGGAAGGCATTGTGATATTAGTTCTTTCAAGTTTGGAACAATAACAATAATTGATAGAGCTTTCGCTGAGAAATGTCCAAATTCGGGTTTGAAAATTAACCCCCATATAGAATCAAAGTTAAAGAAGTGGAAGAAATAATATGGAATTGTGTATGATATGTTGAATAAAAGTGGCTTTGGATGGAATGAAGAAATGAAAGTGTGTAGAGGTTGATAGCCTTGATGTTTGGCAAGCATATGTTGAGGTTTGGTACCTATACTATAATTTTTAAAAAATTATAATTTTATTATACCCAATTTACATTAATTTTCTTATATATATATTTTTGATTTATTTGCTTAGAGTAATAAACATACTGAAGGTTGACGAGGCAAATCATTTCCCATATATGATAGACTTGTGAATATTTTTAGCAAAGATCGTGTTATTGGTAAAGCAGCACAATTTACTTAAGACATGGAAAGTGATAGGCATTTGGATGATAGAAATGAAAAATATGAAACAATTGGGATTGAAGATATATCTTCTCCCATGTGTCAACCAAACCATACACTTTGTTAATCAATCAGGGCGTAGGAGGAAGGAAAAGTCACAGGTTGATATAGTTGCAGGGTTTAGTGAAGTAGCTGAGAAGATGTGGACAAGCTTCCACGTGGAAGCAAATGCACGTATGGCTCAATTTGATGATATTATTCAACCAGTTACAGATAGCTATCTGAAGTACTTGGCAATTGAGCTAAAAAGGTTAGGGTTTTCTACTGAGGACAACTTGAGCATATCCAAATCAATGAGGATGAACCCCTCAAATGTGAAGATGTTCAAGATAATTAAAACTGATGATGAAAAAATAGAGTTTGTATTATCATTTAAAGATTAAATAATTGGCATGCCGATCATGAGACAAATCTTGAGTTTGCAATTTTGCAATGTTAACTTCTTCTTTTTTTATTTTGAATAAGTATGTTGGTTTGTTGTATTTGCATTTATTATCACTGCCGATCATGAGACAATTATTGTGTTTACAATTCTGTAATGTTTACTTCTTTTTTTTAACAAGTATGTACAATTTACGTTGTAGGATTTGAGTATGACAGTTATGTTGATTTTAAATGTATTTTTTTCGTATTTCTTTTTTTTTCTTTCCTTTCTTTTGTTCAATTAATGGTTGTATTATTATGCAATTTATAAATTATTTTGTTTCATTGTTAAATATAAAATTAAATGCAGGAAAATTTTATGCGGAGGAAAACAGTTTATGTTGTATTTAAGGGCAGACAGTCTGGAATTTATTTTTCTTGGCTTGAATATCAAGAACAAGTCAATGAGTTTAAAAATAATTTATATCAATCTCATGCTACAATTGAAGAAGCTCAAAATGACTATGTGGAATATGTGGCAGTATTTGAACAAACCTCCCTGAGTCCCCGCCAATGCAAGAAAGTATAAATGCTGCACATACACCTGACTATGTTTTGAGACGTGCATACTTCAACAATGAATGCATCAATAGCTTTGTGTTAGGTTGTGCAGTTGGATTTATATTTATGAGTGTATTTTTTTATTAGTTATATTAATATATAGTCCAAATCAAATTAATATGACTTATGTACCAATATAATATCACATTTAAACAAATTTGTTATTTTATTTGAGAAGGTATTATGAATTTATATGTATAATGTTATAATATTATATATATATATATATATATTCAAATGAAGAAATGAAGTATATTTTTTACCTTAAACATAAAATTCATAGGAAATATTTTATAATTTTTTACAAAAAATAATTAATGTAACTAAAAAATTTAAACAAAAAATCTGTTAACTAATATATTACAAAATAACTAATAATAAGTTATATGAAACAAAAAAAATGGCTTAATAAATACATATATATATAGTATATATTATAAATATAAATTTAATAATACATATTTTTTTCAAAAGCATATTTAATCCGAGTTTGGCATGCGCCAAATACAGGATTAAAAATTCATAATTTTGTCCGGAATGACCAAATACAGGGCATTATTAAAATTGTCCTAGTTCTAATCCGAGTACAAAATTAATCCTGTCTAATCCTATATATCAAATGCAGCATTGGAGTTTTCTAGAACCTCCTCTTCATTGGTTCTTTTAGTATATGGTGTCTATTCCATTCAAACTAGCTTTAAAAACGACCCAAAAAATAAAACTCAACACCCAGGTGCTAAGGGTACATCATGCATAAAGCTTACTTCAGTTTCCCTTTTCTTTTTTCTTTAAAAATAAAATAAAATAAAATAGTTATTAATTAAATCATAAAGTTTTTTTTTTCTTCTGAAAATAATTACCTTGGCTTTGGTAGGTAGGTTTACCTGGTTGGGAAGGTCACGCGGACTGCATTCACAAATAGCAAATATTGTGTAATTAATTTTCACAGAAGAAAAAGTTGTGTAATTAATTAATTTTAGTCGTACACTGTCAGTGCATAGATAAAGTAGCTAAAACACTCCAAAAGACTATTAATTAGTAGCAAGAATTTAATCTTCTTGTTTTTTTTTTTTAAACAAGAAAAGGCTTTTTAGTGAGAATTATTAATTTAGAAATTTTTTGGTAATTAGAGTATATTATTATGTAGTCTTTACAATCTTCTTAGAGTCTCATATAATAGTTGACAAATTGAGTATATCTGATGTACAAGGATTGTCAAGGTTCAAATCTACAATCTCAAACAAGCAAAATGATAGAAACCATAACTCTCTTACACCGAGCCACACCCTTAATTATAGTTGCAGGAATTTAGTTGATAAATAAATTAAAATCTGAAGCGGTCATATATATACATATGTATGCGTGTGTATATATATACACCTGAGTTTCCTGATGAGGTGCGCCATAAGTTGAACTGGCCCTGGAAAGCAGCAAAGCATAATTATCGACAAAGGTGACAACGTTATGATGGTGATGGTCACGGTGACGGCCGACGCGGTAGCAGGCGGTGCAGTACTTGATGATGGTTAGGCCTTGGTCGAAGCAAGGGAGGCAAGTGAAATACAAACCCTCACCAAGATTTTGACAACCAACACAGTGCATAAGCCTCCCACTCCTAACTATATAGAACAAGCTCACAGACTCTTGGAAATCTAGGGTTCCATCTCCATTCTCATCCAGCTCCACGAACAGCTAGCTTGTGATCTAAATGCTGACAAGAAACGTCAAGAATAAATGAACAAGCGCCTTGGTGTACATTTTCCGGAATGTTATGGTAATAAGCCACTGCAGCTTTATACGTATTTCTTTCATTTTTTTCCTGATCTCTCTCTATGTTTTAATTTGTGTGTTCTAATTTACGTACATATTTAATTTGATGAAAATAGTATATAGGACTCAGATACATAAACTACACGTGGTTTCCTGTGAGGGAAGACATGGCATAAAGACAAGAAAAAAACTAGACGATGAAGAAAATGTTAAACTACGTAGTGTAAAACTGCATGTTATCGAGCTCGATCCTCTTTATGATGTCGTATTGTAATTATCCGTACGTAGTGTAGTTGTATTATTAATTTCACGTGCTTGCCTCGCCAAAAAAGGAAAAGAAAAAAGGAGAATATATATATATATATATATATATATATATATATATATATATATATATATATCTCCCTTCATTTTCTTTTTGGCACCGTAATTTTCTGAAATTTATAATTCGTTGCTTTATATATTTAATATTTGGTTTTCAAAATGATGGAGGAAAAAAAAATGAGATAAAAGGAAGCGGAAACAAAATATTCAGATATTTTTGCACTATTACCCTACAATCATCTTGAATTTTGCACTGTAGTCCGTTAAAAATATTAGCGTAAATAAAATAGTTTTTAGAATCAATGTCCATTGAATTAGCATAAAGTTGCAAATTACATCTCAAATTATAAAATTGATATCAATATCCTTTAAATTTTAAAAATAGTTGTAAACTATTATTGACTCATATGTATTTTTATCTTAAATACTGTATTTTTTCATATTATAGTGATATAAAATAATTTATATTTTCACTTTCAACCACTTACCTTAGCCTTTAATATAAAATAAATAAATAAATATGAAAAATTATAAATATATGCATTAATGAATTAGGCCAATTTATAATATAAAATTTAAGAGGCATTGGTGTCATGCAACTCCATAAAACAAAGCCTTATGAAGTTTTGCATGCTGATTCTTGTTATAAATATAATCAAATAGATTCTCATCGCGAAGGAGTACTATGACTCTTTAGTTGGGGGAATTTCAATTGGACAATTTGTTGGTATTATTGCCACTAATTTGTGTAGCATTATGTAATGAGTCCATTTAGATTTTTTTTTCTTTTAAAATTTTTGGCCTTAATTGTTAGGTTCCTTTTAGATGATGATGATTATTATTATTATTATTATTATTTTATTTCTGGTAAATCAATCAGCATGTCAACGTCTGCAGGACCATTCATTTTTGTTTTTTCGGGGTCAACTGTACTGTGTGTGGAATGGTAAAACAGAGACATAACGCGGCTCGGTGAGAGTCTCGGCGTGATTCTAAAGGAAGACAAAAAGAGGAGATGGGTTTTCAAAATTTTGGTGTGATGGATGTTCAAATCTCATCCAACCGCATTGAATGGCTGAGAACAGTCATGCCAAGACTCACACCAAGCCACGTTATGTCTCTATTGTACCATCCCACTCACACTTTAGTCGACCCAACAAAAACAAAGATGAAGACTTCTGCAGACGTTGACATGCTGACTGATTTACGAGACAACATCAAGCCATGCAAATTTATTCCTCTATCTTATTAAAGTTGAAACTATGGGTGTTCACGAAAATATCAACGCACAAATTATCAACAATACTCTTATGCCAGAAATATCAAGTTATATATATACATATATATATATATATAATTACTCAACTCCTACAGAAAGTATTTTAAAAATACATGTCATATCATACACGGCTATCAGAGAATAATTCTATATATATATATATATATATATATATATATATATATATATAATAAGTCATTTTCCAATAAGTAGCCTTTGAAATAATCTTCGCTTGAATCTTCAAATGATTTGTGTGTGTATATTAGAGAGAAAACTTGACTCAAATGCACACACAAATTAAAACATAGAGAGAGATCAGAAAAAATGAACGAAATACGTGAAGCTGCTATGGCTTATTACCGTAATATGCCGGAAGATTTGCGCCAAGCCGCTCGTTCATTATTCCAATCGATTGATGAGGATGGTAACGGAAAAATAACCAGGGATGAGTTCTTGGTGGCCTGCAAGCAGATGGACTTTTCTGTTGAAGAATTAGATCACAAGTTGTTCGAGGAGCTCGACGAAAATGGAGATGGAACCGTAGATTACGATGAGTTTGTGAGCTTCTTCTACATATTTATGAGTGGGAGGCTTTTGTACTGTGATGGCTGTCAACATTTTCTTAAGGGCTTGTATTTCACTTGCCTCACTTGCTTCAACCAAGGCCATACCATAGTCAGCTACTGCACCGCCTGCTACCGCGACCGTCGTCACCTTCAACATCGCCATCGCCGTAAAAATGTCGTCTTTGTCGATAATTATGCCTTGCTGCTTTCCAAGAGCGGTTCAACTCAGGTATATAACATGCTCAATTTTTTTTTAGTTAAGAACATGCTTCAAATTTTGTTTACCACGGGGCGTTTTTTTTCAGTAGGCTTGATTGATTTTAATTTTTTTTTTTCCTTCTTTGTTTTTCTTACCCTTTTTATCTAGGAGCCTGTTTGAAAACGTTTGTTTTTTTTTTTTTCCTCTTACACTAAGCATCAGGGTAATTTGCAATATAAAGTTTAAGAAGTATTGATGCTAATTCTATGATTTATAGATAATTTATAATTTTGTGTATAGTTTAAAAGGTATTGGTGCTAAAAATGTTAAATGTTCAAATTAAAATGTTCTTTTTCTTACTTGTCCTTCAACAAACATTGATCATTAACTAATAATAAATAAAAAAGATTCTTTTCTTTTCTCTTTTATTTTTATTTTTTCTTTTATTATACTGAAGTTGAGAAAAATCTTATCTCCTTAATTACTTATCATATTAATAAAATAAAAAAAGTACTTACCACATTGATTTTTTTTAAAGAAATAATTAAAATGATTTATTACATTGATTGTTTTTTAAGTAATAATTCTTCTCTTGCATTCCATTGCCCCTGAATTTTTAGTTTACTTAATAATTAAATCTTATATCGAATGATTTTTTTTTATATACCAAATTAAAGTCAAATATGAATAGATATAAAGTGAAAGAAAAAAAAAAAGGAAAACAAAGCCTTTTGAGGTTTTCTATGTTGATTCTCATTATAAATGTAATTATGATTTTCAGAAGAAAAATAGTACCAATTTTATCAAGAATCTTGATGGCGTTGGACGTTTCATTGGAAATGTTGGAAATGTGTCGTGAATTCCACTGGTTGCAGCATCACGTAACAAGTTCATTTAGGCGGTATCTGGCACGTAGAATTGGACAATATTATTATTATTATTATTACTATTACTATTATTATTGTTGTCATTTATGTTTGTGTCGATTTATTTTAGATTTTCATATCTATTATAATTGATGTACATTTTTTTTAATTTTATAAATTTTATTGATTGTTCGGTGTGGGTTGAAGGTCAATCTAATGGAATACTTCCGGGATAAAGAATCTCTCTTGCCACAAAAGAACTTATTATTATTATTATTATTGGATTATTATTATTGGAACGTTCTAGAGAGAGAAGCTCTGGCTTCTCTCTAGTTTCAGCTGGTTGTTCAACCTGGACGCCGGTTTTCAAGCTGCCATTGTCGAGGTTTCAGGCGGCCACCGCCATGGATCCAATGCCGATAGGTTGCAGAGCAATTTGAAGTTGCCAAATCGAGCAGCTGGGTTTGTGTGGACTGAGGTCGTCACGGAGTGAGCTGGTCGCAGGCATTCACAGATCGCGGGACCATTGCGGACCTGGTGTGTGCTTAAATCAAACCGGGTTCGTGGGTGCAGGTGAGGGGTTACAGTGTTCGTGGTTTGGTGTTGCAAGTTCGATCTTGAGCTTGCAGGGTGCAGCTGGGCTCGGGATCGTGTTCTGCTTAGCCGTGCATCGCAGACAGAGGGTGCGGGTGTTGAGCTGCTTCGGGTTTGAGCGAGGACATGCCTGGTACTGGATTTGAGCTTGATCCATTTGCAACTCCTACTCGAGTTGGCTGGCGCGACTTCAATTGGAACCTCTTGGCTGTGTTCCAAACAGCATCAGGTTCGTGTGGTCGAGGTCGCCGCGGGTTTACAGACACGGGTTCGTCGTTTCACGATCTGCTTCGAAGCCATCTTGCTGTTGCAGTCGTGGGTGCGTCTCTAGTGTAGAGGTCTTGGATGTGTGTGCAGCTGCGATCTCAGGGTGGGTTCTCGGCTTCCAAGGTAGTTCGTGACTGGGCTTCTAGTTTGTGGACCTGTTCTTTGCTTGTGGCTTCACCAAACTAGCATTTAGATTGCAGCCGTGGATTTATACTGATTGTTGTATTTTATAATTGGTTTCTGTTCTAAATTTTAAACCTGCCTATTTGTGGATATTTCTGAAATTGATATGGCTCCTTCTGTTTTGAACTGAAATTGTCTGACTGGGTTGGATAATACTGCAGGAGATCATGCTGCAGAAGTTAATTTTGCACAGATTTGTGCTCATGGTAAGGCCTTGCCTAAGCAAGGCATTGTGACAGTGCCTATGCGAGGTACTACAAATAAGCAAGTGCTTATTCAGGGTATTAAGCACCCTTCACAGGTAGAAAATTCAGGAGGGCACAAGAACTTGATTGGAAATAGTGGTTCTCTAATACATATTGAGATTGAGGAAACCAAAACAAATAGTATGCTTGGGGAGAACAATTGGAAAAATGGAGTTGTTACTTCTAAACATGTCAATCAGAATGGTCTTAAGCAACCCTCTTTTGCATCAGTTGTCAGGTGCTCCACATTTATTTGCACAGTCAATTAAGAGTCAAAATGCACATATTCGGAAGGGCAAATTCGCTTCGATATAGGTAAATACTGATGCCTATCAAGAACGGGTCACTCTCTGTCAATTTTCATTGATAGCTAGAGTGGTTCTCTCCACATGAGAGAAATCATGGAAATACGAGGATTTATATTTGAAACTTCAAAGTATTTGAAAATTGGATAAATGAAAATTAATTTCTTTAGGGCAAGGGTTCTTCTAAGTTCTGTTATATTCCATGGAAAATAGGCAAAAAATATGGTCTCATGGCTACTTGAAATTGAAGTCGGGAATTGTTCGATTACAAGCCTGGATTAAAAATTTTAATTTGGCCTCTCAGAAATCCATGAATGCCCAGGTTTGGGTGAGATTCTATAATTTGAGTTGGAAATTTTGGCATCCTAGGATTCTAACTGACCTGACGAAAGGCATTGGGATACCCTTGAAGATAGACAACATAACTTTATCGAGCAATTTTGGTCATTACGCTCGGGTTCTTGTGGATATAGACTTATTAAGGTTTGCTCCAGAAAAACTGTTATTAGAAACAATGGATGATTGCATTGAGTGGATATATTTTTTGAATCTTTTCCGGATTTTTGTACCTCTTACTATAGTGTTGGAAACCCTGTAGCTAGATACAAATCAGTGATTGGGAAGGCTCCGCCTAAAGTTGGAACTCATGGAAAAGAAAAAGAGACAAAGGCTTCGAGTTTGACTCAAATGTACAAACCAAAGCAGGTCCCTCCCCTGCATGTGCAGTCGACTACATCCTTTGTGCATACTTCCAATGTCTTTGAGGTATTGAATATAGACGTGACACCCACTCATATAGAGGACATGGCCCATCCGCAAGATGCAGATCCACCTACCATGGCTGCTCCAGATATAAGTGTTGCTGCTAGCATGACTGACTTCAATACGAAAGTGGTTAAGAGTGTTCGAAGTACATCAGAGAGTGTTTGACCTCCTTCATTACATGTGGAGTTGACTACCCCCTCCGTGCATACTTCAAATGCCTTCGAGGTATTGAACAGTGATGTGACATCCACTCATATAGAGGACATGGTACATCAGCATGATGTGATTCCTTCCAGAAGGACAGACTTTAATACAAAAACAAGCATTGAGGTCCGACCATCTCCTCCAGATATAGGTGTTGATCCTAGCAGAATTGATTTCAATACAGACTTCAATGCATTATAGCACAGTTCCTCACCAGGTTATATTATAGGAAGACACTTTTGGAGACTCAGATGATGGATTTGATGATCATGAAGATGATAGAGTTGAAGACGAGTGGCCACCTTTGAAAGATGAGGGCTCATCAAAACCCTCAAAGGCTATCGATGGTTTCCCAAACACGAATCAACATTCAAACGTTATGGTTATGGTTCCGATTTCATTGAACTCTTCTGGTACACTTAGCGCGCGTAGTGCGATGCCATTGAACACAATTTAAAGAAATTTTCTAACAGAAAACCGGGTTGACCAAAGAAAAGTGAAATAACAAGAAGATCGCAGCTTTCTATAGCAGGCTTGGGATCGACTAGGCCTTTCACACGGCCTTTTTAGCATTCTAATTTCTAATTCTTTACTTTATTTGTACTGCTTATGATAACCGCATTGCTTTTATCTAAATTTCCCTCTTGTACCTTTTTAATTTTCTTTAATAAATTTGGTTTTGATTGTTTAGGTGGTTTAGGGTTTGCGGTATGCCTTTTCTAACCACTTTAATAGCCTAAGTTACATCTTTCTAATTATTATTATTATTATTATTATTATTATTATTATTTCTATCCGACAAGTAACCTCTTCTGATTATTATTATTATTATTATTTTCACCCGGTGTAAAAGGGGTACCAACATAGTTAGAATGTCTCGACTTGTCTATCTGACAAGTAACCTCTTTTGATTATTATTATTATTATTATTATTATTATTATTATTATTATTATTATTATTATTATTATTATTATTATTATTATTATTATTATTATTATTATTATGCAGATAATTTTGGTGAAGACGAGCGGCCGTCTCTGCAAGGTAAGAGTTTTTCAAAACTATCAAATGAGTTCAATGATATCCTCTATAGGGGCCAGCAATCAAACACTATGACCATGGTTCCATTCGAATCTTCTGGTACACTTACTGCAGTGCAGTGAAACTTGAATTTGGTTGCTTTGCAACCATATGTCTCAGAAACCACTGTAAAACTTATGGAATATGGTTAAAAGAAAACTGGGTCGACCAAAGAAAGTCCGGCTTCAAACAGGGGTGCAGATTAACACAATGAATTTTCCATCAGCCTCCGAAACAACTTACCAGAATTTATGGAATACGGTTAAAAGAAAACCGGGTCGACCAAGGAAATTGCAGATTTCGACAGAGGGTTTGTAATTGATTAAGCCTTTCACACGAGCTTTTCAAGATACTACTTTCGGATTATTTACTTCCATTGTATTGTTTATGATAAAAGCTGTGTTATTATCTATGTTTCCTTCTTGTACTTTTTTTATTTTTCCTTTAATAAAATTGGTTTAGGTTTTTTTAAGTTGTTTCGGTTAACTGTATGTCTTCCCTAACTTCTTCAATAGCCTAAGTTACCTCCTTCTGATTATTATTATTATTATTATTCAAAACAAGATGTGTGAATTGCCTCCGTCATGTTTTCAGTATTCATTTATGGGCTTCACATATCTTTTTCTTCTAGAGCGCGATGGTAGTGAGGTCTTCCAAACTCTTGTTCTTCTATGCATTGTAGGAATATTAATAGTTTTGAAAACTATAGGTTTATAAAGTAGGTTGTTTGTACCTTTGTTGTCTCGGTACTTTTTCTCTTAGATTGAGGTTTTCCCCATTTGGGGTTTTTTTTTCTCTTCCGGTTTTAACGAGACAGCCGATTGTCGTTGTTTCACTACTGATTTTTAAATCTACTGTAACCCACGTATAAGTCATTTCATTTCAAATTTTAATATCTGTTGTAATTGTAGTAATTGATATATGCTTTTTTATTTTAATAAAATTTATTACTTACTCAATGTAGGATTGGAGGGTATTAACCTAATTGGGATGTCTCCAATCGGGGTAAGAGGGATGACAACTAACATTTTATTGTTGTTCTTATTATTGGGTGCCTCGCTTGGCGTCTTCTCCTGGGCTGTATTCTTACCGATGACGTCTTGATTAGGAGGGATTTTTTCATGGCCTTCAAATATAGAATTTGTGGTAAAGACTCAGAAACTATTTCTCATCTTTTTTTAACTTGCCCCTACGCTGCTGCCATTTGGGATTGCTTGAAGGCTACTTTGGGGATCAGTTTGGATGCATCGGGTTCGGTGGTTTCTATATTTGAGAAGGCTATGGAGGCTTCCTTAAGCACTCAGGTCTTCAATTTATGGACTACAGCTATTGTGAATGCACTCTCTGCTATCTGGTTTGTTCGGAATCAAGGGCATTTTGGTAATGTCTTCATTCCCTTATGCGCTCTTTGACTTTTATTTGGGCTTCAACTAGGAAAACAAATGCTATTCAAAAGGGTACGATGCACAACTTTATTGGTGATCTTTTGGTCTTCAGGAGTTTAGGGGTTGCAGGTGCTTCGTCTCGGGCTCCAAAGATTATTTCGGTGGTTTGGTCTCCCCCGCCAATGGGCTGGTTGAAGATTAATACCGACGATGCTGCTGATGGCTATCCGAGCCCGGATAGATGTAGTATTTCGTTACTAGTATGGGCTTCATTAAAGGCAATTTTGCAATCCTTCTGAACTCATATTATGCCTTTGAGAGTGAACTATTGGGTGTCATTACTGCCATTGAGTGTGATAGAGATTTTGGGTGAGATCACTTATGGCTGGAATGCGATTCTACTTGCGTCGTCAACTTACTCATTCATCGAGAGGACGTCGTCCCGTGGGCCTACAAAGCAAGATGGGTGAACTGCCTCCATTATGTTTCCAGCATTAACTTTCAGGTTTCACACATCTTCACGGAGGGAAACATAGTTGCAGATGCTCTGTCGAAGATTGCTATTTCTTCACCCGGAGCACAGTGGTGGTGAGGTCTTCTAGATTCTTATACTTCTATGCATTATAAGAATGTCAATAAGTTTGAAAACTATAGGTTTAGAAAGTAGCTTGATTGTACTTTTGTTATCCCGATACTCATTTTCCTGCATTGAGATTTTCCCTATTTAGGATTTTTCCTCTTTTCAGGTTTTAATAAGGCCGGCAATGGTCATTGTTCCCTTTTCGATTCTTACATCGGTTATAATTTTTGTTTGTGTCGATTTATCACAGATTTTCCTATATGTTGTAACTTTTTAATTTAATAAAATTTATTGCTTGTTCGGTGTGAATTTGGAAGGGTGGCAACCTAATTTGAATGCTTTCGCCCGAGGTAAGAGGGGTGTCAATCTAGTTGGGGTGTCTCTACCTATTTATCCGACAAGTAACCCCTTCTGATTATTATTAGGTGTTTTTCTACCTGTCTATGCGATAAATAATCTCTTCTGATTATTATTATTATTATTGTTGTTGTTGTTGTTGTTATTATTATTAAGTAAGGTCTCCGTTCGGGATAAGAGGGATGCCAACTTAATTGGGATGTCTCTTTTCGTCTATTCGATAAGTAATCTGTTCTTATTGTTATTAAATAAGGTTCCTTTAGATTTTGATAATGCTTTATATTGTATCCAGATATATGTATACAACTTTTATTATGTTTCCATTTCAAATTCAATAATAGGAAACTTTTGCTAAAAAAAATTTAGGAGTCAAATAAAATAGTTTGAAAAACTTTTCTTATTAAAAATTTTGCATTGATCATTAACTAATAAAAATTTTCTTTTCCTTTCTTTTCTCTTTTATTTTTTATTTTTTCTTTTTCCTTTTATCATACATGAAAATCTTACCTCCTTAATTACTATCATATTAATAATAATAAAAATACTTACCATATTGATTTTTTTAAGAAATAATTAAAATGACTTATAAGATTGATTTTTTTTTTTTTAAAAAAAGTAATAATTCTTCTCTTTCTTGCGCTTGAATTTTTAATTTACTTAATAATTAAATCTTATATCGAACGATTTTTTTTTTTGTTATATCAAATTAAAATCAAATATAAATAGATATAAAGTGAAAGTAAAAAAAAAATGAAGAAGAAGAAGAAAAAGGAAAACAAAGCCTTATGAGGTTTTCTATACTGATTCTCATTATAAATGTAATCAAGATTCCCAATATTTGACTATTTTGTTGAGATATTTATCATTGGACAAGCCATTAGAAGTGTTGTTAGTGCTATTGGTTCTAGTATTATGTAACAAGTTCATTTAGGCATTGGACATTGTATTTATTTAGTCTCAATCTCGTATTTGGTGCAACACAACGAATTAAGTCAAAAATGTTCAATTTTTTTATTTAATACAAGATTGATTATACTATTTTGACCCATTCAAATTCACAAGTCTCTATCAGACTATGCTTTTATGTGGTTCTCTCACTTGCTCGCACATAGACATGGTATATATATATATATTATATTTACATATGTAATAATATATATTATAACTAGTTAACTATTTAGTCCAAACCTCATCTAATAAAGTACAGTACTAATATTTATCCAATACATAATAAATTAGACTAATTTAGTCTGAATACTAATAACGATATTGTCCAATCCTTTACACCAAAAGTGCTTTTAGATTTATTTTCTTGCCTAAATAGGATCATCATCATCATTAGAAAGGTTCCTTTAGATTTGTTAATGCAGGATATATGTATGAAACTTTTATTAAGTTTCCATTTTCAATTCAGTAATTAGAAACTTTTGCTATAAAAAAAATACAATTTTAGGAGTCAAATGAAATAATTAGAAGAACTTTTCTTTAAAAAAAAGGAAATACGAAAAGGGGAAAATAAGCGGTCTAGTAATAGTCCATTATTTATTTTCCGACATATCTCTTGTTGAAAAATATAATAAATAAAATTAAAAAACCAGAAAAGAACTATTGAATGCTCTCTTTAAAATTACGGGGTTAATTATAATTAGTACTCGTACAGTGTGGGATGGGATGAGTGTCAGTGCCAATTTTGTCCCTCAACTTTTGTGTCTTCTAACACAGATCAAATTTTTAAAGAAGAATTGTATATTTCTACAAGATAATATACTACTTGCTTTTTGTTTTAAAAGATAATGCTTGGCTTAATTTTTTTTAAACTCTAACCAAAAATTGGAGGGAACCCACATTTTGACATTATGGCATAGTTTAAAGTAACACAAATTGATTTAAAAAATAAAGAATAAAAACACCGGGCATATCCCTTTTAGGTGTGAAGGAATTCAAGACTATTATTTGAGAAAACAGTAATTTTGCTACTAAGGTTGTGTTTGATAACACAACTGTTTTTTTTTTTTTCGTCTTAAGTTATGTCTAATTTGGTTAGTTTAGAGCTTGATTGGCGTTTGTTAAATATTAATTAAACTACTTAATTAAATAAAAATGCAAAAACAAAAACAGAAAATGAAAATACTTTAAAAGTGTTTTCATTTTCAGTTTTGTATTTTTCATTTTCCTTCACATTTTTAATCTAACTAACATTTAACAAACTCTAACCAACCTCTAAACTAATTAAATTACACATAATTTAATAGAAAAAAATTAAAAATAGAAATAAAAAATAATTGTGTTATTAAACAAACTCTAAATTATCCGTATTGGGATGGTGAACTGAAAGTTGATGGGATTTTTTTTTTCTTTTATATCTTTTGCATTTTAATAAATCCTACTTACACTTAACTTTATCATAATTTATATAAAAATTGAGTAATGCTCGGTTAGGGGTATTTTTACCAAGTTTGTTCACCAATTGGTATTACAGTTTACGTGACACTATAATATAGACTGGCAGTTTAGTATAAACCTAATAAGCAATGAATGAACCCTAAATAAAAACTAATAATGTATTAACACATCAACTGTAATATCAATTGGTAAATATTTTTTATGCCTATTGATGAAAATTAGATTAACCAATGGGCTAAACTTATTCATTAGCCTGGTTGCCGGCCTCAACTATTGGGCTTTGGATACTTTAAATGGGCTTCAGCTGGATACCAATATCAACCACTTAGGATGGGCCAGGTTTTGACCATTTGAAACAAAGGAGAAATTGTACACAATTAAAAGCGAAACTTATGAAACATAAACGTTATCACATACACCTCAAGAATCTTTTATTATTATTATTATTATTTGGATAAAGTATTGGCTTAATTGCCTTTCCACCATGCCCTTTTTTATTTTCTTCTTTTTTTCTTATGTAAAATGCTCTGATATATTGGAAATTTTATGTGGAATGTTTGTGTCTGAATTGAATGGACAATAGAAATTTTCCCAGTAGCTAAGATCCAATGTTTGTTGGCTTACATAAGCTCAGATGGGAGACCCAATAATTTCCCAAAAAAACCCAAAGATTATTTACTCCCTCTCTCTTTTCTATTGGTGCTCAGCAAAAATAAAGACTAATAATTTGGTAAATCTAAGAATTCCTTCATAAATAAATATTATTTTCACTTAAAATTCAACAAATGAAGTTGCTTTGAAGATATGCCCTTACTCATTTTGATAACGATCTTACTCATTTTGTTTTGTTATCAAATATTGACAAGGCCAAAAAAAATAAAAAACAAACTCTCTCACATTAATGCATAAGAATTTTCTTTGCAATTACATTTATATTTGTGGCCATCTCAACGCTCAGCTCTTAATGGACTATAATTGTGGACTATGACACAATCATATATTACAAAAGAGTCCCCATAATTTCACACCCAGTCAAAATGCTACGTAGCTTTTCAAACAGAGACGGCCATAAAAATACTCACCATATGCTTTTTTTCTTTCTTTCTTTTCTTTCTTTTTTTTTTTTTCCTCGTGAGTTTCCTAATCTTACAAATTAGCACCACAGAAGATAACAAGGGCCCACTTAACACTTCTAGAAGCCCATGTATTATTCTAATCACTCTTCTTCTTCTTTTTCCTTGTGAAATCTGTCCCTCTCTAAGCTCTCTCGCACACATATCCAAACACACACAAAAAAAAAAAAAAAATATATATATATATATATATTAATATTCAGGAAGTTATACTGATTTGGAAGACCACCCAAAGTTTGTAAACGGCCAAAAAAATTATTAGTAGTTTTGAAATCTAAAAATTGCCTTTTGTTGTACATGAAGTCATAAACAAACTAACCAAAGTAAAAAAGAAAATTGGTTTATGTGGTATAAAACATTTATTATTTGTCATTTTTATATCTCTGGGTTTTCAAGAGCATGAATTTTTAGAAATGAATAAAATCTAGAGAGCAGCCCACAAAAAAGTACATGTCATAGGAGGACAAAGAGTAACATTGCGAATTAGAAATTGCATAGCCATTGACAGCAGGAGTGGGACCCTGCCCCAATTCAACTTGTTATCCTGTGCCACATCCACACCAACCATTATCGTCATTTGCCTCTGGAGGAATGCTATTTGTTATCAGCTGCGATCAGCACCACCGTACCTACTATTTACTCACATGATATTTGATAATTAACAATTAAATAATTATTTTAATATTTACAATTCTATTTGGAAAAGTAGACTTTAAAACTATTAATGTCCATAAAATTTCTCCATATGACCCACTGATATTGGTCACCAGTGATGATAATATGTGTTCCATTCCTCGTTTTCATCAGGAAAAAGAAAGAAACGTGAAATGGGAAATCAAAGATGGTAGCCACTGATAATTGAAGTGGAGCCCTGCCCCCCAATTCATATTGTTATCATCTGCCACATCAGCCATTATCATTATTTGCCTCTTCATCTTAACATAGAGTGACGTTAAAAATATTACCAAATGTGGACCAAGCCCTACAAGTAGTCACTGTCCTAATCCCTTAGTGGACTCCGCCGTGTTAGCAAAGAAGAAACAAAATCAACTGCAAAGTTAAAAGGCACAACTTGGGGAATTATGGCCACCACAATCCAAACCCTTGTTGGTCCTTTTTGGGCAAATTGTCAATTTTGATTTGAATGCTCCATAAGTTTAAGTTGGGTTTAGGTTGATAGCTTCCGACCAAAATTTTAAATGCACTTGGAATTAATTTCACTTTTTTTTTTTACCACTAAGAAATAGTTTTCCTTGTTCTTATTAATTTTTTTTTTTTTTTTTGGGTTAATAATGGTCATTGCAGAATCATGTTTGCAGATTTAGATTACACTACTACAAGCCTTTTCTTTTTCTTTTTCTTTTCCTTTTTGCATTTTTCTGATTTAGTTAATGTTGGGTGAGCAATCTTGTTCCCAACCATACCCAACCCAACACATGAAAACCACAAGAAGATTGCTTCAAAATTGAGTCATATTCATTCACAGACACACACAAATATAATCAAGAGGAACATAGAGGAAAATTTTATAACCCTTCCAAGAAAAAGTGTAATATCTCAAAAACATATATTTACACTATATTTGTCCCTATGATTAGGGCTGACATGTCTATAGGCTAAAACTTCCCAGATTTTGGTCTTTAACTAAGCCACCTGTTAGGCATCTTGGAAACACTTTTCTCTTGGTTGGTAAGGGAAGAAAATGCAGATTTATATATGCAGAGGCAGGAGGACATATACATAGAGTTACATATATACACAGTAAAAGAAGATTAATCTTATCTATAAACCATTGCATGATTCTTCCCTTTGGCGACGCATTCGAGCTCCCCACGACATGCTTCCTTTCGAATCCTTGTTCATGCTTCTTCGTTTAAGCTCTGAAACCTGAGCTTGCCAACGAGATTTCCATTCGCCTTTCTCATCCATTCCCTGAGTGCAAAGAACAGCAGAAAAATTAATACACAGGTGGTTCAGCAACCGTATCAAATAAAGCAGAGATGAACAACCAACTGAAGTGCAAGTGATCGGCGAAGTAAGGAGGAAAAGAATTGCAGGAAACTAGATCATATAAATCTAAAGCAACCCTGTTTCAAACAACCAAGTGCAAAGCCATACTTCACACATTAGAGATCTATAAGATTGAAATTCCTTGAAAGTGCCGAGTTGAAAAGCGTGTTAAAGATTATGAACAACAATATAAAATTTGTGATGATCAACTGGGTCCTACAAAAAAGTTCAAAAAGTTCTCCATATAAAAGATCACAATAATCAATGATATAAACAGGTATTTCACATGCTAAAATTTCCCATTCTTTGTATTCCAACACAAGAAGCAGGATTATACTTTATAATATATTATCATCAACTTGTTGATAGCACAAAAAGTAAGATGCAAAAATATGAAACATAAATCTCTGATTCAAGGAATTGCTATCACCTATGAATATATTTAATTCCTGTGAGACCCAGATTGGTTAACAACTTAGAGAACTAAGGGAAGTGTTTAGAAACAAAGTTTTAGAACACAAGAAAACAAGTTGGCTGATCTGTTGGCCACAAACTCTACTGAGACTTGGATGATGAACAAAATAACTATTTTAAGGAACTCAATCTCCAAAAGAAGTAATTTATAATTTTCTAATCTTCCACATCCATTATAGCTTGACTTCTCCATATCCTTTTACCCTTTTTCTCCATTTTTTAAATGCAGTACATGTTACAGTTTCATTACTTTTTTCCCAACTTTTTCTCGGGAAAAAGTTGGTTGCGTGTTCAGACCAACAACGGACAAAAGCAAAACCATTTCCATACCTAGAAAGTTCCCGAAAATATCAAAAAGTAATAAAATGTACAATTTCTCAAGGACGAGGAAGGGAAAAACAAAAATTAAAGAAGAACACGTAACTTCTTGAGGAAGATGCTCGAAAGTTTCAAAATTGCCTGTTAATTCCTCCAAATAGTCAATGAAAAAAAAAAACCCAAAACCCAGATAAAATCATCCAGTCAAGCTAACAGAACAATTGAACAAACATATTAATCGCCAAAAATCACATTACTGTGAAACAATTTCTTGAGGACCAAGTAAAGAAGGAAAAGCACATATTTTCTTCAAGAAGATGCTCAGTATTTCAAAAATCGCATATCAATTCCTCAAAGAAATCAATGAAAATACCCAAAACCCACATTAATTCATCACCAAAAAAGAAGAAATACCTCGTCGTTTTGGTATCGTCTTCGTCCCGCAGAGAAAGCAAGGTGAATACCCTTAGCCATGTCTCTATCATACATAGCTCTCCTCCTGGGATCTGACAAGGTCTCGTACGCCTCCTGAACCCGAATGAACCTCCTGGTGTACTCCTTGACCCGATCCGGCGGCGAAACGTCCGGGTGGTACTTCCTAGCCAGCTGCTTATACGCCTGCTTGATTTCCACCAACGATCCCGATTCTGATATACCCAGAAGCTCGTAGAAGCTCAACTCGGCGGCCTCGGCGACCTCGGCGACGAGCCCGTCGTTGACGGCGGCTTTAGCCTTGACGGACCCAGGAGAAACCCGGGTGGAGAAGATGGGTTTGGAGATGTGAGCCGGGAAGAAGGCCACGCTGGGTTTGGGGTCGGGCATGGACATGCTCGTGGTGGGGAAGAGGAATCGCGAATCGCTACCTGAAATCGTTAAGCTCTGCATCTCTCTCTATCTCTGTCTTCAATGTTTGGTTCTTCCTTTTCAAAGTTGAAAGCTTTATACCTCTGTTTTCCTCTTACCCTTTTTGTTTTTTAGATTTAAATGGAAAATAAAATTAGAATATAATTTTTTGGGTTTTGTTTTGTAATAAAACAAAAAATCGATTTCAGTTAGTTGAGAAAATTATTTTGTGGACAGTATTTGTGTTTAGGGATAAGATGCTAGCTATATACATATATATACATATATATATATATAGAGAGAGAGAGAGGATACATGAGATTAGGTCGTGTTTGGACAGAGAAATAGTCATCCCCAATCAAATTGTAAACATTATTATCAAATGGGTTTAATTATATTTATCCTTTTTATATTTTAAATGTTATATTAATATATTTTTTTATATTTTTAATTTAAATAATTATAATTTTTATATTTTTTAATAAAATTAAATAAATATTTTTATTTAAATTTTTTATCAAAATTGACAGATTATATTTCATAAAATTTCAAATAAACATCCAATAAATTTTTTTTATTATTTTCTAAAAACCTATCCTATCAAATAAACCGTTGCCCTTCCTCTCCTTTTTCTCCCTTACTCACCTACTCATAGAACCGAATTCTCATGTAACTGGCCATTGATGTTGATGAATAATTTTCGATTTGAGTATTTAATTCGGTCAGTGACATGAAATCCTTTTTACCCGTAAACTTTGAGATTCTTCGACTGTGCAGTTGAACAATTATATGAATCTACCAAATAAAGTTGAACAATTATATAAATCAACAACTTGAGATGTACACGATTGATTGTCAATTTTGATTTTTTTTTTATGAATAAAAAAAGGCTTCGATATGGATCTCATCAGTCTAGAATTTTATTAGGGGGCAGTTGAACAATTATATGAATCAACAACTTGAGATATACATGATTGATTGTCAATTTTGATTTTTTTTTATGAATAAAAAATAGCCTCGATGTGGATCTCATCAGTTCAGAATTCTATTAGTGGGTAGAGTCTTCTTATTACTCCAGCTTTGAACTCAGAGGAGTCAGAAGCGGTGATTACCCCTTATCCTGATTCAAGCAAGGTTAAGTACACGGCGAATAACGGCCACAAGATTCGAACCACAATTCTCATAAACGAATGTGATAAAACGGTCGACTTCCTTTCCGTTAGGCCACACCCCAGGTGTGATTGTCAATTTTGATGTTCAATTTTGTAACATTATTAATGGAAAGGACAGCGCACGGTTTAGCATGACTAATAAATATCTAAAAATATCTATCACAGTTTCTACCTTAGTATTAGATATTTTATAATAACTTTTTTTTACTGTATGGTTGCCTATTTACTTTTATGCGCATATTCCTAGAATTTTCTTGTGAATGTCCTGTGAATCTATGGGCTTTTTAATGATTAATTTTGTTATCCCAAAAATAGAAAAAAACATTAGTCAATTTAGGAGGTGGTGTAACTTGGAAGCAAGGCTGTAATGGATTGTCTTCCCCAAAAAAAAGTTTGTAATGAATTGGATTAGATTGGAACCTCCCAAATTAAGCGCCAATTTCGCTTTTACGCTTTTTAGGCAAAAATTGTAAAGCTGTGCCTATTTCTTCTCCTCCAGGTAAGGTGTGTACCAAACCAAAATTAAAAACCGACAGCCCAATTGAAAATCGATGATGCTCAAAACTGAACTTGGCCGATTAATCAAAATCAATAAAAGTATGATCGTTTCAATTTTAAAAATAAAAAATTGATAAGAATCGAAGGCGATCAACTGATTCTTGTATTATAAATTTTTAATATTTTATATTTATATAATAATTTTATATATTTCATAATATAATTATATATAATTAATTATTAATTAGGATTTTATTTTATTATTAATTCACTTTTATTTTTTCGTTACTAATTAATATTTATTTAATTAATTAATAAATTTTTTTTTTTTAAAACAAGGAGATTGAAAACCGATAAGTCAGCTGCTTAAATGTTTGATGCTAACCCTTGGCCTTGTAAATGGCCAAAAATTATTGAGTTGGAGTTGGAAGTTCATGTTTGTGTGGTCCTAAATTCCATGAGTGAGACCTATAATATTATTCAAGAAAACTACCTTTATGTATCAGCCTTTGATTTTCTTAATGAAATTCAGATACCAGCCTATACATGTTCTAATTGAGTACCAATTATTTCAAGAATTGTCAATTTAATTTGTTTGTTTTTGTCGCTTGTCAATTCATACTAATAAATAAAAATTGTAGTAATATCAGTAATAAACAAGCAAGAAAGTAGCACATTCAATAAATTTCACATGATCCAATTACATAAAGCAATTAAATTGTAGAAAATGATGTGGCAAATGGCAGATCATTATTAAAAAAAAAAATTCATCTTTTTCAATTCATCCCCATTAAAACACATAATTAAAATTCATAAAAATAGATATTTATCACCATTTATAATACCCTAATTCTCTGCAATTTTTTTCTTTTATATAACTTTTTCTCGCCAATAATATTCATTTTGATCTCTTGTTAATATATATATATATATATATATATATATATATATATATATATATATGTTATTCCTCCTAAAACCAAACACAGATCTTCTTCACCATTTAGCATTTTCTCTGCACTTCATATGGACGTATTGAAAGAGGTAATTATATTTTAATTTGTTCTAGAGTTGGAACTTAATTTGTTTCTTATATAAATAAACTTCTTCAAAAAATTAACTCGAAAAGTTAAAAAGACAACGATGCCAAAAGATATAAAAACAGTATACAATTTGGTGGCTCTCAATAGCCACCAAAAGATATAAAAACAGAGTGAACTTGGAAGTTTATCATCTCTGTTTCGTATAAATGTTGAAATTCATTTATTATTTTTGTTGGTGCTTTTTTTCTTAATTTTTTTTAATTGTAGTTTTTGTGTGTAAATTATATTTATTTTATTACTTATCTTTCAGGAAATAGAAAAAGAATATTATACAATAGAAATTGATGAGAGTTTGGATGAGCATATTAATGTTATTGTTGAAATGCCCAAGGTTGGAATGATGTTTAGCTCCAAAAATAATGTTAAATTTAATATAATTTTTTTAACTTATTAATCAATTAGTAATAAATTAATTAATGGATTACCTCTACGAAATTTGGAGGCCATATTTTTTTTTCCACTTAAAAAACAAAGTGAATATTTTATTTATTTTTCTTTTTAACTTAATGCGAAAATATGATGATAATTGTGAGACACAAATTTATTTTTTTTATAAAATTAAATAAATAATACTTTTGTAATCTTTTCTTTGTTGCTGATAAAAAGTTACATGAAAGAAAAAACTATAGAGAATTAGGGTGTTACAAATGATAATAAATATCCATTTTTAATAATTTTTTTAATTGTATTTTATTAAGGATGAGTTGAAAAAAGGTAAAATAATTTTTTTTTAAATAATGGTATAATAAATATCATATTATTTGGTACACATTTGAGATTTTGAAATTTAAGATCACCAGCATTTTTCTCATATAGTTGACCTACCATTAATTGAATGATAAGGGTTTTATTAAAGATTAATTAAAGAAAAAAGAAAAAACTCTACCTATTTTGAAATCTCTCTTTTTGTTTATTGGAGGTATATATACATTTATTTTTTATGCATATACTTTGTATTTTCTTGTCATTAATCTAATTTGTTGTCAATGTCCTCGTAATTAATTGATCACCTATGAGCTTCATGATTAATCTTTTTTCTCAGAAGAAGAAAATTTTTTCACCTCCAAATTAACAAAGCATTAGTCAATTTTGAAGGTGGTGTAACTTGTACCCAAGTTGGAAAACATGAAATATATATATATATATATATATATATATATATATATATATATTTATATATAGACACATTCTTCTACAAGTGTCAAACATCAGTGCCTACAATTAGTATTTTTCATTTAATTACAAAAAAACCCTAATACATCTCATTAAAGGGCTGCTAAACTTAAAATTATTTATATTTAAAGTTTCAATAATGAGGGTTGCATCAGCAGTAATTAATCTTTTTGATATGTGTAGAAATTTAACTCAATGAGTAAGAAAATTGAATTTGAAGACCAAAGTTTATGAAAACATTATTTAATTTATTAAGATTATTGTTTATCACCGACACAGCCGCATCGAAAAAGATGTATCACACCCTGTAAATACAACAAAAGAATATTACTTATTACCAAAAAACAAAAGAAGATTACTGGAAATTTCATTGTCAAAACCAAAAAAAGAAAAAGCAAAATTATTGCAAGTATTTTATAGTAAAGAAATAATTAGAGGTAATTAAGTTAACCCTTTTGCTTTAATTACGGTTTGTGAATGGCAAAAACCAGTGTACTGTTTCAGGCTTTATATGTGAATGGTTTTGGAATTGGAGTTTCATGTTTGTTTTATGTAAGTAAGGCTCTAACAAGCATGAATGAGACGCAGTATTCGAGAAACCATGCACATTAATTCATTAATTAACTATGATAATGTGTTATTCTATCATATCAAACTTCTGAATTTGATAATCAAAATTCAGATTTCAGATTACATGTTAAAAATATTTTAACTAAGTACCCACTTATTTATTTCAATAATTGTCTACGTCATCATCTGGTATTTAATAATAATAAACTTTGATGCCAAACCATGTGCTTGTGAATGGCCAAAAACCAGCGACTTTCTTGCTTTGATAAACCCATGACTCTAAAAACCGTCAATGAAATCCATAGTACGAATATAATATGCATATACCTCCAATAATAAGAATAAAAACTAGTGAGATCATTATTACCAAAAAAAAAAAAAAATCAGTGAGATCATGAATGAAGGTATGCAACATTTTTTTTTTCTTTTGGCTATCTACTTCTATGTGTTTAATTCTAAATAATACTTTTTAAAATATTTAACAGTGTTTGAAAAAATATTTTTTTGGAGAAGCACCTATAAAATGTTTCTTAAAAAAAACACTTAAAATGATTTTTTTATAAAAAAAAAAAAAGTGATTTATAATTTTTTAGCCAAATATATTTCAAACTGCTTTTTATATATAAAAAAAAATTCTTTTTCATTCAAAAAAAGCAATTTTAAACCGGCTCTAATAGAACTTCACTGTCAAAACCAAATTAATATACATAAATTGAAAGTAACTAATAGGAAGCATTTTATGGTAAGGAATTAGTGGTAAACTTATAGCAAGCATATTTTAAATTAGTGGTAATTAAACTTTGATTTTAAATTTAATTATTTCAAGAAATTGTCCTTTTCTTGGCATGTTCTTTGGTATTTATTTATTAATAATGTTGTAAACATTAATTCTTATTAAATCAATAAGATATTTAATAATTATTTATTTTAGAGTACTTTTCTGATGAGAATTGTTTTCCATTTTAGTTTATATTTTCTGGTTTTCCCTTTTGTTTGCTACTTCTATCAAATACATTATGTAAATGTTGTTAAAATAAAATCGCCTAATAAAACATTATTAGGAAAGAAAATTATAAAACAAATTAAAATTCAACCTAAACTAAAAAAGTAATACTCTTTATTCTACAGTGGAACAATGATATTTTACTCTTAATTAATCCCAATATATAATTGAAATCATCCGTTTCATTAGAGCATTTATGGTAGAAAATGCTATAATAGTATTGTCATTTTCAAATTTGATATTATTATATTATTTTCAATACTAAATTAGGGGTGTGGCTCACAACAGAAAGTCACCATTCCTATCACCTGCCAACCATTATAGAGAATGAATTATTAAGTGTGTCAACCAGTTATTTGAGACTCTAACAAAAAGGTTGTAAAGACCAGAAAAAAAACATCTTATATTTAAAACACTTAATTTTGGACTTGTAATTATTTTTTTATTTTTGCTAAATATAAACTTGAATTTTTATTTTTTTATAAAAAGCGATAATTAAATTATTATTGTTGCTATTGTTATATGTTTGATTTTTATATTATAATGGCATAAGTCCATATAGCATTGTTATAACTGACATAAAAATGACATTTTTATTAGAGTGCAAATAATGGGTGGCAATACTAAATTTTGACATTGTTATTCATTTTTAACGGCTAAAGATGCTCTTTTCCAATTAGAATTTAATACTTTATTGCTTTTCTTCTATTTGAATGACGTAATAAATTCTAATTGGTACAGAATTGACAGGTGGTCTAGGTTTACATGTAATGTGGTGTTTTATAACATATTCTTTCTAGAACTAATATATAAAATTAAGAAGTAGCTAGCAGGTAGATAAAATTACTGTTTATTAAGATTATGTGCGTCACGGCAAATCCAATTTGGAAAATGATGTTTAAACCATGTACATATATAAAACAACAAAATAAAATACGTAGATATTGTTGTTATCAAAATCAAATAAATAAAGACATATAATAGTATATTATATAGTAAGAAATTATTGTTAGTTAAATAATATTACTTCAGCTTATTAATTACTATTTAATTAATTTCAAAGATTCATGTCAACTTTCAGGGATATGATTTTGGTGCTTAATTATTTATTATAAATGTTCCTTACAGTCTTGGTTTCTCCTTTTCATTAATCAATTAAATAGCTAATAGATCTAGTAAATAAACTGCTGGTACAGATTCGATATCTAGTCAAATGCCTTATTTATTAGAGCTGGAAGGGAGACAAACCCATCTTCTTCTTCCCCCTTTTTTTTTTTTTTTTACAGCTCATAATTCTATAATATATGTATTGTACAGAATTGTTCTATTCCAAGGCGTCGTATATATAATTACAGCTCATAATTCTATAATATATATATATATATATATATATATCATACAAAATTATTATATTCTTAACGGTTTGTGACATTTTTAATTTTTTTTATTCACTTGACCTTATATATATTTTTAAAAGTTGTTTTTTTAAAACCGTACACACACCCTTCTATGCATACGGTTCAACACAAAACAAATTGTGAAAAAAAACAATCAATGTGCAAATTTTAGCTTTCTTTCTTTTTCTCATATTCACAGTGGGCTCTTTTTAACTTATAACAAAAGGGCTTTTTTTTCTTGCATTTTTTCAAAAAAGTGATTTTTTTTTTCATATTCATAGTAGGTTCTTAAAAGATTTCACCAAGTTTATCGGATTAATTTCTCATTGATGTATTATTTCATTGGGATCCAATCTAGATTGCAATGTAATTTTCTTGTTCCTGAATGATCCTCTACATACGAGATCAACTCTCTCTCTATATATATATATATAATTATTTCCTTGATCTCTTCTATTAAGGAGTGTTACTTAGCTTCTTATTCTTCTTAAGGACATGCAATGAATGTTATCAACAAAAATTCATGAGAGGTTTACTAAAAATAAAAATTCATGAGAGGCTAAAAATATTTTTATAGAGAATTTTGGCAAATATTATTCCCACCAGACAGAATATTAATGCTAGATTGGCCAAAAGGGATACGATATATGCTCTTTGTGGTTTGGATGAAGAGTCACCTTGGCATTTTTTCTTTCTATGCTTAGTTAGTCACACGGTAGACTTTGGGTGTTTATGGGATTGTATTTTAAAAAAATGGAATGTGAATTGTTTTGAGGATTTGATCGAGAGTTGTGTGTGTGTGCCCTTCGACCAATATTATTCTTGCAGGGATAAAGAAATTTTTTTTTACTGTGTTACTTACTATTTGTACACAGTTTGGAGACTCATGAACAACAAGCTGTATGACATTGAAATTCTTTATTGGAGGCTATTGTAGACCTGAATAGGTCAGTTTTGAAATTCTTTGGGATATGTCTACTTCTACTTGCGTGCCTGATATTTCTGCAGGCTCGGAACCTTGGGCTCCTCCAGCTCAACGTGGTTGAAGGTCAATACAAATGTTGCTTTTAAAGAAGGATCTGCTGCCATGACTTGTGTTGTTAGAGACTTTCAAGGCAAATGGTATTCTTGGCTACAAGTATGATTTGTTGTTCGTCTCCTTTTAAAGTAGAAGTTTTAGCTTTAGAATAGGCTTATTAGAAGTTTTGAAATTCTCTGGGATATGTCTGCTTCTACTAGCGTGCCTGATATTTCTGCAGGCTCGGAACCTTGGACTCCTCTAGCTCAAGGTGGTTGAAGGTCAATACAAATGTTGCTTTTAAAGAAGGATATGCTGCCATGACTTGTGTTGTTAGAGACTTTCAAGGCAAGTGGTATTCTTGGCTACAAATATGATTTGTTGTAAGTTTTAGCTTTAGAATAGGCTTATAATCTAGCTTTGTAGTATGATTGAAAAAATTTGGTATGGAGTTCTGATGCTTTGTTAAAAATATTAATAGTACAGCAGAGCCGGAAGGATGGAGTGCTAGATATGCAATCCTTAAATATCATAATTTTTTTGCTATCGAATGATGGAATCTGATTTGGAATGCTAAAAACACCAACAACCTTGATAACATTGCAGCGAAGAAGACTTTATCTTTTATTGTGCCTTTACTTTTTTATTAATCCATTATCTATGTTCTTCTAAACTTTCTTTTATCTATAATTGTGCTGGCGTCAGTGTAGTTGTGTAATATCTCCTTGGAAAGTTTTTTTGTGCTTAATACGTTTTTATTTTTTAAAAAATAAATAAATAAATAGACTCTTTTAAGAGAATTATCTTTAGCTGTGCTAAGAAAATAATCAATTGTACAAAGAATCAGCTGCTAAATATTTGATAAACTATTGTTTCAGAAATACCGTGATTTGATAAATAATATTGCTTTGTTGCTGTTTTTTTTTTTTACGTTGTTGGTAATGACCTAAAACAGCCATTATGTTGTGCAAGTCATTAACTAAGATTATAATGAATATTTTATTATTTATGACACTTATTGCGTCTGGAAAACTATAGTCAAAAGCTGAAAATCTACCATCTTACTTTGTTTTTTCTTTTTTTTGGGTAAATAAAAGCTACCATCATAGTGCTTCTCAGAGCTACTGCTAAAGAAATGTGATTCTCCAATAGTCTGTTTTTTATTAGATTTATCATATGATAACCTATAACCCACTTCGAAAAAGAAAATAAATCTAATATAGAAATGAAAACCTGATCATATGCACAAGTACTTTTCATATTGAAAACTGGGTTAGGTTAGTCCTTTATGAAATAAATAAATAAATAAGACAATGAGCAACAAAACATAGCGCTTTTCACTTTCGATGAAACTAAGATTAGTATCATTGACAAATATTAAATATTTTTACAAAGTAATCCCAACACACAGATCTCTTATATGGTGCATGCCCACCAAGCAACAAAATATATATACATATATACATATATATATATATTAAACAAAAAGTTTTAAGTAAATATTTTAGTGTGGAAGTGTTACATTACCAACCTTGAAAATATTTAACCTTTTTTTTTCTTTCTTCTTCTTCTTTCCAAAAGCTTAATTGTACCGAAAAGAGATTAGAACACCAATTTACATTTGATAATGTCACGAAGCAAGCGCGCCAATCATAAAACATTATTAAGCCCAAAAATAAAGTGTCTTCTCAGCTAAAAAATATACAATCAATCGCTTTAGGAGACAAACAAGGTTTATTTGGAAAAAGCGCACGCATAATTTTTTTGACATTTTTCCTACTTCAAAAGCAACTTGCCAGTCCCATGGCTGCTTTCTTCCCCTACACCTAATTATTTAATTTATTCATGAGGTTGGCATCAATGCCTTTAAATTATTATGTTAAAAGGTTGAGATGTATAATAGTAGGCGTAAAACAATTATTTACATAAAAAATTGAAAGATTAAAATATATATATATTTTTTTTAATAATGAGAAATTTACAATTATTTTTTAAATTTAAAAAGCATCCGTCTCAATTTTATAATTTACAAGAATCAATTTATATATAATTTAAAGAAATGTTGAGTAATAGATTCACAGGTTGCTTTACAAGTGGGAAAAAAGTAAAGAAATTCTATGTGTTCTTTTCAATATGGTCAAATTTGTCTCCTGAAGTGATTGACTGTACATTATTTGGCTGATAAGACATTTTCTATTATTATTTTTTCTTTTTGTGTTTAGTAACGTTTTACTGTTGGTGTAGAAAATTAATGACATTCACTTTCTTTCTTTCACTTTTTAATTAATTTAATTTTTTGATTGGACACCCTAAATCCCTCATGATGCCCATGGTGGATTTTCCAACAGAGAGAATTCTAAGAGAGATGTTTTCAACCGTGCTCAAACGACTTTCAGGATTATGTTATTGGCTCCATTACCCTTTCTTTTTAAACCATTGCAATGTTGGTTGGGTTTGGTAATAATGATGTATTATGGTTGATACTTTAAAATCAGTATTATGCTTGATACTCGACCTAAAAGAAAAGGGACTACTGAACCCCATATTTTCGTGTACATCATTTGGAAAAAAAAAAAAAAAAAATTTGCTATACTATCTGATGATTAAATTTGCATATAACCTTAGTTAATCTTTCAATTTTAAGAACTGAAAGCAAAACAAAAGGGTCCCATTTAGTAGTCTCAAATATTTATCTTAGGCATACAAAAATTTTAACGTAGTGCATATTAGAAGGGTCCGATAATAATGAATAGGAATTCTGGAAATGATTGTTATTTATAATGAAAAGTGACTTGTTATAAGGAAAAAATGACCTACTTACATATACTATCAGGAACCACAGAAAAGCACAATAAAGGGATCAATGTCCTATAACCTACAAGTCACCACCCTACTTTGACCAAAGCCATTAGAAAATCCAACGAAACTATACATTAGACCAATAAATCCCTTATGATCCTCTCTCTTTCTCTCTCTCACTCACACACATTTCTTTTTGGTGTTATTTCTTTGACATATTCTTAGGAAATCCCGAGGGTATATCCACCATCCAGAACCTTTGTAACCCTTAACAAAAAAAAAAAAAAAGGGGGGGGGGGGGAAGAAATACATATAAAAACTAAAGAAAAAAAAATTAAAAATTAAGACTTCTTAAACCAAGGTCAAAAATAGTAAAAGCAATCACTCCCAGGATGACATTGAGCAAGAGTTGCTAACCCTAAATACCGCTTGCATAGAAGGCACTATCATCAACATCATCCACAGCTTGCCCTAAGAAAATAGGGAAACCATAAAAGGGGAAGGGAGTTTCAGAGGGGACAAAAATAGGGGAAGTAGCGGGCTCTGGCAATACATACATCAATAACCTTCCATGAAAGAAGTAAATACATAATATTTCATAAGAATTTTTTGTATGCAATAAAGATACCAACAAGGATTTCAAGCTATAATAGAAATGGAGGGGTTTGAAAGAGGGGGTACAGAGGAAAGGGCAAAAAATCATTTTCTTTCCAATGCATCGGTCTAAGTTTATTGTTGTACAAGAGTTCCCTTGTCTAGTGACTCCAATTTCCCACACCCTCCAAATAGGAGGAAAAAAATCAAATAGACAAATAAATAAAATGTGCAAGCATCATAAGATTAATGTAACTCCCAACAGTCATTGATCAATTCAGCAAAAGGTTTACAACTTCATTTAAAGGGGAAAAAAAAAAAGTTGGCACGGGTCAGAAAGGTTTGATGATCCACCCAGATTACATTATCAAACAGGCACCGTGCCAATCGATAGACAACCAAATGCCATATCAAGAAATGGAACTCAACCAGTTTCAAGGAAATTTACCTGTTAAAAGTCAACATTAGCATTTCACCATGGATTTTAACATGGTGGCATGTTTGACGCAATTCATCCCTCAGCAACTTCTGAATTTCACTCGATCTTTAGAAGAGACGTGTCCTTGGGAAAGGGGGGAGAATAACAAGAAAGAAAAAAAAAAAAAAAAAAGAAAAGAAAAGAAAGAAGATGGTGGAAGGAGTAAGGCACAAGGTTTATAACATATTGGCATAAGTTGCTAATGTTATATTTCAAAGTACTTCAACCACTCCTAAAAGCTTTTAAGACGTGACAGAACCTAATAGCACAAGTTCCCATGTAGAACTATCAATATCGTTTACTGCATACCTTTCATTACATCAGAAAAATCAACTTTGCCAAAAAATGCATCTCAATAAGCTCCAACTGTAATCACCATGAATAACCTGCATGTGTTTTGAGACATAACACGCCCACCACTCCATGAAATGTAAATAAAAGTGGACCTAAAGGTAGACCTTATCATAGAAAGGCCAACCATAGAGGCATAGATACTTCCAAGTATTCACCTACAACAAGAACGCGAAAACCAAAAAGGGGAAACACCAAAAAAACAGAAACAAACATTAGACACAAAATGACTCGACTTGAAAGCAAAAATAAGTTTCAGCTTATTAGAACATCAATCATGCTAATATTCTCAGTTTAGAAAGACACATGCACCAATCAGAAATCCTTATTGTATCAAGAACTTACAAACAAAAACTCTCAAAACTAAATAATATAATGCTTGGAGAAGGAAATCTCAAAATGTGCAAAGTAGCATCCTTCAAATAAACAACTTTAATTAAGGAACTCAAGTTCAAAATAATAAAGGTGATAATCCAACATACATCAATTGGTAGAAGAAGCTCACTACAAACATTGCATTGTTGACCACAGACGAAAGCAGAACACCTTTGAAATACTTAATCATATCCACATCAGCTCACAGACATTAATTCCAGTCAGTTCCACAAACACCTGCAAAAGATAAACAAACATAGAGCACATTCATGAAGAGCCACGCACCAATAGAAACATTAAGCAATCTTCCAAGAAACCCGCTCTTCTTGTGAATGCAAAAAAGCTCATTTCTCAGAAGTTCAAAACTCTTGATAGGCTTCTTGAATTAGACTGAGCTTTATCAGCATAGTCACATTCACGGACATCTCCCAACATTTCAGGTAGACTTAGTTTCTTCTGCAATGGGGATTGTTGAAAACATATCTGCATCAGGTGTTTGGAAGCTCCTCTCTTGAGCCTCCAAAATTGAGGAATTCATAAACTGCCCCTCTCCACTCACGACCTCCGATTCATAATCAATGGAATCCAGTTCCTTGCAAGAGCCACTTCTACCTATAATATTCATGCGCCTTGACTTTTCACAATCATTTTGATGTTCCAATTCTGTTACCACACCAAGAAAAACACTAAGCAACTGTGAAAAACTACAGTTTTCTTTCTCATATTTGAAAAAAATTAAATGAAGAATCACAAATTATTGGTACCAGCTCTATCAAGCTCTAGATGCTGAGTAATAGGCAATTCATGTGCACTTGCTTCCTCTGCATCCAAGGGGATTCTATAAGTTTGTGATACCAGACCAAACATCAAGTCATTCACCTTTGAACCCGGTTTCACATTGGCATCTTCATGGTGCTTTGATTTTTTATCATCGTTTTTATTGTGACACTTACCTTCAGAGTCTGACTTAGAGTGTCTTTTCTGTTTTGATTCATTTTCATCCAAACTTTTTGGCGATAACTTACTTCCTCTACTATACTTGCGTTCTTCAGATACAGACCTGGACCGTCGTCTCCTATGACTCCGTGACTTTTCATCTCTACTTTCATTTATTTTATCACCTGTGTACTGCTTTCCATCAACAGATGTCGATCTGGAACGCCTTCTGTGTTTCTTTTTACTTTCATCCAAGCTTCTTGGGGAAGATCTGCTTCCTCTGTGATGCTTAGCCTCCACAGACAATGACCTGGATCGCCTTCTTTCACGATGCTTTGGGTTTTTGTCCCTGCTATCGTCCACTTTCTCCTTGAAGTTATGTTTGCTGTCAACAGATCTCGACCTGGAACGCTTCCTATCCCGGTGTTTTGATTTTTCATCTTTCATTTTCTCCTCAGAGCGAAGCTTATCCCCCAAGGATTTTGATCTGGACCGCCTTCTACCACGATGTTTTGATTCTTCATCTCCAATTTCAGTCACTTTATTACCAGAGCGATGCTTACCTTCCAAAGACTTTGACCTAGACCTCCTTCTATCACGACGCTTTGATTTTTCATATCTGTCTTCATCCACTTTCTCAATAGAGGAGTCCTTACCTTCAGCAGATTTTGACCTAGACCGGTTTTTGTGTTTGGATCTATTTTCATCTGAACTTTTAGGCGATGACCTCCTTCTCTGATGCTTACCTTCCACAGATATTGACCTCGATCGCCTTCTGTCACGATATTTTGATCTATCCTGTCGGGTTTCATCTCTTTTATCACTTGGATTATGCTTATTTTCCAGGGATCTTGACCTAGAGCGTCTTCTGTGTTTTGACTTATCTTCATCACCAATTCTTGGTGACCTATTCCCCCTATAATGACTTGGTGATCTTGAACCAGCACGAGTTGTTCTCTGTGGAGAACTTTCTCGCCGATGTTTTGGGGAGACGGAATCAACTCGATATGATTTTCTAGTACGAGGGCTAACACTCCTACTCCTATTTTTTCTCGAAATAGATGAACGAAGATCATGTGATCTACCTGAATCCCGACGCCTAGCTCTATCACTACCATCCCTACTGTCTCTATATGACCGTCGTTCAGTGTCATAGCTGGCATGATAGCGAGACCTCAGCGGTGATCTGGATCTGCGATCTCTTGGGCGACGGGATGGAGGAGAGTAAGAAGGGGACCTCCACCTTCTACGGTAATTGATAGGTGATTTCGACTTGGATCTTGACCTTGTGGCTGAAGGTGAAGGTGACCTGTAAAACAAGAATTAATTAGCAAAAATATTTCAATCACAAGAGTGTATTGAGAAATAATATAATTACAAAGGCATTATCGAGTTTGGTTTCTCAATAAGAATGAACATGGAAAACTATTCAAAGCAGAAAGAACCAATGTAACAAGTTCAAATCCTATATATTCAGTCTTCTTCGACCAATATTGAAATAGCATCATGACATAATTCACAAATAGCCACATAAGGGGATAGTGTGCGTCATGAAATGAAGATAAAGCTAAACAAATTCAAACTATTATAAAAGATTATTTATCGATGCTAGTGCCTTTTCAGCAGTTTCTTCACAGGAGACATTTCAGAACCATTGCAATACCAAATTAACCTTTAGTTTACAAATATTGTCCTACAACACTTTTCAATGACATTTGAAGGTTACATACATCATAATGCTTATGAGCACTCCTATAAAGAAAATAGGTGTATACAACTCATTATTTTTAATTTTTTCTTGTTCATTGCCATTCTGCAATTAAGCATGTTTCAGTTTTCAGTATATCCAGTTATCCACCCAAACACAATCCAATTGCTGAAGAATTAAAGTTTTCCAATCATAAACCATACTGCAAAGGTGTAGAATGGATAATCAGGACTTAGGGAGAAAAATAAATAAATTGTACATTGAAACTTATCACAAGTGAAAATGGGCAGGACATCTACCTGAAATTTAGATCAAATTATGCCAAACAAAAAAAGAAAAAAGACCAAAATATGACAGGTTGGAGAAGTGGATCAAAATATCATCAATGTTCCATTTATAAGTTTGTATTTGTAAGATAATTAAAAATTTCTGAAAGCATATAAAAACAAACAATTTGAACAGATTTTTTAATACGTCCACCTAAAACAAAATTCTAGTTCTAATGAAGGAAATATTTCATTTAATTTAAACATTAGAAGTTAATTGGCAACACAAGGACAAACACTTAAAAATTAGATACTTTACGTTTTCTATAAAACATAGATGGTATCATTTAAAAACAACTTCTATTTGTTCTGTATGATAAAGGAAAATCTATTAGTAAATGTACTCCTTAAAATAATAACAATACCAATGATTTAAACAACATTTAATCTTAAAATACTACCATATGATTTAAACAACACCATGGCTAGGTCACATGCCAATTATCCATTTTTCAAGCTCATAAATTCAAAATTTTGCAATCTCACGCATCACAAGACTCAAATTCATGATCCTGACAACATTATACTTTTCATGAGAGAAACTAGAACATGAAATACCTAGATTTCTGCTTCACTTCTGTCTCCTCAGTCACATGTCCGTCAGCTTTTAGTTTCTTACTTATTTCTGCAGCTCTTGCTGCTGCTAGCTCTGTTGCAGACTTCATGGTTGCAGCTTTTTGAGCTGCCTGCTGTGCATTCATAGTTTGCTGCATAAGCAAAGCCTGCTGGAATTGCATCTGTTGCATGGCAACAGCTTGCTGCATCACCATAGGCAGAGAAGCAGAAGCAAGCTGAGAATTTAACATCAGTTTCTGAGGAAGTGATTTTGCCATTTCAACGTTCAAGGGGCGACCTCCCACATCCATATTGTTCAATGCCAAAGCAGCAGTTGCTTCGTCGGGTTTTGAGTATTCTATGTAAGCAAAATGCTTTGAGTCAGTGATGGTACACTCAACAACCGTGCCGCACAAGCCAAAGACTTGTTTCAGCTGATCCACTGTCAGAAGTGGGTTAAGATTGCTAACTTGGAGTGTTTTTTTCAGTGCATCGGCCTTACCAGCTTTGTCAGGTGAACCTGATTAGAAAAGAGACATTCTACAGTTAATAAGCTTTTAAAAATAAAAAAATTAAGCAACTAATAACCAGAAAACAAATAATAAAAAGCACATCCAAAAACCGGTAGGTGACGGAAGAGATTATCAACTTAGGAGCAATATGATAATAGAATGAGAGAAGGATACCAGATGAGTCTTTGGCCGACTGAGCTTGTGCTTGCACCTGCGCAGCATGGGCCTGAAGGGCTTGCGCAGCAACAATTGCCTGAGCAGCAGCCATTGCAGCTGCAGAAGGTGCCATAGGAACTTGACTTCCAGTACCCATGTTGGTTGTTGCAGCTAAGGCAGTCATTAGGAGGTTGTGGGGTGGATGGTTCAACTTACAATCAGCTTTTATACATCGACCATTAAGGTATTCTCGACAAACTTCCCCAAGATGTGCTCCAATTCCAGGCAAAATAGCCCCCCCTGAAGCTCCAGGAATGATGCCTGGGATCATTCCCAGTAATCCAGGGAATGCCCCTGAAACAGATGCTGAATAATTTGGCATGTTTGGCATGGTTTGATTAACTAGATTTGGAAATGTGGAAGAAGGAGCCAAACCCAGCAATCCTCCATTAGTAGTACCTGCTTAAAAATATCATCCTGTTGGAATTAGCCATCATGGAAATACAAGTATGTATAAACCTAGACAAACAATGTGAAAAAACTTGAAGAATGTAACAGACAAACAAAATAACAACACTTTTCGAAAAGATAAATAGAAAATAATCCCCCCAAACAACATTTGTATCCACCTAATCTCTAGGGATTTCTTCCTCCCTAAAAGACATGCTTTCCAATTTTGTGGTATTTTGTAAATATCTTGCCAACGATTATTTCCCACTTTTCTTCTCAACCCCCCTTGTAAGTGAAGAAAGATTTCATATAAACCAAGCTTACTTGCACATCCTATATTCTAACAAAAAAAATGACCAGGAATACACTAGTAACAATTAATATGTTTTACAAAGTACTTCTAACAATACTGGACATAAAAAAAAAGAAAAACCCAAAAAATAAGAAATCAGAACGAGTACCTTGACTGAAGAACACTGGAAATGGACTACCCATGATGGGTTTCCCATTACACTCAACATGCACCATATAGTTCCCTCTTTTTGGCACCATATACGTAACTGTATAAGTCCCATCACCCATATCCTTCACCGTTCCTTCTTGCTCCGATCCTCCAACTCCCACTGCCGGTGATACATTCACCTTAATTAGGGCACCCCCATTGGGAACCTTCCTCCCGTCAGCGTCCTTGGTCACCACCATAAAAGAAGAGGGGGCACAAGCCGTGCCGCCGCCAATCCCAGCCCCAGCTGCCATACTCTTAGCAGGGTCCACGGGCCCAATCGGCTTGTTGGTCAAGTCCTCAGCTTCTTCTTCTTCTTCACTATCGGATGAAGCAGCGGTTTCCTTCTCCCTATTCTTTTCCACATCTTTGAATGTGGCTTCGAAAGCAGCTTTTGCCGCAGCAGCTTTCTCAGCCTCGCTCTTGAGCTTTGCCTCCTCAGCTTGTTTCATCCATACCGGCTTAGCAACCGCAGAGTTACGATCAGCCATCAAAAAACCACCCCAAATTTCTCTGTTATCACCAAAACGAACGCAAACCCCAAAATCCCAAATTAAAAACCCTAGTAAATCAATCAGCAAAAACGCTCATCTAAACGGTTATTCGAATCGACGAAATTTAGAACCCTAAATTTTGATTCAAAAAAGAAAGAGCAGATCAACCAAAAGAACGGTTTTTTCTTCTTTTTTTTTGGATAATCGGGAAAATAAACGAACCACAGGTAAACCTTAAGCTAGAAACAAGCTGTTTGGTCGCCGAGATTATAGGGAACAAAAATTTCACGAATTTTTGCCCTCAATAGCTTCTATAGAAAGAAAAGTGATAAAAGGAGTTAGATTTTCTCAGCGACCAAACAGCAAGGAGGGAGTTAAGCGTTATAGTTCGAGATCTGTTTGATAAAATTACTAAATCGCAAAAAGGAATAATATAATGCAGTGAATCGGTGAAGTTGAAAGGGAACGAACCTGTTCTTCTGTCTCTCTGACGGCCTCGGTCGATGGGGCAAAGTGGTGGGGTGGGGGATATTTTTGAAGGGTGGGACAACACCCAAAAATTAAATAATCTAAATATAATAAAAAATAATATATTTAATTAATAACTCTTCCTTTTTTTTTGGTGAATATTAATAACTCTTCCTTAGTTCCATTAGATAGAGTTGAATTTGAATATGGATCCATAAATTTCAACTCCTAAAAATAAATATATTTAAGCATGAAATTTATTAAAATTCAAGTTATAATTTGTACGAATAAATATAAATGATCGGATTTTTATAACTAAGCTACACCTAGATGCATTTTTAATTAATAACTCAAATTAAACTAACGGTTTCGTCAATTTTAGTATGTGTGTCATAGGATTTTTTATTACATACAGCAAATGTCTAGACAATATAATTAAATATTAATTTTTGGATGGATTTTGTTTATAATAGTATTAATTAATGATGTATAATTTAATTTTAAAAATTGAATTTAGTTAACAAAATTTGATAAAAATAATCCAAATATTGAGTTGAACTGTGTCCTTTTTAATTTTTATCTATTTTTAATTGCCACAGCATTTTAACAACTCTCGGATAGAAGGTTTTTCTAAAGGCTCCTTTTATTTATTTGACATGACATGATTTTTCTAATAATAATAGACTGAGTATTCAAATGCTCTAATTGATTTATAATTATGACATCCCCTCTTAATTTATTTTAGATTAATTATATTTAACGGTTCTAAATTTTTGGATTAATTACACTTACCGGTTCTAAATTTTAAAAGCTGTGATAATATCATCCGACGAGAATTATGTAGTGGACGATGTTGCCCATATATTTTTTAGACGATGGATAAAAATAATCATTTAAGAAATTTTTCTCTGTATTTTTCATATTTTTAATTTTTATATTTTTATTATATTGTATCTTTTTATATTTTCTCTCCCAACCTATGGCTTTATTCCTACACGTGTTTTGCCAAATTCATATAGAATTTTATTCTTCATACTGATAAGTGTTTTGTCAAATCTTACCTGAAAAGTATCTATATAACCAAATTAATAAAATTCTATATGAGTTTGGCAAAATTAGGAATAAGGTTATAGATTGAGAGAGAAAGTGTGAAATTATACAATATAATAAAAATAGAACAAATAAAAATGCAAAAAATACAGGGCGAGCGCCCTATATCATTATTCTATATATATATATATATATATATATATATTTTCAACCCAGTATAATTAAAAAATAAAAAAAATGCATTGACATTTACATAAAATACTATTTAATAGGGATTTTAGGATCTTAACAACTTCCAAAATAGTTAAGAATTTAAGAAAGATGACAACAATGCTACGCATCTCAAATAAAATGGCAAATATCAGTAGATATTTAAAAGAAAAATAAAAATTTACGGCTAGCATAATTAAATAATATTTGAATTTTTATACAATACTGTTTGGAAAAAATGAAGCCTAAAATGTTAGGGGCTAGAAAATATTTAACATTTATTTTTTTTAATGACATGATATGTATCGTATTATTTATGATGCATTTAAGATATCCAGATCCCCCCAATATCGTTAATGAGTAGGGGACAAAGTGTCAGAAGCTAAAATTTAGGAGTAAAATGTATTTAATCATGATTAAAACTTTATTTTTAATATTCATGTGACATTGGTAAAAAAAAAGTAACAAAAATTGGTTGGAAAAAAAAAATTGACAACGCCTTTTTATTTTTTTAACAAAAACTTTTGTTTTGGTAAATTTTTTAACAAAAACTTGATAATATGTACAGGCTGTCTCATGTCAAATCATAAGACTTTTAGAATTATATATTTAATCAAACTCAAATTCTTAATTTATGTAATTGATGAGACACATTATAAGAAATAATTTTGTATTTAATGAAACTCGAGCTCTTAATTTATATAATTGTACGAGCCAAATTGTAAGAAATAATTTTGCATTTAATCAGACTCAAACTCTTAATTAATATAATTTATGAGCCAAATTATAAGAAATTTATATTTTATAAATTTCATAATCGACCCCGATTATAATAAATTTATCTCGTATAAATTTCTTTGTCACGTACCACGAACTACAACTAAAAAAAAAAAAAAGGAAGTTTAAGGCAACATTGACATTTCATCAAAAAGACCACATTGATGTTCACATCGCAAATAGTGTATCACATAATGGTTCAAATTTTCTGACTTTTAAAATTTCATTTATTTCTTTTGAAAGTAAAGAAAAAAGGAAAACGTTGTCGTTTTATGAAGCGGTCAGTCACCGGCTACGACCCGTCGTTTGTACAACGATAAAAACCTTAAACCCTCGCTTTAAGGTTCTGCGGCAGTTTTGGTTCGGTTCTCTCCCTCACGCTCCAAACTTTGGTCGGAGACCAAACTTCCAGTGAAATTCTCTCTGCCATTTTTTTCACTCAGTATATGTTCAAAGGCAAAAAAAAGGCTGTGAAAAATCTAAAATTTCTGATAAATTAAGGTTGAATTTCGGAGTATATAGAGGTGTTAATCGGAATGGCAACGCCGTCGCATGCTCAGGCCGTCAAGTCCCTCAACAAATCCCCTGGACGCCGTCGTTTTGTTGTCAGTTCTCTCTCTCTGTTTCTGTCTCTCAGTTTGCTCACCGGATTTTCACTTGGAAACGCCTTCTTAAACCCTAAACCCATTCTGGGTTGCTCTGAATTAACGTTGCTTTGTCGGTTTTTTTAGGAGTAGTTGATGTGAAACAACAAAACAAAAAAAAAGTTTTTTTTTTTTTTGTTTGGAAATTTTTGTTTGTTTTTGGTTTGGTGTTCCTGACTGTGTTTGTTTTGGATTCGTATTGTACAGTTTCAGACTTTTTCTCAGAGGTTAGAGGACATTGATATTGATGTGTACCATAGCCTTGGAAGAATTAAAGCCGAGCCATCAGAGGGGTCTTCTTTTTTCCGGGAGTGTCTCGTAGAATGGAGGGTATGATTTCATGCTACTAAATGTATTGTTATTGTTATTGTAATTATTATCATTATTTGTGCATTACATATAACTGTTTTTAACTCTTTGTTTTCTCTTTCGGCTATTTTAGGAATTGAATACTGCAGAGGACTTTATTTCTTTCTACGAGGAAATGCTTCCATTGGTGCAAACATTACCCCTGGTACTATTGCACAAGGAATCTATAGTATCAAAACTTCTTTGCAGATTACAAATGAAAGCAAGACTTTCACTTGAGCCTATTCTAAGGTGTGAAAGCCTACTTCCGGGTTGCTGTTTGAATATTTTTATATGCTTTGAGATTTTTGGGTTCATTTGAGTAAACCTTTTTTTTTTAATGCATAAGTATCTTTTTCACTATTTTCTTTGTATAAGTTTGATAGATTTTGTTCAAATGTTTGAAAATGATATAGTTTGTCTTCCAGAGATTGTACCAATAATATTGGCTTAGAATGAAATACTAAGTGTCAATGTTGGCTAAAATCAGTTTCTGGGGAAGCTCTATAAGTTTGACCCTTTCATGATCATATAGTAAGCTCAAAAAGCAGTTTTAGGAGCATAGGCAACTGCTAACTCCTTTGTTTAGGCCTTGTAATTCAATAATCACTAGCATATAAAATCAGCTGATAGTACTTCAGCAGAGCAGAAAGATTGGATTGTGTGACGTGTCAGTGTGTAGATTGCTGTTAGTTTATATCTTGATACCAATATGATTCTTGTTGTGATTTGTCAAATAAGGCAGGATAAGGAATTGGTAATACCATAATGTGATACTTTGGTACAGTATTTATGGTAATTAGCAACATAAATTTATCTGGAAATTTTGAAAAATTGCAAACCTCACTTATCAAGGTCTGCCTCTTTTGAGGTGATTTAATGTCATATAAATATAGTATATTTGGTCGTAATTTAATACAAGAAGTCAGTCTTCTTGACAAATTAGTTTTATCTTGAGGACCTGAAGCCTGCTGAACTCTTCTAAACTTGTTGTTTCTGTTCTAGTTTCTTGCTTATTTGTTTGTGTTTTACTTTATTTGTTTGTTTGTGTTTTACTTCCTATACGATGATTGTGGATTTTGTTTCTATTGCAGGCTAATTGCAGCTTTATCTAGAGATCTACTGGAGGATTTTTTACCGTGAGTTCCTCCTCCGACAAGCTGACTTTATTTTTGTGGGCTTATTGTTGTTTTGCTGTTCGATGTCAATGGTATTTGGCAATTTAGGGAGTTCTTTATCTTTATTCTCTTTGTTATTTGCATTTTGACGCTTGTGAATATGCATTGCTGCCAGTTTCTTGCCAAGACTTGCAGATTCTATAGTTTCTCTCCTCGAAAGTGGTGCAGATAGGGAACCGGAGATTATTGAGCAGGTCTAAGCAGTTTCAGTTTCTAACTTTCTATGTTTTCGCGAGCTGTTAATTTTTCATTTCCTTTTTATTTCTGGATATTTGGCTAATATTGATATGAGATTTCTTTTGGTGCAGATTTTTACATCCTGGTGTCATATTATGATGTATTTACAGAAGTACCTTGTCCACAATATTGTACACGTGCTAAAGTAAGTAGTTATATTGCATCGTAATTTAAATTTGAAAATGCTTGTTAAAGCACTTGTTTTAATAAGTAGCTTTTAGGTTTATGCTGAAGAAGGAAAGGTTTCTCTGCTATTTTGCTAGAGGAGCAGAGAATATTGTGGTGAGACTGTGAGAGGTTTTGAATGTAAAGAGAAACAAAATCCAAAGTAGGTCTTTTTTAGTTTAAGGTTAGATAAATTAGTCATGAACGGTGGTTTGGGAAAATGGAAAGAGAGTGAGGACTTTCCTGTAGATGCTATCAGTTTAGCAACATTGTATGTTGTTGTCCGAATTCATGTGTGGTCATGATACATGAGTAAACTAACTAGTTTCTTATTTTTCCATTTTCTAAAGTACTGTAAGTATTATAGAATTTTCCAAAAATTAGGGAGGGCAATGGCCTTCCAGGCCTTAATGTGGCTTGGCAATTGGCGAGGTCTGTACAGTATTCTAATTAAACTTTGATGATTACCAAAAGATTTAGCTATGACTTAATCTAACCAAAAAGTGTGAGATGGTGTGAGTTCTATCTAATATTTTTATTATTCCACCATACACCTGTTTATGTACTAACACTGTGTGTGTTAACATGAATTTGGCTGCTAAGGTTCACTCTTCTTCTTTTATTACTTAGGATTACAGTCAAATTGAGGTTTTATTCAAAGGAATATGTCCAAGATTTTATGGCAGAGGCAGTGTCTTTTCTGCTGAGAAATGCACCTTTTGATCGGCTCAGAGAAGGTATAACAAGGCTATATTCTGTTATTTAGATTCCACAGTATTTTATATCATAGAATGTGGAAAAAGGACCCAGTCTTCTTCATTTGAAGATTGACTGAGTATTTTACTTTTAAATATATCATATATGGTAATTGTCTTTGGATATACACTTCTTATTTTCTTTTGTTATAATTTTGGCTTTAATATATAGTTCAGTGGAGTAACCATCTTGTTTCAGTATATTAATGCTTAATGCCTATGCGATTGAATGCAACCCTTGTTCTAGTTTTAGGTTAGTAGCATGAGAGTATTGATAAGGCATGACAACTTTAAATAGGTGCATTTGTATGTTTGTATTTATATTTTTCTCTATAGCAAAGTTACCTAAATTGTTAGTTGTTGTGTTACATGGAATGGGAACAATGGCCCCAAGTCCCAAAGCATGCAAATTCTTTTGGGTGCAAGCTTATGCACAAGTTTTGTTAACTGTTGTATTGGAAATTGGATGGTAGTATGGCAGTGCTTTGCACTTTGGAAAAATTACTCGATTAATTGTCTAGTAGGAAACAGTTCTATTTGTTTATGATCTATGCTTTGAGCAGCTAATGCATATGTAGAATTTCATTGAATTCTGTATTCTGTATGTTAAGTAATTTACAATTTGTGTTTATCTGCCTTCATGTGGTTCTGTATGTCTATGGTTAGTGTTGTGATTTTGAAATTGATTTCCTTTTTAGGTGATTGGTAAATATACCATGTATTTTTTTCTAAACACTGTATTGAAACAGGTGTCAGGAAGATCATATTGGAAGTTGTAAAGAAACCTCTACCTAGCAGGAAATATGGAGTTAGTGCTTTACTTTGTTATGTTATGAGGGGAACCTCATCAAAGTTCCATTCTAAAGCAGAGAGAGTATTGCGGTTACTGATGAATGATTCAATATTTGATATTGGTGGAAAATTCAGTGAAGGTAAACCTTTCTGATAACTTCTTATGCACCTCTTATACATTTACTTCTATTTATATATATAATTTTCAATTCTCATTTTTTCCCCCCAACATTCCTTGACATCCTTGAACCTATAAGGATAATTGAATTTCTTTTTGTAATTATATTCAAGTGTAATTGTTAGAATTAAACATTTTATACGACTTTGTAATTGATAAGTAATGTGAATTTTGATTTACTTGCTAACCTATTTTGTATTTATAATGATAGATGACATTGTTTATAGACGTAAGGTGTGTTGCTATGACAACATAGTTAAATTGGTAGTATGTTTATGTACTAGACTTGATCTACATGCAATGTATGCTTCCAGCTAAATTTTGCAACGTGTTATGAAACATTTCAAATTAAAAAAAAAGGAGAGAGGTGTTGTAGAATGGTGTAAGAGACATGGAAGACCTAATCTAGGAAGCTTGGGTGATGGTTTCTAGAGTTGCTCTTTTTGCAAGTTTAACCTTTTCTTTTTTTGAAAAAGCTAAATATTTGGTTTTAAATAGTTCACTGGTAAGGTTTATGGAATGATTATTCTTGATTGGTGATAAAGTTGAAGTACTTTATTTTTCTATTATTGATAAGTTGTTGTTGAGGGCCTGCAATTATAACGATGGAGAAAATTTTGGTTAACAATATCTCTGTTCTACAATTTATTAACTCTTGGAATCTGTGTGACTCCATTTGTTTCTCTCTCTCTCTCTCTCTCTATTTCAGGTTCAAACACTGTTGTTGAAGTTTTAATTCTTGCCTTTGAAAGGTTATGCGAAGAGATAGAGCCCAAGGAGTTGAATTTAATGTGGAAATGCTTATACGTGGAAGTAACTGACTGTATAAATAACAGACGTGTTGTTTGTTTAAGTCACCTCTTGTCACTGCTTATCTCTGTAGTTCGGATTAATGATGGGAAAAGAGTTTCTGGTGAGCATTAAACGTTTTCAATTGTTTCTTTTGTTTAATGGTTAGTCTTTTGTATTTAATTGTTTTGGTTTATGAATCAATTGTTTACTTAAACCTTTCAACTTCACATAGATTACCAACCAATGCTAAATACTTTGGCTTTGCTTTTGCGGACGTTAATCTTGCCTTCTGGCATCTTGATGGAAGAGGATAATTTATTAGAGATTCTTGATAAGGTTCTACAGTTAATGCTATGCATTCTTAATGGGCTTCACAGTTGTAATGATATGTCAACCATCTCTAGCTGTTCGTTGCAATGGGCTTCAGTATTTGAGTTAAAGAACTCAAGGTAAAGCATTCACTGACTTTTGGCTTCAGTACTCCTTTAAGATTTCTGTATTTTTGGTTGTTTGCTTTTTTGTTTTTTTTAATAGTTTTGTTGGTTTGTTTTCTCTGACGTTTTTGAGGGTTGGATTTCAGTTTGTTAACTTTCATTCGAGGGCTATTATTGAAGGATTTTTCCATATTGTATGTTTTCAGAGTTAACATTCTAAGGTAAAGTTCATATGCTAATTATTTTGTCAATGCTTATATGGTTTCTTGACTGGAGAAACGTTCTCAACCTTTCTGGTTGGATTTTCAGAACCTTGAGTGATTTAATTGAGACTTCACAAGAGGAAGTTGTGTACCTCTTACTTTCCATTTTTGAGCAACTGCATACGGAAGTAAAAAGCTTTAACTTATTAGATGAAACATCTGAAGAAGTACTTTCAGCGATTCAAGGTTTTCTAAGGGGTGCTGTCTGCAATTGGAATGGAGTGATAAATGGTATTGTATCTGGGGATACATCATCTAATCGAGTGCATGAATCCAACTTGGCACTACTGTGGGGAATAATTAACTGCTTTCCTTATATGTTTGAGGTTGAAGCAGATTCATCCTTGTTAGTTGATTTGATGGGTGCACTCAATCAGCTTTTAACGATTGAAGCAGGTACAGCACCTTACTTTTATTTTAGTTTGCTGATCTTTTGGCACTTTGTTGTCCTGCCTTATGATCTCTTCGATGAATAAAAAGCTATATTGGGCAGGATGAGACTTAGTGCATGAAAGAGAATTTAGAGCGACATGTAGTAAATATGAAACTTAATTGGTTTAGGGTTGATCTGTAAGGGAATGTGATGTTATTTTTCTGATTTTAGCAGAAAATTACTCAGAACATAGGATCATTTGAGGCCATTTAAAGAATTCATTTGTAAAGTAACAAAAATTAATTGCTTTACTGAATAGGTATTTAGTCTGTAGAAAGTTGCTGGAAACCAAAATAGAACAGGTTACAGTGGGGAAATAGCTGACAGAATTATAGAGTAAGAAAAAAACAAAACTTTAGCATTTCATTTAGGTTTTTGGCATGATGGCCAAGAGAAGATGCACAATACATCTGGCAGAGACATGTCTATGTTAGCTCCCAATAATACCATCACACAACAACTTTTCTGAGCACTAATCTGTCAAACATGGGATTGGAATTTATATTGGGCCCAGAAATTTCGAAAGATCCATGAGTTGACGTAGAGTAATGTATGTTGGTCACAAAACAGAGCCAAGCGTTTATTTTTCAAATTGTCAAATGTGGAATAAAAATAGCAAGCAACTAGTGAAAATTTTAAGCTGCCTGTTTTCACTCTTACATTTTATAGTACTAAACTGTAATTTTCATCATATGATATTGATTTTTGTACGGCAGTCATATTTGTGATATCCACCATGTTACCGAATCCCTTGGAACGGGTTGTGACATGGGTTATTGGTTAGATGTCTTCATTTGTTCTTGCTGTTAGCATGTTCTTCACATTATATTTTGAGAGATAGTCTTATAGTTGAAATAGTTGGTATCTTTTTTCAAGGTATTTCGTTCTGCTCCTTTATAAGCTTCTGCCACCTTTTTATTTTCTTTTAGTATTGACATTCAACATATTGATATTGATTTCAGGCACTGTAGCAAGTATTCCTAGAAAAACTTGGGAAAGTATGATTGGCGCTGCTTTAAGTTCCTATTCCAAATTTCTTTGTGGGAAAAACTCTGGGGTTGAGGAAACAAGCAAATTTTTGCAGAATGCAAAAAGGCACAAATCATGTCCACAAGTATTGCATGCTGTAGCTGATTTTCTCGATGCTGTGCACGGGTAAGCTATATGCTTGTGCAATTTGAGAAATTGATTTCCTTACATTCTTGTATGTTTATCCTGTTAAAACCTTCTTCTATCATATAAATCATAGGCCAACGGTGGAAGCAGAATGCAGCAGTAGATTATATCATCCTGAACTTAGATCAGACAAGACTATAGATGCATTAAGCATATTTGCTGATAATCTGTGTCACTCAGACAAAGGAATCCGTGTAGCAACTCTTAGAATTTTGTGCCACTATGAACCTCTGACATGTGATATACCCACAGTCAGAGAAGATCAGCCAGTTGCAAAGAAAATGAAAACTGAAGCTTCTCAGACATGCCATACAGATAGCCAGAGCTGTGATGTATGATTGCTTGTTGATGCTTTGTTGTTTGATTTCATGTTCTAATATACAATTTTATGCTTATATATATAATGTATATATATTTTTGTAAATATCAGGTTCTACAGCTACTTCTCTCAATTGAGACAACTCCTCTTTCAATTTCTACTAGCAGGAAAGTCACTCTGTTGATCTCTAAAGTACAGAGGGGTCTCTCTTCTGGAAGGATTCCTGAAGCTTATGTGCCTCTTCTATTGAATGGAATAATTGGTGTCTTCCATACCCGGTTTAGTTATCTTTGGAATCCTGCATCAGAATGCCTTGCACTTTTGATAAGCCTAAATGTTGGAATTGTATGGGAAGAATTCATTAAATATTTTGGAAAATGCCTTGCCATATTCCAGACATCAAATGTTCAACCTCAACTTGACAAAATGAATGCTAATTCTATCAACAAATCAAGTGGTATGTGGCTTATTAATAATTTCTGATATTTTCTTGTGGCAATTGAGATTTTAGAGGCTCAATTTTCTTTGTGATTTTATATATATTCATATGGTAAATTTCCTTGATATGATCAATCATTTCAGTTCTGTTTCTTAAAACCAAAATTCTTTCTACAATAATAAGAGAGACATTATATTTGGAGTTTGTATGTTACTGGATGTAACTAGTGGTTGATAAGTGCCTCGTATGTTATTGGTACTAATAAGAAAGTGAGCTAGTAATTTCCTTTCTTGGATTTGGAACCTTGGATTTAATTTTGGATACTGCTCCATAGCAGTTGTAAGTTGTCTCAATTGGATCTAAACAACCAGTATTTTCTTTACTGAGTATCAGTATCATTAATATGGTTGTCAGTATCATATGATATACAATACTATTGGAAATTGTTATGTATCCTCCAATACACTATGTTTTGTAATGAGGCATGCAATATTCAAATCCATAGTTTAAACAAATTTATTAAAATGGTGCTTTTATGTTAAAATAGACTAGGTTTATTGTAAATGCGTGTTGTTTTGTAAGGGACGGGGAAGCACAACTTTTTGGAATCTAAGGAAGATGGTAGCCAATGAAAATGAAATTAATAGTTAAAATATTTATGCTTAATTGTTTACTTTAGAGGTCATCTCTTGGTTGTTTTTTTCTTTCAGATCTGGTTGAACGTTTTAATTTGGTCGTTAGCCCTGCATCTGATAGCACACCATCTGCAACAGTGTTGTCATTGTTGCTTCAGTCTTTACAAAAAATTCCTGGAGTTGTTGGTTCTCGTTCTAGACATATTGCACCTTTGTTTTTTAAGTTCCTGGGCTACAATTGCGATGACCTTGTAAGGTAATTGTTACCTGGTACTCTACTTCCTACTGATGCTTGTTTTTCGAGAGATTTAACTTTCCTTTTTGTAATTTGATATTGCAGTTCAGGATCATTCAATTTACTTGTTTGTAAAGGCAAAGAGTGGAAGGGTGTTCTCAAAGAATGGTTAAATTTACTGAGATTGATGCGGAACCTTAACTCCTTTTATTTGAACCAATTTCTTAAGGATGTACTGCAGAATAGGTTTGTACAAAAGCTTTTTTTTTTATGGTTTAAGTTTTTCAGTTTGATTTATCAACTTGAACTTAAAAGGCTTAATGAAATTCTTTTGGGTGTTTTAACAAGGCTTCTGGATGAAAATGATGCTGAGACACAAATGAAGGTTCTTGATTGTCTGTGTGTGTGGAAAGACAAGTTCCTGATGCCATATGAGCAGCATCTCAAAAACTTATGTTGTTCCAGTAATTTTAGAGAGGAGCTAGCAACTTGGAGTCTTTCCAAAGAGTCCCATCAGATTGAAGAACATCACAGAGCCCATCTTATTCCCATAGTTATGCGTCTTTTGATGCCAAAAGTCAGAAAATTGAAGAAACGTGTCTCTCGAAAGGTGTTATCTTTGAGCTTGTTATCTATCTTGTGATATCTAGACATTATCTTTGAGCTTTATATATATATATATATATATATATATATATATATGTATGTATGTATATAGGTATGTGTGTGTGTCTATAAGTTTATATATAATGCATTATTACTTAAAATTTATGTGTGTATGCATGCATCTCTACATAGGAAAAGGCTGGAGGGAGTGTTTCCAACGAGTGATTTCTTTCCTTTATATTGAAAAGAAATTCCTCCACAGGATTGGAATGAAGTGATACTTTCCTTTACGATTTCAACGGATATAGACATTTGTTTCAGAAATCCATCTTTTTCTAATTGCCCATCATGGATTTATTACAACACCTTCAATCTTTCATTAAGGATTTCGAAAAGGATGTATATAGTACCTTCAATCAATCCATGAATTTCAACAAATATGTACAATACCTTAAATGGATCCATTGTTTTCTACTGGTACCAGTGTGTTTATTGATTTTGGATAGTAAAATTCGAAAATTCCTTTATTCCTCAATAGATATCCTTAGTTGTAAGGTTTATAATATTATCGGAAGTTTTTTCTTTGGGGCTGTGATAAGTTTGATCTATTTCCAATTACATGCTTGCAAAAGTTGCTGTTTGCTTCTTTTAAAATTCTTAGTTTCTGCATGCAGATATTTATGTGTTACAATTCCATTTTATAGCTTGTATCTTGTAGTTGCTAAGTTAATTATCTTTTGGTCAGCATTCAAGCGTAAATTTTCGGAAGGCTGTGCTTGGGTTCATTGCCCAACTTGATGTTGATGAGCTCCCACTTTTCTTTGCTTTGTTAATAAAGCCCTTGCAAATTATTTCTGCTGGAACTGATAGTATGTCTGATTGGAATTGGGATTCAGCCACAATATCTGTAGAAAAGTTTCAGGCATTGAATTTCTTGAAGTATTTCTCTGTGGATAATATAGCAACCCTATCTTGGAAGAAAAAATATGGGTTTCTGCATGTGATTGAAGATATTCTTGGGGTTTTTGATGAATTGCGTGTTAGACCATTTCTTGATTTTTTAATGGGATGTGTTGTTCGGATATTGGGAAGCTGTACTTGTAGTCTTGATGGTACGAATGATAATAGTTCTTCTGTTAAAGAACGTTCTGGTGCCAATCCAAATTTGCTCGAGAAAGACAGTGCAGCAGGAAATATTATTCTGGTAATTGTTCTATTATTTTGAATGTTTTATCTGTAAGAATGTATCATAAGTTGATTGATTGTTGTTTGTGAATATCTCGTCCCTTAATTTTTCCTAGTGTAGATGTGGTATTGCTAGATCAAAATGTGCTTAGTTTTTTAATATTAGGTTACAGTTACATGTGTTGTAAGTTGACATTGTAATGCTGAAATAGCCTTCACCATTTGTTTTGTTTGGCGTGGATGTGGTATTTGTTTATCAAAATGCTTAGTTTCTTATAGCTAGGTATGCATCTATAATGATGTTTAATACTAATACAATATTCATAAGAGAAGATTGCTACTGTTGAGGATTTCAACAATTACAAAAATCTTGGATTGGTGGATGCCTACAGGGTGTGCAGAGATAGCATATCCAAAAATCTGGTCATTGAAACACGGCTAAAGAAGTGACTCTTTATGACCTGTAGATGTTAAATGGTCAAATCCATGTTGCTTTCTAAAAAACGTGGATGGATAAAGAACACGGTAATAATAAATACCTAAACTTTTGGTTGAGGCAAGTAGTTGTTTTGAAATTTATTGATTATAGAGTAGAAATGTATAGTCATTAAAGGAGGATCAGTGGTGCATCCTAAAAGAAAGCATATCATGAAGCATAAAAATCAGTCCTAAAAGGACATTCTTCCACACCCTAAAGATGCATGTTTGGTTAATTCTTTCAGGAATATTTGAAGCCAAAGACTATAATAATTTGAAATACATTTTTCTCTATTCTTTCGAAATAATTATTTGTTTCTCCCAAAGTAACCTATAGCAGTTAGTTCTCGTAGTTTGCAATCAAGTTTCTGACATTGCATAAGCCAACCCCATATGTATAGTGTTCATTGTTGTGATAGTTTATTATTTTTTCAATCAACTCCATATGTATAGTGTTCATTGTTGTGATAGTTTATTATTTTTTTTTGTAAACTATTGCTGATTGTTTTATAAACATTATTGTCTTCCTACAGACCAGCTCTGCTCTAAAGCAATTCAAGGATTTGAGGTCTCTATGCCTGAAAATTGTTTCCCTTGTTCTCAATAAGTATGAAGATCATGATTTTGGTTCTGAGTTCTGGGACATTTTCTTTCATTCAGTGAAACCCTTGGTTGATGGTTTCAGGAAGGAGGGTTCTAGTGGCGAGAAGCCTAGTTCTCTTTTCTCTTGCTTCATTTCTATGACTAGAAGTCACAACCTCATACCACTTCTGCACAGGGAATCTAATTTAGTTCCTGATATATTTTCAATTCTTACTGTTCCATCTGCATCAGAAGCTATTATAACAAGTGTGCTTAAGTTCATTCAGAACCTACTGATTCTTGATGATGAGTTGGATGAGGAAGACAGTGCTGTTAAGGGAGTTCTACTTCCGAATCTTGATACACTTATTTCCAACTTGCAATGTTTTTTCCTAAGCGACAGTGCAACTAAAAGGTATGATGCTGGTATGGTGCCTTGATGATTTTCTTTACACAGTACATTTTCTTGGTGGGAGAAAATGCTAATGAGGATATTTTTCTTTTAGATATTCTAAACATATAAAAAGCATATGAGAGTAAAATATTCAATAGGTAAAATATTAATTTCTTCTCTTTGAGGTTTGTTATTAAGCTTTTACAAAATATTCAATAATGCATATTTCATGTTGAAAGGTTGGTTATTTTTATTTCTTGAAAGAAATTTTAGTAAAGTAGAAATGGAAAACAATTGCTATTAAGTTGATTCCTCTTTAAAAGTTAATGTTTTACTGTGGCAGAAAATTGATCAAATGTCCTGGGGAGACAGAAATAAGAATTTTTAAATTATTGTCAAAGTACATAAAGGATCCACTACCTGCCAGGAAATTTGTGGATATCCTGCTACCATTTTTAGTGAAGGGGGTTCAGAATTCTGGTAAGAAAGTCATGTAGTTATAAGATTCTGTAGTTTAAAAAAGTTTTGCTTGATGTTTAAAGTCTCTACCATACATCTTGCAGATGTTTGTTTTGGAGCTCTAAAAGTCGTACGGGATATGATTCCAGTATTAGGGAATGAGATGACTGTGAAAATTATGAATGCAATTTCTCCACTGTTTGTTTGTACCGATCGAAGTTTGCGGTTATGTCTCTGTGATCTTCTTGACACTCTAACTGAAGTAGACCCTTCCATGAGCATTGTGGTAATTCTTGTACCCTTCTTCTCTTTTACTTGACTGCTGCTTTTGATGAAGCTTAATTTCTAGTTTCATACATCGCTGTTCTTTCTCTTGACTGGGGTGCAGGCCAAATTAGTACACGACTTGAACGCAACCTCTTCTATGGAATTGGGTGACCTTGATTATGACACTATACAAAATGCTTATAAAATTATTACTGTTGATTTCTTCTATACTATTCGAGATGATCAAGCATTAGTCATTCTGTCTCATTGCGTGTATGATATGAAAGTGAGAGAGTTGATGCCTAGTGCTTATGACTCGTTACTCAAATTTGTGGACTTCTGTGCTCTTTTTCTTGGTGGAGAATTGAATGATAACTGTGACACGCCTTGCATGAGTAGAGCATCTGATGATGGTTGTTGGACAAGAGCATGCATTCTGCGCATAACTAACAAGTTTCTTCTGAAGCATATGGGAAATGCAATGAAGAATGCAATGAAGGGAGATACTTTTGTTTGGAAGGTTAGATTTTCATTCGCCGTTCTTGTAGGCATCAATAATATATGTAAATCAGCTAACTGTATTCTAAATGTTTAATACATTATTATATCACCTAACACATGTATAAATGTTTTAAAATCTCAAAATCATATGAGGCGCACACCTTGAGGTGAAGGTATTTGTTTATTGCCTCTAGGCTATAAACCAATATTTGGTTTGGGTCAGTTGGTTAGGTCACAGGTGGACATAATAAAGCCTTGCTGCAATTGAGTTGCTTGGGCTTTTGATCAATTGAAAAGAAAATACTAAAGGGGTGAAGAAAAAAAAAAAAGGAAAGTATTTCAAAAGGAAATACAAAGAAAGGAAGAAGAGCTGCTGAAGAAGGTTTGGGCCGCTTTCTCTCCTGCTTGTGGCGCCTAAAGAAAAGGTTAGAATACTTTTTATCTCTATTCCAAAGCATTCACATGTCCTCAGACCTCACCTCTCTTCCTTATTTATTTGTTTCCTTTGTTAATTTTTTTTGTTCGTAAATTTATTTTCCATTTTATCTATGTATTGTTGGTTTACTATTTTTTTTATGTTCTTTAATTTCAACTCATTTCATTACCTTTATAATTTTTTTTGGTTATTACTAATATCCTTATTTTGTTGTTTTTAACTTACTATTGATCGCTTTATTTATTTTTTTCAAAACTGTTGCTCTCCCTAACAAATCTCTTTTCCTGTTACTGGTAATCTCCTTGTAAATTGATTATTGTTATTATCTTTTTCATTTCATATTGTTTGAAATTGTTTGACTATTGGTTATAACTGTTTTCTGTTGCCATTCTGATTATTGTAAGCTCATTTCAACTCATTGACATATTGGCTGAGCTGCATGTGCATTGTGTACATGCAAGAGTCGGATGCTATAGGACCTCTTGGATGCGGCTGATCGTATCTGTGAAACTATTAGACTGTAAACACTGTATATATAGCATGTTAGTAAAATCCTGATAACAAGTGCAAATTAGAATATATGGACGATTCATATAATACATAAATGAAAACAAAAGGAATTTAGAATTAGACATACAGTGGGAAAGATTGATTCTACAAAGTTTCTTGTTTTTATTTTTTGTATTGTTTGCATACCTTTTTTTCCCCAAACAAATCATTTTTAATTTGTTTCTTAATAGCTCTTTTTCTATTGAAATTGATACAGGAAGTGGTGAGACTTTCGGTAGAGGATAAAGAAGAGCAAGAATTTGTAGATATCGTCAGCTATGGGGAGGAATTATTAAAAGAGACGCTATGAAACTGATAAACAATGAATTTTCCTACAATGATGTCTATGCTTCTATGATTTTTTCCCCCTTATTGCTATTATTAGTATTTTCCTATAATTTTATGAGGCTTATGTCTTACCTTGCCTCTTTTGTGCAAAACCCCTCAAGGCTGCTTAATCCTTTTAAAACCTTTACAGCTTTTTGAAATTTATTGATATACCTTCTAATATTTGTTGTCAGACATTTATGTTAAATTTGTTTGGTTTCAGGAATGGATGAAGTTACTAAAAGAATTGGTGAAGAAACTTCCTTTTGTGGCGAGCTTTAACTCATTGAAGGCTCTTTATGATGACAATGTTGAAATAAATTTTTTCAACAATATTATCCACGTGCAGGTGAGATTCTGAGCTCAATCCTTCTAAATCTGTATCTGTATATGGTTACTCTTTTGCCCTGAAAAGAAACAGTTTCTTGACCATTTACATTTAAACTGTTTCCTCTCTGTAGTTTTCCCAATGTTTCATACCATTTACATTTAAGCTGTCTATTTTCTGTTTTCTTTGCCCTAATTACTTCTTGGACAATATCACATATATATATGCTTGTTCTCAAACGGAATAATAAATATTGTCCTCAATGCTTTTTCTGATCAGAAAAGTGCTTGTCTGGGGTTTCTATCCGTAGTAAGGGGTTTTCTTTTCTCCAACCCCCCCCCCCCCCTTTGTGTGTGTGTGTCTCTCTCTCTCTCTCTTCCCCTCCTGATAATAGGGATTTTTTCATTAACTTGTGTAACCATTAAGAAAAATAATTCCATCAATTTTGCTGCTTACTACATTATTTCAGCTTCTTTCCTGTTTGATCTCATCGATTGACATTTATTTTTGCAGAATCATAGAGTAGCAAAAGCATTATCACGCTTTAGTAATGTTATCCGTTCAAGCTGTCTGTCAGAGGTAATAATAATTTGCATACATACATACATCTATGTATATATTTTGGTTTCACTCTAAAGTTTGCTATGAAGTCACTGAATTTATTTTGGTTCTGTTTACTTCCAGGACATCATGAAGAAAGTCTTTCTACCTCTCTTTTTCAAGTTGCTGTTTGATGAAGGAAAAGAAGAATATGTTAAAAATGCATGTATTGGGGGAATTGCTTCAATTTCTAGTCACATGGATTGGAAATCATACTCTTCTTTGTTAATTAAATGCCTTAGTGAGATGACCATAAAACCTGACAAGCAGAAGAGTTTAGTACGCCTAACTTGCTCTATTTTGGATGAGTTTCATTTTTCAGAAGCTAAGGACTCATGTGACACTGCTTCTGATTCTGCTATGGTATTTGAGATACAAGCTTGCCTTCATAAAACTGTGCTCCCAAAAGTTCAAAAGCTATTTGATTCTGATTCTGATAAGGTCAATGTTAACATCAATCTTGCTGCACTGAAAATATTAAAGCTGCTTCCAAGAGACATAATGGACTCACAGCTTCCAAGTATAGTTCATCGTATATCAAACTTTTTGAAGAATCGTCTAGAAAGCATTCGTGATGATGCTAGGTCTGCTTTGGCTGCTTGTTTGAAGGAGCTTGGGTTGGAATTTTTGCAGTTCATTGTCAAGGTTTTGCGAACCACCTTGAAGAGAGGGTATGAGCTACATGTGTTGGGTTACACACTAAATTTCATTTTGTCGAAGTATTTTTCAACTCCTGTTAGTGGAAAACTTGATTACTGCTTGCAAGATCTTCTGTCTGTAGTAGAGAACGACATTCTTGGAGATGTTTCTGAGGAAAAAGAGGTGGAAAAGATTGCTTCTAAAATGAAAGAAACTAGGAAGAAAAAGTCTTTTGAAACCCTGCAATTGATTGCACAAAGCATTACATTCAAGACTTATGCTGTGAAATTACTTTCACCTGTTACCTCTAACTTGCAGAAGCGTTTAAATCCAAAAGTCAAAACAAAATTGGAAAGCATGCTAAATCACATAGCCCTTGGTATTGAACGTAATCCATCTGTAGATCAGACTGATCTTTTTATCTTTGTATATGGCCTCATTGAAGATGGGATCAAGAATGAACATAATAAGGGTGAAAGTTCATTAACTACAGGGGTGGATGGACATCGTGAAAAAGTTGTGAGTGGAAAAAGTATTTCTTTGGGCCGGGTGATAAGTGGTAAATCACTATCTTCACATCTTATTGTAGTGTTTGCTCTTCAGATATTGCATAAACGTGTGAAGGATGATAAAATTGGCGAAAGTAATGTGCAAGTATTAAGTATGCTAGATCCTTTTGTCTCACTGCTAGGAAACTGCTTGAGTTCCAAGTATGAAGATGTTCTATCTGCTTCCCTTAGATGCCTTACTCCGCTTGTAAGGCTGCCTTTGCCTTCCATTGAATCTCAAGCTGATAAAATAAAAGCAGCACTGTTTGATATTGCCCAAAGTACAGTAAATGCTAGCAGTCCTTTAATGGATTCGTGCCTAAGATTGTTGACTGTGCTTCTGGGTGGTACCAAAATTACTCTTTCCTCAGAAGAGCTACATTTGTTAGTTCAGTTTCCACTGTTTGTTGATCTAGAAAGAGATCCCTCATTTGTTGCCCTTTCACTTTTAAAGGCAGTTGTCAAAAGAAAGTTAGTTGTTCCAGAGATATATGATCTTGTAACTCGAGTTGCAGAATTGATGGTTACAAGTCAAGTAGAATCAATACGCCAGAAATGCAGCCAGATTCTGTTGCAGTTCTTACTCGATTACCAGCTGTCAGAAAAACGTCTGCAGCAACATTTGGATTTCCTGCTTTCTAATCTGAGGCAAGTTCTGATAATTGATAAGACTATGGAGATGTTTTTCGTTAATGATTTTTTATTTTATTTTTTAATTACATAATTGACTTGCAGGTATGAACACCCAAATGGAAGAAAAGCTGTACTTGAAATGCTCCATACAATTATAGTCAAGTTTCCAAGAAGTATTGTGGATGAGCAATCACAGACCTTTTTTGTCCACTTGGTGGTTTGTTTAGCTAATGATCAGGATAATGAGGTTCGTTCCATGAGTGGTGCAGCTATAAAGCATCTCATTGGTCGTATAAGTCCACATTCACTTCATTGTATCCTTGAGGACAGTATATCTTGGTATTTGGGTGGGAAGCAGCAACTATGGAGCACTGCAGCCCAGGTAAAATTCTCTGACATGTGTCATATGCCTGAAATTTTTATAAAAGCTTTTCTCCATTAAACTTCCACAAGTATTAACTAGTGAGCTTTTAGTAAATTGTATGAAAGGAATATCCCAAAAAAAAAAAAAACATTATGTGGAGTAGTAACAAAATATTCTTGGAGATCCAATAAGATGTAAGTGATATGAAAAAGGAAAAAGAAGTTAGAAGTTGATGACAATTATGATAATGCAAGGGCTGTAGAAAACTTTTTTAACTCCATATTCAACTCAATTAATTTCAATATGCACCTTTTTTTTTTTTATGTACTATACTCTAACATTGGTTTACCTTGGAACTTTTTGTTAAGTGGTTTGCTCCTCTTGTAGCCTAATAATTGCAGGATATTAAGCAAATATGTGTCATTGTAATTCTTGTTGGTGAATGCATGTGTATTGTTATCTACTATTCTAGTCACATGGTACATGCAAATGTCTTTGTACCTTGAGATGCTATGTAACTATCTATTGGCATATGCTAAAATTATTTCTTTCCAAGTGCATTCTAAATTGTATGCACCAGTTGTGGTTTTGAATAGTTTAGAATGTCAGACATCCATGGGTACTTATTGCTCATCAAAGTTCTGATTATTGAATAGAGTCCATTCAAATCACCATTAAATAAGACATTCTTCCTATTTTATCATCCATCGTAAAGCTTTTTCCATACTGTATGATGTGTTGTTTCCGTTTATGGAATAATGCCAAATATGATGTTTGTTTAGTGGTGTGGAGTTTGGTCTGTTGAACACATCTTGGATACGTGTACTCCCCTTATCTTCATATTTTGTGCTCTCTAATGAGGTTTATTGAAAGATCTGATAATTAATGGCTCTTGTCTTGTCTAAGTTCTTTTATTTTGATTCTTTTTTGATGGATGTGAATGTCTTCATACAGGTTTTGGGACTACTGGTTGAAGTTATGAAGAAAGGATTTCAAAAACATGTTCGTAGTGTATTGCCAGTGGCTAGAAGCATTTTGCAGTCCACTATCAATGGTGTTACCAATAGGCCACTTGATTTTAATGATGAAGTAACTGTTCCTTTCTGGAAGGAGGCGTATTATTCACTGATTATGTTCGAGAAGATGCTGCATCAGTTCAATGATATATGCTTTGATACGGATCTTGAGGTATGCAACAAATTAATTTTTCTGGTCATGAAACGTAGATTAGTTTGTGATCATAGCCTGATGCAACAAGTTTTTCATACTTGACTGATCTTTCTCTCTCTGTGTTTTACGTTTTTGGATTATTTGTATTTTTTTTTTATGGTTGAAAACTGTGTTTGTAGTACTTATATTTTTTACTTTAGGACATATGGGATGCTATATGCGAATTGCTCTTGCATCCTCACATGTGGTTACGCAACATTTCAAGTCGATTGGTGGCATTGTACTTTGCTGCTGTAACAGAGACTAGCAGAGAAAATCATGTAAAATCAATTCAAACTCATTTTCTTATGAGGCCAAGTAGACTATTTACAATAGCTGTCTCACTCTGCTGCCAACTGAAGGCGAAACTCGATGATGATGCTGCAAGTAATCTGATTACTGAAAACCTTGTCTTTTCTATATCCGGTGTGCATTCTCTAATGGGACAATTGGAGGGTGGAGAACCACAAAGGTTTTGGTCTACTCTTGAACAGAATGAGCAAGGCTGTTTTCTTAAAGCCTTACAGTTGCTTGAAGCAAAAAAGGGGCAAAGTTTGTTTTCATCTTTTACTTCTGGTGTATGTGACGAAAACGATGAAGGCCATCCTAAGGACATCCGGTTCTTGCTTGTCTCCAGTTTGCTTAAAAGGATGGGTAAAATTGCAATTCAAAAGGAGGCTGTGCAGGTTCGTTTCCTAGAATTTTTGTTCTATTATGCTCTTTGAAGTTCTATTGTGGAGATTTCCACTTGCTCTCTTTTCCTGACATGATGCATGTGTATATATCTTATCTTCTCTGTTACTTTATTGTCACTATTTCCCAAAATCTTAAACTGTTTGGAATTGAGTCCGGCTATTTGTACGCCAAGCTAATACAGTGGATAGTTTTAACAAAGTTGTTGATTGCTGCATGCAGATGAAAATTGTCTTCAATAGTTTTAGAAAATTTTCTTCACAAATCACTGGGGAGGACCACAAGCTTTATGCTTTCGATATCCTGCTGCCCTTATATAAAGTTTGCGAAGGGTTTACCGGGAAAGTGATATCTGGTGATTTTTCTCCCCCAATACTATTTATTGACCTCTTTAAATGGCTTATAATACAAGTCATCTTATAGGTTCATCACATCCGTAATGCAGTAGAATGAGCAAGTACCATTTATATTTTCCCCTTTTTTCTTTTTTTCATTTTACTTTCTGAATCTAATCTGGTATGGGGGTTGCTTTGTTTTCCAGATGAAATCAAGCAATTAGGTCAGGAAGTTTGTGAACATTGTCGAAATACATTTGGCACCCAATTATATGTTCAAGTTTACAATGAGATCCGGAAAAATCTCAAGGCGAAGAGGGATAAGAGGAAGAAGGAAGAAAAGGTCATGGCCGTTGTCAATCCCATGCGACATGCGAAGAGGAAATTGAGGATTGCGGCCAAGCACCGCGTCAACAAGAGGAGGAAGATCATGAAAATGAAATTTGGAAGATTGATTTAAAAACAAAGCACAAGTTTGGCGAAAAAGCTTTAGGCTGCTGTGCTTTCTGAAAGTTTTATTTTTGATTATAATCTCTCCAGTGAGGCAGGTTGTTTGTTTATGCGCTTCTGCTAAACCTATGACAAAGATTGGAGAGCTCGGTGGTAGTCCGGTCGAGCTCAGCCGGGGGCTTTCGGAGGATCTGCCATTCAACATGACAAAAGCATCGAGCAGACCGAAGATTTTAGAATTTTTTTGCTCTACTTCATTTTTATGGGAATGATCTGTATATAATACATATATATTATTCATATTTCATTTCATGATTGCATAATTTTTGTAATATCAATTTTGGTGCCAAAAATTACCTTAATTCCAGATCTTTTTAAGTTGCAAAACTGCTTGAGTTAATTTTTTAAATTTCCCTATTTTTGAGTACTATTTTGGGTTATATGGCAACTAATTTGAAGTTAATTTAATTGCTTTAAAAGTGCATAATATAAACAAAAATAAAAATAAACAGTGTTATGCTCCAAAAGTTTCAAGCATATTTAACAAATTTTAGAGAAGAAATTTATTTGTCAACATCCAAATCGGTAAAGTTGCGATATATTTGCATTTTCATCTTTTTACACTTAGTTGTGTCTTTTTTTTATTTAAAAAAAAAAACAATATTTATTCATTCCATATCTATTACTTTTTTAGTCTCATAAATAATAATTTCTTTCAAATATAATTTATTCTAGACTGCTGTATTTTTATTTATATTAAAAATTATTGTAGGATATCTTCATTCAAAATTTCTATTTATTTTTTAACCCATTAATTTTTTTTATCACTTTCCTTCGCAAACCCCTTTTATTTAAAAAAAAATAAATTATTTGATTCAGAATCTATAACTTGTTTGTCATTATAAGATAATAATATAACTTGTTACTAAACAATCCAACAAATAAAGGTGCGTTACATGATATTTTATATTAGTGTTTTTCATTTTACAAATTAATGATTTATATAAAACACGTCCAGTTTTATATTTTAGGAAATATTTTAGAAATAATATAAAAATATTAGGTATAATTTTAATTCTTCAATAATTTTGAAAACGACACAGAAATATTTTACGAAAATATATTATAAAATTTTAAGATAAATATTTAGGATAAACATGGATAAAGATAATAAATAATAATAATAATAATAATTATTATTATTATTATAAAGTTGCTGACCAAATTGTGTGCTGGGGAGAGTTGCTGACATTTGCAGAAATAAATAAATAAATAAATAATATAATATAATTTGATGCGAAAAATAGACGCAAAAGCTTGTATGCTTTAACAAATGCCCAATGCTTAACTGCTATAAATATTATATGAAAAAAATTAATAATAATCAAGGTCCAATTTCAATATTTGCAAGAACCCCATTGGCGATTCAACCTCAAATTCGCTGTTAAATTGCCAAGTCCACCCGACAAGCACCAGTTTTGCAGCTATCTATCCCATTACCCACCAAACTCTGATTTTGCCCGAAAGTCCCACTAGTCTCGTCGAATCCACTTTGCCATGTTGGAAATCCAATGCAGAGATCGAATCTTTACGAGGTTAGAACCCAGTTCTTCGAAATTTTTTTGATAAAGTTGGATCGCAAAGTTATAGATTGTTATAACGATTTGAAACAAAAAAAAAAAAGTAACAATAATTGAGGAAGAGAGAGACTTTGTGTGCTCTACGTAATTCTTGATGTTGTGGTGGCTGATGGTTTAGATTATTGGTTGCTTTCACGTCTCTTACACACTCTGGGTAAAGTTTAGATTAAAAATGCGTTCTTTGTTTATTTTTTATTTTATTCATATTTAATTGTTACCATAGATCATGCTTTATATTGCGCTGATTATCCATTAATCTACTACTTTACCATACACTTGGTGAGTTTACCCAGATGAGTGTTTTTTTGTTCCTGTCACGTCTCTTCTTTTTTCTTCTTTTTGAATGTTGAAAGATTTGGCTTGCTTTGTTTTGTAAACTTGGAAATGGGTTGCTTGGGTTGTTGATTTTTGTTCCATCTCTATGTATGTTTAGGGGGTCTAGCTGGTTGATCATCATCAAGTTCAAATCTTTGAATTGTTTAAGCTTCTGAGGTACACATATGTGGAGCAGAAAGTTTCTTCTTTTGTACAGGGTAATTTGATTTTCTTGGTTTGTAAGTATTCTTTTAGTCTGAGATATAATGGGTACACATCAGTGTAATTTTGATTGTTGAATCCAAGATTGTGTTATCAATTTGTCTGGTAATCTGCAATTGAAGTGGTCAAGGTGTGGCTTTTCTGGGCTTTTATTGCATGTCACGGAAATGCTTTAGGAGATGGATCAAGAATGTAAGTAGAGACTTTGTGTTTTAAGGAGTATGGATGTCCATAACAATTCACAGCCTGAACTGGGAAAATTGGAACAGATTGTTTCCCAATTTCTTTTGAAGAGCTTGCACATTATTTTGGACTCTAGGATACCTTCTCTTCATCCACATGATCGCAGTGGTGACCTGTCATCGGTCCCTCGAGTGAAGAAGAGTGACAAATGGTTCAACTTAATACTAGGAGACCGTCCTGCAGCTCTAGACAATTTGAACTTTTGGCACAGAAATGTAATGGATCCGATGATAATTGACATAATACTTGTTCGTGAAGGGCTTGGTTCTTCATCTGTGGACAATCTCTATGGCACTTCACCAGTGGGATCATCTGTTGAGACTGTTATAGAGAGGTGGGTTGTTCAGTTTGAAAATCCTCGACTTGTGGTTCCTCATAGTGGTGAACATTCTGCATCTTACAAGAAGACATACAAGAAGTCAATCATACTTCTACGGTCTCTTTATTCACAAATGAGGCTTCTCCCAGCATACCGGGTGTTTCGACAGCTTAATAATTCTAGGCAGACTTATAATTTTGACATTATTTACAAGGTGTCCTCATTTGGTGATCCATTTTCAAGGGCGGAGGAGGAATTGATGGAGGAATACAGTTTTGCTCCTATAGAGGCCCCTCCTGGTCGTCTTTGCATATCTGTTGCTTACCGCTCAACACTATCTGATTTTAACCTCGAGTCTTCAACAATGATGCCGCCAAAGATAATTACAGACTATGTTGGCAGCCCTGCCACTGACCCTCTGAGATCTTTCCCCTCAGAGAAGGGTGTTGGTGCAACTTCCTTCCCACTGAGAGGAGTAAGACCTCCATCTTCTACACCTCTTCAACGCCCGCACAGCTGGACTAGTGGTTTTCACAGACCGACTCCTTATATGCAGAATCAACCTGTTGTTGGATCTCCACCTACATATCGTCCACCTCCAATGTCATATGATTTTCCATCACCACCTACTGATATGTGCAATAACAGAGTTCAAAGCTACAGACCACTAATCAGTCAAAGGGCTTTCAATTATGATGAGTATCAACTTTCACCTCCATTTTCGCCGTCTCCATCGCCATCTCCTCCAACATACTTGTCAAGTGGCAATCCTAATTCAGTGCACACTCGAATGCGTTCAGAAACTGCACCTGTAACTATTCCACTACCAATGACAGGCAGAAGTCCTCGATACCTTTCTCCCAATTTTTCCGATTCAAGTAGAAATTCACTTCCTCCTTTATCTCCTAGAAGCACGAGGAACGATCCTTCATCACAGGAGTCTCCCTCAGGAATCAGATCATTTAGAAAATTAGAGCTTTTGAGGGCTGGAGAAATGCACTCTGGAATGGCAAACCACTATGCTAGTCAGAAGGTAGTCACAGGTTTTGTATTTAGCTATTTGTTCTACATTTATACTTGAGTATTATTGTGGTTGCTGACAAGCTCAATTATTATCTGGTTCCTAGATCATAAAAGATAGTAAAGATGATTCAGGGAGGTTTTCAGGACTGTTATCTTCTAGTGACTCTCCTCGCATCGGATTTTCTAGAAGCTCCAGTAGATTATCTTTGCAAGATGACATGGATGATGGTGACTTCTCATGCCCTTTTGATGTTGATGATGTTGATACTTCCGATTTTCATGCCAGGTATTTAAATCATTGTGCTTGTATATGGCTACATCGGCCAGCTTTATTTTAGTCTCTTGGTAGTGTATAAGTGTATTTCATTGTTTATGCTGCTTTCTTTTTCAGATATGAAAAACTTCATGCTTTAGTATTTTATGTGTTTTTCTCTTTTCAAAATTTTTTGCTCAGTCAAAACGCATATGGAAAAAATGCTTCCGAGTCCGCTTCACAGTCATTGCCTATTGGTAGAAAATCACAAGACGCCGCTGTTGGTGTTCTTGTTCAGATGCTGAGGACAGCGCCTCCTCTGCGCCAAGATTCGAGTTGTTATTCATCCCACTCCTTGAAGACCGAACTTGAGGGAGAAGGAGGAGTTTCCACAGCTTCTGGCTTCTTCATGCCTCGAAAGACAGTGGATGCTCTTGAAGAGCTCCGGAGTTACAGAGATATGAAAGACCTCCTTCTCTCCAAGAGTGGAATCAGGGTGGTTACGAAAGAAGCGTAAAACCTGCTTCTCTGGTGGGATTACTGACACCCTTGTACCGGGACAACACATAGAGATTCTGACCAGTTTCACATATTTCTCATTTCAATGGAGGGTTGAGAGACTCTGTATATAATGTGTTTTGAAAATTGATTTTATATATATATATTCATTGTATAAGCTACTGCTTGGAGGAAATTTTAGTGTATACCTCCTCTTGTAAACTTTGCTATCTTTGCAGTGTTTTATATATTTGCCGTGGGAGAGAAATGCATGCATGCCTTTTTTAACTTTGTTTATAGAATAAAGTTTTGCATCACGGTTTGTGTTGGAGCACAAGTGACATGCCATGTTCTTATTAGTTGGAAGATTACATATAACATGACACATCGATTATATATAATCAATTGAAGCATGTCACGTCATTTATGCTGTAGCACAAAGCTGTGATAAATTGCTTTACTCTGATTATATCATAGATTTAGGTTTTTCTTTTCTAAGTCTTGCCCAAGTTTCCAACAGATAAAAGAGTTTGAGTAGCAGGCACAGCACTAAAGTTGTACTATTTAGTGAATGTCCATAACGTGACCTAGGGTTTACGAGGTACTGTGCTTTTTTCTTTTTTGTGGAATTTTATGTTCATGTTGCTTGAGAAAGTTCGAAAAGAAAAAACAGAGAGAAATTATTTAATTTTTTTTTCTATATATTTTTCTTTTTCCTTTTCCACACAAAAAAAAAAAAAAAAAGAAAAGAAAAAGAGAGAACATTTTGGTTTTTCTCCTGTTTAATATCTAACTAGAGTAAATTAAATTAATTTTATAAAATTAACATAAATTTTACATTTTTATAATAATAAAAAAATAATGTATTTAGATAATATTAGCACAAATTAATCCATATGTACTATAATAACACAAATTTATCTTACATATGTAAGTGTTTAACATAATTTTATTTATTTATAAAATATTAACATAAATTTATTATTTTCTATAATAATAAACAAAATAAAGAAGCACAGTACTATCTTGTAGGTTTGTACAAACATAAGCATCCACTGTAGTTATTTATTTATTATCTATTATGTACTATCAGGGTTTCAGTTCCTTTTAAATATTATTTTTATACCTTGCATCATTCTTCAACTCAAATTGTTAGAAATAAAATAAAACTAATTTATATTAAAATCATACGTTTGTCATACAGTACACCATATAATATATATATATATATATATATATAATCTCTTGATTATGCAGTTCATATATATATATTTTAAATGGCAGATAATGTGATATTTTTTTAAAAAAAAAAACTGAAAAATATATATGGGGCCAAGTGAAATTTTTTTAAAAAATATATATTTTATCATCGTTTAGAATAATGTGCGTTTTCATTGAATGGGAGGCCTACAACTACTTCTCGACCAAACTGTCAAGGACCTCAGTAATTTGGCTGAGAGGTTCATCAGAGGTGCCTAACTGATGTATCCATCGGCAAAATTGCCGAGGGTTTAGCCAGGAGGTGCCTTCCCTCTACCAAACTCCTAAGAGTCTTAGCAGTTTGGCCGAGGGGTACATTGTTGTTGCACACCTCAGTCAAATTGCCGAGTCCTTTGGCATTTTGGCTGAGGGGTGGTTATAGGCTCCCATATTTAATGAAAATGCACATTATTATTTTTTTCATTTTCTTGAGCAGGATGTACTGAGTAACATCGCCTAGTATAGGGGTGAAATTAGGAATTAAAACTAGGGTGGGCTAAAATTTCCACCAAACTTATCAACTACCAACTAGAAAATAATATAGTGATTTTTCCAATCTATTTTTTAAGAAATGAATATATTCTATGTTTGGACAATAAAAATGAATAAAAATATTAAACATATATGAAATTCAATGGTATGAGTAAATTGTACTAATAAAATAAAACAAAAACACCAACATAGTTAGGTGACAAATATAACAAAACACTACATAAGTTGTCCTCTGCATTTTTTCATAGAATAAAGCTCACTAATTATTATTATCCAAAAAAAAAAACTCAATAATTATTGATTCATTATCAATATTATTTGCTAACTCTCTTTCTATGTGGATGATCATAGAATCAATAAGAAATTCATATTCTATCTTATTACCTAGTCGATTTTTAATAAATTTCATCGATGAAAATGCTCGTTTTGTTTTTTATTTAGAAACAGAAAGAGTAAATACCAAACAAATTAGTTTAGAAATCAAATGGTAATCATTGGCCAAGTCTGTCTCAACTAATTAATGATATAATGAATAAATGGAACCAATATGCTGAAAGTCCGGACGATTATATGTTTTAGTGCTTATGATTTAGAGATTTTAATTTTAGGGTATAAAATTTAGGTGTATTTTAGATCAGTTTCGTTAGAAATTAAAAATTAAATCTTTAAAATAGATCTCTAAAGTATTCAACCATTATAATTATTAGCACCAAAGCATCAAACTTAAAAGAATAATATACAAATTATAGTTAACTTAAAATTATTTAACTGAAAGTCTAAATACAAACCCCCAAATTTAACTTGAAATAAAAAAATTAAAACTTTAAAATAAAATTATATACACGGTGGTTGGCGTGGACTAGAGGCATTTGGGTTTTTACCGATCTGTACTGTGGTGAGGGAAAATTGTAGACTTGCAGTGGTTGGCTTAGGTTGGAATGGTTGGGTGCTGATTTGGGTGTCGGTGGTGGGAGCTGGATGAAGAAGAAGAATAAAAGTAGAAGATTAAGAATTAAAAATTAAAATGAATTGGGCAGATGCTGATTTGGGTTAGTAGGAAAATGTTTAATTTGAGCTGACAAAATCAAACTTTAAAATTTAGAAATTGATTAATATAGAGTGGGCTGAAATATGAATATATATGGGCTGTGTTAAAATTATACATATAAATATATTTTTTTTTCACATGGGCTGTAGCCCATGCAGCTCTTAACTTAGTTCCGCCACTGGCCCAGTACATCACTTCTGATATATGTTATATTTATTTTATATAAAATATATCATATTTAAACATTTAATGTTGTAGAATTATTATTTTTTAAAGAGATCAATGTCTTCTGATACCTCTAAATAAGGTATTATAATGTGTTTGGATAATCAACCCTGTATTATAAGTTTGAAACAATTTTACTAAAAAAGAATGCAAATAAAGAAAATAACAAAAAATGAGGGGAACTATGCAAATATGTAAGAGTAGAGGGAGTTGAAAGTGAATAAGGAAAGATGGAAACCAGGCATTTAAAAGAGAACGCGGGATGCGGAGGACATCATAATTGTGGTTACTGTTTTTTAGTTACTTATCTCGCACGTACGCCATTCTTGTAACGTACTTGCTGCTGCTTCTTCTTCAGCCCTCTCTTTTTCTCTGTTTCTCACTCTCTTTTCTTGTCCATCCCAAAGAGCTTTATTTATATATATTTACGAACACTGACACAAAAGACCCATAAACCATCTTCAATCGCCATATGAACCTATTCTTAACGTGATGGACTAAATTGGGTTTCTAACCCATTCCCATTTCTTGCAGTGCGCCAAGAAGGTAGTTTCTTTATTTGGAATTCAAATTCATTTACATTTTGTAGATATATATATATATATATATATATATATACATACAAATTCAAATTCGTATTTGTATGTAAATTTGGTAATTGGGTTTTTTTATGGAATGGATGTTTGTAGGACACTTGGTTTGGATTATCTGTGTATATCTTGGCACTGCAAGCTTTTGGAATTTAGTGATTCTTTTTATTTTCATGTTATAAACCCCTTCTGTAATCAATGGGAATGTCTGTGGACAATATTCGTGGACTCACTTTGGCTGTTTCTTCAAGTCTTTTTATTGGAACTAGCTTTATAATCAAGAAGAAAGGTCTCATAAAATCAGAGGACACTGGAACCAGAGCAGGTTTTTGATAGGGTCTTCTAATTTTCAGATAGATTTCCCCATTTATATACCCCCAATATGCCTACTTTTCTAGTTAATTATACTTGCTCTTATATTTTACTGAAAAGTGTGACTCTAATGTGGGCAGCTGCAGGTGGGTATTCTTACTTGTGGGAACCTATGTGGTGGGCAGGGATGATAACTAGTAAGTTCACTAAAAACTATTAGATTTATTTGCTCAAAATTTTGTATAACTAATTCATTTTATATTTCTATATTTGTATAATATTGGGGAATATTCTCTGATAAGTGAATGCTTGTGTTTTTGGTAAACAGTGAATGCTTGCGTTGCGTATCTTTGTAAATGGCATGTCATTATGTGTTCCAAATGAGAATTATACAACAAGACGTGTGGCTTTAGATCATAGGGTAAAGAAGAAGCAGTTAGAGGTGTATTTATAAAATTCTCTTGTTGTTGATGATGGTTCTAATCTGAGGTTTTAATAATTGTCATGTGGGGCACACTCTAGTTGTTTTTAATAATTGTTTAGAAGACATTTATTGTTTCTTGGCATGAAAAAATGCATACGTGCGCGGCTAAGTCATAAAGCGAACCTTGGAAGTATTATTGGAATTATTCCTGAAGCTACAGAAATCCTTGTGAAGCTGATGTAAAATATCTTTTCGCAGATACCATCTGAGTTACTGTGTTCAGATCCCTTTCATTTTTTGTTTGTTACTCCTCTCTTTCTGTAAATTTGGTTTTTGTTCACTAATTGACTACCAATCGTGCACTTATTGGTTCAGTCATCAGTGTGATAGAAATTGCTCTTTCATATTTTCATCTCCATTAAAGCTTGTAGAAACCTTCACTCAGAATTGTTTTTGCTACTCTTTTTTTTTTTTTTTGCTTAATTAGATTTCTTTAACAGTTGTTCTGAAGATTGATCATGGTAATTTTCTTTGTATAAGAGGTTAGAAGCTGTAACTGAGAAATGGAGATTCCAAGCTTGACAACTTTAAAAGTTCACATGAAAGGAAACAAAATATTAATGTACTTTTCAGACAACGATTTACCAACTGATAGTTTTTATCTCAGAATTAGCAGACTGAAAGCATTTTCATTGTATTTAATTGAGACAAGGAAAAAGAAAAGTTTTGATGTTTATAGTGGACCTTTAAAACGTTCGCTAATATTACACTTGAAATCCTATCTGGAAGACTTCCAAATTGGTTGTAGACTATTATATATCTGGTTTCATCATTGCCACTAAAAAGGGGTAGATGTTCTATAGACAATCTAGGCAAAAGTTGGAAGAGTCCAATCAGCATTGCCTTGTAAAGTGGTTTAAGCTGTCACTTGTTATTTGCTAATATATATTTCTGTCAATTTATTTTCTTGAAATAAGAGGTTTATATAACTTGTTTAAGATACTACACAGTAACAAGAGTTTATTTTTTTTCATACAAGAGGTTCATATAAGTTGTTTAAGATACTACATGGTAAGAAACGTTGACTTTTCTGGATTGTTGTGCCTATGCTATGATGTCCAACTGTATGGTATTATTTTGCATAACTACTAAAATTAAGCTCACATAGTTGTGTGCTAATTATACTTTTCTCCTTTTCTTAGTGTCATTGTGATCTAGGGACTTTTATCTTTAAAGATAACTTCTACACCGATTCTAATGATGAGTGTATGTTTTTTTTATAGTGATCCTAGGGGAGATAGCTAATTTTGCTGCTTATATATTTGCTCCAGCGATCCTTGTAACTCCCCTGGGAGCTTTGAGTATTATTTTCAGGTATGGAAAATTTGGTCCCTGCACTCAGATTAAATCAAAGCTTTTTACATTTCTTGTTCATTTTGAAACGGAAAATATGCTTGTGCACAAACACAAAATTACACACACTCTCTCTCTCTCAAATGTACAAATACATTCATGCATTGCATAGTTGCATGCATGTGCGCAAGCACTCTCATGCGGGTATGTGTCTGTTTATAATATGGTTATTGCATCAGTGTAGGCATACAGATAATTTTAGGAAGATGTTTATTATGCAGTGCCGTGCTTGCACATTTTATATTGAAAGAAAAATTACATCTCTTTGGCGTGCTTGGTTGTGTTCTATGCGTGGTGGGTTCTACGAGCATCGTTTTACATGCTCCACAGGAGAAGACTGTAAATTCTGTGAAGCAAGTTTGGTCCCTTGCTACGGAGCCAGGTAGTTTACCTATTTAGTTTTGTCTCTTCTGACTTCTGGTTTTTTAACTGTGTCTGAATGAGGTTATTAGAACACTGGTTCTAAAAAACAATAATAATATATATGTATATATACATATAATTTTTTTTTTTATCTTTATTGATAATGGTTGGTGATGTTGTTTTTCTGTTTTCTTATATTTTTCCTTATTTTATCTATAGGTTATGAGTGTGAAAGCCGTGGGAATTGCTTTAAAGCTGTCATTTGAAGGAATGAATCAATTTATATACTTCCAAACATGGTTTTTTACACTTATTATGGTATTTTGTTGTCTTTTGCAGATCAACTACTTGAACAAGGTATATTCTCTATTTGGTTTTCAAGACATTTGTACTTTTGAGAACGTCGTCTCTGCATTTTTGGACTTGTAACCTCCTTTATTTTTCTTATAAAAAATAGAAGACAAAAAACTAAATTAAAGGTCAAGCTTGTTCCATAAATGATTCTAGGATCCACATTTCTTGAGCTACATTTTGAACTCAGTCAAATTGCTGGTTTTCTAAGTGAAAAAAAGCAGTAGTTGAAGAATTACTATCTATATTTGTACCAATTAAACTAACAGAAGATAACATTCAAAAAGAAGGTCGCTTAGAATTCTAATTAAAAACTAAGAAAAATAAGCTTAATTTATACAAAATTTCACATTGATAATCCCCATATACCAAACAACAGTTTGATCATCCATAACATCTCAATCTCATCCACATGCTGTTGTTGTGAGTGGTGGAAGCTAGGTACAGACAGTAGAGAAGAAGCAATATCACTTTTGTTGGAACATCTAAAGCCAATCCAAGAGGCTCAGCGGTGTGTCTGTAAGGAAACAAAGCCTTTCACATTGAAAACTGAACAAATAGTTATATCTGAAGGAAAATCAAGTAAATAAGGTTCAAAACTATAGAGAAGTGTAAAAGGTTGAATTGCTTTGTCTTGCAGTTTCCGCAAAGAATTGTCAATGATTAAATCTATAGATGTTATTACTTCTTCCTTCTTGCCCTCCTCTTTTATTTTCTTCAATTCAGGCTTTTCTATAAAATGCCTTGTGGAAATGGTGAATTGTTGAATTTATATTCTCTGAAATAAGAAATGTGATTCACTAGTTCCTTTACTTGATTAATGTGTGAGCTCTAAATTCTTTGATCTCTTTTATATCATTGTTGGTAGTATTTTGTATTACTATGACTAGGCTTATGCTGGTCTTAACAGTCTTCCATTTAGAGTTTCCATACCATTAAAACAAGCATCCTTAAATGCATGAATGTGCAGAACTAGTTATTTAGTGTTACATGTTCCTTTAATTTTTTCAAGTTACTACGAATAACAAGAAGCTTAAAATGCTAGAAACACCTTAGTATATCAAGTCTATACTTACTATTTAACATATTTTCTCACCTAAGTTGCCAGAATGAGTGTTGGTAGGGTTTAAATATAAGATCAAAAAGATGATTATGCTCACCAAAACATGGACTGAACTAGCATAACAAAAATTCTGTCAATTTTGTCAATTATTTATCCGGAGAATCTTTAATCTGTAACATGGTCATATATTTGCAGGCTTTGGATACGTTTAAAACAGCTGTTATTTCTCCAGTCTACTACGTTATGTTTACAACATTTACCATTCTTGCAAGCATGATCATGTTTAAGGTAATTCAATGTCTTTACTTTTTAAGTTTTTGAAATGCTTTCCTCTTTGTCAGCTGGAATGAATATCGTTCTCTTTAGATGTTACAAATTATTAGGATTATTTATGTAGAAACAAATGGCCCTCGTATATTCACTGGTGAACATGAAGGTCCAATTTATGTAGCATTGTAATTTTCATAAAAGTAACTTCGCCATGTAGAAACTTACTTGAATCCTGACCAGTAAATCATTGTACTACTGAGACTATTAAGAATGCACGCTTGTTGAGAAAAATATGCTTATACTGTGATTCCAACACCATTTGAAATACTCCTGGAACTGTGATCATAAGTTGGATTGTACATTGCACCACAGACGTGTGCTGGTTATGGTATTTCTGAATCAACATATATTGGAAAGACATAATTGCTAGTGATTAATAGTTGATTATGAAACGCGACGTTTCTCACTGTCTAAACAAGGAAACAAGCAATGTGAATTAACCATGGACTCTTTATCTTTGATTAGTATATGTAATGTATTTTTTGCTAAATGTTATATATCTCCTATATGATTTATGTTTTTGATTTTCTTTGCCCCCCCTTTTTTTTTCCTCTTGAAACTATAGGACTGGGATTCACAAGATGGATCACAAATTGCAACAGAGTTGTGTGGTTTTGTGACAATTTTATCAGGTACTTTTCTCCTGCACAAAACCCAGGATATGGGAAATAGTACATCAACTACAGATCCTCCTCGAGCTATTCCTCTGAGTTCAAACCAAATCAATGGACCCTGTAGTCCCTGATTAGCCATAGATTATTATACTGTGCAGTCATTGCTACAGAAAAAGTATAGTTAGAGGAAGCTTTTTTGGGTAGATGAACAAAAAAAGGTGTATAGAGGAAGATGATTTTTACGTTCTTTATTGTGGATTATAACCCCTTTTTTTTTGAGTAATTTTAGAAATTTTTTTCTTTTCAAAAAAAAAAAAAAAAGTTGTTCCTGAATTTGTTATTTTTCCTTGTGAACTGATTCTTTTTGTGAATGAAAGTACAATTAGTGAAAGATTATGACTTTCCATTGTGCTTCTCATTTATTATGTTGAACATTCTGAGAATGTTAATTTTGTCTTTGAACAATTTTCAGGAGGAAAATAAAAAAGTGAAAAAAAAATTAATCCCTTTTATGTACAAATTTTGTTTAAATTTAAAAATAAAAAAAAATAAAAAGAAAGAAGAAGAAGAAAAAAACGAGCTATGAAAATGAGTGAAATCTTTTCAGTAAAATAAAAACATTGAAATATCATTGTAGAAAACAAACTTGTTATATGCAACGTCCAATCTTGAAAAATTGTCCATAAAATAAATTATGAAAATTTTCTTTAGCTTAAAAGTAAAAATAATATTTTCATGCTACATTAACAAGTAAACTCAAATCCAATTTTTAAAATCTTTTGTCAACACTCCATTTTTTCGTTTCTATAAATTTTTTCAAACATAAATTCATGAACATCCCTTCTAGCTCGTTTTACCTTTTAGTTTTATATGCAAACGATTAATTTTCAGTTACAAATATAAATGTTTAAATTACAAATATATATATATATATATGTATATATATTAAGCTTATTTCTTCTATTAAAATTTGTTCTATTTATTAATAAAAAAAACTGTAAATTAAATGATATTAATTTTTAGAATATGTCCAATGGTTGCACTTAGTGTATTTTTTTTTTTTTAAAAAAATAATACAACATACTGAAATTTAAAAATGAAATAAACGTCTTCATGTTAAAAAAATAAAATTGTACTTACTATTTAACGTGATTAAAGAATAATAAAATAAAAATATATAAAGCTAATTTGGTAAGAACTAAATTAATAATAATAATAACAATATATAATTGTTAAGAAATAAATTAATAATAATAATATATTGTAATATAAGCTTTTGTAAAATTACATTACAACCCACAAACTGATTTTAGACAAGCTGACAACGTTAATCCGATTCTCGTCTTTCCCTATATTTTTTCTCATACATTCCACAGAAAATTCTCTTCTGCTCAAATTACTCTCTCAAAAATTAAACCATAAAAAGAGAAAAGAGAAGAAAACAAACAGTTTGAAGCTGTAACTCCTAACTACTCTGGAAATTTCAGTGCTCACTCACAAAGATCGTCGCTTTCTTCCCCAGCTTCTTCAATTTCTCTCTAAATATTCTCGAGAAGGTCCACTTTCCGGAGCTTTGCACTCTCCATCTAAAGGTAAGTTCCGACTGTATTAAGCGCTTTGCTGCTTGATTTTGATGTTTTCTTGATCTGGGTCTTGAAATTTGGCTGCTTTATGCTGTTGCTGATTTGGGTTTAGGCTTTTTGTTTTGATGGCATACAATCTGGTTGTGGGGTAGGATTTTGATTGTTTGGCTAGCTAGAAAAGTTGTAAGTTTTTTTGCCCAATGATGCCCTCAAGAAGAAAGAAATGGACGGAGGCAGAGGAGAGAACCCTGATCGACAAGTATGGGGATATGGTTTCGGATGGTACCCTTATGAAAATGAAAACTCGAGAAAAGAAGTTTAAACCCATTGCTTCTTATGTGAACTCTGTGCACCATGTTCAAGATCCTATTGCCTACCCATGGCAGTGGTCTTGGAAGGACGTTTCTACCAAGGTTCAGAACATGAGGCACCAGTATTTACTCGTCAAGCAGAAAGTTAAGAAACAACAGCCTGAATGTAATTCTGGTGGTGGTGATGAGTGTGGTGCTGAGGAATTTGATTGGATGGAGGGACTTACTCATTGGTCAAATTTCTTGAGGTATAAGGATGTTTTTGGGGATGTGGGTGTTGTGACTAATAATGGTAATGATTTAACGGCGGTGGCGAATGGTGACCGGGAGAATGGTGGGGGATTTGTTGGGGGTGGCAGGGGAATTGAGCTTGTTGAATTTGGGCAAATGGGTCATTCAGGTGATGGGGATTTTGGAGTGGGGATTGATGGAGTTGAGAATGGGGTAATTGGGTTGGGGTTTGAGTATGATGGGGAGGAGGCTGAGGAGACTTATAATGGTAATGGCCGGGTGAGAGAGGATGGAGACGACGGATTTCTTTATGAAGAAGTTGAGCCAAATGGGTCTAATTTGAAGAAGAGAAAGAAGAAGAAGGTGTTGAAGGGAATGGGGAAGAAAGCATGGGGGTTTCTGGGTAACCAGTTGGGCAAGTTGAGGGAAATGGAGGTTCGGTTCGAGCAACGTGAGGTGGAAAGAGAACGAGAAAGGCAAAGAAGGGAGAGTGTTAGGATGGACCGTGAGCGAGAATGGGAGCGGAATTGGGAGGAGAGGGAAAAGGAAAAGGAGGAGAGGGATAAGTCTAAGGAGAATTTGAGGGTGCAAAGGATTCGAGAGTGGGAAGTTATAGAGAAAGAGAGCGCAGAGAGGGAAAGAAGAAGAAGAGAAGAAGAGTTGATTGATGAGAGGGAATGGGAAGAGAGAATGAGGAGGAGGAAATTAGAGTGGAAGAAGAGGATGGACGACATGTTGAGCCAACACCGAGCAGAAATGGGCCAAATGCAGACTCGCATTCTTCACGAGCAACAAAACCTTACCAACCAGTTACTTGGAATTGTGTCTCAATGGACTACTCATCCAACTGGGCTATCTGATCATACCGGTGCTAGTAACCATTACCTCACGCAAATGATGCAGAATTTGCACCATGTGAATAGTTTGGTTCATGGCGATGCTAGGGTTGAAGGAGAAAATCAAGACGACCAATTCATCGTCGATGCATGATATCTTTTCCTGAAACACTATTTCTCGCTTGCTTGTTCAAGAACATTTGGAGGAGAGAAGTGGAGGTCAGCATATTGTTGAATTCACTTCTGTATGTGTACTTTCTTGAGTCAGGTATGGTTGTAGACACAGATATGTTAAGCTACATTTCTAGTTAATAATATCTATAGATTTATCTGTTTCAATTTTTTATGTAACTATGTTGTTTAATATAAATAAAAGCTTTTTATTTTCTCGGTTTTAGATAAGATTTTTTTTATTTATTGAATTCTGGTAAAAGAGTTATTTTTTGAAAACATGTGTTGGTCATTTGGGTACGAGATTGATTCAGTAGTTTCAAGGATTTTCATTTTCGGACAATTGATAGGGGGATTTTATCACAACCCTGATTTGAACCCAGGTCCTAGGGTTAATTCCCAGTAGTCATTACCATCTGGGCTATGTAAAATGATAGTCTTAAGACCAGTGACATGGAACCCATGGTGGTTGCCATTACTTGTGTTGTGGTTGGTTGGAATGGGAAGCATATTATAATATCTTCTCTAGAAAAGTTGAAATGAACATTAAGTCGAGTAAAACCTTGTAGGACTAATACCATTTATACTATATTTGATCAGATAAACAAGTTTGCAAAATTTGGACACTAACCCATGTTTATATGCATATGAAAATAATATATATATATATTTTTTTTATGCATGTTATTGTATGCCCAACATACATTGGAGCATGTTCTTTATTTGAAGCAGAGCATGTCCAAATCAAGCGAAACACTTTCTGAAACATGGGTTCTGTGATACTTTGAATTTTGTTTTCTTAAGCTGAATAATTTGTTTTGATGCAAAACATTCTATGAATTCTGAAGCTGTAGGCGGCATGAGTTTTCGATGTTACTGCCGGAGATCCGAAACAACTAGTTGGCTTTTGATGTAAGGTGTGTATATAGCTTGAATCAATAATTTTCGAATAATGTTATCTGAATCCTTACAATCTTCGTTATCAGTTGGTAAATTGAAATTAGTACAAGCATCTAAAATAATAAAATGATACATGCTCCTAAATTAGTACAAGCATCTAGGGTCTAGCTTTGTGTTTAGTCCCAATGTTTGTTAGGTCTTGTCTAAGACGAGAATCTTTCATGTTTTGGTTAAGCTGACAATGGGAAATGGAATTTGTGATTGGTTTTTATCATATTTATTGAGTTTTTCTACACTTGTTTTCCTTTTTTTCCCTTTGGGTTTTCTAAAAAACTTTCATGGATTAGGAAAAGGAAACTTAGAAATGTAACTGCAGTTTATATATATGCCGACTTTTTATGTTTGGGGACAATGCCTTCCAATCAGTGACTGCGTTTCTATTTTAATGTTTTTTTTTTTTTTTTTAAATGTTTTTGCTCTGTAAATTTACTCAAGAAGCAGTACATATCAATATCATAATTGTTAATTTTTGTTTTCTGAAAAAAAAAAAACAAACAAAAACCTGTAATTAAGTGGAGTGAAAAGGGCACCAGTTTACATGCAAGCAGAGCCAGAAATTATGTACACATTCTATATATACATATACATTGATAGAACCTGACGAGGTAGATGAAGTCTTTGTAGTTGTTTGTATCAACCACACAGGGTTACACTATTTGCCTAAAAGAATTATGCACTAATTTTTATTCAAATATTTATGACAAAGTAAAGTAACTATTTTTAAGTCTTCAAGTGTCTTCCATCTTTAACCTGAGGAACACAGAAAAATTATAATTATGGTTTTTGTTCAGGAAACTGAAAACACCACAAAGTTTATCATATATAATTTAACTTGTTCAGTAAATTCTGCAATTATATCTATATCTATATGTATACTTGCATAATCAAAGGCTGGCAAATTTACATGACATTGAGCAGTGCATTGGCAGGCTCTAAGCTTCTAAACATAAAAACAGTGAAAGAATATCAAATATTACAAAGCTAACAGAAACAATCAAGAGAAAGTGTATGCTTGGAGGACGTCTTCTCTCTTCAAAACCTCCCTCCTTCAACACATTCCGAACTTTTTTGTTCAACTTCGATGTGTGGCTTCTTTCTTGGTTCAAACAAACTTCGATGTGTGGCTTCTTTCTTGGTTCAATGCAGACTACAGGTGAATCTACACGAGGCGGAGGGCGCTCAGCGATACTCAAGCAAGAAAGTCTGGTGTTCACAGGACAAGATTAGTGTCTATCACCAGCCTGAGCAATCGGTCTCGTTGCAAAAACCATCTGGAACAACAGAGTTGCCTCTTCTTTTTTTGTATAATCATCTTCAAGAAGAAAGTTTCTTCTTATGCCGTTTGGGCGCCGCTTAAGATTACAATTCTCCAAAACTGCAAACAACTTAGCAGTCTGTACAATATGGAACAGCTTAACAGAAGATATAATACGCACACACTAAAATTAAGGAAGCAATATAATCTGTTACTCTACCAGCATATGGAAAGTAGATTCACAAACTTTATAATAGCCGATGCTGGTTTTGTTCCTCCAGCTGCAAAATGGATTTTTACACTGAAAAACTACATAGAAAAGAATTAAGTCGCAGATATATTCTCCCGATGATTCAGGTGTACTAGTTCGAGTTCAACCAAATATCAGAGCCAGAATCTAAATACAAATCAAATGAGTATGGCTAAATCAAATCCCAGTAACATGCAGAAAAAAGAAAGAAACTAGTGAGTATCAATTTCACCTTTGTAAAGAGGACTCTCTTTCCCTACAAAGGCCATGGAGCAAGGGTCCACCAAGTTTAAGGGTAATTGCTGAAACAGAAAATCCTAAGTTCTCCATGTTAAAAATGGCAGAAATACTGGATTACTATTGCCATCGAACCAACTTCATGATGGAAATCAAAGAACCTCATCATTTTTCTAAACATGGAAACAACCGTGGTGGAATGGATTGAAAGCCCAAACAGATGGCATAGGTCGGGTATGAATCAAGGATTGGAAGAAACCTAGTGCTTCATCTAACCTAAGGGTTCCTGATTCGCACCGTTTTAAGATCAAATTCTCCAGATGGTTTGAAATTCTAATACCCAAAACAGAATATGAAGGAAAGTGATAAAAAGAAGGAAGGATTACCAAGAGCTGCTGCTTTGTTGGTCAGTCCGAGCTTTTGAATCCCACCCAAATCCAAAGGATTACAATGGTTGTTTTTCCATGTTTAGAGAAATGATGAGGTTGTTTGCAACGAGCTTTTTTTTCTGTCAAAAGCTTCAAATCCGTTTCCAAATCACAAACCCTAATCGCCAATTTCCGAAACCCTCATTGTCTTCCTGAGTGTACTCAAAGAAAGCCATAAATTTCTAAATTTATCAGATTGACACTGTTAATGGCACGTGTGTCAAAAGGATATATGCTTCTGACGTAAAAGGATATGCTTTAAAAGTAGTCTTGAGTTTTCATCGTCATCGCTTTTTACATGTATAATATAAACAAATTACTGAAAGAAGTTGTGCAAGAATTTCAACGATTATAAAGTGGGTATAATTCAATATTTTAGCAAACGAAAGTCTAAAAAAAAAAATCATTTTTAGAGCCCAAAAGCTCTAGACAAAAGTGTATGCTTGGTTGAGAGAGCTTAGAGGATGTCTTCTCTCTTCAAGACCTCCCTCTTTCAACACATTCAAAACCTTCTTGTTTAACTTTAATGTGTGGCTTCCATGGATGAATGTGAACTACAGGTGAATCCACATTAGGCGGAGGGGGCTCAGAAATTGTTCCTTTTGCAACTTTGAGAAGGAGCGGGACTTGAGCCAGAAAGCTTGGTGTTCACAAAAAGATACGATTAACTAAAACAACACCCTGGAAGCGAATAGTATTTATGCATCTCCATAAACATTCACCGCGTTCAATTGATCTTCACTGTATGTGGAATAACCATAAAAATTGTTGACATGAATAAGACTTGGCTAAAAAAAGCATTGATAACAAAAGAGAAGCATCGAATTCAAAAGGGAGTGCTTTGCCACCGAATCAGCAGTCTCATTGAACTTCCTGCTAATCCACTTAATATTCCAACCTTACCCATCAAACTTTCGCTTAATGTTGAGGATTTCATACCAAGTTTCCCAGTTGCAAGGTTGAGACTTGGACAAAATAGAATTGACTGAAGTCTGGGAATCACAAAACCAAAGGATCAGCAACCTCAATCCAAAAGAGAAGCATTGAATTCAAAAGGGAGTGCTGTGCCAGTTGTCACCAAATCAGCAACCTCATTGAACGTCCTACTGATCCACTTAATATCCAAATCTTTCCAACCATAATGTCGAGGATTTCATACCCAGTTGCAAGGTTGAGACTTGGAAAAAATGGAATTCACCGAAGTCTTGGAATCACAAAGCAAAAGGATCAATCATGTTCCAACCTCTCCCCTGCAACGTCCGAAGCTCAATCCAAGAAAAAGAAGGTCGGTTATTAAACTAAAAATGGAATACATACATGGACCAACTCCAGGCTTGTAACATAGAGTATGCCTAAACCAAATCCTACCACATATGCAATTTCTACATAAACTTGTAATATAGAGTATGTCTATATGGAATCCTACCAAACTCAAGGCTCCAGCAGTATTGGATGTTAAGTAAAACTGTAAACTAAATAAGGGAAGGAATAACAGCAAACACAAAGATGCTCACAATTTATAGCAATTAAAGATCATCAATTTGAACTGGTGAAGTATACATTCATTCATGTAACATAAGCTTTTGTACCAACATCTTTAACAATTTGAATCACAAGAACAAATGTTTTCTGAGCATTCTCTGTCATCTTCTATATATAAAGAGGGTCGTCCAAACAAACTTTAGAATCATAGTATATAACAAAACAATTCTTGGACTTTTTTTTTTTTTTTCTTTCCCACATAAACTCCAACTAAACAGTATGGCTAAATTAAATACCAGTAACATGCAGCAGCATTAAAGAACTCCAACTAAACAGTATGGCTAAATCAAATCCCAGTAACATGAAGCAGCATTAAAGAGAATCTCACCTTGTACAGAGTATCCATTCAACTATTTACTCTACAGTTTTTGTAAAGGTTCTTTAAATGTTCAATCACTAGTTCAAATGTTTCATATGCTTTTCCTGTCATCTCCTTTTTAGCAAGAGCGTCCAAAACCAAATTTAAAGTCATAGTATTAGGAAAAACTTTCAGAGACACCATCTGTTTTAATAACCTTGTGGCTTCTTCCCATTGGCTCGATTTACACAATGCGTTCAATAAAGATGTATAAGTTATAACATCCGGTTTTAGATCTCTTTGAATCATTAGATGTAACAAACTCAGGGCTTCCTTTGTCATTCTCTCCCTGCAAAGAGCATCAACTACAGTACTGAAAGTTACAACATCCGGAAGGACTCCTTGATCTTTCATTTTATCTACCAACCTGGTGGCTTCCCTCCATTGGCCTGAATGACACAATCCATAGATTAACGAATTGTAGGTGATAATATTGGGCTTAATATCAGTATCGCTCATTGCTTCCAACAGATTAAATGCCTCTACAGTCCTCCCTTCCTTGCATAGAGCATCCAATATAGTACTGTATGTAACAACATCAGGCAAGGTTCCACATTCAATCATGTTGTTTAGGACCTGTGAAGCTTTTTTAAACTGACCAGACTTGGACAAACCAGAAATTAGGGAATTAAAAGTGACAACGTCAGGCTTTATACTTCTCCTAATCATTAGCTCAAAAAGTGAAATTGCTTCATGGGTTTTCCCTTCTTTGAAAAGAGTGTCCATTAGAGCATTATAACTATATACATTAGGTGAAATCCCATGGTCAATCATGTCATTGAAGAATTTCTTTGCTTCTTCCACACGACCAGACTTGATTAATCCATCAAACAGAGCTGTATAGGTAACCACATCTGGTTCAACATCTTGATTGACCATATCTTGAAAAAGTTCCAAGGCCTTGTCTACATGTCTTTCTTTGCAAAGGCTGTCAATTATTGGATTAAAACAATCTGCAGAGGTTTTAATGTTTCCAACCTTCTGCATTTCTTTAAATATCTCAATAGCTTTCAGAGTATTATGGGTTTTACAAAGTGCACCAATGATAGTAGCATAAGTTATCTGATTACACTGGTCTCCCCTCCCCACTATTCTCTTGAAAAACTCCAAGGCATCATCCATTGATTCACTTTGGCTACAAAGGCCATGGAGCAATGTATTAAAGATATAAGCATCTGGTTGCAGTCCACGTTTAAGGGTAGTTGCTAAAACAGAAAATGCCAAGTCCACCTTGCCCAGACGGCAATAACATTTCATTGCTATTGTCATCATAGAGAGATCAGGATGGAAATCAACACAATTCATCATTTCTCTGAACATGGAAACAACGGTGGAATAGCGGTTCGATTTGGAGAGTGCCCCAACCAAATGATTAAATGCCCTAACAGATGGCATGGGTCGGGTATGAATCAAGGAATGGAAGAAACCTAGTGCTTCATCCAACTCAAGGGTTCCAGATTTGCACCGTTTCTCGATCAAATTCACCAAATGGGTTGAATTTCTAGCACCCGAAGCAGAATAAGAACGAAAGAGAGTAAAGAAGGAAGCATTACCAAAATGAGCAGCTGCTTTGTTGATCATCTTCGTCTTCATTCCCATCAGTCATACTGAGCTTAAAACTCTCAACTCCACGCTTTGCGCAATTCTGGCTCGCAACGAGTTTTCACAGATTTTAGGACATTGGCTTTAGTTCGGTGCATTGGTGCATCATCTTCGCCAGAAAAAACTATTATATTATTATTTTCATCCATAGTATATTAAAATATTAATATTAAATTATAGCATAGATAGAGCATGCTAAGAGCGTAACACTACCAATTTTAATATTTTAAAAAAACTCTTTTGGTATTAATTTATTATTTAACTTAATTCTTTAATCAAATTCATTACTCCTTAATTTAATTTATTGATTTTATATTATAATATTTAATTGTTGTAAAACATTTCCATAACAGAAATAAAAAATTTGGTGAACATGAATTATTTTAAATATTATTAATATATGTGTGTGTATATATTTATTCATCTACCATATATTTTTTAAATTTTTTTTTCTTCACTACTATTTTTATTTGTTTTGATAAATCTGCAATATATATACATATATATATATATATATATATATTAATTAAGAACATATTTAATATTATCTAATAGGTTTTTTTTTTTTACCTAGAAAATTGAAAACTTGAAAGATATTTAAATATTATCTAATAGAGTTTCTTTTTACCATAGGAAATTAAAAAATTAAGACAATATTTAAATATTATCTAACAGATTTTTTTAAACACTAAAAATTAAAAAGATGTCTAAATATTATTTAATAGTTTTTTCTTATTACGAAACTCAAAAACATCTAATAAATTTAAGCATGGGGTTTTGGTTACATATTCAATTGATAAGACCCAATGACAAGAAGGTTACTTTTGGCAGGTTACACAACAAAAGCGATCACATGGTAATAATCATATAGGTGTTAATTAATGATCCTACTTCCTTTCACTAAATTTTTGCAGAATGTAACAATTAATATATATATATGAAAGATAATTTGACATCATTAGAATCTTAGATTCCCCATCAGAATTCATCTTCTCAAGACAGTATGATCGACTAGAATGTTTTTAACAGCATCCACAAAGCTCAGCAAATTCTGCCGAGTGTGTAGATCCAAAGAATTTGCTCCATTCCTCGTTAAACAATAAACCAGTGATATTATCCACTGAAACCCTTACGAGAGGTCCGAATAGCCCATCAAATATTCTAATAGCATTGTTTATTATTTTCAAAATTTAACTGCCAAAAAAATAAATGACTTGATTCATTAGATTCTAAAACAACCCTCCTAATTCTACCGGGAAACTTTGAAACTTGAGCCAGAAAGCTTGGTGTTCGAAGAAAGATACGATTAACTAAAACAACGCCCTGGAAGCGAATAGTATTTATGCATCTCCATAAACATTAACCGCGTTCAATTGATCTTCACTGTTTGTGGAATAACCATAAAAATTGTTGACATGAATAAGCTTGGCTAAAAAAAGCATTGAGAACAGAAGAGAAGCATTGAATTCAAAAGGGAGTGCTTTGCCACCGAATCAGCAACCTCATTGAACTTCCTGCTGATCCACTTAATATTCCAACCTTACCCATCAAACTTTCGCTTAATGTTGAGGATCTCATACCAAGTTTCCCAGTTGCAAGGTTGAGACTTGGACAAAATAGAATTGACAGAAATCTGGGAATCACAAAGCCAAAGGATCAGCAACCTCAATCCAAAAGAGAAGCATTGAATTCAAAAGGGACTGCTTTGCCAGTTGCCACCAAATCAGCATCCTCATTGAACGTCCTACTGATCCACTTAATATTCAAATCTTTCCAACCAAACTTTTGCTTAATGTCGAGGATTTAATACCCAGTTGCAAGGTTGAGACTTGGACAAAATGGAATTCACCAAGTCTTGGAATCACAAAGCAAAAGGATCAATCATGTTCCAACCTCTCTCCTGCAACGTCAGAAGCTTAATCAAAGAAAAAGAAGGTCAGTTATTAAACTAAAAATGGAATACATACATGGACCAACTCCAGGCTTGTAACATAGAGTATGCCTAAACCAAATCCTACCACATAAGCAATATCTACATAAACTTGTAACATAGAGTATGCCTATATGGAATCCTACCAAACTCAAGGCTCCAGCAGTATTGGGTGTTAAGTAAAACTGTAAACTAAATTAGGGAAGGAATAACAGTAAACACAAAGAAGCTCACAATTTATACCTATTAAAGATTATCAATTTGAACTGGTGAAGTATACATTCATTCATGTAACATAAGCTTTTGTACCAACATCTTTAACAAGTTGAATCACAAGAACAAATGTTTTCTGAGCATTCTCTGTCATCTTCTATATATAAAGAGGGTCGTCCAAACAAAGTTTAGAATCATAGTATATAACAAAACAATTCTTGGGCTTTTTTTTTTTTCTTCCTTCCCCATATAAACTCCAACTAAACAATATGGCTAAATCAAATCTGACGCAGCATTAAAGAGAATCTCACGTTGTACAGAGTATCCATTCAACTATTTACTCTTCAGTTTTTGTCAAGGTCTTTAAATGTTCAATCACTAGTTCAAATGTTTCATATGCTTTTCCTGTCATCTCCTTTTTAGCAAGAGCATCCAAAACCAAGTTTAAAGTCATAGTATTAGGAAAAACTTTCAGAGACACCATCTGTTTTAATAACCTTGTGGCTTCTTCCCATTGGCTCGATTTACACAATGCGTTCAATAAAGATGTATAAGTTATAACATCCGGTTTTAGATCTCTTTGAATCATTAGATGTAACAAACTCAGGGCTTCCTTTGTCATTCTCTCCCTGCAAAGAGCATCAACTAGAGTACTGAAAGTTACAACATCCGTAAGGACTCCTTGATCTTTCATTTCATCTAACAACCTGGTGGCTTCCCTCCATTGGCCTGAATGACACAATCCATAGATTAACGAATTGTAGGTGACAATATTGGGCTTAATATCAGTCTCGCTCATTGCTTCCAACAGATGAAGCGTTTCTACAGTCCTCCCTTCCTTGCATAGAGCATCCAATATAGTACTGTATGTAACCACATCAGGCAAGGTTCCACATTCAATCATGTTGTTTAGGACCTGTGAAGCTTTTTTTAACTGACCAGACTTGGACAAACCAGAAATTAGGGAATTAAAAGTGACAACGTCAAAAGTGAAATTGCTTCATGGGCTTTCCCTTCTTTGAACAGAGTGTCCATTAGAGCATTATAACTATATACATTAGGTGAAATCCCATGGTCAATCATGTCATTGAAGAATTTCTTTGCTTCTTCCACACGACCAGACTTGATTAATCCATCAAACAGAGCTGTATAGGTAACCACATCTGGTATAACATCTTGATTGACCATATCTTGAAACAGTTCCAAGGCCTTGTCTACATGTCTTTCTTTGCAAAGGCTGTCAATTATTGGAGTAAAACAATATACAGAGGATTTAATATTTCCAACCTCCTGCATTTGTTCAAATATCTCAATAGCTTTCAGAGTGTTCTGGGTTTTGCAAAGTGCACCAATGATAGTTGCATAAGTTATCTGATCGCATGGGTCTCCCCTCCCCACTATGCTCTTAAAAAAATCCACAGCATCATCCATTGATTCACTTTGCCTACAAAGGCCATGGAGTAAAGTATTAAGAGTCCAAGCATTCGGTTGGAGTCCGCGTTTAAGGGAAATTGCTAAAACAGAGAATGCCAAGTCCATCTTGCCCAGACGGCAATAACATTTCATTGCTATTGTCATCATAGAGTTATCAGGATGGAAATCAACACAATTCATCATTTCTCTGAACATGGATACAACGGTGGAATAGTGGTTCAATTTGGAGAGTGCCCCAATCAAATGATTGAATGCCCTAACAGATGGCATGGGTCGGATATGAATCAAGGAATGGAAGAAACCTAGTGCTTCATCCAACTCAAGGGTTCCAGATTTGCACCGTTTCTCGATCAAATTCACCGAATGGGTTGAATTTCTAGCACCCGAAGCAGAATAAGAACGAAAGAGAGTAAAGAAGGAGGCATTACCAAAATGAGCAGCTGCTTTGTTGATCATCTTCGTCTTCATTCGCATCAGTCACACTGAGCTATTCACTGGCTGTAACGAGCTTATTACTCTCAGCTCCACGCTTTGCGCAATTCTGGCTTGCAACGAGTTTTTCAGTTTTCAAAGATTTGAGAACACTGGCTTTAGTTGGGTGCACTGGCGCACCCTTTCTTAGTTGCATCATCGTCACCAGAAAATGGCATAATGCGGTGTCATCTCATAGTATATTAAAATATTAATATTTAATCATAGGATAGATAGGAAAACTCTGGTACTCTCGAATTACATACTTCTGGTGCCATTAAGACGGTGTCACATAAGTATAAATATTTATAAATTATTATATGATATAATTTTAACGGTATAAGAATATAGAGTATAAGAGTTTTTTCCCATAAATAGAGTATGCTAAAAACAAACCACTGCCAAATTTAATATTTTAAAAAAACTCTTTTGATATTAATTTATTATTTAACTTAATTTTTTAATCAAATTCACTACTCTATGACTGATTTAATTTCCATAACAAAAATAAAAAAATTTGTAGAACATGAATTATTTTAAATATTATTAATATATGTATATATATATATATATATATTCATCTATCATATTTTTTTTTAGAAAAAAATTTCTTCACTACTATTTTTATTTATTTTGATAAATCCATATATATATATATATATATATATATATATATATATATATATTAAGGTATACATATTTTTTGTGAATAAAAAAGGATTTCGATATGTGAATTATTAATGTAAGATTTTATTAGGAGATAAAAATTTATTCTTGTTCTAACTTTGTAAACATACAGGAGTCTAAACTAAATACACCTGAAGCCTTAATGAGGCTTACCACTTAGCAGACCTAAGACTTAGCAAAACTCAAATTGTAACTCTCGCAGATGAGTATGAGAACTCGATCTACTTCCTTAATGTTAACCCACACTCTCAGGTGCAATAATATATTTAAACATAATTTTTTTGTTTTTTTTTACCTAGGAAATTAAAAACTTGAAAGATATTTAAATATTATCTAATAAATTTTCTTTTTACCGTAGGAAATTAAAAAATTAAGACTATTTAAATATTATCTATCAGATTTTTTTAAAACATTAAAAATTAAAAAATTAATTAGATATCTAAATATTATTTAATTGTTTTTTCCGCCGTTGGAATTATTTAGTAGTTTTTTTTTTTTGACAGATTTTATTGATTTCTAAGCTTCTATATATAATATGTTTAGACTCAAGCATAGGGTTTAGGTTATAAGCTTGTTTAGAACTTTTTTTTTTAAATGAAAAAATATTTTTTTTTTATAAAAAAAACAGTTTGAAATATATTTAACTAAAAAATTATAAAATATTTTTTTTTATATATAAAAAGCACTTTTAAGTGTTTTTTTTAAAAAACACCTGATAAGTGCTTCTCCAGAAAAGGACTTAAATAAAAAGTATTTTTAAAAAAAAATACTATTTACATAAACAGTTTCGAACATAAACTACATATTCAATTGATAAGATCCAGTCAAAAGAAGGGCTACATTTGGCAGGTTACACAACAAAAGCGATGACATGATAATGAACATATAGGTGGTAATTAAAGATCCTATTCCTTTTCACTAAATTTTCGCAGAATGTAACAATTTAAGCTGGTGGTAAACATTTGAAGTGTAAGACTTACAATAATATATATATATATATATATATATATATATATATATATATATATATATATATATATGAAACATAATTTGACACCACTGGAATCATAGATTCGCCATCAGAATTCATCTTCTCAAGACAGTATGATCGACTAGAATTTTTTCAATAGCATCCACAAAGCTCAATAAATTCTGCCGAGTGTGTAAATCCAAAGAATTTGCTCCTTCCTGATCAAATAATAAATTATTTGATCCATTAGATTCTAAAACAACCCTTCTACCGGGAAACTTTGAAACTTAAAATCTTTGCCACATACTTCCATATCCATGGAAAGAACAGAAAACCAGCAAGGAAATAGAAAATAAATAAAAATAAATGAAATTACTACCTTAACCTTGCTCAGAAAACTTGATGAAATTCCCTTAGAATGCTGATCTGAGCTCTTGAGAGAGATTAGATTCAGTGGATGACTTGATACTGGCCAACCTTGAGAAACCTTTATGAATGCATCGACGCCCTCGGCCATATGAGCAACTATCATCTCATCTTTGTCCAAGTACTCTAAGAAGAGTCTGCATAGATATAGATAATTGTGCTGACTTGGTATAGATATAGTAATTGGTGTCCACTTCCTAATAAATTAAGATTTTGCAAAATGTTAGGCATAACAGCTGAGGTTGTACTTCTGGTTTTATGTTCAAATCCATCTATTTCTGCACATATGAAAACGAACCTTTTCTTGGATAGTGGATTAGTCTACTCAGGTCTGTTCTATTCGATTGACATACATAGTTGGGTCCGTTTCCCATCGACTCTAAATTTTAAGACATAATTGAGGCTAACTTAACATAAGCCAATTTAAAATATTGTAAAATATTCTGATTTGTTTAACTGTAACATTATTTTAAAAGATCTAAAAGGAAAATGAACCAAAGTTGTGAAGGTGCTAGTCTCACCTTGATTTATTTGCACTCTTCACCACAAGTAGCCTCATTGTGCATAGTACAATTCTATCTTGAACTTTTGTTACAAACCAGTGCAATGAAGATTTACTGCAGAAAAGGTTCCAATAATATAAGTATACAATATGCCAATTGGTTTTGTTCCACAGAAAGAAAAAATACGAAAGATAGTATACAAAAATAAACTAAATCATCTCCTTTTTGCATTTTCAAAAGTTAATACACGCCTTCTCACTTCGATGTACAGCAGAAACCAGATATATCTCCGGTAAGCAAGTATTGCAAGAAAGAAAAGCCAGCAAACAATTATATGACACTTAAAGAAAAATAAATAAATAATAAAGTAAGGGACTACAAACCAATACATTCGCATACAGTTCAGCAATAGGATATATTTACATGTCTGTTCTATTTCAATAGGTATATTCCATTTCAGCAAGTCACCAATTTGAAGGAAGTTTTATCTATAGCTAATTCAACACATTGTTAATGGCATATTGTCAAGCATACTCATCCTAAATAAAGTTCTCTCCTATGATCTGTAGGACACAAATTGTTTAAAAATATGACTGAAAAACTAACAAGCCAATCTCTAGTGTCCAATACTAATTTGTACAATTTCACCTCCAATTACTTTAGAAAGGGATTATTGGAGGTTTTATGCATTTTGCCTACAAATCATTGGTTATCATTTATTTTGCCATTAAAAATTAAGCAGTGTGGAACTTGAAGGCCACAATATTCCTTTAATGTTTATTAAACAAATGCATCCTACTTTCTCGTGTCAGAAAACTACGTTAAGCCTTATTTACAGATAATTCTGAAGAAGATTGGTATGTTGGTTGGAGAAGTAGGTCCACTGGCGGTGGTGTGCGCAGAAGGAAACATGTGAATGAACACTAGCGGCATGGAGGAGGATTTGTTGGTACTCGTGCTAGGTCAAATTTAGGGTTTTTGACAGTGTTTGGCAGCAGCTATAACTTTGGGGGATCAAATTTAGGCAGCAGAAAAATTTGTGGGGATTGAGGTTAGGCTCTGATACCAAATTGATGTAGGATGGTGGTAGTAAGAGAAAAGAAATGGAGAGAAAAGGGAGAAAACAGAGAGAATTTGAGATAGTTGAGAGAGAAATAACAAATTAATTCAATATTCAATAATCAAGTCTGACAATTAGGATTCTAGAGAGGCCTATTTATAATAAAACAACCAACCAAAAATAGGAAACTAAACTGTAACTATAAAACCTAATTAAACTAGGAAAATAAATAGATAGTTAGCTAACCTAAAAGTACTAAAATAAATAATTGAACTATTTATTTCTTAATCTCCTAGCAATAATTAAATACAGTAAGTACTGGACAATCAAACCTGAAATGCCTTGAAGCCTCAAGAATATCATCCATGTAAACATCATTTGGAAATATCTGGAATTCATTACAAATTGAATTAATACTTATCCAGAAAATGCCTAAAACGAATACTATGCTATAAGTTATTAAGAGTTATTTAGTAAATTTTAAAATGGACAAATTTGTATTCACTTCCTAATAGCTTAACCTTTTACGATTGTAATAACTTGTGAATAACAATGAACATGCCAGCATACTACATATTTTTATTTTTACATATTTAACTAGCTGTAGTGTTTTCCAGTGCTTAGGTGGTTTCTCATTAAGAATAAAGTTCCCTCCAATTTTAATTTTGTGAATAGTAAATCATTTTATTGTTGGAATTTTAAGGTACCACCCAAATCTTAAATTATATTCAACAGAGAAACATTGACATAAAGAGTCATGAAAGAATTATTTTGTTAATACCTCAACATTCTTTATATCCATACCACCCTCCACAACTTCAATGAGCAACTCATGATTTAACTCAGATGGTTCATTGACAACTTCAATATATTGTAGGGACATTACTCCTTGTAATTTTGGAAGGTATGTTTGCAATGACAACCTAATGCAATTTTCATCAAATGCAATGACCTTCAGACCTGTAAATGCATTATCGACTTGCTCTAAGGCATCAGACCTACAATAAGAAACAAATTACAACCGTATAAATTAAAATCACATAAACATAAAGCAAGTACCAAAAAGAAATGAGCCTAAATATAGAATTACCGTTTACACATACGATCTAGATCCTGCAAAGTTTTCAACATTATACTTTTCTTTTCAATCTGATCTTCAAGTTCCAATAGCTGCAAGGTACTCTGCCAGTATTTTAAAATATTTAATCAGATTAAAGGGAAATCTAGTCTTTGAAATTACTACAACTGTTAGCTTGATATACATAGGCCATAGTTGGTTGGGCTCACTCCTAACAGCTTTAGTGTTTGGGAATAGAGGTAACTTAACACTCCTAATTACAACAACTTCAAAAGGTTTCATCAGATAATTAGTGTAGTACAATAAATACATATTCTATTGATTTAAGTAGATTAGCGTTGGCATTTTGTTCATATTGTATCAGCAATGACTTTAAAAGAAACACATGTCAAAAGTGGAACACAATTAGGCACTAACAAAAAATGTCTAGTTGGAAAGTTCCAAGAGCATCTTATACCATCTAGTAAATTCCTGTAACTGAAGTATGCCTTGTTAACTAAAACAACACCCTGGAAGCAAATAGTATTTAGAGATAGGAGCTTTGAACAAAACCTCCAATGCTTGGTCTCCATAAATATTCATCCCGCTCAATTGAGCTTCACTGTTTGTGGAACAACCATCAATTGCACCCACTTCAGTTTTCTTCAAATCCTACAAAATGAAACACAAAGTTGTTGTTTTGAATACATCACATAAGACCCCCTCAATAAAATTGATTATGAAAAGCACAGAAAGAGGAGGGCAAATAGACAACAGAGAGGTAAACTCCTATACAGAGTGAATAAACAGTGGAAACTGGAAACTAAATCAACCTCAAGATTAGCAGAAATCAAAACCAAACAAAAGTATCTGCCAGTGTATGAAGTAATACCATATCAAGAAGCTTTTAAAAATTCAATATTTAAACTACAACTAATAACAGATAGTATTCAAGGAAAGTAAGCTCCTACAGAAAAAAATACTAAAATTATAAACCAAAACCAAACTATATCTCTACAATTCAGGAAGTGCAAAACATATGACCCCATGCAACCTTATGGATTAATGATGATACAATGCTATTGGAATTCTATCAAAATAAAGACTAATAAACCAAAATAGCTTAAAGTAAAACGACTCGAATTCCTTACTATGCCACTTATCCTAGGACCATAATTTCAATCAAATCAAGGGCTAGCATGAGTTTTCTTGTCATCAAAGATCCAATCTAGCAACTTCAAGAGATTTTCATTAAAGTCAAACCAACCTGTGATGCATTGAACTCCAACGAACTTTTCAACCCTTCAAGATCAGTTCCTAGTCGATTACAATCTACAAGTACAATATTAAGTAAGCTAATTGCTACATACAAATCTATATACATACTGATGCACGCATATTAATGTTGAGACTGAAATCTCACCTTCAGAATATGTTCTTGTAAGAACCTCAATTTCATTGGAGATCTTGGTGCTTTTAGCTTCCACAGATTTGAGCTCCTCGCTCAAGCATTGTAGGTATACATCTAAAGAAAAAATTGACCCAATTACAAATCAAAAGCTTAGGAGCTAAGACACATAATTACATAAAGAAGAAACCTAAATGAATTCTATTTCTTTTGTTGTATAACACCAATTTTATTTCTTTTACTTTCCACACTTCCTCAAGCAGCTGAGCTATTGTATCAAACTATGCTTCATTAAACCACCTAGGAATCCCCAATAGGTAGAGAAAGAAATTCCAAAAACAACACTAAATCTAAAGCTGTTTTCTAGGCATCTACTATTTTCCAAAGTTTCTTTCCATTTTATAGTGCATACTCAACTGTGTTGACCCTCGTTTTCAATAAACTTTCCCCAAAAAATTGCACGATCACCACCCACTATACATTACAGAGATAGTTCTAATAAATCTGCAGCCAAGAACAAAAGGCATATTCAAAGAATTCATATCTCTCTGCATTTAACATCAGAAAAAACTATTTGAAAAAAAAAATTATATAAATTATCAAAAAAAAAAAAAAATCACAAATGCAAGCGCTTGTACATTTTGCAGTTAGTAGTGCTAATCACCAAATGCCACCGAATTTATACAAAATATATACATATATATATATATATATATATTGTATCCCTTGATTAAAAAATGAAAGAAGACATACCCAAGTCGTTCTCCCCAGAGAAACCAACATCCGAGCCCTCCGATACTAATTCCTCCACTCTACTCTGCGTAATTTCTCATTCAAAAACATCCATTACTTCCTATATTCGTTTCTTAAACAGTGCAGAAAGAAATAAGCAAAAGTTTAAACAAAACCTGGAATTGGAGAACACAGTCTTTGAGTAATTTTTCTGCATCCGAAGGGCATAATTCAGAATCATCGTCCTCCCAATTCTTGAGCATATCTTCCAGCTCTCTTACCCGCCTTCAATAAAACCAAAAAAAACAAAAAAATGAAACTTTTTTAATATTAAATTAGAAATGTAAAACTCACACACACTCAAACACACAACATAAATATATATATATAGAGAGAGAGAGAGAGCGCCAGAGACCTGCGAATGGTTTGAAGGTCGATGGGTGCAAAAGAAGGATTTAGGATCTCCATCCCATTTTCCATCGCGTTTTCCATTGCCTCCCGCACTTCTCTCTCTCTCTCCCTCTGCATATCTTTTCCCGCCCTATGCAATCACAAGCAGTACGAAATTCCCCTCTCTATCTCTCTCTTTTTAATTTATTTTAATTATTTGTTTACTTTTTCAAAAATGAAGAACAACATTTTGGGCTTGGGCTGAAACAAGCCCAAATAGTGTCCACCAAATTTTTTTTTTATTTTTTATTTTAAACAAAATCGATCTGAAGTGAATTCTTAAATTAAACCTAACAATTAGGTTATTAAATTGAAATCAAAATTGTATAAAATACAAATTAATTTTAAACGAAATTTTTTTTAAAATTAATTAAACCTTTAATCCCTCCGGTTTTTTAGATATGAATGTACATATGAATATAAACGATAAAGGATCATTAGTCTATACTCTAGAAAAATCAAACACATTTTAGATAAATTATAAACTTAAATGTCGAATAAATACTACAATAACTTATTATAATAAATAATTAGCTAAGTTAAAATAATAATAATAATAATAATAATAATAATAATCTGTACGTTTTTTTAGAAAATAACTTGTAAATAAAATGTAACCAATGAATATAGAGGGTGGTTTGTTTAAAATCCAAAAAACATATAGGGGGTGGTTGTTCCCACGACGTTTCAACGCATTGTTATGGCTTTCTAATGTGTTCCTACAGGCTTGCAGTGCGTTACTTTATTTACCGAATTTTATTTTATTTTGCACAGCAAATTTAAAACTCATAAATAAAAAAATAAAATATTATTTAAAGAAAATATACTAACTACGAACTAATCTTTCCTCTTCTTTTATGTAAGAGTTCCAAAATTTACAAAGCTTCAATCATAGTGAGGATTATAGAACTCCACAAAACCAAGTTGTTTTGAATAACAAATCAAAGCTTGCAACTTTTAAAATGTTGGTAAAAATAAAAATACAAAAATACAAAAATCAGAACCAATAAAAAAAATCAACTAGGGCATAGTAGAGGAGATTCACAGCAAAAAAAAAGAAGCTTTCAGGTCCTGTCCAGACAGTTTCAATGAGCTCCTAAGTGCCTGCATGAAAATAAGGCTACAAGTAAATTCCCCCCCAAAAAAAAAAATACAGATATTCAACTCTTTTTTCCGTGTTTAACAAGAACTCAAGAGACTATACCTAATATTTCAAAGCTCTTTAGCTTCCTGCACAAGTAAATGTAAGCATTTTTTATCAGTTTGAATAGCTTGCAAGACCATTGAGATGAATAAAAGAAAAAAAATACAGAGTCACCGACATGATTTTGTGATATTGGGGACTAATTATTTACCTGCTGGCCTGGAAGGTATATTCTGATGATGTCTCGCTTGGTGAGTTTATGGCGGCAGGTAGGGCATTTGCGTTGGGTGTCCAGTACTTTCTCGATGCACTTCTTGCAGAAAATATGACCACACTTTGTTGATGTCTCTTCGATCAACTTGTCCATGCAGATTGTACAAGTGAAGGCGGGAGGAGTCTTAGGTTGGGGCTCAGTCTCGCTCAGTACAGGATCCGCCGGTTTGACCTATGCAGCTAACAGTGTTATATACATTTCCATGACATTTAACTATAACATAATCTACGAAAGCTGCTAAAAGGTTAAAACCATTTTTCGACGAGCTATTCACAACATGATTTGGAGGAATGAAACTAACACTCCACGCCAAATTTGGAAGCCACCTACTAGGATAGCTATCTGAAAACCAAAGTAGAATCTTGAACACAAAAGAAGCTTGACATGCAAGTTTTAATAGAATCAAAAGAAGCTTGATAAGCGAAACAACTTTGCCACAGAATGCCATGGTGACACCCAAAAGGATAATAAATTTATACATAAGAGGGAAAGATAACATATAATCAACCAACACATCGAAAAAATTTCAATTCAAGTTCGGCTCTCTTATTCTGCCCATCTGTTTCTATTTTAAGTATTCTTGGTTAGGTAATATCACCAACACTTTGACAGATTATCAAGATCGAGGACAGCCATTCAACAAGTTTGGACATTCAACATCAAGTCAACAAGCATAGTAAAATTCAACCTGATGTTGGATAAACAGAAATATGCATGAGAACCTTTCAGTGGAAGCCAATGGTGCCAGATAAGATATAAAATATCAGGCTCTAAGATGCAGAATTAAGAGGAAAATTTACCTAGAACATCAAGTTGTCTAAGTGTGTTTGTTAAACATGCATGTGATATGTGTTACTCTTGAAACATATACATGTTTGTGTGTACAATTAAGAAATTGGATCGAGGCCCAATTCTACTCGTTGGAAAGACTACATGGTCTATAGAATTTTTCTACTCATTGGAAAGACTACATGGTCTATAGAATTTAACTTTTTCTCTTAGCCATTACTGTTTTTCTTTGGGGATGGGGGCTCAAAATAACTCTTAAATTCAGCTCATATGCTCAATCATAGTTCATGACCTTTTTGTGCAAATACATGTAAACCACAGATGCAAGCATGGATTGATGTTTGCATGAACCTACATACATTATGTGTATGTGGGAGTGTGACCGTGTAGACTGCAATAAAAGAAATAATAGGATATAAGCCCAAGCAAAAAAACAAGCTACTCCATTCTCTACCATGAAACAAAGAAAAACAGAGAGACAGACAAGCTTAAGCAAGCAAAGAGAAATATAATAGCTCAGAAAAGCTTCTAACCAATGTTACCATCTCCCAGATTCTCTTAAAGTGCTGAAGGTTGAAGAAAAGATCCCACTTTAAAGCTGTTTGCTCATCTAGAATTTCATTGGGTGTAAAATCAAACCAATTTGTCAAGCCTGCAAATAGATTTCACTGAGTATTAAAAAACAGCTATATAAGACGTAACTGAAAACTGTTTGATAGAAGTAGCAATTTCTTTTCCTACAGCATAAAGAGTGAGAAAATGCTTTCCAAAGTCAAGCAGAATAATAGAAATAACTCAGGATTAAAACTTTCTCTGTATGCTCTCTAGAATTCCTAACACAAACCTGAAAAGCCAGAATAATATTCTGCAGATTCAGTAAGCCTGTTGTCTCTACCTCTACGATTTCTCTGAGAATGATTACCTAGAGAATTGTTCTTGGCCTAACCATGAGATAAGAATATAAATCAGCTGAAAAGTATGTTCCATAAAATGTTAAACAACCCAATGCTAAAAACCATACTTCTTCAAATCTTCTTGGAGATATTATAACAACATCATCATCAATAAGCTCAGCAGCATGCATAGCTTGTCCTTGAGAGTGTCCATTTCCTCGAGCTTCAAATTCCAAGGGACCAGTTGGACCCATGTCCTCATTAGGAGGTGGGTTATTGAGGTCTATCATTATCCTTCTTACCCGAGCGTCTCTTAAATTCTGTCGTTGAAGTTCACTTGATCGTTCTGTGTTCATGCTAATAACATGAGCTACAAGTCTTCAAAGCTCCGAAGTTTTGAAAATCTGGAAAAAATTGAAGTAATTTGTTAACAGCTGACTCCTGATTCAATTTTCACACAAACCAAATTAAGATAACTGGCTCGTTATTAAGTTTTTCTAATACTGCATCTGATTACCAAGGAATTCATTGAAAAGGATAACATATTTGTTGCACTTATCCTACCTTCAATTCTATAGCCATCAAGTAAGGTGTAATAACATTCTAATTTCAAAGTTCAAATACAAACAAAGAATTGAAGAAAATATCACTCGCTTTAAGTTCATAGAACTATAAGAACCAAGGTATACGACCACAACCAATATCCAGGTCAAACCAAAAAGACACATGAAAACAATTAGAGAAGTCTGTCCGATAGAACCTGTCTTGGTCATAAATTACTTGTCTATTCCAACAACCTTCCACTTAATCATTGAAGTGAGGTATAGTGAAATTTGGTCCTACAATTCCAAAAACAGTTTGAAGAAAAGCTTCCTAAAATAAGATTGTGATTCTTCAGCTTGTTTGACACCAAAATCTCAATTAAAAAGAAAATGGGGGAAAGTAAGTCTCAAACTTGTCCACATATCACCTTTTCTTTTGTTCCATCTAAACTACAGGTTTCACCATTACAACACTATCATGGAAGCTACAAAACCCCAAAAATGCACATTCACACAATCTAAATTCTTAACCACAAAAAAGATACATTTTTATGCTTCAATTCAGTTTTCTTAATCACGCACACAATATCCAAACATGATTCACAAACAAATCATATAATTGACCAATAAAGAAAAAAAAAATCCACATAAAACCAAATACCCAAATCAAAATCAACGTGCAAAACAAACCCATACACTCAAACAAACAAAAACAGGGAGTTAAAGCAAAAAAGGGAAAAGAAAATACCCATAATCCAAATCTTCAAGAAACTCAAGAAAGAAAACGAAAATAAAGACATAAGCAGAAGATTCCAAACACAAGTTACTGAAACCAATCAAACAGTGACTCCTAACACATAAAAGAACAGCAACAAGAAGAAAAAGCATAGCTTTTGAGGAGGATAAACAGGGTAAGAGGGGTCAATACGCGAGAGGAACGAGGAAGAAAATAACATGTAGACACTTCCATAGAATATAAAGCAAAAGTCTGTTTTTGGCACAATATGCACCTTTTTATTCAATCAGTGAGGAGAACAAAAATAAAAGAAAAACCCAGAATCCAAAATTTCAAGAAAACTCAAAAAATACAAAATAAAAATAGATAACCAATCGCAGAAGAATCCAAACACAAGCTACAGAAACCAATCAAACGTTGACCCCCAACACGTAACAGAACAAGAAGATAAACAAGAAGAAGAAGAAGAAAAGCATACCTTTTGAGAGAGAGAAAAGAAAAACAGCAAGAGAGCCAGCCAATGCGTTAAAAAGAGAAATGGGTTTAAGAGTTTCAGTGAATATAGAGCAACGAAGTCTGTTTATGGAAACCAAATCAAATATAGCAGAGAACCAATTAATTGAAAACATTTTTGGAAGTATTTGTCTGATTTTTTTAAATTATTTTATAAATTTATTTTCCGTTTCATAACTCTGTTTTTCTCTCATGCAATGCAATCCAAATGGCTTGCGTTTTGTAAGATTTCTTTCCCTTCATATTCGTCTTCCCGCTCTTGGCAACGCAGAGAGAGAGAAGACTCTGCACAGGCTCATTGCCTGTCGCCGCCGATCTTTAAAATGGGCTTGGGCTGGTTTTTTGGCCCATATCAATGCCAGCCCATCATACAAAAAAATAATTAATATAAAAATAAATTAAATAATGTGTATACTGCTTTTTATATATATATATATATATATATATATATATATATATATATATATATATATATACATATTAATTGACCTTATTCATGCATGTATAATTTCTTAATTTTAAAAATTCTAATTGTTTTAAAAATATATGTATAAAATCGTTACGTTGTGATCCCTTGTGTACATTTAATTTACACACGGACAAATTTTGAAAATTTTGGCTTTAGTACCCAAAATCTTATATATTAAAAAATCAATTCAAAACTATATATGGTAATAAGGAAATATAATATATATATATAATATACACACACCATATATATATATATATATATAATTAAGATAATGTTAAATGGTGAATCATTGTAATGATTGATTAGATACCGTGGGTTTAATATATGGTATTGACCCATATGAGGTAAGTAACAAAGTTTTTTTTTGTTGGTGAATTCACAGCAATATGGTACGACCCATACGGTAACAAAGTATATACTATATTAACAGCAATGTTACATATGGTAAAAATTGGTTTATCAATATAAGCAAAATATTTCTCTCTCTTTAAAGCCTGTTTGGTCATCTCCAAAATTTAAAAATCGTAAAATATATATATTTTTAAGATTTTGTTTTCTTTTTCAAAATTGGAATAAAAAATAATAGAGCTCATTAAATATGCATGAATACTAAATTTTTTTTATATTATTGATTTGGTCAAAAAAAAAAAAAAAGTAAAGTCTCCTGGCTGTCACACTAAAGCAATGAGAAACAAATCTCTTAACTTTTGACAAAAAAAAAAAAAAAAAATTCAGCCAAATTGGAATTTTCCTAATTTCCAAGAGTGAGGTCAACTAGTAAAACCAGGCTTATATTGCTTTTTTAATTGAAAACTTTATTTATTTATTTCTTATCTTTGACTCTTTTGCAGCTCATTGTTAGCCAGTTAGTATTTCAAATAAGTTCATAAAACTATAAGGATGTTTCAAAACTTCAATCTCTCTATTCACTTTTGTTATTTATTAGAACTAAGAGTAGTTTGGTCTTGCATGTTCTTGCTTGTTGACTATATAACCCTCCTTTTATTTTCTCCTAGGTTTTATGAACTTTTACAATAAGGTTCCAATTCTTTTCTCTGACTTTCTATTTCTTCATTATAGAATTTATTATTGTGATTCTCTCTTTTTTACTGTGTGGGTCTCTTTTTTACTGTGTGGGCGATGAGTGGCTGATTAGATGGGAAGAAATTTCTATGCGGCTGGACTTTTCATTTATCACGATATTATAGCAGGTGTATGCCTATGAACCACATTCCACATTGCCATGATACAGTAAGAATGTATTGTAAGCCAATTTTTAAGAATGAATCGCCAGCATACAATAAAGATGCATTATAAGCTGATTTTTAAGATTGAATTATTGCCATGACACAGTAAGAATGTATTGTAAGCCAATTTTTAAGATTGAATCGCCAGCATACAATAAAGATGCATTATAAGCTGATTTTTAAGATTGAATTAGACCATGTTTAGAACAAGTCATGTTTTGGATCTCTCGCCCTATGTGAAATAGGAGTACCAAGTGACTCCAACCCTAATGCTGAGGAGGTGCTAGAATAATCCCACATTGTTAGAATACAATAAGAATGTGTTCGAAGCTGATTTTTAAGGTTGAATTAAACCCATGAATTTAATAATTTTAATCATTTTTTAGTTTTCGTTTAAACAGAAACTCAAGTAACATTCATGGTTTCTCGACTGTTTTTATCTTGCAGTATAAATGTAAATTATATTTGAATCGAAGTTAAACAATTAGATGCTAGAATAAAAACCCAATCAGAATCTAAAACTGCAGTAATCAGTAATTTTAAATTAACCCACAAGTCAATCACAATGAATCTTTCAAGTACAATACTAAAAGGTTTCTTCAGAAACAATTTGAGAAATCAGAAATGCAACAATTAGATCATTGCTATGTTTTTAAGCATATTGACAAAAGCCTAAGCCAGCTCACCTAGCTATTGACGTTGTAGAAGTCACTGAACCAACACCAGGAAGATGCACCGGTAATTGTAGATTTCTTGAGGTCTAAGAAAGTAAAATGTCAAAGTGTTGCTGTGTCATTGTTGTTTTACTTTTCCTCCACAATGATACCTAACACCTGCATAAATTAGAAGCAACAAAATTTGAGAAAAGCTTTCTCTACCTTAAACCCCCAATCCCGGCAACGCCGTTCTGAAAGGTTCTACAACATGTCTAAGAAACATACGAGGAATGTTAAGAAAAGATTAATGACGACTCAGACGAGAAATTACTTTACTGTTAAGGCGTTTTTAAAACAGGTAGATTCTGATAGTGTCTTTCATTCTCAGCTTATGACGACATGTGGGGCACTTGTGCTGAACTTTTATTGCTGCATCAATGCACATCTTGCAGAATATGTGACCACACTTTGTTGAAGTCTCTTCCTTCAGTGTACCCATGCATATCGGGCAACTCAGGGAGGCTGGCCCGCTGGCACTTTCTGATGTTTTGGGATCGAGGTTCGCATTCTTTGTCTGCATCAAGAAAACCCCAATGTTAGATTTTAAGCTTCAACCAGTCTAATTGAGAAAGAGGGAGAAACATACAAAAGCCGGGCACCGTAACAGAAAAAGAAAAAGTTATGGCCTTACTACACTCTTATGTCTGCTGAACCATTTCTCCAATTGATTATCTAAAAGAATCAATATCAGCTTCCATGTAGAACTTAAGCTTTATACAGTGTCAAAATCTTGACTACATTTCCCTCACTCTAAGCTTAAGTGAACCTATACAGTGTATCTAAGAAATAGCAAGGATCTAAACATTATTTGAATGCTATTGCATTTCCATTTGTTCAGGGTTAACCATGTCTTAGCTAATAAAGTGGTCAGCAAATTAGACTGCATATGGTTCAGACCAATAATAGAGTTGATAAAGAGAGCATTGAGATAGTGGATGGAGAATCTACTTAAAAGGCAGAGTGATATGAAATGAAAAAGTTCCTCAACTAATAATATGACTGAATTTTACAACTTACATGAAAGAAAGTGACTGGTGTGATCTAAAGAAAAGTGTCTTATGATGTAAGAAAGTTAATGCTTGAACAAATAAAAATATATATATATATATATACTGTAGTTAAAGTAGTGAGCTTTAGGCAAGGCAAAATGCATGTTTCTTCATCAAATGCCGTCATTCTTAATGTGAATTTGTTTCTCTTGTGTCCACACAACCACAAAATTAAGAGAAAGGGTGTGAAGGAAGAGAGATAGGAGGGAACAGTGGAAGCATAAGAGACACGGAGAGAGAGAGGTCAGATAAATCTTGCATTTAAACATGTGATACAGCAGTTGATTATGCAAATACTGTTTTTCAAGTTGTATCAACTGTCCTATCTAATGGGACAGTTGAAGCAGAATGAGGAGCAGCAAACAGTCGTAAACACAGACACAGACACAGACACACAAACTATATAAACAAACTCAATCAGCAGAAAGAAAGTAGGCACAGGAGAATAAACCAAAGGAAAATGTCATAAAGTAGTAATAAATTATTGAATGACCTGGATTTTGCAAGTGTCTTCTGAGTTTACGTAAAGCTCCCAATTCAAAACTGCTTTATTTTTTATTCTTCTCCTCTTGTTGCAGTTAAGAGGATATGAAGTCGATACATCTACAAATCAATCACAAATATATATGAGCCCAAGTAACACAGAAGCAAGCTAAACAGAAAATCAGTCAGAAATGAGCAACCTAAGCAGAGAATCAGTCAAAAAAGCATGAGCAAGCTATACAAAAATTAGTCAGAAAAGAATGAGCAAGCTAAACAGAAAATCAGTCACAAAAGCATGAGCAATCTAAATGAAAACGAGTCACAAAAGCATGGCCAAACTAAACAGAAAACCAGTCACAAAAGCATAAGCAAATAAACAGAAAATCAGTTACAAACGCATGACAAAAATAGGGGAATAACAAAACCATATCTTTCTTTCTTTCTTCACACTTCTTCTGATACTTTGGAAAAGAGCTGAGAGATAGGAGAAAAATAGTAGAAAGAAGATAGGGATGGAAGAGAGGATACATAGAGGAGAGAGGCTGAGATGAAGAAAAGAGAAAGTGGTTGAGAAAATATAGAAGAATAACATTTGCAATGGTTTTCAAATCAGCCAACTTTTAAAAGCACATTTTGGAAGATTATTTTTTTAAGAATAACAAAAGAGAAAAAAAATGATATGCAATTAGCAAGAAGGACAAATTTGAAGCGAAACTAGTTTAAATAATAATAGATTCCTTTGAACATTACTTAATGAAATCTAAGGTCTTCATGAAAACTAACAATGAGAGATTGAAGAGTGTTGTAAATGCATTCAACAGAAGTGAAAGCACAATAATTCATTTTAAGTTCCATGAAATGGTATAAGAAGTATGCTTAGAGAAATAAAATCTGAGAAATGGTCACAATCAACCAACCATATATGTTCAATTGCTTCATTAGAAAAATTGGATCCTATAAACAGAAAGTCCCAAAGTACTAATCAAATAAGAAGAGCACAAACAAAAAATAAGTAATAACAAATGAGAGAGAGAAAAATATTGCAACAAACCTGAACGCCTATTATTCACTTCAGTTTCTGCACCAACTGTATCTCTCACCTCAACATTTCTCCTTGAATTGTTCTTGGCCTGACGCAACATAAATACTATTTAATAAGCATGTAAGTCCAAACAAAAAGACGAGTAACACGAAAACAGGTACATACTTCTGCAAATCTCCTAGGGGAGATTATAACAACTTCGTCATCAATAACATCAAAATCCTTTGAAGTCTGCGGCTCAAATTGCCTCCGCACTTCAGCTTGAGCTTCTTGATGATTCATATAAGAGGGTGTGACAGCTAGACTCAAATTAAAAACAGGAGGAAAGTTCAGATCCAAGTCCATCATTAGATCTTTGCCCTTCTGAGAATTTGGTATTTCCCCTTCTCCACACTGGTTTGTTTCCCAATTGATCTTAATTTCATTGATGTTCAACATCACTACAAATTCATATGAGAAAAGTCTATCAAGACACATTCTATATACCGTGTTCTAAAGAAACTGAAAACTATCATACTATTGAAATGTAAAACTATCATTTTACATGCATGAAATAAAGTTTTTTCTTCTTCTTCTTTTTTTTTTTTCTTTTTTTTTTTATAAAAAAAATGTAATACCAATTAACAGTTGAATTAACACAATAACAACCCATGTTGCGATTTTATCCCATTTTTTGGTTGCAGAGGATATGACAAAGCCATCTATAGAAACTTTTACTTGGGTTCAAAAACATAAACTCAACTCAGACAAGAAAAATGATATATTAACAAGTCATTTAATTTATTTGGAATATTAAAACTCAAAAATGAGTCCTTCGACATTGAAAAATCTAGGAAACTTCACTCCTGAATAACATTTCTTCATTTCTAAAAACCGTAAACAGAAGAAGAACACAAAAACGAAATCTTTCTAGAAGACATTTCTTAAAAACTACCCAAAAAGGAATCTGAACCAGCTTTCTGAAAACGGGATCTTTTACCGCTATCTGAGAACACAACCTAAAAACAAACAACAAGCCGTGAAAAGCATTCTAAACCCACAAAACAACCAAACCCAGAATTTCACAAACGAATCTCATCCCCACAATCCCAAAGTCAGAATCAAAAACCTCAAAACATACAAAACCAAAAACCCCATCAAAAAAAGCTATAAATGCATACAAAAAAAAAAAAGAAAGTACCTCTATTATGATCCATGGAGACAGGAAGGGAAGCGAATCAGGCAAAGACAGAGAAGGCAACGAAGAAGAAGAAGAAGAAGAGAAGGAAGAAATGAATCAAAGGAATAAGAAAAATAAGATTTTTTTTTTAATATTATTATTCGTCAAATTCTTTTCCTTTTTGGTTTTCTGTCTGCAAAGGAAGGGTTTTTAATATAAAAGGGTTGGTGCTTCGAAAACAAAGAGGCTTTATGAACTGGGACACCCTTTCGGGTGCTCTGACCAAGACTGCTTTCAATTTCTATACCCATTTTTTTTTTTCTGTCTTCACTTTCCCATTTGCTTCACCCTCTTCTTCCGCGTCACTGCGTCTTTGTTGCGTTCTTATTATTAATAAAATTAAAATTATTAAAAAAACAAAAATTAGAAAAACGGAGAAGAATTTGAGTTGGAATTGGGCCGCCTTCTTATTGGGACCCAACGACAATAATTGGGGTTTCGGGTTTATTTAGTTAACCTTCCATGAATCTTCATGCTCCAGCACGTTTATTACTTCCCAATATATAGTCAATGGCTCAAAAGTGGTAAGGTCTATTTGTATGAGTTTTAACGGTTGAGAACTTCACCAATGTGTTCGATGCTGGAGCCCAGAGAAAATCTTAAATGAGAGTCTCACGTTTAAAGGTCGAGTCGGTGGGGATATTTGTCAAAAAAATTTACGAGGCCTTTTCTTCACCAAAGCCCTCTTAATTATATAATAATTATAAATTACTTTATAAATTATAATATTAATATTAATCCTTTTTAATTTTAAAAGTATTTATAAATTATCCAAATAAATAAATAATAATGTACTATTGACTCCTCATAAATATATATATATATATATATATTTATATAAATAATTCGAATTAATTTATTTTTTTTTCGTGGACTTCAATATATATATATATATAAATATCTAAAATATACTGTATTTATAAATGAATGATAATTTATAATTATTTTTAAAATTTTAAAAGTATAAATGTATAATGGATTTAATTATTAGTTCTTTTTATACTACTAAAACCCCAAACCAAGGTGGTTTTTATTTTTTTTTATTTCCCCTATAATAATGGGTTTATTTGAAGAAAATGAATATTATTTTATTTGGAGAGATATAATTATCTTACTATTTTTTTAACATATACTATATACTATACGTATTTATTTTTCCTTTTGGTGAATACATGTATTTTTTTTGGTGAAAATTTTTTATGAACAAAAATTAAAGGTTTGGGGATTTTAAATGTTTAATGAACCAATTCCGATGACTTTTATCATATGGAATTTTACTACATCTAATTAAAATTTTAAATAAATTATTATTTTTAATTTTTTCAAAGATAATTTATTCTTTTTAGTTAGAAACAAATTGTTGATATCGTATCACAAAATAAAAAGATACAAAAAAATATATATTTGATACTCAAATTATTATTAATTTTTAAAAATATTATTCTTTTTTCAAATATAAAATTAAACTGTCTTCGGAGAATTTCAATTATGTTATATTACTTTTTAGAAACGATTTCGAAACGGAATACGTTTCGACGTATTGGCGGGAACGTCGTAACGGAAAAGTCCAACCCGACCCGAAAATACCTACCGGTCCACAACCCGATAGGTGCAACGTCCCACTCTTTGATAGTAAGTTTTGTTATCTTCTACGCTTTGCTTGCTCCGGAGCTCCGTAAACCGTACTCACGCTTCCCAAAACTCCCCCCCACACACACACTCTCTCTCTATCTTTCTCTCTCTCTACAGGACGGCGGAGTATCAGACTCTCAGAGAATGGTTGAGCAGAGAGATTGGCGTTGGCTTCAATGTCTCTGTGTGTGTCTGACAATTCAGCTTTCTATAGTCGCCGCCGAGTTCTTCAAGCCGTTCAACGTCAGCTACGACCACAGAGCTCTGATCATCGACGGCAGACGCCGAATGCTCATCTCCGCCGGTATTCATTACCCTCGTGCCACTCCCGAGGTACTCAATTTTCCGAATTCTGTGGTTTTTAACGAGGAAATTGTAAAAATTGTCAAAGGAAGTGAAAGTCTTGGATGAAATCGCTCGTTGGATAGTTTAGTCTAGTTAAAATTTGTTCTGTTTGGATGCTAGTGAAGTAAAGGAAGAAAAGTATTGAGGTTTTGTTGAAGATATTGTTTGGTAAATTTCCTTGCCCGCTTTTGCAATACCTTAGCATATTTCAACTGAAGTCTCAATTAGTTCAATTTTCTTTTGTTTGCACCACTTGGTGGCAATTTTGGATTGCTTCTTTCCGAATAAAATGTTTTAAACCTTAACTTTATGTGGGTTATTTAAGATGTCGAATTTTGTTGGAACATTTTTTGGCGAAATAAAATTTTGGTAGTATCTTTGTGTACATGGCTGATGGCTGTGTGTGTGAGAGTGCGTTTCGAGATTTTGGCGCATTTGAAGTTTGATCAGTTGATACATTTGGGATTTCCATGGAAATTTTTGAAAGATGTCGGTTATTTTCTACGGTAATAGTTGAATTTGTACCCAAGCTCACACTGCAAAAAACGTAAGCCCATGACCTAATCTTGGGTTGATATATATTTAGCAACATTCCATCTATTTTAACTGTGAAATTGCATTTGGTTCTGCAGGATTTAATTTGACTTAATAAAAATATTATTGTCAATTCGACCTTTTTGTAGTTCACCTTGGATGTAAACTTATTGATGTCTAAAGTTTGAGAGAAAGCGTTGAACTGGGATAATTGAAGGGCCCTAGACGAAATACAACATGAAGTTAACTTCCCCTTTTATGTGAACTATATTAAGATAGATGGAATGAAGTTCTTCTCTAGTAGGCTTTTAAATTTTATGGTCTCTCTTTCTGGTTTTCAATGGTAATGGTTGGTAGTATAGGTTTTTATTCCTTAAGCAAATTAACATGGTTCACAAATACACATGTGAAGTATGAGCCTCTGGCTAACCTGGCATATTAATATAGTACAGTGACCTACCTTTGTAAGTCTAGTTTATCCCAAGTCAATCTGGTACAGTCATCTTTTTCTTTTTGGTTAGATTCCAATCTTCCATTTTGAAGTCTCTGATTGTTAGGTTATCACATTTCTGGAATGCAATAAAATAAATGATTATGGTTAGTAGTTCTTTAAGCTTTCCTCAGCACGGCTGTTTTTCGAGACATTTGAATGGCTGCGTCTTGTATCCTTTCATATGATTTTTTGTGGTCCTTTTTAGAATGTATTAAATCCTTTACATGATTTCAGATGTGGCCTGATTTAATTGCGAAGAGCAAGGAAGGTGGGGCAGATGTGATCCAAACTTATGCCTTTTGGAATGGGCATGAGCCAGTAAGAGGACAGGTACCATTGCTATTATTCCTTTCCTCAGCTAGTTTGTGTCAGCATTTTATGATTTTCTTGAGTGCAATTTATTTTTTCTGCTAAATTATTAACTTTGCTTCTGAGCTTCATTGTTAGTATAACTTTGAGGGGAGATATGATATCATCAAATTTGCCAAGCTAGTGGGATCCAGTGGACTCTATCTCCATCTTCGCATAGGTCCATATGTATGTGCTGAGTGGAATTTCGGGTATTGCCTTCCTTCTTAGTATTATTTTGGGATTCATGGTAACTTGACAAATATTAATTGGAAATTAAACAACACAACATTATCCTTCCAGCTCAAATATATCAAACACAACTCTATTCCTAAGTCCCTTAGATACAGAAGCCCTTAATAGTGAGAAATTTTGTTTTACTGCATAGACGCTTCACATCTTCAACCTTGTCTTTGAAGAAATGTTATATTCACATCACAATTTATATCCAAATCTCACTGTACTTACAGAGAAGAACTGTTAGATTTTACAATGCATCTAATTGATTATTGCTATCTTTAGGATAATACTGTTAAAGATGCCTATTTAACAGTTATTTGATGATTTTTATTGTGTTCGAACTGATAATTTTGCAGAGGTTTCCCAGTGTGGCTGCGAGACATTCCTGGCATAGTATTTCGAACAGACAATGCTCCTTTCAAGGTATATGCGCCAAGGAGCTCCCATGGTTGCACTTGTATGCTGAATTTTTTCTGTTTTGAAGCCTTTTAATTTTATTGTATTTTAATTGAATGGTTCAAGTTTTATAGTACTATAATGAAGGACTCTTATGCTTTTGCAGTTTTGTCTGGAAACCATAAAGCAGTGCTTCTATGTTTTTCCTCATAATAACTGTACCTCTTTTGGGTCCAATCTTCATATAGAAAGGATGATTGAAAGTGAAATGTATTGGGTCAGAGACTGAACTGTTGAAAATTGTTTTAATTCAGTTTTATCCAGTGTAACCTTGGTCAAGATTAATCTGATGCCTACTTTGTTGGTCAAACCTCACTATTCATTTTAACGTAAGCTTTAAACTTTTTTTATTTTTTTTATTTTTTTTTAAAATTATTATTGTGCTTCCATAGTTTTTTTTTTTTCTGCTCCCCTAAAACTTGTTTAATTGTTTTTGTATCATATTTTCTGAGGATCTTGGTTTGTATCAAGGTAGGGTTTAATATAATACTATAATTTCCTCATTCTAACAAGCGACCAACTCAAGTAGATCATTCTGTATTTTATAGGTGGCAGTTGTTACTTTACTGGCATCATAGTGTTCATTCTTTTTTTCAGGAGGAGATGCAGCGGTTTGTCAAAAAGATTGTGGACCTTATGCGAGATGAAATGTTATTTTCATGGCAAGGTGGTCCAATCATTATGCTTCAGGTTGGAAACAAATTCTTGAGTTAAATTTGAAACAATGTAGATTAGGAACTTCAATTTTTTATTCTATGGATAAGAGGCCCCATTGCGAGAATTGGTAATTAGAGTCCGAATCATATTCTTGTTCTACTCTCTTGTGCTAGGGGTGCTTTTCTTGAATCTCATTTTAGCGGGAAAGGGTTTTCTATAAGTTGTGGGTGTCTTGTTCAATCTAGCACGAGTTACTTGTTCCAGTTTGGTTGAAATCAGACATAAGCAGGGGAAAGGCCCAAGTCCATTTTTCTGGTCCAATGACCATGATCTGGGTGCTGTGGTATGGCAAACTTGCAGGCAGCAATCCCAACTGTGACTGTCATGCATGCAACCAAATAATAGAATGGAAACCACCGGTTCCAAGTCTGTATGTAAATCTGTTTTTGTCTCTATCTGCTTGGTACATAATGCAGATTGAGTATTCCTTTATATTATAGCTCTTAGGTGGTCATACTACTTTAATTACTATGGGTTGAGTTGTATATGATCTTGAGTGAAGCTGTTTTCTTCTTCAAATATATGATATCTCATTAGAAGTGTCCTTGTGATTTGAAATTTTATCAGATAGAAAATGAGTATGGAAATATTGAAAGCAAATTTGGCCAAAAAGGGAAGGAGTATGTTAAGTGGGCTGCTGAGATGGCTCTGGGCCTTGGTGCTGGGGTTCCATGGGTAATGTGCAAGCAGACTGATGCTCCAGAAAACATTGTAAGGTCTTACCTACTAGTTTTTACGTGTTTTAATTTTCAAGAAGTAATGCTTATGAAGTATGACAATAAAAAATGCAAGAGCTGAAAGATGATAAAAAATTTAAATCAAGTAATGTACTATGTGAAAGTTCTGTATCTAGAAACCAATTCCTTCTATTTACTATTTATTTTGTTCATAAACAGATAGATGCATGCAATGGATATTATTGCGATGGCTACAAACCAAATTCCTTTAACAAACCAACACTTTGGACAGAAAATTGGGATGGATGGTATGCTGATGAACTGTGATTTGTTTTCGAGAAGTAAGGTAGAACTTAGTATAAAAAATTTAAAAAATCTAGATGTTCAGAAAAGCAAGAGTTTGATATCAATTTTAACTTGTTTGCGAAATTAACAAATGTTACAATAGAGTTAATTTTGTAGATGTTTTCTTATGCAGATCACGTGGAAATTGTATCCATAGAAAATAAAATCCTTTCTCTCACTTTGAGAAGTTATTCTACACGTGGTAGAAGTGAGCATTACAAAGATAGAATGGGAAATATTATGAAGTTCTTGAAAATCAAAACATACTGCTTTTACTTGGTTTCTCTATTCTTGTCAACTTGTTTCTCATGCAACATTTTTAACATCTGTTTGGTGAAATATGTCTTATTAAGTGTGTCTATACTGATATGCGTAGTTGGATCTTTTACCTATCAACTTAAGCTTTTGGGGTTAATGGCAATTTAATATGATAACCATGTCAGAATTTTGGTTGACCGCATTTTTGGTAACGTATTGCTCTGCACATCTAAGGCCCCTTGTAGATGCAAACATACACTCAACATTCAATAACGAGACAAGTGAGCCATTATATTATTTTTGGCAAATAAAATGAGTGAATCTTACTCTTGTGTGAGAATAAATTACCAGAAATAGGGTAGGTAAGATTTGAACACAATAATAATTTACTAGAAATATATTATCGTAATTATAAATTTGGATTGCTTGGCCTGGTCCAGGTTTGAAAGTTTCTGCTTTGTGTTATGCCCACAGGGTTGGGAAAGCCAACTGACCCACCTCCAAGTAGGTCCCACATTTGAAATCACTCTCATAACCTGGACCTTTGGGGTATTGGTGCCCAATAAGCCTAAATTTTCAGTCTCAGTCAGGACACCCTATATAATTTTTAAGAATATATAAAATAAAATAAATTAAAAGTTTTAGAAACATTTATGAAATCTAACACAAATCATCTCATGTATAAGTAAATTGTTAATTATTTTTGTAACTTGGACAATTTGATATTTTGATTGAAGGTACACATCTTGGGGCGAAAGATTGCCTCATAGACCTGCTGAAGATATTGCATTTGCAGTTGCACGCTTTTTCCAGCGTGGAGGGAGCTTTCAGAATTACTATATGGTATGACGAAAAACCATGAATAAGATTAAGTGATACTGTAACGAAATATAATTCTGTCAACATTGGTATCAAAACATTAAAAGTGTAAATGTTTCTTACACTTCTTTTCTGGTATCACTTATGTGGTTAAATGCCATGTTGGTTTCATTAGGACTGATACATTTTGTTTCCTTTGGGGCCACAAACAATTTCTTTATTGATTTTGTTCTGTTAAGTTTGGTGATAGAAGTTGAAAGTTTTGAACTGATAAAGGGGGAATGTCTAGTGCAGAGTGGCAGCGATAACGTGTCTAATTGAGGGGTAGGGTCTAACATGGATTACTTTTAAAGTTTAAAAAAAAAAAAAAAACAATTATATCATGTGCAAAGCAATTTTCCAGCTTTCTTCAGTGTTGATTGCATAGATGTCATTGGTCAAATATCATATTTATGTTCCATTGATTATGCACATACTGCATCTTGACAAGTGTGCTGCATCATTGCAGTATTTTGGTGGAACAAACTTCGGACGGACTTCTGGGGGCCCATTCTATATTACTAGTTATGACTATGACGCTCCAATTGATGAATATGGTTGGTGGAACTGGTTCCAAATAATAAATTTATTCCCTAGATGGCTTTTTTTTTTTTTTTATTCCTTTCTTATTATGTTATTTCTTTGTCTTGTGACAAAGTTTATTTCCTGTAGATAACCTGGGATTTAAATATTAATGTAACTGCTAAATGTTTCAGTTTAATATGAATAAAATTTCTTTGCTACAGGTCTGCTTAGTGAGCCAAAATGGGGGCATCTGAAAGATCTGCATGCTTCCATAAAGCTTTGCGAACCTGCTCTAGTTGCGGCTGATTCACCTCAGTATATTAAATTGGGACCTAAGCAGGAGGTTTGTGCTCTTTGCTATTCAGTACATGGCCTCTACCCGGAATAGTGGAATAAAATCTCTTTTTCTTGTGACTTATGTCCTTAGAACTTCTTTTTTTTTTCTTTTGGTAAATCCCACAGAATTTCCGTTGAGAATAGATTTTCACCTCGAACTTAAAGTATCTTGTTCTACTTTTTCCTTCAAAGCTAATTGTGTTTATATAATTATTTTTAGGCACATGTATACAGTATAAAAGAGCGCAGAGAAGGCCGAAATTTCAGTTGGTACAGTAGCCAAAGCAGGTGTTCTGCATTTCTTGCGAACATTGATGAACATAAATCAGCTGCAGTAACATTCAATGACCAAAAATATGAATTACCACCATGGTCAGTGAGTATTTTACCTGACTGCAGGAATACGGTGTTCAACACTGCCAAGGTATGTTTTTCTCCTATGCATTTGTAAAATTGATTACTTGAGCAATAAAATTATTGATGGAAGTGATTGTTTAAAGATTACTGACAAAATAAGCTACATGTGTGTGGGAAAGTTGATATGCTAAACTTTGACTGTACCAGGTGTTGGCTTTTCAGTTAGTGCTGTATTTTATTTATGGAGGCACGAAAAGTGATTCTTTTCTTTGAGAGGCAGTAAGTAGAATTAGCATAAATCTAAAAGCCACAGTTGGTATGTGTGTGATTTATAAAAAGAAATTTCTAGCAGAGACTAATCATATCTGTCTCTAATGCTTGTTAAGAAAGGTTTTTGACTGATAGAAGATTTATTGGGTTACTGCACCTATGTTCATGGAAATTTAGCCACTTAGAGAAGTCGGAAATAGAATGTTGTGGCAAGATCAAGTACATAGGCTAAATACACGGCAATGATACATACTATGACTGATCTTATGCATAAAAACATAATCTTCTCAAAGAATTCTGATTCTCTCTTGCTGTGGATATGAGCCACTACTCATATATCTTTAAATGCAATATTTCATGAGAAATATAATAAAGTGTGCTCTGGCGAGCAGATTTACTATACTATTAACTTATTTCTTTTGTCTGAATTTTTTACTCAAACCTCTCTCTATCACCATTTTTCCTAAATCCTAAGGCTTTTAAAATTTCACTGAAAGCAAGATGCAAAATATATTTTTCCTAAACACATAGATTTGAAGGAGAATATCTTGCCAAGTATGTTTCTTTACAATCTTAGAGGTTGATGCGAATGATGAAGATGTTGTTGTAGCTATTCTTGTTAGTTAACATTGTTATATTTTTGGTTAGCAATATCACTACACGTCATATTCATGCTGAAAGTTGTTTAAAATTTGCTTTCAAGCTTTAAAATCATGTTTGCAGGGTCAGTTACATCCGATCTTTCCATCTCAGGTTATTTTGAGATAGTAGAGCTTTTCCCATCTCTTGAAATTTTGTGCATAAATTTATGTTACATTATTACAATGGGAATGAATATGATAATGTGGAAGTTGTTATTTCAGCATATACCATTCTTTTCGTGGACTTTCTTCCGTTCTTCTCCCAAAGGGGTTTTTTGATATTATTCTACCCTTGAAATATGGCTAATGGACCAAAAGACCTTTGCATACAATTTTAGCTCCTCTTGCATGTCTGAGTTCTTTTCCTTTGTCATGATTGAGCAGGTTGCTGCACAAACTTCGATCAAAACAGTAGAGTTTGGCTTGCCTCTTTTGTCAGATAATTCTGTGCACCAAGAAATGATGAATAAGAATAATGGTTCCTTTGTTGCAAAGTCCTGGCTGACTGTTACAGAGCCCGTTGGTATTTGGAGTGAGAACAATTTTACTGTACAAGGAATATTGGAGCATTTGAATGTGACAAAGGACGTCTCTGATTACCTCTGGTATTTAACCAGGTAGATATTATTCTTGAATATGACTACAATGATTTCAAATAGCATCTCTATGATAAGAAAAACTGCTATATTGCAAAAATGTCTCTTTTTTAATCAATTTTCCAGTTTTCTAACTCCTAAGTAATAGTATTATGACTATTTCAGAAATCAGCTATAGTACAATGAACATGATTGGCATATTTCTGATAAGACTTGAAATTTTATATGTGCTTACTATGCACCCCTTTTTGGCTTCTCAATGTTGCACTCTGCCTTCATGGCCTTCCAAAAGCTATATGCTTTGAATTTATATATATATATATATATATATTTTTTATTTTTTTTATTTTTTGAGAAATATAATAGAAAATGCTAATATAATAGAAAAGAACTGTATTTTCTGTATACTTTTCCCATGTCTGTTGTGCAAAGAAATTTTTTGCTAGAAATAAATTCTATACACTTATGTAATAGAATGACAATTGGAAAAATATTAACTCTTTAGCAACCTAGCCATTTATGATTAAAAAAAAAGGGCAACACCTTCTCCTTTACTGGGGCTTACCTCTAACTATAAGAAACTCCTTTTGGTGGAGTTGGCAATCGCTAGTCCTTACCTTTCAGTACACCTCCTTCAAGTATTTTCCCACATTTTTTTATCAATCCCACTTCCTTAGACTTTTGGTCCCTATCTCTAGGCTGTCATATTTGTTCTGGTGATCATAACCAGCCTTGGAAAGTAACACTTAGTGAGGGAAGATTCTTGTCCCCCATGGCTTGACTTCCATGGTGGAATCCCCTTCCATAAGAAAAAAGTTGCTCTTGCCTCCATGATTCATCTAACGGATTTATCTTCCCCTACTTCATTGTGTACCTACTGTTTTTTCCTCCTGCATGTTTTAATTTTGCAAGGGAAATTCTAATCATTAGCTCCATTCTGGTATAAACAATGTTATGGTATTCTTTGTCCCCTTCATTATAACATGTCATGTCTGTGAAAAAACTATTATTCTCTGTACTGGCACCACATCATTTATAAACTGTGTGTGCAATCTATTCTAGTTAATGATGTCTGGCAGTAACTGTTTAATGCTCTTATGGAATGTAGAATATATGTTTTGGATGAAGATATTGCATTTTGGGAGGAACGTGGTATTAATCCAGCAGTTACAATTGATAGCATGCGTGATGTGCTGCGTGTATTTGTTAATGGCCAGCTTCAAGGTAATTAATTAGCTATACGCTGTAGAAGCACTATAGCTGGAAGAAATTTGTTTGAATTATAACGTTATGCAGCTGTTCTCAACTTAGTAGCATTTACTAATCACTTGAATAAATATAATGCTATATCAGCTGGAAGTTCTATCATTTAGGAGAGATATCCAATTCATTTGTGGAATGTGTTCCCTTTGAATCCTTTAAGGGCTTGTGCTTTGTCTAAAGTTGTTGATTTTGATGCACTGGTCTTCTTGAACAACCAAAGGAGAGAAAAAGAAAGGATAAATTGGAAGCACCTGGCCATCTATCCAAAGGTTTTCTCATGTTACAGCTGAATGAGCTCAACTGAAAGCATATTCTGCTGCATTTGTATTTCTTCAAACATGTCAATGTTTTCTTCTGGCAGTACTAATTTATTATAACTGGTACTCTGATATCTTCTCTTTAGTCATAGTTTTGATAGATAATTATTACGATAGATTGCAAAATCTATTTTCTGTATTTTTTTCCGCCTGTGTTATGATAGATAATTATTGAGATTAGTTACAAACTCTTCTTTGGCACATAAACATGTGGTACTCATCTAGGAGTGCTTCAGTTACAATTTTTTGTAACATTCTAACTCTTTCAATCTTCTGGAGGAAGACTTGATGCCCACTGTATGGGAACAATAAAGAACATGATTGCTGTCATTTATATGTTTTTTGTGGACCATTACCTCCTGTTATGTTCATTGGTTAATGAGTTTTCATGTTTTTCAAAGTGAAGGCAGTGTAGTTGGTCGCTGGGTCAAGGTTTTCCAGCCTGTTCGATTTCAACAAGGATTCAATGACTTACTGTTGTTATCTGAGACAGTGGGTTTGCAGGTAAATATTATGCTCATAACCGTCATTTAAATGTATTCTTTGAAAGATTATCCAAATTTTTGCATTATATTGTTCCTGAAAGGAATGGTTTTTGCTTATTCTGCATATTCTTTGATGGGTCATGTGACAATAATGCAGAACTATGGTGCATTGTTGGAGAAAGATGGGGCAGGCTTTAGAGGACAAATTAAACTTACTGGATTTAGAAATGGTGATATAGACCTATCAAAGTCATTATGGACCTACCAGGTATGAATTTATTTTCTAACATTGGATGACTTTGTGTTTGTTGGTTTTTTCATCTGTGGACATTATGTAAATAGTCCTTATTAAAAATTTCATGTTTCTTATAAATAAAAATTATGATTTTTTGTTGTTGTTATGAGACATTTATTAAAATTAAATGGGTTTGTCACCTTCATTTTGAGCCATCTTTTGATCTTTATAACTATTTTCTAGTTGTAAACTAGCATGTTTTGAAACAGTTAATGTTTATTAAGGTAGAAACAGAGTGAAGTGGATACTTGATTGTTCTGATTCTAGTATGTGAGTTCAGGTGAATTTGTAATTGTTATATGGGTATATGATGACACCACCATTTGAGTCATCTTTAGGTTTTTATTTACTACCTCAGTCTTACCATGTTCCATTTGTGAATTAGCATTTTTCTTTTTTGATAATTTACTTTTGTTTAAGGCAGAAAATGAGTGAGGTGGATTTGATTGTTTTTTATATGTTTCTAGGTTGGGCTTAAGGGTGAATATCTGAAAATATACACTGTAGAAGAAAACAAGAAGGCTGGATGGACTGCTTTGACACTTGATGCTGACCCTTCCATATTTACCTGGTACAAGGTAAATCTATTCTGTTGAAGAGAGAAATTAAGAAAAGATTATTATATGGAATAACTAAGTTTTTTCTTTGAAAATTTGTCTAATGACTATAGGACATGTTCGGCTCTAATCTAATATCATAAATAACCTTTATAATCAATAGCTTACATCAAAAGTAGGGAGCAGGATTTGAAATCTTCCAATGCCTCAAATCGAATACTTGGAAAGCCAAATCAATTGGCCTTTATTTTCTTTTACTACAGTGATCTATTTGGGTTGTATGATTTGAATTATAGTGCCTTCCATTTTAGGTCTACATAATTCTATTTCTATCCTAATCATATCATTATTGGCTGGTGGCAGCCCTTTCACTTTCTCTCGCTATCAATTTTGATTATGTTGAATTTCTCCAAAGTTTCTTTTATTACACCAAGTAATTTCTTGTTGTCATTAAATTTATTTTATAGATGAATGGTAGGAAAGCAATTAGAATATCCAGTGAGATTGTTTTTGCCAAAGAGAAAAGCTATCTATATAGTTGCTTTCTAGGTCTTTCATTTCTTAAAACGGTTATCCCAAAATCTAGAATCTTGCTGCACATTTGGATAATATTATCTCAGCTTTATTCACAAATATCCTCCTTTTTGTTCTAATTGAAACAGACATACTTTGATGCCCCTACTGGCATGGAACCGGTTGCTCTAGATTTAGGAAGCATGGGAAAGGGACAGGCGTGGGTCAACGGCCACCACATTGGAAGATACTGGACTCTGGTTGCCCCAAAAGGTGGATGTCAAAATACTTGTGATTATCGTGGGACATACAACTCCGATAAGTGCAGAACAAATTGTGGGAAGCCTACTCAAACCTGGTATATTCCTACATCAAAATATATAAAAATAATGAAAACTAGCCATGAATGGTGTTTCCTCAGATTGAAGAAACGGTAGTTCCACTTAAAGAATGATTATGGACAACTTGTGCCTTAAAGTGTTTTGAACCTTAATATAGGAATCTTCCATGTAATTTATATTAGAATTCACTTAATTGCCTAACACAGCCTTTTTGGTCAATCTCCAGGTATCACATACCCCGAGCGTGGTTACAGGCTTCAAATAATTTACTTGTCATCTTTGAGGAAACTGGAGGGAATCCATTTGAGATTTCAGTCAAGTTACGTACAGCCCAAACCATCTGTGCCCAGGTCTCAGAATCTCATTATCCTCCTGTCCAGAAGTGGTTTGATGGAAAGATACCAGTAAATGATCTGACACCAGAAATGAACTTGCGGTGCCATGATGGCTACGTGATCTCCTCCATAGAATTTGCAAGCTATGGAACTCCTCAAGGTGGATGCCAAAAGTTCTCTAGAGGCAATTGCCATGCAGCCAACTCACTGCCCGTAGTCTCAGAGGTAATGTACTCTTCTTTTTCTTGGACATTTACGAGACTTACTTATAGAAATTTTCTTTAACTTAGAATCTTGATTTGACAAAACCCACTGCTAAGAGAAAAAAAGCCTCCCTCTCTCTCATGGAGCATTTTTTACTCTGTTAGCACCCTGAAATATAGGTTGATTTGGATGAACAAAATAAGGTTGTAAATTATGGCTTTTGCTCTCGAGATAATTAATGACTTTACCAATCAATGCTTGCAATATGTGAACATTGAAAGTCAAAAATAGAGCTTGGGTCTCACCAGCAACTAACCCTTTCTCTGAATAAAATGATGGGTGTATCTCTAGCTGATGTCACTTGCTAGCTCACCCTTCCAGCAATTATAGGGCATTTGTAACCCTGGTGTGGCCCAAGAGGTGCAACATATTAATCGTCTCATACAAATCTACATAGGAGCAGAGTTGAATAGAATTGTTATTGTGGTCCTGCACACTGAAAATTTTCATTTTGTTATACCAGATTTGAAAATGTTTTACCATCATGCAGGCTTGCTTGGGAAGAAATAGCTGTTCCATCAAAATTTCAAACCCTGTATTCGGAGGTGACCCATGCCGGCACATCGTCAAGACACTGGCTGTCGAGGCTAGATGCGTGTCGCCATCATCAAACATCGGTATGTCTCAGTTTTAAATTTAAAGAAACCAGCAGCAGATGGAAATAGCTGTCAGCATTGTACTCGTAACCAGAGAGCATGATCTCTTACTGTACCTGCTTCATAATCATCGAAACTGTTTGATATGATTCTCCAGTTATGATGCTTGTATAGTTGATGAGATTACTGATAACTGGATATGTTTAGTTTATACTTTATAATATGTTAAAAAACCGTAATAAGAAAACCCAACCCAATATAATATTGATCATTTAGGGTTGCTTGATGGACTAAAAATGTTAAATTGCTCTTTTGGGTCATAGGGCTTCTGTGGAGTTGACATAGTAGTAGGGAATGGTAGAGTGATAGATTATGGTGGAACCATGTTTGTCTAAATTCTATTGTAATCTAATTATATTAAACAGTTGCTTTTTGGGTTGGGATTAAAGATGGAAGAGCTATTTGGTCAGTGCAAGTATAATCAACTTTTTGGAAGTCGAACTTGGCCTTGAACCATATAGCACTTATTGGGTTCCATAATATGTGTGCAAGCTACCACAGGGAGATTTTATACCACCATTGGAGCCAAACTGGGTAGAAAATTTATAGTTTTGCTTTGGAGAGCTTTTTAGTTTATCATCTTACCAATTGACTATTATTGTATCACCTGCAATAAGCCCTTCAATATAAATAAATAAATAAAATAAACTAAAACCAGCGCTTGTAATGTAATAAAATGATTACACTTGTAATGACTTTTATTGATTACACTTGTAATGACTTTTATGGATTTTTTTAAATGACGGATTTTTGTAGGCTTTTATAAAAAATTTATTAACTTTTAGGGAGTTTATACGAATATGAAAGGCTTTTACTAAACTTTTAGAGACTTTAAGTGACTCCTAAATTTATAATTTGGAAATAAAATTATACTTTAATTTTTTAAAAAAAAAAAATATGATTCACCACAATTACATAAATAAATAACCAAAATACCAAAAAAAACATTTCATTAGTTATCTGTTGATAATCTTTTGATGAAAAAAAAAAGAATGAATAAGAATAACTAAAAAATTTTACTAATATGATTCCAAACAAAAAATCTTACCAAAATTTTTTTAAAAAAAATTCTCATTATGCCCTCGATTATGCATCTTGTTTTTTTTTTTTCTTGTAGGATATTTAATTGTAGGATGTAAATTTTTTGTAAAGTATTTAATTGTAGGGTATGAAGTTTCCCTACATGATTTTAGTAGGGCACTTAGTTGTAGAGTATAAAATTTCTATAGGGTATAGGATTTTTGTAGGATAATTAGTTGTAGGGTTTAGAATTTATTTAGAATTTTTAACTATAAAGTGTAGAATTTTTATAGAGTAAAGGATTTTTGTAGGGTATTTAGCTTTAAAGTGTAGGATTTTTGTAAAGTATAAAATTTTTGTAGGGTGTATAATTTTTATAGGGTGTATAATTTTTATAGGGTATATAGAGGTATTTAGTTGTAAGATGTATAATTTTTATAGGATATAGAATTTTGTAGCATATAGGATTTTTGTATGTTATTTTGTTGTAGAGTGTAGAATTTTTATAAGATATAAAATTATTGTATCCATACCTTACAAAATCTGATACTCTATAAAACTTATATACCCTATAATTAAATACCCTACAAAATTAAATACTTTATAAAAATTCTACACCTGCAATTGTCCCACTCCACTTCACAGTTCACACACAAATTTATTATTATTATTGTTATAAAAATTTTATAATTTTATTCACAAGATATCTTTAATTTTCTTTCCTTTTTTTTTTTTTAGTTGATGAATCAGGACATCTTTAATTCAAATGATCAAAACTCTAGAAAAAAAAAATTAAATTAACGAAATATTTATTTTACATCATACCATAGTTCAGACTAGCATCATCTATATCCCAAAAAACAAAAAAAAAAAAAAACAAAATTACAAAAGTAACTTTTATAATTATTTCAAAAAAAAAATTATTGTAAAAGAACTAAAATCAGCTTCATAAAGAGGCTGCTAATAAATTGATTAAGAGAAATTGAAGAGTCAAACCAGCCCTTGTAATGTAATCAATTGGTTTTGAGTTCCATTCATCTTAAATGTGGAGTTAAAAATTGTTTAATTAATAAAAAAGCAAAAGTTTTAAACAGCTTAGCAATGTCACTATTCCTCCACTGCCAAGTTTTTTTTTGTTGAATAGACTGCATTAAGCACAAAAAAAAGCCCAGAACAGGGGTTACAAAGAAAAGCCACCAGCTAGTTTATCTGAAATAATCTGGTGCTCAAAAGCTAGGGGAATAGCATCCCTATGTAAGTCAAAATTAACAAAAGCATGACAGTGAAATAAAGAAAATTTAGCCACCATATCAGCAAGACAGTTAAAATTCCTACTAATCCAACTTAGGGACCAATCACCATTCAAAAACCTGCTTTTCAACATTGATACCTCATTGAAAGAAGTCCAAGACATTGGCTTAGAGTTACTGCAAACATCATCAACCACAGTCTTGGAGTCACAGCGCCAGACGACTTTGGCCAAATTCTTTTGAGAGGCAACTGTTGAGGCCCATTCGAGGGCCTTGACTTCTACAGCATACGTGGACATAGCGGGCAATAATTTAGAGGCCAACGAGAGCAACTCTCCTTTATGGTCACGAACAATCATGGCTAGTGCGGTTTTGCCTCTTCCCATAGCAGCATCTGTATTAATTACCACACATTCAGGATGCGGGGTCATAGGTATGGCTATAATCTTCTCAGGACGAGTGGAAGAAATACGACAGTCTTCGTCTATGAGGGAATCATATTCATCAACTGTTATTTCAAGGCGGGAAATGGTCTCCTTGATGCTTGAGTGTCTTCCAAACAAAGTGTCATTTCTGAATTTCCATAGAGAGTATAAGACAGAAGCCAGAATCAAAGAGAGATTTTTTCCTTCCCCCGTAGCAGTCAAACCTCTCGGATTTAAACAAAAGTTGATTAGAGAATTTACATCATTGCAGTAGAGAGGGTTCCAGAGAATACCCCACTTGCTTCCAAAAGACAGAGCTCTGGTAGCCTGGCAATGACAAAAAAGGTGATCATTTGATTCCAAAGTATAGCCACACAAGAAGCAGTCCAAATCCTGTAATTGAAAGCAGGAGCTTAGCCTCTTTCGAGTGGGAAGGCTATCTGTCAGGACTCTCCAGAGAAACATTTTCAATCTGTTATGTAGGTTTGCTTTCCAAAGTTTGGTCCAGATACTATTCTGCCCCTCCGAAGAGGTGAGATTTTTATCACATTTCCGGTCCATAATAAATTATCACATCTGTTGTGACTTGGCCAATCCAGCTTTAGAATTTCCATCACACTACTCTGCTCAAGCAGCTCCCTTAGGAGGTCCTCATTCCATTGCCTTGTATCCCCCAACATAAGATCTGCCACAGTGTCGAGGTTATTACCTCCAATCCCTTCTTTCCTGATAGGGATTTTGTTTTCCAGCCACGGAACCCAGGGGTCACTCCAAGGGTTAATCGATAAACCATTTCCTATCTTAAAGCATGAGCCTTTTTTAATCACTTCTTTGGTGCTCAATATACTTCTCCAAGCCCAAGAGTCTCCATTCTTGGGGACACAATTGAAAAAATTCCGGTTGATCATATATTTTGCCTTCAATAAATCAGTCCACATGCTAGGCTCTCCTTTTGCAATCTTCCAGCCGAGTTTAGACAAGAGTGCCGTGTTATGGTCCCAGAAGAGACGAAAACCCAATCCCCCTCTTTCCTTTGGTTGACATAATCCACCGCCAAGTTAAAAAAGATTAAAAAAAATAAAAAAAAATTAGGCATTTTATTATAATCATTATTTTATATTATTTTTATTTTTTTGTGGACTAGCTAAGTTAAGAGCCAATTGTGCACTACCTCATACTGAATTGAATAGGAAAATGGGCAACAATTTTGTTCTTAAATTTATGGGTGGTTTAGTAATGTAGTCGTCTAGGTCAAAGACACACCTATAAAAATGTGTTTAAATATATCTTTGCAATAGTATTCAAATTCATTTAAAAAATTTCTTAATATTCTGTCTCTCCTAGAAATGGTATTAAATTCTATTAATTCTCAATCATGTTTTCAGTAATACCATAGAATTAAGGCCTACATGTTATATCTCTTTTTTTTCAAAGAACCTACACATGAGAAGAATACTAACTTAATGGGTTAATATCATTATACCCCTGATGTCTAACTTTAAATCTACTAGACCCCTCAAGGTTTCAACAACATCAAATACCTCCCTACCATCCAACAAATAAAGTTCTCTCTCTTCTGCAAAATATCATAAACACCCTTAACAAAAAATAAAATTCCTTTCTTGTCTATATATTATATGACATAATATGTTTTGAATGAACATTATAATGTTTACTTTAGTAACTTAATTAATTCCAAAATCTACCAAAAAACAAATTCTAAAATTTTTATTTTCTAAGATTTATAACAAAATGTGAAGGGGAAAAAAATTATGTTTATTATGTAATAAAATAATGACGTAACATATATATAAAGATAAACATACATATTTTTGCACAAACTAAATTAATATAATTAGATAAGGGTATTTATGGTATTTTGTTGGATGATAGGGGTATTTGATTTCAGGGCAAATATCAAAAACATCCCCTCCGATTTGCTCTAAATACACTTTCTAACTATAATTTTCTAAAATTATTAAAAAAATCACTATCCATTAACTTCTTCATATTAAACATTTAGGGATAATATTGTCTTTGAATATATATTCGGTAAATATCATAAAAGCCCTCCAGATTTGCCCTAATTTAATTATTTCTAATTAGATGTAATAATCAATGAGTGATATTATCTTTAAATGCATATATATATTTTTATATATTTTTTATTTAAATATTCTCTGACAACTCTATCGGTGCCGACAATGCAACGGCAGCTAAACATGATGACATATAAAGAGCTAAAGATGAGCGAGAAAGAGAGAAAGAGGTGTCGAAAATGGGAGGGGAATCTGTGGCTGTAGAAATGGAAGGGAAGCAGTACTTGAAGAAAAAAAGAAAAAATAAAATAGAAGAAAAGAAAGCGATAAAATAACAAAATAAATAAAATACAAAATTTTATTTTCTATGATTTAAAAAATAAAATGCATGCCAGGTTTTTGAACTAAATTTATATAAATAAAAATATATATTCAAAGACAATGTTATTCTTTTGACTATTAAATTTAATAAAAATAAGTTAAATATGGTGATTTTTTTTCTAATTTTAAAAAAAACCACAGTAAGACAGTAACATTATAGCAAATTTGAGGGGGGGTTAAATAATATTTATTAAAAAATATATATTTAAGGATAATATTATCCATTGATTATTAAATTTAACGGGAAAGATTCAATGATTGTGAGTTTATAATAGTGTTTTAAAATGATGGTGAGTGAATATATTTTGGCCAAATCTTGTAGGGTCCTAAAGAAATTTTCCCTTATAAATTAAATTAAAATCTAGGAAGTCTATATGAATTAAAGGCAAACCTCACGGGGTAGATGACATTAACGTAACTTAATAATAATCATAGAAGTAGCGATAGACCCAGTTGATATTAACTCAACAAGTTTAATATAAATTTTTTGTTTGTCTTTAATTTAAAAAAATAAAAAAGAAGGTTTTTTCATCAATGCCCTTAGACTATATACAAAATTGCAAGTTGGTCCCTAAATTATAATATATAAACATGAAGACCTAATGTACTTTAGAAACAGTTACAAACTCATAAATACATATTTTTACCTTAAACACAACATTTTCTTTTAACTATTCAAAAATATTTGTTTACGTGAATGGTTCTAACTAATTCATTTTTTTCATTTATTGCCACTTACCTTAGTAATTAATAGAAAAAAAATGCATTTGAACATTTAAAAGTATACTATATTTATAATTGTTTATAAGATTCGAAGGATATTGATGTCAATTTCATAATGTAAGGGCCAATTAGCAACAATATGTATGATTTGGGGGGCACTGGGCACTGGTGCCAAAAATCCTAAAATAAATACTGAAAAGTTCCATGTAAACTTTAATATTGTAATGAATGGCAAAAATCTAAAGAGTGTTTTAATGTTTGGAAACCAACAATCAAATGGCTCTTTTACACAACAAAACAACAATCCAAATCCATCGACAGCTACATTACATGCATTTACTCATTTTACAAAATATTACACTAATTTGGCATTTTAAGATCAAAACTTGGCACTTTCCTTGACAAATATTGAAGCAAGCATGACGTGCTCGGTATTGCCGTTGTAGATCCGCATGCATTTCCCTCTAACTCTATATATCTGCATGCATCCAAGTTGTCATCATAAGTTCCAATGTCCATATCCACCATAGATGTGTCCAAGTTTAAGTGGACTGTCATTGAGATTACCAGAAACCCAAATGTAGGAAGAAAGAATACTCAGCGAGGCAAAAATTAGTACAAGTTTAACTCTCTGTTCATGATCATAGTTTGTATTCTTTATTGTCCTTTTGTCTTTAGTTTGAATGTTGTTCTCAAAGGAAATAAACATACAGATAGAAGTTAATATTGAGGAAGACAGACTTTTCCGTCGACCATTCATTTTTGCTTTTTCAGCACATAAAGCACACAAGTAGAAAGAAAGGACTTAGTAAAGAGGTTACCATATACAAATAAGAGTCTTCTGAGCTAATATAAAATGCACATCCTCCCCCACACACTTTCTTTGCACCCATAGAAATGTTTTATTTTCTTCTACTCCATGGAAAGCAGCAACATCTCTGAGATGGACACAGAGAGAGAGAGAGAGATCAGAAAAATTCTTCCCAACGGATAATAAACGTCGGAAAATGTTACAAACCAAAAACTTCAAATATCATGCCTTACTTTTCCACAGAAGCTATACCGACACCCTATCAAGCTTTTAGACCAAGGTCATCCTTGGTAGAATACAACCACATACCTTTGTATTCTCATTGCCGTATTGAATCTGACCATTGAATTGAGAAGTTTCATTGGTCAAAACAGGTCCCCGTCCTGCCTCGTTCTGCCTTTCCTCAAGCACTTTGTTGAAAATGCGAGTGTAACCTTCACCAGATGCAGGGTTGCTCTCATCCCAGTCACCAAATTTCGGAACAGCAGAGCTGTGATCAGGCTGCCAAAATTAGAACTGAAGTCATACTCCAACCATAAACACACATATGTAAAAAGAAAAATAGTATATGAAAAAAGTCAATAACAAATGGAAAGGAAAGAGAAAATTGTATCTAGAAAGTAAATAAGCACCAAAATTTTTTAAAGTCAACTGGCAAAAGGTGGAAAAGTTATGTTGCCAGTAAGATTAGCATATTGGAGTTTCCAGAAGCTAGTTAATGGCCAAAATTTTGTTTTCCAAATAGAACTTGATAAAAAATAAGCCAAAAGCTTATTTCCATTTAGCATTCAACTAAAAACACAAAAAGAGGGATTAGAATTGGTAATAGAATAGTAGGTTTGCTTCGGAGTAGCCTTCTTGATATTCTGAATTTCATTTATCTTTCCCTGGCTTCTCAATCCTATCAAAGATATGTTTTGAAAGAAAAGATAATATTACTATACTATCAGCTATCCTAGAAATCACAAAAACTAAAATAGCATGCGAATATGGTTACCTTTTATGCAATCCTAGCGAAGATAACACAAACAATAGAAAACTTGTAATTTTTTAACTAAAAGACAAAGTAATTTACAGTTTCATTGCCTCGGGTATTTGGTTTTAATCGGGATATTCCAGGAGACAAAGGAGCAAAAGCTTGGTTACTATGTTGAGATGAACCCTTTCTCTCCCATGAGGGAGAAGACACTCCACTGCCTTTGCCTCCAACCCTTGCCTGGTAATGTGGGTGCAGAGGTGAGTTTTCAATGCTGCGCTCAGTCACTGCACTATGCCGCAGAGTCTTTAAAGGACTATTACCAACAACTACACCACCTTGGTGGTGAAGGGGTGAGTCAGAAGTGACTCTCCGACCTCCTAGAGTTTCACGGTGCAATGCAGAATCAACAGATCTTCTTGGGACATCTCCTTCCTGGCTGAATTGTTGCTTTTGCTTTGACATGCACGCTTCTTTTTTAATAGGAGACAGTAATCCTTCTGGATCCTTTGGTGCCTCAGACTCAGCCTTGCCATATGGTCGTAAACGGCCACGCAGTTGACCATTTAGCCTCCTTAAATCAGAACCTTCGCTGTTTGTGCGCTGTACGTGCTTTGACTTTACTTTCTCTGGCCCCTTCGGCGCCTTTCCTTCAAGCTCTGTTTTAAACGCAGATGCTTGAACTTGAGCTGGGTAATTGGAAAATCTGTCTGGTTTATCTCGAGGACCATTAGGATCTATCATTTTACCACCTTTAGCCTTAGACTTGGTGGCCTCCTCAAAGTAGGCTGAATACTCAACATTTTCTTCACTTTCCCAGTTACCAAATTTAGGCACATGTGAGCGTTGCTGAAATAATAAGGAATATGCATAAGGTCCAAATACAGACAGACTCATACAGAAACAAATAAATGTACAATCTATCAATACCAAACTGTGCTGAGCATCAAAAATAAGTAAATCAACAAATCCAGAAGAAAGGAACAAAGTGTTTACTCATTAAGGCTAGTTAATTTCCACCCAAAACTAACCTTGATAAGTCTACAGGTCCACCCCATTTTGAAAGCAATAAATAACTAAGTCCTTGCTATTATTGGCTTGGATCTCTAATCTAGGATAACGCCAGCATGTGGCAATCTGAAGTTAAACAATGATTGAAAAGTAAGGAGTTGCTTTATTACACTACAGTACCTTCACAAACTATTTACATCACAAATTTGGATTGGATTTGAAATTAATGGGTCAGATTCAGGTTGCTTTTTACCCCCAGCCATGGTCATTCATATCCATAACTATATGGGAATTCTCATCTATTTCCCACTGAAAATTACAAATCAATTCCACCAGTAATTCTATCAACATATTGGACAAAACTGTTTAAACAACGTTCTTTATGAGCAGCTATCCTCCACTGAAGCAGATAGCACGCTTACAAAACTAAACCCATGAAAAGGAGCCAGCAAGAAATATCAACAATTAAACTTTGCTACTTCAACAAGAGACTAACATTAAACCTAAAGTCGCATAATCCCTTTTTCAAAGACGGAAAAAACAACCCAGATTATGTCCAAAAAAGAATCTGTGCTTCAATTTCCTTTACCCTAAAGTACTAAAACAGAGGTGGTATACCACAATCCATGTAACCAAAGCTTAAGAACTTCATTGCTTAAACGATTTACCAAATTACCGTTAAGAGAGAGAAGCAAAAACCCATATGAATTTATAAGCTGAAAGTTTACCATCCAGGAACCAAAACCATTTCCTGCGTGGACTCATCTTGTATCAATTATAAAATTCATAGTAGACAAACATATCATAGAATCACAACCAAAGAGGAAAAGCCAATAATTGCCAAATAAGAAAGGCAATGAACTTGGAAAAACTAGAACTCAGAAAAGAAATGGAAAAGGGCACATGCAAAATTTCAGAAAGAAACAATGAGAAATAGAAACTTACTCCCATCAGTCTCAGACAGCTTAATTTGGAAAGAACTTGCTAACAAATATGCAATCAAAGAATTAGCAGCTTCACAAATTAGGGAAAGTTTCTTCGTCTAAACCAACAGACAGAGAGAAAAAGAACGAAGAAATTTGACCTCCCAACTAAAAATTGAAATAAAAATTAAATAACTTTAACCATTGACTATAGTCACCGGTTATGTTTGACTTCTCAATTTCTCTCCCTTATCTCCATCACTATCCATTATTTTATAACTGATTAAAGCATCTGTCACTAAACCCAGTTCCTCATTTGCCAAGGCATCTAATTTTCAATGATTTCCATGACATATTTAAAAAATATATATAGAAATCAAAATAAAAAGCGACGTAAAAAAAAAAAAGAAAAATACCCATGTGGTTGAAGCAGTCCACTGCCTTATCCATTAATTTCCTTCAAGCTTTCCACTTTGCTGAAAAATTTTCTCCTTTCAAGCCTATCTCGCATACCCAACACGAGGGAATCTACAGGAAAACAAAAAAAAAGCTTGCAATAGTAATGGCAGCCATTTATACTCTTTCTCTGTTCCACTTCACTGGGCCCCGCAACTTTACCGGACCCATTATTGAAAACTTCCAATCATTAAGCGTTCCAGATTGAAAGTTGAAGCAAAAACGGGCAACCTGCCAAAGCGGTAAAAGCACAATACTTGGAAAAGCAGAAAATGGAAATTTGAAGAGCCCCCCATTTGTGATTGAACCCTCAGGTTCTGTCAAACAGTCACATGTGGAAAAACAAGCATCCTTTCCAAGTTATAACATAATTGCAGAGCTCTTGAATCTTTTTTCTTGATCCATAACAGCATTTCGAGAAAAGAATGAAATGCAGTTTGGAATCGCAGTTGCAACTTGCAACAAAAAAAAAATTTAAGCGCTCTGCAATTTTGTTATATTTTTGTGGAAGTTTCTCTGGGTTGCGGCCCTTTTTGTGTGCTTAATGCAAGCTTTTGTTCATCAAAAAACTTTATGGGTGAAAGAAAGCAAATCAAAATTTACGAGGTATGCGTTCGCTTTCTAAAGGATATAGCTGTTAATAGCTGTTGTTCTTTTAGCCTAGTTCTAATTGAGGATAAGCTGTACAGCTATTTTTTTATTAATATATATGTTTTATTGATAGGAAAGTATATACATATATATATATATATAGCTTTTTTTTTTTCATAGGAATGTTAATAAACGGAATTGAATGGGATGTAGATTTAGGACATGGGCTTTGGTTTCAGACCAACTGAAAACAAAAGGCTGTCAACGAAGGTAAATCTGAGAGAAAAAGATAAGACTGACAGCCTGTTCTAGGGGAATTGACAGTAAAATTCCAAAAGAAATAAATAAACAAACTTAACTTCATTAAAATAAATACAGAAGAAAAAAGTTTAAATACTTAGCGATGAGACCTGGTTCAGGAGAAGAGAGGACACATACAGTTAAAAGAAAAGAAAAGAAAAGAAAAAAAAGAAGAGAATTGAGAGAAAATAATGTTTTCACATTTTTAATAATTGAAAATTATATTACAAAACATTTCATAAGGTATTGGAAAGCTAATGTAATTCACTTCAGCCGCCTGATCTTCTTTGTAGTATCTATAACGCTTTGGCTTAGCTCTGGGTGTTTCAACTTAAACAATTTCTCCAGCTGACTGGCAGCTTCGGTGAAGCAATCCTCATCAACCCAAGACTCCGAAGAAAGAGCAAACATAACTTCGTTGACGTCTTCTTCAAGTTGAAGGCAAAAAAGATGGTCGAAGACCTGAATGATAAACATCACATATTTGTATGTTAAGTATGATTAGCATTACATGATGAGACAATCCCGCAGGAAGACCTTCTTCTTATGTTACATGGACTCGGCATTTACCCCAACACTACAAATGTCGAAGCGCTGATATTACTTTGACAAAAGACACGCAACTCTATAATCCTTTGTTCAACACAGCACACATGTAACAGTCTGCACTGAGTTATCATCCATGGGCATGCCTTTTTCAGAGGGTGAGGAGAAACCCAAACCCAGGACACCAAAATAAACAGAAGGAAAAATTTTGGAAAAAAACGAAAGGCAGACCCGATCTTGGAAACACATGCGTGGATATACCAAATTTAATTGGAAAAATTTATAATCAAGAAGTGAGCCATTATAGAACCATGTGAAACAAGAGATACGGCTTTATAAATATTAGCATAAAAATAATATGCATTCTCACCTCTTTCATCCTCGAAATAACAGTGTCTTTAATGGTTTGGGATCGTGAAACCAAATTAACAACGAATAGACCTTTCTGGGAGAGGGCACCTTTTACAGTCTGCAGAAATGACGCTTCCACAAAGCTAGCAGCAGGACATGTCATTCCAGAGCTGTACACAGTAAACCCACAACATTTCATGCAGTCCCATGCTTTAAAATTAACGAGTACTTTCTCAGAAATAGTTAATTGCAAAATAAAATGCAAGGTTGTTACCTTGAGTCTTCAGAGTCCACATCAATGATAACTATGTCAACCTTTGAAGTCACCCTTTCTTCTCCATGCGATGATGATGCACAGCTTTCATTGGAAGATGAGGCCTCATCGTCATTTCCTTTGACAAAAGACACTTCATTAGCTGATGCAGAATTTGCAACCCTTTTAATAAACTGGATCCCATCAGCAATATGCACCTGATACACCAGATGTAGAATCTAAAACTAATGAATACGTAAAATAAAATAGAATTCAGGATACAAAGAAGATAATAAGGAAAAATGTCTTAATTGATGACTACAGGGCTTCAAATCTTTGTAAAAAAAGGTCTCTATGATCTAAAGTCTTTCTCCACATCCATTGGCAACAGTAAAATGCAAATTCTTCCTTTTAGTATCACAGTGTTCTAGTACATACCATACTGCAAAGACAGTAATCACTTATTTCCAAGAGATCAAAAAAAAAAAACACAAGGCTAGCAGATTCCTGAAGAGCAAGTAAAAAGCCTGACAAATAAGAGAAAAAAGGAAACTCCTGTGCACATACTTCTGGAACTTTAGATATGATTGAAGATTTTTAGTATGAAGCTACTTCTTTATCAGATACAGATTAGTGTTATCAAAGCATAAACAATTTTTATTGTTCAAAGCAGGACTAGCTCTGTAAGATGGACAAAGAGAAACATGTTAGAACTTAGAACAAATTACCTGCAAATATTCATCCTCGATAAAACCAAAGTAATCTCTTGCAAGATTGAGGACCGTTGGATCTAATTCCACCACCTGCAGATATCATGTTTCAACAATTTCTTTGAAATCTACCCTCAAAAACAAATGAAAAAAAATTCATTTCCATTTCCTTTTTGTGTGAGGGGGCAGGTGCCAAAAGATTACCTCAATGTGTAAAAAGGGCATACATCCATGAAGGAACATAGGGAGTAATCCTGCTCCAAGACCTATTATAATGGCTTTAGCCTGAGAAAGATTACTAAATTTCAGCACTACCCAACAAAGGACTTGTAAATATCTTGGAAAAGATGGGTAAATAGATAGATAAATAGGTAGGTCTGTGTGTGCATGGAGAGAGGAGAGCATTGTCAATATCATAGACTATCTCAGGAAAGCAGTGATTGATTTTCAAACTTAAAAATTGCGCAAGTCAGCTTGAATCAATGCATGCCATGCACATGTAATTGTATTATGTTCCTTTTAATAATAAAACAATAATAACTGACCAAAATATTTTAGTTCGGTCAAGGAATCAAATAAATTGCAAATTCCTCTCATAATGAGACCAGACACAAAGCAATTGCAAAAAATTCTATAATTGGAAAAACAATGGATTTTCTTTTTCATCAAATGTCAAGTCTATTCATTAGAAATCTAAAATTATCTATTATTATCATTTCACTTTACACAAGACCTACAGAAAATCCCAACCCATTCCTTTATCAGGGTCAGAAAAGTTAAATTTACAACTCTAGTAGCAGGACTTACTGATTTTCCAGTTGAAGCCACACTTCCCATATAAGAGGAAATTAACATAAACCCAGAAAGGATCCCAGTATGATAAGAACTAGCCATATAGCCATGATAAACCTTCAGCTGGTGGCTCGGTTCTAGAAAATTAAAAAATAATAATTATAGATAAAACAATAACAACTTCAGTAGCATCATTGCCTTCAGTATAAAAAATAGACAGACAATAAACTCAAAGTAAACAGTGACTAACGATGCTTATGAACAATAAAACCATAATATTAGAGGTGTAGAGAACCACTAAGATGCACAACTTCTGAGACTAGATGCAATTTGCATGAGAGGTATAACTGGGTTTTCTAAGAGACGTAGTATCCCTACAAGTGATGATAGCTAATTTTTTAGACTGCTCCTCCTACGGATGACAATCTTCACTCATCTGTCCTCCTTTCATTATCTATTTCAGATATGACTCTTTTTGTTACATTTTCAGTTTTTGTTTATGTTGGTTACGCCATTTTGCACATGATAGTTATTTAATTATAGTATCACATATTTAAGTTTTCCCCCGTTCAAGTTGTGGCTAAGCCAATTTAAATTTATCTCAGACTCTGACAGCATCAACTACTTGTCCGAATGAAAGATGCTTACAGTTATAAATATGCTTCGAATGGAGCAAATCCTAAAAGGACCCTTCACAGTGTGAACAGACCAAACATTTGAATATCCATCAGTACCTTTGTGAAAAGATTTTAAACAAGCTAAAGATTTTCACAAAAACAACATTTTACTAAAATGGTGAAAAATAACTACAAGGCAAAAAAGGATCAACTATCTGACAACCTAAGACAGAGTGACAAGAATTGTGGCAGACAATTTTTTAGCTCATTATCTACATACATGTGAAAATGTAAGGACTTATCATTCGTATAAAAGCAGTTAACTATTGTGATATTCACAATTGGCTACTGTTCAAAGCAAAACTTAAAGACACTAAAGTTCCTTGTTCTCTCCCACTGTCTCCCAGTCTCCTCCTTACCAGCAAGCAAAAAAGGTTATCCACAAGAACCATGGATTAAAATCTAAGAGCTTAAACCTATTTCAAAGACTGGTGGTGGATAATTTGCCAACATCACAGTTGAGGTTCAAGATTATATGAGAGAGTGAATGTGTTGAACTAAGCATTCTAAGAATATTAGTCACAAAATAGAAATTAACTTACTATTTAATTACTATCGAGACTAACAAAAAATTGACCATATGGAATTCATGATTCAAGCAAAATTACACAGCACTCACTCAATTTTAATGGTAGCATCAAAGACAATTATCAATACCTTCTGTGAAATAACTACAGAAAATGACAATGTATTCTATCTCATGAGATTTTCATGAATTACCAATGGACAGAAACCAAAAAATTTAACCAAATTCAATGAGAGGTCAAGCAAAATTCAGCCCAGTAATCAAATTTCAACAGTAAAATTAAGGGCAATGATTAATACCAGCATGTCTTCTCTGACTTCCTCTTTTTTTAGATTTGGAAGATGACTTGGATTTCTTCCTCTCGATCTCACCAACAGTTTTATCAGAAGCTCCTTCCCTAGTCAATAGAGCTTCTGACTGTACAAGACCCTCACTTCTTTGAAAAACAAGGCGACGGAAAATCAACTCTTTTGATTGTAAAATGCGATTGATATCACCATCATCATTTTCATAAACCACATCCTCAACAATTATTGGTCCAGTTAACGAAGAGGTAACCTACAAATATAGGCAGGCAATGGAGTTATGAAAATGGCAAGGCTTGATGGCATCTTTGACACATGATGTTTGGACAAAGCTAAACCCTTAATTGGTAGAAGATTAAACCAATTGACAGAAAGACATTACAGTTTTGCAATAACTAATGGCATTTCCCCTACAATCTCCACCAAGATTTTGAAATCTTGATAGTGAATAAATGATATCACCAACCAAAGTTCTTCACAGATAGCATTTAAAATTATGGAAATAAGATATAGCATTTAGAAAGGAAAAAACAGAAACCTGGTGAACAATGTTTCGTTGCTTGATCCCATCGCCAGCCATCATGAACCTGAAAACATATCCAGCCCATTCAATCGCTTAACTCATAGAGTATACAAAACGATTCAACAGCATATACATATAAATTTCTAACATTGTTACTGCAATACACTGAATGAAATTGAGATTTTTCTTTCTTGTGGAAGCTTCATAACAGGTGTAAATTCTATGTACTAAGAGAACTATCAGAGCATTAGATATTGTTGAAGTGAGGACATTGAGTCATATAAGCTTGAAAAATGCTTTGATCTTTTTTGACTGATATCTAACTAACAATCTACATCTGGGAAGAAGATTTGATCATTTTGGAATCAGGACAAGAATATTCTACAAAAGCACACACAAAAAAACCAAAACAATATTGCATATTAGTGGAATTTTCGAAGTAGTAAACCTTTATAGGAACAACAATATCATATGTAAATATTCATACGCCAGTGAGTATACAAGTACAATACCAAAAAATCACTAGAACTAAAAGATTAGGGATCCAAGGAACTCCCACAACATCCACATCCACTAATAACTTCCTTGTGTAGGTTGCTTCAAGAACTGATCTGTAAGCTATTCTACTTCCAGTGATACTCAAACAGGACCAAAAAGTTTCACCATAAAAGATAAAGGTCAATATGTCACGCTGACAAAGAAAAGAAAAGCAAAAGGTACAATTGGCTTACGGAATTTGAGATCCATCACCATCATTTTCAGGTGCTAACTGTTTAACCAGGGGGGATAAATCCTTCTGAAAAAGAGTCCAAACAAGGCATTTAGCAAAAAGCCATATCTGATAGCATTGATGATATTGTTCATCATTCTATAAGCTGTAATAAAACAGACCTGAATATCATCCATGCTCACATTACTGTGGCTAGAATCCAGCAAAACCTTAATTCAGCACATAAGTTTCATTTAGCTATAGCACTTAACAGACCAATCCATGAAAAAACAGATATGTCTAAGTTCATATGACTGTCACGCAGAAGAGTCACCATTATGAGACGAGCTGCCTTTGAGCTTTCAACTACCATCCATTGTCCTTCTTCAGAAGAGAATAGCCATTCATGAGCCCTAGTCTGGAATCTAACATTCAGTAACATAATTCAAAATAACTTTTGCACAATGTGCACATGCTAAAGAATAAAGGATGCATTAATCAGTAAAGATAATAAATTCCAAAATTTCCACTATAATTGCACAAGCAAACAGACACTTATAAAAATACCATGCAAATAAATTAGTCTTTCAGTCAAGTCCAATGCTCAGATAACTGGACTCCCCAAAGAATGACATAGGGCCTCGAAAGCTACATCAAGCAACCTTGGAAAAGAACTCAGAAAGCCCAAGTGAAAAACCAAGTGCAAATTATGCCTATCATTCACCAAACTGGGAAGGAAAATGATAATTGCTCCAGATACTTTCTTCTTAATTTACAAGCCAACCATTTCAACAAAAATCTGGACTATAGTCATAAAGTTTTTTTTTTCCTTTTTGTTTTCATAAAAAAATAACTCTACTAAAATATATGCCAACAACATATAAAAGAAATTTCAAGTTACAACACTTCCTAGTATGCAATGACTATATACTGCACAGCGTATCAAACCATGAAATAGCTTTTTTCAATTTCTCAAGGGAACAGCACAGTTTAATTTGCCTTTGCCTTTACTCTTGCATTAGAATTAATTATGAAGAGCCCCATGTTTAAAATGCATCAAGAAATTTACTCTCAAAATTTAATGGTGACAATTTAATTTTTACTGTGAATATTAGTGGCATTTCCTACCTATTCAGATAATGATAGAAAAAATTGGATTCAGCTAGCCCTTCAGTGCATACAAATGGCAATACAAATTCTAACATGGCAGAAAACGAATCCCAGAACATAGTCAAGCCACCAAACTAAAGGTTACTGCAAAATCAATTAAAAATAGTTACCTCTGCATGCATGTGTATGCATGATGGTACTATCACCCACACAGTGAAGCAACCAGATAGATAATATAAGACATACCTTAGGTACAATGAAAACCCCGCAATGATATACGTATGGGTCTGACTGTTGTTGAGCATCAAGAAGTACAGCTCTATAACTGAATCGAGAGTCCCCTTCTCCACCCAAAGTAACCTTCAACCTACGACCTTGGGAAAGCTTTCTCAAATCCCCTTTAACTCCAAGTTTCAGGTCTTCAAGAGAGTTCATTATATCAGAACCATTGAAAAACTCTCCACGAATCTTATTCTCATTTTCAAGAGCTTCAAAAAGCCCACAAGCCTAAAAACAGAAGCATCAATTTTTTTAATCAAGCTTTTGAAAGTTTTATTCCACGTTTTACATAACCAGGTTTTCATTAAATAGAAAACTGTAAAAGACAGTCAGTCATTGCTGCCAAAATGTTTCAAAGCATTTAACACATTACCTAATAGGTTTTTGGTAACTTCTTTTCTTTATGGTAAATATTTTTGTAGTACACTTGTGCTAATTAAATGCTCTATGCCTCAGCACAGACAATTAAACCAGTTATTTTACCTGATGTCCATTACAACCAGTAGCAGAGTTGCTGAATGACGATGTTATCTGGTGTAACTGAGTAGCTGTTCCTTTCTCAGCAACAACCATAAATGTTTGAAGCCCAGGCTTACTAGATTTTTTCTGAGGTATGGCATGAATACTCATTTTCCATCCAAATCGGAACTTGGAGAAAAGCAAACCTGTAAAGAAGGGAAGAAAGCAACATGTTCAGCACATGCAAATCACGTGGAATGAAAATGCAGAATGTAAATATGAACAGCGCAGACAATTAACAAGTATCATAAATGATGCCCTCTTCCATCACCAATCCTATAGTAAAGTATAGTTCACCATAAAAAGATAACTAGAAATGATTAAGAAAAATAAATAAAAGAGGAAGCAATGGCATGTCTTCATTTTCCACCAGTGCTTAGATAGAACTGGAGCAGTACCTAGAACGTGAGTCTCAGACAAAGTAAGGCATATAAAACTGCCCCCAGATTTCAAAACCCTTTTCACCTGGTAATACACTAGCATTTATTAGAATCCAATAAAGAACTGCCTACTACGTAACCAATCAAACTAAATTATTGAGGCAGGAAACAATATAATGAAACAGTGGCTCAAAACGCAAAGTTTAGGACACCTCTGATAGATATTGATTCCCCAACTTAGGGCCAAGCTCGGGCTCCATCAAAGCATCCAATCCACCTTTATCAAGTACAGCGTCAAAGGTTTCATCTGCAAACTGTAGAAAGTGACAGTTACACAGAAGAACCAAAATCATAATTATCACAACATTATGTACTCGATTACTCATCAAAATCTATACTTCACGAAATCTTAGTATTTAGATAGCCAGAAACAATCAAAAAGGTTAACTTTTAGTGAAAATAAGAGTAATTGATAAGAAAAAAACCTTTTTTAGCTGAATTTAACTATGGCCATTGCTTCATTCATATCAAAATAACATAGAGAACCCATCATTCAATTCAAATTCCGAAGCCAAACCTGCATGTTTGTCATGTCCATCACGCGCCACCGCATATCGGGCCGTTGTCGCACATTACGACGCAACATATCCGAAATGACAACTTTAGAGAAATCAAAGTTGGTGACGGACCTGAACCCAGCATCATAGACGTGCTCGGAGAGCCGAGAATTCCCACAACCCGGTACGAGTATCTGCAGAGACGCCGGTTCTGATGGCGTTCGATTGGGGTCGGAAAGGTGAGAGAGCAGTGGGTCTCTGAGCTCAGCCCACTCGGCGTACCACTCAAACGAGTCGTCGCATCCTCGGATGGTGAAGAACTTGTCCCAGTTTTCCTTGCTGGTGAAGTCTCCTAGGGTTTCCAGTAGCTCCTCTGACTTGTCTTTCTTCCCCATTTTTGCTTTCTGCTCAGTTGGAGGTTGAGGTTTTATGGTGGTCGTCTAAAACCTAGGGGTTTTAGCACCCAACGAAAGGTTTCACAATGAAAGCATTTTATTATTATTATTATTATTATTATTATATCTCTATCTCCAACCAAAAAGTGAATAAATTTTTAATTAGGGTTCATCTGTTAGGGTTGAATTTATGTTTTATTTATTTTCTGAATTTTGAATTAGGTTTGCTAGCACATTTTACCAACTAAAAGCAGATCCAAATTTATGTTAAAAAAGAAAAATTGAAAAATAACAAACAATCTTAGCATTATATATCAAACCCCTAAACCTAAACCCTACGCCATATTTGGCACTGAGTTATATTTGGGATGCAAATTAGACTGTATTATTATTTAGCATTGTCAGACTTGGTCTAAATTGTACAAATATTATGGCTCGTTTAAATGTGTGTGTGTTAGTGGCCAAAAAAAATACTTTAAAATTATCTAATAGTATTTGATTGTTTAATTAAAATATACTTTTAATTAAAATAAATTATCAAGAAAATATAAACACTTAACTAAATAAGAAAATAAAAATAAACATAATTGCACAAGTAGTAGAATTTTAAAAATTAAATAGAGCTATTTAGATATGTTAAAATTGTTATTAATGTACAAATTACTCTTTTAAATAAACACCTAGGAGCATCTCTAAAATAATTTTTATTTGTTATTTTCTCTTTATTTTAGAGAAGTTAACTTTTAGTTATAAAAGTGTATTTGATTCTCTAAAATACTTTTTATTTTATGGAAAAACACTTTTATATTATATTATATATATATATATACATATATATATATATAAACAATCAAACGGACTCTTAATGATGTCATATGTTTGGTGGAATATCTTAGTAAACACTAAATTAGAGAAATTTATAATTGTGTTCTGAATAGTGGGTTTGGGAGTTCTTATTCATAGGGTTTTGGAATAAAAATAAAATGCTTCATGACAAAACTTTTTTATTTTCTTTTTCTTTTTTCATCTTTTGATGGTTTTTATATTGACCTTAAAGTGAATGAAATACTCAGGCTCACCAAACAAAAAACAGGAAAAACAAAGTTGAAGAAAAACTTAAAAAAAGGTCAATTATTAGGTGAAAAAAAAATTTTGTTTATTCAATTTTTATAATTTGCTGTTAGGTGTCCAAGCCCAAATTTACAAGTTAAAAACAAATTTAACTTTATGCCTTTTAAAGACAGTTAAACCATCATTAATTTGACATTAAAACTTACAGAATTTAAAATTTGGTAGTTGTAAACTTGTAATATTTTCATCTGAATTCCTTTTACATTAATTAAAATAACAAAATCTCAATTATAGTATAAATAAAAGAAAATGAAAAAGCCCAATGGGCCTTTCTTTCGCTGAGTCATCCAACAAAGAGCTGAAGAAATGCCTGAGAAGCTTGATTTTAAAAGTTGGTCCACTTCTCTCTTCTTCTTCTTCTTCTTCTTCTTCTTCTTCTTTTTTGTTTGTTGGTTTGATTTTCAAGAGTTTATATATATATGCACACACATATATTTTTGCATTGTTGAAATTCAACCCAAACCAATTGTTCCAATTCAGGTACTCGGTTTGGCCCATAAATGAAAAATAGGAAAAATATTAAAACCCTTCATATGTCAATCCATTTTATTAATAACATAGTGATTTTTTTTTCACTGTGCTTTTTTTTTTCTTCTCAGCTATGATTTCGTAAAAATTATCATGTCACGCAATGTGGTTTAATATATATATTATATGAAGCAAATTTTGAATACTCCAAAAGCACAGTTGTCCATAAAATTATATATGATTCATGTATTAAAAATGTGAGAATCATGTAAAAAGTTTGTCTAATAAGACGGTCGCTTATTCTCAAAATAGCGTAAAAAAAAAAAGGTATTAAATGCTATAAATATATATATTGAAGTTTTAAACTATAGAATGTGATCTTTAATCTTCAAAAACATAAGAGAGTTAGCTAATTTCTAAGCGGTTTAGTACTTAATACATTAGCTAATTTCTAAGCTGTTTAATACTCATCACAACCTCTTAATTTTTTCCGTACTAAAAGAAGGCAATTATTCCATGCTCATATCGTATTTGTATTTTCAATTATTTATTAATTTTAACCAACCTATTAAATAGAACTGGCAATTTACCCCAGCTCTGATCCCGTTCCACTGGGGGTAGGGATTCCCCGCCTAACCAAAATGGTTGGGTGGGGCGGAACGGGGTAAAAAACTTTGTTACAGGGCTGGAGCGCAATATCCCCGCTCCCGTGTATTATATATATATATATATATTATTAAGTTTTAATATAATTATATATATTAATTTTATAATAAAAAAATAAATAGGACATCCTTCCCCACCTCCACATAATTGGAAATTGGTGTAGAAATTGGATGAGAAAATCCGCAATGGGGAGGGGCACCCCGACCCCGTCCCGCTCTATTGCCACCCCTACTATCCAAAAGCATAAGAAAAGAAAATTAAAAAAAATTATGGCATCATGAAGTTTAATAGTGCATCCTAATGCACAATTACAAGGAACCATAAATAAATATTTTCTTCTAGTTACCAAAAAAAAAAAAAACCAGTGAAAATAAATTTCTTTCTTTGTGGGGGTGGTCATGAAAAATCAGTGGCGAATCCATGCCAAAGGCAGTTATATATATATATATATATATAAAAGTTATATATATTTTTTATTTTTAGTCAAACTCAGCCCTCTCTCTCTTCACATAATCATATATCCTAATCTACCTTCTCCTCTCTTTTTCAGCTTATTTAATTTACACGCATGCATGGCAGCCATATATATTTGAATTTTGTGTGGTCCAAAAAGGCTTGCACATAAAATTTGAAGACAGAGATACCACAAAAAAGTTGAGAAAAATCATGACTGTGATATTTAGAAACTTTTTCTTTTTTTTAGTTCTCTTTTGAAACTGTAATCCCTGAAAGACACTTTCTACCAAAAAAAAAAAAAAAAATCCCTGAAAGACACTGCTCCACTAATTTTAAATACAAAACTATGCTATGTTATTTTATTTTTTTTAGATCTTTTCGAAGTTTTATGAAAGAGACTACATTAATTAGTGTTCATAATATCCTCTGTATCTTATGAACCAACAGTAATTATCTCAATAACTATTAGAAATATATATATATATATATATATATATATATAGACAAGTTTTATGTGGCCCTTTGATGGGTTTCTAAAGGACCACATACATGCATATATACATATGTATATATACACCCCTATGATTAGGTTGATGGTGCTCTGATAATTAGGTCAATGTGGAAGTGCGAAGCTCATCATCACATGCATCACATGCATTCACTCTCTAAGTTCATGCAATTTCAGTAAAACAAGTTAAGGGACACACATCCCTATTTTCCATCTCTATCTCTGTTTGATGTGTATTTTGCCACATCATAACCCTATATATATACCCTATATATATGTATATACACAATTCGTGAAAAGAAATGTAGCCCACGTATAAGGTCATTTTGTTTGTAGAAGAAATGTAAAAAAGTAGTATGGAACTTAAAAAATGCAAGTGGGTTCATTAATTTGGAGTAAAAAATATAACAAAAATAATATAAATTATAGGCATCATGAAGGGAACTAAAGGATATGAGAAGGACAGCCATTGAAAAAGAGAGAATGAATTAGAGGTTTCCTAGCTATTTGAATAATTCAGGAAGGATGGAGAAGGATAATTTTATCTCTTTCAATTTTTGTGCAAGGAAGTGTCACCAAATGGGTGATGGAAAATTCCAAAAAATTGGCAAAAAATGGCTTAGTCCTCCACTCCATTATTTGTTCGGATATGGTGAGGGAGGCATATGCACTTGGGTTTCTTCAAAATGTTCACAGAATAATTGGTGTGCTTAATTTCCACATTAAAATAAAATAACAAATAATAAATTAAAATGGTATGCTTCCAACCAAAATTTATAAGCTTTGGAGAGGTACACATGTGAAAAGGGTTAAAAATACCATTTAAGGCATAGATGACGTGCAAAGTGATAAAGTTTTGTCTCATAATGCATGGTTACCACAAACTGGGATGATGTGCTTCTGCTGCCACATACTTTTGCATCAAATAGATTTATAAGAACAAAATTAATATATATATATATATATATATATATATATATATATAGTGAGAAATATTATAAACCCAACATGTGGGATGTTATGGAGCCCTTGGAGTTTTTTTTATATTTTTATTTAATATTTAATATAGTTTTATATTTATTATAGAAATAAAAATAACAAAAAAATAAAAATTAACATAGTTTTTGTTAATTTATAATTAAAAGTTAAATTGAAATGTAAAAGGCTATTTTAACTTTTTAAAATTTCAAATAAATAAAATTTCTAATATTAAAATAATTCTTATATATTTAAAAATATATTAAATACCAATAAAAAAATTAAAAATTAAGTTAAAAAAATCTCATAAATTAGCTCCATAACATCTCCGTCTTTTTAGAATTTATAATATTTTTCTATATATATTGGAGCAATCTTTTAGACAATGTAACTCATATCTAAGCTATGACGTGGCATGTATTCAATATTAAGGACGAATCTTATAAGGATAAATATGTATAAACAATTAACGTATAATATTTATTCATAAAAAAAAAATTAACGTATAATATTTATTATTTATTATTCTCATTTTTATGTCCTGTGTGATAAATGACTGATTTTACTAATATTACAGCTGAGTGTGTATATATATATATATATATATAAGGAGACATTTAATTGGATGCGGGAAGATTATTCTCAATTTTACCCCTGTATCATAGATTGGATATATAAGCAACTTTGTATAGGAGAGCATCTTTGTCTCTCTCTCTCTATAAATTAAATTAAATAGAAAACCTAGAAATACACATGTGGAAATGGTATAAAATAATAATACAGGGAATATTTGTATAATTCATCCAATATTCTGTCGCATATTTTCTTAAAAAAGACTAGAATTTTCTTTGATTGCATCATTTTCTCTCATTTAAAATAAGACCAGTCTACTCAGATTCGCAACAAATGACAGGTATGCATGCACGAACATCTTTTTGTCAATTGATTAAATAATTATCTGACCCAAAATACAAGTTCCATCTGGATTTAAAAGATGAAGATGAATATATATATAATTACCTTTACATTCAAATGAAGATATATATATATATATACATACATATATATATATATATGTATATATATATGTTCATAAGCTTAATGATTAATTTACTTGAAGGATTGCTTTTTATTACTTAATTATGTGATAAAGGACTCAAATAATTCAATAATATTCAACAAGTGTTGCTAATTGTCTTGTCGTTATATATGAGTGGAACCCAATTCAGAGAATAACTCTAATATATTATCATTTAATGAAACCAATCAAAACTACCCATCTTCACTCCAATTTTATTTTAAATAAAAATTTTAAAAAATAATAATTGAGCCAAAAACTCTTTTCAAGAATTCTATAAAAATAAATAAATAATTTCGCTAACAAAACCAACATAATTCACAACTCTTAAGCAATCTCCAACCTTCAATGATATATCCTTGCAGTTTTCTCCATAAATTAATCACACCCCTTCTCTGTGTTTTTTCTAATATTTGAGAAAAAAAGAAAGAAAAGAAAGTAAATTCACCTTATACGCTTTTATAGAAAATTTAGATAATTTATTTCATATTTTTCAATTAAAATTTAATTCTATTACCAAAAAAAAAATTTAACACGTGTTCATTATTTATTTTTATTCTATATATAAATAATAAATGACACATGCTCATTATTTAATTTATTTTTATTCTATATATACAAATAATAATAGATATATGCTAAGTTGCAATTAGAAAGATAAACACGCTATGCGTATTCAGGAAAATTGTAAAAATATATATTCACCAGAAAAGTGAAAATGTAAAAAAGGTAAAATTACACTCACCCCCCTGGTTTTTGTAGAAATTACAGTGACCTCCTTTACAATGGAGACCAAGTCTCTCGGACGAGCAAAGAGAAGGCGGCGAGCTCGCATTGGGAATCGGACAGCATTGGAAAGGGTGATATGCACTTCGCATCCATTCACTGATCACTACCACATGCCCACATACGCTTTACACGTGTGTCTCTTCTGGGCCCCACTTCTCCTGCCATGTAGTTCACTCTTTCTCTCTCCTCCACCATTTGTTCTTCTTCCAAAACTCTCCTAACACAACCAAAACTCTCTCTCCTACGCCCATACACAGAAGCAGCAAACAAATCCCATTTCCGAAGGCTTTTTTTTTTTTCTTTTTCATTTAATTTTTCTAGAAAATTCACCGAGAAATTTTTTATAAGACTTTTATAAGTTTCCTTCGCTTTAATGCTTTATTGTATTTATTAGTCACAGAACCCAAGAAGAATATGTATATATAACTGCATGTAAGTGTTTTTTTGGCTTCTTCTATGGTTCTTCTCTGTGTATCATTTTTGAAAAGCTAAATTAAAAAAAAAGAAAAGAAAAGAAAACCCTTTTCTTTTTCCATTTTGTGTAAGTATTATTTCCAGGGGGTTGTATTTTATTTTATTTTTTTATGCATGCAATGGTGTTTGAGTTATAGTGTATGGTGCTTGATATTTACAACCAGATTTTCTGGCTCCAGAAAATAGGTGAGAAAGAGTGGGAAAAATGGCTGGGAATGAGTGGATTAATGGGTACTTGGAAGCTATATTGGATAGTGGAGCTTCGGCCATTGAAGAGCAGAAGCCAGTTCCAGTGAATTTGAGAGAAGGAGGGCATTTCAATCCCACAAAGTATTTTGTGGAAGAGGTGGTCACTGGGGTCGATGAGTCGGACCTGCACCGTACATGGATCAAAGTGGTCGCCACCCGCAACACCCGCGAGAGGAGCTCCAGGCTCGAGAACATGTGCTGGCGTATCTGGCATCTTGCTCGCAAGAAGAAGCAGGTCCTTAATTATGTCTATCTCTTTCTCTGTCTCTGTGTGTGCATGGGTGTTCAATGAAATTGGTAAAAGAGTGAGGCTGTCAAGTAGGTGCTATTTGGTTTCAGAGAAAAACTATTATCAGTTTTTTTCTTTTTTAATTTTATGGGGAAAATATTTAGTCTCTTTTCTATTCTATATTTGCTTTTCATGTAATTGGGTGGTTAACGGTTTCAAAACGTCAATAGGAAGACTTATAACTATTGAAATTTCTCTTTGTTTTTATTTTCCAATTGTTGAATTAAAAAGAAAAAAAAAAAGATTAAAATGGAATTCTGAGATGATTTGATTGATTAAGCTGTGGAGATCATGTTACTCTGTGCTTCCATTTCCAAATTTATTCATAAGGAGAAGCTAATCATTACTTTAGTACTAATTTGCATAACTAGGAATGCTGTTTATAATTCATAAAGGCGAAATTTGAGGCAGAAAGTCAATACTTGCAAATGAAATAACGCACACAAATAATATGCTTATATACACACACATATATGTAGGTGTTGATGTACACATATTAATGAGTTTTTAATGATGTGTTATTGCTCTGGAGCGCATCAGTGGTTGAATGAAAATGCCTTGAACTTGCAAAAACATATAATTTCCCTGCTTAAATTTGCAATCTAGACCCGCACAGTGCTCTTGAAGTAATTCCTATTTGTCTTGTAAAATAAGGCTTTCTGAAAATTCTCAGGCCTTTGAGAGTATAGAATAAGAATTCCTTCATATTGTTAATTTTATATATAGACGTAGGATGATAGTTTTTCTGATATGCCTCACTTTGGACATAGTTGGAATTGGAGGGACTTCAAAGACTGGCGAACCGTAGATTGGAGCGGGAACAAGGACGCAGAGATGCAACTGAGGACTTGTCCGAGGACTTATCTGAAGGAGAGAAGGGGGATGGTTTGGGAGAGATGATACAATGTGATACCCCGAGGAAAAACTTCCAACGTTCCACTTCCAATCTTGAAGTATGGTCGGATGACAAAAAGGAAAAGAAACTTTATATAGTCCTTATCAGGTATAATTCATTATGTTGAAACTACTTATGTTAAAAGTTTCTTGTTTATGGATATCAGCCAGGCTCTTTTTTCAAGCAATGTGTAAGTTGTTTAATGTTCAAACCTTTAAGGGCGTTAAATATTCGAAAACTCTTCTAGTAATAAAGAAACTTCTATAAATTTTAGAGTGATTGTCTTTCCTTTTCATTCGATCTTCTTCTTCAATTTTTCCTCCTTTTTTTCTATCTTTTCTGGTGTATGCTCTACACATATGCTGGGAATATAAGGAAAAAGGATCAATCGGTTTTGGAATCCTAAAAGCAAGCCTTTCTAATAATAAGACTGCTGCTGTGACTTGCTTTGTATTACTAAACTACAAATTTCATTGGAAAAAAAATGAGAGTTTAAAATTCTAACTTTGTTCAATCTTAAAATTGCTTGAAAATGTGCCACTTAGACGACTATTTCAGTTCAATTAAAGAAATTTGTATCCAATAATATAAATATGTAATTGTAACTACTCTTCACGGCCAGTTTGCATGGTTTGGTACGAGGCGAAAACATGGAACTTGGTCGAGATTCTGATACTGGTGGGCAGGTATCATTTGGCCACATCCCTTTTACATGAATAAATGTTCTGATTATGTATTTTTCTGCACATTAAAGTTTGTTTCATGTGCTCATGAAAATAATAATAGGTCAAATACGTGGTGGAACTTTCTCGAGCTCTTGCAAAGATGCCTGGTGTTTACAGGGTAGATCTCTTCACTCGCCAAGTATCTTCTCCGGAGGTTGATTGGAGCTATGGTGAGCCAACAGAGATGCTAACTGCCGGCCCTGAAGATGATGGCATTGATGTAGGAGAGAGCAGTGGTGCCTATATTATAAGGATTCCCTTTGGTCCTCGTGATAAGTACCTCAGCAAAGAATTACTTTGGCCTTATATTCAAGAATTTGTAGATGGAGCTCTATCTCACATTCTTAACATGTCAAAAGTTTTGGGTGAACAAATTGGAGGGGGCCAACCTGTCTGGCCATATGTCATTCATGGCCATTATGCGGACGCAGGGGATAGTGCTGCTCTTCTTTCCGGTGCTTTAAATGTTCCGATGGTTCTAACGGGACACTCACTTGGTAGAAACAAGCTTGAACAGCTTCTCAAGCAGGGTCGCCAATCAAAAGAGGACATCAATTCAACTTATAGGATTATGAGGAGGATAGAAGCAGAAGAACTTTCACTTGATGCAGCAGAACTTGTCATCACAAGTACTAAACAGGAGATTGATGAGCAATGGGGACTTTATGATGGCTTTGACGTCAAGCTTGAGAAAGTTTTGCGTGCTCGTGCCAGACGAGGAGTCAATTGCCATGGTCGTTACATGCCAAGGATGGTGGTAAGTATCTGGAATTTGTTTTAATATGAGATTTCATTATTTTGGGGCGCCTTACGCCACTTATAAATGCCTTGCAATCCACTGTGCTTCATATTTTAAGAAAAAAGAAAGCTCCCAATAGACACAACTAAAAGTAACTTGAGGATTGAAGGCTGTTTAGTGGTGATCATTTTGCATCATCATTTACTTTCCTTCCTTTCTGAGATATAAAATATAGATATTAGTGTGACCTTGATTATGGTAGCATTACACACATAAATATAGCATGCTACATTGGTCATTGATTCAATAGATTTCAAATTAAATAAGAAAATCATTTTTGCAGGTCATTCCTCCTGGCATGGACTTCAGTAGTGTTGTCCAAGAAGCTACCCCTGATGCTGATGGTGAACTCACACAACTTATTGGTGGTGGTGATGGGTCTTCTCCAAAAGCACTTCCAGCAATATGGTCAGAAGTGAGTGTCTGATATGTGTTATTATAAATCCGTACTCATTGTTAGCTTGTCTTTCATGTGCCTTATTATAAACAACTTTTGGTAGGTATTTCGGTTCCTTACAAATCCTCACAAACCAATGATATTGGCTTTATCAAGGCCGGATCCAAAGAAAAACATAACCACTCTTTTGAAAGCCTTTGGAGAGTGTCGTCCCCTAAGAGAACTTGCTAATCTTGTAAGTCGATTTGTGCAGTTACTTTGATTAGATGATTAGATAATGTAAATCGAACGTTTCCAACAATGTAAACTAATATCCTTTAAACAGACACTGATAATGGGGAACAGGGACAACATAGATGAGCTGTCTTCTGGAAATGCCAGTGTGCTTACCACAGTGTTGAAACTGATTGATAAGTATGACCTCTATGGACAAGTGGCTTTTCCTAAGCATCACAAGCAATATGATGTACCGGATATTTACAGGCTTGCAGCAAAGACAAAGGTTAGCCAAAGTTGCAATTTCTAAAAGTAGCTAATTCTATTACTTTAACTTGATGAACATATAAGTGGTTGGTATTTACCAAAAAAAAAAAACATATAAGTGGTTGGATATTTGCAGGGAGTTTTCATTAATCCAGCACTAGTGGAGCCTTTTGGACTTACCTTGATCGAGGTTGGTTTTTACCTAGTTCTAATTTCTCTTATGTGATACTCTATTTTCTCAGAAGATGTACAAGTTTGGATCAATTTATTGTTTCAAATTATGCAGGCATCAGCACATGGGCTTCCGATGGTGGCTACAAAAAATGGTGGACCAGTTGACATTCATCGGGTAAAGACCTCTTGTCTGTTGCTTCTTGATCATATATAATATATAATTTGCTACTTATTATATCTTATGAAGTGAATCTTCCTATACTCATTTTTCTAGAAGGAAAATAAAATAGAGAAAACAAAGAAAAGAAAAGTTCAGGCCTTTTTAGCCTTAGTTTCTATTTTCTGTATTCCCACCAAACAAACAGATGCAAAATAAGTGGAAGTAGACATGTACTCTGATTAAGGTGACAATGTTTGTTATCTGTTGTGGTCTTTTAGGCCCTGAATAATGGTTTGCTCGTGGACCCTCATGATCAGCAAGCTATTTCTGATGCATTGCTTAAGTTGTTATCGGAGAAGAACTTATGGCTTGAGTGCAGAAAGAATGGTTGGAAGAACATACACCTCTTCTCATGGCCTGAACATTGTCGAACTTACTTAACTAGGGTAGCAGCCTGTCGCATGAGGCACCCGCAGTGGCAAACCGACACCCCAGGTGATGAAATGGCTGCTGACGAGTCCCTTAATGATTCACTTAAAGACGTACAAGACATGTCCCTTAGGCTTTCAGTCGACGGGGACAAGTATTCACTTAATGGGTCTCTTGAAGTGGCTTCGGCTGGTGGTGATCCTGAGTTGCAAGATCAAGTGAAACGGGTAATGAGCAAAATGAAGAAACCAGAGTCCGGTTCTACTGATAAGGACAGTGGTAATAAGGATGTTGAGAATGTTCCAAGCAAGTATCCTTTATTGAGGCGGAGGCGAAAATTAATCGTTATAGCACTTGACTGCTATAACAGCAAAGGAGATCCTGACAAGAAGATGATTCAGATCGTGCAAGAAATAATTAAGGCTGTTCGTTTAGACTCTCAAATTGCAAGAATCTCCGGCTTTGCGCTATCAACGGCTATGCCAGTGACAGAAACAATTGAGTTCTTGAAAGCGGGGAAGATTCAGGTTACTGAGTTTGATGCATTGATTTGCAGCAGCGGAAGTGAAGTATACTACCCTGGTACTTATATAGCAGAAGATGGGAAGCTGTTTCCAGATCCAGATTACGCATCACATATCGACTATCGCTGGGGCTGTGAAGGTTTAAACACAACAATTTGCAAATTGTTAGACCCCGAAGGTAAAGAAAACAGTGATCGGTCTTCCATGCCCGTTGAGGAAGATTCAAAGTCGAGCAATGCACATTGTGTCTCGTATATATTAAAGGATCTCAATAAGGTATATGACTGTCAGCGTTGACAGTGGTAATTCGGTTTTTGTTTTGGAGTATAAATTAAAGGTGGTTTGATTTTGTAGGCAAAGCGAGTAGATGACTTGAGGCAGAAGCTAAGGATGCGAGGGCTTCGTTGCCATCCCATGTATTGCAGGAGCTCAACAAGAATGCAAGTCATTCCTCTTCTCGCCTCTCGGGCACAGGCACTTAGGTAAAATTATTAATTTATGTGCCGTTCAAGTTACTTTCGAAATATTAGTTACACAAATAATTTGCTAACTATTTGTAATGGAATTGGTCAAGTTTGAATAATGATGCAGTATGGGTGTCAAAGAGGTTGGCATGTTTTGTTCTGCAATCTATGCATGTAAATGTGATACATTCCTTTTTTTTCTTTTGCAGAAATATATAAGGATCTTATTTTCTTTGTGATTTTTTCTCCTTATTCTATATTTAGTAGGATGAAAGTAATATGAAAAAAGGGAAAAGGAAATGAACATTCTGTTTGGTTAATAGGAAATTATAAAGAAAATGATCTGTGGCTAAAAAATAAGAATCCAAGTTTGGACTTTTCTTAGTAGAATCCTTACTCCAAACATAGCATTGGTGGGATTGCTTAGGTAGGTCTTAGATTCACATATTTACCAAGAAAGATATCGAGGTAAGAATTGTTCTTGATTGTGTTTTGGAACAATATTTGTGATTGATCATGCATGATCTGGTTTGAACATTATGCTCCATGAACTGATCATGATCTGGTTTGGACACAATTTTATTTATGATCTTGTTATAGGTACCTTTTCGTACGTTGGAGACTGAATGTAGCAAACATGTACGTCTTCCTGGGCGAAACCGGAGACACTGATTATGAGGAAATGATATCCGGGAATCACAAGACCATAATCATGAAAGGCGTGGTGGCTAAGGGGTCGGAGGAGCTATTAAGAACATCAGGAAGCTACCTGAAAGAGGATATAGTTCCTCCCGAGAGCCCGCTGATAACGCATTTGAGTGGCGAAGCAGCAGCAGATGAGATTGCCAAAGCTCTGAGGCAAGTTTCGAAATCTGCTGCTGGAATGTGAGGTGGTGGTGGTGGTGGTGGGGATGATGATGATGATGATCTCTATACATTAAATGAACTAAATTTTATGATAATGTTATAGCTATATATGCATTTTTTTTATGCGGTTGTAGCTAAAATGATGACTCCCACTGTCATTAAAAAGAAAAAAGAGTGCTTTTTGTTGTTAATATATTTTATATGCAAAAGTTGAGGTCATTTGTGGCTATTCTTTCTTAATGATACACATACCATTTGGCAAAAATATCAGAAACGTAATTTGCAGGTTGAGTTTATGATTTTTTTGCTTCTTGTATGGAAAATATGACTTGGATACAGTGGATTTTCAAATTTTCCAATGATTTTTTTTTTTAATAAAATTGAAATTTCATTTACTCAAACTCATAGACATATCCGTTTTTAAAAAATGAACCAACCAATATGCTAAAACTCGCGTGATTTTCCAATGGTTTTTTGCAAAGTTTTTGTCAGAATCCAATAGTTTTATGCAAGTTTTTATCAGATATTACTTTGTATCCTACAGAAGTAAAATCTTTTCCTCAAGAAATGATATACTGAGTGACACCGCTCAGTATATCCTACTCGAGAAAATAGAAAGAATAACATGTGTTTTCATTAAATGTGGGGGCCTACAGGGCAACAACAATATATCCCTCGACCAAATTATTAAGGCCTTCAGCAGTTTGGCTAAGGGGTGCTTTGTGTGAGCATTTTGATGCAACAATAATGCACTCCTCGTCTAAATTGTCGAGGCCCTCAGTAGTTTTTGACCAAGGGGTGTCTTATGTAGCATCCCTCGGCCAAATTACCAAGGAAGGTGCTTTGTGTGAGCTCTCGTCCAAATTGCTAAGGGCCTCAGCAGTTTGGGTGAGGGTGGATATACTGAAACACATCATCCAATACATCAGTTTTGATCCTTAAATTTTTTGTTTCACACGATGTTATTTTAAGGTGAAAAGAAAAAGAAGAAGAAATAATATACACATTAGTTGCAATCAAATTGAAATGCAATACAATTATTATAAATTGACATATTTCTCCTGATACTAATCTTCCATAATATTTTAGAGAAATAATAATAATAAAAACGTTTTAGATTAATGTAGACATGATATCAATTAGCATAAAGTTCCATTGTAACTCAATAAAAGAGCACGGTTTTCTTTATCACATTATGATAATCTCAGATTTCAGTTCTAATTTCGAAGGCCTTGATTATTATTTTGTTTTGACATGTAATGCTTTCAATTAAAAATAAAACTAAATGCTTACAAAAATAATGAGTGAAATAGTCTACATTCCGTGAGCAATCAAATATATGTATTTTTATTATATATCTATATATAAAAAATAAATGGAACTTAACAAAATAAAATTATGTTAAACGAACCATTTTTTTAATTAAAAGACAGTGAATTTATAATTTTTTTTTCTTTCTTAAAATTACCATTGTTATTTTTTTTTTGGGGGTAAGGAAATGACATAGTTTATGTTAGTTTATAGTTGTATTTGCCTATAAGTAGTTTTTGGTAATCTTAGTTGTAGAAGCAAATTTTGTAACTCATTTTTAATTTTTGTATTATTGACTTTGTCAATCTTAGTAGGGTTAGGGTACAAACTTTTATTGCTATTTTTATTTTAATTTTTTGTTATTTTACAGAGAAAAAAATTTAAGGAATTTTGTCACATATTAATTAAGGAAATTAAACAAGATATTTGATAATGGAAAGATTTTGATTTTAAAATTGGAGATGTCAATTCAATATTTCAATGTCATTTTAGTTTAGCTTTACTTCGTCAATTATTTTTATTGTTGAAATAATTCATAAAGTTTAATAAATGGTTTAATGTGTATATAAGCCCTTGTTTATTCATATATTTTAGAATTTAGTTTTTAAAATAATAACATAACATAAACAAATAATATCCTTGCACACCAAAATAAAAGCTTTTGTCTCTATCCCTTTAATGGATAATTTATGATGCAATATATACAAATTAAATTGAATTTATTTTGGACGAAATTAATAAATAAAAACAAGTTTATAATTTTTTTTTCAAAAAAGAAAAAAGTTTAAATTATAATTTACTTTTAAATTAAAAAAAAAATAAAAATGGAAGGAAGTATAAACTCCTTCAATTTTTTAACGAATCCAGTTTTGACACGTGGTAAAGACCAAACGCTTTGCGCAACTCGAGCATGGTGCGCGTGGGCTTTTAAAACTTGATATTTTTAACCTTTTTTTTTTTCTTTATTCTTTTTTTTTAGGTGAAATTTTTTTTATTTTTTTGGTGAAATTTTCTTTTTTCTTTTACTATAACTTTGATATTTACTTATAAGTGCTAAGAAATAAAAAATACATACTCGTAGTAAATCTAAGAAAATAAACTTCTAAAATAATTTGTACCTCAATCTAAGGGATAGAAAAATTACATAGATGGGACATAGTATTTTTTTTTCTTTATTGTATTTTCTTAATTCATTTTAGCAACAAATTGGATCCTCATTTATAGATAGTTCCACCTAAACTTGCTCAACTGTTATTATTATTATTATTTTAAATTTTTTATTATTTATATAAAATATAAAACTTATAAAAATATATATATACATATATGGTTAAAAAATTCTGAAAATAGAAACATGAAACTGGAAAAAAATTAATAATTATAAACTGAAAATTTTATCTTAATTTGGATTTAAGAGTATAAAATGGGCATCTATAATTAAACAAATTTTGAGTCAAATAAAATCTGAAATAATTTTATCCAAATTAAGTTTAGTTCACTATATTAAGATTATTGTAATTATTTAATTGTGAAGCTTTTTATTATTATTATTATTATTATTATTATTATTATTATCTCGTTAGTCTCTACTAATTTTTTTTTTGAAGAGGAAATTATAAGAATTTAAAAAAGAAAACTATAAATTCATAAAATAGTTTTCCCCACTCTCAATACAAGCGCGTGAAACAAACTTCGAAACTGCCTAAAAAATAGGTCCCAAGAAAAATTAGAACCAAATTACAAGGCAATTTCTCTCTGCGCAGTCCTGCCCTACTATAGAGCTTTTCTCTTCCATAGCCGCCATATTCAGACCTCCTCTCTCTCTCTCATTGCATCTCTCTTTCTCAATGCGTCTTTCCTCTTCTTCTTCTTCTGGAGCTGTTAACTCGAAGCCACTGAAGCATATGGGTGACCAGCTGAACACAGAGGACCGCAAGGTCCCCAAGCTACCGATCCCCGGTCACCGGAACATCCTCATCACCAGCGCCTTGCCGTACGTCAACAACGTCCCTCACCTCGGGAACATAATCGGCTGTAAGTATCCCAGCCACGCAATGCGTTTTAACTGCTTGTGAATTTGCCTCAATGGCTTTGGGTTTGTGAAGTTTTCTGCTTTTTGTTGATTTATTTGTTGTTGGATGTTGTGGGTTTTGGGGTCAGCTGTGTTGAGTGCTGATGTATTTGCTCGGTATTGCCGATTACGGGGTTATAATGCTATTTACATGTGTGGGACTGATGAGTACGGTACTGCCACTGAGACGAAAGCCATGGAAGAGAAATGTAGCCCCAAGGAGATTTGCGACAAGTAATGTTTTTTTTTTTTTTTATCTGAATTTTATGAAGTTACGTGAAATTGAAGTCTGATTTGACGATTCATGGTGTAAAATCTTATTTGGCGTTTAAAGGGGTTCTGATTTCATGTTAATGCTTTTCTATAGGTACCATGCAATTCATAGGGATGTTTATAAATGGTTCAATATAAGCTTTGATGAATTTGGACGTACGTCTGCACCACAGCAGACTGAAGTTTGCCAAGCAATTTTCAAGAAATTGTTGGACAACAACTGGCTTTCGGAGAACACAATGCAGCAGGTATGTAGTCATTTCTTGATTAACTTTGATTTGGTCTGTGTTGGTTGTCTCGAAGAGCCTGTAGTTCTAGTCATTATTTCATGCTTGATTTGTTTGTGTTTGTTTGATTATTACTCTCTTCTTCTTCTTCTTCTTCTTCATTTTTCTTTTTTTTTTTCTTTTTTTTTTGTATGTATAAAATATATTTGGAAATGCATTTCTGGGACTCCAAAAATTGCAGCTTTACTGCGACACATGCAAAAAGTTCTTGGCTGACCGGCTTGTGGAGGGTATCTGCCCAACTCCAGGGTGCGATTATGATTCTGCAAGAGGTGACCAGTGTGAAAAGTGTGGAAAGCTCTTGAATCCAACAGAACTGAAAGATCCTAGGTGCAAGGTATGAAGTATGTCTTCTGATGAATCTTATCCATTAGGCTACTTTTTTCTTTTGCTGAAAGCCTGTTTCACTGTTTTCATATTTGTTGCTGTTCCTAGGAAGTTCTTATTTCAGTCTTGTCATTGTTGCAGAATGCCTAAGATTTTTTAACAAAATGCATTAACATGTTGTGACAATGCATACCAATCTGTTTCTCATTTTTGCCGCTTGCAAGCAGTTCTGTGGGACAACTCCACGTATCCGTGATACAAACCACTTGTTTCTTGAACTCCCTTTGCTGAAGGATAGATTGGAAGAATATATCAATAAAACATCAGTTGCTGGTTCATGGAGCCAGAATGCTATTCAAGCAACACATGCATGGCTTAAAGAAGGACTAAAACAACGCTGTATTACAAGGGATTTGAAGTGGGGGGTTCCCGTTCCACATGATAAATTCCGGGACAAGGTTAACACTTTTTTATTAGTAGCTGTGCTGAATTTGGTAGCTTTGTATTTTCATACCATTTTCAAAGTTAGTTAAGTTTTTCACAATCATATGATGGGCAGGTTTTCTATGTGTGGTTTGATGCACCTATTGGATATGTCTCAATTACTTCATGCTACACACCTGATTGGGAGAAGTGGTGGAAGAATCCGGAAAATGTTGAATTGTATCAGTTCATGGGAAAGGATAATGTGCCATTCCACACAGTAAGTGTCTTATGCTTCAAAGTGTCCTTGATGAATTTTGTAAGAGGGAGAGAGAGAGAGAGAGAGAAAGAGAGAGAGAGAGAAAGAGAGAGAGAGAGATGTTGCGTTGTTTAGGTTATGATTTCTCATGTTTTGGTGGAATTATGTATATTAGTTTTTATTGATCGGCTGAGTGTTCATTGACTGGCTGAGAAAATGGTTTGTTAATCTGTATGTTTAATATCAATGTTTATATTGGTCTTAGTCTCACGTGTTATTTGCGTTGAAATTCAAAAGGTGTTTTTCTTTTATTGACATTTATGTATTGTGAGTTTTTATTAGCTAAATGATAATTTCATGCGAAGCGGTTTAATTATCTAACTCTTAAGCCATTCTTGTTGGGATTATTACTGTTCTTGTAATTCAGTGTGGTAAGATCAGTTCTACAGTTGCTGAACGTAAGACATTAGACAACTGTTTCATAAGAACTTGAAATATGTCCATCCTTTATGCTGGACTCTTGACTCTTTATAGAACCTTTTGGCTCCCACCCTAAATTCTCATCTAAAATTTATTATGCTTGTATGGTTGAATGTCGACAACTTTATATGCCTCTCAATTTTGCGGTTATATGCTTATCCCTGATCCTACTATCAATATAAGAAGAGCTTGGGACTGTGGATCTAGGACAGTGCTCTATTTCCTTTCCTGGCATCATCACCAAGGGATTTTACTATTTGGTTTCTGAAAAGCTATAAATGTATTCCTATTTCAGGTAATGTTTCCATCTACACTTCTTGGAACTGGTGAAAATTGGACGTTGATGAAGACTATCAGTGTCACTGAATACTTAAATTATGAAGCAGGTCAGTACATCTTTTGCCATTGGTGTTCATTTATCATGCATATCAGCATATGGATGAATGATTGATGAATAACCTTTTATGCAAGCATGGAATTCCACTTTTAACATCTTCAACTCGTTGAATCTAATTTAATGAATTTTACAGGAAAGTTTTCTAAGAGTAAAGGTGTAGGAGTTTTTGGCAATGATGCAAAAGATACAAACATTCCTGTAGAAGTATGGAGATATTACTTGCTTACCAATAGGCCTGAGGTAATCTTGTAGACATGTCATCAGTTTTGATTATTTTCTCACTTAGATGTTTATGTATTGCTTTCTTGTGTGTTGCTCCTAATTTGGATTGGCAAACTAGGTCTCAGATACCTTGTTCACATGGGCAGACTTGCAAGCAAAATTGAACAGTGAATTGCTGAATAATTTGGGCAACTTTATAAATCGAGTTTTGAGCTTTATTGCTAAACCTTCAGGTCAGTTTGAGTTTTGATTGAGTTGCTACTAATTTTTGCTTTCTATTCCTTATACGTTCACTTTTGTTCCTATGCCGGTGGAGAAAGGAAACATTTAAATTGTGCCTATTTATGGATTAGTAGTGTTAATTTACAGGTCAAGGATATGATTCCACCTTACCAGATTCTCCACCTGGAGAATCAGATTCCTTGACTGAGAAATTAGCTGAAAAAGTTAGTATATGTGTGGAGCAGTATAAAGATGCCATGGAGAAGGTAATTGATTTACTGGGCTTGTGGTGTTTACTACTCAAAGCTTCTTCTTTTCTCCCCATCTGATTTTGTTTTTCTGCATTGGCATGAAACCTTGATTCTTTGAGTTGTGTAGGTTAAATTAAAGCAAGGACTGAAAACTGCTATGAGCATTTCAAGTGAGGGGAATGCTTTTCTGCAAGTAAGCCATGAACATTTCTAATAGCTCATATACTTCTCTATTTATATGTTCCATTTGCAATTCTATTCCTTGGAGTTGGCTGTAAATTCTATCTTTTTCCTTCTTCTTAAGTTGCAATTTGAATCATGATGCAATGCAGGAAAGCCAATTCTGGAAGTTATACAAGGAGGACCAACCACGCTGTGCTCTAGTTATGAGAACTTCAGTGGGGCTAGTACATATTCTTGCATGCTTATTAGAACCTTTTCTGCCATCAATTTCTCTTGAGGTAATAGATCTCCATAGTAGATTTCTATGTAGTGTAATATGTATTCTATGCTGAGACATTTTGGCTTTCCTTTTTGCATTTAAGGTATTCAAGCAGCTGAATTTGCCTCCTGAAACACAACTTTCACTTTCTGATGAAGATATTAAAAGGGCAAGACGACCTTGGGAGATTATACCTCCGGGTCACAAAATTGGAAAACCAGAACCATTGTTCAAGGAATTGGTATGTTAAGCATTTTAATTTGTATGCTTTGGGTTGGTTTGGTAAACTGGCTCTTTTTGATGCATGGAGACTTAAAAATTACATTAAGGATTGTTTGTCCAATTTTGTAGGAATTAGACAGGGAATGGATTTAGTTATGAGATAGATATGTTCTGATTAGCAACTGTAGATGGAAACAGCATAAATTTTTGTTGGTTAGGATTCAGATTGAGAAATGAAGAGAAGATAAGAGTTGCCGAGGTATTATGAGGAAGAAATAAGATAACTAGGTGAAGTTCTGTCTTCTTTTTTGAAGTGCCGATAATAATTAAATATAATCACTACTTTACAAGAAAACTGACTAGTAGGAGTAGTTACTTCCAACATATTCTGTCCTAAGAATATCCTTACTTGCCCATTGGCTACCTTATAGATGCCTGTGTAGAATGAGTCACAAATTGGCAGCTGCCTGCTCTGCCCCATCAGAGATGTTTCACTTCATCACTTCATGTTGAAGTAGTAGCTTACTGAATAACACATGTCATATTTAAAAAAAGTTTACCAACTTTCTTGTTTATAAAAACCTAGATGCGCCTTCTTAAATTGAAACTGTTTTCTTTTAGCTAAGCACTTCTGGTTAGGCTGAATGAAAACAGTTCTAGTTGCTGGGAACAGCTAAATAGAATGCAAGATAGTTTCTTGATGAAAATCTATTCACTCATCCTATATATGGTTTTTAGTTTCTCATTTTGCGAAGGTGCATTGTTGTACAGAAAGATGAAGAAGTAGAAGCTTTCAGGAAGAGATTTGCTGGCAGTCAAGCTGATAGAATTATGAGGGCAGAGGTGGCTGAAGCAGAGAAGATAGCTGCACAATTGAAGAAAACAAAAGTTTCAGGTTGCAATTTTGGTTTCCTAATGAAATTGGAAGGGATTGTGGTTGATTTCTCATGTGTTACAATATTTGAAACACCATCCATAGCTTAATCGTCAGTTCCTTCATTGGTCTTGTGATTTTAGAGTTAGATCTGATTTCTTTTATGACACATTTTGGTTGATAAGTAGTTAGTTATTGCCAAGTTTACCTTGATGCAGAGCTTGTGCTAATATTTATTTGCTTCTTAGTTTGTTCTTGTGAGTCAATTCACCTAACCCTCGTTATCTTGTTCTGTTTGTTCTTTTTATATGGTTTACTGTTATGTATCTAAGTTATCTTGTTATTAGCCTGTAAATTTGCGCATTAACTTTTTATTGGCTACTGTTTACAGCAGACAACAGTGGAAAGAAACAAAAGGCTACAAAATCTGCAAGCGAACCAGAGATTACCATATCTAGACTTGATATTCGTGTTGGGCTGATTACAAAAGCACAGAAGCATCCCGATGCTGATTCATTATATGTGGAGGAAATTGATGTGGGTGAAGGACAGCCCAGAACTGTTGTTAGTGGACTTGTCAAGTATATACCTCTAGAAGAAATGCAGGTGTCTATTCTTTGCTTTTAATTTTTCAGCGACAATGTTTTGATTATCTTTATTTTAAATTCTACGTAGTAGCCGTTTTCTATTGCTTGTTCACCTTAATTGTTGTTTGGCAGAATCGGAAAGTATTGGTTCTTTGCAACCTGAAACCTGCAAGCATGCGGGGTATTAAATCACAGGCAATGGTTTTGGCTGCTTCAAACAATGACCACACCTTGGTAAGCAATCCATGATTACCATTTTTCTGGTGTTGTCTTGTATGAGCTCTTACTTTGTGTTGATACATCCCTTAATAACACCATTCGCCACTTTTCTTTAATCTGACAAATTTCAGAGACAGTAAATAAATTGTAAAGTAGAAGATGTTATTTTGAAAGTTGTTGGTTTTGTATAAAAACTGGTGAAACTCCACTGTAAAATATATGTCAATGTAAATGACATAGTTGAGCTAGGTGAAAAGAAATGTTGTTTTTTTTTTTTGGTAGAATGAAAAGAAATGTTGTTGCTGAATCAATTTTCTACCATGTTTGGGTTTACTTTCAGGTTGAATTGGTCGAACCACCCAAATCTGCTAACGTTGGGGAGAGAGTTAAGTTTGCTGGGTTTGAAGGGGAGCCAGATGATGTTCTAAACCCGAAGAAGAAGGTCTGGGAAACTCTGCAAGTGGATTTGAACACTAACTCAGATCTGGTAGCTTGTTACAGAGACATTCCTTTCACCACATCGGCAGGCGTTTGTACTGTCTCAACGATCCGTGGTGGGTCAATTAGGTAGATGAAAGTTGTTTCAGTCATTAAAGAACAAAAAAAATTATACAAAAATGGCCAGATTTTAACCGGATATTTGTCGTTGTGCTTGCTTATAAGTGAGGGAGTTCTATGTGTGCACTACTAATTTAAGTGACTATAAGCATTGTTTGGCTTTAAAGTGAAAGAACTATTTTTGACAAAAATGTCTACTGGGTGTAGGATTCAAAGAAGTGTGAGGTTGCTAGTTGCTAGTGCCACGCGGCAACCAATTCTAAAAATTAAAAACTTTAATTTCAAGGTTAAGTAATTTTGGTGGAGCTCTTGGATCTTCGCATTTTTACCATAAGGTGGTGAGTAAGGGTTTTCGTTGACTTTATTTTTCTTTTTCATTGGGGTTTTTCGTTGATTTTCTAATAAAATATCTCCACCTGAACTAATTCAAATCCAAAAATCATCAATGTTCAATATTTTGAGAATTTTTTTTTTGTTTTTATATTTTTTTAGTGTTTAACTGCTCAATTCCCAGTTCTATTTTTGTTTCCTAATAAATACTGCACATGTGTACTTGAGAATGCTGACAAAAGCACGTATAAGAATAAAAATTAATAATTTAAAAATTTATTGTATCCAATGAAATACTAATCCCTTATTTAATAACATAATTATTTTTTATTTTTATTTTTAATTTTTTTTCTCTTGAATTATATGTAATTTGGCTAGTTTAGAGGTTAATTAGAATTTGTTAAATATTAATTAGATTAAAAATATGAAGAAAAATAAAAAATAAAAATACGTTTTTATTTTTTATTTTTATATTTTTATTTAATTAAATAGTTTAATTAATATTTAACAAACTCCAATTAACCTCTAAATTAATTAAATTATATATAATTTAAGAGAAAAAAATTAAAAATAAAAATAAAAAATAGTTGTATTATCAAACACAACTTGAGTATTTCAGAATGCAAATGAAGAAATCAACACATAAAATTGAGAAAAAAAGTCTCATTGTAATACTCTTAAGATTACCACAAAGAACTTACAGACTGCAAAAGAGAGGACCAAATTAGGGTTCAATACCTAATTTTTATTTTTTTAAAAAACTACACATTGTGAAGAGAGAGACAGAGACAACAGCACAACATTTTAAGTCTAAATTCAATTATGATTATAAAATTGTTTGCATGAATAGGATTTAACCATGTCAGTCACCAATTTCTTAGTGTTCTTTCAAAGCAAACTTCAACAAAAGACTACCCTTAAATCAAATCCCAAAAACAACCCAGCAGCATTGAATTTCAAAAAAATTATAGAAAACAAAGAATAAAGAGATGAACAACAATAAAGAAGATGCTTAAGATGATTATATTTCATTAATCAAAGAATACCAATCTTACTTTGTACAAAATACATCAGCAGCATTTACTCACTCTAAGTTGTTGCCAAGGTCTTTAAATGTTGAATCACTACTTCAAATGTTTCCTGAGCTTTCCTTTTTATCTCGATTTTAGTCAGAGCATCCAAAACTATGTTTAAAGTCATAGTATTAGGGAAAACTTCCTGAGACACCATCTCTTTTAATAACCTTGTGGCTTCTTCCCATTGTCTTGACTTACACAAGACATTTAGCAAAGATGTATAAGTTATAACATCTGGTTTTACACCTTTTTGAATCATTAGCTCTAACAAACTCAGGGCTTCCTTTGTCCTTCTCTCCCTGCAAAGAGCATCAACTAGAGTATTGAAGGTTACAACATTCGGAAGGACTCCTTGATCTTTCATTTTATCAAATAACCTGGTGGCTTCCCTCCATTGACCTAAATAACACAATCCATAGATTAATGAATTGTAGGTGACAATATCAGGCTTTACATCAGCATCGCTCATTGCTTCCAAGAGATTAAGAGCCTCTGAAGTCCTCCTTTCCTTGCAAAGAGCATCAACTAGAGTACTGAAGGTTACAACACTCGGACGGACTCCTTGATTTTTCATTTTCTCTAACAACTTAGTGGCTTCCCTCCATTGGCCTGAATGACACAATCCATAGATTAACGAAGTGTAGGTGACAATATTAGGCTTTACAGCAGTATCGTTCATTGCTTCCAAGAGATTAAGTGCTTCTGAAGTCCTCCCTTCCTTGCAAAAAGCATGAACTAGAGTATTGAAGGTCACAACATTCAGAAGAACTCCTTGATCTTTCATTTTATCTAACAACCTGGTGGCTTCCCTTCATTGACGTGAACGACACAATCCATAGATTAACGAATTGTAGGTGACAATACCAGGCTTTACATCATTATCGCTCATTTGCTTCCAAGAGATTAAGTGCCTCTGAAGTCCTCCCTTCCTTGCAAAGAGCATCAACTAGAATACTGAAGGTTACAACATTCGGAAGGACTCCTTGAGCTTTCATTTTATCTAAACAAGCTCATGGCTTCCCTCCATTGGCCTGAATGGCACAATCCATAGATTAACGAATTGTAGGTGACAATATCAGGCTTTACATCAGTATAGCTCATTGCTTCGAACATATTAAGTGCCTCTGCAATTCTCCCTTCCTTGCATAGAGCATCCAATATAGTACTGTATATAAAAACATTTGGCAAGGTTCCACATTCCATCATGTCGTTTAGGATTTGCAAACCTTTTTTTAACTGACCAGACTTGAACAAACCAAAAATCAGATATTAAAGGTGACAACAGTAGGCTTTATTCCTTTCCTAGTCATTAGCCCACAAAGTGCAATTACTTCAGTGGTTTTCTCTTCTTTGCAAAGAGAGTCAATTATGGCAGTATAACTATATACATTAGGTGAAATCCAACGGTCAATCATGTCATTGAAGAATTTCTTTACTTCTTCCACACGATTAGGTGAAATCCAACGGTCAATCATGTCATTGAAGAATTTCTTTATTTCTTCCACACAATCAGACTTGCATAATCCATGAAATAAACAATTATAAGTAACCACATTTAGTTGAACATCTTGGTTGATCATATCTTGAAACATTTCCAAGGCCTTGTCTACATGTCTTTCTTTGAAAAGGCTGTCAATTATTGGGTTAAAACATTCTACAGAGGGTTTAATGTTTCCAATCTCCTGCATTTCTTTTATTATCTCAATAGCTTTTAGAGTGTTATGGGTTTTGCAAAGTGCATCAATGATTGTTGCATAAGTTATGGGATCACACGGGTCTCCCCTCCCCACTATTCTCTTGAACAACTCCACACCATCATCAATTGATTCACTTTGCCTACAAAGGCCATGGAGCAATATATTAATGGTATAAGCATCCGGTTGCAATCCGCGTTTAAGGGTAGTTGCTATAACAGAAAAAGCGACGTCCACCTTGTTCAAATAGCAGAAACATTTCATTGCTATTGCCATCGTACAGACATCAGGACAGAAATCCACGCACCTCATCATTTCTTTGAACATGGAAACAACCGTGGAATAGTGGCTCATCTTGGAGAGTACCCCAATTAAATTATTGAATTGTTGGGGTTTGTATGGTATTTGAACTTAATTTCACAAGAGAAGAGGTTAATCTTCACTTGTGCATAGGCTGAAACAACACACGTGCATGAGGTGATTGTTGCTCTGTTTTCGACAACAAAGGCAGAGAGAAATGTGGTTATGTGAAGGATTGAAAACCAGCATAAAGAAGGTAGCTTTCCCTTGGTTTGTCTCTGTTTTCTTGAGAAAAAAATAGATAAACTATGGCTGTTTCAAGTATGAACGAAAATGGCATAAAAGTTCCACTTTTATTGAAAAACAAAATGGTTTTTTATATCAAAAACCTACAGGATACAAAGTTTCAAATTTTAAAAACAAAATTCATCATTGTCTATTCCTTACAACCTAAAACTGAAAGTTTAGGTGTCTAAAACAAAAATAAAAAACTAATCTTTCATTGGGAAATACAAAGCTTAGCTTGCAAACACTAAAGTAAAATATATATTTGTTTATGGCAAAATTGTCATAATTTCAACACTCCTCCTTGGCAATTTTGTCTGAGACATTAAGATGTGTCCTTAAAGTCTCAAACCTTCCCTTTCCAAGTGGCTTAGTGAATATATTAGCCACATTGTCATCCGAACATACATGCATCATCTTTATTTCTCCATTTGCTTCAAATTCTCTCAAAGAATGATACTTGACCGGTATATGTTTAGTTCTTCCATGTTGAACCGGATTTTCAGCCATTGAAATAGCTGAGGTGTTGTCACACATAATCACAGTAGCATTGTCTTGAGCAATTCCCAAGTCATCCAACAATTTCCTTAGCCAAATACATTGGTTTGCAGCAGCTGAACATGCAATATACTCAGCTTCAGCTGTGCTTTGTGCCACTATATTTTGCTTCCTTGAATTCCATGAAAATGGACCATTTCCAAGTGTGAACAAATACCCCGAAGTGCTCTTCATATCATCTAAACTTCCAGCCCAATCACTATCCGAGAAGCCAATGAGTTTGCATTCATTTACACAAGTATACCAAACACCAAAGTCACTTGTGCCCTTCAAATATCTAAGAATTCTTTTGGCTCCTATATAATGAGTTTGTGATGGACATTGCATGAATTTTGAAAGGAGACTAACACTATACATTATATCGGGTCTAGATGCACAAACATAAAGCAAACTTCCAATTAAACTTCTAAAATTAAAAGCATTTACCTTAGGTGTGCCATCTTCCTTTACAAACTTTTCTCCTTGGTTCATTGGTGTGCTTGTCTCCTTGCATTGATCCATGCTAAATTTCTTCAAAAGATATTTTACATACTTCTCTTGACTTATAAATATGCCTTCTTTGCATTGCATTACCTCAGCCCCAAGAAAGTAATGCATTTCTTCTAAACTTGACATCTCAAATTGTTCCTCAAGTTCAGTTTTGAATTTTTCAATCATTTCTTCATCTTGGTCGGTCACCAACAAATCATCTACATAAAGAGACACGATCACCATGCTTGCATGAGCTCTTACATACAATGTGGGTTCATTTTGACTCCTCCTAAAGCCTTGTTGTACCAAGTAACCATCAATCTTAGCATACCAAGCTCTAGGTGCTTGTTTGAGCCCATATAAAGCCTTGTGAAGCTTGTAGACTTTATCTTCACTTCCTTTCACTACAAAGCCTTTCGGTTGTTGAACATACACTTCCTCTTGTAGTATACCATTTAGAAAAGCGGATTTAACATCTAAATGATACACTTTTCATCTTCTTTGAGCCGAAATTGCAAGAAGAAGTCTAATAGTCTCCATTCTTGCAACCGGTGCAAAGGTCTCACCATAATCAACTCCGGCTTGTTGAGCATACCCTTTGACTACTAATCTTGCTTTGTGCTTACTTATGGAACCATCCGGATTGTATTTAGTTCTAAAAATCCATTTAACTCCAATGACATTCTTCTTTTTAGGCTTTGTCACTCCAAGTTCCATTTTTCTCAATCATTTTTAGCTCATCATCCATTGCTTGTCTCCATTTCTTTTCCTCAAAAGCTTCTTCTACACTTGTTGGATCACTTAAGGCCATATTTGCTCTTTCATAAATTTCGGTTAAAGGCCTTAAGCCCCTAACTCCAACTTCATTTTCTTCATCCTCCTCTATGGAATTTTCAAATGAATTATCATCATTATTGTCATGAAATTCATTTCCTTCCACTTCTTCACCTTGTGATTGTGCATCATCACCATTGTCTTGTATCTCCTCCTTACTCCAATCCCATTTTGAACCTTCATCTATTACAACATCTCTACTTATCAAGAGTTTTTGACTCTCTAAGTTGAAAACTCTATACCCTTTGGTTACTTCACTATATCCCACCATGATTCCAACTTCTCCTCTTTTATCTAACTTTCCTCTTTTTTCACTTGGTACATGTATATAACAAACACTACCAAATATTCTTAAATTTTCAAGAGAGGGTTGGAATTCATACCATAGCTCAAAAGGGGTTTTCTTCTCCAAGGACTTTGTGAAGCTTCTATTTTGAATGTAGTTTGAGGTATTGACCGCTTCCGCCCAAAACTTCTTTGGCATGTTGTTCTCAAATAGCAAGCATCTTGCCATTTCCATGAGTGTCCTATTTTTCCTTTCACATACACCATTTTGTTGTGGTGTGTATGGTGTAGTGAATTGATGCACAATTCCACTTTCTTTGCATATACTTTGAAAGACATGACCGGTGTATTCTCCTCCGTTGTCCGTCCTTATGCACTTGATCTTGGATTCGGATTGATTTTCAACCATTTTCTTGTACTCCTCAAACTTTTCAGCTACTTGGCTCTTTTGAGTGAGGAAATATATCCAACAACATCTTGTATAGTCATCTATGAATGTAAGAAAGTATCTACTTCCATTTAATGAAGATACATTCATAGGACCACACACATCCGAATGTACAAGCTCCAATTTGTATTTTGCCTTCCAAGAACTATGTGGGAAAGGTAACCTCACTTGTTTCCCTTGTTGACACACATCACATACATGATCAAGTTCATTTACCAAAGGCATATTCTTAAACCAAACTTTGAGTGCCTTTCATTGTTTTAACACTTGAATGTCCAAGCCTTTTATGCCAAAGTTGAGAAATGCTCTCAACTTTAGTATTTAATGCAACCGATTCATAATCCTCCAAAGACAACTTGAAATTTTTATTTCTCATGCCAACATTCATTACAACAATGCCATTTGCATCAACTATCGTGCATATCTTGTTAGAGAAATTCAAGGTATAACCTTTATCTAACATTTGTCCTACACTCAATAAATTCTCACAAAGTGAAGGAACAAACAAAACATCATGAATAATCTTGGTACCTTGATTGGTTTTGATAACCACATCACCCTTTCCTTGAACCTCTATGTAAGCACCATTGCCAATCTTAACCTTTGTATACAAACTTTTGTCAAGATTCTTGAACCACTCTTCCTTGTAAGACATATGGTTGGTAGCTCCACTATCAATAATCCAACCATCTCCTTCTTGATGTTGAGCTTTCAAGCATGTAGCAACAAACAAAGTTTCAGCTTCCACATTCTCTACCTCATTTACAACATTTGCTTGTTGTGTTCCATGGTTATTTTGCTTGCAAACCTTCTCCACATGACCTTTTAGCTTGCACCTTTGACAAAATGCATCCAGTTTCCACCAACATTTTGAAGGAGCATGTCCATTCTTCTTACAATAAGGACAAGGTGGAAAGTTCTTCTTTCCTTGTGATTGATTTTGGTAGCTTCTATTTGATTGTTGATGTTGAGCATTGTTGTTGTTGTGTCCACCGGTTTTGAAACCATTTTGGTGACCTTGTGACTTGTTCTTTTGCTTCATGAAGAGAGCATTTTCAAGTGACTCCTCCTTCCTTATCTTGCTCCTTTGTTCCGTTGCTTGAAGAGCATTGATCAACTCGGTGAGAGTAATCTCACTTAGGTTTCTTGATTCTTCCAAATATGATATCTTGGACTCAAATTTTTCGGGTAGAGATACCAACACCTTGTATCACTTAGTTGCTCACCAAGAATCCTTATTTGATTTACCACATTAAGAAGCCTAGTGGTAAAGTCTTTGATGCTTTCATTTTCCTTCATCTTCAAGCACTCAAACTCCCTTCTCAAGTTAAGCACTTGCATTGCCTTGTTTTTTAACTTCCTTGAAATTCTTCTTGGAGCTTATCCCATGCTTCTTTTGCTGTTTTACAAGTTATAATTCTTGTAAAAATAGTATCACTCATCGAAGAATGAATGGTTGTGAGTGCTTTGAAGCCTTTTGCCACTTCTTCATCATGCAACCTTATTTGGTTTAGAGTTGCACTCTCTCTCAAAGGAGCTGGTTCATTTGTTGTTGTTGTAGCTTCCCATAGTCCATGAGCCTTCAAATAAGTTTGCATTTTGATGCTCCAAATAGAATAATTTTCTCCATTGAAGATTGGAGGTAAAGGTGCTGAAAAACTTGAAGAGGCCATCAATTTTTGGGTATGATGGGTTTTTTTCAGCAAAGCTCTCTCTTTTCTCTCACAAGATTGAAGAAAAATGACCCTAACAAGATCAGTTTATGCTCTGATACCAAGTTGTTGAGGTTTGTATGGTATTTGAACTTAATTTCACAAGAGAAGAGGTTAATCTTCACTTGTGCATAGGCTGAAACAACACACAGGCATGAGGCTGATTGTTGCTTTGTTTTCTGACAACAAAAGACAGAGAGAAATGTGGTTATGTGAAGGATTGAAAACCAGCATAAAGGAGGTAGCTTTCCCTTGGTTTATTCTCTGTTTTCTTGAGAAAAAAACAAAGAAACTATGGCTGTTTCAAGTATGAACGAAAATGGCATAAAGGTTCCACTTTTATTGAAAAACAAAATGGTTTTTATATCAAAAGCCTACAGGATACAAAGTTTCAAATTTTAAAAATAAAATACATCATTGTCTATTCCTTACAACCTAAAACTGAAAGTTTAGGTGTCTAAAACAACAATAAAAAACTAATCTTTCATTGGAAAATACAAAGCTTAGCTTGCAAACACTAAGGTAAAATATATATTTGTTTATGGCAAAATTGCCATAATTTCAACATGAATGCCCAAACAGATGGCATGGGTCGGGCATGAATCAAGGAATGGAAGAAACCTAGCGCTTCATCTCACTTAAGGGTTCCAGATTTACATCGATTGCGGATCAAATTCTCCAAATGGGTTGAATTTGTATTACCCAAAGCAGAATAAGAACGAAAGAGGGTAAAGAAGGAAGGACTACCAAAATGAGAAGCTGCTGTGTTGATCATCTTCTTGTTGCTCTGTAATGAGTTGAAAACTCCCAACTCCACGCTTCGCTGAATTCTGGCTTGCAACGAGTTTTTTCAGTTTTCACGGCCATTCAAAACCTTAATCCCTAGTTTTCCTAAATCCCTAAAATCCCAAATTGACACAGATTTGAGAAGCTGGTTGTACAAAATCGTTAAGCCCCTGTTTGAGGAATACACGGAGGGATTGAGGGAGGGGACATATCAATGGAGGGATTGAGAATATAGTAGATGTTTGGTGATATAGATGGAGGGACAGTAAAAATTACATTTCTAATCATTCATCATCTTCCTACTATACCAAACAACAACACGAGCACGTAATACAATCCACCCTATCTTTTTACCTTGAATGTGCATTGCTAGAGTTCAAATCTTCCTCAATGGGGGTGGAAAACTAATAATGTCTGATAAACATCCTGTAGATTACTGCAGAAAAATCTGCTCCCTTAGATTGCAATTTTTTTTATTTTTTCTTTTGGTAAAAAAAGATCTTATTGCTGCTTTAATTTTATAATTCTATAAAAATTTAGAGCAGTTAATATATTCCCCTAATAGTTTTTTCTTCATCCGGTGTTTAGCAGGGCTGAGTACATATGAAGTTTTGACGGAGGTTTGTCAAAATTTAAACCGCAATTATCACAAACGATTGTGAGGACTCAATAAGCTTCCTTAACGCTAGGCTATACCCTCATATGGCCTTTAGATTGCAACTGGTATAAAATATAAAATATGTTTTCATTAACGGGAAATATGTGGGTTTATTTTTACCAAAAAAAAAATATATATATATGTGGGTTTATTACCCGAAAACATCTGCAACAAATCTGTTATGTCAGCGGATGTTGTGGCCACACTGCATTGTGGTTTAAAATTGCATACTAACTAGCAGGAAGAATATTGATTTTACAGCCAACTCAAATGGATAAACTACTTTAGCAATATTCTAGGGAAAAAGAGCCATTCAGAGGCTACCTTCTATAAGGATTTAACTGTCCAAGTAGGCACTGAAATACTTCACAGGCATTAAACGGTGCAAGAAATTAACTAAAATCCTTGAGTATCGGTATATTGTACTAAGCAACATTGGCTTTTATTCAAGAATCCAAAAAAAAAAAAAAAGGAAAAAGAAAAAGAAAAGAAAAAGAAAGAACAAATATCAAGAATTCAGCACAAAACCATTTGAAAGAAAGGTTCTGAATGACATACCTAAAAATTAAGATTACTCCTCAGCTAGTCAAGATTATTATATTTTTTCTCTCTGACAGAATTACCCACTTGCAAATATAAACAAGTACCCGTAAGATAAATCATGTTGCACTCCAAGTGTTGCTGTTGCATTAAAAAAGAGAGGACCAAGTTAGGATTCAATACATTCACCAAAAAAAAGTTAGGATTCAATACCTAGTTTTTATTTTTTTTTCAAAACTGTACAATGTAAAGAGAGAGAAAGAGATTTTTAACTCTAAATTATATTATGATTAAAAAGTTTGCATGAATTCGATTTAGGAAATAAAAGTTGGTTACTGTGCCAAAAATGGAATACATCTAACAGACCATAATTTTAATATTGTTTCAGACTTCCCAGTATGATTTTTTTTGATGAATGACTTCCCAGTATGATACTAGAAAACTTTTTGCGTATTTTAACAACCGTGTCAGTTAGCAATTTCTTGGTGTTCTTTCAAAGCAAACTTCAACAAAAGGCTTTGCTTAAGTCAAATCCCAAAAACAACCAGCAGCATTGAATCTCAAAAAAATTACAGAAAACAAAAGAAAAAAGGGATGAACAACAATAAAGAAGATGCTTAAGATGATTATATTGCATTAATCAAAGAATACCAATCGTACTTTGTACAAAATACATCAGCCGCATTTACGCAGTCTAAGTTGTTGCCAAGGTCTTTAAATGTTGAATCACTACTTCAAATGTTTCCCGAGCTTTCCCTTTTATCTCGATTTTAGCCGGAGCATCCAAAACTATGTTTAAAGTCATCGTATTAGGGAAAACTTCCTGAGACACCATCTCATTTAATAACCTTGTGGCTTCTTCCCATTGTCTTGACTAACACAAGGCATTTAACAAAGATGTATAAGTTGTAACATTTGGATTTACACCTCTTTGAATTTTTAGCTCTAACAAACAAAGGGCTTGCTTTGTCCTTCTCTCCCTGCAAAGGGCATCAACTAGAGTATTGAAGGTTACAACATCCGGAAGGACTCCTCGATTTTTTAATTTATCTAACATCCAGGCTACTTCCTTCCATTGACCTGAATGGCACAATCCATAGATTAACGAATTGTAGGTGAGAATATCAGGCTTTACATCAGCATCGCTCATTGCTTCCAAGAGATTAAGAGCCTCTGAAGTTCTCCCCTCCTTGCAAAGAGCTTCAACTAGAGTATTGAAGGTTACAACATCCGGAAGGACTCCTTGATCTTTCATTGTATCTAACAGCCTGGTGGCTTCCCTCCATTGGCCTGAATGGCACAATGTATAGATTAATGAATTGTAGGTAACAATATTGAGCTTTATATCACTTTGAACCATTAGATTTAACAAACTCAAGGCTTCCTCTGTCCTACTCTCCTTGCAAAGAGCATCAACTAGAGTATTGAAGGTTACAACATCTGGAAGGACACCTTGAGCTTTCATTTTATCTAACAACCTGGTGGCTTCCCTCCTGGCTTCCCTCCATTGGCCTGAATGGCACAATCCATAGATTAACGAACTGTAGGTGACAATATCAGGCTTTACATCAATATCGCTCATTACTTCCAAGAGATTAAGTGCCTCTGAAGTCCTCCCTTCCTTGCAAAATGCATCAACTAGAGTATTGAAGGTTACAACATCCAGAAGGACTCCTTGATCTTTCATTCTATCTAACAGCCTGGTGGCTTCCCTCTATTGGCCTGAATGGCACAATCCATAGACTAACGAATTGTAGGTGAAAATATCAGGCTTTACATCAGTGTAGCTCATTGCTTCGAACAGATTAAGTGCCTCTGCAGTTCTCCCTTCCTTGCATAGAGCATCCAATATAGTACTGTATGTAACAACATTAGGCAAGGTTCCATATTCAATCATGTTGCTTAAGACTTGCAAAGCTTTTTCTAACTGACCAGACTTGCACAAACCATAAATTAGGGTATTAAAGGTGACAACAGTAGGCTTTATCCCTTTCCTAGTCATTAGCCCAGAAAGTGAAATTGCTGCAGTGGTTTTCTCTTCTTTGCAAAGGGAGTCAATTAGAGCATTATAACTATATACACTAGGTGAAATCCCACGGTCAATCATGTCAATAAAAAATTTCTTGGCTTCTTCCACACGACCAGACTTGTATAATCCATGAAACAAAGCAGTATAAGTAACCACATTTGGTTGAACATCTTGGTTGATCATATCTTGAAACAGTTCCAAGGCCTTGTCTACATGTCTTTCTTTGCAAAGGCTGTCAATTAATGGGGTAAAACATTCCACAGAGGGTTTAACATTTCCAATCTCCAGCAATTTGTTAAATGAATGGAACAAATCCATAGCCTTATCAACTGATTTTCCTCCCCTACAAAGGGCATGGAGCAAAGTACTAATGGTATAAGCGTCCGGTTGCAGTCCGCGTTTAAGGATAATTGCTAAAACAGAAAATGCCAAGTCCACCCTGTTCACACGGCAATAGCATTTCATTGCTACTGTCATCGTACTGACATCAGGGTGGAAATCCACGCACCTCATCATTTCTCTGAGCATGGAAACAACCGTGGAATAGTGGCTCATCTTGGAGAGTGACCCAATTAAGTGATTGAATGCCCAAACAGATGGCATGGGTCTGGCATGAATCAAGGAATGGAAGAAACCTAGCGCTTCATTTAACTTAAGGGTTCCAGATTTTCACCTTTTGTGGATCAAATTCTCCAAGTGGGTTGAATTTGTAACACCCAAAGAAGAGAGTAAAGAAGGAAGGATTACTAAAATGAGAAACTGCCATGTTGATCATCTTCTTGTTCATTGCCATCAGTCAGTCTGAGCTATTCACTGGCTCTGTAATTCAAAAAAATCAAAAAACGGAAAACATAAAAAAAAAAAAAATACAAAATACAAAATACAAAATACAAAATATGTGAGTGCTCATGTTGCATTAACAACGAAATACATCAATATATATATTGATTACCAAAACGTTATTTTTTTATTTTATTTTATTTTGCAAAAACATTTGTTTTCATTAACATAATAACAACTTAACAAATCTAATAATCTTAATTTTTAAAATTTATAAATTTACTTTTTGGTAGAGATAAATAGTTTATTTTACTAATTTTCACTTCTTAAGCTCATTAATCCTATATATATATATATATATATAACACAAAAATATGTGATTGCTCATCAATTATAAACTTTTTTTTTTTTCAGAACATCCATTGTAAAATATTTTACTATATTAAATTGCATCAATTTTGAATTTTTTTTTCTTAAAATAAATTTAGTTTCAATAGAAAGCCACCACCTTTTACCAGGACATGGAAGTTAAAATTATTTCTTGATGCTCCAAAACCATTAAATATTTCTGACATGGAAGTTAAAATTATTTCTTGATGCTTCAAAACCATTAAATATTTCTAACATTTTAACATTCACATTTTCAAAACCTCAATTATTACCTTAGGTTGAATTGACAAAATATATTGAAGGATTATCAATTAATGAAAGATCATCAAATCTTTTATATCAATGACTTAGGCTGGCTGTGCTAAATCATGAAGCCCCCATTTAATAGGAGCAGTCCACATAGCGATTGAGGGAGGAGGAGGGATTGAGAGTATAGTGGTTCTTTGACATGAGGGATAGACAGAGGGACTGCAAGGATTGTAATAGGAATAGTTTTTACAACTATAAGCATAATAGTTTTCTCATTTTTGCAGAGAGAGAGAGTCAATTGAAACAAAGTCCCTGTAAGCAATTAATTGTCAGAATCTTATGTGTTTTCCGGAACTGGGATCAATCCCTCATGGATTGTTTCTTTAGGAAATGAAAGGAATGAAAAGTGAAAACACAACCAACTATTTCAACTTGCAAACCATAAAGAAAAATTAAGGATAGCAGTCAACAGTATACTAAGGAATCGCCTTTCGTAAATTAATGACAAAAGTCAGTTATCTGCTAACTGGGTAAAGTGAAAAGACGACAGTTTAAAGCTGATAACATAGAACAACACAGAGGAATACGTTTAAAAGGACAAAAGTTGATTACAAGTTCCTAATGCTCTCGATCACAAGGAAAGAGCACCCCTGTTTCCCAATTCATGATCATATTCTTCCTCAGAAAAGCGCAGCACTAGCAGTTGAAAACCAACAAGACAGTAAGCCTATACCTTCTTTGATGTACAAGTTTGAACGTGGCTTTAATGGAGAAGATAGTTGAGCCAGAAATGTGGCTTGAAGTTTCCAAATTCACTGCAGAACTTTTTGTTCTCTTCTGTCATGCATTGATGTTGGCCTAAATTTCCTCCAGTGTCTTTCCTTTGGTCTCTGGGACTATAGTTGCCGCAGATAAAACAGCCATCAAGAAGAATGCATAAAAGATGAAATTAGTTACTGAAATTTTTTAAGAACATAAACATTTGAGTCCAGAGAAAACCCACTGCCTGTATGCTCAAATGTGGCTTGCAACGTGTTGTTTCAATTCAAGACCTTCAAATTGGTTTGCCAGCATTGCTCACAACCTTAACCCGCATTCTACTGCCTCTATCCAAAAGAAAGTCTATATCCCTAACATCCCAAATTGGTAGGTCTTTGTGAATCCCATAGCTAAATCACAGGATCGCCCTCATTCAAAATCAAGCTCCAACAAATTGATGCACTCATTGGAGAAATTACATTTTGCAATTTATGGTTTACCAACCTGAACAATGCGTAAAGCATGATGGATATAGCAAAGCACAAAAATGATTGGAACCTTATCATGGTAATACGGTAATATGGTATAGTATTTTACTCTTCGCAAACAATGAAGTTAAGCATAAACACAACCATAATTTGAAATGGATCAGAGGATTGTAATAATAAAATGCATGCCCATCTCATGAGCATAATATATAACATTTGTAAAGGTTATGCTGTGGAATCAAGAGTCAGTCCCTTCTTGATCGTGTCCGATAGAAGCCTAAATGTATCATTTACACTTTCGGTCCTTAAACAGTGCTTGATCTTTATATCAGATAGAGACTATCTCAGCCAGAAATTAGAGAGAGAGAGGGGAGGAGGAAACCATTCATTGGTTAACTTCTATAGGGTTCAACTGTCTAAATAGGCCAGAACTAGTTCACAAGAATTAAACTGTGCCATAAATTAACCAAAATTCTATGGTTAAGGGAATGATGGATAAAACAACATTGGTTTCTTTTCGAGAACAAAAAAATAATAATAATAAAATGTCAAGAATTTCAACACGAAACAGCTGCAAAGACAGATGAATGGTGAACTAAGTAGTAACACAAGTGATAGGTTTTATATGGCATGCCAAAAATTTAAGATGACTCCTAATCTATTCATGTTTTTCTTTGCTCAGATAGATTTCATGGAGATAATATGGTATTTTAAAAGAATTACCCACTTGCAAATATAAACAAGTACTGTAGCATAAGTCTAGTTGCCCTCGGAGTGTTGCTGTTGCAGAAAATAAAGAGGACCAAATTAGGCTTCAGTACCATTTTTTTTTTTCTTTTCAAAACTATATAACGTAAAGACAGAGACAGAGAACAGCTCAAGTTTATAATTTTAAATTCAATTATAATTACAAACTTGTTTGCAAGAGCTCCAATCAACCTCAGGAGAAGACACTTGGTGAGCAAAGAGATGTACCCTGTAAACACCTGGCATCCTTGCAAGAGCTCAAGAAAGTTCTACCACGTTTTGACCTATTATTATTTTCATAAACGCATGAAACAAACATAAATGTGCAGAAGAATACATGACCATCCTTTGAGTATAAAATATAACATGGGTTTGAAATATTTTGTGGAACCAAGAGTCTAAACCCTTCCTTAAGGTGTCTGGTAGAAGCCTAAATACATGGGCAGAAATTACAAGGTCAAGATATGGAACTCTATTAACAGTAATATCACATTGGCAAACAGCCAGATTCTAATTTAAAGTCAATATGAGGTTAATATCTACAAGGTCAAGATAGCACTGAACTAGCTCATAATAATAGTGCATGACCAGCAACAGATTGCATCATATTCTCATATTTTTTCAAGTGAAAATAAGCAAGTTTGTAAATCATATTCTCAAAGGATTAAACCAAAAAGTTTTAAAGCAGAATACCATTGAATAATACAGAGGATAAATACTTTTTGCAATTTAGGGTTTACCAAACTGACCAATATGTAGAAGCATGATAGCTTTGTCAATGCACAAAAAAACCGAGTGGAACTTTATCATGTTGTAATATTCTAGACCATCTAGACAATGAAGTGTAGCATTACATAACCACCATTTGACATGGTTCAGAAGATTGTAAAAAATACATGACCATACATGGTGAGTTTTAATAGTATATAACATATGTTTGAGATGCAAACCTTCCAATATGTTACGGAATCAGTCAGTTGAGATGATGCATATCCACTTGAAGCCTAAACGCGGCACTTAGTCTTCTGACCTTTACATAATGCTTGACCAAGGTGTGCTAGTTCGAGTTCAACCTGATATCAAGATTAAAATGTAAAGGGGTTAAGTACTAGTTCACTGGCTCTTCAAGTATTGCTGTTGCAGAAAAGTCAGAAAAAAAAAAAAAAAAGAGAAAAGAAAAAAAAAGCTTGGCTTTAGAGCTTTAGAGTCAATTATAACCATAAAATTGTTTGCATAGAAAGCAATCAATGCTTATTGAAACAGAAAGTGGAATACATCTATATGAACAAACTTCATAATTTTAATTCAGAATCTAAAAAACAACCAATTCCAAGAATAATACCTTCTAGGGGTTTAGAACAATTTCAGAAATATCAAACTTTGCATGACATTAACCAAAATTCTATGGTAAGGTTTTGCTGGTTTCAACATGAAAACCATTGTGCAGAAAGATAGATGGTGGACTAATTTACACAAGTGACAGGTTTTAAATGGATACCTAAAAATTTATCATGACTCCTCATCTAGTCAAGATTTTTGTTTTTGTTTTTCTTTGCTCCGACAGATTTTATGGAGATAATAGGGTAAAGAGAAAGGACTACTCACTTGCAAATATAAACAATTATTGTAGGACAAGTCTAGTTGCTGTTGCAGAAAATAAAGAGGACCAAATAGACATTTATTACCACTTCTTTTACTTTTCAAAACTATACAATGTAAAAAGAGAGACAAAGAGAACAGCTCAAGTCTATAAATTTAAATTCAATTATATTATAAAATTGTTTGCATGAATATGAGTTAGGAAATAATAGTTGGTTAGTGACCAAAAAATGAATATATCTAAATGAACCAACAACAAAACTTTAATATTGTTTTACCAAAAAAAAAACATAACTTTAATATTGTATCTTCCTAGTATAATACTGGAAAACTTTTTGCATACCTCAACTAACCATGCCAACTCAGCAATTTATTGATGATGTTTCCAATGCAAACCTTAAAAAAAGAGCATGACTAAATCAAATCCAAGAAATACCCAGAAACATTGGAATTTTAACAAAATTTTGGAAGAAAAAGGGGATGAACAACAATAAAACAAGATGCTTATTACAATTATTTTGCATCAACTAAAGACTACAAATCTCACCTTGTATAGAGTATCCATTCAATTATTTACTCTAAGCTTTTGTAAGGTCTTTAATAGTCCAATCGCAACTTTAAATGTTTCATGAGCTTTTACTGTCATCTCTTTTTTGGCCAAAGCATTCAAAACTATGTTTATAGTCAAAGTATCAGGAAAAACTTCCAGAGACACCATCTCTTTTAGTAACCCTGTGGCTTCTTCCCATTGGTTTGTATTACAAAATGCAGTTAGCAAAGATGTGTAAGTCATAAGATTTGGTTTTATATCTCTTTGAATCATTAGACCTAACAAACCCAAGGCTTCCTTTGTCCTACTCTCCTTGCAAAGAGCGTTGACTAGTGTATTGAAGGTTACAACATCCGGAAGGACTCCTTGAACTTTCATTTTATTTAACAATCCGGTGGCTTCCCTCCATTGGCCTGAATGGCACAATCCATAGATTAACGAATTGTAGGTGACAATATTAGGTTTTACATCAGTATCGCTCATTGCTTCCAACAGATTAAGTGCCTCTGCAGTTCTCCTTTCCTTGCACAGAGCATCCAATATAGTACTGTATGTAACAACATCTGGCAATGTTCCACATTCAATCATGTTGTTTAGGACTTGCAAACCTTCTTTTAACTGACCAAACTTGCACAAACCAGAAATGAGGGTATTGAAGGTGACAACAGTAGGCTTTATCCCTTTCCTAGTCATTAGCCCAAAAACTGAAATTGCTTCAGTGCTTTTGTCTTCTTTGCAAAGGGAGTCAATTAGAGCAGTATAACTATATACACAAGGTGAAATCCCACGGTCAATCATGTCATTGAAGAATTCCTTTGCTTCTTCCACACGATCAGACTTGCATAATCCATGAAATAAACAATTATAAGTAACCACATCTGGTTGAACATCTTGGTTGATCATATCTTGAAACAGTTCCAAGGCCTTGTCTACACGTCTTTCTTTGCAAAGGCTGTCAATTAATGGGTTATAACAATCTACAGAGGGTTTAACATTTCCAATCTCCAGCAATTTTTTTAACGAATGGAACAAACCCATAGCCTTATCCACTGATTTTCCTTCCCTACAAAGGCCATGGAGCAAGGTACTAATGGTATAAGCGTCCGGTTGCAGTCCGCGTTTAAGGATAATTGCTAAAACAGAAAATGCCAAGTCCACCCTGTTCAGACGGCAATAGCATTTCATTGCTATTGTCATCGTAACGACATCAGGGTGGAAATCGACGCACCTCATCATTTCTCTGAGCATGGAAACAACCGTGGAATAGTGGCTCATCTTGGAGAGTGACCCAATTAAATGATTGAACGCCCAAACAGATGGCATGGGTCGGGCATGAATCAAGGAATGGAAGAAACCTAGCGCTTCATCTAACTTAAGGGTTCCAGATTTGCACCGTTTGTGGATCAAATTCTCCAAATGGGTTGAATTTGTAATACCCAAAGCGGAATAAGAACGAAAGAGAGTAAAGAAGGAAGGATCACCAAAATGAGAAACTGCTGTGCTGATCATCTTCTTGTTCATTGCCATCAGTCAGTCTGAGCTATTCACTGGCTCTGTAATGAGTTTAAAACTCCCAACTCCACGCTTTGCTGAATTCTGGCTTGCAACGAGTTTTTTCAGTTCCCACAGCCATTCAAGACCTTAACCCCTAATTTCCCTAAAATCCCAAATTGACACAAATTTGAAAATGTGAATTGTTTTTTATTTTTTAAAAGAGTTGACAGAAAAACAAGTAACAACTCAACAAAGCTAACAATGTCCATATTATCATTTCGTTTAACATAATTTTAATTTCTTAACATTAATTTTAATCCTATAAAAAAAACAATAAACAAAAAACAAAATATTTGAGTGCTGATACAAGGTATAACAAAAATAATTCACAAAAATATATATTAATCCTCTCTCTCTCTCTCTCTCTCTCTATATATATATATATATAACAAAAATATGTGATTGCTCATCTATTATAATTTTTTTTTTCAGAACATCCATTTTAAAATATTTTATTATATTAAATGGCATAAATTTTGAATTTTTTTTTTCTTGAAATCAATTTAGTTTCAATTGAAAGCCACCACCTTTTAGCATGACATAGGTGGTCTAATTATTTCTTAATACTCCGAAACCATTAAATATTTCAACATTTGAACATTCACATCTTCACAACATCAATTATTACTTTTTGTCATTACTATTATTTTTATTCTTTTACAATTATTGATAGGTGATGAAGCATCATCAATTTTTTATGATAATAACTTAGGCTGGTTGTGCTAAATCTTTAAGCCCCTATTTGACAGGAGGAATACACAGAGGGATTGAGGGAGAGGACATATCAATGGAGGGATTGAGATTACAGTAGTTGTTAGGTGATTATAGATGGAGGAACGGTAAAGATTATAGGAGGAATAGTTTTAACAACTAACAAATTTATAATTACATTTAAATCATTCAATCATCTTCCTAATATACCAAACAACAACATGAGCCACTAATACAATCCACCCTATCTTTTCACATCCCCCTCCCCCAACCCCTTCCCATCCATCCCTCTTACCAAACATAGTCTAAGAAACTTGGGTACTTTTGCAACCATGTCAAATATGAACAGATTATGCCAGTAACAACCATTTCAATATGAACAAATGTTTTGCCTACTTTAACAAACATGTCAGCCCAGCAATTTCATTGTGTTGTTTCCATGCAAACTCCAGCGAAAGAGTATGCCTAAATCAAAACCCAGAAACACACAGCAGCATTGAATTTTTAAGAAACTTATAGAAGAAAAAGGGGATTCACAACAGTAAAGAAAATGCTTAGGAGAGAGTCAATTGAAACAAATTCCCTGTGAGCAATTAATTGTTAGAATTACACAATGCAAATAGCAAAGACGTCTAAGTTATAGCATTCGGTTTTAGATCTCTTTGAACCATTAGATGTAACAGAACTCAAGGCTTCCTCTATCCATCTCTCCCTGCAAAGAGCGTCTACCAGAGTACTGAAGGTTACAACATTCGGAAGGTTTCCTTCATCTTTCGTTTTATCTAACAACTGGTTGCTTCCTTCCATCGGCCTGAGTGGAAGAATCCATAGATTAAACAAAATTGTAGGTGACAATATTAGGCTTTTTACTTCAGTATCTCTCATTGCTTCCATGAGATCAGGTGCCTCTGCGGTTCTCCCTTGCTTGCATAGAGCATCCAACATCGGCCAACATTCCACATTCAAGCATGTCGTTTAAGAATTGCAAGAGTAATGTGTAAAGCATGATGGAGTTAGCAAAGCACAAAAATGATTGGAACCTTATCATGGCAATATGGTATAGTATTTTACTCTTCGTAAACAATGAAGTTAAGCATAAACACAACCATAATTTGAAAGGGCTCAGAGGATTGTAATAATAAAATACATGCCTATCTCATGAGCACAATATATAACATGTGTAAAGGTTATGCTGTGGAATCAAGAGTCGGTCCCTTCTTGATCGTGTCCGATAAAAGCCTAAATGCATCATTTACACTTTCGATCCTTAAACAGTGCTTGATCTTTATATCAGATAGAGACTATCTCAGCCAGAAATTAGAGAGAGAAAGAGAAAAAAAAACCATTCAGCGGTTAACTTCTATAGGGGTTTTGACTGTCTAAATAGGCCAGAATAAGTTCACAAGAATTAAGATGTGTGATAAATTAACCAAAATTCTATGATTAGGGGAATGCTGGATAAAACAACATTGGTTTCTTTTCGAGAACCACAAAAAAAAAAAGAAAAAAAAAAGAAAAAAAAAGAGAAAATGTCAAGAATTTCAACAAGAAACATCTGCAAAGAAAGATGAATGGTGAACTAAGTTACACTACGTGACAGGTTTTAAATGGCATACCTAAAATTTAAGATGACTCCTAATCTATTCATGCTTTTCTTTGCTCTGATAGATTTTATGGAGATAATATGGCAAAGAAACAGAGTTACCCAATTGCAAATATAAACAAGTACTGTAGGATAAGTCTAGTTGCCCTCGAAGTATTGCTGTTGCAAAAAATAAAGAGGACCAAATTAGGCTTCAGTATTTTTTTTCCTTTTCAAAATTATATAATATAAAGAGAGAGACAAAGAGAACGGCTTAAGTTATAACTTTAAATTCAATTATAATTACAAGCTTGTTTGCATGAATAGGATTTAGGAAATTTAGTAGGTAATTGAACCAAAAATGGAATACATCTATATGAACCAACTACATAATTTTAATATTGTTTCCTACTTCCTTGTATAATACTTGAAAACTTTTTGCGTATTTTAACAACCATGTCAGCTCAGAAATTTCTTGCAGTTCCTTACGTGCAAACTTTAACAAAAGAGTATACCTAAATCAAATCCAATAAACACCCAACATTAGAATTTATAAAAAAAAAAGAATTAGAAGATAAAGGTGATGAACAACAGTAAAGAAGATGGTTTGATAACTATTTTGCATCAACTAAAGAGTACCTCTCTCACGTTGTACAGAGTAACCACTCAATATTTCCTCCAAGTTTTTGTCAAGGTCTTTAAAAGTTGAATCACTACTTCAAATGCTTCATGAGCTTTCCCTGTCATCTCTTCTTTTGGGAGAGCATCCAAAGCTGAGTTTAACATTGTACCATGGAAAACTTCCTGAGACACCATCTCAGTTAATAACCTTGTCCCTTCTTCCCATTGCCTCAAATTATACAATGCATTTAACAAAGACGTATAAGTTTTAACATTTGGTTTTACATCTCTTTGAATCATTAGATCTAACAAACTCAGGGCTTCCTTTGTCCGTCTCTCCCTGCAAAGAGCATCAACTAGAGTATTGAAGGTTACAACATCAGGAAAGACTCCTTGATCATTCATTTTATCTAACAACCAGGTTGCTTCCCTCCATTGGCCTGAATGGCACAATAGACAGATTAAAGAATTGTAGCTGACTATATTGGGCTTTACATCAGTATTGCTCATTTCCTCCACAAGATTAAGTGCCTCTGAGGTCCTCCCTTCCTTGCATAAAGCATCCAATATAGTACTGTATGTAACAACATCAGGCATGCTTCCATATTCAACCATGCTGTTTAGGACTTGCGAAGCCTTTTTTAACCGACCTGACTTGCACAAACCATAAATTAGAGAATTAAAGGTGAAAACAGTAGGCTTTATCCCTTTCCTAGTCATTAGCTCAAAAACTGAAATTGCTTCTTGGGTTTTCTCCTCTTTGCAAAGAGAGTCAATAAGAGCACTATAAGTTACGACATTCAGAAGGACCCCTTGATCTTTCATTTTATCTAACAACCTGGTTGCTTCCCTCCATTGGCCTGAATGGCACAATCCATAGATAAAGAATTGTAGGTGACAACATTAGGCTTTACATCAGTATCGCTCATTGCTTCCACGAGATTAAATGCCTCTGCAGTCCTCCCTTCCTTGCATAAAGCATCCAAAATAGAACTGTGTGTAACAACATCAGGCAAGGTTCCACATGCAATCATGTTATTTAGGACTTGCAAAGCATTTGTTAACCGACCAGAGTTGCATAAACCAGAAATTAGAGAGGTAAAGGTAACAACATCAGGCTTTATCCCACTCCTAATCATTAGCTCAAAAAGTGAAATTGCTTCATGGGTTTTCTCTTCTTTGCAAAGAGCGTCCATTAGAGCACTATAAGCATATATATCAGGTGAAATTCCACAATCAATCATGTCAATCAAGAATTTCTTAGCTTCTACCACACGACCAGAATTGAATAATCCATGAAACAAAACTGTATAAGTAATCACATTTGGTTGAACATTTTTGTTGACCATATCTTGAAACAGTTGCAAGGCCTTGTCCACATGTCTTTCTCTGCAAAGGCTGTCAATTATTGGGGTAAAACAATATACAGAGGGTTTAATATTTCCAATCTCCTGCATTTCTTTAAAAATCTCAATAGCTTTCAGAGTGTTATGGGTTTTGCAAAGTGCACCAATGATGGTTGCATAATGGGTCTCCCCTGCCCACTACTCTCTGGAACAACTCCACAGCCTTATCTATTGATTCTGTTTTCCCATAAAGTCCGTGGAGTAATATACTAATGGTATATGCATCTGGTTGCAGTCCACGTTTAAGGGTAATTGCTAAAACAGAAAAGCCTACGTCTACTTCGTTCAAACGGCAGAAGCATTTGATTACTGTATTCATCGTCCTAACTTGAGGATGGAAATAAACACAAGCCATCATTTCTCTAAACATGGAAATAACGGTGGAATAGTGGTTCATCCTGAAGAGTGCCCCAATCAAATGATTGAATGCCCAAACAGATGGCATGGTTCGGGTATGAATCAAGGATTGGAAGAAACCTAGTGCTTCATCTAATTTAAGGGTTCCAGATTTGCACCGTTTTTCGATTATGTAGCGTGATTAAAAAAACTGTACTATATGAATTTTCACCAGAAAAGGAAAAACAAAAACTGCACAATAGGAATTGAATTACACCAATTTGTGCTCCGAATCTTTTCTGTATCCATAGGGCATTATACCAAGTTAAGACAAAACCAGCATCTCCTTGCCATTTTCCCTGCAATCCAATCAAATAAAATAGTAAGAAGAAGTTAAACCCTAAATGCAACGAACAAAAAACACAATGGAAAGGAAAGAAGTTCAACCCTTAATGCAAAATTAATAAAAGCAGAGATATTTTTCAACTATGTAAGATGTTTACACATATGCAAAAAGCAATTTCCATAGTGAATTATGTATTGATTTTATAACAAATTTCAAAAATAAATAAACTGCTAGTCTTCATGAGTTGCGAATACAACTTGCATAGTTGCTGCCAAGTAGAAAGTAGCAACTGCAAGAACACATATATATGAGGGGAAAAAAAAAAGTACCAAACTTACCAAGATTGACAAGTCCTGTGTAACCACATCTATTGGTTCCACTTCCTGTCCAGTTTGTTGAATTCGGTTCTGATTAAAATTGATGTTCTGGTCAAGCTCTCATTCATTAGTCATCATTTCTGTCCGAAAACAAGAAGTTGTTGTCAACATAGTAAGCTACAAGAAAACCATAAAGCACAATTTATACTTATGCAAAGCCACAGACATGCTTATACTTCATCCATTAGTGGGAATTTCTGATATTTTTTTGTTCTTTTAAAGGTCTTTCTACCATTTCTTACACAATAAAGGTCTTTTTTTTTTGGTTCATGGTCACACTAATTTTTGTACTTTATATCTCAGAAAAGGAAGGAAAGTAAATGACGATGCAGAAAGATCGCCAAAAAACAGCCTTCAATCCTCAAGTTACTTTTAGTTGTCTTTTGGAAGCTTTTTTTTTTTTTTTTAAAAAAAATGAAGCACAAAGGTTTGCAAGGCAGTAATAAGGTCGCATAAGGCGCAAAACAGTAATGAAATCTAATATAAAATAAATTCCAGATATTTGCCACCATCCTTGGCGTGTGACAACCATGGCAATTGACTCCTCGTCTAGCATGAGCACAGAAAACTTTCTGAAGCTTGACATCAAACCCATCATAAAGTCCCCATTGCTCATCAATCTCCTGTTCAATACTTGTGATGACAAGTTCTGCCGCATCAAGTGAAAGTTCTTCTGCTTCTATCGTCCTCATGATCCTTTAAGTTGAACTGATGTCCTCTTTTGATTGGCAACCCTACAAGTTTGTTTCTCCCGAGTTAGTCTCCCATTAGAACCTTCGGAATGTTTAAAGCACAGGAAAGAAGAGAAGCGCTATCCCCTGTGTACACATAATGGCCATGATTGGTCCCCTCCAATTTGTTCACCTAAAACTTTCAACATATTAACAATGTGAGATAGAGCTCCATCTACAAATTCTTGAATAGAGGGCCAAACTAATTCTTTGGTCAGGTACTTACCACTGCTCTCTCCTATATCCATGCCATCATCTTTGGGGCCTGTAGTTAGCATCTCCATAGGCTCAGCAGCGCTCCAATCAACCTCAGGAGAGGACACTTGGCAAGCAAAGAGATCTAAACTGTAAACACCAGGCATCCTTCCAAGAGCTCAAGAAAGTTCCACCACATTTTGACCTATTATTATTTTCATAAACACATGAAACAAACATAAATGTGCAGAAGAATACTGACCATCCTTTGAGTGTAAAATATAATGTGTTTGTGATGTTTTGTGGAACCCTTCCTGAAGGTGTCTGGTAGAAGCCTAAATACAAGGGCAGAAATTACAAGGTCAAGATATGGAACTTTATTAACAGTAATATCACATCGGCAAACAGCCAGATTCTAATTTAAAGTCAATATGAGTTTAACATCTACAAGGTCAAGATAGCACTGAACTAGCTCATAACAATTGTGCATGACCAGCAACAGATTGCATCATATTCTCATATTTTTTCAACTGAAATTAAGCAATGGTTTGCATCATATTCTCATATTTTTCCAAGTGAAAATAAGCAAGTTCGTAAATCATATTCTTGAAAGATTAAACCAAAAAGTTTTAAAGCAGAATACCATTGAATAATACAGAGGATAAATACTTTTTGCAATTTAGGGTTTACCAAACTGACTGATATGTAAAAGCATGATAGCTTGGTCAATGCACAAAAAAACCGAGTGGAACTTTACCATGGTATAATATTCTAGACCATCTAGACAATGAAGTGTAGCATTACATAACCACCATTTGACATGATTCAGAAGATTGTAAAAAAAACATGACCATACATGGTGAATTTTAATAGTATATAACATATGTTTGAGATGCAAACCTTCCAATAAGTTACAGAATCAGTCAGTTGAGATGATGTATGTCCGCTTGAAGCCTAAATGCGTTACTTAATCTTCTGACATATACATAATGCTTGACCAAGGTGTGCTAGTTCGAGTTCAACCTGATATCAAGATTAAAATGTAAAGGGGTTAAGTACTAGTTCACTGGCTCTCCAAGAATTGCTGTTGCAGAAAAGTGAGAAAAAAAAAAAAACTGGTTCTTGAATAAAATTGTTTGGTTTGACTACAAAACCAAACCTCACCTTGAATATACTTAAAAAAAGAACCAACATTTCTACATGGTCAACAGACATTCATCTAACTATTCGATATGAGACACAATGTGCATTGCTTGAGTTCAAATCTTCCTCAATGGCGTGGAAAACTGATAATGTCTGATAAACATCCTGTAGATTACTGCAGAAAAATCTGCTTTCTTAGATTGCAACTGGTATAAAATATAAAATATTTTTTCATTAATGGGCAATATGTGGGTTTATTACCTGAAAACATCTGAAATGTTGTGGCCAGCATTGCATTGTGGTTTAAAATTGCATACTAACTAGCAGGAAGAATAATGATTTTACAGCCAACTCAAATGGATAAACTACTTTAGCAATATTCTAGGGAAAAAGAGCCATTCAGAGGTTACCCTTCTATAAGGATTTAACTGTCTAAGTAGGCGCCGAACAACTTCACAAGCATTAAACTGTGCAAGAAATGAACCAAAATTCTTAAGTACAGGTATGTTTGATTAAGCAACATTGGCTTTTATTCAAGAACCAAAAAGAAAAGAGAGAGAGAGAGAGAAAAGAAAAAGAAAGAAAGAACAAATATCAAGAATTTCAGCACAAAACCATTTGAAAGAAAGATTCGAATGACTCTTCAGCTAGTCAAGATTATTATATTTTTTCTCTGACAGAATTACCCACTTGCAAATATAAACAAGTACCCGTAAGATAAATCATGTTGCACTCCAAGTGTTGCTGTTGCAGAAAAAAAGAGGGGAGCAAGTTAGGATTCAATACCTATTTTTTATTTTTTATTTTTTTTCAAAACTATACAATGTAAAGAGAGAGAGAGATTTTTAACTCTAAATTCAATTATGATTAAAAAATTGTTTGCATGAATTGGATTTAGGAAATAAAAGTTGGTTACTGTGCCAAAAATGGAATACATCTATCGAACCATAATTTTAATATGGTTTCAGACTTCCCAGTATGATACCTGAAAACTTTTCGTGTATTTTAACAACCGTGTCAGTCAGCAATTTCTTGGTGTTCTTTCAAAGCAAACTTCAACAAAAGACTATGCTTAAATCAAATCCCAAAAACAACCAGCAGCATTGAATCTCAAAAAATCACAGAAAACAAAAGAAAAAAGGGATGAAACAATAAAGAAGATGCTTAAGATGATTATATTGCATTAATCAAAGAATACCAATCGTACTTTGTACAAAATACATCAGCAGCATGTACGCACTCTAAGTTGTTGCCAAGGTCTTTAAATGTTGAATCACTACTTCAAATGTTTCCTGAGCTTTCCCTTTTATCTCGATTTTAGCCAGACCATCCAAAAGCAAGTTTAAAGCCATAGCATCAGGAAAAACTTTCAGAGACACCATCTCTTTTAATAACCTTGTGGCTTCTTCCCATTGTCTTGACTTACACAAGCCATTTAACAAAGATGTATAAGTTATAACATTTGGTTTTACACCTCTTTGAATCATTAGCTCTAACAAACTCAGGGCTTCCTTTGTCCTTCTCTCCCTGCAAAGAGCATCAACTAGAGTACTGAAGGTTACAACATCCGGAAGGACTCCTCGATCTTTTAATTTATCTAACATCCTGGCTACTTCCTTCCATTGACCTGAATGGCACAATCCGTAGATTAACGAATTGTAGGTGACAATATCAGGCTTTACATCAGCATCGCTCATTGCTTTCAAGAGATTAAGTGCCTCCGAAGTCCTCCCTTCCTTGCAAAGAGTATCAACTAGAGTATTGAAGGTTACAACATTTGGCAATATTCCACATTCAATCATGTTGTTTCAAAGCCTTTTTTAACTGACCAGACTTGCACAAACCAGAAACTAGGGTATTAAATGTGACAACAGTAGGCTTTATCCCTTTCCTGGTCATTAGCCCACAAAGTGAAATTGCTTCAGTGGTTTTCTCTTCTTTGCAAAGGGAGTCAATTAGAGCATTATAACTATTGGTCAATCATGTCATTGAAGAATTTCTTTGCTTCTTCCACACGATCAGACTTGCATAATCCATGAAATAAACAATTATAAGTAAGCACATTTGGTTTAACATCTTGGTTGACCATATCTTGAAACAGTTCCAAGGCCTTGTCTACATGTCTTTTTTTGCAAAGGCTGTCAATTATTGGGGTAAAACAATCTACAGAGGGTTTAATGTTTCCAATCTCCTGCATTTCTTTTAACATCTCAAAAGCTTTTAGAGTGTTATGGGTTTGCAAAGTGCATCAATGATTGTTGCATAAGTTATGGGATCACACGGGTCTCCCCTCCCCACTATTCTCTTGAACAACTCCACAGCATCATCCATTGATTTACTTTGCCTACAAAGGCCATGGAGCAATATATTAATGGTATAAGCATTCGGTTGCAGTCCACGTTTAAGGGTAATTGCTAGAACAGAAAAAGCCACGTTCACCTTGTTCAAATGGCAGAAACATTTCATTGCTATTGCCATCGTACTGACATCAGGACAGAAATCCATGCACCTCATCATTTCTCTGAACATGGAAACAACCGTGGAATAGTGGCTCATCTTGGAGAGTGCTCCAATTAAATGATTGAATGCCCAAACAGATGGCGTGGGTCGTGTATGAATGAAGGAATGGAAGAAACCTAGTACTTCATCTAACTTAAGGGTTCCAGATTTGCACCGTTTCTGGATCAAATTCTCCAAAGGGGTTGAATTTCTAGCACCCAAAGCAGAATAACAATGAAAGAGAGTAGAGAAGGAAGGATTACCAAAATGAGCAGCCGCTTTGTTCATCATCATCGTGTTCATTGCCATCAGTCGGTCTGATCTATTCACAGGCTCTGTAAAGAGTTTAAAACTCCCAACTCCACGCTTTGCTCAATTCTGGCTTGCGACAAATTTCTCAGTTTTCACAGGCACAGCCCACTCAAATCCGCAAACCCTAATTTCCCAAAAATCCTAAAAATCCCTAATTGACCAAGAGCCTGAGCTATTCACCGCTGTGACGATTTTAGAGCTCCCAACTCCATGCTTTACTCAATTCTGACCTGCAACGAGTTCTTCAGCCTTCAAAACCACCCAAAGACCTTAAAAATTCTGTATTGCGTGCGTTGCTCACAATCCCTAATCCCCATTTTCTTCCTCCATTCAAGAATCAAAAGGACATAGTGCTACAAACTTAAAACCTATTAAAATTACATTTTCTATATGTGTTCCAAGCGTACTAAACTTCCCACAGGGGTGTATTTAGTACTGATACATTACAAGGTACAATCATGTAGTAAAAGTAGCTATTTACGGTAATTTACTTACTTTTCCAATTTTAAAAAATTAAAGTAATAGTTTTTACTTTCTATTTGCATTTCGCAAATTCATAAAGAGAGAGATCGATCACTTCAAATCAAAGTTTAAGTTTCCTCTATTATGTACTCGTTCGACTCCACTATGCTTCCTTTTTTTTTTTTTGGTAAAAATAAACTTGCATTCCAACAAAAAAAACGCACAAAACAATCTTTAAACCACCAACAGTCTTATCCTTACTCAAACAAACAGAAATAGAGATAGGGAATTCATCTACACAGAACTCATCAATGAAAAAAAAATATTATTCGAAAGAGAATATTTAGCAGCTGCATCTGCAGCTAAATTAGTTTCACGAGGCCTCCAGGTTAGCTTCCAAGAAAGGTTTGAGAATCTCCTTCGAATTGCTATCAAATTATCAATGAAAAACCAATTCTCTGGGTCCCCATCCAACAAAGTTGCCTCCACTACCTCCTTGGCATCCATTTCAAAGAGAACGTTTGTCCACCCACATGAGGCTGCACTATGCTTCCTTGGTTGAAAGGATATACTCTTTTGATAACGGAGGGAGGCCACGTTTTGAACACTCGTTTTAATGTAAATGTATCATATTTAAAAGTGTTTTTTTAATCAATAATATTTAATAAGCACCTGGGGGTATGATTTAACGGGAAAAAAAAACCGATTAAATCCTCATATTCGCTTGTGAAAGTTACGGTTCGAATTTTAACAAGGTCTTCTTCAGATGTACTCAACCTCCATAAACTTCATGTAAAGGGGAAATTATTAGGTGAGTGCACTTACTACTCTAGACTCCTATAGAATTGCAACTTATCTCCTCAGTCTGCTACTCTAGACTCTGTAGGATTGCATCCTATTTCCTAATAAAATCCTGAATTAATAATTTCCACATTAAAACTATTTTTTCTATAAAAAAAATAATATTATAATAAAATATTTTATATTTGATTATTATCTGCAAAATAATTCTTTAATTAAATACGATATTTTTAGTATTTTAAAAATTATATTAAACTATTAAATATTATTTTAAAAAAAAAAAGAAACAAATCTTCAAAAAAAAAAAAAAGAAAGCATCTACCAGGTGCTCATGAAAAAAAATACTTAAAAGTAATTTTTTAAGAAGGAAAAGCTTTTTGAATTTTTTGTCAAATATATATATTTTTTGATAATTTTTTTTAAAAAAAATTAAAATATGCTTTTATTATCATCTTGTTCACATGTATACTCACCAAACAAAAAAAACAAACAAACAAATTCTACTTTTATATTCCTTATATGTCCCGAATTATTGATGTTTTTATCTCATTTGGATATATATCAAAATTTAATTTTAGGGACCAAAAACCACAACATCTATTTGCACTTCTTAGATTAATTTAATGAAATCAAATGCATGCATGTTACTTATTTATTTTATAATTATTTAACGTAATTATATTGCAACACAGATGATGTGATATACTTTATTAATTACTTATAAGGTAGATATATTAACTTTATTAGTTAGATGTAATCTTTCAACTGACATATCATGTCACTCATATCTCAATATAAATTATAATGAAAAACTCCCTAATTTATCTACCCATATAGGCTAAACCATGCAAGAAATTAATTGAGATTAAGGTGTCAAATGAGGTAATTAAACAACCTACAAGGCCAAGGTAGCACAGTAGTTGCTCATAAAATTGTGCATAAACCAGCAAGGGATATTAATATTAGATATTAGAGTCGCAAAATTAGAACAGAAAAATTAACTTTTTTTTTTTTTTCTCCTTTTGATGAATGATCTCCCGGTTCTACCTCTGGATCCCCTGCCTACTTTGTTAGCTTGATTTCTGATTGTTGAGCAGTGGGTAGGGTTCCCAATTAAAGACAAGACAACGAGTTTCAACTGCTGGAGTTAGAAGGTCTGAAGGAGAATTATTATATTGGGAAGAAGATCATGTAATTCACTTGTCTTGCATGATATCTTCTATCCTAGCGTGCGTCAATGCCTGCTTGTTGCTAATACGACGAGAGCGAGGATCTGCAAGAGAAAAGAGTTTTCTTTGGTACTACCAGCTGGCTTTCCCATTGGTACGCTGGCTGGCTAAGTTGAACTTAAAGTACAAAAGAGAAGAATACACCAGACAACTTAAAGCATGGTATGATCTGGTTCTTAAGCTCAGAGGGAAAACCACCCTCTAGCAAAAATAGAATCACAGCATAAACCTAAATTATTTGAAACATAAAAATTTAGCTAACACTATCAGCAGCTTAATTAATTTGTTTTGAGCCCCTGGCAGTCCAACAAAATTCGATTCCAACCTTTATAGGGTCATATCCTCCGCTCAATCTACATATATATATATTGCTTTGATTACAGAAGAAAATGACAACTAGCTTGTAAACAACATCCACAAATACGTACAGTTTTAATTATAGTTCAACCTAGCTAGTATCAGATTCACACACTTTGCCAAGATTATTATTTAAAATCAAACAGAGGTAACTTAATTAACTGTCAAAAGTACCAGCAGCAGTAAAACTAACCTACGACAGTCAAAACTATACATGCAAGAAATTAATACAAACTCTATGAACCAAAAGAAAGAATACAGCAAGCATGGATTATGGAATTGTACGTTTAGAAAATCAGAGAGACAAAAAGAGTAAAAAAAAAAAAAAATGAAAAAGAAGAAGATGCTGACGTCGTCAGTTATTTCTGCAACAACTTAAAGAGCTGAAGCAATCTCATCACCTCTGTAAAAGGAGTACGGAATTTCCATTTATGTAGCTCTCTAAAGCCGCCGTCAGGGGGTCTTTCAGTAAGCTGAATAGGGCACCGTGCGTGCGTGCGTCAGGAACTGTAAAAAAGTCATAAACTTGAAATAGTGCAAGGCTGTCTGCTGTAAGGCCACTGTTTCTTTAACCACCCCCCATACACGGCCTTGGCACTGTTTCAAGATACGACTTTAATCAGATTCCAAAGAGAACGAAGAAGATGGAGGCGGTCGGTTGTCGGTGGCAGCCACCAACACTCTCTATCATCTAACCACGAGACGAGAAACCCTACTTGGTTCACCAACTCATGGGCCCTGTATGTGCCTTCACTTGATTTAAAATTGGAAAGACTATAACCGACTCCACTCCATTTACTTTTTTTGGAAATTAAATATATATTGAATAATTATTATATACGAATATTCTCTTCTCTCTTTTCTTTTTTCTTTTTTTTTTTTTAATAATTTTGTTGCGCTTGCTTCTTTTCTATCAATTGAGCCCTCACGTCTATGTAATTTCAAAATCTATGACAGAATCTACTAGGGTTTTCGATTTAGAAATTATCCTTTGTTTGTTAAATACTTATACTAATATATTTTTTTTCAATTTTATTGCAATAACACCTTTTTTTTTTTTATAAATGAAAAAAGAGTTTTAATGTGTAAATTATTAACGAGGATTCTGTTAGGAGATAGACTGTTTTAGTTTTCTTATTTCATGAAATTAAAACATTTAATTCAATTCTCTAATAATTCTCCCTCCATTCGGTATTTAACAGAGCTGAATACATCTAATATTTTAATAAAAATTTATTAAAATTCGAACCATAACTCTCACAAATAAATATAAAAACTCAATCAAACTTACTCACACCCACCCGTAGGTGCGCAACAACATCTTCTCTGTTATTGAACTCTCGCTTATTTAATTTAAAAGTTATTATTATTTGACTTTCTAAAGTTTGGCTTAGCCTCATTGCCCTTATATAATTTTTTAAGTTACAACATAATCCTCCAGTTAGAGGATATAAATGTAATTGCACATTCAATCTTGTCAATGTCCCATCTGTCTCGTCTCTTTCTCCCTCACAGTCCCTATACAGATCAGATTTCTAGGACGATATTCCTCCCATAGGGTACCATGAAGGCATATAGCCCCTGCAGGTTGTTGAAACGTGTCAATTTTTAATTGGGTAGATTATTTTTGCAATTCTATATCTGCTTCTACTTTGGCATATTTGCTAATATTGCAGTAACCTATTGCTGTTCTAAATGCCTTTTGTGGTAAATTTTTTTACCTTAATTTTGAATTTGTACTGTGGTTTTATTTGTGGATATCATTCCAAAATTGGATGTGAGCAGGAGAGAGAGCACTTATTGGGAGGCATGAGACAATGAGAGAGAAAGGAGAGAGAGAAAAAAATCAATTATTTTTTATTGACTCTTATTTTTCATATAATAGTTTTATTTTATAAATTGTTAATATATTATTGGAGCTTCGTGCTTTTAAATTTTGACATAAATGTTTAATAAAATTCGAGTATAAAAGGGTAACTTGAGTATAATTTGTGTTCCAACACAATTCACTGAGCATGCTTTTATTGTTATATATATTACATAGTAAACATGTATAGCTTTTTTATATATATGTAATTTTCAATCAATAAAAATGTATATCATATAGATTGTGAAATTACATAAATTGTAACGAAAAAATTTATTTTTTCGAAAACTGTATACTAGCGGTGATATCATGCCAAACTTGAGGGATAAATGATAATAATCCTTAAACTAAATACAATATGAATTTAGCACTTAAATAATTTATTACCTAATTATATTTTTTGGTTTATTTTAATATCTTCTTCTTTTTCCTTTTTGTTTTTTTCTAATATCAAACCTGTGGATGAGATGCTATATATAGGCTTGGCAAAATCTCACCCAGCTTGTTAATACGATATGAACCCATTTATTTTTTTTGCGGATTCATGTCAGCCTTATTGGATTGGGTTGTTAACAGATCAATCTGTTAGATTACGGATTGGTAACAGATAAATTCGCGAAACCTGTTAAAAACTCGTTAGTGAGAGGTAATTTTATAATTTTATAAAAATATAATTTATATTTTGTAAAAATATATGAGGTGCAAAGTTAAGTCTTATGTTAGGTGTTTGACTTGGTACGGCAATGAATTAACTTATTTTTTTAATTATTATTACTTATTATATGTTTAATTTATTGATTTTAAATTAAGTTTGTTATAGTTTAATATAAATTTATGATATTTTTTCTTTTATAAAATAATTAAAAAATTATTAAATTGATTAATTTATTTAACGGGTTAGAAAACGGATTACACGATAATTTAATAAACAGATTCAGAGTTTATATATTTCAACACGAAACCTTAATGAGTTGAATTTGGGTAAATAAAATTTGACACGAACACGATATAACACATTGTCATCCCTAATTATATACGCCTCAAATTATTAAAAAAAAAAAAATGGAGGGAAGAAGAAGAAAACTCATTTGATCTTTGCATATCCACAAAAGAGATTTCGTCCAAAATTTTAATCACCTTGAAGCATTACAAAATTTTCATGTTGTGTAGCTCATCGTTTTTTATTCTGTCTAGTTTTCAATGATAACAATAGCAATTTAAACAATCAAACTGGCTTAATGGAGTGGATATTACCAATTTATCCTTCTTATGATTTACTTGCAAATCTCATATTGATTTAAAATTTATGTTTATCTAAACCTTATGTTGCATGAAGCAACAATACTTCGCGTTAAAATTATTTTTTTTAGGATTTTATTATTAAAATCACTGCCTAATCGGCTTCATTACAATTTTTTTTTTCCCTGTTAACGGTCAATAAAAATTTATTATTTATGACTGAAATTTTATTTTTCAAAATCTCAATCTTGTTGCGATTCTTATTGTTATTCAATTAAATAAATGAATCGATTCGTATACTCCAAAAGCCTGAATTGGGTTTTCATCAATTTGAATCGTTATCATCATCCATGTCATCGACCGGACCTTCATTAGGGTCCCCAAATCCAACAGTACCCTTCATCGCAGTATCATTGTCCACCATTGAACATAGATGTGAGGGATTTAATGACTGCAAAGTATTGTAGTTATGTTTCTGCTTAAAAATAGAGCCAAGCGTTCTGTTCTTCCAGTTGAAACAAAGACAAAGCAATCTGTCCCACTCCTTTTATCTGACTTCGATGCGTGGCTTTGTTGGTTCAATGCAAACTACAGACGAATCTACCTTAGGCAGAGGCCAGATATTGTTCCTTCAAACTTTGAAAATGTGTGACACTCGAGCCAGAAGTTGGGTATTCACAGAGACGAGAATAGTCTTTATCGCCAGGCTGAACAACTAGTCTCATTGCGAATTCTCTCTGGAACATTATTATCGCACACCTGAATGAATGTTTGTGATTAACCTGAATTTAAGAGGGGATGAGATTTGATAGGGGATGTTAGTCACACATATAGCGAAGTAGGGAGGGTCAGTCTGTAGAACATCTCCTTGTATATAACCTGTACAAAATCATTAATGCAAACGAGAGAGAGATTATTGATTATGAACAAACTAATGTAACGTATAATGTACAGAATTTCATACTTGGCTAAATAATCTACACAAACAAAACAAAATGGTTCAAATAAAAAAAAAGATACCAATTATTCACTTGATTCAAGTTTCTTTTTTACTAATCAGAAATTAATTTGCTTAATTTTAACCAGCAACTATTATGTGGAAAACACAGTAGACCACAGGTAACTTGAAAATGCCTCAATTATCATAAGAGAACTGCTAGTTTGCTACTCTGCCTCTATGCCTTGAATAGGTCAACAACCAAATTACAATACCTACCAGAAGCTTAATTTGAAATGGTAAATGGTACAACCATATGAGCTTTAAAACAATTCAGGTAATGCTGACTATGTTAGCAAGCTGATAATCAATTGCGATAGATACCATTGAAGCTTCAATGGAGTCAAGGTACTGTAACTATAGGACCATAAAATCTGAAAAAAGGAAAGAATCAATAAATAATGAAACTCCTTATGTGTAGTTTGGCTACTGAAAAGATAAAAGCTTGCGTACCTTCAGATGACCAGAAAGATAAGATCCCTGAAAGCGTCTCTGCAACTCAAGAACCACATGAGGGTCGACCTCAATGGCAATGACCTTCTTGCCAGCTTCTAAAAGCTTCTTTGCAAGGTTTCTGGTTCCAGGGCCTATCTCGAGGATGACATCACTGGCTGGATCCCAGATTTCCAGACAATGTCATCCACTAGCTTTGGGTTCTTCAGGACGTGCTACCCCTTTGACTTGTTGAATGATACGCCTCCTTGGTAAGGTGCAACTGCTGCTGGCCTCAACCTCTCCCTCTTTACCTTCCCTCCTACCATTGTGCTATAAACAAAGAGGGTTTAGATCATAGCCTTCACATAAAGAAGCAAATAATAACCATGTGCAACATGTAGAAAATATTTATTTCAAAAAATATAATGTGAATCAAAATGTAAAATCAGAAATACTTAGAAGTACTCAAAGTAAAGTTTAAGAAATCTTCAAAGGCTTGCTTCAGTTATCTTCAACTAGTTTAAAAGGAACTCAAGGTAGCCAGTGCCAATCATTTTTCTACAAGAAGCCTACTTGTATTTTCTCAGGTTAAAAGCATGAAACAACCAAAAGGCGTTAAATTTCAATAATATTAGCAAATCTTATTTTACTACTATAGAATTTGCAAGCCAAATTTTTTAATTTCTTTTAAGGAATTTTTTATCTTTTATGTACATTTACCATAAAGAACTAGAGCATTACAATGTCAATATTTTTGTTCAAACCCTAAACAACTACCAATAAAGCATTACAATGTCAATATTTCCATCAGAAAGCAAATAACAGATTCATAGTAACAATACTGTTCATAAGGGCTATAATAGGAGTGCAAACAAAATAACACATAATGAAAAATGGTCTATCTCATACAGGAAATTATTATCATGCACTTCCTGCAGTATTTTCTCAGGAAACAAACAGAGAAAAAATATATATAACCATTCAATCCTCAAGCTAAGCATGAACGTTACCTTGTTGCCGTCGTTGGGTTTTAGCTCCGGCGAAAGGGCTTCCAGCTCTCTCGCTCCGGATCGGTTCTCAAACTCTGCCGCTGTAAAAATCCCTAGGGCTTGACTGCCTCACTCTTGCAGTCTCGCTTCTTTACCTTTCGCTCTACGTGTCAAGAAATTCAAAATACTTTTATTTGATTAAAGAATTTCAATTTGATCGAATTTTTTTTTAATATTTAATCTTTATTTACTATTCATATTACTCTAATTTACTTTTAAATTTACTCCTTTTTTTTTAACTTTATTTTTCAAGAAGTGTCTCAAATGTCAATTTGGGAAAATTTATGAGCGTTCTATCCATGATTAAAATATTAATCAGATAAAATTAGACCCATAAAATTCCATTTACGAGGAATTTAAATATGATTCCAAAAATTATTTTAAAAAAAAAAAATGCAAAGATTAAAAAATTTAACAATGGAATTCGCCAAAATAACCCCACTTAACAGTGAGTTGAGAAATTATGACTTCAAAAATCATATTTTAACTACTAAAAGATCCACCTACACATATAATAAATCATAATAAATGCCAAACAATCTCAATAAACCAAATAACACTTCATTAGAGCCTCCAATATAATTTTTTATCATTCAAGGACATAATTGCCTTCTTAAATAAGCTAATATATACTACCAATGACCAAACAAAAAGAGAAAGAAAAAAGGAAAGTTAATTTAAATGCACTTTCATCAATCTTTAATATTCAAATCCAACGAAGGAGAACATAGTGGAAGAAAAATAATTATATATATATATATATAGTTTTTTTTTAAAACTGCAATAGTACAGAAAGACAATATCTATCAACTTTACATAAAACTTTATTCAATTCCTAAGTGATGAGTCCTTGATCATAGTTTCATAGCCAATTAGTTTCATTTCAATAAAAATGGACAGTGTACAGAATCCAACGTAGTCTAAAACCAACAAAAAAAAGAAAAAAAAGGAAGGGTAAAATAGTTTACAGGACACAACTTGTGTTTGTGTATCTCCTACCTACTACAAGTTCCACATACTCCTCCAAATTCATCACATTCACATTGCCGCCGTTTCTGAAAGCAACCAGCACGGTTGTTGCAACCCCAGATACAATTCCTGAAGAATATGCAAAGACAATCAAGTTAAAAGTTGCTCAAGAATCACTAAAGAGACTAGGAATTATATCAAGTTCAGGGTTATACAATGATGAATATTTAAGAAATGTTTCATGGCAATTTCTTTTACTATTAGAAATTTACTAGAAAACAATGGATCCAAGACCATCTTTTTCCATTCAATAGAACAAGGTTGAGAATGAATGTGCAAAGCTTAAGGTACGAGATTTGGAGTTCAAATTGTATAGGCATCCAACAGATTTAGGAGCCGACCATGAAGCTGAGCATGAGATTTTTGGAAAGATTTTCTATATTCTGTGAACCTGAGATGGTTCAGTATATATACAACAATATCCTGATTTACACTCCTATCTCTTAAGATCTGATCTACACTAAAATAGAAAAATATTTACAGCTGTATATTTACACTAAATTGCCCTGATATGTGCCTTTATCACCTCCATTAAATAAGAAACTATATCTCCTAATACACAGCTAGTTTGATTCCCAACACTCCCCCTCAAACTAGGTGGCATAAATGTTCATGAGACCAAGTTTAGAACTTAGCTCAATGAAGTTGGGACGAAACAATGCCTTTGTAAGTATATCTGCAATCTGAGACCGTGATGGTACAAAGGTCATGATTATAGTTTTGTCTTCTATCTTCTCATAAATAAAATGCCTATCAATTTCAATGTGCTTAGTTCGATCGTGATGGACTGGATTCTTGGCAATAGCAATAGCTGACTGATTATCACACATCATTTTAATAGAACCATCGCAGGTAACCTGTAGCTCTCCCAGAAGTCTTCTCAACCAAATACATTCACAAATACCCTGGGCCAAGGCACGAAACTCTGCCTCGGCACTACTTCGGGCCACTACTTGCTGCTTTTTGCTCCGCCATGTCACTAAGTTTCCGCATACATATGAACACAATCCTGAGGTAGATTTTCGGTCAATAGATGATCCAGCCCAATCTGCATCTGTATAGACTTCTAGGCTACGTTTGGGAGATTTAGTGAACATTAGCCCTTTTCCAAGATCCTTTTTGATGTATCTAAGAATTCGATGCATAGCTTCCATGTGAACTTCCGAAGGATTACTTAGGAACTGACTAACAATGCTTACTGCAAAGCTAATATCTGGCCAAGTGTGTGTCAGGTAGATCAGTTTGCCCACTAACCGTTGATATTGACTTTTATCCACACATACTTCTTCAGTTCTGGGCATTAGCTTGGTGTTAGGATCCATAGGTGTCTCAACTGGTCTACACCCACTCATTCCCGTTTTACTAAGGAGATCCAATGCATATGATGTAGCACACGGCAGAAGCTCTACTAATTTAGTTGTTTAATTTTGTTTTATGCTTTTAATTACCGTTTTACCCTTTTGGGTGTTAGTTTCTAGTTTCCTAGTTGGGTTAGGATTTGTTTAGGGTTTATTATAAAAGGGAGCAGCTGTTAGTTTCAGGGGGACTCTTTTCATATTTTTTTATCAAATTATTCAGCAGAATTTATTGCAGAACCTAGTGTTCTTGTGTTTCCGTGTGATTGAGTGTGTTCCTCGTCTAAGCTGCGAGCTATTTTACTTCCGCTACGCCAAATTGGTATCAGAGCAAGGCCCTTCCTCGATCTGATGGCTGACGAATGTTCTAGTGGAGCTATACCTGCTGCAATTAAGCAGAGGTTTGAAAAGGTTGAACAGCGAGTTGAAAGAATTAAGCGACGACTCGATGGGATAGATGAGTCTCTTCGCAATATTACATAGATGCTAAATGCGATGAATATTGGAAGAGAACAAGAGACAAGGAATCAACGACCTGATAAGCAAACAATAATTGAATCTGAAGAAGAAGAAGATTTGGGTGTTAAGCAAAATCCTAGAATTGTCGAAAAAATTGATTTTGGTGTGACTCGTAATCCCCACATTAATACGCCATCTAGGGTTTATGAACGAAGAAACCAAACAGCTCCAAGGGAAAGAGAGGTTGAAAATCCATGAATGGGAGCGACCCAAAGCGGCGGAATTTTCAGCAAGGATTACCAAGAAGGATGGAATATTCTTCTGAGGACGAAGAGGATTTTCAGCAGCGTTATAGGGCTGGAAATCAAAGGAGAAATTCGCAAGAATTCAAGATGAAGATGGATCTCCCAAGTTTCGATGGACTGCTGAACATTGAAGACTTTCTTGACTGGATTCATACCATTGAGAATTTCTTTGATTATTTGAATATTGTAGAAGATAACCAGGTGAAATTGGTGGCATACAAACTCAAAGGAAGGCGGGGTGGGAACAATTGCGGATAAGATGGAGGCGGGAAAACAAAAGGTTAGTTATTGGCCTAAGATGAAACGCCTTTTGCAACAACAATTCCTTCCTCCGGACTATGAAGCGGTTTTGTATCAGTGATCAAAATTGTAGGCAAGCAAATCGCATGATAAATGAGTACGGAAGAATTCTACCGATTAAATGCGAGTAAATTTGGTAAAACCGAAGGCGGTTGGTCGCTAGATATATTGGAGGATTAAAATTAGCTATACAGGATCGGTTGGCTCTCCAGGAGGTGTGGACAATTACCGATGCTGTGAATTTAGCTATGAAGGTGGAAAATCAGTTTAATAGGACCATGGTGCAAACATCGAATGGTTTGAGACGATCCGACCAACCGAATTATGAGGGTTTTGCTGCGAATAGAGGGTCGGTAGCTAAGGGAAGTGTTGAGAACAGCTTTAAACCAACTCCTTTGCCTTCCAATCAAGGATAAGCTACTAATAGTGCTAGGTCAGGAATGCAAGGTCGAAACCAGCAGCAGAACCAGCCACAAAATCAGCAGCAAACACGAGGAAATTCTAACCCTATTCAAGGCCAAACCTTGGGAAGTGTTTCAGACGCAACCAACCGGGTCACTTGTCAAATAATTGCCCAAATCGACGCTCTGTGAATAATGCAGAGGATGTGGATGAAGAGGAGGAGCAAGGGGTTGATGAAGAAACATATGAGGGTGCTGAAATGGAAGAAGGGCGAAGGGAGAAGTTGTGTGTGTTTTACAGCCTTTTATTAGCTCCCGAAGATTGATAAGTCCCAAAGATCGATATTTAGAACTAAGTGCACTATTCAAAATAAAGTGAGCAATGTAATTATTGATAGCGGCAGCGATGAACGTGGTATCGAAGGCATTGGTGAAGGCTGAACTTAAAGACGGAGAAACATCCATCTCCATATAAGATAGCGTGGATCAAAAAGGGTCCGGAGGTACAAGTTCATGAGGTTTGTAACGTTTCCTTGTCCATTGGGAAGTATTACAAAGACGAGATTTTGTGTGATGTAGTTGACATGGATGCTTGTCACATCTTGTTGGGGCGACCGTGGCATTTTGATGAGGATGCAACCTATAAGGGACGTGACAACACATATATATTCGGCTGGTTTGATAAGAAGATTGTGTTAATGCCACAACCAACCCAGTGTAAGTTCAGCTAGCTCAAGGAAAACCGGTGTTTATGAATGTTTCGGGACCAGAATTTATGGATGATATGAAGAAACCAGATTCGTTTGCACTTTTGGTGATCAAGGGTGAAATTTCCATGAGCACCGAGATTCCAAAAAGGGCACAAGGAGTGCTGGCTGATTTTCCAGATTTGTATCCTACAGAATTGCCAAACGTTTTGCCCCCCATGAGGAACATTCAACATCATATAGATCTAATTCCGGGAGCTACTCTTCCTAACTTGGCACATTATCGTATGAGTCCGGTGAGCATGAAGAGCTTCAAAGGCGAGTTGAAGATTTATTGGAAAAGGGTTGATTCGGAGAGTATGAGCCCGTATGCGCGACCTTGCTAATTCCAAAGAAAGACGGCAGTTGGCATATGTGTGTGGACAGAAGCGATTAATAAGATCACAAATATCGCTTTCCCATTCCACGGTTAAGCGATATGCTCGATAGTTGGAGGCGTGGTATTTACTAAATTTGGATTTGCGAAGTGGCTATCATCAAATTGGGATTCGGCCAGGGGATTAATGGAAGACAGCATTTAAGACCAAAGATGGGTTGTTTGAATGGTTGGTGATGCCATTCGGTTTGACCAATGCACCGAGCATTTTCATGAGGTTGATGAATCAGGTTCTACGTCCATTCATTGGCTATTGTGTAGTTGTATATTTCGATGATATCCTTATTTATAGCCGGAGTGAAGACGAGCATTTGGAGCATTTACGGCTTGTATTGGAAGCTTTGAGGAAGAACAAGTTGTATCTTAATCTCAAAAAATGCAGTTTTATGATGGACCAGCTCCTATTTCTTGGGTTTGTAGTTGGAAAAGATGGTATTAAAGTGGATGAAGCCAAAATTCAAGCTATCAAGGATTGGCCGACACCTAAAACGGTACGTGAAGTGCAAAGTTTTCATGGATTGGCAACTTTCTATCGCCGATTCATTCGTGGGTTCAGCTCTATTATGGCGCCACTTACAGAATGTTTGAAGAAGGGAAAGTTTCATTGGGGCGTTGAAGCGAAGCTTTGAGTTAATTAAAACCAAGTTGTGTTCTTCTCCAGTTTTGACACTTCCAAGTTTTGATAAAGTGTTTGAGGTGGAGTGTGATGCGTCTGTAGTAGGGGTTGGAGCTGTTTTATCACAAGAAGGAAGGCCGATTGAATTTTTCAGCGAGAAAATCAGTGAGGCGCGTCAAAAGTGGACAACATATGAGCTGGAATTTTTCTTGTAATTGAGGCATCGGGAGCACTACTTGATTCAACGGGAATTTGTGTTGTTTCTTGATCATCAAGCCCCAAAGTATATTAATTCTCAAAAGACTATGAATAGAATGCATGCGGGTGGATCGCATTTCTTGAGAATTCACTTTTGTACTCAAGCATCAAGGGCAAAATAGGGTGGTGATCGTTAAGTAGCGAGCTTTTGTTGTCGTGATTAGTATGGAGATTGTAGGGTTCGACCACTTGAAGGATTTGTACTTTGAAGATGAAGATTTTAGTGAAATATAGCAACGATGTTTGAATAAGGAATTCGTATTGGATTTTCTTATTCAGGATGGATTCCTCTTTAAGGGCACGCAATTATGCATTCCTCGTTCTTCCATGCGAGAATATCTAATCCGGGAATTGCATGCAGGAGGCTTAGGTGGCCATGTAGGACGTGATAAGACCATTAGTTTGGTGGAGGCACGGTTTCATTAGCCTCAGTTGAAAAGAGATGTTGGGCGATATGTGCAAAGATGTCCAATTTGTCAGTGGGCGAAAGGACAAGTGTAAAATACTGATTTTTATACTCCCTTGCCAGTTCCTGAAACTATATGGCAAGATTTGAGCATGGATTTTGTACTTGGTCTTCCTCGCACTCAACGAGGATATGATTCGATTTTGGTGGTGGTTGATAGATTTTCCAAGATGGTGCATTTCATTGCTTGTAAGAAGACTGCTGATGCTTCTCATGTAGCTACTTTGTTCTTTCGAGAAATTGTTCGTTTACATGGCATTCCTCGTTCGATTACATCGGATCGTGATGTGAAGTTTTTGAGTCATTTTTGGAGAGCGTTGTGGAAGATCTTTGATACTTCTTTGAAATTTAGTAGCACACATCATCCGCAGACGGATGGGCAGTCATAAGTGGTGAATCGTACTCTTGAAAATATGATTAGATCGGTGTCTGGTCATAAACCAAGGCAATGGGATTTGGCTTTACCTCAGATTGAGTTTGCATTCAATAGTATGCCTAATCGTTCTACAAAGAAGGCTCCTTTTGAGATTGTCTACACTAGTCTTCCTAGAAATCCGGTGGACTTGGCATTGCTTCCTTATGCTTCAAATTTTCACCAAGATGCGGCAGATATGGTGGAAAGGGTGCAACGTATTCATCAGGAAGTAAAGGCTAATTTGGAAGCGGCTAATGATAGATACAAGGTGTCGGCAGATCAGCATAGGCGTTTTAAGGAATTCCATGTTGGTGATCTTGTCATGGTGCATCTGAGAAAAGGGCGATTTCCAGCTGGTACATACAACAAACTTAAGGACAAGAAGTTGGGTCCTTTTCGCATCTTACAGCGGTTTGGGAACAATGCGTATCAAGTGGAGCTTCCAGCAGATATGAACATTTCCAATACTTTCTAGTTTACCCTTTTGGGTGTTAGTTTCTAATTTCCTAGTTGGGTTAGGATTTGTTTAGGGTTTATTATAAAAGGGAGCAGCTGTTAGTTTTAGGGGGACTCTTTTCATATTTTTTTATCAAATTATTCAGCAGAATTTATTGCAGAACCTAGTGTTCTTGTGTTTCCGTGTGATTGAGTGTGTTCCTCGCCTAAGCTGCGAGCTATTTTACTTCCGCTACGCCAGCATATTTTCGTTGTGACATTGAAATCCCTTATTTAGATCTAGCAACTTCCATCCCCAAGAAATACCGTAGGGGACCTAAATCTTTAATTTCAAACTCTTTGGATAGCAAAAGCTTAATTCTTTTCATTTCCTCTTCATGGTTCCCCGTAAGAACAATGTCGTCCACATAAACTATCAACCATGACTTTCCGTGATCAAAGCATTTGATGAAGAGTGTGTGATTTGAGAGTGTATATCCATCAAGTTTTAACACCTTAGTGAACCTGTCAAACCATGCTCGTGGGGATTGTTTCAGCCCATATAATGACTTTCGCAATTTGCAAACCTTGCCTTTTGTATACTCGGTTTCAAATCCTGGAGGAATGTCCATATAAACCTCTTCCACCAAATCTCCATTTAAGAATGCATTTTTCACATCCAGTTGAAACAAAGGCCAATCTAGATTAGAAGCAATTGACAATAATACACGTATAGTGTTGAGCTTTGCTACTGGGGCAAATGTCTCATGATAATCGATTCCATATGATTGTGTATAGCCTTTGGCTACCAATCGTGCCTTGAATCGATCAATACTGTCATCTGCTTTTTGTTTAACTGAGAAAATCCATTTACAACCAACTGTACGCTTTCCTGGAGGAATAGTGGTTTGAATCCATGTGCCATTTTTTTTCAAGAGCGAGATATTATGCTAGAGTAGCATCCTTCCATTCTGGTACTTCTAATGCTTCAAACACAGTTCTAGGAATTTGAATGATATCAAGAGTAGTCACATAAGCCTGAAATCTTGGAGATAGCTTTGAGTATGACACAAAGTTTTGAATAGGATGTTGGGTTTCGAAGAAGGTAACATCCATGGTATGATAAACTTTCTTAGTGACAGGGGAGACACATTTGTAGCCCTTTTTATTTGGAGAATACCCGATGAGAATGCACCTAATGGCTCGTTCATCTAGTTTGCTACGGTGATGAGCATAAATATGCACAAAAGCAGTGCAACCAAACATTTTAAGTGGTATGTTGCTAACTAGATGAGAGCTAGGATAGGTGTGAAGAAGAGTTTGCATCGGAGTATTATAGTGGAGGACGCGTGAGGGCATTCGGTTAATAAGATAGGTTGATTAGATGCCTTCACCCCAAAATCTTTTGGGAACACTGGATTGAAACAGTAAGGCTCTAGCAACTTCAAGAATGTGTCGATTTTTATGTTCGACCACTCTGTTTTGTTGGGGGGGTTTCCACACGAGAACTTTGATGAACAATGCCATGTGACTGAAGGTAAGGACCATGTGTGGAGTTAAAAAAAATCTCTGGCATTATCAGTTTTGAGGATACGAATATTTGCTTGGAATTGATTTTGGATCATGACATGAAAATTTTGGAAGATCTTGGTAGTTTCAAATTTGTCTTTCATCAAAAAAATCCAACTCACTCGTGTGTGATCATCGACTAATAACAGAAACCATCTTGCACCGGATATGTTTGCAATCCTAGTTGGTCCCCATATGTCCCCGTGGATGAGAGAAAAAGGAATGGTGGGTTTGTGTGGTTGAGGTGAATAAGTGGTACGAGTGTGTTTTGCCAATTGACATATCTCACATTGGAATAATTTTGCATCTTTATTGATAAAGAGTGAAGGAAATAACCTTTTTAAATACATAAAGTTGGGATGACCAAGACAATAGTGCCACAACATAATAGCACTATTTTTATTGGATTGACTGACGGACTCAATATGCTTAACAGAATGACAATTACGACTAGACACATGAGAAGGAGCGGGATTCACAGTAGACAGACGAGGTACTTTGATGAGATAAAGGCTTGCACAAAATTCAGCACTACCAATCATCTTCCCCGATGCCAAGTCCTGAAAAACGCAAGATCCAGCAAAGAACTTAGTTTCACAATGGTGATCATGATTCAATTTGCTTACAGAAATTAAATTGTAATCAAGATCAGGGACATAGAGAACCGAGTGAAGTGTTAAATTCTTTGAGATATAAATGGTACCAATTCCATTCACACGGGACCGTGACCCATCTGCTATGCACACGGCATGATTATCTTGGCAAGGAATATAAGTGGAGAATAGTGACTTGTCACCTGTCATATGATTGGACGCTCCAGAATCCACTATCCATGAAGTGGTTGGTATGTGGGAGACATGAAGAGCTTGATTAGATTGTTGACCAACAACTCCAGATGGAGAAGGATGAGATGGTAAATTTGCCCTAGTAAGCAGATTCTGAAGAAGGTCAATCTGGTCCTTGGTGAAAGGAGAATGAGTGGATGTTGTGTTGATCTCGGATGTAACTGTGTTAGCACGGCTATCACGATCTACAAGTGCTGGCTTCCAATCAAGAGGCTTGCCATGAAGCTTCCCACATGTCTCCTTGACATGACCTGGTTTCTTGCAGTGCTCACACCATGGGTGTCCTTGGCGTGGTCGAGAATCAGTGTTAGATCGAGCAGCCAAAGCAGATGATTCAAAATTAACTTGCTAGTCTTTTGATACACTAAAGGCAGTGTTGTCAAAAGAAGAGAATGATGCAGGCATTCCCCTCATAACACGTTTCCGGCTTTCTTCTCTACGAATTTCAGAGAAGACTTCTCGAAGACTCGGTAATGGTTTGGTTCCAAGAATTCGGCCTCGAACTTCATCTAGAGACTTGTCAAGTCCCATAAAAAATTTAAAAATTCATTTTATCTCAATTATTTTCTTGAAATAGATAGTCATCCGGGCATTTCCACTCGTGGGATTCAAAGAGATCTAACTGTTGCCAATAACGTTAAAGAGTCGTGAAGTATGTGGTAACGGAATTATCACCTTGACCAATGTCATGGAGGAGGCTCTCTACATGAAATATTTCGGCAGTGTTGTCTTTGCTGGAAAAAGTTTCACGGGCTGCATCCCATATATCTTTAGCCATGGGATAGAGGAGAAAATTTTCATTGATTTCTGGAGTCATTGAGCTGATCAACCAGGACATGACTTGATTGTTTTCAATCCTCCATGAACGGAAGGACGGATTGGTGAGTGAAGGAGAAACTGCTCTTCCAGTGAGGTAGTCATCTCGACCTCTGCCACTAATAAACATCATCATTGATTATGACCATTGAAGGTAATTATGGCCATTGAGTTTATGATTGAAAGCAGGAACAACATTGTCAGAGATTGGCTGAGGAGGAAGAACTTGAGGAGTGATTGGATTCGAGGTTGATGAGGAATCTCTGGAAGTTTGCTCAGATTCAGCCATGTTTGAAATAGGTTTGAGAAAACACTAAGACGGAAGAGGCTGTAGGAATTGACGAATGAAGAAGAAGGCACAACCAGGATTAAGGTTGCCTGTTGACTGAAGATGATAGGATCAGATTCACGGCTCTGATACCATGAAGCTAAGCATGAGATTTTTGGAAAGATTTTCTATATTCTATGAACCTGAGATGGTTCAGTAAATATACAACAATATCCTGATTTACACTCCTATCTCTTAAAATCTGATCTACACTAAAATAGGAAAATATTTACAATTACACTAAATTGCCCTGATATGTGCCTTTATCACCTCCATTAAAATAGGAAACTATATCTCCTAATACACAGCTAGTTTGATTCCCAACAGACCGGTCTGAGAATTCTTAGATCTGAGCAAAGAAGGTTTTTACTACCTCGGCATAAGTATAGGGTGAACCATTTCATATGATTGAATTAAGAATCACATAAAATTTGTAAATATGCAAATCAAGACAATCACAATGATCAAGTAAGGACATTCAAATGATTCATAAAAAAAAAAAAAAAAGGACATTCAAATGGCTGATGTTTGGTATTCCAAGCTTTGTTAGGCAGCCCTAACAGGAACAGTAAGCATTATTCTCGTAGTAGCTTTCACAAAATAAAAAATGTGGAGTATCCATGGAGGCTTAAGAGGTTCAGGAATTACATCAAACGGAGAAGCAGGTGCAAAATACAAGTATTAGCATACAAGAAATGAAGAAAAAGCAGAAACCAACACCTTCCCCAACAACTTAATCAAATCATAGTAACATGAGGGCTACAACCAACAGTATAAGCGGTAGGCAAAAAATCATGTCGCAAGTAAAATATAAGCAAAATTGAGGATGTGTGTAATCTAAATATGATGCGATGTACTAATTCAACATGAAGTATCATTGGCAGCACCTGAAGAATATGAAATAAATAAAAGACTGGAATGCAAGCTCTGCTCTTACCGTTATCAACCACACCAGGTATCAAGTTGATGTTTTTCTCAACCTCAGCTGGGTTCTGTAACCCGTTTGGAAAGCTGATTAGGAAGATGAGAATTTAAAAATAAGAATCATCTTTTGAACCACAAGAACATCTAAAAATATTGAATCAATTATGAGTAGGGACCCATTGACTAGGGATTTGACTCAGCAATCCCATCAGGCTTTCATAAATCCTCTACATCCAGTTCTGGATCTAAGTTTGATACAAGAAAAAACTAAGAGGTATAAAGGTATTAGGAACAGAACATACCCCACATCTATGATCATATTACCAAGATCAGTGATCACTGGACCATCCTTCCTCAAGGCAGATCGAATTTCAGGAACTGAGAAATAGACCAGAAATGCAGTCAGGAGTGTACTTGGAACTTGGAAGGGAAAGAACAGATCTCCATCAAATCCTTAAGTTTTACAACACCTTCTACAATAATATGATGCACAAGCTCTGAAAAAACATCCTTTATGGCACGGACAAGGAAAATGTAAAACAGAAAGTCTTGCCAATACATTAGTAATGGGATCCCAATAAACAACTGGATAAAACTTCCAAAACAAAATTTCAATCATAGAAAATAGAAATATACTGAAAGGATAAAATCTCAAGTAGGCTTCGTGCAGCAACTAACCTCCTCCAAGTGCAACAAGACGCCTTAGAACAGGTGTGACAGCAATAGGAAGAACTTCAACCTAAAACATATATTATCAAAACTCCGAACACAATAGCTTGAGACTCCACAAATTATCAAAAACACACACAAACAAACACTTCCCCAGATTTTGTAAAAATGACACCCCCAACACACACAAAGGATTGCAAATTCATGCTCTTTCTTTTTCTTCTTTTTTTTCATTTTTCATTTTTTTTCTCTCCTTTTCTTTTGGAGGATTCATTTAGTGCTCAATATTTCTAGGACCTTTTCATAAGAAAATGAGAAAAGTTCATGAGAAAGTACAGTCTGTATCATGAAAGCAGTAAGATCAATTATGCAATATTGTTAGTTTGCCAAGAAAATACAAACTAACCGTAACAGGAAATTTGCTGCCAAGCCGATGAACAACCCTTGCATGGTCTGCCAATATGATGCACATATCTGCCATGGAATAAACCACCTGATTCAAGAGAAAAAAATAACAATAAAAGATCTGAAGATTGCGTTGTTCATCCCACCCAACAGTTCGAAGAAAATTAGTCCAAACATGTTATTACCATATGAAAATCCAATTTACAAGTCCTAAGGCCTCCAATTTGATTATCAAACCCACATGCCCAGACATGGGACTACTTAAGGGACATAAATCCTTGGAAGAGCATAGAGATAATGACCAGTTGTCTATAATGTTAAGTTCTAAGAGCAGACATCTTGTTAACACCTTCACTTGCTTATAGACCTTAACAACCAAGATGATGGTTGCGTTTGAATATCTTAATGCCTGACGAAATTAGTCCTCTTTCTTAAAAAAGTTTACATAATTGAGTATTGATTTTAGAACAAGTAAACTAAAAAATTACATTCTTTTCAAACCACAAAATATTAAAGCTATATAATCACTGTATTTTGACATGTGCCAACTGAATTAGTGTGACCACCAAGTAAGAGATTTAGAAGCCTTGTATTACAAAAGGTTGAAGCTTCAACATGGGACTTTCTTAATAAACAGTGGCAGATTTGACAGTTTATTGAATTATCAAGCTTTAAGTGTCTCAAACCTAATCATGTTCATTTAGAACCAAATCACAAGCAACTAAATTGAAAGAAAGCCACTAATATTAGGAACAACAAGCAACTTGCATCTGAAAAAGGCAGAATGCAGTATCAATATGCAAAGACCCCAGCATTTAAGCAAAACTGCAGTTACTAGAATTAAGAAATGGGTTGAATCAATTCTTAACTTATCATATACACTGCAGAGATCTTAGTATCAAGCAACCACACAACTCCAACACTTTAAGACTAAAAATGACACAACTAACAGAAGTGCCTAATAAAAAAATAAAAAGAATTTAACCCACCTTCTGCACAGTATGAGTAGCCCCACTTCCCTGATAAACAAAGAATAGCAGTTTACCACAATATGAAATAGAAACCATCAAAGATATAAACATGACTAGCAGGAGGATTTCAACCTTTAGTAAATTCTTATTGAAATCCACTTCATCCACAACATCAAAAGCAATGTCAATACTATGAACGTCATTCAAATCAACCTGAAATGAGGGATAAAGGAATATATTCTTGAGATTGAACATACATCAGTTCAAAATTCTCAGTTTTAAAATGTAACTCAGGTTATCCAATACATTTTAAATACAAAATTACTCGATAGAACTTTACAGTTGTTACACCAAACCGTCTAGCAATACTTCGTGACTGGTAGTTTGTTCCCACAGCAACAATGCCTTTCAACTGAAAGGAGATTTTAGAAAGCAAAACTTGATAAGTTGGAAATATAATCCAAATTTGTTTTCCATACAGTTTCATAACTTAGTTGGAAGCTAATCTTACCCTTCCAATTTATTGTTTACACTTTCTGAATTTTGTAACCAAAAGATAAACAAGGAGACCAAGATTTGAGTCCACTTTATAACCAAAACTAATCATTGCCTTCTGAGTGTTTTTCTTCGTCATCTTTATACAACTTATTTTATAAGCTAAACTTACTTTTTTGGGGGTTTTTACTCTAGATATGATTTCATGTAAAGGACCACATGTAATGGTTGAATTCTCTTTCCTTCAAGTGGGAATAAAATCATTTTGATTTTTATGGAGTTCAAGATTTAACTTTCTGTAATTTTAAAACATCATTTAACCTTCTGATGCTCAATATATAGTATTTGTGTAAACTGAAACAATTTTCATTTTCCAAATTTAAATTGATCCTCAAGGAGTATTTGTTACCCTATTCATGAGTAATATAAGTTGACCTAATTTCTTACTTGGTAGAATTGCTCAACTTGTTGGTTATCTTTTAATCTGTGGTACTTTAAAACGAGTTGATCTACCTAGATGTGCCACACCAAAAATAAGCCCCTAAAGATAACAACATGTTCAAGCTACAGCAGCACTACAATCTACTCAACATCCTCAACAAGCATAATAGTTTTGCAAGGTTATATATGTTAGACAATTTCTACCCAGAACTGCAATTTAGACACAATTAGCTCTCAAACCAACGTTATAACCTTAAAATTTTAAACAAGCTCCAAAAATATGATACTATTTTTGCTGGAATATCATGATCGTTCTAAAGAAAAGTAAGATCATTTAGTAAGAAATTCCCAATGAAGGACCACAAGCATTCGTTTAATTATTTCCAAATTTTCATTGTCAAACAAGGTAACATTTTTCTACATTATATAATGCCCTAATCAAAATTCACACAGTTATTACTGTACTTCTAATGCAACAGTAATTAACTTAATTCGATAAAAAGTGAAGACTAGTTTTAGTTAATTACTGTAAAGCCATATAAGTGAACAGAACACACGAATATTCAAGGATTTAATAAAGAATTGAAAATCATTGATTCACATTCTTTTCTTTTCCATTAATCTAAATTGGTAGTTTACCTCCAATTCCATACTATTTATACAAAAACTTGTGGCGGACATAAATTCGTCTGCCCTTAGAAGCTAATACATTTTCCAGGTTTCATTTCCAACTTTAATTCATTGTCCTATGAATATAATATATATAATAAAAAGAAGCAAAAAAAGAAACGATAGAAATTCGGCAGTACATGTAGACTAAGTGATAACATATATTTCTGTATATAAGAAAGAAGTAAAAAAGGTATCTGGAAGCCACATGCAGACCTGTTCATACAGGTATTCATGTTTAAGTATGCTATCCTTTACTATAAGAATATCACTTTCAAAAGCAAGCCATGTCCTATATTAAAATGTCATCATGGTTTATTAACATACCATCTGCAATACTGGCAAAGGTCATACAATTATCTTAAAAGAAATATGGTGCACCTACCACCCTCTCACTAAAAGAGGGAAGAAAGAATTTTGTCCTCAGTGCATTGGATTTTTTTGTCCTCCATGTATAGGAATTTCTGCAATTAACTGATTATGTTTTTTTCTTTTTCTCTAAAGGGGCTGAATTTGTTGCTTTCGCAAGTTTCACAGAAGTGTCAAAGACTTACTCAAACCCTTCCACTCAAAAACAGCCAGTAGGCCACATACGTATATCACACTTTGAGGGAACACCCAAGCAAAGGTTAAGCAAATTTCCCAAAAAAATTTTAGTTGAGCAAGAATTGAAGCTCAAAGCAGTTTCCACCTAATTTAGAGCAAGTTTTATGGCATTTACCATTAAAGATTTATTCATTGTACAACTTAATCTTTCTTCAGAATCATAACAATAACTTCTTCTCCAACTAGTTTATGTAAAGACAAGAAATAGCGACGTGAAGGACATTAGAAGATTCACACCTTCCCTTCTTTAATTAGTTTTCCAAGCTCCTCTATGACAAGAGATAAGGTGCTTCCTGTGCCCAGACCAATCACCATTCCAGATTTCACAAGTCCCACAGCCCTTTTTACAAGGACAGACTTTAAAGCATCTTGGACTGCATTAGTTATTACTGAAGGTCATATAAATGTCATTTTTGACTCTCTTAAGTATTTTCCTCAGTGAAAAAGAAAGAGAAAACCAACTCATAACCACAATACTACTAGTAATAGAATAAGAAAAACTTAAATATAATTCATAAAAGAAAAGAATGTAAAAATGACAACTACACATTATTTAATAGTCAAAATGTTATTCCACCAAATAACCAACAGAAAATATTAAAAAACTACATAAACCTCAACGCCCCAGCAGTTATAAATACACAGAAAAGCAAATGCATACTAATGGAGAAACCAACATGTCATCACGCATATGCACATGATCACATGAAGGAATACAGTCTAAGCTTCAAATTTGAAGCCTAAGTTCTGTGGTAGGTCCAAATTCTATAGAGATTTAGAACTATTTTTCAGTGCTTTGCTACCATTGTAAATCGCACAGGTAGATGACTTATCTATATGCCCATCTACAAGTATCTTTACATAACAGTCTATATTCAAATACTTTAGGTATCTTATTATCATTTTAGGGAAATGGAAATTATGAGCATCATAATGTCAGCTAGTTAATCTAGCCAAGCATATAGTAACTGGTTCTTAAATTTAATATGAACAAACAAAATATAAACAAGTGGCAAGCCTACAGAATTACTGTTTTTGGTTGAACTCTCAAAATGGTGAAAACAGAATTCATTGTTAAAAAAACACCCCACCAACCAAACAAAGCCCTTAGAGTTCAAACTTATCTACTTCCAAGACAAAACCAAAACAAGAAAATTATTCGAATAAAAACTCAATTCTCAGCTTACAATTTTCAGAAATTGCAGGGATTGGACTTCTGCTTAGATGATGGAACACATTTTGACCCACAGAATGGCCAATATCATGGCATAGAAGATGATTGACACCATTTCCTAATTGACCAGAACAGGAGACTCCTTCCCCTGCAGAAACTATCATGATCACAACAAACGAAAAGGGTCGCTGCAACACTGAAAAAAGAAAAAAGGCAATTATGAAAATGATTTTCTCACCGGATGTTAAATTCTCACAGCCCAGGACCTTCCCACCAATTTCATGCGACAGCTCCTGTGCCATTGATCCCACCTGTTCTTTCCCTTCACATCTCTTTTGAACTCGACGACTCCCACTTTTCTTGCATATATTACGTTGTACCTGTCCTGGACTTAAATCATGATTGTGTTCAAGGACAACATGACAAACATAGACCCGTGCATCAGACTCTACTGCAACATTAATCTTGGCTTTGCAGTTTGTTTTAGGTGACTGTCTCCAAGGAAACCTATTATTTCCATGGCTTCCACGCATTTTACCAGCTCTAGCACAAGCAAGAGTAAAGTATCTGAGTTTTCCATCATCCCCACACCTTGAGCTTCTCCGATAAATACCAAAGCCTTCATGCTGAGCATACTTGGAAAAATAATTTCGAACTTCTTCTTCAGAGGAAAATACCATTCCAACAGTGGGTGCTTCTACTTCATCTCCCAAGACTGATACTCTGTGTTCACCTACTTTGTCATCATCAACTCTCTCACTACGACATGGCACTTCAACTTTTATGTCCACATTAGAATCATCTCCCATCTTTTAACAAAAGAAACGAAAAAAGATTAGACAATAGCATGTCCTCAACCTCTATTCTTCTCTTGAAAACATTAGAAACAGACCTCTAAAGTAAAGCTTCTAGCAACCCAGAAGTTCGTGGTGGTTTCAATGTTAAATCTTTTGGCTCCAGAAACTAACCAGTAAAAACATTTTAGGAACTTCAATCCAAATTCATGACTTCACTTAGAAGCCATCTAATTTATTATCCTTAATTTTATATTTATTTTTTAGAAAAAAAAAAATCATTTAATTTTATATTTATTTTCTTGAAGAAAAAAATCATTTTTCATTTTCAAAATGAATGGATGCTGTTAACTTCTCAAAGCAGAATACTTATATCCTAATGTTGTCCAGTTTGTAATAATACACGGGCTTCACCATTTACAACACAATCAAATCAAATACGTCAACAGTCACAACAAAATTTCAAGAACTCTGAACAATATTTGGAGGAAATAATATCAACCAGAAACAAATAAGAGAGATTAAAAAAAAAAAAATAGGTCTAGTAGAGTTGGTTTAAAAAGAGCTTGGATTTAAACAAGAAAGCATCTCCCACAAAACTTTTCTCCCCGCCCAAACATAAGCACAAATTATAGCAAATTCCGATTATGATCACAAGGCACAGCTCTACAAAATGTACGATAGAGAAAGCAAGAATATGAGAAAGGACCTGTGACGGTGAGTGTAGGTTAAAGCTTACAGCACCACCAGAGAGAGAGAGAGAACAGTATAGAGGAATGAGGGACCAGGACGAGACTGACGCCCTCACATCAAACCCACATCTTTACTCTGCAAAAACTACTCTGCATTGGAGCATCCAAAATATTGATATGTCATTTTTACCAAAAAAAATATATATATATTGATATGTCATCTTCCACCCTAAATTAAAATATCAATTTCACATTATAACATAACATTTATCAAATTTAATATTTAAAAAGACTTTTTTAATATTATTTTTTAATCAAATATATTAATTTATGACTATAATTTAATTTAATTTTTTTAATTTATACATATACATAGGGGTGTGCATCGGTCAGTTTTAATCGGTGTTAATTTTTTAATCGAAATTTTATGGTCGGTCGGTTTTTTTAACTGAGTTTTTTTTACCAACATAACCGATCGGGCGGTTTTCCAATCGGTCACTGTCGGTTTTTGATTTTTTTATTATATATATATTTATAAAAAAATGAATAGAATATAATATAAAAATATATATAATAAATACAATAAATATAAATAAGTAAGATAAATAATCTAAAATTAAATAAAAATTTAAATATATTATAGTAAAAAATAAAAAACATATATTTTTTTATATAAGTTAACTTAATTTATTTATAATAATAAAAAAAAAATTAGGCGGTCGGTTTCGGTTACCGGCGGTTTTGAAAATCTGACATTAAAATCGACTGTGTATAATACATGGCGGTCGATTAACTGACCGGCCACCAGCGGTTACCGAAAAATTTGATTTTTTTCACAATCGGTTCGGGTGGTTACCGCGGTTTTTGATTTTTTTGAACACCCTTACATATATATATTGTAAGGTTTAATTTTTTTATAGCATTTTCACAAAAAATTAAACAATTTTTTTTATAGATTATGAACTGTTTTAAATATTTTTGACATCGTTCACTCTAATTATTTTTAATATAATATATATGAATATATATATTTATGATCATGTGTCATTCATTTTATGTTTCTCTTATTACTATATTTTCTATTTTGATAAGTACATAAAAATTACGACATCTCCGGCCAACTATTATTTATTTTATTAAAAGAAGATATATAAAATTTATCTCATAGGTTTTATTATTTAGGAAATTAAAAAAAGTAAGAATATATTTAAATATAATATCTTTTTACCATTGAAAAATTAAGATGATAAATTTATTATGTGTTTAAATAATATTAGAATATTAAATAGATTAAACCCTATATACAAAAAATAAACAATTGCTTTAAAGTATAAATGATTTTTTTATTCAATGGCACAATTTTCTAGGAATGGCATTACCAAAATTTACTTTAAAAAATGGCATTTTAATCGGAGTGCCAGAATAGCAATCTTAAAATTTGGCATTGTGTTCGTTTTTAACACTCCATTCGAAATATTCATATAAAAAAAAAAAAAACACTCCATTTCAAATATTTTTAAAGGTGTATCTAATTGAAATTTTTATAAATTTTATTTAAATAATAATTTTTATATATTCTTGTAAACTTTTATAGAGTTTATAAAATTTTAAAAGTTTTTGTAATAACTTTTATAAACTTTTAATTTAAAAATTTCTATAAATTTTGATAAATTTTCACAGATATTGAATTTTATTTATTAAAAATTATTTAACAAGCTACGCATGCCATTAAATATCAATAAATAACAAATAGACCAATAGCTGTTTAAAAATGTTTAAAATGGAAATACCAATACCAATAGCTAGTATTTGTCGATTTGTTGGTATTGGTATTGGTATTGTTTCGTTCAGTTTTCACGCATGCCACTTTAAAACAACTTTTTGATGACTATTGGTAAAAAAGCTATTTTGTTCAATGAGAACGAGATGAGATCGAGGCCACAACAAATCGATCTTGTGTTTATGGGTGTATAAATTTTGCTACATCTGATATAAAAAAACACTGATTTTGAAAAAGAAAATTCATGATTAAAATATATTTTAAAATAGAGAGAATGAAAAATAAAGAAAAATATAAAGGGTGAAGGACATGGAGAGAGAAAGTTAATTATTGCTGTATGAAAGTCGATAAAAGTTTTAGGATCGAATGAAGAAGAAAAAATGAAATATGGTATTTATATTTTTCATCAAAAAGTTTATAATTATGTGGTAAAGTTTATAAAAAAAGTTATTTTTTGATAGCACAGTACTTCTATAAAATTTTCAAATGTTTTAATAGTTTATAAAAGTATATATTAAATACCAACAAACTTTTATAAACTCTTTGAAAGTCTGAATTAAATACTAACAGATATTTTAATTTTATAAAAATCTATAAAAATTTTAATTAGATACCCCCTTAGTTTTGCATACAGTTGGAGAATTGACAGCGAAAATAAATACAAAAGGAGAAATTTGTTCTAAATTTTGTTTTGGCCGGCACTTAAGGTAAAACTGTAATTTCAAAAAGAAATAAATTGGAGGAATCCATTTTAAAAGTTTATATTAATTAAATTTTTATAAGGTGTGTCAATATTATATCTGCATTTTTAATTTAAAAACAAGGACTATTATTGTAAAATTCCTTGAGATTTGATTAATTTCCAATATTAAACCCTCATAAATGCTTTGGACTATGTAACTTATATATATTGAGTTGCAGCCAGGAGCAAAAATGTAAAAGCATATATCATTCTTTTTTTTTTATTGAACCCATATTAGCTAATTTACCTATATTATAGCTTATATATTATAATAGAGGTGTATTTAATTAAGATTTTTATAGATTTTTTAAATTTTTAAAAGTTTAGGTGTATTCAATAGAGACTTTTTAAAGTCTATTAAAGTAATGATGTATTTAATTAAGACTTTTAAAAATATGTAAAAATTTAGGTGTATTTAATTAAAACTTTCTAAAATCTATAAAAGTTGAGTAGTATTTAAAATGGATTTGACTTTTTAACACTATAGACTTTTAAAGACTTTCATAAACTTTTCTTAACAAAATCACTCTCAAATTCTCCTTTTTCAAACTCAAAGATTTTGGTGGATTTTTAAAATTTCTTAAGATTTTCAAAATCTATCATTTAAAAAAATTATTAAAAGTTTGAATTGAATATACCTCTGTAAGTTATATGTAGTCCAAGAAGAGAAGCTCTCATTAAACCTATTAACTTTAATAGGGGCGTATTGAATTCAATTTTTTAATTATTTTTTATAATGATAAACTTTTATAGACCTTGACAATCTTAAAAACTTTTAAAAATCTATCAAAATTTTTGGATTTGAGAAAGGAGAATTTGAGAATGATTTTGTTAAAGAAAAATTTATGAAAATATACAAAAGTTTTTAAAAATCTATAGTATTAAAAAGTCAAATCCATTTTAAATACCACTCAATTTTTATATATTTTAAATTTTTTTAATTAAATACACCTAATTTTTTATATATTTTTAAAAGTTTGAATACCCCATTACTTTAATAGATTTTAAAAAGTCTCTATTAAATACACCTAAATTTTTTAAAATTTAAAAAGTTTGTGAAAGTTTTAATTAAATACACCCTCAAATTAATTTTGAAAGGGTATATGAGTAATTATATAATTTTTATGAAAAAATTAAAAAATAAAACTATTATATAGAAAATTAATTTTTTTCTCCCTCCTCTTTTTCTCCCTTAACTATGTTTGGATTAATTTTTTTCTCCCTTAACTATGTTTGGATTAATTAAATAGAATGAAAAGAAAAAGAAATGATGGGAAAATATTTACATTTATAATAATTGTTGTGTAGGATGATTATTAGTGGAAAGGGAAAGCAAAGAAAACGAAAAGTGAAAAAAAAAAATTAATACAATTTATACTGTTTACAAAAATACCATTAATCCATATTAAATTAATTTTAAATAGTAATGGAGATTAATAAGGATAATATTGAAATAATAAAAATTTTCATTAAAGACATTTTCCTTACCATCATATTCCTCTCACTGTTGGATGGAAAATTTCCATTGGAAATTGATGGAATTAAAATGCAATAAAATTATAAGAAACGACACATCTGTTTTTTTTTCCTCTCGTTCATTTTTCTTTTCTTTCCACTAATTTTTAACAAATCAAACAAAAAAAATCAAATCATTTCCTTTCCTTTCTCTTCACTCTTATTCCTTCAATCCAAACGTACCAGCCAAGGTTTTTTCTTCTCTCTCCTATCTTTCTCTCTCACTGCTCATTCTCTTCCCTTTCTCCCTCATTGTCCCCTCTCTCCTCTTCATCATTGCCAACGATGATGATCACTGACGAGAACAAAATCGATGTCCAAGGTTTGCGAGCTCTTGCTAGGTAAAGATGAGCATTTTTGGTACTTTGTACACATTTACAAAAAATTATACACTGGTGAATATTTTTCTAAATTGTGATATTGAGGCGGACATTTGAGTCAATTTCTCTTCTAAAAAAATATACTCTCTTTTTATATATATATTTACACACACACATGCGATATTTTAGTATTTGGGTTTAAGGTAATTAATGCAATAAAATTGAAAAGAAAGAGAAAAAAAGTATTATATAGTTTCTTAAAATATAAAGGAATTTAAAAAAAAAAATCGAAAGTGTCGTAATATCAACATTGAATCAACTGATTTATGCTTCCTTTTTTAGAATAAACATCTTTTATCATTGCTTAATATATAACCAAATAATAATGAATATTTTAATTACGTTTGTTTGGCAAATAAAATTTTCAAAATTTAATTCCCACCGTGGTCTCATTTTCAAAACCGATCACGGTCGCTTTTCAAAAAATTCGATCTTGATCGGCGATCGTGTTTTCAAAACGCAGTCACGGTCGGTTTTCGTTTTTGATGTTCAATCCCAACTGCAATTCCCAATCCAGCAATCCATTTGACCGTGGGTCCCTTTTCCAAAATTCAATCTGAATGTGGTTGCCTTTTTCAAAATATGATCCTGCCGCAGGCCCTTTTTTTCAAAATTCGATCTTAATTGCGGTCGCTTTTTCAAAGCTCAACATTGACAATGATACCCTTGCCGGCACAGGCCATCCGCCTTGCCAAAATTAGATTTTGACCCGAGAGCTAGCATTTTCAAAATCCAATCTCGACCACATATTTCTAATTTTTAGATGTGTTTCAAGAAAAGAAAATTGTAATTAAAATATCTGTGTTTGGTTATATGCTAAATAATTTAAATGCTAAATTTATATTTTATTTATTTTTCTGAAAAATTAAATTAAGTTTTTACTTTATAAGTAAACAAAAATAAAAATAAAATTATTGTTAATAAAACTTTAACGACTACCTATAAACAATGAGAATGTGGCTTAATGATAAGGAAGCTCAATAAATTTTTATATTTATTTATGAAAATTACAATTTGAATTCACTATTAATTAAATCTGCTTTAGACTTTTATATGATTTGTAAAGTTAAAATAGTAATAATAACATAATTTTTAATTTGAGATAGAGTAACAATAATGTCCTAATTTCTAACTGACTCTGACTTCTAATTTGAGTTGAGTAATTTTTAACTGGCCCTAATTCCTATGGAAATTAGTGAAATATTAAAAAGTGAGTGCTGATCGATAAAGAGCGCAAGGTGTTAATACCATATAAGAAGAGGGGTACGGTGTAATTCATAAAAAAAAGAGGGGTATGGTGTAATTTTACCTTAATAAAATATTATACAATAAAGAATTATTAAATTGTTTTATTATTTATATAATTCCAGCCCTTTCTACTTTGGCGCCGCATGAACACAGAGACATGTCCCCGAAATATCCAAAAAGCGGATTGAAACGGAAGAGGATAGAGAAGAAACATTCGAAAGCAACAGCGGAAAAGGACTTGAAGAACGGAGAAGATGGTGATGTTACACAAAAACCCATCTTGCCCCACGAGCCGAATGTGAAGGCCCGAGCAATATTTGTTTTGGAGAATGCTTCTTTGACAAAGGGTCATGTTAGAAAGGTAGAGATTTCTAAATAACTGATTTTTACTAATTTGTGCTAGCAAATTTTGTTTTAAAAAAATTTTTGGGTCCAAATTTTGGTAATTTTTTTTTTCTGAAATATACTTGAAAGGAAATAATTCGCTTTTACTATTTTTTTCCCCATAATTTAATTTTCTATCAAACAGTTGGTATACATTGTATTATATTTGATGTTTTAATGTTTCAGGAGTGGAAAATTCTGAACTCTGAGGAAGATGCTGGGTTTCTGCTTAAACAAAAGAAAGATTTGAATGATTTCTGTCCCAGCGTTGTTTATGAGGTTTGTTAGTGAATTTGGAATTGTACCCATGGAAGCTAAATTCTTAGGTTCAACTTTGCATTAACAAATTTGTATGCAAAGATTAGTCTGAAAGTCCCAATTCCCAACTCAAAGATACAAACTTTTTAAGTCACTGGTTGTGCAAAACGTGAATAGTAAATCAGAAAAAAGAAAGAATAATAAGGTGGACAAACATAATTTAAGTGTCCGGCAGCAGTGCGCTTACTTCCACTGTGGTACGGCTCAAATAATCCACTAACTTCGAATGGGGTTATATGAGGTTGTTTATCTACAACCCTAATCCCGAAAGTACCCTTGCAATGCTGTACCTATCAGCCTGTCCCCTCCGCTCCACATCATCGACAATCAAAAACTCAAAAGTTCTTTTATTTACGACATAATTCACGTCTTGGAACGTGACATCGTTATAAAGTTTTAACTTGTTACTAAAGATGTGAATATTATGCTTACTCATTCTTTATTTTATTTTATTTTTGCATTTTTATAATGTTGGAACTTACGTTGTAAATGTTTGATATGTTCAGGCTCTGCGTGCTATTTTTGATAGCAAACTCAACAAAGCCGGTATGGTAGGAGCTGTGTATGTAAAAACTGATGAGGGATTGTTGATTGAATTTAACCCAAATGTACGCATACCAAGATCCTGTAAACGCTTTTATGGAGTCATGTGTAAGCTGACCGATACTCTTCTAGTTGTCGTATATTTATCATACATCACGCTATCTTCCCAATTCTCATGTAAGCAAGTTATTTTTTTTTTTCTTTTAACTCGTGAAGTGGATTTACTACAAAAGAAATGCATACGTACAGAAGATACAAATGAAGTACTTATCCGTGTCATTGAGGGCCCTGTAACCCGGCACCTACCGGTCAATTCACATGTAGTAGGTGAGTTTTATACATCTTCGTAGCGTTTTGAGGTTAGTGACTATGAGTAACGCTTGCATTGTTTGGATTGCAGGCCTCTCTTATAATTCAGAAAAGTTAGTTGATCTAGATGACTATTTCGGTGCTGTTGGTGATGATTCAGATATTGTTTTTGTGGTATGTCTGAGATACTGATTTTATGTTACAAGATTTCCACTTGTTTCCTAATTGTTATATTGAATTATAAAAATAATGATGAAATCTTGTATATGTTCAGGTAGGTGCAATGGTCCGTGGTAAAATCAATATGGAGTATGCAGATGATGTTATCTCAGGTAATTTCCATTTGAGTTATTTATATATATATTTTTTGTTATTTATTGTTTTGGGGGCCTTAGTATTTCTTAAACCTTGTCAAAAGTCGTTCTTCGTTCTAGCTTTGTGTTACTCCTCTGTCACTTAACATTTTTGAAAAAAAGAATATATGTTTGAAGCCCCAACTTGTTCACCCTTCTTGAAATACGGTGTTGGTCTTATGCTTCATACTTCTCAATACTTCCCTTATTACTCTTGTTTCCCTTGAGAAGTTGATTTTTGAGGCGTTGGACTTTTTTATGCGGCTATACCTCAAGGCGGGAATCAAAACCTGAAAGCCTTGTTCTTCCCATCAGGTTAAAGCTTTATAGGAGAAATTAGAACCAATTAGATCTATCAATAATGAGTGGCTGTTCTTCGATTTGCATACTTGGACCTAATCTATTACCACTATTGCTTAAGATTTCAATATAGTAAACTTGTGTTCTTACCAGTCCATCTTCAAGCCTTCTATTGAGTACTGCACCATCCATTTGTTACTTTGCCAGTCTTGTTTCTGTCTTTTGATCAAGCACTAAATGTTCAGAATAATGCCTGAGGGCTCTGTTGCTCGGACTCTTCACTTCATCTCACTATACCCATATTTGACGGTTGAACATGATAATGGTATGGCTATTCAAGACTCCCAATACATTTAGGAACTACTATGGTAGTTCCAAAGTACGCTCCAAAAAAGTTTAGTCTACTCGAACTACTTAGATAGTTTGATAGAATTCATTCCTTTTTTATTAACTCAAGTTGAGGAGCATTGTGTAAACCTTACGTGTGGCTTCAAATAATAGTTGTTACTTTCGTATTTTTCTTATTGAAAAAGATAGGTAGCATTTCCGCATCTCCACTACATGATTGTTTCTTGCTCTATCAATCTTATTCTTATTGAGGAATTGGCATCCATCCAATACTGTTAGTTATCAAACCTTTCTTACAATCCATCCAATAGTGGAGGGATTGGCATGGATTCTCCATCCTTCTTCCCGCCGCCTTCCTCCATCCACCCCTCCTACCAAACAATCACCATTCCCTTCATCCCCTCCCTCCTTCTTCCTCAATCCCTCCATTGATCCCTCCTATCAAACAAATTAACAAAGACTATAGATGGAATATTGTGTTCGATGCAAATGGATTATTATTATATGGGGGCATATCTGATCCTCTACACTGGGATAGACAAACCGAATGTGTTAAACCTACCCAGAACTAGGAACTATTGAGTAAACCCTGGTTTCTTGTACAGTGAGTTACTAATTTGAGAATGATGAATTCTGTGTATTTTTGCTTATGCAGTTTCAGGTTATCCATTGCGTGCGTATGTTTGCGCTGGAATAATTTGTGAGGCCTTGGAGCATAAATGGATGATCTTCTGAATATAGTACTAGGTTATGCATCAGATATAATTATATTTGGAAGTTGAACGTAGTTATTACACCAAAACGCTGAATTATTGTTGCACATTCATTCATTTATTTATTTTCTTAATTATAGTTTTCATAAATTTCTCTATTGTCTGATTTTTATTTATTTATTATTACTATTATTTTTTTTTATAATTATGCATCGTTTTATTTACACCACGATCATGTATAGACTTCACTCCGGAAAATTGGTTTTAAGAAATAGTAGATTATTAGATATTACATATATATAAATAGTTTTATTATTTGATTTAAAAAATTATGAAAAAAATATGATATCAAACTTTACGGTAAATGTCACTATATTCCCCACTATTTGGACTAATGCTGATATACCACTCAATAATAATTCTATAAATTATAGTTTAGACCCACACTTCAAATCTGTTTCGATCCAGCCCTTTTATATTTGTTAGTTATTCCATGATATTTTAAAATTGACTTACTTTTCACCCTTTTTATGGAACAATATATATTGTTTATTATTTAACCCAAAAATATATATATATATATATATATATATATATTGTTTATTAATTTACTAACCAAATCATTTTCATCAAATGAGTGTAAATTTGTCAAAATTTTACAAGATAAAAAACTGCTATTACATATTGGGGCTAAATTGAAACAAATTTAGAATGAGAAGGCTAAATTGTAATTTTCAAAATAGAGTGAATTTTTTTTAAGAGTTTATTATGTGATGCTAACAGTGAATATGCATTACATTTTACTTTTTTTTTTTTCTTTATATATGTAAATATTTTCACTTCTCCGTATAGAAAATTGCTTTTGTAGCTTGATTATGAAAAATAATAATAATAATAATAATTGTGCCCTATAGAAGAAAAAAAAAAAGAGTTAAAAAAAATGTAATGCCACGCTGTTTTGATGTGTTTCTTTAAATAAAAAAAAATTAGAAGAAATTTTTTTTTGTAATGTATTTGACAGAAAATTTATAAAATTAAATTCTTAATAGAAAAACACCTATTAAGTACTTTTTCCAAAAATAATTTCTTTTTTAATTTTTTAAATAGTATTTAATATTTTAATATAATTTTTAAAATATTATAAATAATTTATTCATTTTAAAAGTACTTTTGTTAATAGATGTTAATTAAACATTACTTATTTATTAAAATAATACTTTTTGATTACAATATAGAAAAAAAATATTTAATAAAAAAATACATCCACACTTTGCTTAGAGATTAAAATTCAATATATATATAAAAATACTATACTTTCTGATCATACGGTAGAAAATACTTTTACATGGATGCCGGGTCGGGTGCTTCGAGTTCAGGATCTAGGTGCGGGTCGAAATGTGGGTCTGCGACTGAGATGTCGGCTCTGATACGAATGCCGGTTTCGATTCAACTGCCTAAGATAATCTTCATTTTAGATAACATTTCCTTGAGCAATTACGTAGACGATTTTCCCGTCGAATTCGATCAGGTATGTTCTCGATTCTTGTTTGGTTCCCATTTTGTGATTCCGAGTTTGATTTAAGTTTCTAGGGTTTTTTTGTCTTCGTAAATTTTTGTACAAATCTTGATTCTTGGTTTGTTTACCGTCCAGAATGGTCTGCCACAGTCTCTGTCTGAGATCCTTTGTGACGCTTACGCACCGGTATTTATTTCGTATTTCGTTTATGCTTGAGCATGGATCATTTTCTGATCCAAGTGAAAGCTTTTGAATGACATAGTTCATGAATTACATCGTCGTATCACTGTTCATACTTATATTTGGCAAGTGCAATTTGTATCTATTTATGGTGCTGAATATTACACATTATGAGTTATAACAATGATATTTAACTTTTAGTTTCCATGAGAATGATCATCCTCATTCTCTTAGAAAGTCTTATTAATTTTCTTGAAGATTCTTGCTGAAATTTTCTTTGCTTTTCTGGTAATTGTGTGCGTCTTCTCCTTTGTACAACTGAAATATTACTGTTACTTCATTCTAGTTTTGTATTGTTGTCGTAGGATTTGGTGCCTTCGAGTCTGCATATTGGATAAATGACCAAAAGTTTTGATACATACTGCTTAAATATAATAAAATTGCAATTCAACTACACATACTTCTTATTTGTAATTAATTTACGTATTACTCCAACAACCTGTTCATTTCCTCTTATGGTGCCCTTAGAAAATCGTTGGTTATTGGATTTTGTTGTTTCCACACATAAACTGCTTCTTGCATGAATTCGTTCCTCAGTTGCTATTTATCCTCTTTCTGGATGATTACTTTGCCTGAATTGTGTTATGTTACTTCTCTTTGTTTCTCTTTTCGTCGTCCTTCTCATCATGAGCTTAATGCTAAAGCTATCTTTACAATCCCACCAATTTATTGTCTTCTACTCTTAACTGCACTAAAGGCTTGCAGTATAGTTCAACTTCAAGTTTTACCATTGTTCAAGCAAGACATCAATTAGTCATTATGAGGTAGACAATGATACTCAACTTCAAGATCTACTTTTCTTATCCATGAGATGGACTTCCCTCTTTTCCTTAAGAAAGTCTTGTATCAATTTTCTTGGAGATTCTTACTCAAACTTACTTTGTTATTTATGGAACTCTGACTGTTTTTCTCCTTTGTACAACTGCAATATTTTACTGTTACTTTTTACCAATTGTAGTCTAGTTATTGTAGGACCTGTAAATCTGCCTATTAATTTGTCAATTATGAGATGTATTTGAAGTAGATTGCCAAAAATTTTTTTTATATGTTTGATTTGAAGAGTTAAGTATTAATTTAGGATCATGCTTTAAAACAGAGTTGCAGCCGTTGTGTGTTTGATGTCTAAATGTACCCTCTTTCTAGGTCTTTTGCTCTTTACAAAGTTCTTTTAGACATAAATAATGATTTCTGAAATTCACTAACCAAAACTTATTTTCTTTCACTAGGTATATAATAAACCAGTGAGCCAAGTTCCCTGTTTACTTGGAACACTCCAAATCATTTTAGATAATAATTTCTCTATTTTAGTCATTTCAGGCTTAGACCTTCTTCATCCATACGTAGACCTTTGTCAACGTTGCCTTGATTTACGAGTCATACCTGCCTTTTAATGTTATAGGAATCTGAGCATATGATGTTCTACTCTTTTTTCTTTTTGATTCCATATATCATTGTTCAGCTTGCGGCACTGTTGGGTAGAGTGAACAAGGAACACAAGCTATTTTTAATCCCAAGTCAGATTGATCTTTTTCAATCTTTTGACCTTGATGCAAATGCATCGTCTCCTTTAATCACAATTTCCCTCCTGTATGCCAGCCAGGCGTAATGTCTGAATTTTTGTACTATTATCCATTGCAAATTTCACCTCCTTTGTAGGTATTAAATGTTAAGCTTTGATGTGATTGTTTTATCTAGTTTTCTTAACATTTATCCTATGCAGCAGTGTGTGAAAAAATAGTCATACTTATGAATATTTGAATTCTATTACAAATGTTAGCCTTATCCTCTATGAACCATTATGTACCATTATGTTGTACTAGGAGTTTTTTAACGTTCTTTGTTTACTTTTGTTTAGATATTAACAACATGAATGTGGTAGAAGTTTCAAGGCTGTAGGAAGCTAGTTTATACATAATCAGTTAATCTTGTATTCTGCCCCTGGAACTTGTTATCCAGCGTATCTTGTGCATGTTGGGACGTTTCCCATTTCTGTAAACTCCTATCTTTTAACAATAACTTGGAATAAAACTTGCATTTTGAGGTAATTCTATCAGTATTAATTATTTTATTTGAAGTGTGAAACATATTTTTGTGTCCTTAAATCATATTTTTAGGTTAGGTTGTCACATTTATTTATCCTATTATTTATCCTTTTTTTTTTTTTAATGAATACTTAAGCTGTTAATGGCTTAGTCTTGTAATGCTAGTTGTTGTAATATCTGGTAGTTTCATTCTATTAACCACTACAAAAAAATAAGTAACAGAAGCTGCATTGGCTATGTTGTTTCCCTTTGATTTCTCTCCCTCCAATGTAATAAACTACATGTATAAAGCTAGTTCGATAACCATACCTGTAGTGCTTTCATTTCTTGTTACTCTGAGCAACCTGTTCACTTCCTCTTTCCAGCACGTGTTTGCCTCCTTAGTCTGTAAATCGCTGCTTGAAGTGCATTTGCAATACAGATGGTTATTCAATTCTGTTGTTTCCATATACAAACTGCATCTTGTATCTAATTGGTTCCTCAGTCTTCCTATTTGTCCTCTGTTCTAGCTGCCTTCTTTGCCTGAACCATGTTTTATGTGATCAGCCTTTGCAAATGATTTTGGAGAACAACCCCCTTCACATGCTAGGCATGATAGGAGCAGTCTACATAAGTTTTGGTCACCTTTTTTATGAAGTAGTACCTCAACCGCATGCTGAAAATTTGCTGACACCAAAAGCAGTCAGGAGTCTTTTGCGTAACATTTTGTCTCATAATTTTATTCAGACTCATGCTAATCTCTTTGTTAGTCTACATAATGTAATCAGTGTCACTGAGCGTAAGAAAAAATGTGCAGGCGAACTGTTTGTGACTGGTATGGTTGTAGAGCAACATTTTCTGGCTGCAGCTCAGCGTATCCCTTGTGATACTATACAAAGTTTGGTTGATAGGTTACCGGCCAATTCTCTAAAAATAGGTGGATGTCTAATGTCTTTCAGTTGGTAGTATTTGTATATGTTGATTTAATTTTTTATGTATGCTTTTTTATTTAATAGGTTGTTTGTGGAAATTTAGGATGTCTTTCTGGAGAAGATGATGGAGGTGCTTTTGTCAGCTGCTTGAATGCAGCTGCGAATGGAAGCACTCTTGTTTTCGTGGTAAGTTAGGCTGTGAGTTTCTCAATTTGCCTTGCTTATTTCATTGCTAATGGGTGATTTTTGGTTTAATGGATTCAGGTTGGTGAATTCATGGGTAGAGAGATTGAATATCACATTGATAATTTTGTGAAAGGTATTTTTTTATATTTTCCCATTGGCTATGTTGTTCACATTTATTTCTCTCCGCCAATGTTTTAAACTGCACCTATAAAACTAGTTTGTTCTGCTCTTCTTTTCTCTTCGGTTCTATATATCATTGTTCAGCTTGCTGGATCACTATTGGGTAGAATGTACAAGGAACACGAGCATGTTTTAATCCCAAGTCAGATTGATCTTTTGAATTGTTTAACCTCGATGCATATTGAATCCTATAATCTCAATTTCCCTTATATGCTATTCAGGTGTAAAGTCTGACCCTTTGTATTCTTATCCATTACAAATATCATCTACTTTGTGGGTATTGCATGCTTAGCCTAGATGTAATTTTGTTGTCTAGTTCTGCCAACTTTGATCCCAGTGCAGCTATATATGTGTGATAACAATGGTCATACCTGTGAATATTTGTAATCTTTTCAAATTTCAGACTCATCCTCTGTAAAACATTTTGTTGTACTGGCCATTGTTGTGCGTTCTTTGTTTACATACATTTTAGATGTTAACATCAATAATATTATTAGAAGTTTCAAGGCTGCAGGAAGTGTATACTTAATCAGTTAATCTTGTATGCTGCTCCTGGAACTTGTTGTCCAGTGTTTTCCGTGTGTGTGTAGTCCATGTTTCTTGTTAATGTTTACTCCTGTCTTATGGTGATAACTTTGGAAGAAAACTTGTACATTGAGGTAATGCTATGAAAGCATGTTAATTACCCTTGATTCAACTTTTGAAACTTTTTTTTTTTTTGGTGAATTCAACTTTTGAAACTTGAATGAGAGAAAATGAGTATTTTTTTGTGGAGTTGCATGTATTGTGATGGTTTACCTTTAGAGAAGTGGTTTAGACAACAGAAATACACTAGTATGTTGGCTTTCTTACTATAATGGACAATTATTATGGAAGGACTGTGAATGTTGTGTTGGTTATTTAGCAGTTAGCACTTTTTACTACTTTTGTGTAACCAATTCCTATGCTTCTTTTGGCGTCTATGCAGTTTCTGGGTACAAGTTAATGGCATCCTCCATTGTTAGCAAAGTTTGTATTCGATGTATGGATAAATGGGGCATAGTGTGAACCTCATTGCTCAGAATGCTGTTGCGACATGTGGGATGGAAGAAAGATGGAGGGTGCTAAACGTCTTTTTGTTGATAATTTTTTGTAGTCAATATTGTATGGATGGACTATGAGCTCAATTTCTTGTCAATGCTGCAAGAATATATACTTGTACATGTGACAGTGAAGATGGATAGAACCACTATATAGCTTTGCTTAACCTCTTTAGATGATAGAGATAGATATATTGAACCACTCTTGGGTGCTAAACCTCTTTTGGTGATCGTTTTGAGGTACAAGGTTAGCGTACGTACCCTTGTGGAGCAACTTTAGCATGGGCTAATTGTAAATTTCAGACTTCACATTTTTGGAACTTAAAACGAATTATTTGGATATAAACTGGACCTCAAAATATATAGTTTAGTGTGTGTGTGTGTGCGTTTTTTTTTTTGGCTTTGCGTTGATGGCTATGCCTTTTATTCAGCCATTGTATTCTCTTGCTATATAATTTCAAGCCATTCAAGGGGGGCTGAGGCGCCGAGGTATGGGGTGTAGCTGTTCTTCTGAGATTATATTTTAGAGTATGACTGTCAAAATGCTATTTCTATGTTTGTCGAACTGAGGAATGTTATTTGATGGATGATATTACACATTATTTATTTTTCTAGCTTATCTTACTCTTTTATATCTAGAGAAGCTAATTATCTGGTTTATGCTTCATCAACATTACTTAGTGACAAGCATTTTTAAACTGATCAGGCTTGCACAAATCAGAAATTAGAGAATTAAAGGTAAGCGCAGTAGGTTTTATTCCTTTTCTAATCATTAGCTCAAAAAGTGAAATTGTAGGTTTTCCCTTCTTTGCAAAGAGAGTAGATTAGAGATGCATCAGGGAAAATCCCATGGATAAATACATAAATGAAGAATTTATTGGCATCTTCCACACGACAAGGCTTGCATGATTCAAGAAATAAACAATTATAAGTAACTATATATATCTGATTGAACATCTTGATTGACCATATCTTGAAACAGTTCCAAGGCCTTGTGGACATGTAGGGCTTAATATTTCCAATCTCCACTAATTCTTTAAACGAATGGAACAACTCCACAGCCTTATACACTGAAATGTCAAAATGTCAAATTTTTCCGCATGTTTTTTCAGCAAAAATGTGATAGCAAACTAGAAAATGTCAATTTTTCCAAACCAATCAAAAAAAAAAAAAAAAGCCCAAAAATGTCAATTTTTTTTATTTAATTTGTTTTCTGTAACATAAAACAACCTAAAAAAACAAATAATATTTTTTTTGACAAAAAATGAAAAAAAAAAGATGTTGAAATTAACTTCTTTTTTTTTTTTTTTAGCCCCAAAATTCTTGAAACATATGTGATTCTATACATACATATGTTTAGTTCCATACCTAATTAATAATATCTAGATTTCAATTTTTTTTTTATTGTAACTATGTTGTTAATATCAATCACTTCTTATAAATTTTTTTTATTGAATTCTTGTGGAAAAAGTTATTATTGAAATTTTGCTTACTTGTCATTGTATTTAAAATAATAAAAATTGGACTATTCCCAACTTCAAATGGAGGAGCTTATGGAGAATATTGAGCTAAGGGAAATTCTCAAAATACAAGACTTTATTCTCCTCTTTCTATATCTAACAATATATGGGAAGATTTAAGCATGAATTTTATTCTTGGTCTTCCAAAGACTCAAGACATTGTGATTCAATCTATATTGTCGTTGATAGATTCTTGAAGATGGCTCATTTTATCCCATGCAAAAGAGTTACGGATGCTAGCTATACAGTCAGTCAATTTTTCAAAGAAGTGGTCCGTTTACATGGCGTGTTACTTGTGACCGTGATATGAATTTTGTCAGCCACTTTTGGCGAGTGTTGTGGAGGTTGTTCGACACCAAATTGAAATTTAGCAGTTCTCACCAACCTCAAACGGATGGATGGTCAACAGAACCCTTGAAACTATGCTGACAAGTTTTGTTGCAGACAAACCAAAACAGTAAGCTGAGTTCACTTTTAATAGCATGGTCAACAGATCCACTGACAGGGCTCCTTTTTCCATTGTTTATACGAAACCTCCAAACCCCTTCTTCAGCTACCAAGTTCTTCTTCCAACAAATCTGCAGAGGCCTTGGCTGATAGAATCACTTCAACCTTGCAAATACCAAATATAAAGCTCACGCAGACCTCCATCGAAGAGAGAAAACTTTTCGACAAGAGGAGTTAGTAATTACAGCAAACTTCAGCCAAGGAGGTATGGCCCTTTTCGAATCAAACAGCGCATCAACAATCGATAAGCCATACATCATCGATTTGCCTCCAGATTGGAACATATCTTCAACTTTCAACGTTTCTGATTTATCTCAATATCATCCTCCTGTTTGGTGTTTTTAACTTGAGTAACCACTCGGGGACGAGTTCTCTCAACTCAAGGGGAGACTGATGCAGTGGCAGCCACGCCTCAGCAACGTGGCCACTCTACTGTCCAGCTGGAGTTATTACTTGTTTGTTTAATGTTTTTAAATTTCAATAACTTGTATTCCTCAAAACGGCTTCGTATTGTTTGGCCGAGTTAGATTTGCCTTTTTGTCCGTTTTTGGTGTGTGCGTAATGACTCCATGCATGGTTGCACATCATCTTCTTCAATTCTGTTTTGATAATTTGCATAAACTCTCTAAGAGAATGATGTCAATATAGAAGAGGCTCTTGAAACCCATAACTTTCAGGCCCGATTCTTGTTTTCTCGTTTCTTTTTCATCACATAATGAACTGCCTAATTTACATTTACATCACAACGTCTTCTAATTTTTATTTTTTATATAATCGCTCTTTACTCTAAGCCGTCTTTTACTGTTTTACACCTTCAAAACTTTGAAAACAAAGTGAAAAGTTGCCATTCAATGTATTTTTTAAGAACTACTTTACTGTCCCAGAGGGACAGCCCCAAAAAAAAAACCCATTATATATATATATATATACAAGAAAAGGAAATATTAATTTAAATGAGATGAACAAGCCTAAAACTCTAAAACATGCTTTGATTCATCCTAATCCAAAAACTAAAAGCAAAATCATCCAACAATCACTTTTCAAAATCGTATCCTAAAAACTAAAAGCAAAATCTGGCATTACCTAGAATGAGGAAATCTGGCTCATCTGGAATTATTGTATTTGTATTTCAATCAATTTTCCATTTTTTCTCCAATGCAATGCATATACTTCTGAGACAAACCCCGGCACTCAACGGATATCCAGAAACTGAAGGGACACAAAAGAACATTTTTAAAAATATATTTTATCAGAAACAAATTAATAAGGAGCGTTAAGTACTACAACAAATGGTTTCTAACTAGAAAATAACATACACACACACACACACACACACACAAGTTTTTAGCAGTCTCATCCACCGGCCAACAGCTATTCATCAGCTCAATAACGCAGAGAACAAATTAGAAGAGAACCATAGAGAAGAGTGACGCAAATTTGATAATATATAATCAAATAATTTTGATTGAGAAAAGAAAAAGACAGACAAGAACGCTTGACCTTAATGGAGGAGTTAGGGTAGTAGTCAAACATGAAGAGGCTTAAATTTTTAGTTCCTCATATGGGAATCATAACACCATAGGTTTCTTATTAGTCTTTAAGATTACCAGCTTTATTATCTTACTGCGGTTTTAAAGAATGAATAAAATTTATAATCCTAATGTGAATATAATACTATATCAAAAGCATGAGAATAAGCTCATTTGTCATCCAAAATGGGCTTAGTCTAGTTGCTACAAAGTCACGCACACTTGGATGAGCATTGAGCAGTTGGTTAAAATGAATACAGATGATGAGGCAATAAACTTGGCAAGGAACCTTGATATTGGAAACAATAACATTGACGTACACATGCAAGGTTCATGCATGCATTCAACAGGCAGTCTCATGATCGCTACGACACAAAGGCACATGCATATTGTGGGTATGATGGGATTACTTACAATGCAAGAAAGGGAGCGGTGTCTCTAGTTGAGGAATTTTGCATCTAATGGACAGTATATACCTAAAACCCTACCTAAATAAGTAAAGAAAATGAAGAAAACCCAAAGAATTTACCATTTTATAGAATTGTGTCACAAATTTTGTTTGCAGACAAATTAGCCGTATGCACAGTGAGCAGTATATTAATATTCACAGCCTTATAATTAAAGACCAGCGTAATATGTAAGAGGCATAACCTGCTATTAAGTCATCTGTATACTCGCTATCAATGCTCCCATGAGCCATTGCACCAACCTATATATATATACACTTCAAGTTAGACAATGACTAAACATGTTCATTCATATACCAATTAACACCTAATAAATAATATTTAGTGCAAAGAATTGGAGATTATAATGCTTTAACATACCACGAAAACAAGGTTCACATCATTATTAACAGCACCAACGTAGTCTCGTAAGTTAACCTTGTTTCGTGAACTAGAGGAAAGACCTGAAATAACACAGTATTTTCTGCTAAGGATGCTTTTAAAATAAAATTAATCACTTGTAACCCATTTGGAAATGTTTTGGTTTTTTTCTCATGAATTATATGTAATTTACTTAGTTCAAAATTTAGTTAGAGCTTGTTATTATTAGTTAAATACGAAGAAAAAGACAAACACAGATACCAAATAAAAATTCGTGTTTGTGTTTTTTATTTTCTTTCATATTTTTAATAAGATGAGAAGAGTAACCAACTCTAACATTTCCTCAGCTAACTTTTAAATTAAGTAAATTACACATAAGTGAGGAAAAAAAAAAACAAAACGTTACCAAACAGGAACTTGCTTAGTACTGGTGTCTCACCTATCTTGAGGCTATTGACAGGTAAGTACTGAGTTACAGGATTCTCGACAACACGCAAGAGTTTTCCACCTTTACCCTTCGCTTTGATGCTGAACTTTTGTAATAATTGTGCTGCAGTAATTGGAAAATTTTATGTAGTTTAGGATTATACATACACATACTTTTATAGGATATGAAAGATAAAGTAAATTAGAAAAGATAGCAAAAGTTCCTGAAGTAAAAAAGTAACTAGTGTAAGAAAACGACTTACACATCATAGCACAAAACTCTACCAGTGATTCAGGTATACGGACATTTGGTTCAACTTTAATGAGAATGCCCTGATCAGTTTTAATATAAACAGCCTCTAATCTACCAGCCAAACAAAGTCGGGATTCAAAGATGTTACGTAGAGCCTGTGAGCATAAAAGATTTGCTAAGATGATTACTTGAGACACAAGTATAATTTTCATAACAGAATAGTTAAATCAAGTATCAACTGCAATTTCAAGAACAGCATAAGAAAGGAAGCCCAAAAATTGATTACTTAAGATTTGATGTTAAGGACAGTCAATCATGTACATCAATTACCATATTGATTAGTACAAGGAAGCTTATATCCCCATGAATCAGATTGATTGCACAATTTGATAAACTAAAGGCTTAACCACTCGACTGTTACCAATTCTAGGAAAAATATACTCTTTGAGACTTCCAAAATACAATGTATCATATTTGAAGGCTATATAATATCGATAAGACACCATCAAACAATCTTAACAATGTCGATGTCGCTATGCTACCTCATGAACAATATCAGGTCTGTACTTATATGGATCCATATTCTTTCTCCGCAAGAAGCCAGCATGTTCTTCCGGATTCAGAATCTGATATCTCTGAAACAAGGAAATGTACATTGTAAATTAGAACAAACAAAATAAGGATCGAAGAGAATAGGCAAATAACCTTCCAATGCCAATAATTAACCACAAATATAGAACAGAACATAACAAATCCCCAACACAAAATCATGAAAGCATATGGGAAGAGATGGTGATGGTGCTATCCTATCATCCAGATGTTTACCCTTCCAACAAAAGCAAGTACCAAAGAAGCCTTCTCAAGAACAAAGATAACTCCGGGATTTCTTTCCTGTTTGCAAGGAGCAAGTGGAATCCCGGGAAGTTTACATACAGTATCTTCATTTCTCAATTCATTTGTTGCAGATTCCAAGATGTCTCTGAACTCATCTCCTTCTATGAAGTCTTCATCATTCATCTTCAAGTTCCTTTTTCTCGAGTGTGGTTGTACCATCTCTCTGCCAAGCTTTGGCTTTTCAGTCCTGGTGCAAAATTGGCGTAGCGGAAGTTAGTTAGCTCGCAGCTCAGGCTAGGAACACACAATCATACACGATAACACGAGAATACAAATGTTTTGTAGAAAATTCTGTATTGAAGTTGAATAATTTGATCGAAGATGATTAGTCGGCCAAAACAAAGTAAGTTAGGAAATTAACTAATAGCATAAGGATAAAACAGTAAATTAATACTAAATTAAACTAAACCTAATCAAATCCTAAAACAAATTTACAGTAAATTAGCACTAAATTAAACTAAGCCTAATTAAATCCTAAAACAAAGAACGATCAAAACCTAAAACACTGGTACGCTGCCACTGTAACTAGGACACATAAACAAAATAGTAACGAGGACACAAACAAAATAGGAACCTAATTAAATAAAAACTTAGGAAACTAATTGAAACTAGGACTCTATTAAACGTGTGCTGCATCAATTTGTCTACTCAAACCATAGACTAAAAAAGAAAGAAAAGAGTTTAAAACCTTTCCTCTTCATCGCAAATAAAAATGTCAGGAAGTGGTAATCACTAGAAATTAATACTAAATTTCTAAATTAAATTAACTTAAGCAGTCGAACTAATTAAACCTTAACTGGTATTTGCCGCCTACATAATCTAGATTGTAGACCATTAATCAAATCATGATCAAATGGAAACAAAAGTAGACCGTACACAACTTCCAAGTGCAAAAATAATTTTAAAAAATTATCAGAATAGCTAGTTGATAGAAAACACAAAAAGGAATAAGAAGAGACCATTGGTAAACATGGAAATCAGAAAGACCATAAATACAATAAACATTTGGTGTTCGAACATTTTTTAACCATACAAGCAGGATTCCATTAATGTTCATTTAACATAATGAACCTATTGAATAGGTAAAAGGGCTTTAAACCTCTATTGGAAACTTTGGAGATTGCCTAACCAAAGTAATAATTCCGAATTCCTAAGACCATTACCTACAAGTGACTACATTGATCAATGTTATTGAATTTTCAGATGTTGTATTTGAAGCAATCATGACTTTTATACAATATGTGAAATTAGAGGGTAAATCCCAAATTTTAAATAAAAAAATTTTAATTTGAGCGTGCTCAAGCAATCATGACTCTGTTATATATATATATCAAATTACAAAACAAAGTTGTATGCATGATACAACTTTAGAGGGTAAATCCGCAGAGCAACAAGGAAAACCTAAACCAAAATTTTCTGCTCTAGGAGTTGCCTAATCATCTATACTGTTTTCTGTAAAAGATTACGTACCTTTGTGACAGGTAAAGTTGACGATGATCTGGAAGGACGATCGAAAAGTAGAAGAAAAAATTGATAACGTTTTTGAAAGTCGTTTCTTTATTTTATAACAATACTAATAAAGGTTTTTGGGTCAAAGGCACGTCGCCAAAATTATGTAATAAGAAAAAATACCCAACCATTTATATTTCTTTTATAAAAAACTAAATAAAATAATAATTTTGCTCCTCATTAATTAATAATAGGTACAGGTCCTATTTTACTCCCTCTTTCTTTTTTTATTCTTTTTTTTTAACATCTCCTCTTTTCTTTGTATACGTTCCTCTTATACTTCTTTTTTCCTTTTATATAAAAAGAATTTTAGGTTATAATAGAAAGACGAATAGTAGTTTTGGCACGGCTCCACGGTGAAAGGAAATTTTGGTGAAAGTAGGAAACCACTTCTCGAGTCTCAACGTTCCTTAAAAGTTGGATAAAACGCTTTAATGAGGAAGGTTTGGAAGATTGCTAATTAATGTGATGTAGGCCCACATGTAATTAATGAGTTGAGGATAAGATGGGAATTTTTGAGTTTATAGAAGTGTGGGCTCCACGAAATTGCCATGTGTTTCAATTTTTCCACCTATGCCGAAAGATGAGACTGAGTGGAGTTAAGCATTTACTGCGAACAGTGGGTGGGTGGTTTGATGAAGGAAATGCGGGAATGAATGGTTTTTTTTTTTTTGGTAATGTATACATATTATATATATATATATTTATATATAATATAAATATATAAATGTTATGCAATATGATTTTCGGATTTGACGGCATGGGAAGAAATGTAATTTTAGTCTAGGTAGATACAAATTAGTAGGAAATTTTTACTAAAGAAATACCTGCCGTGTGAAAGAGTTAATTAGTTAATTAATTTTGTATGAAGTGAAGAAAATTAGATGTGTAAAATCATCTTGGTTTATAAGAATTTGATTTATACAAAATTTTGAAGATATTGTAAAACTTTAATACATAATTGTATGCTTTACTGTGTAAAGATTCAAATATAGATCATTATATATTCATGCAGATCATTATGCTTGTATACATATAATCAATTCATAAACACTGACAAGTTTTATTGCTCTTGATTAGTGTAAATTTACTGCTTCAATAATCAAATTTTTAAAGTGCAGTACTTCTGGATTGTTTCACGAACGCAGTGAATTCATGTAACTGATGGGATGAGAGTATTAAGCGTTAGTCACCCAAGGACCACAACCATCAATTCAAAAATTTAAATTAAAAAATTATCAAATTACCCTTGAATGTTATTGACCTATCCAAATAACAATAAGGGTAAAATTGAATTTCTACACATATTAATTAAATTTAACAATATCATATTATACATAAATATTATTTCATAAGCCTTGTTTTAAAATTTATTAGATCACTTAATTAGGTTTAAATTTAGACAGTAAAATATGTGTAATAATTAATATATGTAGCCCACTATATAAAATTTCTAACAGATATAAGTTTTTCTCATTTATTATTATCATTTTTTATATAAATTTTTATTCCTTCAATAGAAAAAATTGAATTTATTTTCTTCTTCCTTCATTTTTTTCTTCCTTATTTCTTAAGGCTTTCTTCTTTATATTTTCTCAAATTTGTGAACTCATACAATGATTATTACTTAGTGGACCTTAGACAGTTTTGCCAAGTGAGCCCACATGTGAGTGCACATATATGCTGCTCACTAGTTGAATTGCTTAGTGCTTAATCAGTCCTGCCCAGAGCATCCCTGCCAGCAGTGTCTCTTGATTTTATTAAAATCTCGTACAAATATAAACAAAATACATCAAGCATGATTAAGTGCCTTGGTGGTGAGTGCAATGGAGGAACAACCTCAGACATCTTCTTCGCTTTGTCCTTGGCCCTCCTCAAAGGTTTCAATGGTCTCGTTATTGCGTTGATTTTATTATTCTTTCTTATTATATATATATATATATATATTATAAAACTACATTATATTTTTTATTTTATTTATGTTATTAACATTTTAGTTTTTGAATAAGATAATTTCAATAAATATTGTTTTTACAATTTTAATTTTTTGAATTTATCAAAATTCAAATCAACTCGGTCGGCTTCCTTATCCTAAACCATGCCAACATGCAATTATTATTTTATTAAAACGAAACAAGCTGCAAGAATGTACAGCTGCAAGAGGTGGAATATCACCTGCAACTCACGTGCTAGTAACAGGATTCACAGAATTGTCAATTTGGGGAATTCTAGGGAGTCAGCTTTCTTTTGAATAGAGATTTAGCATATCAGGGATTAAGGATTGTGAGCATTAGCAACCCACAGAGTGCGATTTTACTGTTGGGTGGCTGTGAAAAATCTCTTTGCAAGCCAGAATGGGCAATGTAGAACAGCAAATTCAGTATTTGGTAATCCCTTCTCAAAGACCGAAGAGAATATGATGAGGATGAACATGAAGACGATCAACAAAGCAGAAGCTCATTCTGGTAATCCTTCCTTCTTTACTCTGCTTCGTTCTTATGCTGCTTTGGGTATTACAAATTCAACCCATTTGGAGAAGTTGATCCAAACGGGGTGCAAATCAGGAACCCTTAAGTTAGATGAAGCACTGAGTTTCTTCCAATCCCTGATCCATTCCCGACCCATGCCATCTGATTGGGCATTCAATCAATTGATTGGGACACTCTCCAAGATGAACCACCATTCCACTGTTGTTTCCATGATTAGACAGATGAGGGCTGTGGTTGATTTAGATCCTCAAGTTAGCGCCATGAATATAGTGATCAAATGCTACTGCCGTTTGAACAAAGCAGACTTGGGTTTTTCTGTTTTAGCAATTACCCGTAAATGTGGACTTCAATCGAATGCTAATACCATTGATAAATTGCTCAATGGCCTTTGTAGGGATAAAGAATCAATGGAGGATGCTGTGGAGTAGTTCAAGAGAATAGTGGGGAGTGGAGACCCATGTGATCCTATAACTTATGCAACTATCATTGGTGCACTTTGCAAAACCCATAAGGCTCTGAAAGCTATTGAGATATTTAAGGAAATGCAGGAGACTGGAAATATTACACCCTTTGTAGATTGTTTTAACCCTATTATTGACAGCCTTTGCAAAGAAAGACGTGTAGATGAGGCTTTGGCACTGTTGGGAAATATGGTCAAGCAAGATGTTCAACCAGATGTTGTTACTTGTACAGCTTTGTTTCATGGATAGCCAAGAAATCCTTCAATAACACGCTTGACAGTGGAATATCACCTGATGTGTACACTTATAGTGCTCTAATTGACTCACTCTGCAAATAAGAGAAAACCCATGAAGCAATTTCACTTTGCCTAATGATTAGCAGAGGGATAAAGCCTACTGTCGTTACCTGTACTTCCCTAATGTCTGGTTTGTGCAAGTTGTCTGGTCAATTGAAACACGCTGCATAATTTTTAAGCAACATGATTGACTGTGGAACATTGCCTGATGTTGTTACATACAATACTTTACTCGATGCTCTATGCAAGGAAGGGAGGACCGCAGAGGCAATTAATCTTGTGGAAGCAATGACCAATACTGATGTAAAGTTTGATATTTTCATCTACAATTCTCTAGTCTATGGATTGAGTCCCTCAGGCCAGTGGAGGGACGCTACGAGCTTGTTAGATAAAATGAAAGATCAAAGAATGCTTCTGAATGCATATACTGCTCTAATTGATTCTCTTTGCAAAGAAGAGAAAGCCATTTCACTGTTTGAGCTAATGATCAGGAGAGGGATAAAGCCTGAATTTATTACGTTCAATTCCCTAATTTCTGGTTTGTGCAAGTCTGGTGAATTGAAAAAAGCTGCGCAATTCTTAAACAACATGATTGAAATTGTTAGGTTTAATGATTCAAAGAGGTGTAAAACCGTTGTTATACATCTTTGTTAAATGCTTTGTGTAAGTCGAACCATTGGGAAGAAGCCACAACATTATTAAAGGAGATGGTGTCTCAGGAAGTTTTTCCTAATACTATGACTTTAAATTTAGTTTTAGACGCTCTTGCAAACAAAAAGATGACTGGAAAAGCTTATGAAACATTTGAAGTAGTAATTCAACATTTAAAGTCCTTAACAACAACTTAGAGGAAATAAATGAATGGATGCCCAGTTCAAGGTAGATTCTTTAATTGGTGCAATATTGTTTCCTAGATATTATTCGTCCAAGCAATTTTATGTTTATCATTGAATCTAAAGTTTAAAGCTGGGCTATTAACTCAATATCATACAGTTTTGCATTTTTTTTTTTGGTATATCACTTAAATTTGTGTTTGCTATTTCAAATCTGACACTTGTGTTAACTTATTCCCATCCATCATTCTTTGCACTGGTTTCATGTTGGAATTCTTGACATTTCTCCTTTGTTTTGTTCTGGAAATAAGCCAATGTTGTTTCATTCATCAAATCCTGACAATAGAATTTCAGATAATTTCTTTCTCAGTTTGATACTTGTGATCTAGTTCTTAAGCCCTGTAGAAGTTATACTCTGATTGGTTTATATTTAGATTCTGGCAAAATTAATTATTCTAATATTAGATCAATGGAAGATGGTATTCGAAACTTAGTTGACAAATAATAATAAATGATCATCTTCATTTCTTTGTAGTTTTTAGTGTAAAATCCATTTTGCTGCTGGAGGTACAAAACCATTATCAGCTGTAAAGATCTTGATAACAGCTTACAGTACACAACACCAAGAAATTGCTTAGGTGAAAGGTTGTTAAAGAACTCAATAAAATTTCTAGTAACTATGAACTAGGAACCCGTATTAAAATTATCAAGTTGGTTCATATACATATATTCCATTGTGAAGTTTACTGTGGAATTTCTATTAATTTCATGTATAGTTTGACTGTTGTAAAATAGTCTGCTGCTAGTTTGATAGTTAACCCTAATAAAAGTTGACCACTGTTTGGTTTTTAAATAATAATTTTGCCAAGGTGATGAATTTGATATTATTTTCATTTATCTCTTTTGGAATACAGATTTATATAGCGTCTTTCTCGATTGGATGATAATGTATGAGGTAACTTTAACAAGCAGTGAAATCCCCATAGCTGAGCAAGAACATAATCTACTCCTATCAAGTTATCAGTACCTAAGCATGTTGAACCAATTAAAGAGCAGAGAAAAATTGATTGCAAATACCTGATACTCGTTCTCTTTTCAGAATTTTACAATTCATGTAAAGGGAGTTGCTGGGAGCCTCATGGTGCTTGTGAACTGGTTGGGAACCTGGGCAATTTCCTTTACTAATAACTTCCCTAGGAGTTGGAGTTTCCTCAGTTAAGCAAGATTGTCAATGAATACAAAACCTAAACAAATACCTAGTCTGCATAATTTCACAAGTGACTCAAATATTAGTATTCTTAAAATATCAGCAACTTATTTCTATCAACTGTGCATTCTACTTGATGGCATTTCTATTTGTGGCCACCATAATTCCAGAGACCAAAGGAAAAACAGTAGAGGAAATTTCAGGCATGCATTGATGCAGACATGAGAGAACAAAGTAGTCTTGAAGTGAATTTGGAAAGTTTTGAGGAATATGAGTGAATATTTTGGCTCAACTATTTTCTCTATTGAAGCCACATTCAAACTTGTAGACCAAATAAGGTATTTTGAGTCAACTAGGCGGATTGTGTTTGTTCAACTGCCAGTGCTGTGCTGAGGAAGAATATGATCATGAATCGGGAACTGAGGTCAGATTTGTTAAAGTTTTAGCACTAATCGACTTTTTTTTTTTTCCTTTTAAAATATTCCTCTTTATTGTTCAATGGTATTCAGTTTCAAACTTGTTTTGTTTAGTCTTTTTGAGTATAAGACTTAGCAGAAAACAAAAATAATATTGCAAATATTATTATTGGGTTTGAGCATATTTTTGATATAAAGAAAAAGTCTGATTACTTGGCAGAATCTTACTTGTGAGTACACTTTCATTTGTGGAAAAAAGAAAAAAGGAAAAAAAAGTTACAGAAAAGTAGCAATATAGTCGTCCATGGCCCATGAATTAATTAGTTTGGTACCAAATGAGGACAGCATGAAAGAGAAAGAAGATACAAACAGAAATTATGGGTCAGTCAGACACACTGTTTTCTAAAAGACGTGTTAAATGAATCACATCTCATCTATGATCGAGTACAATAATTGCCTTTAACAATATATATATATATATATATATATATATATATGTACACCCACATCACAAAAACACGTAACATTTTGGATAAAATGCTCTAAAAAATAAATTCAAATTAGAAAAAATACACATTCCATGTTAACTCATTATTGTTTTCTTCATATGCTTTCATTTAACTTCTAATTTTCTTGATCCAAAGTCATATAAAAAAGCACGACATTTACAATATTATTGACAAAATGTTTTCAACAGCTTGATTTGACAAAATAATATTGCAAATATAACTTGTTAAAAATAATATATATATATATATATATATATTTTAAAAAAAATAGTAACTTGTTTGTTTTATCCTTTCTCTTTAGCAAGGGACGTGATCCACGAGAGTCCAGAAACACACGAGATTCAGATAATTGATTGCTTACAAGTAGTTGGTTTTCATTTATAGCATGTGATTGATTGCTTGTAAGTAGTTGGTTTCAATTATAGCATGTGATTGATTGCTTTACAAGTAGTTGGTTTCAATTGTAGCTTGTGATCTTGAAGTGCCATGAGTTACTGTTTGCTGGTAAAAAAAGAAGAAGATATTTACATTGAAATAAGAAGAAAACAAACACAAAAAACATTATATAAAGAGGATTGTAAAGTCAGATCTAACATAGTAAGACTCTTTTTGAAAAGGGATCCAAGTGAGAATTCATCAATTGAAAAATAAAAATAATTTAAAAAATAAATTTTACAGTGGCATCTGTTGGATAATATTTGAGAGCTTAAAAATTCACTTAATCTTCCGATTAAAAATCATAAATATGCTCTTAATAGTTAAGTGCTACCTTGACCTTGTAGATATGAACTTTAAATTTGCTTTAGCTTAGTATCTGGCTGTTTTTCAATATAATATCTTATTGTTAATAGACTTTCTTGTCCTATTTTAAGTTGCAAAAGATAATATCTCAGTCAAAAGAATTAAGATCTTTTGTTGTTCCTTTGAAAGAATGTATAGAAAAAAAAAATTACTTTTGATTTTTAAAAAAATAAATGCTCTACATAATGTGGGAAAGCTTCACATTTATGATTCTCTCAAGTTTTACTTGGTATAGCAATTCTGATAGAGTTTAGATCACAGGAAGCTTTCTGGGAATTTTATTATTATTATTATTATTATTATTATTATTATTATTATTATTATTTAAATGTATTTATCCGGATTCCTTAATTCTGTGTTACACTTTTTGCTGTGCAAGGACTGTGTTACTCTTGCTCTTTAAATTAACATAAAAAAATGTTTTTTTTTTAAAAAAAAAAACAATTTCCTCAAACACAAGGTTTTATTTATTTATTTCTTGGACACCCTCAAACATAATGTCTGTTTTATGTTTACTTTTATAAATGTGCTTAATCAGAGTGTAAGTTAACCCTTTTAATTTTGTAGAAATAGCTCATTCAAATCATGTTAACCATTCTTAACCACCTTTGAAAAAAATAAATATACAATATATATATATATATATATATATATATATATGTATGTATATCAAAATAATTTGTCGAAGAACACTGTTCAATTATTTTCATACCATTTCATTCTCTTTAAAAATAAAAATAAAATAGAATCAGAAGAACTTCGCCTCCTTAGTCCTTAGATGAGCTTATGATGTACATGTGGAATTTTTAATATAATTGTGTGTATGTATTTTCTTGTAATTTAAGCATTTTATTAGTACCAAATGTAAGTGTGGCCGTAGTATTTAATTATAAATTACTAATCCCATGTCACAACTTTAAAGAATTTTTAATGCAGATGTATTTATTCTAGATTTTCTTACTTTTTTTATTTACGAAAAATATTGTTTCGTTATTTTTTTCTTTTTTAAAAATAATCTGATAACAAATAATATTTTATTATAAATGAATAAAGGAAAATACTTGGATTTTAAATTTAAAAATTTAAATAAATTTCAAATGATATTATGTCATTAGTATTTTCCAATTTAATTAATTAAAATGGACAAAAAAAATAATATTTATTATATCACAGGTAAATTTTTTATTAATATTATTCTTTTAAAGCTCACTTTCTAAATAGTAAGTAAACTTGTAAAATTTTTCGATATGATAATTGCTATGTCATTTGGTATGTCCTAACATCTTCCATAAATAAATTATTTGAGCTTTTTTATTTTTTTTATTTTTTTTAGAAAGGATTATACAAAATTACAAATGCTACCTTTTGGAACATAAAAATAAAAATAACAACATAAAGAAGCAGAATTAATATTTGATAAATATTCTTCCATTCCTTATAAAATAATAATAAAAAAAATTAAATGACTCCTTGAGAGACCATTTTCCTTTTTTAAAAAATAATCATAAACTGGGTTGGCCATGTCACCTGAGCGTGTGAAACATGCGACAACAAAGCGCGCTGCAAAAGCAGATCCTCGTTAACACAAGTTAGCGTTGAGAACCGTGCCCAAAATCCAGGAACCAAGCAATCTCAATCGCTCCTGAGGTTCTAATCCAACGGCCAGTAATGTCCCTCCACGTCACATGGCTTCGTACGCGTCTCTATGTGGGCACGTTCTCCCCACGCGCCGACCCTTCTGAAAAATAAGTTCGCAAATCTGCTCGCAGTATTTCTCAACATTGCCCTTTAAGGAAACCTAGAGAGCGAGAGCAGAGTCCAGTTGCAATTGGGGAATGAAGCATAGATCTGTGTTAATGGTAAAAAGTTCGTATTTTCTTTGTTTTGTATTTTATTTTATTTTATTTTAAGTTGGAAATTAAATTATGAAATCAGCTTTACTGTAGTTCGAAATATTTTGGATGGACTGCTTTGTAAGAGTGTATTAGGTGTGCATGATGGTTGTAATTATAGTGAATTATAGTGTTATTTGGGTACCCTTTTACCTTATTAAATATACTGTGATTTACTAAAATAGTTAATGAAAAGGATTTATACTATGTTGGATCATAGGTCTCCCAAATTGGTGTTAAAGACTTTTCCTTCTTCCTTAATTACTAGAGAAACATGATGACTAGTAGAAATTCTCAGCCCAAGGATGAAGACCATGTGAACAACAAATGTCAACATTGTAAGCTCTATTTTACTGAATGCTTATTTTATATTCTGACGTAGGAATTTGGATAAATGGGTATGCTTCAATTTTAGGATCTCAATTCATGGTATGCTGGAACATGGGTTTGCTAGAATACTGGGAAAGGTTTTCCTCCTGATTAATTGTGGAAAAACTGTAGTAGGAATATATCTTATTGTATTCGTTTATTGAATAATTGGATAGCTGTTTGATGATGGAGATGTTGTCAATATAATGTGGTAGATGCTGGTGATTGGTTGAATTTTACAAGGCAACTTTGCTAATGATATATTTATGCAAAGTTTACCGTACTGGACAACTATGGATATAGAATACCTGGACTCAGCTGCTCTGTCATCCAAATATGTTCACTGTTTCTTGTGATTCTATCATATAGGTAGAGTTTATGTTGGCCTAGGTCTAGAGTGTTATGGGCCATTTTATGCAACGATGATTTTTGAATATGTTTGATTACTGCTCTTCATCCATTTGAATAATGCATAGATTTAAGAATATTGATTGTTCAAGGATGAACTAGTTTCATTTTCCAATTCTGCAGTTAATTATGTAATTATTGAGATGGTGATCAATAAACTATGATAATAAACTTCTGATGTAATAGTTTTCCTATAATTCCTTTATAAATGCTAGCCTGTATTTCTCAGGACCTAGTTTTCACAGAATTTGGTTAGTCAATTGATATCTAAGATTACTTTCGATTGGTAAACATGCTTGGTTTTGTGTAGCTTCGTTTCTTGAACCGAAATGGTCCATTTGATAAAATCCAACATGTTGCAATTCCCTTACCCAACTGTCTGGCCCGCCGATAAGTTCTCCCACCGAGCGTGTGAGTTCTCCCCACGCGCCGACCCTTCTGAGTTCGATCTGCTCGCAGTATTTCTCAACATTGTTGCAGAGTAGAGAAAGTAGAGAGTCCAGTTGCAATTGGGGAAGTGTTTTTTGAAGCATAGATCTGTGTTAATGGAAGGAGGTAAAAAAGTTCGTATTTTTCTTTGTTTTTGCGTATTTTATTTTATTTTATTTTATTTTTGTCTGTTTGTTTAGTTGGAAATTAAATTATGAAATCAGCTTTACTGTAGTTCGAAATATTTTGGATGGACTGCTTTGTAAGAGTGTATTAGGTGTGCATGATGGTTGTAATTATAGTGAATTATAGTGTTATTTGGGTACCCTTTTACCTTATTAAATATACTGTGATTTACTAAAATAGTTAATGAAAAAGGATTTATACTATGTTGGATCATAGGTCTCCCAAATTGGTGTTAAAGACTTTTCCTTCTTCCTTATTGTTTTTTTCCCATTACTAGAGAAACATGATGACTAGTAGAAATTCTCAGCCCAAGGATGAAGACCATGTGAACTTTTCCAACAAATGTCAGAGTAGAAAACATTGTAAGCTCTATTTTACTGAATGCTTATTTTATATTCTGACGTAGGAATTTGGATAAATGGGTATGCTTCAATTTTAGGATCTCAATTCATGGTATGCTGGAACATGGGTTTGCTAGAATAGGACTGGGAAAGGTTTTCCTCCTGATTAATTGTGGAAAAACTGTAGTAGGAATATAGCTTCGGGTCTTATTGTATTCGTTTATTGAATAATTGGATAGCTGTTTGATGATGGAGATGTTGTCAATATAATGTGGTAGATGCTGGTGATTGGTTGAACCAGAAAAGAGGAATTTTTACAAGGCAACTTTGCTAATGATATATTTATGCAAAGTTTGAAAACCGTACTGGACAACTATGGATATAGAATACCTGGACTCAGCTGCTCTGTCATCCAAATATGTTCACTGTTTCTTGTGATTCTATCATATAGGTAGAGTTTATGTTGGCCTAGGTCTAGAGTGTTACGGTGTGGGCCATTTTATGCATTTTTTTTGGACGATGATTTTTGAATATGTTTGATTACTGCTCTTCATCCATTTGAATAATGCAGTTATGTATAGATTTAAGAACTTATAGGCCATGATTGTTCAAGGATTTGAACTAGTTTCACTCTTTTTTCCGTTGTGGTATAAAATTCTGCTGATGTAAATGAGTTAATTATGTAATTATTGAGATGGTGATCAATACCTTATTTACTTCCTTTATTCGGTGATGCATTTTCAGCATCTATGGTTAAACGGTGAGAAATGTGATGAAACATTGCGTTTGCTATGCTGGAGGAATATGTGGGTTTCAAAACTATGATATGTTTTTCAGTGCGAAACTTCTGATGTAATAGTTTTCCTATTTTGCTAATGTTTTTTTCCAAGAAAATTTAACTTTATATTTAATGAATCACATTATAACCCATGTTATAAATTGTATGTATTAGCTAATTTAGTCTGTATCAAGAACTGAAATCTCAGGACCTAGTTTCAGCATCACATGGTCTGGGAATTTGGTTAGTCAATTGATATCTAAGATTACTTTCTAGTTCTGAATTTGGCTTATGCCAGTTTCCAACCAAAAGAAGACTTTTCGATGCTGAAAAAGGGGATTATACTTAAACTTATGGAAAGATATTGTGGTATGCTTGCTCAGGAAAGAAACAGTGTAAATTTGTGAACCCTTTGTGTCGTAATTATAAATTAGCATTGGAAAAGAAGAAATAGTTTGCTTCATAGGTCAATAATTTTTTAGCTGACAAAATTCCTCATGAGAAAGATGCGCACTGGAAAGCACCCTGTATAATCCAACAATAATGGAAATTAAATTCGGGAAATTATTAATTCTGTCAAATAGGTGACATTAAGAAATAAATGAATTCTGTGTAGAGCACCCATGGCCCAACTACTGTAAATGAAGTAATCTGCAATAATAATTTATTGCAATTGAATGGACCCAAGTGGGAGTTTTGCCACAATTTTTTTTTCTTTTTTAAAATAATTGTAGCTTCTGATGTATGTACAAGGGACCTGAAAGAAAAAAGGAAAAAATCTTGAAACTATCAAAACCTTTGGTTGATTTGCATGTACACAATGGAAAGTTACTAGGTGTTACTAATTGAATAGAACTCTTCTTTTGTGCGTTCTCTTTAAACGAATCTGAATATGTTTTTCCTAACAACCTCCTTGGCAGTCAACTAAGACTAATTTTCCATCACTTGATGAAGAGTTGATGGTCCATTTGAGTCTGGTCCTATGCTTTTGAAGTACCTGTGGGTTCCACTTCTCCATTGGCGTTGCCAAAGAGATGTACAAATCATTTGCAATTCCTATTGCTTCATACAGTTTTCTGCATATATACATACACTATTTAAATTCTGGAAAGGTCTTTTTGAAATTCTTGCCCTTTTTCTTTCTTGTGTATATATACTTTTTATATTCCTCAATGCATTACTACTTACCTAATGAGGTTCTGAGAGGAGAACTGTAAATATAAGTAGTTTGTTTGTAGGAAAACTGCATCTGGCATCAAAAATCTCACTGACCAACATTTACTGTGAAGTTGTTTGTCTTGATTCTTGCACTTCAATTGTCAGTTCATGTTTAGTTTGAGATGAGACTTTTAAGATCAGAATGTAAGTTGCATACTTTTGTTTTGCTGGTTAGGCCGTGGAGCTTTATGTTGATGGTTCATTTTTTTTGTTCACAATTAACTTTAGTTATCAAATATGTTATTTATGTTTTGGTGATAATTGAAAAGCAGAACTATTATTTCAATAAAGAGCATTTATTGGTTCTTTGATTTGCATTTGCTTTGTTACTTGATCGTCTAATCTTTCACTATCACAAAACTGACATATGTAACGTACGTAATTGAAGGTTTCATAAACTCTTCAACCTTCTTGTGAGAGGTTGCTCTGTCGAATTACATACGTTTTGGACATATTCATTGAAGAATGGCAGATGGGTTATCCAGCTTCTGGGGTCCTGTCACATCCACTGATTGGTGTGAGAAAAACTATGTATACTCATCCTATGTTGCAGAGTTCTTCAACACTATATCAAACATCCCATGCATTGTTTTGGCGTTAATTGGTCTTGTAAATGCATTGAGACAGCGGTTTGAGAAGAGGTTTAGTGTCCTTCACATGTCTAATATTATACTTGCCATTGGGAGCATGCTGTACCATTCCACATTGCAACGTGTGTAAGTGTTCTACTGTGTCATTCATTCTTTTTCCATTTTCATTCATTGGCTGCTTCTTCTTAAAAATTATAAACTCGCTTAATTAAATTTTTTATCTGTTTACCATTATTAGAAGATTGTAGACTTAGAGAGGACTTAATCAAAATAATTCATACTTCATGGCTCTGTTGTTTTTACCCCCCTCTCTCTCTCTCTCTTAGAGCATCTCCAGCAGGAAATGCTACAATGGCATTGCTATTCTCAAATTTTTCACAATGACATCTGTTCTCCAAAATAAATTTAAATTGTCAATGTCGAAATTTAATAATAGCACTCCATTAGGCAATGCCAAAAAATAAAAATACCAAATTTAATTAGTCATTTTTACTCTCGAAAGTGGGTCCACTTGGTTTTCACAGTTTTCAAAAAATGGGAATGTGATTTCTAATGCTAAATTTCGCACCAAAAATGACATTGCCATTTCATGGCATTTAAATAGCACTTCATTGGAGTGCCAAAAACCCATGCTTATGCCAAATTTTGGCATTAGCATGTGCTTTTGGTACACTGCTGGAGAAGCTCTTAGCATGGCTTATCTCTTTAGGTCGGTGAACTTTTCTACTTCTTTTATCCTAAGATTTACTGATACTTACTGGATGCTTAGGACACCATTATAATTGTGGTTATCCCTTCATAATAGCTTCTGGTGATAGCCTATGAGTTGTTTTCTTCCTTGCTTACAAATTTTGCTCAGCAAATATTAGAGCTTGTAGAGATTTACCTTTTAGCATGCCGTAGTATATCTGGTTGTAAGTGAATAGTACATTTGATCTAGGCATTTAGTACTTAATGATCGGCTGATCAGCCAGTTGTTTATTATTTGAATATTTTGCTTTCAGTAGGGTTAATCTGCAAACCTCTCAGTGGTAATCATACTTGCTCATAGTGTATTTTCTTTGTTCTTTTTTCTCTTCAGATAAAAGGATGTATAAACTAGAAGAGTAGGTATCTGTATGAGCCAGTTAGGTCTTGTAATTTTAGGCAAAAGGATATCTCTTTGAAGGGAATGATATTGTTCACTTACACTTCTTGTAAATATAATGAAGCCAAAATATTGTTTATTGGTTAAGGTTCAAAACATTGACTACTTTTTCTGCAAACTTTATGTTGTTTTACGAATCTTATGTACTTGGAAAATCTGTTCTAGTTAAAGGTTCGAAGCTTGTTTATAGTAGGAGTAGTACTTTGCATTGTTACTAAGATCTTAAACTGGTATTAATTTTATGTTTGTTTTCAGGCAGCAACAAGGTGATGAAACACCAATGGTATGGGAAATGCTCCTATATATCTACATCCTCTACTCACCAGATTGGCATTATAGAAGCACAATGCCCACTTTCTTGTTTCTGTACGGAGCAATTTTCGCTGTTGTTCATGCATTGGTCCGGTTTCAAATTGGCTTCAAGGTACATTACATGATCCTGTGCCTTCTTTGCATTCCCCGGATGTACAAGTACTACATCCACACAACAGATACGAATGCAAAGTGGCTCGCGAAGTTGTATTTGGCCACCATATTCCTGGCAAGTCTTTGTTGGCTTTCTGATCGTATGTACTGCAAGAACATCTCCGATTGGTATTTTAATCCACAAGGTCATTCATTGTGGCATGTCCTCATGGGGTTTAATTCTTATTTTGCAAACACATTCTTGATGTTCTGCCGTGCTCATCAACTGGGTTGGAACCCGAAAGTAGTCCATTTCTTGGGATTTCTGCCCTACGTCAAGATTCAAAAACCAAAGACTCAGTGAATGCAACTTGCTGCACAAGAAAAGAGCTCTCAATCTCTCTCTTCTTTCTCTCTCTCGTTTTAAAGGTGTATTGTTTTGATGGTAGCAGTAGTGATTACAATTCTTTTCCTCTTTCACTTGAATGGATGTAAATGATATTTTGAACTTTATGACTGTTTGGGATATTGATCACCCTAAGTCATATAATCCCATGTTCTTTTCAAACAAGAGAAGAAAGGTGTAAAACATATCGTATGCTTTTCTTCTACAATATGTGTACCAGCGCTGAACAAAATTGTGTTTTTGTTTGGTTACATTTGTAATAGCTTTAGCTTATTAACAATTTTTACTGCTTTCTTAGACCAATTTGTTGCAGACCAACCCAGTCACGAGAGGGGAAAAAGGAAGTCTTACACATTATACCTCTGTTTTTCTTTTTAAAACAAATAATAATTAAATCAAAACTTTACTAATCAAACGGACCAAAAAAAGATTTAAACAAAAAAGCAAATAAATTTACTATTCTAACCTAAAGACCTTCAATGCAGCTGTAAATGTATTTTATGTCAAGGAATTTGTCCTTAGTTTAAACCCTCAAGCAGACAAAGAAATAATAATAATTATAGTAATAAAGTCTTCAATGCTGAAATGATACCCCAATCAACCAAAGCTTGCACGTAAGCACATGATCTATGTAATATTACAGCTCCAAGTGTTTTTCTCAAAATTATTGTTAACGAAACACAACTCGATTATGAAGGCCATGCTCAAACTGAGAGATTGAAGTAAACAAAAACAAATTAGGAACTAAAAAAGGAATCAAAGGGGTGTCGCATCAACAATTACGGCTAGTATTTTCTTTTCCAGTTCAGATTCCTCAATCCACATAGAACTTTTTCGGCGGAGCAGCTCGTTTTTCTCTTTCTTCTTCTCTTCTCTTTGCTTTTCTTTCATTCTCCAATTCTCAAGCTTCTCTGCTCTTTCTTTCAACTGCGTGATACAAATCAAAACAACCTTAGGAACGTGACTAGATCAAAAGATGATGATGAATCTACCAAGTATTAAATGAAATGACTTTTTTTTTTTCTTTCTTTTCAAGCATAGATGAAGTATCGGGCATCCCACCATAGCTAATAAAGAAGATCAAAGGCTTAAATTAGATTACCACATCTAGATAGTCGGTTATAGTATACATATGCAAACCATGATGTTATAGCAGAGTCAGCTGACATAAAGCATATTCAAACTATATATTCACCCAGAATGGAAAATGGAGAAAAAAACATGTGGGGTTTGGGGCCTGCCTAAATCTCAATGGGTTCTAGACAAAGCAACACTATGTAACCAAAAAGTATAGCCTAAGTTTCTGTTGGAATCAATTTATTTACACTAGGTGTTAGCCTTGTTGTTAAAGGGATCATTATCCCCAATAGGTTAAGTTGACCAGAATAGGCTTAACAATGTAGATAGAGCTCACATAGGGCATAAAACACACCATGTTTATGGAACAAATAGATAACCAAGGCCCAAATACAATTCTACTGAACCCGCTATTTTGGTACTTTCCAAAAGCTTGATTCAATAGGAAACAGGCCTACCAGTTTATAAGCTACTATTAGAATACCTATTAACTCAAATATTTAACTTTCATCTTCCTTTTTAATTCAATACTGTAAATTTAGATTTGTGAACTTTTCTCTACCAACAAATTGTGCTGATATGCGTACTAAATTTTTTATTACAAGGTGTTCTATTTTTTCTCCTTTTAACACAGAATCAATGTATTGTGTAACTATGCACTCAATCCATATAAGCAAGATGAAGAAGTCAAAGACATTTAACTCTAACCAGGGGAAAAAAGAAAAAAAAAGAAACTAAATTTGGTCCATATTTAAAGGCATAGCAAATCCATAAGGACCAGCCATTGACTCTTTTTCACCAAGTTCAGAAAAGTATATTGAGAATGGAAAATACAAAAGGTTTCTTGGACTCAATATGAGATTCACTTAAACAACATATCAAACACTAGAAAATAATTAGACCATCTAATCTATACACATAATCACATCATGCAGTTACAAAGTAAAGCAGGAAAGTAGAAAGCAAGGTGTAAGTACACACATAAATAAACTTGTGTGCAAATCCCACTTCAATTGGTTCAAAAGATTTATAGGCTGTAGTCTGAGATTTTGCTTAGTATAATGTTGAATATATTACGTTCCATAATGGTGTACTGGTTAATGATAGGTACTGTCCTGAAGCCTATGGTTTTTGATCAATAGATTTGATAAAATAAAAAGGATTTATTAGTTATTATTTCTTCCATAGGGGTGGCTTCACCAATTGGAGATTTGATCAAAATGGAAGAAAAGGAAAAAACAAATTAAAGTTGCTAACTTTGCAATTCAAATCCAACCTATTAAGGATTAAAATGCCTCAAAAACTCAATGATTTTACACCATTTCCTACAATTTTCCAATGAACCGAACAGTCAAATGAAATGTTTAATCAAGAGGCACCAAAAAGACAACAGAACAAATTAAAGGTCTCAACTTTAAAAGTAAAATCCGCACACCAATTGATTCGAACCAATGACAAACTCAAACGATTTCCCACCATTTCCTAAATTTTCTCAGAAACCAAACACCCGCATGAAAGAGTTGAAGAGACAGACAGAGAGAGAGGGCACATACAAGGGTTTGACGGAACTCCTGCTCGGCGACCTGACGCTCCTGGGCACGGGCTTTCGCGGCCTCAGCCTTCTGCTTCTTCTTTTCCTCGTTTTGGAGCCTAAGTGCCTCTTTCCGAGCCTCGTCCTTGCGAAGCTTATCGAGCCTCATGAGCTCGACCTCTATCAAATACTCCTTGCGGAACTCCTTGACCTGCTTGGCGTAGTCTCTTCGAAGCTCTGCAAGCCTGGCCTCGGCTTCCTTGGGATCCTTGGGAGCCTTCCAGCTGCTGATGAAGGAGTGTGGCTCAAGGAATCTGTGGTTCTGCTGGTGGTGGTTGTGGTGGGAGTTCTTTGCTGTGGAGCTACTGGTAGACATGAAACGCAGTGTTTTGATGATTTGGGCGGTGGGGCGGCATAGGGGGCGACTCGACGCCATTGTTGAGCTCTCAGAGAGAGACAGCAACCAGATGGATTGCAGGGCCGGTTAAAAGTGAGGCCTTTGCTTAGGCCCCACAAAAACAAGGGCTCCAAGTAAATTTTGTTTTAAATTATTTTTTATATATAACAAGTATTTATCTGTTGGACGGAATACGTATGGTTCATTCTTTTTTTTTTCTATCATTTATTAACTCAACGTGTATAAGGCCATCAAGTTTGTAATCAAATGTCATTTTATTGCTTTTTATGCAAATTTGAGACATTTGGTTATAATATGGATATTTGCAGTCGGAGATAATATTATATTGTATTAGAATAAAGTGATTCATAATTTTACAAAGATCTTTTTTTCTTATTTATTTATTTTTTAATTATAAGAGATTAAGTTGGATTAATTTACAATTACTTATAAAAATAAAAAAGAAATAATTTTTATAAAAACAAAATAAATTTTTTTTTTCATCAAAGAATGTTTCTTTTTTGTTTGTTTTTTTAATATGATAACTGTTTCCGAAGATAGCTTAACAAAGACCATTTTCCCTAAATAATTAAAACATGGAGCATATCCAAACAGGGGCTATGATCCTGATTCGGCTTGTATAATATTTGTATCTTTTTTCAAAGAAAACAATCTGTACAACGCCTGCAAAATGTTTCCAGGGGCATCCACCTAATAGTTTAGTAAAAATGAAAATAGGCAGCTGGCTAAACAATCAATTACAAATTTGTTTATCCACACATTGATGCCAGAAAACTTAATCGTACATACAAAATAATTTCACAAGTATTCTGTAAAATAAGGCCATGGCTTAAGGCTTTCTTAGGAGACAATGGAAGATTGTTCAGACAGAAGCAGAGAATCCCAAATATGTAAGGGTTTAAGAGACGATGGAAGATTCCTTTTCCTGCCTAGGCATCATCACAACCAACTGAAGCTTCCCTAACTGGCACAATTGAAATGGATTCTTAAACACTGAGACTCTCGCAACATTATTACCCAATAAAACAACATGTGCAATGCTGAAAGCTTCGCCTTTTTCCATCGCGAATTGCCACTCTCTCATTGATATCAGGAACCAGTCTTTTCTTGGAGATTTTGTCGCTTTAACTTCGATAAACTCTATGCTGTTTTCCTGATTTCCCACAACTATGTCGTAAGGTAAACCAGTCTCATTGTCTTCATTAACCCACTTCACCATGGACTTGCCCAATTTCCCAATGAAGTATTTAAAAGCAAGATGCTCACCAAGTCTCCCGGTTAACATGGCTTGGGCTGCATTAGGTGTGCCAAAGCTAAGCTGATCTCTCCTGCTAAAAACAGATGAACGCGACTCGGGGATGTTGGAGACAGGATTTAGATCACTGGGTTCGAATTCTCCATGCAAACTGGAATTGGTCTCCTTGCAAGCATTGACATATTGTTCTTCCAGATTATCAGAGTCTGGCAAAATCAAAGCAGTTGACATTGCAGCTGAATCATCTTCAAAGGTCCAGTCACCATTAATTGACATCGGAGTGCCACTGTCGTTATGGACATTGCCTTTACAATCATCGTCCTCTTTCTTTTGTAAGGAGCTGCTAGGCTTTGCGATGGGAGGCATTGTCTTATAACCATTTGCACGGGCATAATCAAAACCTGGTGCAGTCTTCCAATCTGCAGGAGGCCAACTTGAGTTGATTCCTGCTTTCTTTTTGGACTTTGAAGTAATTTGCTCATTGACATTCATCAAAGCATTGTTCGCCTGGAGTAAGTCATCATTCTCTGCCACTGAAGTCACAGATTTCAGGGACCAAATAGATTCTCCATCAGGAAGCTTCGGTATCTTTTGGCTATTCAAGATGAAAAATTCTGTTTGATCCTCAGTGGAACCTGTTTCAGCCATGGTTGTTATCATGTGGAGAAAATTTGCCAAGTGCAGTTCAGGAAGTCCATCAAAAAATATACGAGAAAGCTCCAAAAAAAAGGTGTGAGCATCTGATTCTTTAGTTGCATACAAAACATTACCCTGTAAAAAAGGAAAAAAAAAAAAAAAAAAAAACAAAGGCCATAACATTATGAATAAGAACCCTAAAATACATATGCATGACTATGCCCCGAATCGTAATGCTCTCAATAAGAAATCTTAGAAATTGGAACGATTAATAAAATTAAACACTAGTTCAAGAAAGAGATCTATCCATTTAAGGGGAAGCATTTAGCGCTAACCGAAAGAAAATTCTTTCAGATACCAGAAACAGGATCGATTGAAAATGTATAACATCTTTACTGTTATCAGGAACTTCTAATGTAGCTCTAAACCTTGTCTATCCATAATATTTTGCAGTTTATATATGGAAAAGATGCGACCATATTTCATATTTAATTTAGATTCTTTACTGTTGCAGCATATTTGTTTAAAGTTCACAATAAGTATTGCAACTGCATACACATTTGGAGGAAGAAACGACATACCTGCAAAAGACAAGTAGATTCAACTCGTTTGTCAGATGAACTGCCACAACTCTTTATAACATCCCTGTAGAACAGCTTCTCAACAACTACTACTTTTAGAAGATTTACAACATTGAATCCCAACTGCTTGAGTTGAGAATATTTATCTGGGTGTACACTATACAAGTATCGCTGAGCATAAGGAAGAGCCCAATTCACAAATGAAGCTTTAAGGTCAGAGTCTGCTAGGCCATAGTATATTGCTTCACGACTTACAACCTGCATATTAATGCACAAACTTTAAAAGATGAAAATGAATATTTTTCTTTTGACTGGCAACATAACACATCTTGTATATCATAACGGTAGAATATACAAGTCTATAACATTGTCCACAAAGCAAACTGCACAAATACTACGCTGATAAGGCATGTTCAGCATACTGGACTATTATAGTTCAGCAACAGACTTAAACTAGCTATTTTGGGACTGGAATGCTTGAATTAATCTTGAGCACTTCTACAACTCAACCAACCCCCAGAACCACCAACTGCTAGTCTGGATCCCTCCCCCCACCAACTGCTAGAAGCATTCTCATTCATCGCCACATGCCACCTTCTCTCACTACCAACCACCTGTCCTGCCTTCCACAAGGCTTAATGCAGCGCTGCCCACCCTCCAGTGCTCCCTTACTCCATCACTGCCGCCAATGTAACACTTACCCCATCACTGCTGCCAATCTAACATCCTCACTTGTCCACTGGACCCTCACTTGTTGATCTGCACACCACTCACATCAGCACCTTTCCCCAACACTCCATAGTCCCAACTGACAGCCCCAGTCCCACAGCTGTTGTGCTGATAACAGGTATATGTTTATGTGTTTTCATGTGTATGAATACAAAAATCAAATTTTCATATGAACAACAACATGAATTTGATGTCAGGCATTGGTAGAGAAGTGAAAAATATTCTATAGCTCAGAACTACAATTTTTTTCCCACAGAGAGAGAGAGAGAGAGAGAGAACAAACTTTTTACCTCTGAAAGTGCAGGTATCTCTAAAGTTTTCATGAGAACAGATACTTTCGTTTTAACTGTCTCTTTATCATCCTTGCTCAGTTCACCAAAGTATATAAAATCAATACCATCCAAATGCTTAAACTTCTTTTTTAACTTCTTATCATCACACCAGCACACAAGACCAAAGGAAGGATGTAGAGATACCCATTTATCTTGAACAGTAGGAAGCACGGTAAACTCCAATTGTTTAAGACATTCTTTCAAGTAAAAAACATCCTCTGGACTCAATCCCGATCTCAGACCATCAGTCCACTTCAGGAAAACTTGAAAAACCTGAGACATGGAAGGAAAACTTAGGTCATATAACATCCTGCAGAAAAGGTGTAAGTAGTATTTCTCCTGATTTTATAACTTACAGTATTAGCTGCTCGTGAAGGCAATGTGACACTGGATAACTGCTGCAGAATTTGAAGATAACTACGGAGAGGAGGGGACTTGTGTACTCCGCACTCAACAACAAAGAAGTCATGGAGGCTTGGATAAAAGCTGCACAGTGTCTTATTTAAGGGGCAGTGAGACACACCTGCTGAGCTGCCTTGACAATCGATATCCTTCATTTGATCCATAGAGCCAGTCAAATCGTTCCAATATACTTCATTAGGAGACAAAAACATACCAGATACCACATCCTCATGCCTTGAACCAGATAGAAGTGGAACAAATATAAAAGGTCCAGAATAAAGTTCTTCTGCAAATTCCTTCTTTGAAGTGGTCATTTCACTCCAAATAAATGTGTACAATTTGGACATTTGCATTATGCTGGAATAAAGAAAAGGCTAGTTATTTAATTGAGTAGTCTCATTCATAATCAAGCAAACAAAAGATGAAAAAAAATCTTCAGTACTACAGAGAGAAAATTCCATTCCATATGTTAAGCAAGGCCAAGGTTAGCATCAGAACAATGGCCTGCGCTGATATGCTCTTCATTACAATGAAAAGAAAAGGCATATCTATCAATTGAAGATGTAGATGTCATGCAAGACTTAATTTAGGATTCATAAAAGATTACCTGGCTTTGAATGGGGTCTCACTTCTTCTCCATAGTTTTAAAATTTCAAGAACATCTTCAAGGGTAACTTTAGTCTTAAACCCAATATCACTTATTAACTTCCCACTTCTCACCTGTTTATAAAGGGGGAAAAAAGGGGGAAAAAAAAAGAAAAAGAAAAAAAGAAAGAAGAGCAAGATAAATTAAAAACCTTTATGTCGAGAAGCAATAATTTCATACATATGAAAATGCTATTATAGATAGGAAATATGTATTTCTTCCCCAAAATGAAGAGTTACAAGCCTTCACTATCAAATCCTGTTGCAACCCATTTTTAGTTTAGCTTCTTGGTTGAAACGCCTTGCAACAATTTAAGGAAAAATGATTTGAAGCCCATTATACAAACAGATAAGAATAAATATTTCAATAAATGGACATTAATTTTATTTTTTTTGCTCTTCCTTCAATATGAATCATTTTTAGTCCAACTCAATCAATGGACAAGCCTATGAAGTCATAGAAAGACAAAAAGAAAAATAAAAGAGACGAGAGAAAAATACAAAAGGGACAAATTTTGGACAAGTTATGTATCAAGTTTTATACACAGCCATAATTAATCATCATAAATGAGCATAAGAAACAGAAGCATGACAGTGGAAGTCACCACTTTGGCGTCCATGTAAACATAAGAATATATTTGACAATTTATAAATAGATAAGAACACATTGAAATTATAATAGAGAAAGAAACATCCAAAGTTTATTCTAAGAAATCTACAACTAGTTAGCTGTAATGGGCTTTAAATATTATACTTATAACCACTAATAAACTATAATGGAGAAGTAAATTCACTAGGCACGAGCTGCTAACCTTAGGGACAGCAAATGGAGCATATGAACCCAGTACAGATCGAACTGCATCACAATCATGATATAAATCTTTAGGATAGTGAAGCTCATTGTCCATGCTTGATGCTACCCACTTTACATCACAGATGCTGCTCATAAATGAAGACTTGAAGGGCTTCTTATCCCCCACAGATTTAGAAGTGCAGTAGCCTGTTGCTTTCTCATTAAAGCAAGAATCCCATAATGTGTCAAGAACCTCCAAGAGATACTCACAACGTTCTTTGTTACCATCCCTGCATAGCAGGTGCAACAAATCAACCAATTCAGGAGACTCCCAATCTTTGGCAATTGATCCAAGGGAAATCAAATCTCTCTTTGACATCATCAAATTCTTAGATAAAGCATGAGACATATCTGCAATGCTCTTCCCAATTTGTACTACTTTCACAAAATCCGTAACGCCTATTCTATTGAAAAATTCCCTCCAGTTTGTCAATCCACATGGAAGCGACTTATTAATTGGATGCTTCAAATAGGAGATGCTGACCTCATTCCATTTGATTTCCACAACACCAGTCAAATTTTCTATGTTTATAGGATTACCAAATTCTTTACTGAAATGAATTGAAACTTCAGCAGGTCGTTTAAAGCCATTATTTGTTAAAATATATGCTTCATTTCGTAACTCTGAGATTATGTCCTCCCTTTCAACATGACAATCAGGGCAGCTTGACTGTAGGTGGGACATCACAAAGCAAACATATTCTATCATCAAATTTTCATCCCCATCCATGGTTTTCTCCTTAGATATTGTTGGCAGGATGTGCACCTTGATGATTTCATGAGGAGACAATTGTTGAATGCCAATTTTATAAAGCATTCTGGTAAGTTTATCAACCATGGTCAAATCAACATGCGAGCTATCAACAGACGAAGCAGAGAGGAGGGCAGGACTTACAATCCGAAGTTTAGCATATAAGTTTGGGAAAGACTCGAGTCCATGACCACTTTCAAAACCAGTGGTTAAGGGATCAAAATGTAACCAAATTGTACCTTCATTCACTGAACCATATCTTCCATCTGAGAGAGGAATACAGGGAATTCTTTTAAGGTTCTTTATCAATTCCAGTTCAACTCCAGAATCTAATGAAGTTTTTCCAGACGAATGCACCAACATGGAATAAAGTGAAGTAAGACAAGAAGACAACCAGCCCAGGCCCATTGATTTGAGACCATTTTCTGTGTGACACAAGGAGGACATAACTTGAAGTAGAATTTTGGGGCCATACTCCTCAATACCCAGTGCTATTGCAAGTGCATCAGACAAAACTATATTCTTATCCAAGAATCCAAGGCCTAGGTGCTCACGAAGTAGTCCATCAGAAAGAATATAGCGGGCCTGCTCATTCCAACCTCTAAGAACCTTGCAAGGAGGAACCCATTCATTATTGCATCCTTCCCAAAGTAAACAGTTAGACATGCGTAACTTTGAAATAATCAAGCGTGGAAGAACAGAAAAAAAGCCATGCACTTCCCCAACAAGTGGAACAAAGCTCATGTATGCTGCCACTGCATTTCCTGGATTTTCTTTAAAACATGGAAGAGCACAAAAAGATTTCTCCGCCTTGACAAACAAACCTGGAAACTCTGACAATAACCACTGGTTCCATGGACTATCTCCATCCACTTCTTCTCTAGATGAAGGAAGAACGAAATCACCCTGAAGGATAACTTTCAGGCCATAAGTTCTAAGCGGAAGAAAAGCAAATACAGGCTGTTGGACCAAAAGTGGACTATAACCACCATTATCTAATTCCTGCAGGGTAAATGCAATTGAGATTTCTGTCATTTGTACATCACGACGAATAAAATCTGCCTGTAGTTTCTGAGAAACAACAAACCATGTCATTTTATCTTTCCCATGTGAGACTTTAATGATACCATCTCCCAAGATTTCTTTTCTCATAACAGTGAGTGAATCTTCAAGCAAGTTTCTGAACTTGATACACTGGAGGCGGTGAAGAAAGAGTAACAAAGATGGATGAAGATCTGAAAACATGGTAATAATGTTTTTCATGGCAGTTTCTTCTTTTAATCTTGATCTAAAAGGAAGCACAATGCAAGTGTTCCAGCAATTATAATTTAAGTGATCATTGTCAGATGCAAGCCTGCTAAACAAACCAATATCACAAGAAGGTACAATTGTTGGCAAAACAAATCCAATCTGACCCTCAGTTATATCAAACTTAACATGAAACCCATTGGAGTGAATCTCAGGAGCATCTGTCACCTGCAGAACGACCGAGACATAACAATGAGAGATTAAAATTAAAATAATTAGGCAAGATAACTCACAAAAAAATTGAATTCGTTAGTTTGAGCACCGCATAGCAGCCTCTGCAATCTATACCATCTATCATTTTTTCACAAGGATGTGGATTAGCTTTCTAAAAAAGTTTCAATTTATTAATGAAATGAAAGATCCCAACTTGCAAATAATTTTAAGGATATTTCTTAAAGGGAGAGAGGAGAGAAGGAGAGGGAGAGAGGAGAGAAGGAGAGGGAGAGAGGAGAGAAGGGGAGAGAGAGAGAGAGAGAGAGTGATAACAGCAACAGTGTATCTCTCAACATACCCGAAATACTGATTTAAAACCAATACCCTTCTTCCCTATATATCCAGCATTAGATACTTTTTTTGTTGAATTTCCAACATCGCAGAGTGCTCTAATATTCTGGGCTGAGAAACCTTGCTCATTATTTAAAACAGTGATACCTGAATCTTGAAGAATGAATGTTAGAGTTGGCTCCACCTTTTCTGGGTAGACATTATCATCAGCATTTTGAACCTGAAGAAATGAAGAACAATGAAATGCTTTTTGAAACATCACAAACTCAGGAAGTGCATCTTTAGCATCAGACTTGAACACAGTAACAAACATATGCTGATTGTAAAGAATTGATTAAAGTATAAGATAAAAGAGATGCATACAAAATTAGTAAAGATACAAGAATAATTAACAATAGACAAAACATGTGTTTCCAGTTGCTACTTCAAAGCAAAAGAATCCCATGCAATAAAGAAAGAAACATATATACTTAATTCAGTTTTCTAGAGAAAATTGATTACAAGTCTTAACCCTATGTCTGGAGATGGAATCTACTTAGGAAAGAAAATAGAAGAGGGAAAATAAAAACATAAAGTTTCCAAGGCCATATATAACATTTAATGTATCCTGATAGAAAGTCAATTAATATAAATAAGTACACATATATTCAAATATGTGATAGTTGTAAAACCAGGAAAAAGTAATAAACAATTTGCGTTATCATTAATTCGAAAAACTTAAGTTATTCAGAAGTGGACCTACTTATAAAAAGCAAGTTAACACAACACACTGAACATCCTTTTCACATGTAGGGTACAAAATAACTAGAAATGAATTTGAGTCTTCATACATGCAAGATAACAAATTACCATCAACAGAGGCTACCAAGGTTAGAACACAATACTACAAGGACGGTGAAAGCTCTGAAAACATGTTAAGTTGCCATCAATCTCAAAAGAGGAGCAATTAAGTGAATCTAACTACGCAGAACAAGACACAACACATATTTAGCACATTAATTAAGTTTATCTTTTAAGCAACATCTAGAACCATATAACACTTGCAAAAGTTGCATGACCAAATAAGAAGGTAAGATCAAGCATATATGAGATAAATGAAAGAGGAGATAGCAGCAATGAAGCAATGAACAATCCCATACAACTTAAGCTCCGTAAAAACCAAGTGCCCTTACCAACTCAAGAAGAAAATGTGAATCCTGTGAATATAATTCCTGTGAAAGACAATGCAGGGCTCTCCCTAAGCGAGCATGCTGCTTCTTTAACATGCTATTCTCAGCCTCTGGAAGGCGTGGATCCAGACCAAACTCATCTCTCCTGATAGACTCAATGACAAGGGCTGCATCTTCATGCTCACTAATTCCAGAATGATGTTGTGTGTCAGTGACAATTCTAGCATCAGAAACTTCCACACTATGCATCACAGTCTTAACTTTGGTACATTGTCCATTATGTTCATCAACAGACCCACCCATCTCTGCTTCAAAGTTGCAAGACATATCTGATGTATCTTGGTTACGTTGCGAGCCCAACTGTATTTCAGATGTAACTTGTTTCAAGTGGGAAGCTGGAGACATGATCAAATCATTAGCATCAATCGAACAAAATGCATGGTAATCATTAATCCATTCCAATATCCCGCGAGATAATCCTATTTCATGAAGCACCAGACGTTCGTCTGTTCTGCTGCATTCACATAAAATGGCTGAAGCGGCATCTTTTACGACAGATCGCATCCCAGAAAGAAATATATCAGCAGCAAATCCACGGAACTCTGCAGGCAGATACTGAAGGCAGTCGAGGACAAACCTTGATGCAGAAGCTACTGCAATGTCCATTCTGCTTGTGTTATTGTCTAATTTACTACTGCAATTACCAATCCCAACTTTAATTATTTCCTGTCTGCAAAACATTTTCCCACGAAGAACAGGATTCCCACTGTCATTTAGATCAATATTCTCGAGCAAATTTTTCAAGATCACTTTAAATGCATATTTTGCATGGCATTTCAAAAGGGATTCAGGAACATGTTTTTCTCCCCCAACTACTGAGAACATAGATAACAATTGCACCGCAGTTTGGAAAGCGCAACCTTGAATTGCAGCTTCCAAGAATGACTCTACAGTAGCTGAATGATCTATTCGAATTACCTTCCCATCTCTGGTCACCAAACATAAAAGTGGATCTGTTTTGACTTCACTTAATAACCAGGGTACAAGAGGACCAAGAGACGGAGCAAATAAAAGGTCCCAATGTGACCATAAGTTTAAATCCGACAACATTGGTGCCTTCACCAAGACTTCAAGTGCATCCTTGGATGTAGCAGATCCAGGGTTTCTCATTATCTGGCCACTGACAGATCTCACTGAAGTCCTCTCCATTAAGTCATTATCATTTTCGGCTAACAACTCTAATGCACAATTTGTTCCATATAATGTTCCAGAAAATACAACAGATTTAGAAATTGCATTAGTTTTATGCTTCGCCACAATACTTAAAAAATCTTCCACAGAACCATTTTCAATAAAATTGAATTTGATGAATGGGAACTGCCTCATAAGGAGCAAAGAAATAGCCTGTTTGGTTATTTTTCCATTCTCCCATAAATTATTTGAAGCTTGTGACACTAAAACAACCAACTGATGATTTAGCATGCAAACCTCCAAAGGGAAATTCTCACCTATGTCACCAATTAAAAACTTGTACAGCTCTTCTGGTAGTAGAGGCGTATGCTTTTCTAAAAAGAGTGGAAAATCCCCATAACCAAGGGAACTAAACTCCTTCACAGAAAATTGTTCCACCAGCCAATGCTCACAATTGTAGAGGATTCTCAAGAAGATAAACGTTTTCTCCAACTGTGATTTGTTATTGTTATGGATGTCATGATCAATATCAAGATAAGCTGCTACTTTGCTGATAATATCTTCCACTGAAATACCTGTGTATTTCAATGACATAACAATATAACAATATAAGGGAATTAAAATAGAACACGTCAAAATTAAATGTAAGGAGGGGAATTCATAATAACTAATTTTACTTCTACAGAAATGGATTTCCAGGAATGACTTTAATATCTTCTGACAATTAACCTCCTCTTTCAATTTGTTTTCAAAGTCCAAGTAAATAGGAGCAAAATTTTATTTAACCAATCGAATCAGAATAGACCTTTCTATACTTAAATCTCTGCCAGAAAAAAATAAATGGTAAAATGAAATTGTTGGCTTGGTTTTAAGTCATAGAATATTAATACTAAGTAGTGCCCTTCATATCCTCACTGAAGTATCCTTTGCAAAAAGAATGGTTAATCTATGAGTCATCTATTTTTTGTGTGAAATGGTGTTTGTACTCTGCAGTAGATTATTGTAATTTCCAAAGTTGATTTGGTTGTACCTCAACTAGTCTTCCAAATTAGTGTTCTTGATTTTGTATGTTTTGGAAGGACAAAAAGGATTGCCATGAAGATGCAAGATAATTGCCTTATATAAAGAATGAGAATTTTTGAAGATTAATAACTTTTAGTTTCATTTCAAATATTTAAAGAATGAGAATTCTTGAATATTAATATTTTCTAGTTCACCTTTTTCTGCCTTGTAATTTTTTATGCTCTTTAATATACTTTTTTTCATGAAAAACAAATAGTGATAAAAAAAAGTGCTCCATATGAAACTATATTCAACAATCTGTCAAAAAGAAGAAAATACTGTTGGTTACTCACTGTGTGGATGCTGCTACTTCAACATCAAGCTTGTTCAACATATGCTCTCTTATCAAACGTTTTGGTTAACTCATTTTGATTGATTGCTTGAAAAGTGTCATAGATGCTATCCCACATTCCACACTTGATAGATGAAACCTAAAAAATTGAAAAAGCAAGTTTGCAAACAATGACCTACATATGTGCATCATAATGGACAGAGCATGTGCCACTTAATATATGCACGCAAACATATAACTAAAGTAACAATTAAACAAGAAACTCAAATGAGGATACATTTACTTTTTTTCTCTCGCCTTTTCTTTTTTTTTTTCAGAAAAGTTTAAATTTGAAAGGGCTACAACCTAAGTACACTAAAATATATCACCAAGTAAAAACACTTTAATGTCAAATAATGAATGGAAAAAATTCCCTTATTTGCTTAAAAGAAATAATTTATATATGATTAGTTAAAGTTCTAGACACACAAAGACGCTACTCAAAGGTAACTCATAATTAAAAGAAATAGTTCTGCAAACAACAAGCGATAAGAATCAAGCAAATGGCGACAAAACCTATTTAAAAGAAGGTTAAAAACCAAAGAGTGAACAACTACACATTAAGAAAAAAATAATTTGCAATAAATAAATGTAAACAACAATAAGAACATATATATATATCAAGTTATAACAGAAAATTGAAGAATAAAATTCATATAGAAAATGTGTGTTTGTTTAGTTATCTGTAGAAGTTAGTTCTATTAACAATTAATTGTATTTAAGAAGGCTCCACTTATAATGCACATGCTATTGACATTAGTTAAACTTTTCATTTTCAGAAAACTAACACTAGTAATCATATAATGTAAAGCACTCATCGTTTAACAAATTAGCCTCTTAGATACTAACACAACTGGATCTACATGTGTTGAGTCAGAGACAACATATAAGCATTGTTCTACAAGTTATGAACCACACTTGTAAGGAGCCTCTAAGCAACTAGAATCATCATTCAAAATATAACCAGTCCTCCTACCGAGATCACTCTCAAAACTTCGTCTACAAACTAGTGATGACTGAAATCATAAACCTAATGTTATCCAACTTATTTTGTTACGCCTTTACCTTTTGTATTTAAGGATTTATCATCCTCTGTTTTTCTATGTATTATCTTTCTTTTCAATAAAGTCAAGTTTTCTATTAAAAAAAATGGAAAGAAAAACAAAAAACCTTATGTTATAATTTCTCAATGAATAAAGTTCAAATGGTAAGGTGGAGAGAAGAAAGGAAAGGAGGATATTTTAGAACTACAAAAAACTAAGAGCAGAAACAATGTGAAGGAATATTAACAAAAATACATAATAATAATAATAGTAATTCAAACAAATAATAGTCACATTAAGCCGAAGTTTATAATCTCATTACATGTAAATATTTTCATTAAAGTGAAAACAAAGCCTGTAAAAAACCTTACATGGACCAGATTGTCGCAGCCAAAGTCAGACAAGTGTCAATGACAAAGACCTTCGAAATCAATTTCAAGATTCATCATACTGATTGATGCAATAATTTAGTATATTAAATTCACCTTCCACAAGACCACTGACTAATAGTGTACAATCATTTTAGCTTCAATATTTAGATCCTACGTTTAGAACATCAAAGCTAACAGAATTATTTACTCATTAAAAATGAATGTTCTAAGGCTGAATCAAGAACTTATCAAATTAACATATATGAGATTCTTTGACAAGTATTATGGAACTCAAGAGAAAAATAAAAATATGATTCCAAATTTATCCATAGTATATAATAACTATATTTTAAAAAATAAAATAAACTCTGTAAGGTATTTAAATACAAAATCATGCACACAAAAATTTAAGGAAGACAAAGCAATAGGATGATAATAATTGTAGCAGAAAATCTATGCAGGATGCACAAGACAATGAATAAATAAATAATAAACAAAAACAAATAAAAGAATTCTTATGGATCCATGTATTGGGGTTGGGGGTGGTGGCTGGCTCAGTTTGACATGTGATTTTTTTCCTTCTACACAAAACAAAAGTAGTAAAAACCAAATAAAAGGCAACACTCCAGATTATATCACAGTATCAAATGTCATTGTATGGTAGATCTGAATTGATAAATATTGCAAGCACCAATACCATTGGTTGCATTAGATGATTAACATCTATAACTGAACCAAGGTACTGGAATATGCAGGTGGACCATGATTAAATTGAGACCAAACCTCTGCTTTGTATTCCATCTACCCATTTAGATGGACATCTATAATATAAATTAAAGAACAGATAAACTTACATTGTAATTGGTCTTTTATCTAGAAACTGTTCAGAAATTCGGAAAAACACATGAACCAAACAAGTCTTTTTCTGGAAGTTCTTAGAAATAATTTTGAGTACACATAATAATTGTTTTCAAAAGACCTATCATCAACGCAACATAAAACTTTTTTAAGTTTTCAATGCTTCACAACTGTCACCCTAACTTTTAAGAAATTCACGATAGCACTATGGATGCCAAAATATGGGCAGGTAGAACATTTATGAATCAACCTGGAATATTAAACTTAGCACATTTGTGAAATGGATAGGAGTAATTTATATTCTTTTTGATTTCACCATCAAAGACTTTTATTTAAAATAAAGTATGTCTTGAAAGCCTTTCTTTTTTGGCCAAATGAAATAGGAAGGGAGGGTATTAAACTAAACCGTCTCAATAAGAATTGAAACCCCATAGAAATGAACAAATATTTGTAATATGGAACAGTTTTGAGAGGATGGAAGACTGTTTTCTTTACATCTCAACCCGGTTCAGAAGTCTTCTTTTTTTTATCTGATTAAATGGAGAAAGGAGAAATAAAAAAACCAATGCTTTCTCAACTCTCATGCAGGAAAATAGATAAAGGAAGAAAAAAAGGTATCCAGATCTTCTGATGATTCTAAGAACACGGTGAATGGGAGAAAGTGCAGAACTTTTTAACCTTCTATCCCACAGCACTCCGGTCTCTACCTGATGAATTCATATCAAATCTAAAATAGTTGGCTCCCCAACAGGCAGACCACCTGCTGCTTCAGCCAAAACTATCGTTTTTCTAATAATCAACACTTTGACATTGCGACTCCACCCAGAGTTGACAGACCAGCAGCTCGTTCTTACATTAGCCCATTAGCAAGATCCATTGACTTTGAACTCACCATTACCAAAGGAAGCTACAGTAATAAACAAACTACCAGTTCTCTCAGCTAAACTCCAAAAATTACTCAACATTTAACTTGAATTAATGCTCTTTGACATCCAAATAACACATCTTCCCCACAATCAGAAAATCAAAAGCTTTAAGATGGGCAAGCAAATTGAACTAGCAACAAACTTCTCGCCCATCTCAGGTGCCTAAAGCTGGATCACTCAACACAACCCTCTATTGACCAAGCACCATTACTCAATATTACTCCACTAAACCCTCAGCTAAAGTCCAAAAGGCACTCAATATCTAACTTGAATTAACGCTCCTTGACATTCAAATAACCATCTTCCCCACCACCAAAAGCTTTAATATAAACAAAATTCTCACTCTACAAGATGGGCATGCGATTGTACTAGCAACAAACTTCTTGCCCATCTCAGGTTCCTAAGGTTGGATCACTCAACACAACCCTCTGTTGACCAAGCACCATTGACAAAGCTCGTTGTTTCAAATCCTTACCCTCCATATGCCACTCATTAAAACCATGCAGCATCATATTAACTTCATACCTTTTGCATGCTACCATATACAAGATCACCTAGATACACTGCACCTAGGTATCATCATCTTAATAATAATTATTAATTGGGAAAAAAAAAAAAAACTCTTGTCAGACAAGTTCACAAGGCTACTGGATAAAAGTTACTAATTTTTTAAACCTATAATTTTATCAACCAAATTTTGAAAGCCATTTAAAACAAGAACGTCCAAAATATCCGACAGCTAAGAGAGCATATTGCAAAGAATAATAGAATATTAGATGTTCAAATCAAACATAGAAGGCATTGATCAGAACTCATGCAAACTAATAAGTGCATGAACATACCTCAGTCACCGTGTGTTCTTGACACATTTCCTTCCAGGTTGATACGAACATCCTTAAAGAATCATTGGAAACTGAAGAATCTGCTCCACTAATGTAGTTAAACTCCTTGGTTTCATGACCAGTCTCTATAGGAAGAACACCTACTTTTACCATGTCTTTCTTTTGCAATTTGGGAGGTGCAGAAGTTGTGCAGTTTAGATTTTCATATTTTCTTTTCTTTCTAGCTGGCCCACTACTCTGGTAGTGCTGCCTTTGGATGCCATCAGCAGGAGAAGGAACAGTACAGTTTTTATCTTTTAACCCAAGTCGTTTCATCTCTTCAGTCGCAGATGGGTAAGGACAGCTACTCACTCGGTCAGAATTCCTAATGGATGGTGATGAGAAGTTAACATGACTCCCAATAACAGAGTCATTATCATCTTCGTACATACAATCATCACTTTGTTCATCCTCTGAGCTTAATGAACCAAATCTTATGTGCTTGCCACAAAAATCCTTATTTACAGAAGAGAAATTTTCAACACGCTCCGAAATGGCACAGAAGCGTTCATCTAGTATCTTTTTCTGCGAGGAAGAAAGAGGGAACTTTCTGCACTCCTTATCATGTTTTGGTTTGAATGTACCTTTATGTTTCTTTAGAATACCATTTTCTGAATTCTTGGCCCTCCGGATAGCAGAAATGTGCATCCTATTGACACAAAGTTTGTTAAAAGCAGTATATGATGTATTCAGTCGAACTGCATGTGAAATTAATAAAGGAAAAATCAGACTTAAATGACAACACCATTATACTGCATGGACACTAAGAAGCAGAATATATTCAGTAAGACTGATGAAGTCTCTTCTTGATATTCTCAGAATAGGAATATGGGATCTAACCCCAAAAATACCAGCCAGCTGGAATTTGTATGAATGCTTTAGTTAATAAAAATCAAGCTTGTTAAATTACCATCATTACCAAAAGCTAAGCTTATAAAAAGTGGACCTATCAAGCCAACACAACTTAACTCCTCCAGTGTTGGCCCACATGATAACTAGACACAAATTTTAGCCCTTACACATGTAGAACAATAAATTACCAAAATTAGGGGTCACCATGATTTGAACACTACATAGACAATTTTTCTATGATATTATGCTAAGTTACATCAATCTCAAAACCTTAAGCTGATAAGAATTACGAAGCGGTCAAAACAATGCACATCAAATCAACATAATGCAAACCTAACTAAGTTCAATTGGAACTTGAGCTTCACAACAAGTTAAACTTTATATGAACAAGATGATTTTTTTTTTTTTTTATCAAATATGAGTTATATAGCCGAAAATAATCCATACTTTTATAACACAGTCAAATCTTGAGAAAGAGATCATACTATTGAGTTTTGGTCATGACCAAAGTCAATCTAGATTCTCGTCCAGAAGCTTACACAATAGAGAAATGACTGAAAGTCATCACAGAAACAATTAATATGAATCAAGAAAGCCTATCACCCTTTAGCACCTGTCTTATACTCAAGGTGGCCCCAATGAGTTAAATGAACAATGTTAAAAGTATCTATTGTCTAAGTTTGATATACATAGTTGGCCTAATTCTTAATAGCTTGGGCTTCACGGGAAGTCATTCTATAATATGTATCATGTTTGTCAAATCCAGCTAACCCTCGTTTTTGTTAATCAATTCTGTTGTATACAAGGCCCAATTTCTCAACCCCATACTTGGACAGACCTACACATGAAAGGAGTGTTAAAACTATCTGCTGACTGCTACCTAAACCTGATGTACAGTGAGTCCCACTTCCCATTACTAAGCTCCGGGAAAAGTAGTGCTTTAACTAATAACATCATCCAAACCTTATAAACATGTCAAAAATGGAATGTACTCATTAAAACAAACTCAAATCCTCTACAGTTTAATACATTACTTCTTGTCATTTTAAATGTTATCATTAATATTCTTTCCCATATAAATCCATAAGTAAGTTTTAGAATAGAAATTGTTTATCAATTCAACCTTCCTACAGATGAACATATTCACAATACATGTAATCTCTAGAAGTTCGGCATGTTTGTGATTCACATTGCTTGATCGAGACCAGCCATATCAAAAGACCCAAGAAAACTCTTTATGAACAACTTGGTCCAGGTGCATCTCCAACTTAAGTACCTAATGACCGGAAGGGAAGTGTAAAACAAAGATGTATGGTAAACCATTTAGAAGATATAGCCAAATTCAAATCGATATCTACAGAAGGCATTCAACAATTATTATCTGCAGTGGCATCAATATGGAAAAATAAAATCTGGAGATGTATCTTCACATGAAATTAGCAAAAGGGAATTTTTATATTGAAAAAAATACATAAAAAAAAAATACCAACAAAACCAATCACAAACTTGATTTATTGGTACTTGGTTAATCTCAGTCTCAAGCTGAGATGACAACAATACAACTAAGTTTATGAAATTAATTGGAAGAAAAATAGTAGGAACAAAGTTAGAGGATAACATTAAATCAGTCCAAGAAAATATCCTAAAGGTTCTCATACATCACTGAATCTTGAAGGTAAGGGAATAAACTAAAAGACCAAAATAGAGTATCAAGCAGAATTACATACAAGAGCTTTTGAACATACAATATTTTTAGATATGGTTGACAGATGTTAACAAAATATAAACACATCCAAAGACTGGAGAAAAAATTAAACAACTAAAACAACAATAGAAAAGGGATCCCCAAAGGATTTGACACCATAATAAAAATATCAAAACACAATTCATGCTTTATAATGGGCATACCTGTCTAAAATTCTGAGAGATTCTTCAACAGTAATCAATAAAATAAGCAAAAGCAAAAAATAGAAGGTGATATCCTTAACCAAATAAAATGGAAACTTCAACTACCAAAAAGCTTATCAACTAGACATTTTAAACATCAAAAACAAATTTCAAACATCAAAAACAATCACAGCAAATAAGAGAGACTAAGGTTCACAACTAATTAATTCTTTGCCTAATATCCAGTTATCTGCAAAATAGGGTATACTTTTGTGCGCAATACTAATTTAACAAAATAGTAAGAGAAAAGTTATGTCACATACCCCAAGCTTTGAATTCGTATACCAAGTTTTTCCTTGCCTGAAACTGATCGCTTCTCACTAATGAAATATAAAAATTCGTCGACAACAATATCTTTATTTTTACAAGTATCCATGAACTCACAGAGCAAAGTTATTATTTCTTCACTAGTTATCTTAAATACTTCAGTTGTATCCAAATTAACTGAGAAATAATGCTGAACCAGTGGGTGTCGCAAAAAAGGACCCAGTTCAAGCTCTTCAAACTTCCCAATGGCCTCATTGTTGCAGATTGCCACTTCCAAATCATGCAATGATGTAATTCTCCGGACGGCGACAAAGCAATGGATAAATGCATTCATCTGAATACCAATAGAAAACAAAATCAGATGGAAACTCACACACACTGCTCATTACAAATTCCTTATAAAATACATTCCTTAAAATCAAATATTAATCCCTTTCAAATCTCAACCTATAGTCCTCACCTCTTATTCATCCAGTGAAGTACAATTTTCAAAGGACTAAATGCCCAATTTAGTTGTTTCCTCCTCTAAATTACGCCTCAAGTTCTATAATTTGAAATAACACCGAATTCAGTTTTTCCCTCTAAATTATGCCTAAGTTCAACACTAGAAAAAATTACCCAAACCCAATTCAGTTTTTTCCCTCTAAATTACGCCTCAAGTTCTATACTTCTTCACTTGCACCATCAATTTTTCCCTCGCCCACTTTCTCACCGGAAAAACAGCCTACTTGCAAAACTTAGAAACAGACAAAGAGTACAATTCCGTTATGACATTACCTTTCCTTCAATGACTATTAAACTGTGAAGGGACGGCACTTGCTGCATCCGAAACCCCAAAGAGCCCCAGCAATCAACCTGGAGCATCAAAAGCGCAGACTGCGACACCTTCCACGCCGAAACGCTTTCTCCGGCGGCCAGAAGGTCTCGCCGAGCCTTCGACACAGCACGGTCGACCTTCTCCAGAAGTTCCCTTGGGTTCTGAGGCTGAAAATTGGGACCGGGGAACTGCTGGACAGGGAAGCCATGGTTTAGCATGGAAAAATCACTGCCTTGCACTGGGAAATTGGTAGGGAATCTATGGTTCTGGAAAGGGGGAGATTGGAGATAAATATCGTTAGGATTTGTAGGGTGAAAAGGAGAAGGCTGCTGCCTCCTTCCGCCGGCGCCGCCACCGGAGGGTCGGAAGCGAGAAGGGTTTCCGTACATGGCCGGCGTAGAAGAAGAACAGTGAAATTTTGGAAAGAGAAAGGGTTTTACCGGGGGGTTTTAGAGTATTTATATATATGGATTTGGTGTTGTGGCGGTGCAGGATCTTTGCCTTGTTATGCGTCTGAATGTGCGGTTGTGAACGGTCTGATTGGGCTCATCACATGGTTCATTCTTTTTCGCTTTCTATAATCCGTGGATTTTTAACTTTTTAGCTTAACATTTTTTTTTTCTTTTTCTTTTTTTTTTTCAATCCAATTTAACAATTTTAATGACAAAATTGTGAAAATAATAATTCTTTTCATTGACTCCATTACCCAATATAATATATATATATATATATATATATATATATATTATTATGGGTTTAGCAAAAAATCAACAATTACTATGTAAGGCTATGGTCGGTCCGGTTTACTCATATATATATATATATATATATATATATTCTCTTTTCTTTTTCTTTTTTTTTGGTCGAAATATATTATATTATCTCTTTGATTTTATTAATTATAACTAAATTATCGTTAAAAAAAAATTCATATGGTAAGAAAAACCTGGACTTTTTTATATTTTGATTAACAGCACGAAAAAACATCAAGTTGTGTTTTAAAAAATCCAACGTTTTATTTTTATTTTGTTTGTTTTTAAGTGCACAGATTAATTACGTGCACCAAGTTTTGATTTTGGAAATAAATTAGTTAATTGAAAAAATTAAATTCAAATTAACAAGTTGATCAAGTGTGTGTGTGTGAGCCTCCCCGGCCATATATATTTTAGTACTGGATAAAAAAATATTACACATGCAAAAGAAAACAAGCATTCATTACTTGCAATTTTCATCAAGCTCTATAGTTGTCAAAGAAATAAAATAACTAAAACAATAATGTTAAAGAATACATAATAACTGAAATTGCATAAATAAATAAATAAATTTTAAATTTTACCCACCAAACGTAGAATATATATATATATATATATATATATATATATATTCCATTTTATTTATTTAGTGAAATTTTACGAAAGGCACGCTTAATTTTTTCATGCATTTGTAGTAGTACCCTACATGCATGATCATAAGAAACAACACTTTATTAACAATAACAACAACAACAGAAACACAGAAAATAAAATAAGATTGGAAAGCAGAAAATGAAACAAACAGCTCATGACATTCATTATTACTCAAGCACACAGTAATTAAGTCGGAGAATGGAAAAGATTTCTAGTTATGTTTCACTGCCGAGAAGGTCAGCGACATTATTGCCAAGGCTATCAGTGAGGCTACCGGTACTGTCAATAAGGCCTCCAACGTCTTCACCAACACCTTTAAGGGCGTCACCCAAATTGCCAACGATGCCACGAACAGCGTCGCCGAGACCACGGATAAGTTGATCACTGGGCGCATCGGTGCCATCAGTGGGAACCCAGGTTCCTTCTACAAAGTAGGCATGTTGGTTTAAATGGAATATTAATATTTCTTAAATGGAATATTAATATATCATTAATGGTTAACAATTTGTTTAAGTGGTATGAGGGATCATCTCCTTGTTTCTGCCTCCATTTGATATCTAATAGATATAACCATGCCACCATCTCACTTTAATCACAAATTATATATTTAACTAGTTAAACAATGATATGGCAAACCAAAAGTTTAGATTAAAAAAAAAAAGAATTAAATCAAAGTAAAGAGTGAAGTAATATGCTTATATCCATTAGATGTTAGATGCTAAATGGAATACTAGGATTTAAAATCGAGGGGGAAGAAGAAGAGGAAAAAATAAAAAGAGGAATCTGATCCGTGAATGTTTTGCCTTTTTTTTTTTTGGTTAAATCACCAAGACATGCATGCATTAGATGGGCACGTACATTAGACAGGCATTCAGATCCAGTTTAGTAGTTTAGGCTTTTTGTAAAATGAATTGAGAAATGTTTGACATGGATAAATTATTAGATTAACTACCACCTGCTTTTTGACCAAATAGATCGAGACTAATAAGATCAACATGGCTTATGATTTGCGTGGTTAATTGTTTATTGCCAAGATTGTGATGCTCTAATTATTGATAAATATGTAGTTTGTGAATATACAATATTTATTATTAACATTTTTCTTTCTTAATTACTGTTTGCACAGAATATTGTACTTGACTTAGACTTTAGGAGCAATTAATGTGTATCACCAAGACCAAGACTAAGATCAACACGGCTTACGATTTACGTGGTTAATTGCTTATTGCTAAGATTTGTGATGCTCTAATTGATAAATATGCAGTTTGTAAATTATACAATATTTATAGTAAGAACATATATAAATATTGTTTAAAAGAGATACATATATATATATATATATATATAGGAAGCATACACAAATACTATAAATATCAAATTAAATAATTAACCTGGAACATAATCTATATACACATATATATTCCATTTAATTTACAGAAATATTACTAATAAAGACAGTTTTTCATACACATGTCGCCAACAATGTCATCGACATCGCACAAAGACACCGCCGATGAGACCATGCACCGACGTCATCTCTTCAGTATGAAAGGAGGGCTCATTGAGATCCCGACCCCAGCTAACAAAAGCTACCAGCACCATGCACACCACCACCCCACCACCAAATTAAGCACGCTTCTTACTCTCCATTTTCATTTTTTTTTGTTCTCTTCTGTTTTCTCACTTGCCAAACAGTGTATGCAATGTGCATTCTGTCCCTTGCCAATTTGTCATTTTTATAGCCGTCCAAACAATATCAATAAAATGCAAGTTTTATTATTTATTTAAATAATTTCCTTATTAACTAGGATCAAGTAGTTCAAAATATTAAAGATTGAGTGCTTTCAAAAGTCAAGTAATTACTAGTATAGTACGATCATTGATTTAGTAGTTCAAAAATTAATTACTACCTAATTTTATGATTGCGTTGCTTTTAAATAAACCTTTCTCTTTTTCGTTTTTTTGTTTTCCTAATTGAACAAAGAGTAACCGCATTTTCTTTTATTTTGTTCTTTTAGTTTGGTCGTGTCCTTAAATACTAACGGATATAAACATGCCATATCATTTTATAATTGTATTGCTATTAATTAAACTTTTTTTTTTCTTTTTCTCTTGTTGAACAAAAAATATTAAAATGCATTATTTTATTTTGTTTGTTTTAAGTTAGGTGTCCATAAGTAACAATGCATCACCACTTCAAGAAATAATTAATGAATGACTGGTACAGTACAATGATCGATGAGTAATTCCCAAATTAATGTCTGCCTAAATAATTTAATTTATGATTCAGTAGTTTTGTTGCTAACTTGTATCAAACCTTTCTTTTTCTTTTTCTTTCTTTTTTTTTCATTGAACAAAAAGTAAGAACATTTTATTTTCTTTTGTTTTCTGTTTTTTTGTTTTTTTAATGCTGTTCCTCAAGTGACAACGTAATACCACAGTAACAAAAGTGGCTAAAAAAATATATTAATAATAAAATTGTGCATTAAATGCATGTTTATTTGTGTGTTCCTTCGACAAACATTATTTAACGTTTTCAACAGTATCATCAATAAACCAATCTCTAACTTTGTTGTTAATTTCCTTCCGATTAGAACTTCTAAATGAAATAAAAAAATATCAAATATTAATTTTGTTCACCAAAATGATAAAGAGAAAAAATTAGTGAAAATTAGTTGAGAATAAAAAGATTCGAGGGATTTGGCAGCCATGACTATTTTCGGATTTTCATTAAAAAAAATTCTTTAATGATATGTGGGCTTCGATATTAAAAAAAAAAATCTAAAATATTACATTTCAACATAACAATCAACTATTTGAGGAAGTCACTATTAATTCCATCTCTATCATAATTATCAACAATTTTCTTTATAAATCAATGAAGGGTTTTTTGATGTCATGTTCAGACTTACACCTGTTGGATTATTGTAGCCCATTATCTGTAAAATAATTTTTTTATCCCAAATTACCTAAATTTAATTAATTACCACTCAATAATTAATGTGTTTACCAAAAAATCAAGAATTACTATATAAGCGCCGGTCCAGTTTACTCATATATATATATATATATATATATATATATATATATATATATATATATATATATATTATCTTCTTGTTTTTCTTTTTTTTGTCGAATATATTATCTCTTTGATTTTATCAATTGCCACTAAATTTTTGTTAAAATAATTCATATGTTAAGAAAAAGCAAAACAGAAGAAAAACCTGGAATTTTAATATTTTGATTTACATCACGAAGAAACATCAAGTTGTGTTTCAAAAATTCAACTTTTTCTTTTTGTTTTTCATTTTTTTTTATTTTTAAGTGCAGCCATTAATTATGTGCACCGAGTTTTGATTAATAGGAGATAAATTAATTAATCGACAAAAATTAAAGTCAAATTAATAAGTTGAGTGTGTGAAACCCTCCCTATATTTTAATACTGCATACGAAAATATTACACATGCAAAGGAAGTAAAACAAACATTCATTACTTGCAATTTTATTAAGCTCTATAATTGTAAAAAGATAAAACAACTAAAAACAATAATTTTGATAAATAACTAAAAACAATAATTTTTAAAAGATATATAATAATTGAAATTGCATAAATAAATAAATTCTAGATTTTACTCACCAAATTTAGAATATATATTCCATTTTATTCACTGAAATATTGCTAAAGTTACACTTAATTTTTCCATGCATTTGTAGTAGTACCCTACGTGGATGACTATAAGAAGCAACACTTTTTTTTTTGGTGAATATAAGAAGCAACACTTGATAACAAAAAACACACACAATAAAAGAAGATAAAACAGAAAATGAAACACACAGCTCATGAAATTCATTACTCGAGCACAACACAAAATAAGTTAGAGAATGGAAAAGCTTTCTAGTTATGTTCACCGCCACCATGGTCACCGAGAGCGTCAGCGACAGTATTGCCAATGCCTTTAACGGCGTCATCGACAGTGCCAGTAAGGCCTCCAATGGCGTTGCCCACATCGCCAACAACGCCACTAACAGTGTCACCGAGAAGTTGATCAGTATGAAAGGAGGGCTCATTGAGTTCCCCACGACAGGTAACAGAAGCCACCAACACCATGCTCACCACTAGCACCAAAGCAAGCTTCTTACTCTCCATTTTTTCCTTCTTTTTTTTTGTACTTGTCAATATTAATTTATGTAAATATACATATTTGCGTCTTGCCCATATGCCATATTTATAACCATGCAAAAATCAATTAAATGCAAGTTTCATTATGATTTATTTATTAGGATTACATGGTTCAAAATATTAATTAAAGACGTGCATAGACTCACCGACACCGACACCGAAGACACCGACACGGGTATCAGCAAGTTCCTGACGATTATCACCGACACGGGTCCCGTCTGGCTCTTTGATTTGATTTCTACTTATGCAAGGACTCCATCATTATGATCATTATTTACATTAAAATAAAAAAATAGAGTGGAAAATTTTCTTAGTAATTATATATTTTCTTAAATCTTTAATCATTTAAATACGTAAAAATTAAAAAAAAAAATTAATACAACCATATTGACCAAACTTTTGTCTTCACCCCTCAAGCATTGGACTCTATTTTCCCATTTCCAGCTCCAAACCCTTCCTGAAACAAAGACATATCAAACGCAGATTTAAAATTTATTTAAGAGACATAAGTTTGTAACTACTCTACCCTACAATTCATAGTTAATAAAAAAAAAAATCCCATGAGAAACCTTTTTTTAAGTAGAAACCGGACCCCTCAAACAAATTGCTTCAAAAACTCCGTTGCCACCAGCCTCCCTCTTGTGTTCACTGACATCTTCAATTCACTTATCTCTTTATCAATGTCCTGAAAAGAAATGGAGCAGTTAATTTCTAGGGTCTTTTTATGAATCTTATTTCATGCACAGGTCTAACAGAGGAGCACAAATAGGAACATAAAAGGAACACAATGTATTAATGGCATACATCATTAATTGAAGCAATGACATACATCATTAACTGAAGCAACCTGAATTTCATCTATCAACGACATCTTCTAACCATTAAAATGAAAGGACGAACAAAGAATTGCCAGACTTTTGCCACTAATAAATTGTTATATACAGTCCCTCAGGTACAGCCTAGTGGCAAAATCCTCGAAATATGATCCTGAGTTGAATCCCCCCATTCGATGTCAGAAAAAAAATATTATCATAGCATTTCACATTCAAATACTCAAGGGCGGTTCTACCATCTAAATAACTCACTACAGGACTGGGCATTTCCAAACACAACTTCACATAATGCAGTTCTTGTGCTGTCCTACCAAATTGTAAAAATCCATATCCTATAGATCATTAGCGTTTAACATTAAACAATAAAATGACCTACAATCGACAAAAAAATAAATGTCTAACACTCAGTTGCAAAATATGAAATCTGTTCAATAGAGTTCTTTTTTTTGGTAATTCTGTTCAATAGAGTTCTTGCCTCCATGAATTGTACTATAAAATCGATGAGCTTTTGTTTCTGCATCTCCTCACAGTGGTAGTTTGTTATAAGAAAGCTAATGTCATAACCCTGTACAGCAACAAAAAGCCACAAATAAATGGTACAACAAGGTGTGATTAAATTTTGGATGCAATCCAGATTAAATCTATGTCATTTTGCATAACAACCCTGAAAATTCCTCTAAAATTTCCAGGAAAATCTAGTATTTTGAACTTATTAAGCACCAGAAACATAAAATATATAGTTTCAGGTCCATGAGATAACGCATATATACCTGTACCGGCTTTCTCCTCAATACCTGAAAAGCTTCTGCTCTCATCGATAAAAATCTAAGAAATTTTTTAGTTAGAATGTTTTCAAGCTCATCTGCCTGCTTTACCTGCGCAAGAGGAAAAAAATTCAAAATATAAGCAAAAATGAAACAGGGTAATTATCACAATTGCTTTGTATCAATAATTTCACAGGTCCAAAAAGTTCTTCAAGGTATATATTGGGAGCATTACACAGAAATGAGTAACATCTGAAAGTCCCATCTCAGATTTTATAGACTGACAGACATTGCATACAAATGAAATTTCAAATACATATCTTCTTGCTCAATGAGCAATGCAAAAAATTCCAATAAGAAGAGCCATTAGAACAAGGAACCAAGCCAAGGTTATGTAAAAAAAATAAATAAAAATTGAGAAATAACTCTACATTCTATGCATCCATTTTGCTCAACAATTCACAAATCAAAGATATAGACAAACAATAGAGCTGTGTGACCCAAAGAACATGAAACTTGGACCTTATGATTCTAAGAGACCCAGGATAGAGTTGGGTATGACCATCTGAATTGATGACCAAACTTCTCTAACCACCTTACAGTGAATAACAAGGAGGTCAACTTACTCCTCATCTTCCTTGCCCTTACAGCACAAGAATTATCTAATCCTATGTAAAACGCCCTCTCTTAATGAGTTCCTCAGATTGTTTGCCAAAATTTACTTATGGTTCTCATATTTCTTTACTTCTGTTGCATATTCCATTATTATCCACCATACATCTCATCTTTCTAAAAACTCTCTAAATCAATCATCTTTCATGTTGGTTAAACCAACACAAACAGAAATTTCATGTACAATACCCACCAATAAGATTCATAGAGAGAAAAAAAAAAAAAAAAACTTATAAATCTAATTCTCACTTTACTATTAAGAAAACCAGGTTATCATGACTAGTTATGGTTAAGCTGAGCAGAAAGATAAGTTCATAGCCAATTTACACATGCTTATTCAGTCTCTTGGCATCAGCTAAATGCACTTCTGCACCATTTAACTCCATAATGCACAAGAAACATCAAAATGAAATAAAATATAAAAGACAAAGCAAAATACTTTTAATCACCTTGAGGCTAATGCGCACGGAGTTAATGGATGTCTCGATTAAGCATTTCTCGGCCTCATTTCGACAAATCACAACCTACAATAGCAATTGCATGCATAAAATTACAATACATAAACTAAAATTTGACAATGATTTTAGTGCACCAAAATAAAGGGTCAAAAGAAAGAAAGATGAAACAATTAATCAGCCCATTTCACAATTATGGTAAGGCAATAAAGAGCTACTAAAATTATTACATTGCATAAGAAAAAATTCCTTATATCAAGATATTTCTTACAGGATTCAGCAGAAGTTCTGGGCTGGTCCTGAAAAATATGGAAAAAATTATAATATTATTAACAAAATAAACGATTAACAGAAAGTTGATGGTATAATTATGCAGGAAATATACATGGAAATCAGGAAAAAGAAGGTAAAGATACCAGAGGAGGAGAACAGAATTGAAATGAATAATATGTTCATCACCCACAGTGAATAAAGTTTGGAAAGGAACAATATAACTGACATTTTCAGGTGTATATATATATACACAAAAACCAATTTCCATATGCATTATATTTTAAATATATATATTCATTAAAACATGGTGTGTTACACAATGCACAATTATATGCATTACAAGGTGACCTCACTTACACGGTTTAGATGTACAAATAGGCTACTGCAAACTTCTAGAATACGACAGAGTTTGTCCACTATAACAATTTTCATACATGAATATGTAAAATTCAATGATAATTATTGTTTAGTACCTAACTTATGTCATTTTGTATGGCTCACAAAAGATTACAAATAGACGACCTATATTCCTAAAGGAGCTGAACATGTAATCAAACTACAACTAAAGCACATACTTGAGCTCAACCTCGGGCTTGTTATGCCTTTCAACTTCTTGACAAGGAAAGTTCTGCAAGCAGCATAGAGACGCAAGTTATAATATCAGCCAGGCATCATAAGCATGTGATTGAGAGTTGTGCTGAAATAAAAATGCATCATGGACCAAGATAATAAATTCAAGTGCCCACTCTCATGACACAGAATAAGACATCGTTAAGATTAACCATTGCAAGAAATCACAATAACGATAAATTACAGGTCCCAGAAGAGCTTCAGAGCTTCAAAGGGAGTGTCTCTAGATGCAAGAAAACCAGACACTTTTAAAGATTGAAAGGGTTTGAGAAACCACGCAAAAACAAACAAACTAGTCAATCCACACAAGATACACCCAAATCTCCTTGAAAACATATTGTTTCATTGTACACCTAATTGGCAACAAAAACATCGCAATGATCTTTAACTAATGCTAGATTTTCCATGCACAATATATGTAAACATTGCAAAAAAATCTCTATATCAGTGTTGACATAGTTTATACAACTTTCAATTATAAGACTGTCATCTGATTTCGCTATCAATAAAAGTAAAAAAGGCCACAAACACAATGGTGTAAATACCTGCAAGCACAATGCGGCCTCAAGAGTGTTTCGTATGCAAGTCAAGTACAACCGCATTGTAGTAGCCTGAAATTGTTCCAAATCAACAGGAAAATTAGTCGATGACTAACTCAGCACGAGTGAATTTAACATAGAAACTTAGGTTAGATATACTTTAACTACTAAATTTTCTCCAATTACATTTTAAATTCCTTAAAACCTTTGCTCGGCCGTCGACATATCTAAGGGGGAAAAGAAATACAGAATTCTGAAACGCGATGTTTTCTACGTATCCCAAACGATTGTGCTAGATTCAGCAAGTCTAAGCTCAATAATTAGAATTCAACTAACATTCAGGCGTTTCAGTTCCCATTTCTTTCCAAATTTTCTCAGCAACCAAACGGAAAGTATAAGAAATGAATAAATAAAAACCAAGAAGAAGAGAAAGATCTAAAATGGATTTACCATAATTTGGAGCAGAGAGAGTGCTCCTGAAGATGCAGAGAGTGATTGTGCCGAAAGTAATGTTCAACGACAGACGCTAATGTGCAAAAGGAAGAAAAATGAAGACGGGGTTGGCTGCTAATGTGCAAAAGAAAGAAAAATGAAAAAAGACAACCATCCGACCTGCCGGATTCGAACCAGCGACCTAAGGATGGCTACTGGGCGTGACCCTACTACAGTCCTCCGCTCTGCCAACTGAGCTAAGGTCGGCAAGTTGAGGGTTTTGTCAAAACAATATATAAATTAACAATATATTAATTTAATAATTTAACTCGTTGTAAATATATATATATATATATTCATATATCAGAATGTGGTACTGGACTTCAGAGAATACAACTCTTTTATGGTTTAAATCATGTTTTTGTTATATATTATCATCTAATGCTGTCTCCGATCAACTGAAATTGCATGGCTTTAAGTTATGGTGGTAATTAGTTCATATGATTGTTATATATAATGAACTTTAAATTTTAATTAAAAATATAGATTGCATTTGTATTTTTTTTTATAAAGGAATATTTTATTACTCCAAATATTAAGATCATAAAACAAGATGTTAGCTAATGCTAACTCATTAGAAGGATTCTATTCATGTGGTAATGAACTATTCAGGATCCTTTTAGATATCTAGTCTGCTGTCTTATATTGATTACATTTGTATGATTAATATTTATGTAATATGTACAAATTAAATTGAAAAATATTAATGATATATTCCTGTATATGTTTTTTTTCCTTCTATGTACTAGTTTTCATTTAACATATGTATTTGTCAAAAAAAAGAAAAAAGAAGAAGAGACCTTAGGACCGTTCCTGTTTAAAATTAAATGTAACCTATATTAATGAATGTCAAACATAGGATTGAAAACATTCAAAAAGAGTTTGTTTGTTATAGAATTGAATGTCAAACATTTTTCTTCAATCTTAAAATTTCTAGGGATTATTCATAAAACAAAAATATTGGAATTTATTAGCAAACCCATCATGAATTCAATTAAAAAATAATATTTTCTTCTTATTCCAAACCATATAATCATAGCCCCATCACCATGGATAAAAGCATGGACCTAATTTCGGTGTGAGTACATCCCATGTTTTTTTGGACACAAGATTGAGATTGTGGACGATCTATATTATATATACTGAAGAGAGTTATACTATATATAGATGGTTATTTTTTTTTAATTGTGATTTTTGGTTTTTTAATAAAACATTTAAAAGATTATATAACTACAATTTAGATTAGCATGAAGGCGGCACATCATGTACTCTTTCATTGTTGTTAGCCCATCTTTCATTGTCATTTTCTCTCTGTCTCTCTCTCTTTATAGCTTTTCATCAATAGCAATTTGTAGCTCCGAGGATTATATATTATATATCAGAAAATTTTTAGGGAAAAATTAAATATAAAAATGGTTGATGAAGACGGTGACGACAAGGTCAAGAAGATGGTTAGTAGTGGTGCATATATAGGTTTAATTGGTTATATATTGATACTAATAATTTGTTCATTAGTACATTTTTCAACTCATATATATATAACTGCTCTAATGCACTAGATCTCTTATATATGATAAGTGATAATGGGGCATAATTGATTAATTCATACGGACCTAATAAAAAGTGGATATAAAAATTAATAAAAATTTATTTTTTTGCCTATTAAGGTACCACGTTTTTGTCTTTTACTATATATAATCGATGCACTGCATTAGAATATATATATATATATATATATATATATATATATATATATATATATATATATATTAGCAAGTACATAACCAAATTAACCTTTATGTTGTGTGCTTTGTTCAAAAAAAGTATTTAAAAAACAATCAATTAATTTAATGATTTAACTCTAGGTTGATTGTAAAATTGATTTTTTTTTTTTTGGCTAAATGGAAAGTTTTTACTAATTGAAGTGTCAAAATCCCCTTTTCATTTTTAATGAAAAAGATCATGGGTGTTGTGTAAAAGTGAGTCTAAATTATGAACTTAATCCTTAAATTGTCCTTAAAGAACAATAAATTTTTACAATATAGTTCAATTGTAAGAATGATGCTATCTTTTTTTTACCTGAAATCTACTAATATAGTTTATTTAGATGAGATTTGACATATGGCAACAAAATTGATATTACATTTCCTAATAATCCAGCACAGATTCCAATCAAAACAAGTAAACCTGTTTCTAATACTCAAAACCTTATTGTAACTAAACCAGGAATGCGACTCGTCAGTGCTCTTGATCTCCTTGACCACTTCCAAAGCGTCACTTTCCTAGATCACTTTTGTCCATCCACCATTCTCGGCAAAAGCAGAAGCCCAATGCAAGGCATTCAGCTCAGCTTTAAAGGATGAATGGCTACTCAATAACACATATGATAGAAAAGGAAGTCTTCCACTAGCATCTCTGACCACCATTGCAGTAGCCAATCCTGAAGGAGTATAAGTAGCGTCCATGTTACATTTGAACCAGCCCACCGGAGGGGGAACCCATCTTTCAGTGCTAGGATTGACCCTAGTACTTCCCAACTCCTTTTCCTTTTCAATCGAAATGAACTTAGTTAGTAGAGATTCGAACCAACCTATAGCCTTACGCACATCAATCTTGCCTTCAAAAAACCACTGTCATCTTGTCCTTCACACAACATAGAAGAGAACCGCCCAATAAAATTGGAATTCTTACACAACATAGAAGAGAACCGCCCAATAAAATTGGAATTCTTTCTTATCAAACCCCAGCTTCTAGGACTCTACATTTGGATTAAGACTTTGTCTAATTAAATGATAGAGTCACATTGCCACCCATCTAACCGGCCTCCTAATCTACTCCCAAAAGCAACTACACAGATCAAATGACAATTTTTAAAAATATGCATGCTTGTCTTTGAATCTAATCCACATACTGGACAAATCACCTCACCCACACCTATCTTATTTGCAATCGCCTCTTGTGGGGAAGGTACCTGCAAGAAATCTCCAAAGATGCATCTTTAGCCATTCATGAAGCTTAGATTGCCAAAGAAGCTTCCACACTGAGTAGAACTCTGTTCCCAATCTAGCTTTTACTAAGCCTTTGTAACAACTTTGGACCGAGAACTTCCCAGCATCATTTTCTAACCACATCAGCCTATCTAGCTGATTGTGGTCCACCCAATCAATCTTCAATATGGCTTCTGCTGATTCGTGGTCGCATATTCTTTCAATCAGCTCCTTATTCCAAGTACTATCATCTCGACACCTCAACTCTGCAACATTAGTGATTCCAAAAGCATATGAAGAGTCTCACATTTTGGGAACAAAGTTATGGATTCATGGGATCCATGGGTCTCTCTAAGGATTGATTAAACTGACACCAAGTTTGTAGCAAGCATTACTACAAATAATCTATCTCGAGTCTAGGATCCTTTACCAAACCATAGAGTCTCCCCTTCTGGGTTTATAATTCAAGAAAGAGCTAGAATGTAAGTATTTTGCTTGAAAAAGATGCACTCAAAAACTATTCTTTCCTCTAGCAACCTTCCAACCTAGTTTAGCTAAGAGAGTAATGTTCAAATCCCTGAACTTCCAGAACCCTAGGCCACCTGCTTTTTTCGGAATGCAAATGTCACTCCAAGTCCTCAGAGCCATAAATCTCTTCTTCTTCGGAGCAATATCCCACCAAAATCTTCTAACTAAGGAGTCCATCGCTTTACATATAACAACTAAGCTATTTTTTTTTAGAATTGTGGATTTTCAGACGCGCTTTCGGTTTTACTGTGGTTTCGCCTTTTTCACTTAAACGAGCAGCTTTTGAATTCCCCAGGTATTTTGTGAGGGCCGAAAGTATCCCGTGAGGAGTCGAGGAACTTTTTCTACCCATTTTATACTTGGTCAAAGTTTGACTTTTACTATTTATTATTTTAATAATAAATAAAACATCTTTTTAACTTTTTATTTTAATTTAATATTATTTTAAGTAGTCAATTGACATTTGACCTCTTCATGGCCTACCATCCTTTTCATTTTCTCCATTGTTTGCTTCTATTTTCATTCTAAAGAGAGAAACACCACATTTTAGAGAGAGAAAATGAGAAATTCAAGGATTTTTCAAATAAAATTCAAGAGTTAGGGCTAGTCATCAAGGGGAATTATTTGACAAAGCTTGTGGGGGTGATTCAAGGCTTGGAAGAAGGTGTTCTTAGCTTGGAAGAGAGGTAGGCAACTATACCCATTTTATTTTCTTGACAATTCATGTGTTTTTGTTTGTTAATTTGGTGAATTCTTGCTTGCAATCATGGAATTGATAATGGTTTGAGTTTAATTTTATGTGTATTGTGGTTAGTATTTAAATCCCCAATTGGTAGGCTTAGGATTTAATGGAATTAGTGTTCAAAACTTGAATTTGTTGGATTTAAGTTTAAATTGTTGAAATTGGCTGGTGGATTTATGTTTAGCATTTTTAATTTGACGATTTGATGAAGAAATCAATAAAATTTTGCATGTATATGGGGCTGGTCATAGTAGGGTAATTATGTAAAAAATTTTACTTGTGGGGGTATTTTAGTCATTTCACGTACAAAAGGGTATTTTGGAAATTTATAGAAATTTTAAGGTTAAAATGGTAAACTTGCATGTAGGGGATACAAATGAGAATTTTAAAAAAATATTTGAGGGCATTTTGGTATTTTACATGCAAGGAACATATATGGAATTTCAAAAAAGGATCAAGGGCATTTTGGTCATTTGACTTATAGGGACGTAGATGGAATTTTTAAAATTATTGGGGGTATTTTTGTCATTTTTCATTTGAGAGGTAGAGTTGAAAATATTTAAAATTGGAGGGGTATTGAGGTCTTTTCTAATTTCCAAATAATTTTAATACATATATATTAAATTACTATTGTTAATTAGTATATATATAAACATTTTCAATTACTATTATTTATATTTACATAAGTATAATTAATTACATATGTGTTTGTATAATAATATATATATATATATATTTTTATAAAATACATATATTTTATATACGTATTTATTAAATATATTTAAGTGTGTTTGTAAAGGTTTATATATAAAAATAATACATTGCATATTAAATTGAATATTAAGTTTATATATATATATATATATATATATATATATATATATTCGTGAGTATTTTTATACATGGGGGTATGAATATATATAAAATTATGTATATGTATAAATTATAGTTGTGTGAATGTATATGTGTATAAAATACTTGTATACATATATGAGTGTGTATATATGTGTTTGTGTATATATATGTGTATGTAAATATGTATTTATATGTGTGTATTTTTATATATGTATTTACGTGTATATAGTTATGTATATATATATATATATAAGTTATATTTGTGTGCATATATATATATATATAAATAATATGTGTATATATGTGTTTATGTATATGAATATGTGTACGTGAATGTTTATTTATATGTGTATATTCCTATATACATATTTATTTATATATGTGTTTATAATTGCGTTTATAAATACATGTATGGTTGGAAGTTATTCTTTTCGTTGTTTTACCGAAGGTAGAATGATAATTAACTATATACTTATTGAGGGATATTTTGATAATTTTTCATTTACTTGAGGGATATCTTGGTAATTTTCTAGATGACCAATGAAATTTCGGTAATTACATTAGTATGGTTGAGCGATTTGTAATCGTTGAATGAGCTGGGGCATTTCGGTAATTACAGCTGTTGGAATAGAATGGTTGGTAATTATGTTTTTACTGCGTTGCTTGGTTTTACTTGTGCACTGTGGCATGAGCATTCATTTGCATAGTGCAATTTTGGTGATTTATTGTTTTATGTGAAATGAAGGGGTTTTCCCCAGGGGTTTGTGTTTTCAAAATGATTTGTATGACAAGGTGCATGGTTTCAAACCCTGGTTTATAGTCGCTTTGTGAATCACTGACCACACATAGCGGTGGGTCGCCCGGAACAGTGGTTCATCCGCCTACCATAGAGGTGTGGTGTTTTGTGCACGAAACGCGGATAGAGAGTAAACTGTTGATTTTAATAAATGGGGGAAAAATGATGATTTTAGGTGTACAGTGTTATACTTCATGACATGGCATTGACATATGCATATGATTGTCTAATGAGTGTTTTTCACTCACCGTTATTGTCTATCCTGTGTGGCAGGTAAGTCCAAGGCTAAACAGTAGGACTTGGCGGGGTGCGGACTGGAGGGCGCGACGTGGTACCATGTTCTTCCTCATTTTGATTTGTTATTTTTGGGCGATGATATTATGTATTTTTAAATACTATTTTCCTTTACGGTGTAGGTGTGTACTTTGAATTTATTTTAAAGTAATACTGTCTATGGTGTGGTTTGCAAAACAATCTCAAAGAGTAAAGGAAAATTATCTGATTTTATTGTGGTTTTGTCCAAAGAGGGTTTTAATCAAATTATATTTTAAAAGGAAAAAAAAATTATTATGGTAATCACACCTTACTAAAAAATCTACACTTGAATAAAGGGGTGTTACATTATAAGACTTAAGAGGCCACCTAAATGTGGACATAGAGTACAGAGGAATCACCTAAACTATGGACTTCAAAAGAGTTGCCTTCCCGGCCTTTGAAAATAACTGTACAATAAATTGGTTATGTAGTGGCACACATATTTTTCATTTTTAAATGTGTAGTCCCTGCCCCATTTACATTACATTCTTAGTACAATTAATTAAACAAGAACAGCGTTAAACATATATTTTTATGGTCCCTATCGATCCATCGTGCTTATATTGCTTGCAATTATCTGCCTTCAGATTATCATCAAGATACACAAACCAATCACAGTCTTATATATATAATTGAAGTTCAAGCAACTTATAATTAAGTTGGTCCACAGTACACCATGCTTATAAAGCCATGCATGTGTTGTTGATTAAGAGCAATTTAATTAAAGTAAACCAAATTACACCTCTGCTAAGTGCTTGGCTAGTAGCTATTAGAAATAATTGCCCAAATTTTAAAAATATCCTTCGCGCTTTGTTTCTTTTAAAATATACCTAAACTATCCAAAATGTTTTTTAGTTAAGTTTTATATTTTAAATGTAAAATCTGTAGAATGGTAAGAATAATAGGCCATTCTGTAGATCCGACCTGTGGAAAATGAGATATTCTAAAATACATATATTTTAGATATATCCATATGCAAAACAGTAGGTACACATGCAAAATAGCCTGTATATAGTTTAGAACTTATAAAACGGCATATGTAATCTGTCATGTTGTATGTTTAAATTTTACAGTAATAAAGATAGAATGAATAATTTAGATATATTTTATAAGAGTTAAAAAGAAATGTATATATTTTTAATTTAGATTATTCGGATTTTTTTCAATTTCCCCATTAATATTTATCAATATTTATCGCGCTTGCAAAGCTGTAGGCCGACTGTCGCAGTTACACATAGAAAAATCCAACCACTTATAAAGCGCCGTGTGGAATAAACACAGCAGGGAATGGAGGGTAGGTAAAACGCTCTTGAAGGCGCGTGGCGCGTGGAGAAGAGCATGAGCAAATATGCTCACGCCGGGAAGTTTTGCTAAGCCAGTTTGGTTTGGTCGTCACTCTAATTATTTAATTTCTCTCCCTATAGTCTCTGTTAATGTTTTTTTGGCACAATTTTCGAAGATTTTCACTAATTCTTTCCTGGGTACTGGGTTTCAAAAGTTGAAGTTGAAGTTGACGATTTTCTGTGTGCTTTTTGTTTTCCTAATCCTAAAGTAAAAGGGCTTCTGGATGAATTGGTCTGTGTTTGTCATAATTTGGAATGATGGGTATTTTGTCAAGGCTTTTGTAAGGTTCTGAAACTTTCTGGGTTCTAGAGAGAAAATAAAATGAAGGATTTTCCTGGGACTCCTGGAACACTGATTGGGCTTCCTCTGAGGATTTCACAATGCGTGTTTGCTGCTGGGTCAATTGCTTCCATGGCCACCACTCCCAGCTTCTTCAATTTCACGGATTTCTGGTATGGATTCGTTGCTCAATCAATTGGTTGCTAATTTGCTTCCTGAAATTTTATAGTACGGCATATTTATTTTCCCTTCTGTGTTGAATCTGTTAAGTCGAAGACCATATGATAATTGAGATGGTGCTCAAATCTTGTCCATTTGGTCAAACTGTAACAGACTTTAGTAGAAAAAAAGAAAAAAAAGAAGAAAAAAAAGAGAGTTAGATTGGATCAAACAAAACATTCATAGAAGTGTATGCAAGTTTTGCACACAAAAACTGGGTCTTGCTTAGCTTTCACACATGGGTTGAGTCTTGTATTTGGATCAAACAAAACATACATAGAAGTGTATGCAAGTTTTGCACACAAAAACTTGGTCTCGCTTAGCTTTCACACATGGGTTGAGTCCTGTATTTGATCCATAGCTATTAACTTAATGTTGCTTCCATTGATGGCATACTATAAACGGCTCTGTTATTAACTCCAGTTTTCGCAATTCATAGTGTCTTGGTTGTATATGCTTTTGTTCATTGTAGTTGTCACTCTCAAAAGAAACTTAACCGAATGCGTTCTACTGCAAATGAAGCTGCAACTAATGCAGAATATTGAGCTTATTCTCATCAATGTTCATGACCATGATTTGAACAAAGGCATATGATTGCCATATGCTTTTTACTTGTAAGAAGAAGATTAGTATGTTCACCACTCCCTCCTTAAGCGTCTGATTATGTTAGAATCGAGTAAATTTGTCTGTAGCTTAGAAATTTGTTTGCTCATTTTTTTATGGTGGTATTGTGGTGGACAGTTTTATACTGTCTATTTTTAGTATCTAGTTATCTGAACCATTTGTTCCACAACATCCTAGTTGGAGGTTGAGTGGCATTTGTGTGCAACTAGATCAATTACCAAGTGGGAAAAAAAAGAAGAAAAGAATAAGGGGAAAGATGTCAAGGCTCCACTTAGCTTTTAGGAAGATCAAAAAAGAAAATGGTGCTCTGTACCTAGATAATTTTTTGGCGTTTCTTATATATTGACTTTTGAAGCCTATAATGTCGTTGATGTGAAGATGGTCCTTGTTTACCCTTCAAATTTCTTCATTCTGTATAAGTAGAGAATTTAAGGAATTTGTGGTAGTTATCTTGTGGACTTTATGTTTCAGAAAACATTTTAGAAAGATTACTCGCAGCTTGTCTGGCTACGGGCAGAGCAACTGTTTTTGGGTTTTAAAGAAAAGAGTTGATCAGTTGTTGCATACTTATGGCTTTTAAAAACACAAACAATTCTTTTGTACATGAAAAAACAAATGCTTAGTAAACCCAAGTAGGATGAAACTATAACTTTGAGAAATTAATCCTTGGATCAATGTGATTATACTGGTCTTATTCTTGAAATTTTACCTGAATTGATGCCAAAACCTGATATGATGAATAAATGCAGAAATGTGAAGTGCCTTTGGTATGTGTTTAACTCACCAATTGAATAAATGTAAAGTTCCTTTATTATCTCTTTTCCTACCCCTGAAGTGTGAAGATCCATTTGTTGACGTACAATGGAGAAGTTGAAGTATCAATTCATGGTGCTCTGCATAAGCTTTCAGTGCGTACGGCCTTCTTTTGTTTTTCACCTTTGCCCTTACCATGCCACTTGAGCTGTTTCTCATCTCCCTTTATGAATTTGTACAGTGTGTAATAGTCGGCCTCATGTACACCCAGGCTCTGTCTAAACTCATTGGCACAACAGTAAAGAAATCATTCTTGAAATATATAAGAATCAGCCACTCTGTTTTTCCAACTTGTCTCCACATCCTTATAGTATGTTTCAACACAATGCAATTTCTTCTTACTTGGTTTTAGAATTTTGCACATAATGCAATGATATTTCTAAACAGTAGTCTCTTTTAGTACAGAAACTGCCAACCTAGCTCAATATCTGCTGGTTATAACATGTCAAATGCCAGTGCTTAGTGGGTAAATTCCATGTTTCGATTCTGATGATGTTGATTTTGCAGCTACCTGATTGCTTCAATGGGTCTGCAAATGATCTGGAGTTTTGTGCTTGCCTTGTTAGATGCATATGCCCCGTTGAGAAAGAAGGTCCTCCACAATCCTGTTCAAGTTAGCCTCTTTATAGTTGGAGATTGGGTCAGCCTCCATGAAACCTTTGACTTCTCTTAATTGTCACATGAAATCTGACTAGTTTTTGGTTCCTAGTGATTGTTTGATGTTTTTTAACAGTCTCCTCCTTTTTTACTAAATCTGACAGGTTACAGCAACACTGTCTCTTGCAGCAGCTTCTGCTTCAGCTGGCATAACGGTGTTGTACTTAGTGACTTGGGCCACTGCAATTTTGGACACGAATGCCAAAAGTACCAGATTTCGGTGGGTTTAGCCTACATGAGCTGGGTAACAATTGCAACTTCATCTTTGATTATGCTTTGGCTATTGGCTGCAGGTTAGACCTTTTGTTGCATAGTCATTTGAATTTTTGTTTCAGCTCTCACTCATACCAGTGTTATAGAAATTCTTTTACCCCTTTTATTTTGACAATACAAAAAAGAAACCAGAAGATGTGCATTACAATTCTCAAAAACTGCTTTCACTCCCTCGTCTATATTGAGTGCCAAGTCAGCAAAATGTGTGTTTGTCTCAAGAGGATTTAGATTAACCGGAACATATTCAAATATAAGCTGAGTAAATGATTTGAGCAGTTGGCAAAAAGAATAACTTGGTTTTGAACTTCCCTTTTGTCTCCAAATAAATTATCTAAATCCAAGTTTTGTAGCTAAAAGGTCAAGCACAGTGGTCTCAGTTATATATACATGAATTATGAGAAAGATTTTGGTCTCTTCCCTATATTTGTAAGAAAACATCATTCAACAACATTGTATAACATTCCACAGCTCTTTGTCATAGAACCTAGAGTATGTTTGTTATCTTTTAAAAAGAAGCTAAACCCACCATTGTATAGCTTAAATAAAATCAAAATTCAAAACTCTTCATGCTTTGAGTATAATATTATTCAAGCTAACCCTAATTCTTGTTGGAACAATACATCAATCAAAGATCCTCCAATCGCTGTCCTCAAGACCTCAACCATGCATATTCAGAATAATTTATTATAAAATAAAGAGAACTAAAATCGAAGTGCTCAAAGAAAACTAACCATTTGCATTACAAGTTTGTGGAGTGGTGGCAATGTGGCAACGATCCATAGAAAAAAAAAATTAATTTTAATAATTTTTTTTTAAAATTAAGTAATAATATTGTATTTTTAAAAAATTATATAATATTTACAAATAAAAAATATTTAAATTTGAACGTGAATGGGGTCTGCTGAATTTGTAACAGACCCGAGAAGAAAAATAAACAATTGGGCAATTATGGAATTAGCAATTATATAGTAATATAGACAGGATATTAACAAAATTAACAATAAAAAAAGTAATAGAAGAAAAATAGCAATTAGTGGAAAAAGAAGATAATGAAAAAAAAAAAGAAAAGAAGGAAGCGAGCAAGGGGAGCGTGAGAGGAATTTGAGAATTTATAACAGAAAGGGAAGAGCCCGGTTTGTCTCTGTGTCTCATCGTTCCCTCGCTTGCTGCCAAGTTGTTACCTAAACCGTACGGACTCTATTCTCTCTCACATTCCTCACACCCAAACAATTAAAGCAAAGCTCTTTGATTCTCTGACTCGCAGGCTGCTGATCTCGCTCTGGATCTAGTCCCCGGCATTCACCGCCTTCATCGTCATCTTCTGGTTTGATTCCTCTGACTCTCTTCTCTGTCTCTCTACATAATCAATTACCTTGATCTCGTTATTTACAAAAAGAAAAAAGAAAAAAAATTATCTTGATCTCGTTATTTACCAAAAAAAAGAAAAGAAAAATGACCTTGATCTCGTCATCATAATTTATTAATGTTGAAAAAATAAAATGAATAAATAACAGACTTGCATGAGCATAGACGTGGAGAAACTAGTGCATTATGTCCCTGAAACGTGGTCTATGTGATAATTTGAGTTTTAGTTCTTTAGTTTGTATAATGGTGTTTATTATTTAGTTATGGTTTTGTGTGATTAAGTGTATAGTGAAATAGTTTTGTCAACCACATCAAGAACTTTTCTCAATTAATTAAATTGTTATTTATTTGTGGATTTTCTTTTTATTATTTGGGAATTGTATTAAAATTATCTATAGATCTTTAATTTTCTTATTCTGAATGGTCTGGAATTCAATGGTCTACCAAAATCTATAAAGTTGTTCATGTGCGCAAACCACTCGATATATATATATATATATATATATATATATATCCACTTCCATATATTTAATTAACAATGTCGTATAGCTAATTAAATTATTAATCTTCTAGAATTAATCATGATTGATTCCTCATAGGGATTTGCTATCATTTAGAGGTTCACTTCTTATTCAAAATCATGGTTTTTAGTAAATATATAATACACTGCATGTCTAGGTCATCAACTTAATTAGAAATTCAACAAGTACTTGGCTTGAATATTCTATTTGTATATATTATCGTGCATATATGTCTATTCTGACATTGATTAAGCTGAGCTGTACATTTAATTAGCTCTTCATAGCTGTACAACCTGTATAGCAGAAGATGTATCTATTCTGCATGTCTAGAACGGGTTTTATTTTATGTCGAGTCAAAGCGCATCAATTTGGTCCATTAATCTTAAAGAATAAAATGGCAAAAAGATCAAATACTTCACAGAAAACTTTAACACTGTGTGTGTGTGTATATATATATATATGGTATTGGCCTATTGGTGTATTTTACTCAAATAAGTTAAACAAGAAAGAAGAGAAAAAGACAAAGGTTTACCAAACAAAAATTAAAAAATCAAAATCATTATTGACATCTAATAGACGAACATATAGACGAACATTAATGTATTGGTTGGCAGTTGGAACTTGGCGTTTATCTCACGAATATGTAATACCCAGATTAATATTGAAAAAAATAAAATAAATAAATAACAGATATGCATGAGCATAGACGTGGAGAAACTAGTGCATTATGTGCCTGAAACATGGTCTATATGAGTTAATTTAGAGGAACTCTAAGAGAGAGAGTTTGTATAAGTTCAACTGGGACAAACAAAATTCATTTTGCTTCAAATGGTGATAATAATCAAGCTGCTTTGACAAATTTTATCTTCAATTTTTAGTTCAACGGTATCAGAGTCCTAGGGCTTTACCTTTTTTGACATATATATATATATATATATATATATATATATATTTTCAGCTGTCCCCCTAGCTGTTTTACATTTAATTAGCTCTTCTGTAATATTCTGTACAACCAGGACATTTAATTACAGTTTCCATATGCATATATCTTCTATTTCAGCAAGCTCCCTCTTGAAGAACGAAGAGGGACAAGGATGGAACACGAGGCTTCTTCATCTACCGTGCTATGGGGTTTCTACAAGAAGTTCAAACCCACCTCCTCATGTTCATAACACAGATTGGCTACACTTTTCTTTATTTTATCACTGAAGCTTCCTTTAACCACGGAATGAACACTCACGTCTACGTAACTTACCGACACATCGTCTCGGGTGTTGTTGTCATGTTTTCTTTTGCCTATTTCCTTGAGAGGTAATAATACTAATGTTCAATGTTGATCATTTTTATATATGTTTGAATATATATATATATATATATATATATATATATGACCTTTAGGTTTCTTTTTTCCTTGCAAAAAGCAAAGGCCAAAGCTCTTACTCTCTTTTTGAAAATTTTCATGCTTTCTCTGCTTGGGTATATATATATATATGTATATATAGACATACATAATAATGCATTTATGATTCGAAATATATAAGAAAAAGCCAAGCATAAAACGTTTTGGTTAATTACAAGGTAAGTGTGACTATAAACACATATTTTGCAAGCCTGAAATACTCATCTCCAACCTTTCTTGCTTCTCTGGTCAACACCAGAGCTTCCCTTACTTTCGTTTAGTATTATATATATATACACATACTTATATGCTAGTCCTTAATTAGTTTATATTCATAATTAGTAATTACTTATAAAAAATTTATGTTGTTATAGGTTGGAGGTTTTTGATCTTCGAAACCACACGGGGTGGCAAAAGTTGTAGGAACTTTGGTCTCCTTGGCTGGTGTTACAATAATGACATTGTGCAAGGGTCAAGCCAGAAATCTAGGGCATCCATTGATCCACATTCAAGGAAAAACGTCCACACACAAGACTGGTTGAAGGGTTCATTTCTTAGTGTGTCTAGCTGCATAGCATGTTATATGTTTTATATTATGCAGGTTTTAGCTCTAACCCAATACTGCAATTTATGAATTTAATTAATTCCCTATTTATAAGAGCAATTACTAATAATACAGTCTGCAAAATTGTTGGCAGTCGCATTGAAAAGTTACCACAACTATCTCTGACTACATGGATGAGCTTTGTTGGGGGAGCACAATCAGCTGTGTTCTCTGTGATTATGCAACATAAACGAGCGGCTTGGACCGTTGGATTCGATATTAATTTCTAGTTCATAGTATATGGAGTAACCATCATCAGTCTATTAATGTAAACTTTGTTTATTAGACTTGAAAAGATATTAACATGGATCAACCATGGCAGGGAGTTTTTTGAAAATTATTAAACCAAAGCACACCACTCCCTGCCATGGTTGATCCATGATAATATCTTTTCAAGTCTAATAAACAAAGTTTACATTAATAGACTGATGATGGTTACTTACTCCATATACTGTGGACCAGAAATCAATGTCGAATCCAATGGTCCAAGCTTATATGGACCAGAAATCAATGGTCCAAGCCGTTCATTTATGTTGCATAATCACAGTGAACACAGCTGATTGTGCTCCCCCAACAAAGCCTATCCATGTAGTCAGAGACAGTTGTGCAGGATACCTTTTCAATGTGACTGCCAACAATTTTGCAGACTGTATTATTAGTAATTGCTCTTATAAATAGGGAATTAATTAAATTCATAAATTGCAGTATTGGGTTAGAGCTTAAACCTGCATAATATAAAACATAGAACATGCTATGCAGCTAGACACACTAAGAATTGAACCCTTCAACCAGTCCTGCGTGTGGATGTTTTTCCTTAAATGTGGATCAATGGATGCCCTAGATTTCTGACTTGACCCTTGCACAATGTCAGAATTGTAACACCAGCTAAGGAGACCAAAGTTCCTACAACTTTTACCACCCGTGTGGTTTTCGAAGATCAAAAACCTCCAACCTATAAGAATATAATTTTTTCATAAGTAATTACTAATTATGAATATAAACTAATTAAGGACTAACATATAAGTATGTGTATCTATATATAATACTAAACGAAAGTAAGGGAAGCTCTGGTGTTGACCATGGAGGCAAGAAAGGTTGGAGATGAGTATTTCAAGCTTGCAAATATGTGTTTATAGTCACACTCAGCCTGTAATTAACCAAAACGTTTTATACTTAGCCTTTTCTTATATATTTCGAATCATAAATGCGTTGTTATGTATGTATATATATATACACACCCAAGTAGAGAAAGCACGAAAATTTCCAAAAAGAGAGCCATTGTGAGCTTTGGCCTTTGATTTCTGCAGGAAAAAAGAAACCTGAAGGTCATATATATATATTCAAACATATATAAAAATGATTAAAATTGAACATTAGTATTATTACCTCTCAAAGAAATAGGCAAGAGGAAACATGACAATGCCCTAGACGATGTGTCGGTAAATTACATGGACGTGAGGGTTCATTCAGGAAGCTTCAGTGATAAAATAAAGAAAAGCGTAGCCATTCTGTGTTACAGAAACTTTCAGTTCAACCATTTTTAGAGTAAGAAACATAATATGTAGCATCTCATGCGTACTGAAGTTTCATGATCTGTGCGTGCCTTTCAGCATAATAGGGGCAATTATTGTCATCGTGGGGCTGTATTTGCTCTTGTGGGCAAAAGAAGGTGATGAAGAAGTTGAAACCAAGTCTAAAGTGCAATCTTCTCAGACTTATGAAGAACAGAATAATAACAAGAAAACAAAGATCGTCTTAGCTGAAAAGGATGTAATTGTATTAAATTGTGAACCTTAAACCGACCAAAATCATCCGCTTGGGTATGCATACGTGGTTAAGGATTATCATAAAGATGCAGTACTAATAAAACCCCAAAGAAGAAATTGAAAGAAAATAGTTAATTGAGAGGAAAATGTTGGAATTTACATCCCACTGATTTGGATGTGCTTTCATTTAACATTTCAAATTCAGGAGTCAATATGAGACCAACATCACATTCACAAGCCCACAAATCCCCTCCATACATATGCATATGTTTGTGTGTGTGTTTCATGATTCATCTAATGATTCACTCGCCAGAAAAATGGTGTGTGTGGGTTTGTAGCTAAATGGAGCTACAAATGTAACATTGATGAAATTCAGATCAATTGGGACATTAACTTTTTATCACAAAATGTAAGCACAAAGAAATTGAAGATATTTAAAAAAATAATAATATAAATGTTACAAGTTAACTTGCATGTTCTTTTTTGACAAAGTTAGGCTTTATTTTAGAGTAATAATAAGGGTCCACGTGGTTAGTAATTTGTTTCAAAATACCTATGCATTTATAATTCTATTATATTTATCATTTTTTATCTAAAATATCTTTATTTCAAACTTTATTATTATTTTTTTCTTCTGTCTATGAGACTCGCCACTAGACTATGAAACTTGCCACTAGGCTGTGAAACTCACCCCCAGCCAGTGAGACTCATGACTAAATAGCAAGTAAGTTACTTACCACTATTATATACATACTTACTATTAGTTTGTCTGATTTACTCGCCATTAGACTGTGAGACTCACTACTAGCCAGCGAGACTCGCCACCAGCCAGCGAGACTCGCCATTAAGTGGTAAGTAAGCTACTTACCACTATTGTATACATATTCACCACTAGTTTGTCTGATTTACTTGTTATTAGGCAGCGAGATTCGCCTCCAAATGACAAGTAAGCTAATCATCATCAATTTATACTTATAACTAAAATAAGGGTATTTTAGGTATTTAATAAAATATATGGGCATTTTAATCAGAATTATGGATGAGTGAGTATTTTGGAATAAATTATTGGCCACGTGGGTATTTGGAGTAATTACCCTAATAATAATTGAACATTTCCATTCAAAAGCAAAATCAAATTCACACCTACTCAAAGTTCAAAAATCACAATAAAGATTTCATTAATCTTTTTAGTCTTCACGCATTCACAATAAATATACCAACATGGCATTCGCACCGACAAATCCCCTTCATATTTTCATTGATTTACTTTTAGCTTAAAAAAATTCACATCTGGATCTGTTATATTCTGTTAAGCAGACATACCAACACCGCTTAACAAAATTATCTATATGCTTATGTTACCGATTACCATACAATTATATGGTCAACTCCCTACCTAAAATCTTATTCACCGAAAAGAAAAAAAAAGAAGCTCCCTACCTAAAATCTTAATCACTCTTTATACAAATTCACTCTTTATCTTATAGTTTCCACAACTAGGTGCTCCATGGCAAGTTTCTTCCAACAAGCATAATTTTGGATTCTCACATGGTTCTTAAACATCTAAGAGTATCTCCAATGCTTATGTCCATTGCTCTGTTAGACTCAGCATTAACCCTCTCTCTCCTCCTCCAACAGCTTTCTCTCTCCAGATATATATTTAAATATAATTTTAAATTTTTTAGATAAGAAAATTAAAAGGACACGTAATACCCATATTGACTTGTAGATAGAACCCATTGGAGATCAATTTTTGGTTCGAAAATCTATTTATTAGACATTCATGCCACGTAAACAAAAAATCCTTCAACTTGTGTGCCGCCTATATAGCAATCCACATAATGCATTGGAGATGCTCTAAGTGTAGCCGTGCATCAATTGCAGGGAAGGACCACAAATATATATTATATTCAATGGGTGGGTTTCTAAATTTTCTTTTACTTGAAAACAAATGGTTATGTGAATGATATGATGATATTGAGTAACAAGAACAATTTATTCCCAAAAAAAATGTTGCCATCTAGCTACATTTGCAGTCACTTATGTCTTATATTTGCCACCGCAATATAAAAATCAGGCAAATCAAAAAGCACTTATATTTACAGTCTGAGCAATTCAACAATTAGGTGACTGTAAAACAAAGCAGCTAAGCTTTTCAAATAGTCATATGCGAAAAACTAAGCGGCAGGTGGCCTCAGTTCATGATCACGAGATATATCGCGTGCAGATGGAGATAATTAGTGCCACATTGGGTACATACCATAACTGGGAAACATAGGCATCTTGTTTTGATATGCAGCTGGGCGGGCGGGCATAAATCCAGGTGGAATGGCTGGAGCTTTCAGTTGCTGTTCCATCCTTTCCTTCTCTACTTTTAGTACAAGCTTCTCATCGCGAAGCTCATTCTTTTCTGCCTGTTTAAATGATAAAAGTTCAAATAGTGAGTTCGCAATGATACTCTAGCCCTGAAATAGTCTTCAAACTTGGGATCTTTCAAATATTCATACTGGTCCACTCCATTTTCATCCTTATAAGGTAAAAATAACAGATCAGCTGATAGTATGACTCCTGCATTTTACTTTAGAATAGATCAACATCGATCGTCACAGCAATAAATGAGATAAAAGTTGACATTTATTTACTAAAATAAATATTTAAAATTGTCAGCCATTGAACACGTAAAGCATATGATACCAACCTTTCTAAGTTAGAGCATTGATCATATAGTTCTAGTCAAACGGGCTGCACTCCTACCTAAGGCTGTTTGAGAAGAAATCCCTTCTCTGCATGTAGATTTCATGCTGAACGAGTATTCAAAGTGGATGTTGAAGGTTTTAAATTGTCTATAACTAGTTATTAATGGAATTTTAACTAATTCCATCATGATTCTGGTTTAATTGGGTTGCTTGGACTTTACGGTGGAATATACGTTTTTGCTATGCTTTTCTCTCATATAGGTGCACCTCACCCAAAAAGTGGCAAGCTCAACGAAAAGAGCCTACATAGACAGACCCCTTGCTTCTGTTTGTGACATTCTGTTAGAGGATGATTATGGGCTGCTAGACTTCAGTGTGTGCTTTGCCTCTTTGGATTTGGAGACTGTCCAAGTGGTGAACCAGAGTATTCCCATAAACAACATGTGTTTAGATTCGGCAAAACATATTAAAAAAAGCTAAATACAAAACATATTTTAGAGATTACAGCATGTGACTATGCCAGCAGGTCCTTCACATGAGAAGGGAAAGCCATAAAGATCCGGGATGGCCGTTGCTATCTTTATAAGCAAATAGAATGAACATAAAATCCCTGACTTGTGAATATATCCATGGTACAGTGAGTGCATAGGAATATGTCTGATAGTTGGGAAAACAGGTAAAATTTGATGTCTTCTCAGACACTTGCTTCATTGTTGGCCGAGAATGTGGGATGGGATGCAGACATGCTACTGCTACCACTACAATGAAGACCACTTGATTTGCTGTATGCCATCTCGGAGGTAAGAGACATTGATCCAATACATCCTTGAGTAGAATTGGATCAGCTGCTGGTAATGAAGCTGTTTACCAAAAGGAGATGAGATCTCCTGGATGCTTTCCCATGACCACTTCCAGTGCTACAACTCCCAAGCTAGACATGTTAATCTTCTCGTTTACTTCCATTGTGTAAGCAAGGTCTCCAAACAAATATATGCTTGGAGTTAATATCTTTTAGTGGTGTGATTAAGTTACGTCAATTGCATGCCAATAACTCAATTATTTCCTCATTGCAGTCAATAAATTAAACTTTTATCTACTTTTGCTCATGTATTTTTTAGGATGCATATATTTTGGGAAATAGCCAAACCATTCATATATATTTTAAGTCTATGCATAAAGAGTATGTAGATTGCAATAACAAAATCCCAGTTAAATAAAATGGAGTCTAAAAATTGTAGGTATATATACCAAATGTGACAATTTATGTTCTATTGTTTTGTTAAAATAAAAGTCATATTTCTGCTATAAAAAACTTCTTGTTCTTGTTTTTTCTTTTTTTTTTTTAAATTTTTTTTTAACACTAATATTAGAGATGCATTGTAGGTACGGAATGAAAGCGTACCTCACCTGGAGCAGAGTATCCAAAGGTTCCTGCAAATGAAGTCCAGTTTGACGACTCTGGATCACAAGTTCTAGCAGAACCAAAGTCAGAAATGTGATCTTCATATTTGCATCCAACAAAATATTCTAGCTGGATATGTCTCCTATGGACTAGCAGGACAACATTCGTGGCTTAAATGGGATATGGCGTTGGCTAAACCTTTTACCACATTCACCCACTTAGCCCACTCGAACCCCAATGCCTTAACTTCATCACCCAATATCTTCAATAAGCTTCCTCTTTCGGTGAACTCATTCACCAAAAATAAGTGTCTAGTATGTGAACAAAATCCATGAAACTTAACGATCTTTCGGTGGCCTGCTCTTGTCAACACACTATTCTCATTTGCGAAAGCTTCATGAATGGCAGGTCCACATTCTTGTGGAGTTTTTTCACTGCTACAACTTGACCAGTTGACAATAGATTTTTGTAGACATTCCCATATGCTCCAACTCTGATACAATATTTGGAGTCAAAAGTTTCCTGTGGCTTCAACTATTTTTTCATATACCTTTTTCCCATCATTCCTCAACGCTCCACTTTCTCCTGGTTCATTGCTGTTCCTTCTAATCTTTTGGTGGATAAAAAGAACTACAGCAATGAAAAGGAACAGAAGCAGAGTGCCAGATATAGACATAACGACTAAAAATTCAACCCCATGGACATTGTTTTTGGGCATGGAACAAGGTTTCAAACTATTATTCATAAGGCTTTGTTATTTTCCAAAGATGCCTCAATGAAAGCTTTGATGTTGGGGAGAGGACCTTCTAACTGATTGTAGGATACATCAACAGAAGTCAAACTCCACATCTCTTAAAACACAGATGGTATAGAGACAGAGAGATCGTTGTGAGAAAGGTTTAATGTTTCTAGAATGCACACATTTCTAAGCTCTGGAGGCAACTCTCCTGTAAGTAAATTCTGACTTAGATCAAGGCTTTCAAGTGAGACATCCCAATCTGATACGGAATTTTCCCACTAAAACTATTCTTTTTCAAGTTCAAGAGCTGTAGTTTAGAACACTGTCCCAGTTGGATGGGAATTGGTCCCCTGAGATTGTTTGGTGCAAGGTGTAGCTGTTGAAGGTTGAGTAACATTCCAATTTCAGCTGAACATTGCTGGAAATTTTATAATTGTTGAGTTTGAGCATGAATAAAATTTTAGTTGCCCCAATTCCTTAGGAGTTTTCCCAGCCAGAAGATTGGAGGAGATGTCAAGTTTATGCAATTGAGTAGTGTTCCCAAGTTCAGGGAGTAGACTACCTGAAATTTTATTGTTGGAGATGACCAGCACAGTAATATTTTGACAGCGTCCCCATTTTCCAGTAAGTTCACCAAAGCCATTGTTGTTGCTCAAGTTCAGATAGTTTAAGCTTGGATAAATTCTGAGCTCTTTTGATATAATTCCAGTGAATTGATTATTCTCGAGTGAAAGTGTGACTAAAGTAGTACAGTTTTTCAAGCTTTTGGAATGTGACCAGTAAAGAGGTTTTTAGCAACTGAAAGCCACGTAAATCTCCCAACTAAACAAATATTTTTCAGAAGAGAGCCAGACAAGGAGTTTTCATCCAATTGCAATAATACCAAGTCTGTAATATTTTTCATTTCTACAGGAAAGGAACCTGTGATATTGTTGAAGGACAAGTCAAAGTGAGTGAGGGAATTGAGTTTTCCTATAGACGAAGGAATCGAGCCTGAGAGATTGTCCTCATACAAATGAAGCTGTTCGATCGATTTGAGCTGTCCTATCTCACGAGGAATGGAACTTGTAAGTTTGTTATGGCCAATGTTTAAAAAGATCAGGTTGCTCGAGTTTCCAAGAGATGGAGGGAATGAGCCAGTGAGAAAGTTTTTATCCATGTAAAGCTCCTGAAGAGATCTAAGGAGTCCTATTTCTGGGGGGATGGATCCAGAAATTTTGTTACCGGTGAACATGCTTTTGTTTCCAATGGATGTGGGAATTGAACCCGAAAGATTGTTACTACTAACAAAAAGCTCAGCAACAAACTTCAACATGCCTCTTTCATGTGGTATGAAGTCATTTAAATCATTGTAGTCAAGATAAAGGACTTGTAGACTTGACAATGGGCATATTTCATTTGGAATATTTCCAGAGAATTGATTGACACTCAAGTCAAGGTAAGTGAGCATAGAAAGGTTACTGATAGGGATGCTACCATAAAGTGTTATTAGATAGCACAGGTGTGGTTAAGTTGGGGAAACGATGAGAAGTCGAAGTTTTGGAGCGTACCCTTGAGGTTACTACCGTCAAGCTTTATTTTTAAAGCACTTAGAAACTCGTCACAGTGGATTCCAAACCAACGGCAGTGGCTGTTGGAGGAATTAGCAGACAACGAGGAGTTTGAACTGCGAGGAAGCAACTTCCATGACGATAGAAAAGATTGAGTTTCATTGTCAAGGCTGTCTTTCCACTTTACAAGGGCCTCTGCTTCTCTAGCATGGAAATCAGTTGCCGTAGAAGAAGCATGAAGATCAGTTGCAGAAGTTGTAGTGGAAGAACAAAGAAGCAGAAAGGTGGCCACCAGCCTCCCTCTTGTGTTCACTGACATCTTCAGTTCACTTATCTCTTTATCTGAAAAGAAATGGAGCAATTAATTTCTAGGGTCTATTTATGAATCTTATTTCATGCACAGGTCTAACAGAGGAGCACAAATAGGAACATAAAAGGAACACAATGTATTAATGGCATACATCATTAATTGAAGCAACCTGAAATTCATCTATCGACGACATCTTATAACCATTAAAATGAAAGGACGAACAGAGAATTGCCAGACTTTTGCCACTAATAGATTGTTATATACAGTCCCTCAGGTACAGCCTAGTGGCTAAATCCTCTGGATATGATCCTGAATAGAAACCCCCCATTCGATGTCATAAAAAAATATTACCGTAGCATTTCACATGCAAATACTCAAGCACGGTTCTACCATCTAAATAACTCACTAGACTGGGCATTTCCAAACACAACTTCACATGATGCAGTTCTTGTGCTGTCCTATCAAATTGTAAAAATCCATATCCTACAGATCATTAGCGTTTAACATTAAACAATAAAATGACCTACAATAGACAAAAAAATAAATGTCTAACAATCAGTTGCAAAATATGAAATCTGTTCAATAGAGTTCTTGCCTCCATGAATTGTACTATAAAATCGATGAGCTTTTGTTTCTGCATCTCCTCGCAGTGGTAGTTTGTTATAAGAAAGCTAATGTCAAAACCCTGTACAACAACAAAAAGGCACAAATAAATGGTACAACAAGGTGTGATTAAATTTTGGATGCAATCCAGATTAAATCTATGTCATTTTGCATAACAACCCTGAAAATTCATCTAAAATTTCCAGGAAAATCTAGTATTTTGAACTTATTAAGCACTACAAACATATAATATACAGTTTCAGGTCCATGAGATAAGACATATATACCTGTACGGGCTTTCTCCTCAATACCCGAAAAGCTTCTGCTCTCATCGATAAAAATCTAAGAAATTTTTAGTTAGAATATTTTCAAGCTCATCTGCCTGCTTTACCTGCGCAAGAGGAAAAAAATTCAAAATATAAGCAAAAATGAAACGGTCAATTGCTTTGTATCAATAATTTCACAGGTCCAAAAAGTTCTTCCAGGGATATATGGGGAGCATTACACAGAAATGAGTAACACCTGAAAGTCCCATCTCAGATTTTATAGACTGACAGACATCGCATACAAATGAAATTTCAAATACATATCTTTTTGCTCAATGAGCAATGCAAAAAATTTCAATAAGAAGAGCCATTAGAACAAGGAACCAAGCCACGGTTATGTTAAAAAAATAAAATTGAGAAATAACTCTACATTCTATTCATCCATTTTGCTCAACAATTCACAAATCAAAGATATAGACAAACAATAGAGCTGTGTGACCCAAAGAACAAGGAACTTGGACCTTCTGATTCTAAGAGCCCCAGGAGTTGGGTATGACCATCTGAATTGATGACCAAACTTCTCTAACCACCTTACAGTGAATAACAAGGAGGTCAACTTACTCCTTATCTTCCTTGCACTTACAGCACAAGAATTATCTAATCCTATGTAAAACGCCCTCTCTTTCTCTTAATGAGTTCCCCAGATTGTTTGCCAAAGTTTACTTATGGTTCTCGTATTTCTTTACTTCTGTTGCATACTCCATTATTATCCACCATACATCTTATCTTTCTAAAAACTCTCTAAATCAACCACCTTTCATGTTGGTTAAACCAACTCAAACAGAAATTTCATGTACAATACCCACCAATAAGATTCATAGAGGGGAAAAAAAAAAAAAACTTATAAATCTAATTCTCACTTTACTATTAAGAAAACCAGGCTATCATGACTAGTTATGGTTAAGCTGAGCAGAAATATAAGTTCATAGCCAACTTACACATGCTTATTCAGTCTCTTGGCATTAGCTAAATGCACTTCTGCACCATTAACTCCATAATGCACAAGAAACATCAAAATGAAATAAAATATAAAAGACAAAGCAAAATACTTTTAATCACCTTGAGGCTAATGCGCACGGAGTTAATGGATGTCTCGATTAAGCATTTCTCAGCCTCATTTCGACAAATCACTGCCTACAATAGCCATTGCATGCATAATAGTACAATTCATAAACTAAAATTTGACAATGATTTTAATGCACAAAATAAAGGGTCAAAAGAAAGAAAGATGAAACAATTAATCAGACCATTTCACAATTATGGTAAGGCAATAGAGAGCTACTAAAATTATTACATTGCATAAGAAAAATTCCTTATATCAAGATATTTCTTACAGGATTCAGCAGAAGTTCTGGGCTGGTCCTGAAAAATATGGAAAATATTATAATATTATTAACAAAATAAATGATTAACAGGAAGTTGATGGTATAATTATGCAGGAAATATACATGGAAATCGGGAAAAGGAGGGTAAAAATACCAGAGGAGGAGAATAGAATTGAAATGAATAATACGTTCATCACCCACAATGAATAAAGTTTGGAAAGGAACAATATAACTGACGTTTTCAGGTGTGTATATATATATATATATACAAAGCCAATTTCCATATGCATTATATTTTAAATATATATATTCATTAAAATATGGTGTGTTACACAATGCACAATTATATGCATTACAAGGTGACCTAACTTACACGGTTTAGATGTGCAAATAGGCTATTGCAAACTTCTAGAATACGACTGAGTTTGTCCACTATAACAGTTTTCATACATGAATATGTAAAGTTCATTGATAATTATTGTTTAGTACCTAACTTATGTCATTTTGTATGGCTCACAAAAGATTACAAATAGACGACCTATATTCCTAAAGGAGCTGAACATGTAATCGAACCACAACTAAAGCACATACTTGAGTGTCATTTTGTATGGCTCACAAAAGATTACAAATAGACGACCTATATTCCTAAAGGAGCCGAACATGTAATTGAACTACAACTAAAGCACATACTTGGGCTCAACCTCAGGCTTGTTATGCCTTTCAACTTCTTGACAAGGAAAGTTCTGCAAGCAGCATACAGACGCAAGTTATAATATCAGCCAGGCATCATAAGCATGTGATTGAGAGTTGTGTTGAAATAAAAATGCATCATGGACCAAAATAATAAATTCAATTGCCCACTCTCATAACACAGAATAAGACATTGTTAAGATTAACCATTGCAAGAAACCACAATCACGATAAATTACAGGTCCCAGAAGAGCTTCAGAGCTTCAAAGGGAGTGTCTCTGGATGCAAGAAAACTAGACATTTTTAAAGATTGAAAGGGTTTGAGAAACCACGCAAAAACAAACAAATTAGTCAATCCACACAAGATACACCTAAATCTAATGTTTCATTGTACACCAAATTGGCAACAAAAACATCGCATTGATCTTTAACTAATGCTAGATTTTCCATGCACAATATACAAACATTGCATAAAAATGTCTACATCAGTGTTGACATAATTTATACAACTTCCAATTATAAGACTGTCATCTAATTTCGCTATCAATAAAAGTAAAAAAGGCCACAAGCACAATGGAGTAAATACCTGGAGGCACAATGCGGCCTCAAGAGTGTTTCGTATGCAAGTCAAGTACCACCACATTGTAGTAGCCTGAAATTGTTCCAAATCAACAGGAAAATTAGTCGATGACTAACTCAGCACGAGTGAATTTAACATAGAAACTTAGGTTAGATATACTCTAACTACAAAATTTTCTCCAATTACATTTTAAATTCCTTAAAACCTTTGCTCGGTCGTCGATGTATCTAAGGGGGAAAAGAAATACAGAATTCTGAAACGCGATGTTTTCTACGTATCCGAAACGACTGTGCGAGATTCAGCAAGTCTAAGCTCAATAATTAGAACTCAACTAAAATTCAGGCGTTTCAGTTCCCATTTCTTTCCAAATTTTCTAAGCAACCAAACAGAAAGTATAAAACATGAATAAATAAATAAATAAATAATAAGAAGAGAAAGATCTAAAATGGATTTACCATAATTTGGAGTAGAGAGAGTGCTCCTGAAGATGCAGAGAGTGATTGTGCCGAAAGCGATGTTGAACGACGGGGTAAAAAGAAAATTAAAACAGACAACAAGGCTGCTAATGTGCAAAAGAAATAAAAAAGAAAATTAAAAAAGACAACAATCCGACCCGCCGGATTCGAACCCAGGAACAGTCCTCCGCTCTACCGACTGAGCAAAGGTCGGCTCGTCATGGGCTTTTGTTAAAAATATATATAAATTAATATTTACTTAATTCAATGATTTGACTTTGGGTTGCTTGTAAAATTGACTTCTTTTTTTATTTTGTTTTTTGGGCTAAATTGAAAGTTTTTAGTAATGGAAGTGTCAAAATCCTTTCTTCATTTTTAATGAATAAGATCATGGGTATTGAGTAAAAATGAGTGTAAATTATGAACTTAATCCTCAAAGTTTTACATTACAGTTCAATTGTAAGAATGATACTATCTTTTTTTACCTGGAATATACCAACGTAGTTTAATTGCCACTACAGTGTAAGTGTTATAGTCTGTTTGACGCAGGAACCATCTTGTAGTAATCTTTTCCATCATGTTTATGTTCTCCTTTACATTATGTTCGTTCCTTGAATGATCAAGTTTCTCAACTGCAACAACATGCACGATCACTTGTTTAGGATCCAAGGCTGGAATTGATATTATTCTTTAACTCTTTTTTTGGTAAACATATTATTCTTTAACTCTTGACCTCAAACATCTTACCTTTTACAATGCTTGTTCTGCAATAAATTGAATTCAACTGAGACAAACGCTTAACTTTTTCTTGCCACTTCCTTCTATGCTTCTTTGATTATGATGTGTGTCTGTAAATCCTACGTAACTTTTTCTTTCCCAAATTTAATAGCCAAATATAATGTTGCAATTTAAACCAAGGAATATATAATTTTGGACAAGAAAGCAGAGAATGGTTTGGAACTATATGAAATTAAAATCAATCTCTATGAGAATCATTTGTCATGGCTCTAATCGTATATACAAACTGTGATCTTAAGCCCTAAAATGGTTTGTTTGTGTTAATTCTTCTATTGTAATAATCGCTGCACATTATTAATCTCTAATCTTTTTGGGTTCTTTTTCTCTTAGATTCTTAATTTGAGTGAAGAGCTAAGAAATATTCTATTACATACCAAGAAGTCATGAATTTTTTTTTCATATATAATTCTCCGCACATTCTCATATATAAAAACAATTTCACCTTATCAAAGCAAACCCATTTCATTAAGTAGAATTTAATACTTCATGATAATAAAATTGATTCAAAACTCAAGCATGCATGCATGCAACTCAATGTTTTGTTGATGCACCATTTGATGATCCATGAGAAACAAAACCCAGCGCAGTTGTTGATGATGATGACTTTGCAACATTTCCATGATTCGTACCATCACTTCTTACAATAAAAATGCACTTTCTAATCGAGTTTATTTATTTTATATATATATATATATATATATATATATATATATATATATTTTAAAAGAGTGTGTTGCTTATTAAGTAGCTCTGCTATATGTGCTTCAGGTAATTGATGTAATACAAATGTAAATTGGATTTGATGATGAAAAATATTTTACGTAATTCTTATATAATTTGTTTTTTTTTTCTTTTTGTTTTATTATATTTTTATTTTTACTTTTAAAAGCTCAGAAAACATCATGGATCGATTATTTTAAAATCCCATAAATATTGTCGATCAAGTTTATTGATTAAAATAAAGATCCACTTTCAATATATAGTTTTTATTTTGAACACAAATGAGTTTTTTCTTCTTTTTTCCCCTTTTGGCAAACCACCAGCTATTTAACGCCAAAAACTAACAGAAATACACACAAGGACTATATATAACGGTGCCACTGAAATCAAAGTTTAGGAATCAATTTGCCAAAAGCAAGGTATACGGATCAATTCGCTGAAGGGAGTATAGTTTAGGGCCAATATATGGTGCCATTTTCCCTTAATTTTATATAGCTCCAAATTATTACTCTGTTTTTTCGTCCAAATTGAAATTATTCCTTGCTTTAAGTTGCAACGTTTTATTATTAAAATTTGGGAAAAAGAAAGAATTACGTACAATTTACGAACACATGTTAGAATCGAAGAAGCATAAAAGGGAAGTACTGCATGGGGGAAAGTTAAGCATATTTTGTCCATGCCTTATTATTGTGTCTCAGTTGAATTCAAATTCTCATGTCCAAAACACAAATTTAAACAGAACATAAGAGAGAGAGATATAAGGCAACTGTAATCGATGGGTTTGATGTCCAGTAAGATCGGGAGGGATGAACTGAGGCCTGGGGATCACATATACACGTGGAGGAGCGGCAATTCCTACTCCCATCATGGTGCATCTTCATCTTCTTTAGTCTTCTTTTACTTAAATTGGTTTTTTAATGAATAAAACTTCAGACTGATTGTGTTTAATAATGGCTTTAAGTATAAGAAAAAGTAGGGAAAAAAACTTCTATAAATGTAGATGTTATAAGTACAGTTATAAGTGTTTTTTAATCGAGGCTTCCTTATAAACGGTTCAATCTTATCTCTTTTTCTGGCCCCCCAGATCTTTTCAATCTATGTATAGCTTTAATTATATATGTATATTGGTAAGTGTAGGGATATACGTGCGTGATGGAAAGGTGATCCACCTCACTCGAGGACCTGGCCTTATTATATTCAGCAGCTCGACCCAATCATCCGATGATCGTGTGGTGTGTTCTAACATGGAAGATTTTCTTTGTGATGGGCAACTCTATCGCTTTGAATATGGTGTTAGCCGATTTGAGTTTTTTATTAGACGACCGGGTACATGTAGCCTTGCCTCTAGCGATCCACCTGAACAAGTGTTGCACCGTGCATATTACCTCCTCGAGAATGGATTCGGTAACTACCAACTTCTAAATAGAAACTGTGAAGACTTTTCGATTTATTGCAAAACAGGCTTCATAAATACCGGACGTCATGGTAGCTTTAGTGGGCAAATAAGCTCCCTCTTCTCTGCCATCAATGCTGTCGCTATTATTCCATATCGATTCCTGCCTGCCAGTTTAATTGGTCTAGCACTTGTGGTTTGTGGCTTGTACTGCTTTCTTAGATTAAGTAATGATGCTGGACGGGGAAATCGTGATTTTGATGCTGTTGAAGTTGAGAAACTTGCTGATTTAAGCGATGCACATAATATAAGGGAGGACATGAACATGATGGAAAATAGTACTATAAGACGGTTCCTGCGTCGCGTAAACTACCATTCTGGTGGAATTGTATGGACAATCAGAATTTGGTACTGGACTCCAGAGAATACAACTCTTTTATGGTTTAAATAATTTCTTCTTTATGGTTTTTTATCCAATATTGTTTCCAACCAACTGAAATTGCATGGCTTTAAGCTAGGGGGATATAGTGCTTACACTATATGGTTACTCGGACATTTATATTGGAGTTGGACATCAGCGAGTACAATTCTTCTGTGGACTCGGTCAATTATACTTTTTGGTTTTGTAAGTTCATTTGTCTTCAATAGTCACCGAGAATTAGAGCTAAATAATTATGTCGCTCATACTCTGTTGTTATTCTTACTTTGGCACTGGACTCCAAGGATTATAATTCTTGGGTGGATTAAATTAGCTTTGGTTTATATGTCTTTATTTAATTTTATCTCCAAAGATCTGAGAAAGCATCACCTGAGGTACGGAGAGGCCTTCTTTGTGTGTTTTATAATCCAATCAGTAGCCCTTTTTCTTGGAACTGGATTACAGTGATTATGTTTTGGATTACAAAGATTACTTTTCTATAAATAGTGTGTAATTAGTTCATATGATTGCTATATATAATGAACTTTTATTTTAATTAAAAATATAGATTGCATTTGTAATTTTTTTTTTTGAACAAAGGAATATTTTATTACTTCGAAATATTAAGATAAAAAAAGAAAAGATGTTAGCTGGTGCTAACAGATTGGAAGGATCTAATTCAAGTTGTAAAGAACCAATTTACCAAAAAATTAGTTGTGAAGAACCATCTAGGACTCTTTTAACAATCTAGTCTGCAGTCCTATATAGATTGCATTTTTTTTTATTAATATTTATGTAACGTGTAGAAATTAAATTGAATAATATTAATGATATGTTCATATACTATATATATATACTTTTTATTTTCTGTACCAGTTTTCATTTAACATATGTATTTGTCAAAAAAAAAAAGAGGCCTTAGGACCGTCCTGTTTAAAATTAAATGTAACCTATATTAATGATACTATATCCAAACAGAGTTTGTTAGTTAGAGAATTGAATGTCAAACATTTGCCTTCAATCTTAAAATTACTAGGGATTATTCATAAAACAAAAATATTGGAATTTATTAGCAAACCCATCATGAATTCAATAAAACATCACCATGACATAAACCCCATCACCATGGGTAAAAACAGGGACCTAATTTAAGTATGAGTACATTCAATGTCTTTTTGGATACAAAATTGAGTTTATAGGCGATATATATATATATATATATATATATAAGTCATTAATTGATAGACTAATTGATTTGGACACCCCTCAAATCTTATAATTTCAGTTCAAATTGACTTCTTAAAGTTCATTAATTGATACTTCGATTTAATTTGGACACCCCTCCAAAGTTTATAAATAGTAAAAAAATAGCTAAAGCACTCTTATTGTCTCTCGGTCATTCTTTTTATTCCCTCTATACCCTTTCATTGTCGTAAGCCCATCTTTCATTGTCGTTATTGTTCTTCGTCAATGGTGATTTGTAGTTTCGACAAATATATATTATATTCAAAAAATCTTTAGGGAAGAATTAAATATAAAAATGAATGATGAAGACAGTGACGCGAGAATGTGAACTTCAACGAGTTCAAGAAGATGGTTAGTAGTGATGCATACATGGTCGGTTATATATGGATACCAATAATTTGTTCACTAGCACCTTTTTTCAAACTCTTATATGATTTATTCACCAAAAAAAAAAAAAAAACTCTTATATGATTTATTTATATTCTTGAACTCCTCGAAGCTATCAATCTTAGTCGTCTTTTTCCTTCATTAACTGCATTGAGACACACATGTGCAATTTGAGAGAAATCTTCTTTCCTTCTCTTTCTCTTTATTTTTCTTATTTTTTATTTATATATTTTTTTTGTCTTTAGTACACATGTATGTACGTATGTTGTTTTCAAGCAAAATTCTTTTGAATGAATTTATTGGTTAAGAATTAATATTAGTTGCATTTCCCCTCTTAATCATATTTAAAAAATATATATATATATATAAAGAAAAATTGACTATCATTACAATTTTATTGAAATATTGTATTCAAAGAAAGACTGAAAGAATAACATGGGAAAAACATGTGAAGTCTAATATAATTAGACGAATTTGCTAAAACAATTGACAAAATCAAGGTGGGAAAAATTCAAGAAAATGATTATCATTAATTTGGCTTGATCTTAAAGCTAAAATTCCTAAACAAATAAAAAAAAAATTACTTTAAGAGCTTGTTTGATAACATAGTTGTTATTTTATTTTTATTTTTAATTTTTTTCTTTTAAATTATGTGTAATTTTAAACATGTTTAGAATTTATTAAATATTAATTAGATTGTTTAATTAAATAAAAATATAAAAATAAAAATAGAAAATGAAAACATAAGGATACAAGCCACAAACCACAAGTGCTACACCAGCCAATTAAACTGATAGTCTGAAATTGATATTATTTGCTCTCTATTCGTGACTTTGACCCCAGACATCTTGCCTTCTACAATGCCTGTTCAGCAACAAAATTGAGTTCAACTGAGACAAATGCTTAAATTCTTGCCACTTCCTTCTATGCTTCTCTGATTATGATGTGTGTTTGTAAATCCTACATAACTCTTAATTTCTTTCCCGTGTTTGTAAACCCTACATAACTCTTAATTTCTTTCCCAAATTTAATAATAAAAAGTTGCAATTTAAATCAAGGAATATATAATTAAATTTTGGACAAAAAAGCAAGGAATGATTTGGAACTATACAAAATTAAAATCAATCTCTATGATGATCACTTATCATAGCTCTAATTGTTCAAATAGTTTGTTTGTGTTAAATCCTCTATTGTAACAGTCGCTGCACATTATTAAGCTCTAATCTTCTTTGAATTCTTTTTCTCTTTTAGATTCTTGATTTGGATTTCTTCCATTATATACCAACAAGTCATGGAAAATTTTTCCATATATACTTCTCCGCACATTCTTCATATATAAAACCCATGTCTAACGTTTTGTTGATGCACCATTTGATGATCCATGAGAAAGAAACCCAGCAGTTGTTGATGATGATGACTTTGCAACATTTCCATGATTCGTACTATTACTCATTACAATTTTGATTGATTTTATCCAATTTAAAATAAAAATGCACTTTCTAACTGAGTTTATTTATTTTATATATATATATATATATATATATATATTTTAAAAGAATATGTTAGTATATTAAGTAGCCCTGCTATACGTGCTTCAGCTAATTAATGTAAGCCATATGCAAATTGGATTTGATGAAGAAAAATATTTTGCGTAGTTCTTATATAATTTGAATGTTTCAATTTTTAAAAGCCCAAAAATATTATGGATCGATTATTTTAAAATCTTGTAAATATTATGGATCAAGTTAATTGAATTAAAATAAAAATGCTCTTCCATTTGTTTTGTACGCAAATGAGTTTTTATTCTTTTCCTTATGGTGAATATAGATCAGTTATACCAGTGCAACAGACTAGGTTAAGCACTAACACTTCAACACAGCTTAGTAGTTACTTAGTAGTAATCACAGGCCCAATTTGCAAGCCTACTCTTGCACAGGCTCAAAAGAGCCCCTTTACAGGCTTAATAAAGCCCAATACGTTACCCAAAAACGCACAGCCCAAATACAAAAAAAAAACAAAAAATTCACGCGTGACTTTGAGTTGACAGACACACTACAACCGCGACGCGAAGGAAGAAGACGACGACGAAATGCGACTTTCTTGTGCGTGAAATCAGACCCAAAAAACGCCTCTTGCGACGCCAAGAGCGACGCCTCCAATCAACGCCAACGGAATGCCACTGATTTAGGCTGTACGAACTCGCCAAACACAAAGTTTGAAACACGATGAAGACGCCGCTGTTTAGTCCCAAACACGACGCCAACTAGTTCACAAAGTACTTGGTGAACGTTGATGACCCACGTGTCGATTGTGCTCTGAGCATTCGTGAATTCAAAGGAAAAGCACAAATCCAGGTCAGATGCAAAAATCCCCCCAAACTAATTTTTATTTTGAAAAATTTTGGCCTAGAACGACTGCTTGCTGTGGTACCACTGTTGGGAATTGAAAGCCTATTAGAAATTAGAAAGCTGAAACCTTTTAGGAATAGGTTAGCTTGGCTTTTTCCAAAAAAAACGCATAGTATAATTAAGCCTTGAAAATATGTCTTAATAATCCCCTTTTGGATCACTAATTCTAACATTGGTGGATGCAGAGGAATCAGCCGTATTTTACAAGTGATCTGATTTTCTTATTTTGTCGTCAGTTTTTTTTTTGGTTTTGACTTGAATTGGATGAAGGTTAAAGATGAAAGGTGGTTAATAAATCTTTGAAAAATTCCATTTAATGGAATTCTGATATGTTATTGTTTGAAAGTAGAATATGTGGTTAGTTTGTTTGAATTTATTTGATATTAATTTTTTTTTTGTTTTTTAATGTTAAAGTAATGTAATTTTCATTTTATTAAGAGCACTTTTACTTTGTTTGAATATTGAGATGTAGGTTATAAAGAAGTGAAAAGGAGGTCAGGGAAGAGAGAAACAAGTCAGAGAGAATGTGTCAGTTTAATCCCAAACCCCACGTGTATTGCACATGCCTGTTCAACCCATGTTAAATGATAAGAAATGACCCTTGAAATTGTTATGCACCTGCAAACCACCAGCTATTTAACGCCAAAAACTAGCAGAAATACACACAAGGACTATATAACGGTACCACTGAAATCAAAGTTTAGGAATCAATTTGCCAAAAGTATAGGATAGGGATCAATTCGCCTAAGGGTGTATAGTTTAGGGACCAATATATGGTGCCATTTCCCCTTAATTTTATATATCTCAAAATCATTATTCCATGGTTTTTTTTGTCCAAATTGAAATTATTCCTTGCGTTTAGTTGCAACTTTTAATTATTAAAATTTGGGGAAAGAAAAAAAAATTACGTACAATTTACAAACACATGTTAGAATCGAAGAAGCAGAGAAGGGAAGTATTGCATGGGGGAAAAGTTAAGCATAGTTTGTCCATGCCTTATTAATTATTGTGTGTCTCAGTTGAATTCAAATTCTCATGTCCAAAACACAAATTTGAAGAGCAGAACATAAGAGAGATATATAAGGCAACTGTAATCGATGGGTTTGATGTCCAGCAAGATCGGGAGGGATGAACTGAGGCCTGGGGATCACATATACACATGGAGGAGGGGCTATTCCTACTCCCATCATGGTGCATTTTCATCTTCTTTAATCTTCTTTTACTTAATTTGGTTTCTTTATGAATAAAATTTCAGACTGATTGTGTTTGATAATGGGCTTTAAGATAAGAGAAAGTAGAAAAAAAAAAAAAAAAAGAAACCTAAATACACTCCGTCATAAACCGTCAAAAATCTCGCCATTAGCCTGCAAAACAAGGTGAAGCATGAAGCTTTACGGTCACCGGTGTAGTACCGGCCAAAGAACCTTTGATGCTTAAGTCAGTCTCTAATCCAAGAACCAAAATATCGGCTCAAGTATCTGAGAGATTTTTAAAGTTGTGTACCTTTGTATTGTGTTATACAGGGATATTTATAGATTTGGACCTTAACCGTTTTGGTTTGAGGTAAGTCCTCAAAGTCGGTTTATCCTAATTTGGTAAGTAAATCTAGGAAAGTATCTAACATTTACTACGGAGTGAACCTTTCTTTTTGGAACCCTCTTTAACTCTTACCATCTTCAAGTTAAGGGAATCCGTTTCAAACTTGATGTAGCTCGGCTCTCCCCATGTTTGAGCCAAGCTTAGTACAAGTCAAACACCGACGCCCCTTTCAAAGGACTTCCTGATTATCTGAGCCGAGCCATTATACGAGCTCTGAGCTGATCGGTTCGGCTCATCAAGGTTAGTTCAATGAGCTTTGCCGTTCTTTCATCTTGGATCTAGTCCATCCAACCTAGTGGGAATTTTGCCTATACATCAACTATTTAAGTATAGTTATAAGTGCTTTTCATTCGAGGCTTCCTTATAAACGGTTCAATCATATCTATCTTTTTGGCCCCCGGATCTTTTCAATCTATATATAACTTTAATTATATATGTATATTGGTGAGTGTAGGGATATATGTGGGTGATGCAAAGGTGATCCACCTCACTCGAGGACCAGGCCTTATTATATCCAGCAGCTCGGCGCAATCATCAGATGATCGTGTGGTGTGTTGTGACATGAAAGATTTTCTTTGTGATGGGCAACTCTATTGCTTTGAATATGGTGTTCGCCGATTTGAGTTTGTTATGAAACGACCGGGTACATGTAGCTTTGCCTCTAGTGATCCACCTGAACAAGTGTTGCACCGTGCATCTTACCTCCTCGAGTATGGATTCGGCAACTATGACCTTCTGGGTAGAAACTGTGAAGACTTTGCAATTTATTGCAAAACAGGCTTCATAAGACCCAAAAATCAGGTTAGCTTTAGTGGCCAAATAAGCTCCCTCCATTCTGCCAAAATTGCTGTCACTATTATTCCATATAGATTCCTGCCTGCCAGTTTAATTGGTGTAGCACTTGTGGTTTGTGGCTTGTACTTGTATTTGAGAGTATTGGGTGATGCTGGATCGGGAAGACGTGATATTGATTTTGTTGAAGTTGAGAAACTTGCTGATTTAAGCGACGCATATAATGTAAGGGAGAAAATGATGATGGAAAATAGTACTACAAGATGGTCACTGCGTGACGTACGGTACCATTATGGTAGTATTGTATGGGCAATCAGATATTGGTACTGGACTCCAGAGAATACAACTCTTTTATGGTTTAAATCATGTCTTTGTTATTTCTTATTATCTAATACTGTCTCCAAGCAACTGAAATTGCATGGCTTTAAGCTAGGGAAATATAGTGCTTACACTATATGGTTACTCGGACATTTATATTGGAGTTGGACATCAGTGAGTACAATTCCTCTATGGACTAGGTCAGTTGTACTTTCTCAATTTGTAAGCTCATTTGTCTTCAATCGTGACCAAGAATTAAGGCTAAATCATTATGTCGATTATACTCGGTTGTTATTATTACTTTGGCGCTGGACTCCAGGGACTATAATTCTTCAGTGGATTAAATTAGCATTTTGGTTTATATGTCTTCATTTAATTTTATCTCCGGAGATCTGAGAAATCATCACCTGGTGGACGGAGAGGCTTTCTTTTTGTGTTTTATAATCCAATCACTAGCCTTTTTCTTGGGACTGGAAAACAGTGATTATGTTTTTAGGATTACAAAGATTACTTTTCTATAAATGGTGTGTAATTGGTTCATATGATTGTTATATATAATGAATTTTTAATTTTAATTAAAAATATAGATTGCATCTGTATTTTTTTTTTTTTGACAAAGGAATATATATTTTATTATTCTGAAATATTAAGATCAGAAAACAAAATGTTAGATGGTGCTAATTGATTACAAAATCTTATTCACGTGGTATATAATCATTCATAATCTTTTTAACTATCAAGTCTGCTGTTCTATATGAATTGTATTTGTATGATTTATATTTAAGTAATGTGTACAAATTAAATTAAAAAAATTAATGATATATTCCTATATATGTTATTTTTTCCATGTACCAGTTTTCACTTAACATATGTATTTGTCAAAAAAAAAAAAAATGAGGCCTTAGAACCGGCCCTGTTTAAAATTAAATGTGACCTATATTAACGATATTATATTCAAAAAGAGTTTGTTTGTTAGAGAATTTAATATTACCCAAAAAAAAAAACTAGAGAATTGAATTTCAAACATTTTTCTTCAATCTTAAAATTAATAGGGATTATTCATAAAACAAAAATATTGGAATTTATTATCAAACCTATAATGAATTTAATTAACAAATAATATTCTCTTCTTATTCGATCACCATAGGTAAAAGCATGGACCTAATTTAGGTATGAGTACATCCCATGTCTTTTTGGACACAAAATTGAGTTTATGGGCGATCTATTCTATATATACAACAGAGGGTTATACTATATATAGATAGTTATATTTCTAATTGTTGTTTTTCAATTCTTAATAAAACATTTAAAAGATTACTATATATATAACTACAACTTAAATTAGCATGAAGGCAGTACATCATATAAATTTAAACTTCTTTCTATTAATGGCATGCCATGCGCGCTTTAATTTATATGTACATATATATACTTTAATTGGAATATTGAAAACCATTGTTAGCTGAGACTCATTAAGCAATTTTCTTCGTCAAAAAATAATATTTGGAGAGATTCATTATGCAAAATTTTATAATTTTATTTCAAATAGACATCTTAAAATTGATAGACCAATTGATTTGGACACTCCTCAAACCTTATAATTTCAGTTCAAGTTGACTTCTAATTAAAGTTCACCAATTGATACTCCGTTTTAATTTGGACACATCTCCAAAGTCTATAAATAGCAGAAAAATAGCTAAAGCACTCTTGTTGCCTCTCCGTCGTTCATTTTATTCCCTCTATACCCTTTCATTGTTGTAAGCCCATCTTTCATTGTCGTTTCACATGGTCGTTTTCTCTCTCTTTCAATGGTGATTTGTAGTTTCGAGAAATATATATTATAACAAAAAATCTTTAGGGAAGAATTAAATATAAGAATGATTGATGAGGACAGTGACGAGAATGTGAACTTCAACGAGTTCAAGAAGATGGTCAGTAGTGGTGCATACATGGTCGATTATATATGGATACCAATAATTTATTCAGTGGAACCTTTTTCAAACTCTTATATGATTTATTCATCTTCTTGAACTCCTCGAAGCTATCAATCTTAGTCGTCTTTCTCCTTTATTAACCGCATTGAGGCACGCATCTGTAATTTGAGAGAAATCTTCTTGCTCTCTCTTCCTTTTTTTTTTTTTTTTTTGTCTTTAGTACACATGTATGTACGTATGTTGTTTTGAAGCAAAATTCTTTGGCATGAATTCATTGGTTAAGAATTAATATTAGTTGCATTTCCCCTCTTAATCATATATATATATATATATATATATATATATTTAGATAAATTGATTATCATTACAATTTTATTGAAATATTGCATTCAAAGAAAGACTGAAAGAATAACATGGGAAAAACATGTGAAGTCTAATATTGTTAGACGAATTTGCTAAAACAATTGACAAAATTAAGGTGGCAAAAATTCAAGAAAATGATATTATCATTAATTTGGCTTTATCTTAGATTTAAAATTACTAAAAAAACAAAAAAAATTATGCAAAGGGCTCATTTGTTAATATAGTTATTTTTTTATTTTTTTTCCTTTTAAATTATGTATAATTTGGTTAGTTTAGAGATTATTTAAAGTTTGTTAAATATTATTTAGACTATTCAATTGAGTAAAAATATTTTAAAAAATAAAAAATAAAAATATTTGAAAGTGTTTTTATTTTTTATTTTGTGTTTTTTTATTTTCTTTTATATTTTTACTCAATTGAGTAGTCTAATTAATATTTAATAAAATTTAATAAACTTCTAAATTAAATAAATTATATATGAGAAAAAAAATTAAAAACAAAAATAAAAATAACCATGTTATCAAACAAATTCTAAATGATTAAGAGTTGAATGTATTTTCTAATACTTAAAACTCTTTCATTTGATTTTCTAATCTAAATATATATATTTTCTGCAGAAAAAAAGAAGGTACTTTTATAATTTTTTGTCATTTATAATTTATTTATAGGTTGAATATACGTGGATGTGAGGTGCTACCAACCTCACTTGTCTTGTCGGTTGATTCTCATTATTGATTAACTAGTTTATTGTAAAAGTAGATTTTTATCCATAACGTTATTTAAAAAATTGGGAAGAAAATTCCAGTGTTTATAATTTCTTTCAATTCAATACTATTATTTCAACTATTTAAGCGAGAGGATCAATCTCAAATAATCATATGATCTTTCGTATTGAGAAATAGATATAGAGTTTGTCGATCCCTCTAAATTTCTAATCTAATGTCGTCCTCATTAGTATTAGAAAACCATGTGCAGACCCCAAAAGAAGAAGAGGAAGAAAGCATGTGCTATGCCATTCAGCTGGTGTATTCTTCCGGACTGCCACTGTCCCTGATATGCGCAATGGAGCTTGGTGTTTTCGATATCATAGCCAAAGCAGGTCCGGGAGCCAAGCTCAGCCCCACAGAGATTGCAGCCAAGCTGCCAATTACCAACAACCCAGGCGCACCCTCCATGCTGGAGAGCATTCTCATGCTCTTGGCCAGCCACTCGGTGCTCAGCTGCTCTGTCTCTGATGAAAATGCCTCCCAAAGGCTATACGGTCTTCTTCCTGTGTGCAAATTTTTCGTGACAGACAAAGATGGTGTTTCGTTGAGACCCTATATGCAGGTGTTCCAAGATAATGTTTTCTTAGCTAGCTGGTATGTATACTTGCACATCTTGTACCTTGCTTTTATATATATACGTCAAATTATAAATAGATATTGTTCGGACATATATACGTGCCTAAATAATTTATAACTAAAACATTATTAATATTATTGCAGGTCCCAACTAAAAGATGCGATTCTTGAAGGAGGAATTCCGTTTCAAAGGGTACATGGAATAACCTGCTATGAATACGAACGAGTAGACCCCAGGTTTAACCAGGTTTATAACACTGCAATGTACAATAAAACTAGCATTACTACGAAGAAGATACTTGAAGTTTACAAAGGTTTTGATGCCAATATTAAACAATTGGTTGATGTTGGTGGTGGTTTTGGACTGAACATCCACTTAATCACTCAAACTTACCCACATATCAAGGGTATTAATTTCGACTTGCCTCATGTTGTACAGAATGCCCCTTCTTATCCAGGTATGTATATGCAAAGATCTTCACTTTATTAAGTCATTAATTAATCAGCTTTATCTCCACTTTATTATGAATATATATATATATATATATATATATATATATAATTACTTTACAAAGAGCTTTTATACATATATATATATATATACAGGGGTGGAACATGTCGGAGGAGATATGTTTGTGAGCGTACCAAGTGGGGATGCTATTTTTATAAAGGTGATAAAGTTTTAAAATTAATTAAACTACCTAATCATATGTCATATACTAATAAATAAGGATATAGGGATATGATCTACTAGGCTATATAGCTCATGTATCTTGAGCTACAACCACGTTGCACACTACTAAATATGGGCAAAAAAAATATTAAATACATAATATATATTATTTTTATTTTTACTTTTCATTAGTCTCTTATGAACTGGACTCTAGTTCATGATATGTAAGCTATATCTAGGCCAAAAGAGCAGCTCTCTATGGTTAAATATCTAAATGTATAAAGATCATTATTTTTTAATTTTTATAGAGCAAGTAGTGCATTAATTAATAATTAATAAACTGGTGCAACAAATTAATTACTTTAATAATTTTGTAGGCGGTTCTTCCTAGTTTTAGCGATGAGAAATGCGTAGAGCTGTTGAGAAATTGCTACAAGGCTATTCCAGAAAATGGGAAGGTTATTCTTGTGGATCCAGTTGTTCCAATTATACCAGGGACAAGCAATGCTGATAAATGCAAATGTCTCCTTGACGTAATACTGTTGACTCACCACGAGGGAGGGAATATGAGGACCATAGAAGAATTGTCGGCCATCGCTACTAAAGCTGGATTTTCTGGCATTAACTTCCAATGTCATGTCTTCTATTTTTGGGTTATGGAGATTTTTAAGTAATTAAATACATGCATCATCTACACATCAACGCTAAGTAGTTATGCATTTTATATCAATTGTTGCTCTTCATCTGCCATTAATAATGATTGTACGCAGGTGAAATATATATATGTATCAGCTGGCCGTATATATATATATATATATATATAGTGGGGTTTGTATTTGCATAAGGAGAGGAGAGTGATGATGCTTTCTTTTATTCCAAGTGCTTTATAGCTTATAATAGATCAAACTGTGGTTACATTTGAATTAGTCAGAGAGTGACTAACTCTCTCTCTCTCTCATAATAAAGTCGTAGTTATCTTAAACTTCTGGAGGCAGGCTTTTTTTATCACTTTAGTCATGCACTACCAGAAATCTTAAATTTAGCCACAAAATCAAATTGTCACAAAAAGCATCTTAATGTGATATGATTTAAATTTCATCACTTACAGAATTTTGTTAAGATAAATTTTTTTCACTAAAACCATCTTTAGTGACAAATATTTAAGATTTGTGGTTAGGAGGCTTTTGTGTCGGAAGTATAATGACAATCTATTTATTTGTGGCTATCATTTGTGGTAATATTACCTATAATTTTTATGTGTATGTGAGAGGATTAAAAAAGTTCATTACGAAAGTGTACTTAAAATATTTTGTCACTAAAATCATCTTTAGTATAAATATTCAAGGTTTATGGTTGGATGGCTTTTGTGTCGGAAATATAATGATAATCTAATCGCAAATAATTTTGTGGTTATAATTTGTATGTGTACATGGGAGAGGATTAAAAGTTCATTACGCAAGTTTTACCACGCAGATTTACATTGTGTGCATTGGGGACTGGACTCCACTTAATTAGCAGAAAAATAAATAAAATTAAGACATCAGTAGTATCCTAGAACTCCTTGAGAATAAAATCAAACCACCTATCGATTCATTTTGAATTAACGAGAATAAAGTTACACCTCCTATCATGTTGAATTATTGAGACCTGTCAATTCATGTTGAATTATTGAGAATAAAGTTATACCTTTATTGAAGAATAAAGTTACACCTCCTATCATTCATGCTGAATTATTGAGGCCTGTCAATTCATGTTGTATTATTGAGAATAAAGTTGAACCTCCTTTTTTTTGTTTTTTGGGTAATACATAAAGTTGAACCTCCTATCAATTCATGTTGAACTAATGAGCATCTCCCATCTGTATATGTATGGGACATGAATATTATGCGTAGCCTTTAATTAATTTGGAAAACTATATATCATATGAATGTGATGAGGACAGCACAGCTGCACAGGTGATTAATTAAGAAAGCACGTACTTTTTTCTTGATGAATAAAATATATCAAGGGACATATGTCCCTTGTAGTCAGTGTATGCAGTTGGTACAAGTACCTAGAAATCTGAGAGGGGCCCCACAAAGATGACGATGTTAATTTCAATAATTTACCATGAATTATATTGCTTTTTTTTTTTCTTAAAAGAAAATTTATTTAAAAAAAGAAACAAATGAATTGACGATGAATGCATTATATAAGGAGACCTTGGCGTTGGGTCCAAACTCAATCAAAGTACCGACAGAACAATACAGAATGGCGACAACAAAGACATTATTAAGCTATCTTATTTTTCCTGCCGATAGGGTTTAATTTACCTCAGATTAGAAAAATTAAAGATCGTCCAAATCTCAATGAGTGAAACATTTCGTGTATTAAAATAATTTATTTGATGAATAACTTTTTATCATAATTTATATTAAAATACAAGTAATATGTTAATTTTTAATTGGTTAAATTTATATAAATTATTATGTGATAGCTGTCATATCATTTATATTCCATTATAAATTATATTGGATAACAGTATACTTATTTAATGGATGATATTACAGCTTCTTTCGGGTAAATATACTAGTACTATTAATAAATTTAAATACCTAATTATAGTTTCTTTTCTTATTATTTAGGTCAAATCAGATAGCTGTTTATCGTAGTTAATGTAATTATTTAACCGTAAGTTTACATTTTTGGGAATTAATTTAAAAGGTGAAAAATAATGGGATTGAAGAAGATTGGATTAAACAAAGTGAATGGCTAATTAACTACTCAATCGGATGACCCATTTAAAAACCCACGAGTGTGAGAACTGACAAAGATAATAAGGCATGGTTTGGTAGTGCTCAAGTTGTAGATTTTAAAAGAATATAACTTCAATTGTGCTGTAGAAAGAATAAATTAAATTTTTAAAGCAAATTTGGTAACTCATTTATTTTTAGTTTTTTGTTTTTATTTTTATTTTTTTGGAAAACCAAAAATAAAAATGCGTTTGGTAGTTGTATTATCAAATACAACTGTTTTTTTGTTTTTGTTTTAATTTTTTTTTCTCTTGAGTTATGTGCAATTTGATTAGTTTAAAAGTTAATTGGAGGATGCTAAATATTAGTTAGACTACTTAATTAAGTAAAAATATAAAAATAAAAAACAGAAAGTGTTTTCATTTTCAGTTTTGTATTTTTTATTTTCCTTTATATTTTTAGTCTAACTAATATTTAACAAACTCTAATCAACCTCTGAACTAACCAAATTACACATAGCTCAAGGGGAAAAAATAAAAAAAAAATAATTGTGTTATCAAACAAGCCCTAAATATTCTTCATTTTTTGTTTTTGTTTTTGTTTTTTTGTTTTTTCAAATTTCGGATAAAAATAAAATGAAATTCTGTTTTCTGATATAAATCACGTCAACACGTGGTTTTTTAAAAAAATTACAAAGTTAAAAAAAATGATTACCAAATTAGGTTTTTTTAAAATATAAAATAAAAATTATTACCAAACGAGTTGCTATGTTTTTTAAATAAAAAAAATAAAAAAAACCAAAAATAAAAAATGAATGAATTATCAAATGACACCTTAGTTAACTACTATTACAAAATTGTTGTTTACTTCTAAATATGCAATTGAGTGTTTTTTTTTTTGGTCGAAATACATTTGAGTGTTTGATAAATAAAAACGTGTGCTTAAAATGTTGTGGTTGCATGCATTTAAAATACTACTACTATTATTATTATACCACCAATTGGAGATCGAGTTGGTTTTGTATTTTGGATTTTACAGAGTTTAATTGTATCGAATTTTTATATTTCTCTACTGTGAACTTGTTCTGTTGGCTTGGGCTGTGATACTGCTTGTATTTGGAACTAATTTCTGTATTTGGAACTTTTTTTTTTGTGGATATCCGGTTTCATTGTGTGACTTTGTTGAATCTGTTTTGGGATTTAAATTATCGATTTTTTGCTGCATTTGTGGAAACTTCTTCAGATTCTGTATTTTTCTTTTGTGAGTACTCTGCTGTCATTGATTTGTAGAATTATGGCCTTTGATCCGGCTTGGGAAAGAGGGGGCTTGGAACCTTCTTCAACTGTGAATAATTTGGATCTGAAATTGGTGAATAGCTTAAATGCAAGTAGTACAATGCTGGAAAAATCTTTTGGTATTGCTGGGGGTGGGGTTGAGGTCCTTTTCAATAAGGATTGTGCTTCAAAGCAACCTTCTTTTGTTGATGTAGTTAATGGTACTAAAAATCAGAATGCACCATTAATAGCAGTGGATTCATACAGCTCGTTGCTGGTCCGAAAAGGCAATTTGGTTTCGGTTCGTGTAAATGATGCCGCCTATCAAGAGCGTATGCCTCTTTCTCAGTTCTCACTCATAGCTCGTATTGTTCTTTCAAAAGGAGAGAAACCTTGGAAATTGGATGACCTGCACACTAAATTACAAAGCATATGGAAACTGGATAAATGGCAGTTGATTTCTCTTGGGAAGGGATACTTTCAGGTGCTTTTATTTTCTGCAGATGATAGGCAAAAAGTATAGTCACATGGCTCCTTGAATTTGAAACCTAGTATAGTTCGGCTTCAAGCTTGGGTAAAAAATTTTAATCCGTCAACACAAAAATCACCGAATGCTCAGATATGGGTCCGGTTTTATAACTTAAGCTGGAAATTTTGGCACCCTCGTATTCTCACAGATCTTGCAAGAGGGATCGGTATTCCTCAAAAGTTTGATCACTGCACTATTGCAGGAAACTATGGTCATTATGCTCGAGTTTTGATCGATGTGGATTTAGCTGGATTTGTTCCAGAAAAACTACTATTGGAAACGACAGATGACTGCATTGAAGTAGAGTTATACTTTGAATCGTTTCTGGATTTTTGCACTTCTTGTGCAAGTGTTGGTCATTCAGTGGCTAAATGCAATTCGGTGATTGGAAAGGTGCCTCCTAAAGATGGTTCTCATGTTAACGAAAAAGCGAATAAGGCTTCGGTTTTGAATCAGGTCTACAAAGCGAGGCAGGTACCTCCGCAGCCTATTAAGTCGACTACACCTTCTATGCCTACTACCAATGCCTTTGACGTATTGAATACTGAAGTAACACCCGCTCATATAGAGGACATGGTACATCAACGTGATGCGGCTCCTTTTAGCATGACAAACAAAATGGGCATTGAAGTCCAATCATCTGCTCTAGATCTAGGTGCTGCTACCATCATGACTGACATCAATATAGAAATGGGTAAGAGTATTCAGACTACATCAGAAGGTGATCGGACTCCATCACACCATTCTACGGTTCCTCGTCAGGTTACGTTGTGGGCCGATGCTTTTGGTGACTCAGGTAATGAGCCTGAAGATGATGATTATGCAGATGATTTTGGTGAGGACGAGTGACCACCTCTGCAAGGTGAGGGTTCTTCAAAACCATCAAATGAGTTCGATGATACCCTCTATACGGGCCAGCAATCAAATACTATGGCCATGGTTCCAATAGAATCTTCTAGTGCTCTTACTGCAGAGCAGCGAAACTTGGATTTTGTTGCTTCGCAACCAAATGTTTCAGAAACTACTAATCAGAACTTATGGAATATGGTTAAAAGAAAACCGGGTTGACCAAAAAAAGTGCAGACCCTAACAGGGGCGCAGATTAACGCACGAACGTTTTCATTAGCCTTTGACACCACAGATCATAATTTATGGAGTACAGTTAAAAGAAAGCAGGTCGTCCAAGGAAACTGCAGATTGCGACATCGGATTTGTGATTGATCTGTTTATTTACTTTCTTTGTCCTATTTTTTTTTATAACAACTGCTTTATTATCTATGTTTTTATCTTGTACTTTTTTTTATCTTTTCTTTAATAAAATTGGCTTAGGTTTTTTGAGTTGTTTGGGGTTGACTGTGTGTCTTCCCTGACTTCTCTAGTAACCTAAGTTAACTCGTTCCGATTATTATTATTATTGTAAATTGTTTTTATTTTTTTAAACTCTATGTAATATCGTTAAATATTTATTATTATCTAACACATTTATATTAAAATTAAAGGGAGAATTAAAATTTAATGTATTACGAACTCAAGCTTTTATAAAATTAGAATTTGAAAAATAAAAATGTAGTCTATGGAGGAAGGAAAAAAAATACACTGTATTGGAACAAATCTAACGTGCCAATATAATTCTTACAGAAGTACATACACAGACTACATTTTGCAATAAAATAATTATAAAGACTGCTATTTCACGGCTTGAGAGAGGGCCCTCGACAAAGTGACAATAGTTCAGTAATTTACCATTAATTTTATTGCTATTATTTAATTTTTTTTCTTTTTATTATAAAAAAAATGTGTTGGATGATCAAAGAGTGGTTGAAAAATATTTTTCGTATTCCAGAGCAAGTTTCTTGCTGATGCATTATACTCATTGGTCACTTTGTTGGTTTTCTTTTAGTTTTTTTCTTTAAATTAGAAAGATGCCTTCGAAAAATAATGTCTTTAATTATTAAGAAATTTAAAGAAATCTTAACTAGGACCCTTTTTGTTTTCTTTTAGTTTTTTCTCCCTAATATTCTCAAGTAAACTTACTGGTAACTCAATTCCTCCTTCATAGAGCTTAAGTACATCTTCAAAGCTATCAAACTCGTTTGGGCTTTTATCAAATACAGCTTCTAGCTCAGGTTTCAGAAATTGGCCTATGGATTTCAAAGCATAAGCAAGGAAGTCTGACATCTTTAAGTGACCAAATCGTTCATCCCTTGGAACATGAATATTTAGGCTCATAAAAAGCATCAGCCGCCTCTCAGAGTTGGGATCTGTCAAGTTTATAGAAAAAATATTATTGACTGTAACTTTTTTCTATTCTTATAAGTTGGTAACATCTACACTAGACCAAAATACTAATTTCCCTAATGTCGGTGCTTATGATTAAGGAAGAAATAAGTAGAAAAGAAGACCAAGAAATGGACATATTTGTGCAACCTGTATTTGTTGGTGGTTGTCCAGTTCTTCCCCTGCGAGGATAAGGATACTCACTAGACCCTCCAAGAACAGGACGAACATGTTTTGGCCCTTTATCAGGGTTCCCCAAAATCATTATAGAAGGCATGGTCATAGACTCTGTCCCACTCCTGGAGTTCTCCTGTTCCATCTCCTCTCAAGTGAATCAACTCTTCTTCTCTATATTTGCGTAGTGGTACAGGAGTTTCACTAGGAAGATATGTCTGCATGTTTACACATCAATTTCTTACTTTAGCATAAATTCACATCCCTATTACTCAACACACACAGTGTTAAGACAAGATCAAATAGCCTGAAACAGAAAAATACCATCAACTACAGCAGAAGTGTTTCCAGGTTAAAATTTAACTTGAGAGACATAACTTATAGCTACACTTTCTAATAGCTTGGAAGGCCATCCCATGTGTTGGTTTAGCTTGATCTTTCAGCAGCCTAATTCTTACATTAGTCATCCTTTCATGTCTAACCAGCTCATGATTTACCTTTGTTTTAGTCAGACCGTAACAGTTCAATAGCCATTTTAAGGAAATTCTAGCAGTTTCAAGTTGCTTGCATCAAATGCAATTAAATGATCAGGAACCCGTCACCCATACGTGAGTTAGAAAAATAAAATAAAATTCATTGTTATTTTACAATAGAATTATACCAACGTCCAAATTATCAACGTACGGTTGATGGAACCCATCACCAATGCGTGAGAATGATCGTAGGCACATAACACCATGTTGCTACAACCCATACATGTCCTTGTCTCTAGCCTCTGAATTACTCGACCTGAGAAAATAAGTAACAGTTAATTATTATTTGTCATTCAAGACCCTAGCTATATAATAAAATTGTACAGATGAATTTTTCTTTACTGGAAATGAATACAATAGTAGTTTACTTGCATATATATATATATATATAGAGAGAGAGAGAGAGAGAGTAATGCAATTATAAATTATTTTAGATAATTTTTAACTTGTTTGACGAAGTTCGACATTATTGTTCTTTTATCAATACTTTTAACTTGTTTAATTTCAAACATTTTTGTTATAAATTATTATAAATAAAAACTCATATCACCCAAATATTAATCATTTAGAATTAATAAAAGTTTTGTTCTATAATAAAAATGAACATAGAAAAACTATTATTAAAAAAAATATAAAGTTTTCAATGTAGTTAATTTTTTATTGTATAAAAATTGGTTTTAAAAATAGCTTATGAAATGCCGTTTGTTTCCAATGTAGTTGCTTGAAATGATTGACAATGCATTTGTTTTTTGTTAAAAAACAAATTAAGTCTTTACACCTGCTTCAAAGGGCAATTTGAGTACTTGTTAGGAATCTGATAATAAAAAGGAAAGCCAAAAGCTTCGGGTTTTTATATAGTATTGGTCAAAGACACTTCGATACTCAAATTAATGATCGGGAGTGATAGAAAAATTATTGAGTAGAGTTTTTAAGGCAAGATAATTACGTACCTGTATTTAGCGTCTTTTGAAGTATATATAAGGATGGAAGAGCATTTCAATTCCTATGTCTTGTGTCTCACACTCTATTATTTCTCCACTTCTCCATCTGTGTATAACCACTAAGAATGCACTACTCTACCTTTATGTAACACTAAGGATGCAGAAATATGGGTAGTTATAGTTACTTATGAATGGGTAAGTGGGAGTGTACTGTGGAACATAATGTTCAACTTTCTATAGGATGAATGCATATTAGAAGATTTTGTCTATGGGCCTTGTTATTGGCCTATGAGTTATGGGTTCTAAGACTGAAATTAGGTTATGTGTTTAGGTTACTGAGCTTGGATTACTTGACTTAAATAATTAAAACCTTATAACAATACTAATGATTGATGATATACTATGACTTTATTATTATCATCCACAAAGTGAATTAAAAAAATAACACAATTTTCATCCAGCGCACATGAAGAAAGCTGATAAGATCCTCATTTTTTTGTTGTTGTGTGAGTTAAGATCCAAGTTTTAATATATTCTTTATAATGCCCTAGGTGTACTCATTTTTATTGAATATCAGGTGGAGCAAAAATTTTTTTTGTGTGAATTAAGGTTCAAGTCTTAATATACTCTTTGTAATGCTTCATGTGTACTCATTTTTACTGAATATCAAATGAAAAAAAAACTTTTAAAACTATACTATTTTGAATTCACATAAAATTATATGGATAAAATAAAAATAAAAATAATAATACTATTCAATACCACAAATATCCTACGGTCACGTAAATAATACCATTTTATAACTTCCGCACGCACATCCACGTGGAACAGATGTAGCATTATTTGGTCCGCATTAATTCCTCAAATCAAACCTTCTGTGCTTGTCCATCCATCAAAGTGCAAGTGCAGTGTCGAATCAAACAAACATAGGAAATGTGAATCCATGAAATTAAAAAGACCAAGTCTACAGAATTGGTGGGCCGCTAGGCACTCTTTCTAACCCAAAACATGCACTACAAATTTAATCACAAAAAACACAGCGAGTCTTTCCTTCACATGCCCTCCATTTGTCTCCTTTCTATTGGACAAGTTAGAGCATAACCCAAAAATAAATAAATCTGAGCATTCATAAGAAATTATCTATTTAAATCATACAATATTACACGATTTTTAAATGGTATAGCATTTCTTTTTTTGTTTGTTGATTACATGTGTTCAAAGATTAAAACTAACAAAGTTAATTAATTTGACAAATTTTAGTCCTTCACTGAAGATCCCGGCTATCAGCCAGCTGATCTAAATGACCCTCCTTATTCAATTCCCACCATTGATTTCTCCCAACTCGGTACCTCTGCTTCTCCTCATGTTCATAAACAACGGTCCAAAATTATTATTCAGGACCTCCGCAAAGCTGGGCAGGAATGTGGCTGCTTCAGAGTCGGTATATCTATCTTTGGTTTCAAAAACTGTTCGTTTTATGCGACTAGTCCTTTTCATTAGAAGACAAGCCAACTACAAGCACAAGGCTTTGAATTTGGAGCGTGGCGTACAGTTATTGCTGACCAAGTACTATCCACCGTGGCCAGTGCCACAACCCGAACTTGCATTGGGTGTCTATCACATCACACGGATCAGTCGTCAGTGCTTGGTGACCCTTTGGCAGATAATTAATGGTGTCAGTGGATTTCAAGTTCGCAAATGGGTATCTGTTACTTCCATTCCCAAAACATTTTTTGTCATCCTTTCTGACCAGATGGAGATATAGACCATCTCTCTCACTTATATATATATATATATATATATATATATATATATATATATATATATATATATATTCGCATTTATTTGCTGTGATTTTCATATCATTATTTGCCAACTCTTTCTTAAACGTACGTCTAAATTAATCTCTGTTATATCATACTTATAGTTTTTAAGTAGTCCAAGTAAAATCCTCAACGAATAATTATGGGATGGGACTGGACTTCTTTTAGAAACATCAAAGTTATACCGGAATAAAATATTAATTAATTAATATGTCAACGATGAGATCAGTTTATTAGGATTAATTTATTCAAGAAATCATGAATTTTGAAGAACTAATTTCATATATTTTGTTATAGGGTTTTATATTAAGCCCAAACCCAAATTATCAAACTCAGTACCTAAGATTATTAGAATGTGGATCCATATATCCAGATGTAGAAATTAGAGTAAGGCCCGGAAACAGAACCTGGTTACTTTCTGTGCACTCATCTACCATGCTGAATTTTAGGATGCCGTGGGAGAAGTGACTCCCACATCCCGTATAAACTTTCATATTCTGTATATATTCCTCCTACTCACTTACTCGTCAATAGCTTAATTGACCCATGCTCCCACTTTCTTGAGTGGTTATGAGCAGTGGAATTTGAAACATGAGGTACAAAAAACACCTCACACCTCTCCTATAAATACCCCAAAGACACCCAGCTCAGGTGAATAACTTTTGAGCCTTACAAAAACTCTGCCATTTTATTCTTAAGAACCTAATTACTGACTTGAGCGTCGGAGTGCCTTTGGCCGATATCATATCGGTGCCCCAAGGTTCTGACTTTCTTTTCTGTTTTCAGGTTCTCAAAGTGTCTAAACTACCCAAAATACCCTTCCAAGCAGAAGTAAGGCTTCAACCAGTTTCCACGAACACAATGGTATCCGAATCTTAAGCTTCCTCAGTACCTAGGCGAGGAGACAAATCACCTCTTGAGCCTCGACATTCACAACCAATAACCCTGAATGATAACGTACCACATAGGAATCGAACTGCAGCACCAGCAGCCTCGCGTTTTGCCACTCTTGAAAACATCATGGAGAATCTTGCGTAGAGCGTTGAACAAGTCCTGAAGTGTTTTCCTCTAGGTGCTATCCAAAGGCTACAGGATCCTCCAACACCTTTTAAGGCAGGCATGCCTAATACCTACCAGGTTCCCTATAGCGGTCAAGCTGGTTCAAACCGTCAAGATGGGAAGGTTCCTCAGGGTGCTTCTAGCCATGTAGGAGGAAACAATGGAAAAGACCAAAATATTTTATTGGAGGAGGGCTCACACCAAGAAGCCAAACGTGCAGCAGTTTGGAGTATCCTAGAGGAAGCAATAGATGAGATGAGAGAGAAGGCTACATACAAGGTGTTTCGAGAGAAGGAGCAACCCTTAAACAGGGTAGAGGAAGAAATCTAGCAACTGAAGAAGCAGCTTTGCGACATTCAGGTTGCGGACTCCTCCAGGAACCCGATAGATCTGGATGAAGTAGAGTCACCATTTACTGAGGAGATTATGCGAGCCCCTCTTCCTCCCATATTCATCATGCGGCAATTTCCATTCTACGACGGAAGCAAAGATCTGATCGAGCACTTGGAGAGTTACCGCACTTGGATGGAGCTATATGGTGTAGCAGGGTCAACCATGTGTGAGGGCTTCCCACTTACACTCTTTGGGACTGCTCGTTAGTGGTACAAACTGCTCAAATCAGGTTTTATCTCTTCTTTTCTTCAGTTAAGTCAGGTTTTCGTATCCCATTTTAGAGCTGCGAAGTCAGTAAAGAGGCCAAAATCATATACTGTCAAGCAGGGAAGAGATGAAACCCTAAAAGACTATATCACACGCTTCAATAAGGAGGCTCTCCGCATAGATAGTTGTAGTGATGACTTGATGCTGAGTGCCATGATGGCTGGCCTGAAACCAAGCAAGCTGCTGTGGTCACTGGGAAAAATGATCCTAAGGACTTTTAGGAGTTGATGCCGCACAAAAAAATCAAATATGTGCAATGCGACAAGGCCTTGATGATAATGACCAAAATGGCTAGCAAAGATAAAGACCCTGCCAGAAAAGAGGGACAAAATTAAGTATTGCCGATTCCATAAAGATCATGGCCACAACATTGAAGACTGTATGGCCTTGAAGGATGAAATTGAAGCTCTTATATGCAGGGGATTTCTGAGAAATTTTGTGGCTAGGGGGTAAAGGCACAGGGATCGGCAGCAAGAGGCAGATCACAAGTCCCTGTCAGGAGTCGAACAAGCAAGTCGTTAAAGAGAACCTCCCACTGAGATCCGTATAATAGTTGGGAGAGGTGACATGAGCTCCAACAGAGCGCTGAAAGCCTATTCTCGGACAGCAAGGTACCCATCATCCGAATATCAGGAGGTCAATCTGACGCAACGCCCAGCAAAGGAGGTAAAAGTTGAACCCTACTCGATAGCATTTACAGATGCAGATTTAAGAGGAATTCATCATCCACATGATGATGCACTGGTGGTGACCATGAATGTAGCCAATTGCATGGTCAGACGGATATTGGTGGATAATGGAAGTTCTGTAGACATCCTCTACTTGGATGCCTTCAAGCAGATGAACATCGGTAAAGAGAAACTAGATCTAGCATCAACCCCTCTATTCAGGTTTGCGGGAAGAAAAGTTATACCAGAGGGTTGCATCAGCCTTCCAGTAATTGTAGGAGTTCCACTAACACAGGCCACGGTTATGGTAAAATTTTTAGTTGTTAACTGCCCTTCAGTTTACAACATGATTATAGGAAGGCCTTTCCTAAACAATTTAAGGGCGGTTACTTCAACCTACCACCTGAGAAAGGAATAGGTGTGGTTCGAGGAGACCAGCATGAAGCAAGAAAGTGCTATGTTAATGCGCTCAAAGGGAAAAATAAAATAATGCAAATTAGTAGTGAAGCAAAGATCCATTTACAGTATCAGGGCCCTCAGGGCCCAAGCAGCTGGTCCCTTGGGCTCTAACTGAGAACCCGACTCCTGGGACCTGATTAGAAAGGACATTACCTACCAGTTAGAGAATATGAATGGAAAGCCTCTGCCCCGTTCATGGAACGCAGAACCCCTGCATAATTATTACCAGTAAAACTCATGTCTGCTATCTGCAAATAGTTCACGACACCGAGTGCATCTTACTTACCATTTTGTTTCCCTAAAATGAGTGGTCTTACCTTTAAAGTAAGTTTGCCATACTTACAAGCACTGTACTTTCAGATTAATGAAAAGCATTTTTATTCTGTACATTTCCTTATCCACATTTTGTGTAAAACAAACTGGGGGACAACATACACCCTATCCACAATGCTATGCAAATATCAAATGCAAATGTTAAATACAATAACAGTTTGCAATAATATAATATAAAGCAAGCAAATCATATGGAGTTCATAAACTCTATAAGGAGTCTGAAAAACTCAATGAAAATAGCTATAAAAACATGGAGTTCAATAAACTCTATAAATTCCATAACAAATGGAGTCTAAGAAACTCTGTAAAATCACTACTCTAAGTAATCTAAGCCCTAGGATCATTTCCTCCACCAATATCTCTTGCAAGAGTGTCTCCAGTATCAGTACCTCCTGAAGGAGCTTCCACTTCATACACCCACGAAAGGTCGAGATCAGGATACTTCTGCTCAATCTGACTGAGGCATGCGTTTAGTTGATGCGTGACCTCAGTCTCAACAGTCTCATCAATCGAAGACTTTATGCTATCAAGCTCCTGAGTGGCTTTGGCATTCTTTTCCTTTAGCTGTGCAACTGTGTCATCTAAATCCTTCACCTTTTTCTTGTTCATCTCTTCGGATTCTATCGCCTCAGCCTCCAACTCCTTGATCCTCGCTTCTAACTTCTGGATAGCATCTTCCTTAAGCTTAGCCTCATTATCCATAATCGCCGCCTTCTTCTCAAATTCACTCAAGGCTGCCCTTTGATCTGTCACCCTTCATCTCAGATCGTTAATCTTAGAGCGTGTCTGGGTCATGTAAGTCTGTTGTCTCAAAACCATATACCCTACCTGAAAAAGGGTGAAGAATGGGAAGTAAATAAGAACACACAGCAGAAGGAAAAACAAAAGAAGGTGGTGTTACCTTCGCTCCTGAAACAGCGAGTGATGAGGCATGCATGTCCATAGGAAGGGTTTCTATTTCCTTGAGGGCTCCCGGATGAAGAATTTTTCCAGTATGATTGATAAATGAAGACAACTGGGAAGGTAGTGAGATAGAAGCAGATGTCTGAGTATTAGAAGGTTGAGTGGAGGATTCAAATGGAAAACCCGAGCCTGGTAAGAGAGCAGGCAACTCGAAGAAGGAATTTGGTGTAAGTGGCTTGTTGAGGCGTCTAGAAGGTGACTTCAAAGTGAGATTCGAAGGCCTGGAGGAAAGTACTATTGGTGTCAGAGGAGATAAGGGTATCTCGGAGGGCTTGTTTCTTTTTCTCTGAGAGCCCTCTGGCTCGTTATTTCTCCTCTTCTCTCCTGACCCACTTCTCCTTGTCTCACTAAGTTTCTTCTTCATCCCTTCTGTGGTCATGTTGGGCTGAGTTGGATGACCTGCAAAAATCGAGAAGATTAGTTAAGCATGCAGGTACACATCATAAAATATATATATATGGAGTACACTAACCCTCACTAAGTAAAGTTTCACGAGAGAAATAGATGGCAATCTTCTCGGGAAGTAATAAGTTTTTGTAGTCCGTGATAGCTGCTGGCTGGTTCTTAGCAAACTCGATATGACTACGCATCCCCGAGCTCACCTCCTTGAAATGCAGGTTGCTTGTGCAACAGAAACATTAGTAAAAAAAATAAATAAAAGAAGCATATGGGAGACCTAAAATCTTATAATGCGTAGGAACTGGAAAGCAATAAAGCTCATCTGTAGGAGCCTCCCAATTTTTTGTTTTGTAGAAACCATTTACTCTTCCACCCTTCAGCTCTGTTGGAATTATGGTCCCCAGTAATAACACTTTTTCCCTGCCTCGAAGACACATAATACCACCCGTTGGTCTTGAATTCTCCTGTGGGATCTTTCTTCAAGCGGTACATATACATAAACTCCTCAGCTATCAAGGTCATTCCTAATTCCTGCCATAAAATATAGCAACAAACTATAAATCTCCAAGAGTTGGGAGTCAACTGCCTTGGAGCAAGACCTCATTTGTGGAGAATCTCTCAGAACATAGGAAGTAGTGGAAGTCGCAATCCATTCTCAAAGAAAGCAGTGTGGAAAACTGCCTCCCCGGCCTTAGGTTTGCTTGGGTCCTCATTTCTTTCAGGTACTTGGAAGACGACACCAGTGTTCATATCAAAAGGAAGCAAAAGTTTCCTAAGATTCTCGGCAATCTTGATGGAAGATTTGACTTCGGTAATAGCAAAGCCTTCAACATCTTGAGGATTACCCTTTGTAATTTGGGAGAAATCATCCTTGCCACTAGCATCTTGGGTGGAACCACTGTCATTGGTATCACCCGAATACTCAACCTCGTTACCCCCATACTCATAAACTTCTCTATCATTGGATAAGTTGTCAGACATGCCTATGAAAGGAGGAAGTGTTAGTAGAGCAAGCACATAACGGTGCAACTAAGTTGAACAAATGAGTAGGGGTACAGATTTTAGTGCATGGACCGTATGCCAAAACTGCGGCCCACTGCCACGTGGGTACCTAACTACCACGGCACGCCTATATGCCATGCGCGCGCAGCCTCTGCCAAGGGAGCACCCAGTTGCCATGGTCGCGCGATGCCCAGCTTTCATGAGCGCGTACAACACCTTATAGCACAACGTTTCTAGGTCTAAGGATATGTACCAAGGCGTGCTAAGCGTACCTAATCCTAGGGTTTTTAATCCCTTTATCTGTGACAATTTCATATTGATGGAGCATAGGTGTGAAAGTGTATATTTTCTATGTGCTTAACAGTCTCTTTTAGTTGATATATTCTTGCTACAGTGCATGCAGTATTGAAAACTAGAAATAAAAGGGTGAAGAAATCATTCATACATTTTGTTCTTTGAGTCCTTTATGCTAAAGCTTGAAAACCCTCTGGGATGTCAGGATAATGAATATCAGATCAGAGGAAGATAATTTTATATTATCGTTTCATAGAATTTAATTCCTACTAAAATTCAAGCTTTCCTATTTAGCTATATAATTTTAATATTTAAATTACATAGCCGGGGGCAATTGTTATAGGGTTTTATATTAAGCCCACTTTTAGCTTAAGCCCAAACCCAAATTATCAAACACAGTACCTAAGATTTTTAGAATGTGAATCCACATATCCAGATGCAGAAATTAGAGTAAGACCCGGAAACAGAACCTGGTTACTTTCTGTGTACTCATCCACCAAACTAAATTTCAGGATGCCGTGGGGGAAGTGACTCCCACATCCTGTATAAACTTCCATATTCTGCATATATTCCTTCCACTCACTTACTCATCAGTAGCTTAACTGACCATGCTCCCACCTTCTTGAGTGGTTATGAGCAGTGAAATTTAAAGCGTGAGGTACAAAAAACACCTCACACCTCTCCTATAAATACCCCAAAGACATCCAGCTAAGGTGAGTAACTCTTGAGCCTTACAGAAACTCTGTCATTTTACTCTTAAGAACCTAATTGCTGACTTGAGTGTCGGAGTGCCTTTGGCCGGTACCACACCGGTGCCCTAAGGTTCTGACTTTCTTTTCTGTTTTTAGGTTTTCAAAGTGTCTAAACTACCCAAAAGACCCTTCCAAGCAGAAGTAAGATTTTAACCCCTTTTTTAGCAAAAACATATTTATATTTTGTTTTCATAGATACAGTCTTCTAAAATCTAAAATCACGAAAAAAAAAGAAGATAAATAATCATTAGTGAATCAAAGAAGAAAGAAGAAAAGTACAAGCGAAGGACATTGGCAATCAGCTACATATAAAATAATAATTTCATTTTTGTTAAAATAATATTAGTCACGTGGTTATAATATTTAATTGCTAAACGCAATGTTTTGAAAATAACAGGATATTAAAATTAAAGCACAAACATTTTGTAGTGTACCTGATGAAGCATTTTATAGTAAAACTCTCTCTCTCTATATAATAAAAGTCAATATTTTGAGGCTTTGCCTTGTAAAATAAAGTTGGCGCTGGGTGTGAAAGGGAGTGATTATTGGTATTGATTAGAGAAAGCAAATGTTTCGACGTTTCGTCTTTATATAGATGACCCTAGCTGCCTAGTCGACCCTCTTCACTATGTTTAAGGCAATTGAATGAATACTAGTCAATACAATATTTGGAACCATAATCCTTAAAATATTATTAATCAACATTAACTAATATTCATTAAATTTCAGAAATTCCCCGTAAAATAAATAAATAAATAAATCAGCTACTAGCTCTTTTGTAAGCGTCGGATCAAGTATTCTTTCTAGCTAACAACAATTATTAGTTTAATTCGATTATGCTAGTCCAAAAATATATATTAAAATAAAATGTTAACTATGTCTGAAAACAAATAATACTGTTTATATCAATGCAGAGTAATTTTCTTTGATAATTTATCCTTTTAGTAATACTCTTAAATTTTCTATGGTTTTTGTGATGACCATTAGCATTTTTCTTCCACCTATCTTTGTTAAAATTTATTCTTTTTATATGATTTCTTTTAAAAGGGGACCCCACTTCGCCACTTTTACATATCTGTGCCTGAGTAATACAAATATTGCTCAAATAATTTGGATGTGGCACATCTAATAGCACATGAAATAGCTATTAACTTAACCAGAAAGACAAGCTGCTTTTTTAATTTGTTATTGTAAAACTAAGCAGGTACTCAAACAATCACCTTATAATAAACTTGTAGCTAACTCATACATATATAGTTTCGTTACAAAAGAAACTAAGCAGGCTCAACAAGATTTAAAATAGGTTCACACACACACACACATGCACACACACACACACACACACACACATATATATATATATATATATAACAGCCTAAGTAATTAAGTAACTAGTATATATTGAGACACTGTTGGGAGTTTCCTTGCCAGCAAGTCCACCTTCACCAATAGGATACAGCAAAGAGTAGTCCAACCCTGTTGTTCATGAGCTGATGATCTCATCCTTCTTCACCCTTATGAACTGTTTCCTCAATTTCCTTCAGCTGTCTTTTCTATATAATTACTTCTCAAAGGCTTTCAGTACAAGGGCAATGCCAAGGACACACTGCAAAAACGTACACTAGCTTGTAGGTGATTACTTACAACTGAATTGTTAGTCAGTTTGAAGAGAATACTAAAGTTTGCTTATGTGAGTATTCAATGACTCTGTAAGTCGCATATAAAATGAAAAGCTACTACAATTAGTATTCAACGACACCATATACTGATCGAAACGAGGCTTATGCTATTTGTAAAACTTATATATGTATAGATTAAAAGAAAAAAATTAAGTACCTTCAGCGATGGATAGGTCCACATTCACAAGTGTGCATAGATATACCTTCCAACAAAACTTCTCCAAAACCAGCAAGACCTTCTTGAGAGGGTGACATGTCCAAAGATTAGTCCAACCAACAGTCCACATCCATATCCCAGAATGATCACTTTCCAAGTGAAACCATTTTCTGATTCTGATTCTTCTTCTTTGCTATGGAAAGAAATTGGTGCGTCTATTTTTTCACATTTCTTTGAAACTTGAAAGCCACATAATCCTGAATTTCCCTCGAAAGATGAATATGAAAATGTCTCCAACTGTCCGCCTTGGGGTATTGGGCCTGTGAGCTGATTTTGAGACATGTTCAAATACTCAAGAAATGTGAGTTTTTCCAACTGTTGAGGAATTCCACCAATGAGCTTGTTTTTAGAAAGATCCACTGATTCAAGCTCTCCTAGATTTCCAAGAGATGATGGGATAGTGCCTGTGAAACTGTTGCTGGACAAGTTGAGCACAATCAAAGATCGAAGATCACCTATGCTACTTGGAATTTCTCCATCAAATTTGTTATTTGAGAGGTCAATGGATGTGAAGATCGTCAGTGCCTTCATGAGTTCCATATCCAATCCTTTACTCACCATGCTTGTTGAGTACATATATGTAACAGAATAGTTGGATTCTACTTGTGATTTACCGAAAGATAACATGTCTGACTTATTTCTGTCAGGAACTTTTGACATGTAACCCCAATTTCTAAAGTATTCTGATGGTAAACTTCCGCTGAAATGATTAAAAGAAAGATCTACAATACTCAAGTTCACAAAGCCCAAATACTTATGAGGATGCCATATAGGACCAAAAAAATTATTTGATCGCAGCACAAGAATTTTCAGCTCTGACAAATTTTGTAACCAGAAGGGGAATGTGTCACTTATCTGGTTGTGTCCAAGATTCAGAACTTGTAACTTACTACAGTTGATCAACGATTGTAGAACCTTTCCTTGTAACTGGTTGTGACTGAGGTCCAGTACTCTAATCATAGTTTGCATGCTTCCATTTGTAGATATCGGAGGTATGCTCCCTTGAAAGTTGTTTCCATTCAGATTCAATATCTCAAGAGAACCAGCCAATCTCCCCAACCATTGTGGAATGGTTCCACCAAAGTGGTTCTTAGACAGGTCAAGGACTTTAAGACGTGTCCATTCAAGCAATGAAGGATGAATTCTGCCAGTCAAATTGTTTCCCGAGATGAGGAAGTAGGACATCGACGTCAACAATGGTGGAACTGTAAGTGATCCGTACAACTCGTTCCAACTCAAATCTAGTTTCTCCAATTTATTATTTCCAATGCCCCAAAACCACTTTGGTATTTCACCTTTAATTCTATTGAAGGAAAGATTCAGTGCCCTTAATTGATCTTGGGTCTTAAGAAACTCCGGAAATTCACTCAAGTTGCAAGAAGCCAAAAATAATGATGCAAATTTTGGTAGTTTAGAATTTATGTTTGTTGTTGTTACAGATAAACTATTAGATGATAGGGAAAGAATCTGGAGGTTGCTCAGTCTGGAGAAGTAGCCAAACTCAATAATGCCACTTAAGTTGTTATTTGAAAGACTTAAATACTTCAGTTGTGTGAGGTTTCCAAGTGAAGATGGTATTTCACCATTCAATTGGGAAGAATCAAGCGATAAAACAGTAAGTTTTGCGAGGTTCCCCAACGTAGATGGAAGCTGATGATGACCAGTGAAGTGGTTCCAGGAGAGGTCAAGAAATGTGAGCTCAGAAAGGTTCCAAATTGAAGAAGGTATAGTCCCTACAAAATGACAATTCCAGAGAGCCAATCGACTCATGGACTTAAGATAGCCAATTGAGTTTGGTAATATCCCTGAAAAATTTGTGTCGTCAAGAACCAACCTCTTTAAAGGGCTAGAAGGTTGAAATTGTGGAAGAAATCCAGTGAGAAAATAGTTACATGTTAAGTAGAGGACTTCTAACTTGGGAAGTTGAAAGATATTCTCTGGAAACTGGCCATGTAAACCGCATCCATCAAGACAAAGAGATGTCAAGGAAGATAAATTTGCTAAGGATTCAGGTAGTGATGATGAAATGTTAACTTGGCGTAGGTGAAGTTCGCTTAAATCTGTCACGTTTTGGATGAGGTTTGCAAAGTGTACCTTTCTGAGATGTAAAATACTAGTTGCATCATAGTTTTGAAAAGATGAGAGACTAAGTGAAACCAAATTGGTAAGAAATGAGATTTCAGAAGGTATGCGCCCAGAAAACATTGAGAAAGAGAGGTTAAGATGGGTTAACCTCGAAAGCCGGCCGAACTCAGAGGGGATGAGGCTGAAGCTGAAGTTGTTATAGGCCACGTTGATCCTTCGTAGTCCTTGCAGCTTAAACAGGCTGCTATTAGAACGCAAAGGCCCTTGAAGCCAGCTATGGGCCAAGTCCAGGGCTACAACTCGTCCAGTTTTCATGTTGCATGTAACACCATCCCAAGAACAGCAATCCTTTTCTTCCTTCCAAAATTTCATCTTCGGATAAGATTCATAGATATCAGCATAGTAAGAAGAACCACCATAGAGCGGGCAAAGGTAATAATAGCCACTGAAGTCGGGTTTTACAAATGCAAACTCTTGTTTTAATTGCAGCAAAGCAGTGGTTTGGTCTGGCAGACAAGAGGAAATGGTAGAGACATTGGAATACTTGGTGCATGAAACATAGCTGCAGCTACAAGAGAACAAAAGTATTAATATCATCAAGTAAAACATGAGAGGGTAGGTCTGGTTCTGGTAACTGATGCTCTTCATGTTGGCACTTGCCGAAAAGTGTATCCGTGAGACTTGGTACTTAACACAGTTATGGGGATTTGTATTATATATTTGTAAGCCTTTTTGGGCATTTGTAATCCTACTCTATAATATTGTTATTATTTTTATTATTACATATGCAAAAAGATGTATTTTATTTAAGAAATACTGGTTTTGCAATTTAGATCACCCAGATCACAAATTAAGCTGATAAGAATTGGACTGGGAACAGAAAAGTCGATGCTTTTGGAATTTTTCTTTGCCCTGTAGAAACGCGGGTAGTGAGCTGATGTGCTCCTGTGAAAGAGCTTGACTGATGATTTTGATTAGAGATTTTTAAGCGGGTCATATTTCGTTTTGTCTTCTATATTACTATTTAAGGTATAAAATATAATTATCTGCAAAATATGGAATCTTGACGAAAAACAAAACATAGATTGCAATTTAGACCGCGCAATTTAGGCTAATGAGATTTGGATGGTGCTGAAAAGAAAAATCAATGGTTTTGGGCTTGCCGTGTAGAAAGTGGTGGTGACTCTAGCTAGCTAGTCGTCGCTCTTTACCGACCCTTAGGACAATTGAAGGAATTGTCAATACATTTTGGAACCATAATCCTTAAGAATAGTAACCAACATTATATATTATTCATTATATCTCATATACCTCCTACAATATTATAGATTCTAGCTGAGCTCCTTTGTATTCTTCCTAAAGGAACCAAGTGGACTCAGCAAGATTATTATTGTATCATGTATACCATTGAGACTTAATGAGACTTAGATTGAGGCACTGTTGGGAATTCCCCTGAGTCCAGCTTGACGGCTGGGATACAAATGCCCTCCATTTGTCCCCTTTCTAGTGGACAAGTTGGAGCATAACCTCAAAAATAAATGTGTGCATTTTAAATAAATTTTTAATCATATCGGACAATTCTAAATTATTGCACAGCTTAGGGACGTCAACTCACGTAAGAAATTGTCTATTTCTCTTTTTTGGTCAATCGTAAGAAACACACATGACCCGCACACACAGGGAAGGGGTTTGCTCTGATCAGTCGACCTTTTCGATCCCCCTAAACAAACGTAGTTCGGCTCTCTCTTTCATTCATATGAAAAATTTCATTATGATAGAGCATTGATGAGACCAAGGCACAAGAAATTATCTATTTAAATCATACAATTTTACTCGATTTTTAATGATATAGAATTTTTTATTTATTGATTACATGTGTTTAAAGATTAAAAGCAAAAAAGTTAAATTAATTGACAAAATTTACTCCTTAACTGTAGATCCCTAGCCATCAGCCAGCTGATCTAAATGACCCTCAATATTCAATTCCCACAATTGATTTCTCCCAATTCGGCACCTCTGCTTCTCCTCATGATCATAGTCAACGGTCCAAAATTATTATTCAGGACCTCCGCAAAGTTGGCTGCTTCAGAGTAGGTATATTTATCTTTGCTTTCAAAAACTGTTCGTTTTATGCCACTTGGATCCTTTTCATTATATAGATCTTACTTTTCATTGGAAGACAAATCTCTAATTAAAAAAAAAATATATCTAACATGACTTTATTTTTTGCCACTTAATTAGCAAAAAAATAAATAAAATTAAGATGTCAGTACCTCTGTTTTCTTAATAAACCATTTAAAAGATTACCATATATATAACTACAACTTAAATTAGCATGAAGGCGGCACATCATATACACTTTCACTGTCGTAAGCCTATCTTTCATTGTTGTTTTCTCTTTCTCTTTGTATCTCTTCATCAGTGGTGATTTGTAATTCCGAGAATTATATATTATGTTTAAAAAATTTTGAGGGAAGAATTAAATATAAAAATGATTGATGAAGATGGTGACAACGAGTTCAAGAATATGGTTAGTAGTGGTGCATATATAATCTATAGGTTTAATTGGTTATATATGGATACCAATAATTTGTTCATTATTACCATTTTTCAACTCTTATATATGTATATATAGCTGCTCTAATGTACTAGATCTCTTATATATAATAAGTGATAATAAAAATATAATTAACTAATTTATACAGACCTAATAAAAAGTGGGTATAAAAATTAATAAATGATATGAATTTATTTTTTAGCCCCTATTTATTAAAGTGTTACATTTATGTCGCTCACCATATATAATCAAGCATTTATATACATACAGCACGTACATAACCAAATTAACCTATATGTTGTGTGCTTTGTCAAAAAAGTATTTAAAGAACAATCAATTAATTTAATGATTTAACTCTGGGTTGATTGTAAATTTTTTTTTTTTTGGCTAAATGGAAGTGTCAAAATCCCTTTTTAATTTTTAATGAATAATTCTTAAGTAGCCCCAAGAAGAAATGCATTGCTTCAATCCCCTTTTTTCCATTTATTAACAACCCAACTAATTTTATCCAAAACAAAAAACAACCTAACAATCAAAGAATTTAAGTGAATGTAATACACTATTTTATACTTAATTAAAAAGGGATAATATATATATATATATATATAAATGCTCTAATATATTGTATAGCTCATATATGGTAAGCAGCACATATTTTTTTTTAATGAGGGGCTTTGGTCTATCTAAAGTACGACATATCTGGTCGAACTCAGGTGGCGGTGAAATACACACTTAACTTTACAATTAGACCCAGCTATTGTGCAAAAAATAAGTAAAAATGTAAATTTTTATATTCACATTTCACTAGAGCATAAGTAACTTAGTGCATTGGAGCATTTATATATATATATATATATATATATATATATATATATATATATATGCGCGCAAACAAAGTTTCATACTGATTTTGAATAAGAGTCTTAAAGAATTTATCAATATTTTTAAACATTGTTAATCAATAATTTTTCTTCTTGCTGAATTGCGTTTGCCAAGTCTTTTTGGACATGAAATGAGTTTAATATTGGTGACCTATATTCGTATATATAGGGCATCTTCTGTCCATTCTCTAGTGTCTCTCTGCCCAAAGTAGGTCTCATCAGTTGAGTGCCTTGACAATATTTCTACAAGGGAAATCCCAAGGACACTCAGTAGCTGGGAATTAAAAGTTTTCAAATAAGCCTTTTTCGGGTTTGTCTTCAGTTCCTCATACTCAGGATTGCCTTCATCGGGAATGAACCGATGGCTTATGCTTGGTCGGCTTGGAGGGTAGCCTCCATAAGGTTACTGTCCGAAATTGATTGCTGCATCATAAGCTGAAGCAATCCATATGATGATGGTGCATGTTTCTATTAGCTCTTCGCGAGTCTGCAATTTAGGCCACCAGGGCTCGTCTTTCTTGTCACCGTGACCCTTCTCTCCAATTTCCTTCCACCAAGATTGGAGTTCAGGGAAGTTTCATCTGTTTTCTAGCAGAAGGAGCAATACTCTTTAACCCATGTATTAATGGCAGACCATATCTCAATCCCCATCAACAGCATATGGATATTCCTTTATCAGTAAGCGGAGACCATGTGGGGAATTTGCATCTTGAACTGCCATTCCTCTGAAAAAGAACAAATGTATAGCATACATGTCATCCAAATGAGAATTTATCCATTGATGTGTTCAAACCAAATCCATAATATTCCCTTTAAGACCCTAAAATCAGACCAGTTTTACTTTTCTTTAAAGTAAAAGTCCACCAATGGTTTACTAAATACACGTTCTGATATCATATGCAATATTTGGATGTTTCAGTTATTGAAAGCTCATGAATGAATGATGAATCATCAAAGCTCACCGTAAAATTACCGCTTTATCAGATCAACAGGGAGTGCTTGATCAGGAAAAACCCAATTCTTGTAAACCTTTGATGACATTTCCAAGGAATACTTTGCAGGAAATACTGTTGACTCGAGTGCCCCACCTGCATTAATCAGAATTTGCCTTGCAACTGCATTTATATTCATGATGTCACGGACATGTGGATGCAATAACTTATAAATAGGGTGAATCACACTGAGCTGCCTGTTTGTTGCTATCATAAATTGTTCAATTACTGCATGAGTTATCAACCTGTGAAAAGATTTCAAGTCATTTTACAAATATAGACAAATATTTTTACAAGTCTTAGTGTGAATTGTGTTTATACGCCTCAGATATGGCATTAGCGTGTCATGGTGGTCCAGTATGAATAATTTGTTGTTCTTGATTGCCTATTGAACCATACTTAGTCAGAATTTTCCAAAAATAAATTCAACAAGTTGTAATCACAAAGCAACTAAACCTGCTTAAACTCTGATGTCAAAGAAATAGATCCAGGACATTACCTCATTTACGCTGAGCCCATTTAAGTTGTAGTCTATGTGTTCTTTGGTTATTTTACTTGTATGATCCCCATATACTTTATGTTCTAGCTTGCTTGCTGGAGGGAATTCCTGCAGTTAATCATAAGTAACAATTTACAAGAAAGAAGAACCAGGATCATGCATTGTTCAACATGATGAAAAGAAAAGAAAAGAAAAAACTTGACGTTCTAATTAAAAATTTTTATGTTCTTTACATTTTATTTGAAAGCAATCATAAAGTCATTGATGGAAATTTATATTACTTGAAGACGACGAATAATGACAGGGTTGATTCCAGCCAGCTTGCAAATTGTTCATCAGTTTTCCATGTAGATGTATCCTCTGCTCCAAATTAGTAACACACGACAATCAAATTAAAAAGTATATATAATATGCTAAGGAATATATTAAATATATTAACTATCAACTAGTAGAATATGTTACAGAGTCCTGAAACATGTAAATTGAATGTAATCATCGGTAATAAGTGGCTAGCTTGTATATGATGTACCTTTAATCAGTTGAGGAACTACGAATTTGAGGAGCCGCTCACCATCAGTTCGGAAAATTTCCCTGAGAATCTCTCCAGGGATGTTCTCCCTAATATTCTCAAGTAAACTGACTGGTAACTCAATTCCTCCTTATAGAGCTTAAGTTCATCTTCAAAGCTATCAAACTCGTTCGGGGTTTTATCAAATACAGCTTATAGCTCAGGTTTCAGAAATTGGACTATGGATTTCAAAGCATAAGCAAGGAAGTCTGACATTTTTAAGTGACCAAATCGTTCCTCCCTTGGAACATAAATATTTGGCCTCACAAGAAGCGTCAGCCGGCTCTCAGAGTTGGGATCTGTCAAGTTTATAGAAAAACTATTGACTGTAGCTTTTTTCTATTCTTATAAGTTGGTAACATCTACACTGGACCAAAATACCAATTTCCCTAATGTCGGTGCTTATGATTAAGGAAGAAATAAGTAGAAAAGAAGACCAAGAAATGAACATAGTTGTGTAACCTGTATTTGGTGGTGGTCGTCCAGTTCTTCCCCGGCGAGGATGAGGATGCTCACTAGACCCTCCAAGAACAGGACGAACATGTTTTGGCCCTTTATCAGGGTTCCCCAAAATCATTATAGTAGGCATGGTCATAGACTCTGTCCCACTCCTGGAGTTCTCCTGTTCCATCTCCTCTCAAGTGAATCAACTCTTCTTCTCTATATTTGCGTAGTGGTACAGGAGTTTCACTAGGAAGATATGTCTGCATTTTTACACATCAATTTCTTACTTTAGCATAAATTCAAATCCCTATTACTCAACACACACTGTGTTAAGACAAGATCAAATAGCCTGAAACAGAAAAATACCATCAACTACAGCAGAAGTGTTTCCAGGTTAAAATTTAACTTGAGAGACATCACTTATAGCTACACTTTCTAATAGCTTGGAAGGCCATCCTATGTGTTGGTTTAGCTTGATCTTTCAGCAGCCTAATTCTTACATTAGTCCTCCTTTCATGTCTAACCAGCTCATGATTTACCTTTGTTTTAGTCAGACTGTAACAGTTCAATAGCCATTTTAAGCAAATTCTAGCAGTTTCGAGTGGCTTGCATCAAATGCAATTAAATCAGGAACCCCTCACCCATACGTGAGTTAGAAAAATAAAATAAAATTCAATGTTATTATACAATATAATTATACTAACGTCCAAATTATCAGCGTACGGTTGATGGAACCCATCACCAATGCGTGATGAGAATGATCGTAGGCACATAACACCATGTTGCTACAACCCATACATGTCCTTGTCTCTAGCCTCGGAATTACTCGAGCTGAGAAGATAAGTAACACATAATTATTATTTGTCATTCAAGACACTAGCTATATAATAAAATTGTACAGATGCATTTTTCTTTACTGGAAATGAATACAATAATAGTTTACTTGCATATATATATATATATATATATATATATATATATATATATATATATATATATATATATATATATATAGTAATATAATTATAAATTATTTTAGATAATTTTTAACTTGTTTGACTAAGTTCGACATTATTTTTCTTTTCTCAATACTTTTAACATGTTTAATTTCAAACAATTTTGTAATAAATTATTATAAATAAAAACTCATATCACCCAAATATTAATCATTTAGATTTAATAAAAGTTTTGTTCTATAATAAAAATGAACATAGAAAAATTATTATTAAAAAAATATAAAGTTTTCAATGCAGTTAATTTTTTGTTGTATAAAAATTGGTTTTAAAAATAGCTTATGAAATACCGTTTGTTTCCGTAAAATTAATAATAAAAATAGTTTTTTAAATCTTTAGTATAAAAATATAGATTTTAAAGTTAAAAATCCAAGAACAGAGACAAATAGGCCGCTAATTCTCCATGTAATTCTCATAGTCTAAAGTTGATCCGTCAGCGGGAAATATTAAACACCAGTTGCTTGAAATGATAGATAATATATTTGTTTTTGTTAAAAAAAGAAAAAAAAGTTCAGTCTTTAAACCTGCTTCGAAGGGCAATTTGAGTATTTGTTGGGAACCTGAGGAAGTCAAAAGCTTTGGGTTTCATTGTAATATCGGTCAAAGGCACTCCCAACACTCAAATTAGTGATCAGGAATTATTGAGCTGAATTTTTAAGGCAACAGAATTACATACCTGTATTTAGCATCTTTTAAAGTATATATAGGGATGGAAGAGCATCTCAATTCTCGTGGTTTGTGCCTTATGCTCCATTATTTCTCCACTTCTCCACCTGTGTATATAACCACCAAGAATGCACTACTCCACCTTCGTATAACACCAAGGATGCATAAATGTGGGTAGTTATGGTCACTTGTGAATGGGTAAGTGGGAGTATACTGTAGAACATAATGTTCAACTTTCTACAGGGTGAAAGCATATTAGAAGATTTTGTCAATGGTCCCTGTTACTGGCCTATTAGTTATGGGTTCTAAGACTGAAATTAGGTTATGTGTTTAGGTTACTGACCTCAGATTAGTTGGCTTAAATAATTAAAACCCTATAACAATACTAATGATTGATGATATACTATGACTTTATTATTATCATCCACAAAGTGAATAAAAAAATAAAACAATTTTCATCTAGCGCACATGAAGAAGCTGATGAGATCCTATATATATATATATATATATATATATATATATATTATTTTTTATCAAAGAATTAAGATTCAAGTTTTAATATACTCTTTATAATGCTTCAAATGTACTCATTTTTATTGAATATCAAGTCAAGGAGAAAAAACTTTTTTTGATGTGAATTAAGGTTCAAGTCTTAATATACTCCTTGTAATACTTTAGGTGTACTGAATATCAAGTGGAGACAAAACTTTTAAAAATATACTATTTTGAATTCACATCAAATTATATGAATAAAATAAAAAGAATAATACCATTCAATACCACAAATAATACCATTTTATAACTTCCGCACGCACATTCACGTGGAACAGATGTAGCATTATTTGGCCCGCATTAATTGCTCAAATCTTACCAGAAGTGTCCATGGGTCAACACGTTCTGTGCTTGTCCAACCATCAAAGTGCAAGTGCAGTGTCGAATCAAACAAACATAGGAAATGTGAATCCATGAAATTAAAAAGACAACCAAATCTACAGAATTGGTGGGCCGCTAGGCACTCTTTCTAAGACATGCACTACAAATTTAATCACAAAAAACACAGCGAGTCTTTCCTTCACATGCCCTCCATTTGTCCCCTTTCTATTGGACATGTTAGAGCATAACCCAAAAATAAATAAATGTGAGCATTCATAAGAAATTAACTATTTAAATCATACAATATTACACGATTTTTAAATGGTATAGCATTTCTTTTTTTGTTTATTGATTACATGTGTTCAAAGATTAAAACTAAAAAAGTTAATTAATTTGACAAAATTTAGTCCTTCACTGAAGATCACAGCTAGCAGCCAGCTGATCTAAATGACCCTCAATATTCAATTCCCACCACTGATTTCTCCCAACTCGGTATCTCTGCTTCTCCTCATGTTCATAAACAACGGTCCAAAATTATTATTCAGGACCTCCACAAAGCTGGGCAGGAATGGGGCTGCTTCAGAGTCGGTATATTTATCTTTGGTTTCAAAAACTGTCCGTTTTATGCGACTTGGGTCCTTTTCATTAGAAGACAAGCCAACTACATGCACAAGGCTTTGAATTTGGAGCGTGGCGTACAGTTCTTGCTGACCAAGTACTATCCACCGTTGCCAGTGCCACAACCCGAACTTGCAATGGGTGTCTCTCACATCACACGGATCAGTGATCGTCGGTGCTTGGTGACCCATTTGGCAGATTATTAATGGTGTCAGTGGCTTCAAGTTCGCACTTATATATATATACATATATATATATAATCGCATTTATTTGCTGTGATTTTCATATCATTATTTGCCAACTCTTTCTTAAACGTAACGTACGTCTAAATTAATCTCTGTTATATCATACTTTATAGTCTTTAAATAGTCCAAGTAAAATCCTCCACGAATAATTATGGGATGGACTGGGCTTCTTTTTAGAAACATCAAAGTTATACCGGAATAACATATTAATTAATTAATATGTCAACGATGAGATCAGTTTATTAGAATTAATTTATTCAAAAAATCATGGACTTTGAAGAACTAATTTCATATATTTATATTTTGTTTCCATAGATATAGTCTTCTAAAGTCTAAAATCACGAAAAAAAAAAAAAAAGATAAATAATCATTGGTGAATCAAAGAAGAAAAGTACAAATGAAGGACAATGGGAATCGGCTACATATAAAATAATAATTTCATTTTTGTTAAAATAATATTATTCACGTGGTTATAATATTTAATTGCTAATTGCTAAATTAAATGTTTTGAAAATAACATAATATTAAAATTAAAGCGCAAAGTATTTTTTAGTGTACCTAATGAAGCATTTTATAGTAAAATTCTCTTTATATATATATATATATATATATATATATATATATATATAATAAAAGTCAATGTCTTGAGGCTTTGCCTTGTAAAATAAAAGTGGTGAGCTGAGTGTGAAATGGAATGATTATTGGTATTGATTAGAGAAAGCAAATGTTTTAACGTTTCGTCTTTATATAGATGACTCTAGCTGCCTAGTCGACTCTCTTAATTATGTTTAAGGCAATTGAATGAATACTAGTCTCTTTTTTTTTTTTTTGGAAATACTAGTCAATACAATATTTTGGAACCATAATCTGTTTATTTGTGGCTATCAGTGATAATATTACCTATAATTTTTATGTGTATGTGTGAGGATTAATAAGGTTCATTACGCAAGTTCACTAAAGATAAAAATTTTGTCACTAAACATAAAATATTTTGTCACTAAAATCATCTTTAGTACAAATTTATAAGGCTTGTGGTTTGATGGCTTTTGTGTCGGAAACATAATTATAATCTAATCACAAATAATTTTGTGGTTATAATTTGTGACAATATTACATATAATTTGTATGTGTATATGAGAGAGTATTAAAAGTTCATTATGTAAGTTTTACCACGCAGATTTATATTGTGTGCTTTGGCTGATCAATTCATTTATCCATGGACTGGACTCTTATGATTTTAATATGCTATCTTTACCCAAAAAAAAAAAAATCTCTCTAAAGAAGACTTTATTTTTTGCCACTTAATTAGCAGAAAAAATAAATAAAATTAAGATATCAGTAATATCCTAGAACCCCTTGAGAATAAAATTAAACATCCTATCAATTCATGTTGATATAAACCACATTAATACGTGTTTTTGAAAGAAATAGAAAGTTAAAAAAAAAAACTATTTCACAGCTTGTGAGAGGGCCCTCAACAAAGTGACAATATTTCAGTAATTTACCATTAATTTTATTGCTATCATTTTCTTTTTATTATAAAAAAAAATGTGTTGGATGACCAAAGAGTGGTTGAAAAATATTGTTCGTATTCCAGAGCAAGTCATTATACTCATCATACACCTTATCGGTTTTCTTTTAGTTTTTTTCTTTAAATTATAAAGATGCCTTCGAAAATAATGTCTTTAATTTTTAAGAGATCAGATAAAGAAATCTTAACTAGGACCTTTTTTTTAACTCTCTTATATTTCAAGCGTTTCAGCGAAAGAGAGATAGAAACAGGTCGATCCATCAATTTCTTATCTTGAAAATGTCGCCCTCATTGGAATTAGAAGAATAAAACTTCAGCTATGCCTTTAAAGCCAATTTTATTGGAATATATATATATATATATATATGTGTGTGTGTGTGTGTGTGCGCGCGCGCGCGCGGGAACAAAGTTTCATATGTTGATTATGAGTAAGAGTCTTAAAGAATTTATAATGCGGCTAATCTTAAACATTGTTAATCAATACTTTTTTTCTTGTTGAATTGCGTTTCCCAAGTCTTTTTGGACAATATTGATGAGTTTAACATTGGTGACCATTCGTATATATAGCTAGCTGGGTAGCTAATTAATATAGAGGGTCGTTTATTACGTTCAATTTATTTTTTAAAAATAAATAATTAAATAGTGCATTATTAATTAGCAGGTGCCATGCCATAGTAATTCAAAGTTGTTTTATAGATTTTTATTGTAAAAGTAGACTTTTATCCATAACGTTATTTAAAAATGGGAAAGAAAATTCCAGTGTTAATAATTTCTTTCAGTTCAATACTATTATTTCAAGTATTTAAGCGAGAGGATCAATCTCAAATAATCATATAATCTTCCGTATTGAGAAATAGATATAGAGCTTGTCGATCCCTCTAAATTTCTAATCTAATGGCGTCCTCAATAGTATTAGAAAACCGTATGCACATCCCAAAAGAAGAAGAGGAAGAAAGCTTGTGCTATGCCAATCAGCTGGTGTGTTCTTCGGGACTGTCAATGTCCCTGAAATGCTCAATGGAGCTTGGTGTTTTCGATATCATAGCCAAAGCAGGTCCGGCAGCCAAGCTCAGCTCCACAGAGATTGCAGCCAAGCTGCCAATTACCAACAACCCAAACGCACCCTCCATGCTGGACAGCATTCTCAGGCTCTTGGCCAGCCACTCGGTGCTCAGCTGCTCTGTCTCTGATGAAAATGCCTCCCAAAGGCTATACGGTCTTCTTCCTGTGTGCAAGTTTTTCGTGACAGACAAAGATGGTGTTTCGTTGAGCCCCTTGATGCAGCTGTTCCAAGACAATGTTGTCTTAGCTAGCTGGTATGTATACTTAGCTAGCTTTAGTATATATACGTCAAATTATAAATAGATATTGTTCGTACATATATACGTGCCTAATCAATTTATAACTAAAACACTATTAATATTAATGCAGGTCCCAACTAAAAGATGCGATTCTTGAAGGAGGAAATCCGTTTAAAAGGGTGCATGGGATATACAACTATGAGTACCAACGTCTAGACCCCAGATTTAACCAGGTTTTTAACGCTGCAATGTACAATAACAGTAGCATTGTTACAAAGAAGATACTTGAAGTTTACAAGGGTTTTGATCCCAATATTGAACAACTGGTTGATGTTGGTGGTGGACTTCGACTGAACCTTCACTTAATCACTCAAACTTACCCACATATCAAGGGTATTAATTTTGACTTGCCTCATGTTGTACAGGATGCCCCTTCTTATCCAGGTATGTATATGCATATGACCTTCTTATCCACTTTATGAATTTATTAATTAATCAGCTCTATCTCCAATTTATATATATATAATTACTTCACAAAGAACTTTTATACATCTATAAATGCAGGGGTCGAACATGCTGGAGGAGATATGTTTGTGAGTGTACCAAGTGGGGATGCCATTTTTATGAAGGTGATAAAGTTTTAAAATTAATTAAGCTAGCTAATCATATGATCAGATATTGAGAAATAATGATATAGGAATATAATCTACTAGGCTACATAGCTCATGTATCCATAGCTCATGTATCCTGAGCTACAACCACGTTGCACACTACTAAATATGGGCAAAAACCATTAAATACATAATATGTATTACTTTTTATTTTTACTTTTCACTAATCCCTCATGAATTGGACTCTAGTTCAAGATATTGTTTCTTAATTTTTATAGGGCAAGTAGTGCATTAATTAATAATTAATAAACTGGTACAAGAAATTAATTAATTAATAATTAATAAACTGGTACAAGAAATGCGTAGAGCTATTGAGAAATTGCTACAACGCTATTCCAGAAAATGGGAAGGTGATTCTTGTGGATCCGGTTGTTCCAATTATACCAGGGACAAGCACTGCTGACAAATGCACATCTCTCCTTAATGTAATACTGTTGACTCAACACGAGGGAGGGAAGGAGAGGACCAAACAAGAATTGTTGGCCGTGGCTACTAAAGCTGGATTTTCTGGCATTAACTTCCAATGTCATGTCTTCTATTTTTGGGTCATGGAGATTTTTAAGTAATTAAATACATGCATCGTCTACTCATCAACGCTTAGTAGTTTTGCATTTTATATCAATTATTGCTCTTCATCTGCCATTAATAATGATTGTACGCAGGTGCAATATATATACGTATCAGCTGGCCGTATATATATATATATATATATATATATATATATATATATATATATATTGTGGGGTTTGTATTTGCATAAGAATAAGGAGAGGAGAGTGATGATGCTTTCTTTTATTCCAAGTGCTTTATAGCTTATAATAGATCAAATTGTGGTTACATTTGAATTAGTCAGAAAGTGACTAATTCTCTCTCTCATAATAAAGTCGTAGTTATTTTAAACTTCTGGAGGCAGGCATTTTTTATAAAGTCATGCACTACAAGAAATCTTAAATTTAGCCACAAATTGCAATTTTGTCACAAAAAGTATCTTAATGTGATAAGATTTAAATTTTATCACTTAACATAAAGAATTTTATCAAGATAAATTTTGTTCACTAAAACCTTATTTAGTGACAAATATTTATGATTTGTGGTTAGGAGGCCTTTGTGTCAGAAGTATAATAATAAACTATTTATTTGTGGCTATCATTTGTGATGATATTGCCTATACTTTTTATGTGTATGTGAGAGGATTAAAAACGTTTATTACGAAAGTTCACTTAAGATAAAATATTTTGTCACTAAAATCATCTTTAATGCAAATATTTAAGGTTTATGGTTGGATGGCTTTTGTGTCGGAAGTATAATGATAATCTAATCGCAAATAATTTTGTGGTTATAATTTGTGATAATATTACCTTTAATTTGTATATGTATATGGGAGAGGATTAAAAGTTCATTACGCAAGTTTTACCACGCAGATTTATATTGTGTGCATTGGCTGATCAATTCATTTATAGACTGGACTCTTATGATTTTAATATACTATACTTTAGCCAAAAAAAAAAAGAAAAAAAAAACTCTCTCTAAACATGACTTTATTTTTTGGCGCTTAATTAGCAGAAAAATAAATAAAATTAAGATATCAGTAATATGCTAGAACTCCTTGAGTTAAACCTTCTATCAATTCATGTTGAATTATTGAGACCTGTCAATTCATGTTGAATTATTGAGAATACTATTAAACCTTCTATCAATTCAAGTTGAATTATTGAGACCTGTCAACTGATGTTGAATTATTGAGAATAAAATTAAACCTCCCATCAATTCATGATTTTATTTTTTTATTTTTTTTTTATGAATCCAATCAATTCATGTTGAATTAATGAACATCTCCTATCTATATATGTATGGGACATGAATATTATGCGTGGCCTTTAATTAATTTGGAAAACTATCATTGATTATGATGAGGACAGCACAGCTGCACAGGTGGTTAATTAAGAAAGGATGTACTTTTACATCCAATATATATTGAATCCTGCATCTGGGACGTGGTGTAGCTGTGAGGAAGGCATCGAGTTTTTACACTCATTTATAAAAGTTACGGGTTGAATTTAATAAATTTCAATCAAATTTTAAATATATTCAATTTTATTAAATATTAAATAAAAAGGATCTGTTAGAGAAGTAGACTTACTATTTTAGACTTTAAAACTGAAGCAGCAATAATACTTTATCTTAATAGAATCTTGAATTAATAATTTTCAAATTAAAATTCTTTTTTATTTTTCAAATATATATATATATATATATATTGAATCTTACAGAAACATTGCCCTTGTTTTTTTATGAATAAAATATATCAAGGGACATATATCCTTGTAGTCGTATATGCAGTTGGTATACGTACCTAGAAATATGAGTGGGGCCCCACAAAAGTGACGATATTAATTTCAATAATTTACCATGAATTATATTGCTCTTTCTTTCTCGAAAGAAAATTTATTAAAAAAAAAAAAACCAAATGAATTGACGATGAATGCATTATGTAAGGTGACCTTGGCGTGAGCCCAAACTCAATCAAAGCACGGACAGAACAATATAGAGCGGCAACAACAAAGCCATTACTAAGCGACCTCATTTTTTCCTGCCGCGAGAGTTTAACCTATCTCAGATTAGAAAAATAAAATGAAAGATCGTCCAATCCAAATCTCAATGAGTAAAACTTTTCGTCACAACTTGTATAGAAAAAATTTATTTGATGACTAACTTTTTATTTTAATTTATGTTAAAATACAAGTGATATGTCAACTTTTAATTAATTGAGGTTTATGATAATTAATATGTGGTAGCTGCCACATTATTTGTATTTTATTATAAGTTGTGATGGTTAGCAATACTCTTGTTTGGTGGATGGTTCAAATTACAGCTTCTTTTAGGTAAATATACTAGTATTACTAGTAAACTTAAATACCTGATTCCGATTTCTTTTTTGATTATTTAGGTAAAATTAGATAGATGTTTATATAGCAGTAGTTAAGATAATTATTTAATTGTAATTAAATAATGGGATTGAAAAAAGTTGGATTACACAAAGTGAATGGCTTATTAACTGCTCAATTAGATAACCCATTTAAAAGCCACAAGTGTGAGAATTGAGAAGGTGTCCAGCTAGAGGGTTTACTTGAGACTTCATTGCGACCATCTTGACGATTACTGGCATTAGATTTCAATGGTAAGTGTCTGTGAATATTGGGTTATGGTGTTCTTTAAGTAGATACATCATCATACTTATAAAACGTTACCCCATTCAATATCGTCGCTAGCTCTTCATTTCTATCCTCTTTCAAAGTCAGAAAAAAAAAATCCAACATAAAATAATTAGATAATAAGGCTTGGTTTGGTATAGCTCAAGTAACTGTAGATTTTAAAAAAATATAACTTCAGTTGTGCTGTAGAAAGAATAGATTAAATCTTTAAAGCAAATTTGGTAACACATTTATTTTTTGTTTTTATTTTTATTTTTTTGAAAAATCAAAAATGAAAATGCGTTTGGTAAACGTTCTCCATTTTATTTAATTTTTTTCAAATTTCGGATAAAAGATGAAATGAAATTCTGTTTTCATTGCCCATTTTTCCTTTCTTACTGTTTAAGAATAGCCTCTTAGTAAAAGTTATTAAAGGTTTATAGTTTAATAATATTTCGATATAAATCACATTAACACGAGTTTTTTTAAAAAATACAAAGTAAAAAAAAACAAAATAAAAAATAATTACCAAATTATTATTTTTATAAAAAAATACCAAAATAAAAATAATTATCAAATGAGTTGTTGTGTTTTTTTAATAAAAATTAAAAACCAAAAATAAAAAATAAATGCATTATCAAATGACACCTTAGTAAGCTACTGTCACAAAATTGTTGTTTGCTCCTAAATATGTAGTGGAGTGTTTTTTTTTTTTTTGGTCCAAATGCATTTGAGTGTTTGATAAATAAAAATGTGTGCTTAAAATGTTGAGGTTGCATGCATTTAAATACTATTATTATTATTATTATTATTGTTCGGCAAGTAACCTCTTCTAATTATTATTATTATTGTTATTATTATTATTAGTATTAGTATTGCAGATTGCTCTTTTTTTTCTTTTTTCTTTTTTAACTCTATGTAATATTGTTAAATATTTATTATTATCTAACACATTTATATTAAAATTAAAGGGGGAATTAAAATTTAATGTATTGTGAACTCAAAATAAAAATGTAGTTTATGGAGGAAGAAAAAAAAAATACACTGTATTGGAGTAAATCTAACGTACCAATGTAGTCTATATAATTCTTACAGAAATATATATAGAGACTGCATTTTACAATAAAATAAATTATAAAGACTACTATTTCACGGCTTGTGAGAGGGCACTCAACGAAGTGACAATATTTCAGTAATTTACCATTAATTTTATTGCTATTATTATATTTTCTTCTTTTTATTATAGAAAAAAATGTGTCGGATGATCAAAGAGTGGCTAAAAAATATTGTTCGTATATTCCAGAGCAAATTTCTTGCTGATACATTATACTCATTGGTCACTTTGTCGGTTTTCTTTTAGTTTTTTTTTTTTTTAAATTAGAAAAATGCCTTCAAAAAATAATGTCTTTAATTGTTAAGAGATATAAAGAAATCTTAACTAGGACTTTTCTTTTTTTTAACAGTTTCTTATATTTCAAACATTTCAGCGAGACTCGATTGATACTCATTATTGATTGACTAGTTTATTGTAAAAGTAGACTTTTATCCATAACGTTATTTAAAAAATTGGGAAGAAAATTCCAGTATTTATAATTTCTTTCAATTTAATACTATTATTTCAACTATTTAAGCAAGAGGATCAATCTCAAATAATCATATAATCTTCCGTATTGAGAAATAGATTTAGAGCTTGTCAATCCCTCTAAATTTCTAATCTAATGGCGTCCTCATTAGTATTAGAAAACCGTGTGCACATCCCAAAAGAAGAAGAGGAAGAAAGCTTGCGTTATGCCATTCAGCTGGTGTCTTCTTCGGGACTGCCATTGTCCCTGAAATGCGTAATGGAGCTTGGTGTTTTCGATATCATAGCCAAAGCAGGTCCGGGAGCCAAACTCAGCCCCACTGAGATTGCAGCCAAGCTACCAATTACCAACAACCTAAACGCACCCTCCATGCTGGATTGCATTCTCAGGCTCTTGGCCAGCCACTCAGTGCTCAGCTGCTCTGCCTCTGATGAAAATGCCTCCCAAAGGCTATTCGGTCTTCTTCCTGTGTGCAAATTTTTCGTGACAGACAAAGATGGTGTTTCGGTTGGCCCCTATTTGCAGCTTTTCCAAGATAATGTTTTCTTAGCTAGCTGGTATGTATACTTACACATCTTGTAGCTTTTTGTTTTGGCCGGCTGGTCAAGCAGACTTGGTCCAACTCAGGTTTGTGGAAGACCTCAGCATTTTACCGTTGGGCCAAGTCAACGGGTCTTACACATTTTGTAGCTTGCTTTAATATATATACGTCAAATTATAAATAGATATTGGTCGTACATATATACGTGCCTAAATAATTTATAACTAAAACATTATTAATATTATTACAGGTCCCAACTAAAGGATGCGATTCTTGAAGGAGGAAATCCGTTTAAAAGGGTACATGGAATAAACAGCTATGAGTACCAACGAGTAGACCCCAGGTTTAACCAGGTTTTTAACACTGCAATGTGCAATAACACTAGCATTGTTACGAAGAAGATACTTGAAGTCTACAAGGGTTTTGATCCCAATATTAAACTACTGGTTGATGTTGGTGGTGGTCAAGGACTAAACCTTCACTTAATCACTCAAACTTACCAACATATCAAGGGTATTAATTTCGACTTACCTCATGTTGTACAGGATGCCTCTTCTTTTCCAGGTATGTATATCCATATGATCTTCACTTTATTAAGTCATTAATTAATCAGCTCTATCTCCACTTTACTATGAATATATATATATATATATATATATATTATTACTTCACAAAGATCTTTTGTACATGTATATATGCAGGGGTGGAACACGTCGGAGGAGATATGTTTGTGAGTGTACCAAGTGGGGATGCCATATTTATAAAGGTGATAAAGTTTTAAAATTAATTAAACCAGCTAATCATACGATCAAGTACTTATCAATAAAAAAAAGTACTTATCAATAAGGATATAGGGATACAGTCTACTAGGCTACATAGCTTATCCAGAGCTACAATCACTTTCTTTTTTTCTTTTTTTTTGGTAAATTGAGCTACAATCACATTGCACACTATTAAATATGAGCAAAAAACATTAAATACGTATATAATATATATTACTTTTTATTTTTACTTTTCAAGATATATGAGCTTACCTAATCCAGAAGAGCAGCTCTCTAGGGTGAAATATCTAAATGTATACAAGATGTAGTTTCTTAATTTTTATAGAGCAAGTAGTGCGTTAATTAATAATTAATAAACTGGTACAAGAAATTAATTAATTTAATAATTTTGTAGGCGGTTCTTCCTAGTTTGAGCGATGAGAAATGCGTAGAGCTATTTAGAAATTGCTACAAGGCTATTCCAGAAAATGGGAAGGTGATTCTTGTGGAGCCAACTCTTCCAATTATACCAGGGACAAGCACTGATGACAAATGCAAATCTCTCCTTGATGCAATACTGTTGACTCAATACGAGGGAGGGAAGGAGAGGACCAAAGAAGAATTTTTGGCCGTGGCTACTGAAGCTGGATTTTCTGGCATTAACTTCCAATGTCAAGTCTTCTATTTTTGGGTTATGGAGATTTTTAAGTAATTAAACACATGCATCATCTACTCATCAACACTGAGTTATGTATTTTATATTAATTGTTGCTCTTCATTTGCCATTAATAAGGATTGTACGTAGGTTCAATATATATGTGTATCAGCTGGTCGTGTGTATATATATATATATATATAGTGGGGTTTGTATTTGCATAAGAATAAGGAGAGCAGAGTGATGATGCTTTCTTTTGTTCCAAGTGCTTTACAGCTTATAATATATCGAACTGTGGTTAGATTTGAATTAGTAAGAGAGTTACTAATTCTCCCCCTCGTAATAAAGTCGCAGTTATTTAAGCTTATGGAAGCAGGCATTATTTATAAGTCATGCACTACAAGAAATCTTAAAATTATTCACAAAATCCAATTTTTTCATGAAAAGTATCTTAATGTGATAAGATTTAAATTTTATCACTTAAGATAAAGAATTTGGTCAAGATAAATTTTTTTCACTAAAACCATCTTTAGTGACAAATATTTAGGATTTTGTGGTTAGGAAGCTTTTGTGACGGAATTATAATGATAATCTATTTATTTGTGGCTATCATTTGTGATAATATTACCTATAATTTTTATGTGTATATGTGAGAGGATTAAAAAAGTTCATTGTGCAAGTTCATTTAAGATAAAAAAATTTTGTCACTACAGATAAAATATTTTGCCACTAAAATCATCTTTACAACAAATATTTAAGGTTTGTGGTTAGATGGCATTTGTGTCGGAAGTATAATGATAATCTAATCACAAATAATTTTGTGGTTATAATTTGTGACAATAATTTTGTGGTTATTTTTGGATTAATAAACTGGTACAATTTGTATGTGTATATGGGAGAGGATTAAAAGTTCATAACGTAAATTTTACCACGCAGATTTATATTGTGTGCATTGGCTGATCAATTCATTTATCCATGGACTGGACTCTTATGATTTTAATATATTATACTTTAGCAAAAAAAGAAACTCTCTCTAAACATGACTTTATTTTTTGCCACTTAATTAGCAAAAAAATAAATAAAATTAAGATGTCGGTAATATCCTAGAACGCCCTGAGAATAAAATTAAACCTCCTATCAATTCATGTTGAGTTAATGAGACCTGTCAATTCATGCTGAATTAATGAGAATAAAATTAAACCTCCTATCAATTCATGTTGAATTAATGAACATCTCCCATCTATATATGTATGGGACATGAATATTATCCGTAGCTTTTAATTGATTTGGAAAGCTATCATATTAATGTGATGAGGACAGCACAGCTGCACAGGTGATTAATTAAGAAAGCACGTACTTTTACATCCAATATATATTGAATCCTACAGAAATATAACCCTGGTTTCTTAATGAATAAAATATATCAAAGGGACATATATCCCTTGTAGTCGTATATGCAGTTGGTATACGTACCAATAAATCTGAGAGGGCCCCACGAAAGTGACGATGTTAATTTCAATAATTTAGCATGAATTATATTGCTCTTTTTTTATTAAAAGAAAATTTATTAGAAAAAAAAACAAATGAATTGACGATGAATGTATTATATAATGAGAGCTTGGCATTGGACACAAACTCAATCAAAGCACAGACAGAACAATATAGAATGGCAACAACAAAGCCATTATTAAGTGATGTTATTTTATCCTGCCGCGAGAGTTTAACCTATTTCAGACCAGAAAATTTAAAAATCGTCTAAATTTTAATGAATAAATTAAATTTTTCATCACAACTAAACAGCTTGTTTGAAAAATAATTTTTCATCACAATTTATATTGAAATATAAATGATATGTTAGTTTTTAATTGATTGAGATTTACATTAGTTATTGAGTGGCAACTGCCACATTATTTAATATTTCATAACAAGTTGTGATGAATAGCAGTATTCTTATTTGATGGATGGTTCAAATTACAGTTTCTTTTAAATAAAAATAATAATATTACTAGTAAATTTAAATACCTGATTACAGTTTCTTTTCTGATTATTTAGGTTAAATTAGATAGCTGTTTATATTGCATTAGTTAATATAATTATTTAACCGTAAGCATACATTTATGGGAATTAATTAAAAAGGTGATAAAACAATGGGATTGAAGAAGATTGGATAAAACAAAGTGAATGACTTATTAACAACTCAATCGGATGACCCATTTAAAACCCACTAGTGTGAGAACTGAGAAGGTGTCCAGCTGGAGGGTTTACTTGAGACTTCATTGCGACCCCTCTTGAAGATTACTGGCATTAGATTTCAATGTTAAGTGTCTGTGACTACTGGGTTATGGAGTTCTTTAAGTAGATACATCATCATACTTATAAAAAGTTACCCCATTCAATAACGTCGCTAGCTCTTCATCTGTGTCCTCTTTCAAAGTCAGAAAAAAAAAAAAAATCTAACATAAAATAATTAGATGATAAGGCTTGATTTGGTATTGCTCGAGTTGCTATAGATTTTAAAAGAATATAACTTCACTTATGCTATAAAAAGAATAAATTAAATCTTTAAAACAAGTTTGGCAACCCATTCATTTTTTATTTTTTTGAAAAATCAAAAATGAAAATGTCTTCGGTAAGCGTTCTTCATTTTTTTATTTTATTTTATTTTTTAAATTTTAAATAAAAAATGAAAACACTGAGATTCCATTTTCATCATCGGTTTTTCCTTTTTTACAGTTTAAGGACTGCCTCTTAGTAAACGTTTTTAAAAGGTTTATAATTTAACGACGTTTCCGATATAAACCACGTTAACACATGTTTTTTTAAAAAGTACAAAGTTAAAAAAACAAAATAAAAAACAAAATAAAAATGATTACCTGTGTTTTTTATTAAAAAAATAAAAATTGAAAACCATAAACAAAAAATTAATGCGTTATCAAATGACAGCTTATTAGTAAACTACTGTCAGAAAATTATTGTTTCCTTCTAAATATGCAGTTGAGTGTTTGATAAATAAAAATGTATGCTTAAAATGTTGGGGTTTCATGCATTTAAATACTATTATTATTATTATTATTATTATTATTATTATTATTATTATTATTATTATTATTAGTCTCTTAACAGGGCTATTCGGAACTTCCTTTGGACTAGATCTTCTTTGGTTCGGAAATCAGTCTCGGTTGCTTGGTCCGTCTGTTGCCGGCCCACTAATCAGGGGGGTTTGGGTCTGAAAAACCTGGTCACCTTTAATAAGGCTTTGCTGAGTAAGTTGGCTTGGAAGTTGATGAACAAGGATTCATTCGTTTTTCGTTTCCTTCGGGCGCGCTTCTTAGGAAAGCTGAACCCTGTATTATCTTTGCTTCCTCGATCGGCCGCTCGGGGCATTTCTATCTTACCATTTCGAGGCGATTTGGATCATCGGGGTTCACCTGTGGTTCGCTTCGGGTTGACAAGCCGGGATGCCCATTATTGAGTTGTTACAAAACTCGGGAGATTTATGCGACCCAGACACCTTGGTAGGCGATCTGGTTGATTCTGATGGCAATTGGAACCTTCCGACGAGTTTCCGTATAGCTTTTCCGCAGTTGTGCTCGGGAATTGAGAAGGTGGCGATTTTGATGGACAGGCCTGATGAGAGAGTTTGGCCCCATTCAGCCTCGGGCGCCATTCAGTGCCGAGATATCTATCTTCACCTTTCTACGACGGCTGCGCCTCCGATGTGGGTTAGACACGTTTGGAAGTGTTTTATTCCTCCGGCTCGCTCGTTTTTCGCTTGGCGTCTTCTTCTGTGCCGTATTCCAACCGACGATGTCTTGATTAGGAGGGGTTTCTCCCTGGCCTCAAAATGCAGGATTTGTGGTAAGGAATCGGAAACAGTTTCTCATCTCTTCTTGACTTGCCCCTACGCAGCTGCCATTTGGGATTGTCTTGGGGTTGCCTTCGGGATCAGATTGGTTACTTCCAATTCGGTGGTTGCTATGTTTGAGAAGGCTATGGAGGCCTCATTAAGCACTCAGGTCTTCAATCTTTGGACGACAGCTATTGTTAGTGCTCTCTCTGCTATTTGGTATGTTAGGAATCAAAGGCATTTTAGTAATATCTTCATTCCTCTAGCGCGTTCTTTGGCTTTTATTTGGGCTTCGACTAGGGAAGCAAATGCTATTCAAAAGGGCACGATGCACAACTCCATTGGTGATCTTCTGATCCTCAGGAATTTAGGGGTTGCCGGTGATGCGCCTCGGGCTCCTCAGTTTATTCCGGTGGTTTGGTCTCCCCCGCCTAGGGGATGGTTGAAGGTTAATACCGACGGTGCTGCTGATGGTTGTCCGGGCCCGGGTGGTTGTGGTGGATACTTCGTCACTAGTAGGGGCTTCATTAAAGGCAGTTTCGCAGTTCATCTGAACTCGTGTTATGCCTTTGAAAGTGAGCTTTTGGGCGCTATTATTGCTATTGAGCGTGCTAGAGATTTCGGTTGGGATCATCTTTGGTTGGAGCGTGACTCCACTTATGTCGTCAATTTGCTCTTTCGTCGAGAGGAGGTAGTTCCGTGGGTCTACAAAGCAAGATGGGTCAACTGCATTAGTTATATTTCCAGCATCCAGTTCCGGGTTTCTCACATCTTCGGGGGAAATCTGGCGGATGCTCTTTCAAGATGCCTTCTTCACAGGCCTGATGGTGGTGGTCTTCAGACTCTTGTACCCGAATGCATTATAGAAATGTCAATGGGTTTGCAAACTATAGATTTAGAAAGTAATTTAATCGTTGTATCTTGTTACCCCGGTACTCTTTTCTGGATTGAGATTTTCCCCTTTTGGGGTTTTTCCTATTTTCAGGTTTAATGAGAGGCCGGTTCGTTTTTTTTTAATTTTTCTTTATTACTTGGTAATTTTTTTTTTTGTAATTTTATTTAATAAATTTTGGTCAACCATGGATTTGTGAAGTTAGGATGCCAACCTAGTTTGGTTGTCTTATCCTATAATCTCTTGATTATTATTATTATTATTATTACTATTATTATTATTATTGTAGATTGTTTTTTTTTCTTAACTCCATGCAATATTGTCAAATATTTAATATTATCTAACTTGTTTATTTTGAAATTAAAGGGAGAATTAAAATTTAATGTATTATGAACTCAACTTTTATAAATTAGAATTTGAAACTAAAAAATATAGTCTATGGAGGAAGAAAAAAATACACTGTATTGGAATAAATCTAACATACCAATGTTATAATTCTTACAGAAGTATATATACAGGCTACATTTTATAATAAAATAATTATAAAAACTATTATTGGAATTAGAAGAATAAAACTTCAGCTAAGGTCGATCCCTCAATTTCTTATCTTGCAAATGTCGTCCTCATTGGAATTAGAAAAATAAAACTTCAGCTATGACTTGCACCTGGCGTCTAAAGTTAATTTTGTTGGGATATATATATATATATATATACGAATAAAGTTTCATATTGATTTTGAGTAGGAGTCTTTAAAAGAACTTATAAGAGCATCTCCAAGGGGCTCTGTATATTATTAAAATTCTTTATTTTAAAGAGTTATCCTATAAAATTAGAGTCCAACAGACTCTTTATATTTAAAAAATAAATTAGAGAGTCAATTGAGCTCTCCACATCTAGAGAGCCAAAACTCACTCTTTATTTAGACTTTAATTAATACGCTTCAAGTTTCTATGTGCTCTATTAATTGATTTTTATAATATTTTTATTCCTATGTGCTTTATTAATTGATTTTTATAATATTTTTTTTCCTATCCTATGATAGAAGAGAAATCTGATAATTAATGTTTATGGAAAAAAACAAAATGAAGAGCAAAAATATAAAGAGTCTATTGGATTTGAATAAATTTTTTCACTCTTTATCTTCAAATATTAATAAAGATACTCTTTATTATACAAATTATACCTTTTATTTTAAAGAGTACCATTGGAGATGCTCTAAGGCCGCTAGTCTTAAACATTGTTAATCAATTTTTTTTTTTCTTGTTGAATTGCGTTTCCGAAGTCTTTTTGGACAAGATTGATAAGTTTAATAATGGTGACCTATATTCGTATATATAGCTAGCTAGGGGCGTTTATTATGTTTAATCTATTTTTAAAAATAAATAACTAAATAGTACATTATTAATTAGCAGGTGCCATGTCATAGTAATTCAAAGTTGTTTTATACATTTTTATGGGAGGATATTAATTGTCATGCTTTGCATATGCATGTATTTATTAAATTTTTTTTTTATTTGTTTTTTGGTGAAAAGAAGGATGCATTAGCACAAAAAAAAGAGACCTCCAGAGGGGATTACAGAGCAGCAACGGCCTGCTTAGCCACAATCTGATTCAGAATACAAATAGGGAGTTCCTTCAAAGAGAACTCATCAAGACTAAAAACACAGTTATTTGAAAGGGAGAATTTAGCTACCATATCCGCTAAACCATTACAAAGTCTGCCTTTCCAAGAGACTTGCCAGCCTTGGTCTTCAAAACAGTTACGAATAGTGCACAAAGCATGATGGGAATGCCAGCCTCCTGAATCTTCTTTTGAGTTGACGGCTTTTACAATCTCCTTTGCATCTGTTTCCCATTCTACTCTCCTCCAACCATAATTATTCCCATGCGCAACTGCCCAACTGAGAGCCTCCATCTCCGCATCAAAGGATGAGTTACAGGCGAACAATTTTGAAGCCAAAAACAAAATCTTACCTTGAGTGTCCCTCACCACCATCGCAGCAGCGGTTTTTGTGTTGACAAAAGCAGCGTCCACATTAACTTTTATAAACCCTTGTTGAGGGGGAGACCACTCTTCCGCCCCTGAAGCCTAAACAGACGTGCTTGGTTGTTCCTCTCTCTTCCCAGCTTCCATGAATTCCTCCACCGAGCCATTTAGTCTTCTGATTTGAGCGTCTAGCTTTACTCCTCCTTCAAAAAAAAACTTGCACCTTGCTGACCAGATGTTGTAAAGCAAAGAGGCCCCAAAACTTTCCCACTCGGTTTTATACATTCCTCCAAAGAGTATGTCTCGAGTAGGTTCCATAAGGCAAATTACCAGATCCTGGACTGTTTCACCCAGCCAGCAATCTAAACGAAGACCCCATCTGCTCCCAAAAGCAATTAAACGGCTAAGATGACACTCCTTAAAAATATGGAAACTAGATTCCACTTCAGCTCCACAAAAACTACAAGAGCTATCCCCAACATGTGTTCTCTGCTTTATTAATTCTCTTGTCGGTGAAATATTCGCAACCATCCTCCACAGGTGTAGCTTCAACCTCTTATGTAGGTTACACTTCCATATTTGCTTCCAAGTAGGATTAAAAACCCCCCCAACTCTATCTTTTATAATCTCATTATAGCAACTCCTAACAGAAAATTGTCTTTCGCCGTCCCTTGTCCATAGGAGCCTGTCCAAACAAGGCTGCACAGGCCACTCAATTTTTAAAATAGCTTCAAACGAACTTTGATCACATATATTCCATATGAGCTCTCTATCCCAGTCCATCCCATTCCTTGTTCGAAGGTCAGCTACAGACTTCCAAAGATTTCCATCCAGATTTTCTTTTAAAGTAGGACTATGGTTTGGCAGCCAGGGAATCCACGGGTCTCTCCACGGGTTAACTTTTTGGCCATCCCCAACCTTGAAGCAAGAGGATTTTCAAATGATGACCTTTGTGGAAAGCAGCCCCCTCCACACCATTGAATCCCCTCTCTTGGGTTCACACTCAAAGAAGGATGAGTTCCTTAAGTATTTAGCTTAAAAAGCTTTAACTCACAAGCTATCACATCCTCTAGTAATGTTCCATCCAAGTTTTGCCAACATAGCCAGATTTGCATCTTGAAATCTATGGAACCCCAGTCCCCCCGCTTCTTTAGGTTTACACAAGTCGATCCACGATTTCAAAGCTAGGTATCTATTGCTCCCGTTCCTAGTCCCCCACCAAAACTTCTTCGCCATTGAATCTAAAGTATGACAAGAGACTAGAGGCTAGAGGAAAGTTGACATGAAATAGAGGGGAATGGCCTGAACAACTGACCGAATAAGCATTGTTCTACCTGCTCTAGATAGAAGATGACTCTGCCAGCCTTCTAAGCGTTGTTGAACCCTTTCTTTAACTTTGTTGAATTCCTGAGATTTCTTTTGGCTGAAAATGAGGGAATTCCCCAAGTACACCGTTCTCAATCCCATATCCTTGAACCCCAAAATGACTTTGATTCTTTTCTTCATCTACCTATCTGTTCCAGGGGAAAACAGGATGCTTGATTTTTCCACACTTGCTTGAAGACATGACCAACCTCTAAAGGTATCCAAAATACTCATCAGCGTAGCAACATTCTCCTCGTTTGCTCTACAAGCCAGAAGAATATCATCCGCGTAGAGTAAGTGAGAAATTGGAGGAGCCTCTCTGCTGATTTTAATTCCATTGACTTTGTCAGTCCTCTCGTGATGATGTAGAAGCCCAGATAGCACTTCCGCACACATGTATTTATTAAATTGGTAGACAATTAATGTTGGAGAGACACATTTCATTTAATTAACCTTGTGTTTGTGTGGGATACTTATTAGTTAATTATGTGTGTACACCATTTAATAGGGCATAATACTAAAGCATTTTAACCAAAAGATATTAATAATAAAAAAAATGTTCAAACAAATTTTTTCCATTGATGTTAACCCTAAAACTAATTTATTTCCTCCCTTGGATTAAAGCAACAATATAGTATGGTAATTCATTGATCTCCTTCAATATAAATTTTATAAGTTTAATTATTAAAACATGACTAATGATTTAATTATAATCATGCACACACATACACACATAAACACATCCATATAGTCACTCAAATTCAATTACTTTTCCATATTATTTTTTGTTCCACAAATAACATTGATCATATTTTTTGCATTAAGGATTGTAAAAGCAAGGGCCAGCAGGAAGATTGAGACTTCATAAGCAAAGTTCGCAATCGTCCTGAGCAGCCACATAAATGTCGAACCAGTGAAACTTATTTGGTAATTTAAGGAAATTTCTAAATTTATAAAATAAAAAAAAAAAACTTACCGTTCTGCTAATGCTAAGTGTTGTTAACTTTAACCGCCAAGGGTAATAATATAGAGGGTCGTTTATTATGTTTAATTTATTTTTAAAAGTAAATAATTAAATAGTACATCATTAGTTACCCGGTGTCATGTCATAGTAATTCAAAGTTGTTTTATACATTTTTACGGGAGGATATTAATTGTCATGCTTTGTTTATACATGTATTTATTAAATTGGTAGACAATTAATGTTGGAGAGACATTTCGTTTAACTAACCAAACGATATCATTTAATAGGGCATAATACTAAAGCATTTTAACCAAACGACATTAATAATAAAAAAATGCTCAAACAAATTTTTTCCAATTGATATTAACCCTAAAACTAATTTATTTACTCCCTTGGATTAAAGCAACAATATAGTACTGCAATTCATTGATCTCCTTCAATATAAATTTTATTAGTTTAATTATTAAGAACATGACTAATGATTTAATTATAATTATCCACACAAATACACACATAAAAACATACATATGGTCACTCAAATTCAATTACTTTTCCTTACTACTTTTTTTTCCACAAATAACATTGATTATATTTTTTGGAATAAGGATTGTAAAAGCAAGGGCCATAAGCAAAGTTCGCAATCGTCCAGAGCAGCCACATAAATGTCGAACCAGTGAAACTCATTTGGTAAATTAAGGAAATTTCTAAATTTATAAAAAAATAAATAAATAAAAGAAAATAAAATGAAATTACCATTCTGCTTAGTGTATTTAATTTTAACGGTCAAGGGGTAATAATGTATTTGCACACACATATTTTTAATTTATTTTAGCTTTTTATTGTTTGTATTCTGAAAGACACGTGCACTAATAAAATATCAACAACGTGGCACTGCTTGCTTGAGAAGCCTCAGGTTTGGCCATCTCTCTCTTTCACTCTCCCCATCTTTCTCGTTGCTCCTCGAGAAAAAAAAAAATTGATTAAAGAAGACGAATGCTTAACTTTTTCCTGCCGCTTCCTTCTATGCCCCTTTGATTATGACGTGTATTTGTAGATCCTACGTTATTCTTTCCTTCCCAAATTTAGTAATAAAAAGTTGCAATTTAAAGCAAAGCAATATATAATTAAATTTTGGACAAGAAATCAATGAATGGTTGGGAACTATATGATCACTTATTGCATCTCTAATTGTCTATGCAATCTATGATCTTACACAACTATAAAAAATTATAACAACTGTGACAAAATTATCAAAATTTAATTTGTAATAAAATATATATATATATATTTAGTGTCAAAATTTTATGTTGGATACTAATTATCAGTGAAGTATATAAAATTATATCAAAATTAATTTTTATCACAATTCTTTTATCATGCAAAATGTTATTTTTTTAAAGCAAATTTTACTATTTAAATTTAAAAATAATTTGTGACAAAATTTTATAAATTATTGTTAAAAAAATTAATATTTTTGGCCTAACATTTCTGACAAATATATTCGGACACAAATTATAATTTTTAATTTTTGATTACGAAAAAAATAAATAAAAAATAATAAAACCCAATTACACGAGATCGTTTTCTTCGATTCGAATCCCAAAGTTAACCCGGGACCTCCTCATTCCATTTTACCCAAAATTTTCCCAAAGTGTTTTGTTCAAGGTGGCAGCTGTGGGCTGGCATGGGTTCTGAGCTGGCCTTTGCTCCAGTTCTTGCACAAGACCAATTCCTCTTTCTTGGTGAATATCTACCCCTACAATATCTACAGATTGCAGAGTGAGATCCCAATTATGTACGCTCTGTTTCAAGGGCACCCATTTTCATTTTCAGGGATGATTTGACCACGGGAGTGGTATCGAGATCTTTTCGACATGATGGTCGACGCTGTGATAAGTGCAATGGCAGTGGCGGTCACGAGAACATTCTGGTGATTGTGGCCGAGACTGGTTGGCCGAGCGATACGAGTGAGGTGGAAGCCAATTCGGCGTACGCCGAGATGGACATCAAGGGTTTGATGGGGCATCTAAAATCGGGGCTCGGAACTCCTCTGAGGAAGGAAGGTGCATCGGACATTTACATATACGAGCTGTTTGATAAGCAAAGAAAAGATGGGTCTCTTAGTTTCAGTGGCATGGATGCATTGACAAGTGTCCCCGACAATGTGGTCCTGCCCCATTTAAAAATTCATCTACATTTGTGGGTGCCACTTCCACGGAAGCTAGTTCACGACATGTTTTCAAACTTGGAGAAATCCGGTAAGCATTTAGCTCTTTTTTGAGGTTATTTGGGAATGTTCCATGTATAGTTAGATTCAGTATACATGTTGGTCATCTACATACCCACTTCATTATATAGTTGTTAGCATTTGATTCTTTCTTCTTTACAAATTACAATATTGTAAAGAAAAGAGGAAAAGAACAGTAAGAGAAGTGAAAAAGAAATTCAGTAATGTAGAAATGGAAGTTCAACTACTTTGATGGAAAGGTGTATGATGTTTTTCATGATGCAGGGATGTCAGACTGTTAAGTCTCTTTGGATTTAAGGAAACTAATAAAAAGGGTTAGGAATTTTAGTAGTAAAGGAGGTAGGTGTTAGGGTATGCTTCTAGCAAGGAGTTGAACATGGTAATGATTCCTTGCTCTTCCTAAAGCAGTGAGAGTTGGCAGCGAGATATCCTTGTAAACTATGATTCCTTCTGCTAATTTTCGTTTATATTTGTTCATTGTCTTGGCTCTTTATTAAGAATTGTTTATATGAGATAACATATTTAACTTAAGGAATAGCATATTGTAGACCTTATATGGCATGAATTTTTTAAACTCTTGAAAGCCTGGAGATATGATTTGATATGTGGGTTCTCAAGTAGGAAAAAAAAGGAGGTTGGTTCAACAACTGAAAATATTTAGTTCATTTGAGTTTTTTGTTTTATTTTCTTTAATTTAAATTTTTGTCTTTAGTGTCATTCTGCTGTCTTTCGAAATTATCACAGGGCTCCCTATGTGCTAGTTGGTGTGCTGCTGCTTTTGTGTGAGGGGATGATGTTATGCATAAACTCTTTACTGAACTGGCTTATTGATATAAGTAAATCAGACTCCTGTTGCTATTTTCCAATCTTAATCTTTGTAATTGTTGTGTTGATTGATTGCTGTGTTACAAAGACAGGGTAGGTGGATACACAAGAATGCTCTGTACTCGTATACGAGTTGGTGATGCTGCACTGATGGCTTATATTGATTAAGGCTATTAGTTATTTGTTCAGTTTCTTTTCTGTGATTAAGATATGCCTTTCACTGGATTAATTTATTGAACTAATTAATTATATTACTCTATTTTACCGTTTTCAACAACAAGAATAGTTAACTTAAAAGATTAAAAAATAATAATATGAATTCAAAACTTTATACGCATCCCAATCTTCTGCTTCACTATCTAAAATGTTCATATCACAGTAGTAATATAGTGTGTGCGTCAAAAACCAAAATGGAATTTTTTTTTTTTTTTGTTGTGCTAAAGGGCATGAAACACAGAAGCATCTCACATGGCTTGTGAAGTGTGATGTCAAAATCAGAGCATGGAGGCATGAATTACCCGAAAATGTGACAGTTTTGTATGGGTGGGAATGGGAATGGGGTAGATTAGATTATATACAAGTAGACCACAGTGAAAGTATATGATATCCCTTTTTTTAAAAAAAGGTCCACTTTGTGGTGGTGGATCCTCCCTGTTTTCACCATATCATAATTGCAGCATTTCCCTATTTCTAGGAAAAGCTTCTCCACTGCCATCTTTGAATTTCACATCCTATTTTTAGTCCCAACCCCACCAAGAAAAAAAAATAAAATAAAATTATGTTGTATATTTTTTTGGAGATGGAATGTGTCGATGTGTATTCATAATGTGCTCATGCATCTATAAGAATTGCTTATAAATGAGTAAGTAAAATTAACAAAAAAGCAATCACCTCAGATGGTTTCTGCTTTTGCAGCTACGTGTATAAGAATTGCTTTTTGAAGAAATATGAACTTCTTTTGAATGGGAAATCCTTCCTAAATATATCTATTATCAATTAAAAGAAAAAGAAAACAATGCTTGACCACTTATATGATTTGTTCTTCCTCTGAATATTAAGATGCATTTTCAAAATAACTTATCAAATTTCTTTGACTATTGATTAGTGAAGTGAAATTCTTCTCCTGTGAGATATGTCAGGATGCCGAGAATTGCTTATTTGCTGAGTGTTCATTGAAGTTGGTTTCTAGTTTTAATTATTTCTTTATACAATTATTTAGGTTCATCTTTTGAACGGGAAATCGTTCCTAAATATATCTATCATCAATTAAAAGAAAAAGAAAACAATGCTTGACCACTTATATGATTTGTTCTTCCTTTGAATATTAAGATTCATTTTCAAAATAACTTATCAAATTTCTTTGACTATTGATTAGTGAAGTGAAATTCTTCTCTCGTGAGATATGCCTGGATGCCTAGAATTGTTTATTTGCTTAGTATTCATTGAAGTTGGTTTCTAGTTTTAATTATTTCTTTATACAATTATTTAGGTTCATTGACAGAGAAAATGAACTTAGATAATCTAATCTGCCAAACCCTCAACCACCTCAGAAAGCTCCATTGCACCCATGGACGAAAGTCAAGCTCCATGAGCAGTTTGCACCTCCACAAGAAGATAAAAACTCAGAGATTTGATTTTCAGTTTTGGGATTGCATTTCTTAACTTCCAAATGAGGAAAGCTTTGACATATTGTAGTTCCTAGGTTTATGTGGGTTAGGAGAAAGTTGCAATGGTGCTGTGATGATGAAGATGATTGGAGCACTGTTGCCCTTTTGAATAACTAACAAAGTGATTATGGTCATGGAACAGGGAGCTGAAATGGAAATGAAGTGCTTTCAAGTTCTTGCTGGTAGTCTTTTTACCAATAACAGAGTTGGTGATGGTGGTAGTTGGTGTCTTCACAGTAATAATTCACTGCTATCTAATGAGAGAGCTACTTGTGAAAGGTCGCATACTTTTTTCATTGTAATTAAGTATTCATTTGATACTTGCTTAACCTTCTTTTTCATTGGTTTCCTTTGAGTCTCTAATCTGGTTTTTTGGATGTTATCTTAAAGGTGGAATTGGATACTCCTTAAGTTTGAGAGTTAGATATAAATATGTTTGTGCATTGATTGTGGATAGGATGATATTTACTTTTTTTTAATTAATTCGCAAGTCAAACTCATTAGTGCAAACCAAGAAGAAATTCAATATGCTAGGGCTGTGATTGTGAAAATTGTGGGATCAGTTAAGGATGAACCTTTTATTATTATTATTGTTATTTTTTTTTTTTTGTGAAATGGTAAGGATGAACCTTGTATGTAATTCAAAGATAGATACCAAAGATATATGCCATTTGACAACTGCAAATTTTATTTGTTTGCTTATTTATTTATTTATTTTACAACTTTTTATGTTGACTTGAAGTTTCATTTTCTATCTTGTTGAAGTTCCAATTTCAACTTTTATTTCGTTTCTTTTCGTGTTGAAATTGGAACTTCCAATTCATAAGAACCTCCTCTATGGATTGGTGTCATCCCTAAAACCATCAGATCTCTAAATTTCTCCCTTGCCGCCGCCAATAGGATTGTCATTGCTCTCAAATTGCATCAAGCAAATCCTGAAGTCCGCTTAACTTGCAGCTTAGTGAGGTTGATACTGATGACGAGGTGGCTTCAGAAGCTCTCTGTGCAATTGCTTGTGAAATTCAGGAATGACGGGGTGTGGCCTTGAGGGCAAGCTGTTAGATCGAACACGGTAAGATGCTGAATTTGGGTAATTGATTTGCTGAATTGTTTGATATTAGGGAGCTTTGCTGCTTAATGTTTTTTGTAAGACTTTTTTTCCCTATTGTGATTGTCTGGAATAATTGCTACTTACGACTAGATTCTGGTTCGAATGGGTTTTTATTACTGCTAGCATTTTTGGGGACTAATAATTTGTTTTTCAATTGGGTATTAGCTTTGCAAGGTTAGAGTAAAGCCCTGTGTTTTTGTTGTGTCTTTGAGTTTTATGTTTCTCCTGACTAAAACTTACATCCAATATGTTCTTTTCTTTTTTCCACTAAGTACCTGTTGGGCAAAAGTCAGATGTATTTTAACCAAAACCCAAAAAACATAGAGAGACATGAAATTTGCCTGCCGTTTTTTCTATTATTATTATTATTATCTTTCTGTAAGTTTGATGGTTCATTTATTGTGAACTCAAGCTTTTGTTGGTATTGAATTAAAGAAGTATGTGGCAAATGCCTCCCCCATGTATCTATATATGTTGCCTCCGGTAGCTTTTCTGCTATCTAGAGTTAGGCATGTTTAATGCATTGTGGAAATTATTAAAACTTGAAGTCATTATTGGAGAACGGGAGTTGTATTATGGTGCATTAAATGTTGAAGAGGCTGCACAAATGATTTACTGTATCAATATTTTTACTTGGTTATGTCCTTTTGAGAGTGTGCGTGTGTGTGTAGCCCCTTAGGAAGTCACCTTCTTTTCATCTGGCCTCTCCTCCGAATTCTTCTTATTTCTTACCCTTCCAGTTTCCCCGAGTCTGCCTTTCTCTCATCTGTTTTATTTTCAAGACTGAAAGGAATTTCTTAGATTTGACATCCATGTCTCCTGTATTTTCAGGTTCTTTCTATAGAAGGCTACAACTTTAGCAATTGATGTTCTAGCTGAACTTGCTGAGGTTAGAAATATTATTAGTGATATTATGTTTCTGTAACTAGCAATGTGAAGGAAACTTTTATTCAGATTCACTCAATTAAATTATCGAAAGAATTCTTAATGTTTTTAGTCTTGTGGAAGCCCTGCTTGCATTGAAATTCCATAGATCAGATGAATGCATCATAGAAACTAAATTGAGAGAGGGAAAGATGTAGCATCTATTTGCTTCATAAAATTAGCTTACAAAATGAATGGCCAGACTCTTTTGAGATTTGAATTATTGTAGTAATTCCAAAAAATAGCTGATCCTTTTTCCAATTTAAATCAAATGTAGGACCTGAAAGTTAAGCCATGACCATTAGTTTTTTGCTTCTTTTTCTGCTGGTCCTAAAGCTTGTATGTACAAGATTCTTCAGGTAAACTTCTCCACATAGTTCCATGTCATTGACTTAGTTGTATTCAGTGCTTGAGAGAATGCTAATGACTAGTTGATTACATTTTCTTCAGGTCTCAGATACTTAATGGCAACTATGAAGCACTGCCAAACCTGGTATTCTTTTTTTCTTTTGCTATTCAATAAATATCAATCTAAATAAGTTAAAGTATTCTGTATATGATTTATCAAAAGCTTATTATGACTTCTGAAGACACTTTAAAAATAATCACATAATAGCCAAACAAAACATGAAGGCCAAACTCACTATTTTTATTGCTGAATAATTCGTACAGAGTTGACTATATTTTAGCAGAACACAGTTGTTAATCTTGGCTAGTATCATGTAATTCAGTACTCATTGTAATTTGTTTTTTCTCTCTCTATGAAGGATGATTACCTGCTGGTTAGAGACTGTATTTCTGGTTATATCTATGATTCCTCTCCAGTGGATTTTACCAGTGATACGGGTACCAGATTTATTCTTCACCCAACTGTCCTGAAAATGTCCCAGCCACCAAGAATAGTATCATGGATAGCCCATGGTATTTCTTCTAGCCTTGATGCTTTCTTCCTTAGTAAGTTTGAACAACAGCGTGCTGATTATTGGCATACTTTGTATTCCACTGTTGTAAGTAACCGAGTATACATTCAGTACTTTTCAAAAGTCTCTCTCTCTACACACATCATATATATTTCCAGTACTCATCATTCATCTTATGCAGAGCATGAAGGTCCCATATCTCATTTTGTGCTCAGAAGATGATGATCTTGCTCCCTACCATGTTATCTGCAATTTTGCTCAACAGCTAAAAGAACATGGGGGTGATATTCAAGTACTGACGTGGAATGATTCTCCTCACGTAGGTCTGCTTTTCTTGATCGTTATCTTTAGCATATGTAACTATTTTTTTTTTTTTTAAATGGTCTGTTGACTCTTGTCTGGATTACCATTTTTTCAAATTCCTCTGTTTTTACATGCTTATGTGGTTATCTGCAATTTTGCTCAACAGCTAAAAGAACATGGGGGTGATATTCAAGTACTGACGTGGAATGATTCTCCTCACGTAGGTCTGCTTTTCTTGATCGTTATCTTTAGCATATGTAACTATTTTTTTTTTTTTAAAATGGTCTGTTGACTCTTGTCTGGATTACCATTTTTTCAAATTCCTCTGTTTTTACATGCTTATGTGTCATATGTAAATAAAGTGTGTGTGTAGTTTGGTTAAGTTTCTTCACCCTAAATGCATATAATCTAACTTGTAGCTTGTTTTCCAATGGAGCTGATCCAAGTTGTATTTTCATACTTTATCATATAATGGATTCCCGTACATGCATGACACTTTTGCTTGTTGGATTTTTCTTTAAATTGTTATTTATGGAAACCAAGTTGTAGCTAGTTAATTAGGACGTTTGTGATAGAGATGGTAAGCAGAAATTGGTAATTAATTAATTGATTAGTTATTGGTAAAGTTATGAGAGAATCATCACATGTTTTTTATGCCCAATCTCTCACACATATATGGTACTGAAAATTCATCAATTTCTGGATTATGTCTTGAGATTGCAAGTTGTGTCAATAATACATGGAATAGTTAGTGTTTAGCACTTTCTGATTTTTGTGGTTGATAATCCATTGCCTTCAAATTGTGAATGATGGTAGAGATATACCATTGTATTTGTCATTTGTAACTCTATCCAAAAACACCTCTGTCTTTCCCTCTGTTTTATTGAGACAATGCAATACTTATACTTTTCTTTGGACAGTGCATCTCTTGGTTAAATGGCTATGAAATTAAATAGTATTGCTGCAACATTTTATTCTACTGGTTGCTATCTATTGTGTTCAGTTGTGGTTGTTAGGTTTACTTCTACCGACTTTGATAGGTTTGGTAGTTATTAAGTCACAATTTTTATTAAATTTTTTGCAGAGTGTTTTTGTTTAGCATCCTCAATGGCATGGATCAGAAACTTCCAAGACATATATGTTTGTTTTGTTTCAAATTTTGTACAAAGTCTGTATTGAATATTATTAGCTTTGGTCATATATGTTTGGCATGGAAACTATAATTATTTAATTGATATGATTTGGTTGGAATATATAACTCATTGCATGCAATGTGAATTTAAATTAATTAAAAAGTAAAATATGAAGAACAATAATATATAAAATATATTTAATTAAAAAAATGTGTGGATGACTGTTATGAAACATCAAAGGCAATGTGCAAAAGTTATTGTAAAAAATGAACCAAAACATACCGCTGAACGTTGCTAAAATTCCACATCTGTTTTAATATAACACGCCAATGCACGTTGTGAAAACCCCGAGTCCATTGCTAAAAAGATAACAGCAATGTGCATTTTGGATTTAACAATGGACATTGACTGTTGCTATGAATGTCAAGTTTTTGGTAATTTTGCATGATACAACATATGAATTTTCATTGCTAAAGCAATATTGCAACAAATATCGCCTGTTGCAAAAGATTATTTTTCTTTATAGTGAATATATAATTAAATTTTAGACAAGAAAGCAAGGTATGGTTTGGAACTATATGAAATTAAAATCAATCTCTATGATGATCACTTGTTATAGCTTTAGTTGTATATGTAAACTGTGATCTTAGGCTCTCAAATGGTTTATTTGTGTTAAATCTTCTATTGTAATAATCACTGTACATTATTAATCTCTAATCTTCTTTGAATTCTTTTTCTCTTGGATTTTTAATTTGAGTAAATAGCTAAGAAATGTTCTCTTACTCTCTAATCTTCTTTGAATTCTTTTTCTCTTGGATTTTTAATTTGAGTAAATAGCTAAGAAATATTCTATTACATACCAACAAGTTATGTAAAATTTTTCCATATATACTTCTCCGCACATTCTTATATATAAAAACAATTTCACCTTATCAAAGCAAACGCATTTCATGAAGTAGAGTTTAATACTTCAGGATATTAAAATTGATTCAAAACTCAAGCACGCAAGCAACTCAATGTTTTGTTGACGCACCATTTGATGATCCATGAGAAAGAAACCCAGCAGCTGATGATGACGACTTTGCAACATTTCCATAATTCGTACTATTACTTATTACAATTTTGATTGATTTTATCAAATTTAAAATAAATATGCACTTTCTAACCGAGTTTATTTATTTGTTTATATACATACATATATATATATATATATATATATATATATTCAAAGAATATGCTGTTTGTTAAGTAGATCTGCTATACGTGCTTCAGCTAATTAATGTAATACATTTGCAATTGGATTTGATGAAGAAAAATATTTTGCGTAATTCTTATATAATTTGATTGTTTCGACTTTTAAAAGCCCAAAAATATTATGGATCGATTATTTTAAAATATCATAAATATTATGGATCATTACAATATTTTCTTAAAAAACACACATATATATATATATAGATATATATTTAGAAAAATTGATTATCATTACAATTTTATTGAAATATTGCATTCAAAGAAAGACTAAAAGAATAACATGGGAAAAACATGTGAAGTCTAATACTGTTAGACAAATTTGTTAAAACAATTGACAAAATTAAAGTGGGAAAAATTCAAGAAAATGAGATTATCATTATCATTAATTTGGCTTTATCTTAAAACTAAATTACTAAAAAAAATAAAATAATTACTCTAAATGATTCAGAGTTGAATGTGTTTTCTAATACCTAAAACTCTTTTACTTGACTGTCTAATCTAAATATATATATTTTCTGGGGAAAAAAAGAAGTTAATTTAAATTTTTTCTCACTTATAACTTATCTATAGGTTGAATATATATGGGTGTGAGGGCTTACCAATGAACAAACCTCACTTGTCGATTGATTCACATTATTGATTAACTAGTTTATTGTAAAAGTAGATTTAAAAAATGGGAAGAACATTCCAGTGTTTATAATTTCTTTCAATTCAATACTATTATTTCAAGTATTTAAGCGAGAGGATCAATCTCAAATAATCATATAATCTTTCGTATTGAGAAATATATATAGAGGTTGTCGATCCCTCTAAATTTCTAATCTAATGGCCTCCTCATAAGGATTAGAAAACCATGTGCACATCCCCAAAGAAGAAGAGGAAGAAAGCTTGTGCTATGCCATTCAGCTGGTGTATTCTTCGGGACTGCCAATGTCCCTGAAATGCGCTATGGAGCTTGGTGTTTTCGATATCATAGCCAAAGCAGGTCCGGCAGCCAAGCTCAGTAATACCCAAAAAAAAAAAAAAAAAACTCTCTAAACAAGACTTTATTTTTTGCCACTTCATTAGCAGGAAAAAATAAATAAAATTAAGATATCAGTAATATCCTAGAACCCCTTGAGAATAAAATTAAACCTCCTATCAATTCATGTTGATATAAACCACATTAATACGTGTTTTTGAAAGAAATAAAAAGTAAAAAAACAAAAAACTATTTCACGGCTTGTGAGAGGGCCCTCAACAAGTGACAATATTTCAGTAATTTACCATTAATTTTATTTCTATCATTTTCCTTTTATTATAAAAAAATGTGTTGGATGGCCAAAGAGTGGTTGAAAAGTATTGTTCGTATTCCAGAGCAAGTCATTATACTCATCGGTCACCTTATCGGTTTTCTTTTAGTTTTTTCCTTTAAATTATAAGATGCCTTCGAAAAATAATGTCTTTAATTATTAAGAGATCAGATAAAGAAATCTTAACTAGGACCTTTTTTTTTTTTTAACTACTGTTTCTTATATTTCAAGCGTTTCAGCGAGAGATAGAAACAGGTCGATCCATCAATTTCTTATCTTGAAAATGTCGTCCTCATTGGAATTAGAAGAATAAAACTTCAGCTATGCCTTTAAAGTCAATTTTATTGGAATATATATATATATATATGTTCGCAAAGAAAGTTTCATGTTGATTAAGAGTAAGAGTCTTAAAGAATTTATAATGCGGCTAATCTTAAACATTGTTAATCAATATTTTTTTTCTGCTTGAATTGCGTTTCCCAAGTCTTTTTGGACAAGATTGATGAGTTTAACATTGGTGACCATTCGTATATATAGCTAGCTGGGTAGCTAATTAATATAGAGGGTCGTTTATTACGTTTAATTAAATAGTGGATTATTAATTAGCAGGTGCCATGTCATAGTAATTCAAAGTTGTTTTATACATTTTTATTGTAAAAGTAGACTTTTATCCATAACGTTATTTAAAAATTGGGAAGAAAATTCCAGTGTTAATAATTTCTTTCAGTTCAATACTATTATTTCAAGTATTTAAGCGAGAGGATCAATCTCAAATAATCATATAATCCTTCGTACTGAGAAATAGATATAGAGCTTGTCGATCCCTCTAAATTTCTAATCTAATGGCCTCCTCAATAGTATTAGAAAACCGTGTGCACAACCCAAAAGAAGAAGAGGAAGAAAGCTTGTGCTATGCCATTCAGCTGGTGTATACTTCGGCACTGCCAATGTCCCTGAAATGCGCTATGGAGCTTGGTGTTTTCGATATCATAGCCAAAGCAGGTCCGGCAGCCAAGCTCAGCCCAACAGACATTGCAGCCAAGCTGCCAATTACCAACAACCCAAACGCACCCTCCATGCTGGACGGCATTCTCAGGCTCTTGGCCAGCCACTCGGTGCTCAGCTGCTCTGTCTCTGATGAAAATGCCTCCCAAAGGCTATACGGTCTTCTTCCTGTGTGCAAGTTTTTCTTGACAGACAAAGATGGTGTTTCGTTAAGCCCCTTGATGCAGCTGTTCCAAGATAATGTTGTCTTAGCTAGCTGGTATGTATACTTAGCTTGCTTTAGTATATATACGTCAAATTGTAAATAGATATTGTTCGTACATAAATACGTGCCTAAATAATTTATAACTAAAACATTATTAATATTAATGCAGGTCCCAACTAAAAGATGCGATTCTTGAAGGACAAAATCCGTTTAAAAGGGTACATGGGTTATACAACTATGAGTACCAACGACTAGACCCCAGGTTTAACCAGGTTTTTAACGCTGCAATGTACAATAGCACTAGCATTGTTACAAAGAAGATACTTGAAGTTTACAAGGGTTTTGTTGCCAATATTGAACAACTGGTTGATATTGGTGGTGGGCTTGGACTAAACCTTCACTTAATCACTCAAACTTACCCACATATCAAGGGTATTAATTTTGACTTGCCTCATGTTGTACAGGATGCCCCTTCTTATCCAGGTATGTATATGCATATGATCTTCACTTTATGAAGTCATTAATTAATCAGCTCTATCTCCAATATATATATATATATATATATAATTACTTCACAAAGAACTTTTATACATCTATATATGCAGGGGTGGAACATGTCGGAGGAGATATGTTTGTGAGTGTACCAAGTGGGGATGCCATCTTTATGAAGGTGATAAAGTTTTAAAATTAATTAAACTAGCTAATCATATGATCAAATATTGATAAATAATGATATAGGAATATGATCTACTAGGCTACATAGCTCATGTATCCATAGCTCATGTATCCTGAGCTACAACCACGTTGCACACTACTAAATATGGGCAAAAACCATTAAATACATAATATGTATTACTTTTTAATTTTACTTTTCACTGATCCCTCATGAATTGGACTCTAGTTCAAGATATATGAGGGTTAAATATCTAAATGTATAGAAGATGTTGTTTCTTAATTTTTATAGAGCAAGTAGTGCATTAATTAATAATTAATAAACTGGTGCAAGAAATTAATTAATTTAATAATTTCGCAGGCTGTTCTTCCTAGTTTGAGCGATGAGAAATGCGTAGAGCTATTGAGAAATTGCTACAAGGCTATTCCAGAAAATGGGAAGGTGATTCTTGTGGATCCAGTTGTTCCAATTATACCAGGGACAAGCACTGCTGACAAATGCACATCTCTTCTTAATGTAATACTGTTGACTCAACACGAGGGAGGGAAGGAGAGGACCAAAGAAGAATTGTTGGCCGTGGCTACTAAAGCTGGATTTTCTGGCATTAACTTCCAATGTCATGTCTTCTATTTTTGGGTTTTGGAGATTTTGAAGTAATTAAATACATGCATTATCAACTCATCAACGCTAAGTTATGCATTTTATATTAATTGTTGCTCTTCATCTGCCATTAATAATGATTGTACGTAGGTGCTATGTATATATACATATATATATATATATAAGTATCAGCTGGCCGTGTATATATATATATATATATATATATATGAGGTGGGGTTTGTATTTGCATAAGAATAAGGAGAGGAGAGTGATGATGCTTTCTTTTATTCCAAGTGCTTTACAGCTTATAATAAATCAAACTGTGGTTACATTTGAACAACTCAAAGAGTGACTAATTCTCTCTCTCTCTCTCATAGTAAAGTCTTATTTGAGCTTCTGGAGGTAGGCATTATTTATATAAGTCGTGCATCATTACAAAAAAATCTTGAATTTAGCCACAAAATCCAATTTTGTCACAAAAAGTGTCTTGATGTGATAAGATTTATATTTTATCACTTAAAGAATTTTGTCAAGATAAAAATTGTTCACTAAAACCGACAAATATTTACGATTTGTCGTTAAAAGGCTTTTGTATCCAAAATATAATAATAATCTAGTCATGATAATATTACCTATAATTTTTATGTGTTTGTTTGAGAGGATTAAAAAAGTTCATTACTTTTTTAATTAATTAAGTATATTAGTATGATGAGGACAGCACAGCTGCACCGGTGATTAATTAATTTTATGAGGATGATGAGGAGAGCACAGCTGCACAGGTGATTAATTATGTATTTGAGCATGAGGATGATGAGGACAGCACAGCTGCACGGGTGATTAATTAATTTTGTGAGGATGATGAGGACAGCACAGCTGCACAGGTGATTAATTATGTATTTGAGCATGAGGATGATGAGGACAGCACAGCTGCACCGGTGATTAATTAATTTTGTGAGGATGATGAGGACAGCACAGCTGCACAGGTGATTAATTATGTATTTGAGCATGAGGATGATGAGGAGAGCACAGCTGCACAGGTGATTAATTATGTATTTGAGCATGAGGATGATGAGGACAGCACAGCTGCACGGGTGATTAATTAATTTTGTGAGGATGATGAGGACAGCACAGCTGCACAGGTGATTAATTATGTATTTGAGCATGAGGATGATGAGGACAGCACAGCTGCACCGGTGATTAATTAATTTTGTGAGGATGATGAGGACAGCACAGCTGCACAGGTGATTAATTATGTATTTGAGCATGAGGATGATGAGGACAGCACAGCTGCACAGGTGATTAATTACGTATTTGAGCATGAGGATGATGAGGACAGCACAGCTGCACAGACGATTCATTAAGTATATGAATATGATGAGGACAGCACAGCTGCACGGGTAGGTAATTAAGAAAACCCGTACAGGTGATTAATTAAGACAGCACGTACTTTTACATCTAATATAACTCTTATTTTTTAATGAATAAAATATATCATGGGACATATATCCCTTGTAGTCCCATATTCAGTGAGTTGGTATAAGTAAATCTGGAAGGGGCCCCACAAAAGTGACGATATTAATTTCAATAATTTACCATGAATTAGATTGCTCTTTTTTTCTTAAAAGAAAATTTAATAAAAAAAGAAACAAATGAATTGGCCATGAATGCGTTACATAAGGAGAGCTTGGCGTTGGACCCAAACTCAATCAACATTTAATTGACAACGTTTATTCATTATATGTCGTGAAAAATGGTATTTCGCAACGTTTATGGTATGTATGTTGTTTTTAGGTTGACTTGTTGGATATTTTGTGACGTTCAGTAAAGTGTATTGCCAAAAAGTTCTAGTGCAACATTCATTGTGGCATTGCAAATAAAACATTATATTTTTTTGATTTGAAGCTCAGGATCTACAAGTGTACATCTGCCGAGCGTACATGTACCCTCACGTTTGCTGAGAAAGAGTACTGAATTGACACCGTATTATTCACATATGGTGATAGGGTTCTCCATCATAAACATAATCTTCTATATGTGTTGGAACAAAGAGAGGGGACTGAGGGGTCAATGTTTGCTTTCAATTTTCTTTTTTTTCTTTTTTTTCTTTTTTTTTGTAACGAATACATAAGTTAAATGAAAATTAATGGTGCATAGAAAATAATAATAATAATAATAATAATAATAATAATAATAATACCTAGCATTAAACACATCATTAATATATATTGTTCAATTTAATTTATACATATATATATATATATTTTACATGAATATTAATCATACAAATGCAATCTAGATTTTAGTTAAAATTAAAAGTTTACGATATATAATAATCATATGAATTAATTACACAGCATTAATTATTTATAGAAAAACAATCTTTGTAATCAGGTCGCAATAAAAGGGCCAAGGTTTAGATCACAAAACACACAAAGAAGGCCTCCCAACGTATCTGCAGGCGATGATTTATCAGGTACTTGGAGATAAAATGAAATGAAACATATAAACCAAAGCAATTTAATCCACTGGAGAATTAAAATCCTTTGAATCCAGCATCATATTAAGAATAACCACAAAATATGAGCGACATAATTATATAGCCTTCATTGTCAGGGACGATCGGCCGGAGATAAGATACGATACAAAATGAGAAAGAAAAAATCTTCTAGTCCATAAAAAAATTGTACTCACTGGTATTCATCTCCAGTAAAAAATTAACGTCCGAGTAAACATTTAGTGTAACCATTGTATTCCCCTAGCTTAAAGCCATCTCAGGTGATTGGAGACAATATAAGATAAAAAAATAATAAAGAGATATGATTTAAATTAACCATACAAGAATTTTACACTCTAGAGTCCAGTGCCATAATTCAAGTACAAATATAGTATAACTGGCGTTTGTTTTTCTAGCTTTAAGCGTGTGGGAAGTTCGGAACAATAACTTATTTAAAAGAATAATTAATCTAGTCCATAGAAGAATTGTACTAATAATGGCCATCTCCAGAACAAATATTCAAGTGCGTACCGATATAGTGTAAGCACTATATTCCCTAACTTAATGCCATGCAATCTATGATGATTGAAGACAAAACTAGATAAAAGATCATAAGGAAGATATGATTTCAGCCATGCAAGAATTTTAATCTCTGGAGTCCGGTACCGATATCTTATTGCCACTACAGTATTAGTGATATAGTCTGCCTGAACCATCTCGTAGTCGTACTCTTTTCCATCATGTTCATGTTCTCCTTTACATTATGTTCGTTCCTTGTATGATCAAGTTTCTGAACTGCAAAAATAGCACCATCACTTGTTTGGGATTTAAACAGTACAAGCCACAAACCGCAAGTGCTACACCAACTAAACTAGAAGGCAGGAATTGACATGGAATAATAGTGATGGCAATGAAGGCAGCGGCGGTGACGAATTTTATTTGTTCACTACTGTTAATTCTGTCCCCAGACATCTTGCCTTTTATAATGCTTGTTCTGCAATAAATTGAATTCAACTGAGACAAATGCTTAACTTTTTCCTGCCACTTCCTTTTATGCTTCTTTGATTATATGACGTGTATTTGTAAATCGTTCGCAAGTCTTTCCTTCCCAAATTTAAAAAAAAAGTTGCAATTTAAGGTTATTAAATTTTGGACAAAAAAGCAAGGAATAGTTTGGAACTATACAAAATTAAAATCAATCTCCATAAGGATCACTTGTCATACCTCTAACGGTATATGCAAACTGAATCTCAAGCCCTGAAATAGTTTGCTTGTGTTAAATTTTCTGTTGTAATTATAGCTGCACATACCAATCTCTAATCTTCTTTGGATTCCTTTTCTCTTAAATTTTTTAATTTAGGTCAATAGCTAAGAAATATTAATTACATACCAATAGGTCATGGAAACTTTTTACATATGTACTCCTCCCCATATTTTTCATATATAAAAACAGCTTCACTGTAATAACCAAGTTATTATTTTCAAAATCGTCGATTTTCGAACGCGTTTTTGATTTTATCGTGATTTCGCTTTTTTCACTGAAATAAATAGCTTCTGAATTCTTCGGATATTTTGTGATGGCCGAAAGTACCTCGTGAGAAGTCGATGGACTTTTTCTACCTATTTTACCCTTAGTTAAAAGTTGACTTTTTATTGATTTTTTCTATTCATTATTTTAATAATATAGTAAATATCTTGTTACTTTTACTTATTATATTATTATTTTGAGTTGCCAATTTGAAATGGTCTTACCTTGTTAGCCGACCACCCCCTTTCACCATTTTCAATTGATTTTGCTTCAATTTTCATTTTAGAGAGAGAAAGTGAGAAATTTAAGGATTTTTCAAGTGAAATTTAAGGGTTTTGGGCTAGTCATCAAATGGAACTCATTGGCAACGCTTGTGTTGATTTTTAAAACTTGGAAGAAGGTTTTCTTAGCTTGGAAGAGAGGCAGGCAACTATACCCTTTTGATTTTCTTGCAATTTCATGTGGTTTGCTTGATTATGTGATGAATTCTTGCTTGGAATCATTGAATTGATGATTGATCATGCTTAATTTAATGTGTATTGAGCTGGTTGGTTAAATCCCCAATTGTTTGGGTTTAGGTTTTGGTGAAATCATTGATTAAAGTATGAAATTGTTGGATTTAAGCTTGATTGGTTGAAATTGGTTAGTGGAATTGATGTTTAGCATGCTTAATTTGATGATTTGATGGAGGAATTATTGAATTTGAGCATGTACAAGGGGCTGGCCATTGTAGGGCAATTATGTGAAAATTTTACATGCGAGAGGCATTTTGGTCTTTTCACATGTAAAGGGTATTTTGGATATTTTTGAGAATTTTAAAGGTAAAATGGTAAATTTATATGTACGGGATGCAAATGGAATCTTTTAAAATATTTAAGGGCATTTTGGTCCTTTACATGTAAAGGACATAAATGGAATTTCAAAAAACAAACCAAGGGTATTTTGGTCATTTGATATGTGGGGATGTAAATGTAATTTTTGAAATTATTGAGGGTATTTTTGTCATTTTCTATATAAGGGGTAAAGTTGAAAATATTTAAAATTAGAGGGGTATTGAGGTCTTTTCTAATTTTCAAGTTATTTTAGTATATATATATACATATATATTAAATTACTGATTGCCTATTAATATATATATATACATATATTTTTTCAATTACTATTGTTTGTAGTTTATTCAAATTTTTTATTTATATAATGGTTTGTATAGTTATAAATATAATTGTATTTTACAAAATACATATATTTTATATATACATATATTAAATATACATAAGTGTATTTTGTATAAGTTTATATATAGAAATAATTAGTTATGTATTAAAATGAAAAATAAATTTCTTATTTATATTTAAGAGTATTTTTATACATTGAGGCATGTGTATATAATTATGTATATGTATAAGTTGAGTTTGTGTGCATGTATATGTGTATATATATGAGTGTGTATATATGTATTTGTATATATATACATGTATGTGAATGCGTATTTATATGTGTGTATAATTATATATGAATTTATTCATATATATATATAAATATGTGTATGTGTGTTTATAATTGTGTTTATAAATGCGTATATGGATTGATAGATATGTGTATATTGAAATGGTTGTACGTATGTAACTAGTTGGAAATTATTATTTCTATTATTTAACTGAGGGTAGGATGGTAATTAGCCATATACCTATTAAGGGTATTTTGGTAATTTTTTATATACTTGAGGGTATCTTGGTAATTCGTGAGATAGTCAATGGTATCTCAGTAATTACATCAGTGTGATTGAGCGATTTAAAATCGTTAGTTTGAGCAAGGGCATTTCAGTAATTACAGTTATCAAGAGGGACGGTTTGGTAATTATGTATTTTATTGCGTAGTTGGTTATTACTTACGCATTATGACATGAGCATTTATTTGCATAGAGCAATTCTGGTGATTTATTATTTTATATGAAACGAAAGATTTTTTCCTGAAAGTTTGTGTTTTAAAATGGTTGCACACAAAGGAAGGTGCATGGTTTTAAACTCTATTTTTAATAGCTCTATGAATCACTAACCACCACTGTGGGTGGGTCGCTCCAGAACGGTGATTTATCCATATACCAACAAAGGGTGTGGTGTTTCATGTGGCCGCACGAAACGTAGAAAGAGAGTGGGCTATTCAGTTTAAAATAAAAAGAGAAAAATGATGGCTTTATGTGTATGGTTGGACACTATATGACATGGTATTGGCATATGCATTTGGTTGCCTACTGAGTGATTTATCACTCACCGTTGTCTGCTATTGTGTGTTGCAGTTAAATCCAAAGCTCAGGAGTAGGGCTTGGTGGCAGTGTGGATCTAGGAAGGCATGACATAGTATCGTGTTCTTCAGCATTTTGACTTTGGTAAATTTTGAGTAAAGATACTATGTGTGTATTTTTAAATACTCTTTTTCCTTTACGGTGTGGGTGTGTATACTTTGATCTATTTTAAATTATTACTATTTGTGGTGTGGTTGTAAAACGATCTCAAAGAATAAAAGAACGTTTTATTATTGTTGTGTTGTTGTCCAAAATCATTTTTAACCAGTCAAATTTATAAAGAAAAAAAAAGTTTTACGTTGTAATCACAGCTTGTTCGGGAACGTATGCTCGGGTAAAGGGGTATTACATTCACCTTATCAAAGGAAACCCATTTCATTAAGTAGAATTTAATACTTCATGATATTAAAATTGATTCAAAACTTAGACATGCAAGCAACTCAATGTTTTATTGATGCACCATTTGATGATCCATGAGAAAGAAACCCAGTGCAGTTGTCGATGATGATGACTTTGCATCATTTCCCTGATTCGTACTAGTACTTTTTTCAATTTCGATTGATTTTATAGAATTTAAAATAAAAAAATGCACTTTCTAACGGAGTTTATTTATTATATATATATATATATATTAAAAGAATATGTTGTTTATTAAATAGCTTTGATACGTGCGTCAGCTAATTAATGTAAGACATATGCAAATTGGATTTGATGAAGAAAAATATTTTACGTAATTCTTATATAATTTGATTGTACGTTTCAACTTTTGAAAGCCCAAAAATGCTATGGATCGATTATTTTAAAATCCCATAAATATTATTTATCAAGTTTATTGAACTAAAATAAAAATCTACTTTCAATAATTTTTGTTTTGTACACAAATGAGTTTTTTTCTTTTTTTTTTCTTTTTTTTTTCTCTTCTGGTGAATACACATATCAGTTATACTATAGCAATTGATTAGCTTAAACACTAACACTTCAACACAGTTTAGTAGTTGGCATTGTGGTTGTCTTTGTGTGGTTGCAGGATCTGAAGTGCTTCAACAGTTGGAGAAGTTGAAGATGGTTCTTTTTTAAGGGCAATTCTTGTCATTTAACATGTGTTGAACAGGTTTTTACCAAAAAACATATGTTGAACAGGCATGTGCCATGTACGTGGGTTTGGGTTGAACAACACAATTTTTTTATTTTTTTTTTGTCTATAAACGAAACTTTTCTCTCTCCTTACATCTCGCATCTACCATATTTTCCAGCTACCATCCTCGCATGTCTCTATCTCATAGAATCACGACGTTCAACTTCCCCAAGAGCTTTACAAAAAAGGGTCTTGTTCCATGGACATTCAAATCATTTGCGGTGGTTCTGAGGTGCTAGAACAGTGTTCTTGGTGGGATGTTTGTTGTTATAGAAAGAAGTTGGAGGATGCAGAGAAATCAGCCGAATTACAAGTGATCTGATTTTCTTATTTTGTCGTCATTTTTTTATTCTGTTTTATTTTTTATTTTTTTATTTTATTTTTTTGTTTGGTTTTGGCTTGAAATTGGATGAAGGTTAAAGATGAAAGGGGATTAATATATGGGTTATGTAGTAATAAAAAAATTTTAAAAAAATTCCATTTAATGGAATTCTGATATGTTATTGTTTGCAAGTAGAATATGTGGTTGGTTGGTTTGCATTTATTTGAGATTAAATTTATTTATTTATTTTAAAGTAATGTAATTTTCATTTTATTAAGAACACTTTTGCTAACAAACAAATAGAAAGAATTGATATGTTAGGTGATAAAGAAGTGGAAAGGAGGTCAAGGAAGAGAGGAACAAGTCAAAGAGAATGTGTTAGCTGAATCCCAAACCCTACGTGTACTGCATATGCCTGTTCAACTCATGTTAAATGATAAGAAATGCCCTTTCAAATTGTTTAAGGGCACATGCCGTGCAAACTACCAGCTATTTGACTCCAAAAACTAACAGAAATACACATAAGGACTATATAACGGTGCCAGAAATCAAAGTTTAGGAATCAATTCGCCAAAAACAAAGTATAGGGATCAATTCGCCAAAGGGTGTATAGTTTAAGGACCAATGGTGCCATTTTTCCTTAATTTTATATAGCTCCAAATTATTATTCCTTGGCTTTTTTGTCCAAATTGAAATTATTCCTTGCTTTAAGTTGCAACTTTTCTATTATTAAAATTTGGGAAAAAGAAAGAATTACGTACAATTTACAAACACATGTCGGGATCAAAGAAGCATAAAAAAGAAGTATTGCATGGGGGAAAAGTTAAGCATATATAATTTGTCCATGCCTTATTATTGTGTGTCTCAGTTGAATTCAAATTCTCATGTTCAAAACACAAATTTGAAGAGCAGAACATAAGAGATATATCTAAGGCAACTGTAATCGATGATGTCCAGCAAGATCGGGAGGGATGAACTGAGGCATGGAGATCACATATACACATGGAGGAGCGGCTATTCCTACTCCCATCATGGTGCATGTTCATCTACTTTAATCTTCTTTTACTTAATTTAGTTTTTTCTGTGAATAAAATTTCAGACTGATTGTGTTTGATAATGGCTTTAAGCATAAGAGAAAGTAGGGAAAAAAAAAAAAACTTATATAAATGTAGACCATTCAAGTATAATTATAAGTGATTTTTATTCGAAGCTTCCTTATATACGGTTCAATGATCTTATCTCTCTTTCTGGCCCCAAGATCGTTTCAATCTATATATAGTTTTAATTTTATATGTATAGTGGTAAGTGCAGGGATATATGTGGGTGACGGAAATGTGATACACCTCACTCAAGGACCAGGCCTTACTATATTCAGCAACTCATCCCAGTCATCCAATGATCGTGCGCTATGTTGTGACATAGAAGATTTTCTTTGTGATGGACAACTCTATCGCTTTGAATATGGTGTTAGCCGATTTGTGTTTCTAACGAGACGACCGGGTACATGTAGCGTTGCCTCTAGCAATCCACGTGAACAAGTGTTGCACCGTGCATCTTACCTCCTCGAGTATGGATTCGGTAACTACAACCTTCTGAATAGAAACTGTGAAGACTTTGCAATTTATTGCAAAACAGGCTTTATAAGCGCGGGTGGCTTTAGTGGGCAAATAAAATCCCTCTGCGTTGCCATCATTGCTATCGCTTTAATTCCATATCGATTCCTCTGTGCCAGTTTAATTGGTATAGCACCTCTGGTTTGTGGCTTGTACTGTTTAATTAGGTTAAGTAGTGATGCTGGAAGTGGAAGACGTGATTTTGAAGCTGTTCCAGTTGAGAAACTTGGTCGTTTAAGCGACGCATACAGTATAATGGAGAACATTAACATGATGGAAAATAATACTACAAGATGGTTCCGGCGTAAAGTACTCTACTATTTGAGTAATATTATATGGGCAATCAGAATTTGGTACTGGACTCCACAGAATACAAACCTTTTATGTTTTAAATCATGTCTTCTTTATTGTTTTTTATCTAATATTGTCTCCTTTCGACTGAAATTATATGGCTTTAAGCTTGGAGTATATAGTGCTTACACTATATGGTTACTCGGACATTTGCATTGGAGCTGGACATCAGTGAGTACAATTCTTCTATGGACTAGGTCACTTTTTCTTTTTATATTTGTAAAGTCATTTGTCTTCGATCATACCCAAGAATTGAAGCTAGATAATTATGCCAATCATACTCGGGCGTTATTCTTACTTTTTTATTGGACTCCAAGGATTATAATTCTTCAATGGATTAAATTAGCTTTGGTTTATATGTTTTTATTTAACTTTATCTCCGAGGACCTGAGAAATCATCACCTGATGTACGGGAAGGCCTTCTTTGTGTGTTTTGTAATCGAATCAGTAGCCCTTTTTCATGGGACTGGATTACAGAAATTATGTTTTTAGGATTGCAAAGATTACTTTTCTATAGATAGTGTGTAATTAGTTCATTTGATTGTTATATATAATGAACTTTTAATTTTAATTAAAAGTATAGATTGCATTTGTATCATTAGTATTTCTGTAACATGTACAAATTAAATCGAACAATATATTCCTATATATGTTTTGAAATAACCAAGTTATTTTTTCAAAATTGTCGATTTCCGGAAGCATCTTCGATTTTACTATGGTTTCGCTTTTTTCACCAAAACGAGCAGCTTTTGAATTCTTCAGATATTTTGTAAGGGCCAAGAGTACTCTGTGAGAAATTGAGAAACTTTTTCTACCCATTTTGACCTTGATCAAAGTTTGACCAAGTTTAACTTTTACTATTTATTATTTTAATAATAAATAAAATATCTTTTTAACTTTTTACTTTAATTTAATATTATTTTAAGTAGTCAATTGACATTTTACCTCTTCACAAACGACCATCCTCTTCATTTTCTCCATTGTTTGCTTCCATTTTCATTCTAGAGAGAGAAACACCATATTTTAGAGAGAGAAATGGAGAAATTCAAGGATTTTTCAAGTGAAATTCAAGGGTTAGGGGCTAGTCATCAAGGGGAATTATTTGACAAAGCTTGTGGGGGTGATTCAAGGCTTGGAAGAAGGTGTTCTTAGGTTTTGAAGAGAGGTAGGCAACTATACCATCTTATTTTTCTTGCCAATTTATGTGTTTTTGTTTATTAATTTGATGAATTATTGCTTGCAATCATGAAATTGTTGATGGTTTGAGTTTAATTTCATGTGTATTGTGGTTAGTGTTTAAATCCCCAATTGGTAGGCATAGGGTTCGATGGAATTAGTGTTTAAAACTTGAATTTTTTGGATTTAAGTTTGAATTGTTGAAATTGGTTGTGGATTTGATGTTTAGCATGCTTAATTTGATGATTTGATGAGGAAATCAATGGAATTTTGCATGTATGTGGGGCTGGTTATAGTAAGGCAATTATGTGAAAAATTTTGCTTGTAGGGGTATTTTAGTCATTTCGCATACAAAAGGTATTTTGGGAATTTTTGAAAATTCCAAGGGTAAAATGGTAAACTTGCATGCAGGGATACAAATGGGATTTTTAAAAAATATCTTAGGGCATTTTGGTATTTTACATGCAAGGGACATAGATGGAATTTTGAAAGGGCATTTTGATCATTTGACTTGCACGGACATAGATGAAATTTTCAAAATTATTGGGGGTATTTTCGTCATTTTTCACATAATGGGTAGAGTTGAAAATATTTAAAATTGGAGGGGCATTAAGGCCTTTTCAAATTTCTAAATTATTTTAATAAATATATATTAAATTACTATTGTTAATATATATATATATATAAGCATTTTCAATTACTATTATTTATATTTGCATAAGTATAATTAATTACATATGTGTTTGTATAATAATAAATATAGATATATTTTACAAAATATATATATTTTATACACGTATTTATTAAATATACTTAAGTGTGTTTTGTAAAGGTTTATGTATAAAAATAATACATTGCGTATTAAATTGAATATTAAGTTAATATATATATATATATATATATATATATATTTCTAAGTATTTTTATACATGGGGATATGTATATATATATATATAATTATGTATATGTATAAATTATAGTTGTGTGCATGTATATGTGTATAAAATATATGTATACATATATGAGTGTATATATATGTGTTTGTGTATATATATGTGTATGTGAGTATGTATTTATATGTTTGTATTTTTATATATGTATTTATGTGTATATAGTTATGTATATATATAAGTTATATTTGTGTGCACATATATGTATATATAATATGTGGATACATATATGGGTGTGTGTATATGTGTTTATGTATATGGATATGTGTACGTGAATGTGTATAATCCTATATACCTATTTATTTATATATGTGTTTATAATTGCGTTTATAAATGCATGTATAGTTGGAAGTTATTCTTTCCATTGTTTTACGGAGGGTAGAATGGTAATTAACTATATAGCTATTGAAGGGTATTTTGATAATTTTCCATTTACTTGAGGGTTATCTTGGTAATTTCAAGATGGTCAATGACATTTTGTTAATTACATCAATATGGTTAAGAGATTTGTAATCGTTGATTAAGCAGGGGCATTTCGGTAATTATAATTGTTGGAATAGAACGATTGGTAATTATATTTTTACTGTGTTGCCTGATTTTACTTGTGCATTGTGGCATGAGTATTTATTTGCATAGAGCAATTTTGGTGATTTATTATTTTATGTGAAATGAAAGATTTTTCCCCGAGGGTTTGTGTTTTCAAAATGATTTTCACGACGATGTGCATGGTTTCACTAACCACACATAGCGGTGGGTCGCCTGGAATGGCGGTTCATCCCCCTACCACAGAGGTGTGGTGTTTTGTACACGAAACGCGGATAGAGAGTGAACTGTTGATTTTAATAAATGGGGGAAAATAATGATTTTAGGTGTACAGTGTTACACTTTATGATATGGCATTGGCATATGCATATGGTTGTCAACTGAGTGTTTTTCACTCACCGTTGTTGTCTATCCTGTACGGCAGGTAAGTCTAAGGCTAAACAGTAGGACTTGGTAGGGTGCAAACTGGAAGGCACGGCATAGTAGCATGTTCTTCCGCATTTCGGTTTGTTATTTTTGGGCGATGATATTATGTATTTTTAAATACTACTTTCCTTTATGGTGTGAGTGTGTACTTTGAATTTATTTTGAAGTAATAATGTTTATTGTGTGGTTTGCAAAACGATCTAAAAGAGTAAAGAAACGTTTCAGTTTTGTTATGGTTTTGTCTAAAAATATTTTCAGTACATCAAATTTAAAAAGAAAAAAAAAATTATACGGTTAACACACCTTACTTGGGAACCTAAGCTTGAGTAAGGGGATGTTACATGTTTTTTCTTTTTTTTCTATGTACCAGTTTTCATTTAACATAAGCCCCATCACCATAGTAAAAAGCATGGATCTAATATAGGTATGAGTACATTCCATGTCTTTTTGGACACAAGATTGAGTTTATGGGTGACAATGGCATGTGCTCCCTTGAGATGCTGCCACCTAGCCCTACCTCGAGCTTAGCGAGGGTTATATGCTTAGGTGCAAGCTGTGAAGCAATACTGGAGGTCAAATTTACTGACATAGGACTAATAGTGCTAGTTCTCTCTTGGTAATACATGTGGCATGGTATGTGAGTTTTTCATCGGGCTCAAGCTGACCAGGAAGATTCGTGATCTTTCCTAGGCTATGCTAAGCTAACTACTTCTCCAAAACCAACAAGACCTTCTTGAAAGGGTTGTAAGAAAGTCCAGCCGTCCTTCTAGAAATTAGCAAGCCTGTCAAAGATTGCTGCAGTCAATAATGGATGCTTTCATGAAAGGCTGCCACCCACCTTAGCTGTATATGAGTTGTTAATCTCTTGTGTGCATCTATAAATAGAACCTTCCCCATTTGTGTTTTGGATTCCGAATTCCAGAGAGAATTGTATCATGAATCCCAGAGATGAGAGAACTCCAGAAAGAGTTGTGAGAGAGCTCCAGAGAGAGCGTGTGTTTTGAGAGTTTTGGTTTTGTCTTTCACTATGCAATTATTTATATTATGAAATAGATTTTGTTTTTCTCAAATTGTTTGTTATTAGTGATCAGAGAATCACAACAAGTGGTATCGAACCTTAGGTGAAGCTAGAGGGTGTGTTTGGAAGCCAAAAACAAAATCTGAAAATTCTCCTATAGTACTTTGCTCTGATTACCTTGAGAGGTTGAAGGCGAGATCTGATTGCACATCATCAACACACATCACGCCACATCGCGTACCACGTCGGCCACGATTACCACATCATCTGCCACGTCAACACCAGATTTTGAAATTTTCAAAAATTACAAATTGGTCCTTATAATTTCTTATATTTATATTTTGGCCCCTAAACTTTTGAAAATTATAATTTGACCCCTGTAGTTTGTGAAATTGTAATTTGACCCCAAAAGTTTTAAAAATTATAATTTTGCCCTAAATTTTTTAAATTCAGTTTTTTGACCCAGAAGAGTCAAAACCATAATTTTCGGCCGTTCTGGACACAACGGTGCACTCCGTTTGGACCAGTTTAGCTCCGATTTTTTGTCCAAGTCATTGTAAAGTAGAAATGTCAATGGAAGAGTCATCTTCTGAAGCTATGATCAAGCTTATTACTACCAACTATACACTATGGAGACTTCAGATGGAAGATCTTCTTAGTTACAAATATTTGTTTGATCCCCTAGAGTTGAAAAGGGAAAATCCTGACCCCACCAAAAAAGGAGAGTGGAAGAAAATGAACAGGAAAATGATTGGTCAAATTCGTCAATGGATTGATCACAGTGTCTTACACCATCTTGCGCAAAAGACAGACGCATATGCCCTCTGGAAGAAGTTGGGGGACATGTACGAGGCCAAGACTGCTCGGAATAAAACCCTATTGATAAGGCGGTTGGTAAATTCAAAACTACGAAGTGGAACTTCTGTAGCCGAGCACACCAGTGAGTTTCAGAGTCTGGTAAATCAACTATCTGCGGTGGACTTGAAGTTAGGAAATGAAGAACAGGCCCTACTACTATTTAGCTTACTTCCTGACAGCTGGGAAACACTAGTAGTTTCTCTCGGCAATTCAGCTCCCAATGGCAAACTTACTATGTCAATGGTTAAGGATGCCTTGTTCAACGAGGAGGCTAAGAGAAAAGACGCAAGAGTTGATCAGTCACATGCCCTCGTCACAGAAAGGAGAGGAAGACAGTAAGGTGGAACTCAAAGTAAGTGGAGAAGCAGAAGCAAAAGCAGGGGCAGATCCACAGATGGAAGGAAGACAACTTACAAGTGCTACCACTGTGGAATAGAGGGGCATCTAAGGAAGAACTGCAGAAAGTTGCAACAAGAGCAGAGTCAGAAAACCAATCAACCGAAGAATGATGGAGAAGCATTGGTCATTATTACCGGAGAGGTGGCGTATTGTTCCACCCAAGAAGAGACATGCCTTCATATTTCATGTCAAGATGTCGAATGGGTAGTCGATGTAGCAGTATCCTACCATGTCACTCCGCATAGAGATTTCTTCAACACATACAAAGTTGGAGACTTTGGTACTGTGAATATGGGAAACACTAGTTTTGCGAAGATTATTGGAATTGGTGATGTTCAGGTCAAAACAAGTGTAGGGTGTACGGTTACTTTGAAGGATGTCCGTCATGTTCCAGATCTTCGGTTTAATCTACTTTCGGGAATAGTCTTTAACAAGGAAGGTTACGACAACTACTTCAGCAAATGCACATGGAAAATGACCAAAGGTGTCATAGTTGTCACCCGAGGACACATTTGTGGAACATTGTATAAAACTCATGTGAAGATATGTGCAGACAGCCTCAATATCACAGAAAGATAGGCGTCTCAAAATTTGTGGCACTAGATACTCGGTCATATGAGTGAGAAAGGTTTGGCAACCTTGACAAAGAAGAAGCTTATCATTGTTTCCAAGGATGCTATGCTGGATCCTTGCAATTACTGTTTATTTGGTAAGCAACAAAGAGTCTCGTTCAGATCCTCTTTATCGAGAAAATCAGAATTGCTCAGTTTGGTGCACTCTGATGTTTGTGGTCCTATGGAGGTGGAATCATTAGGTGGCAACATGTATTTTCTGATTTTTATTGATGATTCTTCTCGAAAGGTATGGGTGTATTTTCTCAGGACGAAAGACCAAGTACTAGATTACTTTAAGCTGTTTCATGCCATGGTAAAACGTGAAACCGGAAAGAAGTTGAAGTGCCTCAGATCAGACAATGGAGGTGAGTACACTTCTAGGGAGTTTAATGCCTACTGCAGTAGACACGGCATTCGACATGAGAAGACGGTCCCGAGAACCCCACAATATAATGGAAAGGGTCAGAAGTATTATCAATATGGCGAAGCTGCCAAAGCCATTTTGGGGAGAAGCTGTTCGTGCCTCCTGTTATCTAATCAACAGATCTCCGTCAGTTCCATTGAATTTTGGAATTCCGGATAAAATATGGTCTGGTAAGCATCTCTCCTACTCTCATTTAAAAGTATTTGGTTGTTTAGCTTTTGTACATGTATCCAAAGAGCTCAGACAAAAGCTTGATGCGAGGACTACCCCATGTATCTTTATAGGATACTGAGATGAAGAATACGGATACAGATTATGAGATCCAAAGGCGAAGAAGGTTATCAGAAGTAGAGACGTAGTGTTCCATGAAAACCAGACAATAGAAGATATTGAAAAGCCCATAATGTCTTTTATTCAAAAGATAGTACCCAAGATTTAGTTCCAGACAATACACCTGCACAACCTGCCACAGATACTAATGAGGTACATGAAGAAGAACCAGAAGCAGAACAAGGAGAAGAAGAAGAGGATGCTGAGCAGGGGGAGACTCAATCATCTCCACCAGAGACTAATACATCTCCTATGGCTAGCCAGTTGCGGAGATCAAAACAAGACAGGATTCCGTCAACCAAATATTCAAAATCAGAGTATATTCTGCTTACTGAAGAGGGGGGCCAGAGAGTTTCCGGGAAGCTATATCTCATCAAGATAAAGGAAAATGGCTGCTAGCAATGAAATATGAGATGGAATCTTTAAAAAAAAATAACACGTACGAGTTGGTTGAACTTCCAAAAGAAAAGAAGGTACTAAAGAATAAATGGGTGTTCAAGCTTAAAAAAGATGGCAGTGGAAAGGTGGTGAAACATAAAGCTTGGTTGGTGGTCAAAAGATTTCTTTAGAAGAAAGGAGTTGACTTTGACGAGATATTTTCACCAGTTATGAAGATGGCTTCAATTCGTATCATTCTTGGATTGGTAGCTAATTTGGATTTAGAGATTAAACAAATGGATGTGAAGACAACATTTCTTCATGGTGATCTGCATGAAGAAATCTATATGGAGCAGCCGGAAGGGTTTGAGATTTTAGGGAAAGAAAACCTTGTATGTAAGTTGAAGAATAGCTTGTATGGTCTTAAAACAAGCACCGAGACAGTGGTATAAGAAGTTTGATTCATTCATGGTGAATCAAGGCTATAAGAGGACTGCTGCAGATTAGTGTGTTTATTTTCAGAGATTTCAGGATCAAAATTTTATTGCACTTCTACTATATGTGGACAACATGTTGATTGTTGGAAAAGATGCAGCAAAGATTAGTCAGCTGAAGAAGGAACTCTCTAAGTCCTTTGATATGAAAGACTTAGAGCCAGCTCAACAAATTTTGGGAATGCAAATAGTCCGAGATAGAAAGAAGAAAAGGTTGTGGCTATCTTAGAAGAAGTATGTTGAACGGGTGATAAAAAGATTCAACATGGATAATGCCAAACCAGTCAGCGTTCCATTAGGAAATCACTTCAAGTTGAGTAAGAGTATGTACCCCTCATTCAGGAAAGAGATTAAGGAGATGAAGTCAATACCTTATTCTTCAGCAATTAGGAGTCTAATGAGCTTGTTTTTAGAAAGATCCACTGATTCAAGCTCTCCTAAATTTCCAAGAGATGATGGGATAGTGCCTGTGAAACTGTTGCTGGACAAGTTGAGCACAATCAAAGATCGAAGATCACCTATGCTACTTGGAATTTCTCCATCAAATTTGTTATTTGAGAGGTCAATGGATGTGAAGATCGTCAGTGCCTTCATGAGTTCCATATCCAATCCTTTACTCACCATGCTTGTTGAGTACATATATGTAAAGAATAGTTGGATTCTACTTGTGATTTACGAAGATAACATGTCCGACTTATTTACGTGGGAACTTTTGACCCCAATTTCTAAAGTATTCGATGGTAAACTTCGCTGAAATGATTAAAAGAAAGATCTACAGTACTCAAGTTCACAAAGCCCAAATACTTATGAGGATGCCATATAGGACCAAAAAATTATTTGATCGCAGACAAGAATTTTCAGCTCGACAAATTTTGTAACCGGAAGGGAATGTGTCACTTATCTGGTTGTGTCCAAGATTCAGAACTTGTAACTTACTACAGTTGATCAACGATTGTAGAACCTTTCCTTGTAACTGGTTGTGACTGAGGTCCAGTACTCTAATCATAGTTTGCATGCTTCCATTTGTAGATATCGGAGGTATGCTCCCTTGAAAGTTGTTTCCATTCAGATTCAATATCTCAAAAGAACCAGCCAATCTCCCTAATCATTTTGGAATGGTTCCACCAAAGTGGTTCTTAGACAGGTCAAGGACTTTAAGACGTGTCCATTCACGCAATGAAGGATGAATTCTGCCAGTCAAATTGTTTCCCGAGATGAGGAAGTAGGACATCGATGTCAACAATGGTGGAACTGTAAGTGATCCGTACAACTCGTTCCAACTCAAATCTAGTTTTTCCAATTTATTATTTCCAATGCCCCAAAACCACTTTGGTATTTCACCTTTAATTCTGTTGAAGGAAAGATTCAGTGCCCTTAATTGATCTTGGGTCTTAAGAAACTCCGGAAATTCACTCAAGTTGCAAGAAGCCAAAAATAATGATGCAAATTTTGGTAGTTTAGAATTTATGTTTGTTGTTGTTACAGATAAACTATTAGATGATAGGGAAAGAATCTGGAGGTTGCTCAGTCTGGAGAAGTAGCCAAACTCAATAATGCCACTTAAATTGTTATTTGAAAGACTTAAATACTTAAGCTGTGTGAGGTTTCCAAGTGAAAATGGTATTTCACCATTCAATTGGGAAGAATCAAGCGTTAAAACAGTAAGTTTTGCGAGGTTCCCCAACGTAGATGGAAGCTGATGATGACCAGTGAAGTGGTTCCAGGAGAGGTTAAGAAATGTGAGCTCGGAAAGGTTCCAAATTGAAGAAGGTATAGTCCCTACAAAATGACAATTCCAGAGAGCCAATCGACTCATGGACTTAAGATAGCCAATTGACTTTGGTAATATCCCTGAAAAATTTGTGTCGTCAAGAGCCAAGCTCTTTAAAGGGCTAGAAGGTTGAAATTGTGGAAGAAATCCAGTGAGAAAATAGTTACATGTTAAGTAGATGACTTCTAACTTGGGAAGCTGAAAGATATTCTCTGGAAACTTGCCATGTAAACCACATCCATCAAGACAAAGAGATGTCAAGAAAGATAAATTTGCTAAGGATTCAGGTAGTGCTTATGTATCTCAGATGATAGGATACAAAACTGGATAAAAGATCATAGAGAAGATATTATCACAACTCCAGTGTAAGTGATATAGTCTGTTTGACGCAGGAACCATCTTGTAGGTACTCTTTTCCACCATGTTTATGTTCTCCTTTACATTATGTTTGTTCCTCGAATGATCAACTTTCTCAACTACAACAGCACCATCACTTGGCTTGGATCCAACATCACTACTTAAATATCTAAATAAACAGTACAAGCCACAAGCCACAAGTGCTACACCAGCCAATTAAACTAGCAGGCAGGAATTGATATTATTTGCTCACTTTTTTTATTTCTGACCCCACGCATCTTGCCTTTTACAATGCTTGTTCTGCAATAAATTGAATTCAACTTAGACAAATGCTTAATTTCTTTCTGCCACTTCCCTCTATGCTTCTTTAATTATGACGTGTGTTTGTAAATTCTACGTTATTCTTTCCTTCCCAAATCTAATAATAAAAAGTTGCAATTTAAAGCGAGGAATATATAATTAAATTTTGGACAAGAAAGCAAGGAATGGTTTGAAACTATATAAAATTAAAATCAATCTCTATGAGGATCACTTATCATAGCTCTAATGGTATGTGCAAACTGTGATCATCATACTTATAAAATGTTACCCTATTCAATATCGTTGCTAGCTCTTCATATGTGTCCTCTTTCAAAGTCGGAAAAAAAAATCCTACATAAAATAATTAGATAATAAGGCTTGGTTTGGTATTGCTCAAATTGCTGTAGATTTTAAAAGAATATAACTTCAGTTGTGCTGTAGAAAGAATAAAATTGAAAGGCAGACATGTGTTCATAAAATCACCGTATAAAATAACTGTAATTTTAATTCGTACAAAAAATTTACTAAACATATGGTCCCTTACTCGGCTATGGTACCAAAAAACCTAGTAATAACCACAGGCCCAATTTGCAAGCCTACTCTTTCACAGGCTCAAAAGAGCCCCTTTGCAGGCTTTAAAAAAAGCCCAACACGTAACCCCAAAAAAGCACAGCCCAAATAAAAAAATAAAAATAAAAAATTCACGCGTGACTTTGAGTTGACGAATACTCCACAATCGTGACGCGAAGGAAGAAGGCAACGACGGCGATGCGACTTTCTTGTGCGTGAAATCAGACCCAAAAAACGCCCCTTGCGACGCCAAGAGCGACGCCTCCAATCAACGCCGACGTATAACCACTGATTTAGGCCGTACGAACTCGCCAAACATAATGTTTGAAACACGATGAAGACGCCGCTGTTTATCCCCAAACACGACGCCAACTAGCTCGCAAAGGACTTGGTGAACGTTGATGACCGTGTCGATTGTGTTCTGAGAATTCGTGAATTCAAAGAGAGAGCACAAATCCAGGTCAGATGCAAAACCCACCCCAAACTAATTTTGATTTTGAAAAATCTTGCCCTAGAACGACTGCTTGCTCCGGTACCACTGTTAGGAATTGAAAATCTATTAGGAATTAGAAAGCTGAAACTTTTAGGAATAGGTTAGCTTGGCTTTTTCCAAACATACGCATAGTATAATTAAGCCTTGAAAATATTTCGTTTTAATAAACCCCTCTTGGATCACTAATTCTAACATTGGTGGATGCAGAGAAATCAGCCGAATTACAAGTGATCTGATTTTCTTATTTTGTTGTTAGTTTTTTTTTTTTTTTTTTTTGGTTTTGACTTGAATTGGACGAAGGTTAAAGATTAAAAGGGGTCAATATATTGGTTATGTAGTAGTAATAAATCTTTGAAAAATTACATTTAATGGAATTCTGTTATGTTATTGTTTGCAAGTAGAATACTTGGTTGGTTTGTTTGAATTTATTTGAGATTAATTATTTTTTGCTTTTTTAATGTTAAAGTAATGTAATTTTCATTTTATTAAGAATACTTTTGCTAACAAACAAATAGAAAGAATATTGAGATGTTATGTTATAAACAAGTGAAAAGGAGGTCAGAGAAGAGAGAACAAGTCAGAGAGAATGTGTCGGTTTAATCCCAAACCCCACGTGTACTGCACATGAAATGATTCCTTAATTTTATATACCTCCAAATTATTATTCCTTCGTTTTTTTTGTCCAAATTGAAATGATTCCTTGCTTTAAGTTGCAACTTTTTATTATTAAAATTTGGGAAAAATAAAGAATTACGTACAATTTACAAACACATGTTAGAATTGAAGAAGCATAAAAGGGAAGTACTGAATGGGGGAAAAGTTAAGCATGTTTTGTCCATGCCTTATTATTGTGTCTCAATTGAATTCAAATTCTCATGTCCAAAACACAAATTTGAAGAGCAGAACATAAGAGAGATATATAAGGCAGCTGTAATTGATGGGTTTGATGCCTAGCAAGATCGGGAGGGATGAACTGAGGCCTGGGGATCACATATACACATGGAGGAGCGGCTATTCCTACTCCCATCATGGTGCATCTTCATCTTCTTTAATCTTCTTTTACTTAATTTGGTTTTTTTATGAATAAAATTTCAGACTGATTGTGTTTGATTATGTCTTTAAGCATAAGAGAAAGTACAGAAAAAAAAAAAAAACTTTCATAAATTTAGCTTTCTAATAAACGGTTCAATCTTATCTCTCTTTTTGATCCCCAGAGCATTTCAATCTGTATATAGCTTTAATTATATATGTATATTGGTAAGTGCAGGGATATATGTGGGTGCTGAAAAGGTGATCCATCTCACCCGAGGACCAGGCCTTATTCTGTTCAGCAACTCTGCCCAATCATCCGATGATCATGTGGAGTATTGTGACATAGAAGATTTTCTTTGTGATGGACAACTCTATCGCTTTGAATATGGTGTTAGCCGATCTGAGTTTCTTATGAAACGACCAGGTACATGCAGCTTTGCCTCTAGCGATCCACCTGAAAAAGTGTTGCACCGTGCATCTTACCTCCTCGAGCATGGATTCGGTAACTACCACCTTCTAAATAGAAACTGTGAAGACTTTGCAATTTATTGCAAAACAGGCTTCATACATCCCGAAAAGCAGACTAGCTTTAGTGGGCAAATACACTCCCTCTATGCTGCCGGCTTTGCTCTCACTATTATTCCATATAGATTCCTGCCTGCCGGTTTAATTGGTATAGCACTTGTGGTTTGTGGCTTGTACTGTGTTTTTAGAGTATTGGGTGATGCTGGATCGAGAAGACGTGATTTGGGTGGTGTTGAAGTTGAGAAACTTGCTGATTTAAGCAACACACATAATATAAGGGAGAATAGTACTACAACAAGGTTCCGGCGTCACGTAAACAACAATTTGGGTAGTATTATATATGCAATCAGAATTTGGTACTGGAGTCCTGAGAATAAAACTCTTTTATGGTTGAAATCATGTCTTTTTTATCAGGTTTTATCTTTTGCTGTCTCCAAGAACCTGAAATTGCGTGGTTTTAAACTGGAGAAATATAGTGCTTATACTATATGGTTACTCGGACATTTGTATTGGAGATGGACATCAGAGAGTACAGTTCATCTATTTACTAGGTCATTTTTACATTATTATTTTGTAAGTTCACTTCTCTTCAATCGTCACCAAGAATTAGGGCTAAATAATTATGTTGGTCATACATGGATATTATTCTTACTTCGGCACTGGACTCCAAGGATTATAATTTTTCAGTGGATTAAATTAGCTTTGGTTTATATATGTTTATTTAATTTTATCTCCGAAGATCTGAGAAATCATCATCTGAGGTGCGGAAAGGCCTTCTATGTGTGTTTTATAATCCACTCAGTAGCCCTTTTTCTTGGGACTAGAATATAGTGATTGTGTTATTAGGATTGCAAAGACTACTTTTCTATAAATTATAGATTGCATTTTTATTTTTATTTTTTTGACAAAGGAATATTTTATTATTCCGAAATATTAAGATCAGAAAACAATATGTTAGCTAGTGCTAATTGATTGGAACTATTTATATCTGATGATAAAGAACTATCCACAGTGCTTTTAATTATCTAGTCTGCTGTGTACAAATTAAATTGAAAAATGTTAATGATGTATTCCTATATATGTTTTTTTTTTTTTTTCTATGTACCAGTTTTCATTTAACATATGTATTTGTGAAAAAACAAATGAGGTCTTTGAACCGCCCCTGTTTAAAATTAAATGTAACCTATATTAATGATGCTATATTCAAAAAGATTTGGTTAGTTAGAGAATTGAATGTCAAAACATTTTTCTTCAATCTTAAAATTACTAGGGATTATTTATAAAACAAAAATATTGGAATTTGATAGAAAACCCATCATGAATTCAATTAACAAATAATATTATCTCCTTATTCCAAACCATACAATCAGAAGTCGCATCACCATAAGTAAAAGCATGGACCTAATTTAGGTACGAGTACATCCCATGTCTTTTCTTTGACACAAGATTGAGTTTATGGGCTATCTATATTATATATACTTAAGAGAGTTATACTATATATAGATTGTTATATTTCTAATTGTTATTTTTTTTCTTAATATTACATTTACAATATTACCGTATATATAACTACAACTTAAATTAACATGGAGGCGGCACTTCGTATTAATTAAACCATCTTTCTATTTTTATTTTTTTTTGGTGAATAACCATCTTTCTATTAATTGCATGCCATGCATGCTTTAATTTATATGTACATATATATACTTTAACTGGAATATTGAAAACCCTTGTTGGCTGAGACTCATTAAGCAAATTCCCTCATTGAAAAATAATGTTTATAGAGACTCATTATGCAAAATCTTGTAATTTCGGTTCAAATTGACATCTCAAAAGTCACCAATTGATAGACCAATTGATTTGGACACCCTTCAAATCTTATAATTTCAGTTCAAATGAATTCTTAAAGTTCACCAACTGATTTAATTTGGACACCCCTCCAAAGCCTATAAATAGCAGGAAAATAGCTAAAGCACTCTTATTGTCTCTTTGTCGTTCTTACTATTCCATCTATACCCTTTCATTGTCGTAAGTCCATCTTTCATTGTCGTTCTCTCTCTCTCTCTCTCTCTTTTATAGTTCTTCATCAATGGTGATTTGTAGTTTTGAAAAATATATATTATATTTAAAAAATCTTTACGTAAGAATTAAACATCAGAATGGTTGATGAAGACGGTGATGGGAATGTGAAAAATATATATTATATTTTAAAAATCTTTAGGGAAGAATTAAACATAATGGTTGATGGAGACGTGATGGGAATGTGAACTTCAACGAATTCAAGAAGAGGGTTAGTAGTGGTGCACACATGGCCACTTATATATGGATACCAATAATTTGTTCATTGGTACCTTTTTCTAACTTATATAAATATATATATATAGAAATATATAATGAGTGACGTCACGTATTATATCATACGTGATAAAATAAAAAAGATAATATACATTATTTGTCGATGCACCCCTCAGTTAAACCGTCCGATGCACTCCTCAGCCAAAAGGCTGAGGGTCAATGCACCTCTCGACGAAAATAATAAAGCTTTCTGCAATTTGGCCGACAGGTAATTATAAGCCCCATATTTTATAAAAATACACGTTATTTTTTTTTCTCACGTAGGATGTATTGAGCGGCGTCACTTAGTACATCAACTCTCTCTCTATATATATATATATATATAGATCATTTTGACATGTAATATCTACAGCATTGAAATAGTCAAACTTTGTTGCTTTGTGTGTATTACAAATCAACCTACTAATATAAGCAACATTCCAAGTAGAAACATAAATAAATAAACAACATCAATATTCATCCCACCGAAATACTGTTAAAAATAAATAAATAAATAAATCAATTAGGAAAATTAAGAACAAATAAAATTCACTTATTTACTTTTGCTAATATTACAAACATCCTTTTAAATTTAAGATAATTTTTAAATTTAAAAAAACCTACCAGGTGAGAGCAGTTAATTTTAATGACCCAGAGGTAATAATGCATTTGCATAAACGCATTTTTAATTTATTTTAGTTTTTTATTGTTTAGATTCTGAAAGACACATGAACTAATAAAAAATCAACAACGTGGAACTGCTTGCTTGAGAAGCCAGACACCTTGCTTTTTACAATGCTTGTTCTGCAATAAATTGAATGCCACTGAGTAAAAATGCGTAATATGACGTGTGTTTGTAAATTCTATGTATTTTTTTCCTTCCCAAATTTAATAATAAAAAGTTGCAATTCAAAGCAAGGAACATATAATTAAATTTTGGACAACAAAGTAAGGAATGGTTTGAAACTACATAAAATTAAAATCAATTTCTATGAGGACCATTTGTTATAATTCTAAGGCTCTGTTTGGTATAAAGGAGGGGGAGGGGGAAGGATAGAGTGTGATGAGGAGAGGGAGAGATTGAAAGAATGAGTGGATTGCATCAATCCTTTAAGTTGTGTGGTATGATGGGAAGGAAGAAGAGTATAATGGACTAAAATATAATTAAAAATTTATTAGTTAGTTATAAAAACTCTTCCTCCTTTAATCCTTCTAATATTGGAGGGAGTATTTTTTATGAATTTATCATCCATCCTTAAATACATTCTCTCCGTCAATCCATTCTACCAAATAACCACCACACCTCAAATCCCTCCACCACTCCCTCCCCCTCCATCAACCCCTTCACAAATCTCCTCTATCAAACATAGCCTAATTGTATATATACAAACTGTGATCTTAAGCCCTAAAATCACATTATTAATCTCTGATATTCTTTGGCTTCTTTTTCTTTTAGATTCTTTAAGTTGGATAAATAGCTAAGAAATATTCTATTACACACCAACAAGTCATGAAAATTTTTTCCACCCAAACGATATTAATAATAAAAAAATGTTCAACAATTTCCACCCATAGACCTACCATCTTCGCATGTTCTGTATCTCATAGAATCACGACAGTAAACTTCCTGAAGAGCTGTATAAGAAACGCTCTTGTTCCATTGACATTCAAATCATTTGCGGTGGTTCTGAGGTGCTTCAACAATGTTTATGGTGGGATGTTTGTTGTTCTAGAAAGAAGTTGGCGGACATAGAAACCCGCCGAATTACAAGTGATCTGATTTTTTTATTTTGTCCTCAGGCTTTTTTTCTTTCTTTTTTTTGTTTGGTTTTAATCTATATATAGCTTTAACTATATATGTATAATGGTAAGTGCAGGGATATATATGGGTGATGGAAAGGTGAGCGACCTGACTCGAGGACCAGACCTTATTAGCAGCTCTCGTGTGGTGTGTTGTGACATGGAAAATTTTCTTTGTGATGGAGAACTCTATCGCTTTGAATATGGTGTTAGCCGATTTGAGTTTCTTATGAAACGACGGGGTACATGTAGCCTTGCCTCTAGCAATCCACCTGAACAAGTGTTGCACCGTGCATCTTACCTTCTCGAGCATGGATTCGGTAACTACGATCTTATGAATAGAAACTGTGAAGACTTTGCAATTTATTGCAAAACGGGCCTTATAAAGCACAAGGCTTTAGTGGGAAAATAACATTCCTCATTGCTGTCGTCATTGATGTCGCTTGTATTCCATACGTGTCTGCCCGTGTAATTGGTGTGGTTTGTGGCTGTGCTGTTTATTTAGATTATGTTGTGATGCTGGATGGGGAAGTGACTTTGATGTCGTCGAAGTTGAGAAACTTGCTGATTTAAGCGACACACATAATATAACGGAGAACACGAACATGATGGAAAATAGTATTACAACATGTTTCCTGTATCTCGTATTCTACCATTTTCGTAGTATTGTATGGACAATCAGAATTTGGTATTGGACTCCAGAGAATACAACCCTTTTATGGTTTAAATCATGTCTTCGTTATTTGTTATTATCTAGTACTGTCTCCAATCAACTGAAATTGCATGACTTTGAGCTAGGGGGATATAGTGCTTACACTATATGGTTACTCGGACATTTGTATTGGAGATGGACATCAGTGAGCACAATTCTTCTGTGGACTAGATCACTTATTCTTTTTTCTTCTGTAAGGTCATTTGTCTTCGATCGTCCCCAACAACAAAAGCTAAAAAATTATTTCGGTGATACTGTGTGCTTATACTTACTTTGGTACTGAACTCCAAGGATTATAATTCTTCAGTGGATTAAATTAGCTTTGGTTTAGATACTTTTACATGATTTAATCTCCAGGCTCCTGAGAAATCATCGCCCGATGCGCTGGACGGCCGCCTTCTTTGTGTGTTTTGTACTTCAATCAGTAGTCCTTTTCTTGCGACTAGATTACAGTGATTAGTTTTTAGGATTACAAAGACTACTTTTCTATAAATGTCGTGCAATTAGTTCATATGATTGTTATTCATAATATACTTTTAATTTTAATTAAAAATATAGATTGCATTTGTATGATTAATATATATATGTAATGTGTACAAATTAAATTGAACAATATTAATGATATATATATATATATATATATATATATATATAATTTCTATGTACCAGTTTTCGAACCCGTTTGAGAGTGCTTATATAAATAGTATTTTTTTAAAAGCGTTTTTTATTTAAGCATTTCATTTAATATATGTGTTTGTCAGAAAGAAAATGAGGCCTAAGGCGACAGCTTGCCTAGGGTCAGTACCGGCCCTGTTTAAAATTAAATGTAACCCATGTCTCTTTGGACATAAGATTGAGTTTATGGGCGATAGATGTTATATATACTTAGGGAGTTATACTATATATAAATGGTTATATTTCTAATTGTTATTTTTGTTTTCTTAATAAAACATTTAAAAGATAACCATATATATAACTACAACTTAAATTAGTATGAAGGTGGCACATCATATACTTTTTCATTGTCGCAAGCCCATCTTTCATTGTTGCTTTCTCTGTCTTTATAGCTCTTCATCAATGGCAATTTGTAATTTCGTGAATTATATATTATATTCAGAAAATTTTAAGGGAAATTAAATATAAAAATGGTTGATGAAGAAAGTGACGACGAGTTCAAGAAGATGGTTAGTAGTGGTGCATATATAGTCTATAAGTTTAATTGGTTATATATGAATACCAATAATTTGTTCATTAGTACCTTTTTTTCAACTCTTATATATATATTTATATATTTAACTACTCTAATGTACTAGATCTCTTATATATGGTAAGTGATAATAGGGTATAATTGACTAATTAACAATGACTAAGTGGGTATAAAAATTAATAAATTGTATGAATTTATTTTTTTGCTCATATTTAATAAGGTGTCACGTTTATGTTGTTCACCATATATAATCGATTTAGTTCATTAGAGCATTTATATATATATATATATGGCACGTATATAACCAAATTAACCTATATATTATGTGCTTTCTTAAAAAAAATCAATTAATTTAATGATTTAACTCTGTGTTGATTGTAAAATTGATTTTTTTTTGTTTTTTTGGATAAATGGAAAGTTTTGGAAATGGATAAAAATCCCTTTTTCATTTTTAATGAATAAGATCATGGGTATTGTGCAAAAGTGAGTCTAAATTATGAACTTATTCAATTCAAATTTTCAACTATTTTTTTTTTAATAATAGACTTTTATAGACATTGAAAATCCCAAAAAATTTTTAAAATTCACCAAAATTTTTGTAGATAGGAGAATTTAAGAGTAATTTTATTAAAAAAGTCTACAAAAATCTTTAAAAGTCTATAGTATTAAAAAGTCAATTCCATTTTAAATATCACTCAACTTTTATAGATTTTAAAAAAAAATTTAATTGAATACACCTAAATTTTTACATATTTTTAAAAGTTTTAATTAAATACCTTATTATTTCTATAGATTTTAAAAAATCTCTATTAAATATACCTAGACTTTTAAAGATTTAAAAAGTCTATGAAAGTCTTAATTAAATACTTCTAAATTGTCCTCAAAGAACAATAAATTTTTACAATATAATTGAATTGTAAGAATGATACTATTTTCTTTATATGGAATATTACTAATATAGCTTAATTGGATGAGATTTGACATATGGCAATAAAATTGATATTATATTAAATATTTGGAAAACAATTCTAATTCACAAGCAACCCCAAGAAGAAATGCATTGCATCAATCCAATTTTTTTTTTCCATTTATTAACAACCCAACTAATTTCATCCAAAAAAAAAACCCAACAATCAAAGAATTTAAGTGAATGTAATATACTATTTTATAATTAATTAAAATAATGCAAAAACCATGAAAAGTTTTTCTTTTTTTTTTAGAGAATTAGTGAAACACACATGAAGTAGAAATTTCCAATCAATAAATTCTAATACTAAAACAATTCTCATACTTTAAGAAAAGAAATTAAACTAAAATAATAAAAATACAATGGCAAATTGTAAATACATATTTAATAAAATATGACGTATACATATTTTTAGGTCTTCTTCCATGCTCACAAGCCTACTCTCAATCCACTTATTGATTTCAAAACCTCTTCTTTTTTCTCATTCAGGCCAGCCAATACAACAGGCAATGCAACAGCTGGCTTTCTTCTCAGTCTCTCTGTTATTCTCCGTCCATAACGTTCATCGCAAATCAATTTAATATTTGAAGCTGTAAAGTAGTTCGCGAGACGAATCGGAGTTTCCAAATCAAGTAATTCACGACCAATTTCTTCAATATGGTTTTGAAGCTTCTCAGCATTGTCAATGGCGGATTTCAGTGACGCCAAATCCATATCCGACTCGTACCTTTTGTCTTCGTAATCGTCTTCGGGATCTTTGAGCGTAATTTCCTTCTTTGGTTTGGTGGAAGAACGAGTGTCAGGACAAGGCTCAGAAACCCAATAATCATTCAAGATTGGTGCTTCTTTGCTAGTGCTTGCAGCAGCATTAGGTGCTGGAAACTCGTCTGTTAATCGAGGCCGGTAACTCGGAGTGCAGCGTTTCAGATTAAACCCATTGATGATGGTAGTCTTTACTCTCTTTTCTACTCCTTCAGCTCTGGTTTTCTCTCTTTTTCTACTCCGTTTCAGCTCTTTATCTTCCTGTAGTTCTTGAGCTTTGTTACTTGCTCCCCAAGAAATCGAACCATGGTCAGAATCTGTTGAAAGTTGGTGCCGCCATATTTGACAAAAATAAAATGAAAAGTTAAAATTGGAGGTTGCATCAATTGAGAAGGAAAACATCAAATTGGTTGCTTGCAGCAGCTTATGTTGAAAGGAGAAGAACGGTGGCAGCCTTTGCTGAAAGAAGAGACGCGGTTTCCACCGCGTATAGTGAAGAAGAAGAGGGAGGGGCTCTCCTATAAATAGCCCCTCTCTTTAATTTGTTAAGCACCCCTGAGAAACCTTTTGTAGTGAGAGAAATTAGAGAGAGAAAAATATTGTTGTGTGAGTTATTTTTCTCTCATTTGTATTTTCTCCAGTTTGTGGGTATATTATCAAAATACCCAGATTTGTAATCCCCTTTTGAAATTAGTGGAGTAGTTAGCAGTGCCCGAGGACGTAGGTATAATTTATACCGAACCTCGTAAATACCGGTGTTCTTTTCTTGTGTTCTGTATTCAATTATTGCGGGTACTGTTCATACATACGGATTTCAGATTCGACACTATTCACGATACTACTATTCACGATACTGTTCTATCATTGTGTGATCGAATTTGAGTGGGAAATTACCCGATTTCCCCAACAAGTGGTATCAGAGCCGAAGGTTCGTCCTAGGCATTCGTTTTACTATTGAATACAGTTTGTGCAATATGACAGAAGTACCCTCGGCCAAAGAAGAAGCATCCTCCTCCTCCGGCAAGTCGGTAGTTCCTTCAACCATCATGACAAGGACAACTATGAATGCAAGGTTCGAGGTGGAGAAGTTCGATGGTACCGGTCATTTCGGCATGTGGCAAGGCGAGGTTCTAGACGCCTTTCTCAGAGGTCTGACATTGCCATTGAAGAAAAGAAACCCGATGGAGTTGATGAAAATGAATGGAAAAACATCAACCGCTTAGCATGTGGTACAATTCGTTCATGTCTATCGAGAGAGCAGAAGTACACATTCATGAAGGAGACTTCTGCAAGCAAACTCTGGCAGGCATTGGAGAACAAGTTTATGAAGAAGAGCAGTCAGAATCGGCTCTATTTGAAAAAGAAGTTGTTCCGCTTTGAATATCATTCAGGTACCACTATAAACAACCACATTACTGCTTTCAATCAATTGGTAGCAGATTTGCAAAATTTAGATGAAACTTTCAAAGATGAGGATTTAGCTTTGATGTTGTTGGCTTCGCTTCCGGATGAATTTGATCATTTAATTACCACATTATTACATGGCCAAGATAATGTGTCTTTAGATGTTGTGTATCGCTTTATATAGTTATGAAACTAGAAAGAAGGATAAAAGGAAAGGTTTGTAGCAAGCTTTAGCAGAAGGGTCGCCAACAAGACTCAAAGAAGGGAAGACGGGAAGATCCAAGTCGAGAGGAAGACGGTAAAGATGAATGTGCCTTTGTCGAGAAAGGTCATTGGAAGAAAGATTGTCCGAAATTGAAAAGAGAAAAACCGCCGATGCATGTGTAGCGTGATGATGATGATCTTGCACTGGTTGGTTCATGTTCGACACTCCATTCAGACGAATGGCTTATGGATTCCAGATGTACATTGTATATGTGTCCCATCAAGGAGTGGTTCGTCAAATTCGAGGAGCTTGATGGTGGAGTTGTTTATACGGGCGATGATAGTTCGTGTAAAATACATGGGATTGGTTCAATGCGGCTAAAAAATCATGATGGATCAACTAGAGTTTTGACAGACGTTCGGTATGTACCGAATATGAAGAAGAATCTCATCTCTTTGGGAGCCTTGGAATCAAAGGGCTTCACTATATCAATACGAGATGGAGTTCTGAAAGTTACAAGTGGTGCTCTCTTGGCAATGAAAGGCGTGCGACGGAATAATTTGTACTATTATCAAGGAAGTACAATTATTGGATCAGCAGCAGCAGTTTCTGGTGGGAATAATCTTGGAGAATCTACAAAGTTATGGCATATGCGCTTGGGACATCCGGGTGAAAAAGCTTTGCAGACACTAGTAAAGCAAGGTTTGTTAAAAGGTGCAAAAACTGGGAAGTTGGATTTTTGTGAGCATTGTGTTATGGGGAAGAAAACAAGAGTTGAATTTGGCACGGCAATCCACAATACGAAAGGCATTTTGGACTACGTTCATTCTGACGTATGGGGACCGACGACGACTCCATCAATGGGTGGTAAGGGTTATTTTGTTACTTTTGTTGATGACTTCTCCAGGAGAGTTTGGGTGTATCTTATGAAGACGAAAGACGAAGTTTTGGGAATTTTTCTACAGTGGAAAAAGATGATTGAAACACAAACTGGCAGAAAAATCAAGCGAATCAGATCAGACAACGGGACTGAGTACACAAATGACCCGTTTATGAAAGTCTGTCGTGATGAAGGTATTGTGAGACACTTCACAGTCAGAAATACACCACAACAGAATGGGGTAGCAGATCGCATGAATCGGACTCTAGTGGAGAAAGGAGAAGAACGGTGGCAGCCTTTGCTGAAAGAAGAGACGCGGTTTCCACCGCGTATAGTGAAGAAGAAGAGGGAGGGGCTCTCCTATAAATAGCCCCTCTCTTTAATTTGTTAAGCACCCCTGAGAAACCTTTTGTAGTGAGAGAAATTAGAGAGAGAAAAATATTGTTGTGTGAGTTATTTTTCTCTCATTTGTATTTTCTCCAGTTTGTGGGTATATTATCAAAATACCCAGATTTGTAATCCCTTTTTGAAATTAGTGGAGTAGTTAGCAGTGCCCGAGGACGTAGGTATAATTTATACCGAACCTCGTAAATACCGGTGTTCTTTTCTTGTGTGTTCTGTATTCAATTATTGTCGGGGGTTACTGTTCATACATACAGTATTTCGTATTCGACACTATTCACGTATACGGTACTATTCACGTATACGGTACTATTCATTGTGTGATCGAATTTGAGTGGGAATCTACCCGATTTCCCCAACAGAATCACTCTCACAAAGTCTCTTGAATTCAACAAACTCATTTATCAGATCATTATCCATCTGAAGCAACTCAGCCACCATAGATTCTAGATCACCGCCATTAATTTTTCCCTTAGAATACATGTGAACGAGCTTCAAGAACCGAAGATATTCACCGACATTGCCTTGCTTTTCCCTCACTTTGTTAAACACCTTGATTCCTTCACCGAAACAAGTACCACTTCGGAAATCAGTAGTGCCCTGCTCATCATCATCATCCCCCTTCCTCTCGTCCCTAACTCTCTTCCTGAATAGGTCGGCGGCAAAGACAGGGCATACCCTTTGCCCCTTGCATAGGCTTTTTCGCTGCTCTACCGTTTTCTGCACTTGTTCTCCTTCTTCTTCCACGGGAGCCAGCCTCTGTAAGTACTCAAGAATATTAGGAGGATCATGAAAAAGAGCACTAATCTTACTGTAGGTTTGTTTCTTGTTCATCAACCCTTTTCCATGCAAAGCCATCAATCCGAGAAAATCATCCACCGCAACATCATTAGCTATGATCTTGTTTACCAGACTAATGGCCTCCCCAACAATGTCATTCATTTTTTCCACCAAAATTTCTTCTATAAAAAATGGAGTAGGGTTGGTTTTCGATATGGAAACAGGGGAGTTCTACACCTATATATATATATATATATATATATATATATATATATACATGTATGTATATTCTCCAATTAGGAAAGAGCTTTGCCGATTAGAATTAGGAAATGGGGAAATCCAATACATTTTTGTAAAGGACATGTTAAGTTGGGCAGGGGCAAATTAGTATTTATGTAATACATATTTTATTTTTCTTAAGTATAAAAGTTTATGTTGTTAATTTAATTTAAATTAATAACGTTCAAACCAGCATTAACTTGACAATCATATGTGCATTAAGTATCCGCGGTTCAATTTAAAAAGTGAAAAAAAAAGTAATAATAATAATTTAAACAATGGTAAAATCTAACACTTTTATATATTTATCAACTAATAATGTGTGTAGCACTTGGGGGTGTGGCCTAGCGGAAAGAAAGCCGACCGTTCCATTACACTCGCTTACGAGAATTGTGGTCCGAGTCTTGACAAGCTCCGTTATTATCTCACATATACTTAGCCTTACTTGAAGTTTCAGGTGGAGAGGGATCTGTTAGAACTCTATCCACTAATAGAATTCTGAACTGATGAGATTCATATTGAAGCCTTTTTTTTCAACAAAAAAAAAACTAATGATAAAAAACTTATGATGTGAGTATATATTATTGATTGGCAAAATAATATACTGCTAATAGGATAAGTGAACCGTAAAGTATAAACTAAATTATGATAAAATAAATTAAAATTAGAGATGTAAAGAAAATTTTCAACTTTGTAGCCCAATTGATGTGGCATTATAAGTGGAACTTTATAAGTGGTTCTCATTTAGAATCACCTTTCTTATTATTTTGTCAACCATTTATATAATACTATATCCGTTGGGATACAAACTTGAAAAAATTATGTTTGTACCTTTAACATTATTGTATGATAAAATATTTTGGATATAAAAGATAAATATATTTAAAATGGATATATATATATATATATATATATGCATAAACATAAGTACTTAATTTGTCACGAATGCAAATTTAATATTAAATTGCAGTTTTTTCATGCTGTTGATATTAATATATTAAACTTTTGTTCATTAAGTGAATTAGGGACATATGTTCAATTTTAAGAATTTAAAACTATCAATAAAATTAATCGAATAACTATTCATTCTCAAAAAAATAGAAATTAAAAAATTACTAATTTAGGTGCAACATGAAAAAACTACAATTTAAATATTAAACATGTATTTGTGAGCTAATTAAGTACTTACCTTTATGTTATGCATATATATATATATATATATTAAATATATATTGACCTTTTGTATTCTAAATATTGATTACACCATATATGTTTATCAAATGGTAAAAATAAAATAAACATATATTATTTATTATCAACAATATAATTATTTTAAATGAGTACTTATCCATCAAGTCTTGTGCTACAAACCCATCAATCTGAGAAAATACTATAATGCAACATTATTAAGTCTATAATATTGTTGACTGCTAGAAGAATGAGTTTTAATAAGATCCTCATTGAGATGGATTGTGCTATTCTATATTATTGTATCTCGAGGAAGAATACTGGTGCTCGGTGGCTTATTGCAGCTATTCTTTATGATATTTTTCATGTTAGTAATTATTTTACATCATTTTCTTTTTTTATTGTTTTTCGTAGATTAAATAATGTTGCAGACTGGTTGCTAAGAAAGGTTTAGATCGATCTTTACTATTGAATTGGGATCCTTTTGCCTAATCTGAGATGGTTAAATTTTGTTCTTTTGATTATCTTTAATAAAATTCTTTTCTACGATAAAAAAAAAATTATTAAGTCTATAATCTATTTTGATCGAAACTAAATCTATAATCTTGTTTACTAACTAATAGCCTCCCAAAAGTAGTATACCCTCAGTATTTTATCATAATTTATTACCTATTATCTATATTTCTTATATTTTTTATTCCACTAAAACTAAGTGATTTTAACTTTGTATTTTTCAAAATCGTTTTTCATTTCGACTATACCCTCTCATATTTCTCATTTATTTCAATTGAAGAAAAAACACTACATTTATTCTTAGTAAATATAACATTTATTGTAGTCTCTTTTATTTTCTCTTTCTCATATCTCAATTTTTATTTTTCCTTTTATGTGTTTATACCAAAATTTATTAAAAATGAAAACGTTAATTAAAAACAGCTAAGTTTGATGCTTTTAGGACAATTATACTTTAAAAAAATAAAAATGAACTATTCTCATGTATTATTTAAATTATCATTGCTACTATTATAATTGGTTCTTATTTAAAATTCACTTTTTTCTTATTAAGTCATAGTATTTTATCAACTATTTATGTATAATCAGTTGGGATACAAAAATTTTAAAAAAAAATTATGAATATATTAATTAACGACAACAGCAAAAATAATATTTCAACTTCCATTGTAAAAGACACGTTATTCATATGAATAATAAGAAATTTATTTAGTAATATGTTTCAAGTAATGTCTATTTTTTATATTAAAAAAGTTTTTTTTTTCCTTCCTAATTCAACTTCAAGATATTATTAATAATTAGGAAACTTCATTGTTTTGAAAAAGTCTAACAACATTCTCTTATTGTGATTAAAGAAAACGATGTTAATAAATTAAAATTTTGTTATCTTATTAACAATTCAATTTTTCCTTTTCTTTTTTTTTGGTCTAAAAGGCTAAATCAATACATTCCATGCAAGGCAAGAATAAATACAATAAAAAATAAAATAAAATAACAAAGAAATCGAAAAGAAAAAGAATAATAACAAAAGCAGGTCACATATTTCACTTTGAATTTTGGAAAAATAAAATAAAATAAAAGAGGAATAAGAGTAAAATATAATCAAATTGAAAACGAAGGGCCTCACTAACATAATAAAATAAAATAAAGAAGGCACTTGAAGATGTGGCCAAACTTAAAGGAAGCTGGTTGTTTTATTAAGTCTTGATAGGAAGTTCAACTGCTTTAAATTTGCTGAAGTGTTACATAAAGAAGAATCTAATTAGAAGTGCAGAGAAGAATCTGCTAAAGCTTTGTAAAAATCCTCCGGCTATACGGAGGAGAGTCTAGTTGGGTGTGGCGATTTCAGCTGCTCTATATTTGTTGAAATGCTAGATGGAGAGGGGTATAAAGGAGAATTTATTTGTTAGGGCTTATAAAAAGAATTTATATGTGGAACCAACCAAAATCCATGGCTGACGAGAGAAGAAAGAGCTACGCTCCCTGTATTTCTGAAAATATGAAAACCAAAATACCTCCATTGAAGCTGGTACACAGCTATATAAAAAGAAAATCAACGTCGCAGAGACCTCGCAAACAAACAAACAAAGATTGTAATACTAAACGCAACGTTTAACTAAATAGTAAAAAAATAAAAGAATAAATATTGTAATTAAAATAATGAGCTGAAAAATATTGGACAGCGAAGACTAAGCTGCAGATGTGGATGCCATGTCAGCTACATCAATATGAGATCCGTAAATAAATAAATAAATAAAAAGGGAGAGAAACATAATTATATGAAAAATAAAAAATAAAAAAAAAGGGTCACAAGTTTTTTAACCACCGATCCAACCCAAATGTTTTTTTGGTCTTGAAGTTTGAGTATTCACACAGTGAGATTGATTGTGGCAGTTGAAGACCTCCATAGCTTGAAGCTCCAATACACTCCACATTCCTAATCAATGCGGAGGTAGTACCTTTCGGAACACAATCCTCACTCCTTTTTTTCCTCTTTTATTTTCCTTTTAACCAAACACAATTCGCCCGGTTTGTTTCTTTTCAAATGAATAATTTTATTTTTTTTTGTGCAAATGTGATTTGCGGCAGACCGGGGTATCATCATCGGCAGCATGGGAAGTCGACAACAGGAGGAGGAGGAGTGAAGGGAATGGTCGGGAGGCTATCCATCGGTGTGGTGGTCATCTTGATCTGCACGGGTTCTTTGCTTTTTACGTCGACCAGCAATGGCGGTGGTCGATCTGCGTACCGTTCTGAGGTTAGCCGGAAGCATTTGATTTAGAATTTCTAATTTCGTTTATGGAATCGTTGTCTGTTCCTTTTCTGAGAGAAAATTTGGAGAAAAAGGAATGGAATTTGGTTTTCCAGTGAATGATGTTTCATCGTTTTGAACCCTGACACAGTGACACTGGTTTTATTTTTAATATAATTTAAGGAGATATGTGATTTATTAGTTTCATTACTATTCTCTGTAATATTGGACTGGTAAATATGAAAGTCTTCGAGCTTTGCGTCGTTTGTAGACCTTGTTCCCAATCTGGGAACAATGAGTCTGTTCCTTGATTTCTTTGTATAGTAGAAATTTTTTATTGAACTGAATTAGTGGTTTTAAGACAGTTAATATATATACTTCTTGTTGACTCAATTTTGTGATTACTATTTAAGATTTTTGGATCTTGGTGGCTGATTATAAGATCGAGAAATAGCGGGGTAAATGCTAAAATGAAGTTCTAGTTTTAGATGTGTTACTAATATATTTTTTCAGAGGGGATACCAAAGTTGAACCAGTTTGTTTACTTACCTAGAAAAAAGAGATGAAATAATACGGTTGTGATTGTTACTGGAAATCATTTGCATCCTTTTGGATTCATTTTCTTAAAATTTTCCTTCAGATGTAGTTGGTCTGATATTTGATGTTCTAACCATGTAAATGCAGATAAATATTGAAGAACTTTGGAGAAGTACTGATTCTGGTGGCTGGAGACCATCATCAGCTCCGCGCTCTGAATGGCCTCGTATGTAGTTCTCATTTCTCACAGTATTATCTGCAACAAATAAAGTGTAGATATCTAAATGTGTGTGCTTAATTTTCTACTTTGTGGCAGCTCCACCTAGTGAGACTAATGGTTATCTTCGAGTACGTTGTAACGGTGGTCTTAATCAACAACGTAGTGCGGTTTGTATCTTTTCTTTCGAAGCATAAACTTTAATGAATTCACTTATATTCTAATTAGGCATGTTTTTTCCTCTAATTACTCGCTTGGATGTTTTAGATTTGTAATGCCGTTTTAGCTGCACGGATAATGAATGCTACCCTTGTGCTACCTGAGTTGGATGTAAACTCCTTTTGGGGGCGTGATGATAGGTACAATTTTTCAAAGGTTTATAACGTCATTTCATAAGAACATATTCAATTTGACCTGTTGTACTCATTACAATAATTACAAAGTTAGTCCATGTACTTTGTCCTCTCCATAAATTTTTTATGTGGAAACTGGTTTTGGCACTACAAAACATGATCTGTCTTTCTTTGGACATAAAGTACTAATCCCTTGTTTGGTACAATGTAAAAAAATAATTTATGGAGAGGAAAACTCTCTCTCTCTCTTGCAGAAGCTGTTTTTATGATTTTCCAAAAAGCTTAAAATTTGACCTTTTCTTGAAAATTTGATCTGCCATGTATACAATGACATCTAAATGATGACCAGATAGCAGATATTTTTTATTATTAACATTTCTTGTAATTGCTCTGCTATTAGAGGTCTGAATGCAGTGGAATTGGCTTTTCTAGTTTGTTCCAGAAGCTCTTCTACTGGATACTCTTTTAGATCTTATTTCACTTTTGGGTCAATAGAGAGTTAAGGACCATTGTTTGATATTTTTGGCATTGAAATTTTATTCTTGAACTAAATTCTTGTTGCTTGTTTGGTTAGGATGTGAGGATTATCTGTCTCTGCTTTTCACATTTTACCCATTCCTTCACTATAACGTTTTTATTTTCTTATAGAAAATTTTGGTCCTGATGATGTATGATACATCGTTTGTGCGTACATTTGATATGGTCTTTTTGAGCTCTACGTTATTAGCTTATGGTATTAAATGCATTCATAATATCATTACTCTCTGATTATGATTACTCTCTGCAGTGGTTTCCATGGTATCTATGATGTTGAGCATTTCATCCAGTCACTGAGGTTTGATGTACGTATTGTGGAAAGCCTACCAGAGATTCGCAAAAATGGGAAAACTAAGAAGATAAAAGCTTTACAGGTAGAGTTTTAGCATTTCTTTTCATTGAAATTCTTTGATAAATCCTTATTATTTCCTTATCTCTATTTTTCTTTTTGTTTTTGTCAGATTAATCCGCCTAGAGATGCTGAAGTTAGCTGGTATACAACTGTTGCTCTAGAGAAAATGAAACAGCATGGTGCCATCTACCTTACCCCCTTTTCACATCGATTGTCAGAAGAAGTTGACAACCCTGAGTACCAAAGATTGCGGTGCAGGGTTAATTATCATGCTCTAAGATTTAAACCGCAGATTATGAAATTAAGTCAATCAATAGTTGATAAGCTCCGCACACAAGGTCACTTCATGTCTATACATCTTCGTTTTGAGATGGATATGCTGGCATTTGCTGGGTAGGTTATCAAATTATCTTATACTGCTTATACAGAATTATGTTTGCATGTGCTCATATGCAGAGGTAGGTCAGGATAAGATAATTGGCTGGTTTTATTGCATGTTATCAAAGCTGTGAATGTATTCGTATTTACTTGTGGCGAAAAAAGGTTGGTGGTAGGAGTGGGGAAAACCTGTTTCTGAAATTGTTTGTTCTATTGGCAATTATTAAGACTTTTAGGCTATGTTTTGTAGGAGGGATGGAGAGGGAGAAGGATGGAATAGTGAGGGGGAAGAGGTTAGTGAAAAGGAGTGAATTATATAAATCCTTTATGTTGTTTGGTATGGTGGGAAGAAGGGAGAGCACAAAGGATTAAAATGTAAATAAAAATTTGTTAGTTAGTTATAAAAGCTCTCCCCTCCAATCCATCCAATGTTGGAGAGAGTGTTTTTGATGGATTAGGATGGATTTTCCATCCATCTTCAAATCCACTCCCTCATCAATCCCTTCTACCAAGCAACCCCCATACCTCAAATCCCTCCACAACTCCCTCCTACGAAACAAGGGCTTAGAGTCTATTCTCCTCTTGGATCATACAAACTAGTTTGTCACTATCTATTGTATGTAATTAATAATAAGAAAAAGCAATTACTACACTAATGGGGATGATTAATGTTGATGTAGTTGTGTCTGTGGATTGATCTGTTTGTCCTTGTAACTTGTAAGCTGTGTGTGGCTGGTAAGCTATGTGTGGCTGATATGTCTGAGTCTCCTATTGATATGACACTTTCAAATTTGTAGATAATGTGTGAACATGCATGGTTGTCCCCTGAGGCTCACTTTTTACATTAGCCTAAGTCTTGTAACTTCTTGCTGTCCCATATTCGCTTCATGACAATTTGCATTTCTTTTTAAGAGTTGTTGTCACTGTTTACTATTTCTACCCCATGGTCCACATCCTTTTGTGTGTTCCTTTATAGCTTGTAAATTGCCTCAATTCCCACATTGTCTTCATACTCCATATTCATTCTTGGTATGCTTCTGTTTTAACCACAGTCCCCAAAAGTAGATGAAGTTTTGGTCCTATGTTGTTCATGGTTGCTAAAGCTCGCAGCCATTCCAAGTTTGGTTCAATTAAAATGTAATTCTTCAATACTCTTCTGGAGGGGTAAAATGCAGAGACTATGGGTACGTTCCTTACATAAAAGACTTGGTAGATCAGCCTAGGTTGTGATTAGTCAAGTAGATGGTCCTTTTGGAGTGTCGGTTTTATGGAGAGGTAGAATGTGATTATTTATTGGTTATAGTTTTTGGGACATTGGTTATTTGATATGCTCCTGGTGAAACTCAAGGTTAACTGATGGTTCTATAGATTCTCTTGTTTATCTAAGAATATTAATTTCATGTGTACATGAAGGATTCTTCCTTTCTTAAGCTTAATCACATCAAGGCTATAATTTATTTGTTAATAACTACTGAATTCACCTTTGCATGTTTCAATAATTCTTTGTAATATCATCTAATATTGGATAATAATCTGCAGGTGTTTTGACATTTTTTCCCCTCAACAGCAAAAGACATTAAAGAAGTATCGAGAGGAAAATTTTGCACCAAAAAAGCTAGTTTATAGTGAAAGAAGGGCCATTGGAAAATGCCCATTAACTCCAGAAGAGGTAATCTTTTTCTGGCTTGTTAATTTCCTTTTTGGATTAAAGACTTACTTGTGCTAAGTAACCATTTTTACTTGTAATTTGATAAAAAAAACTATAATACACTGCCCGTAATGAGTATATTAAAATTATAAGAAAAATATGACGTTAGAACCATGAAAGACAATCACTTAACAAAAGGACCATGAATGTTTTCACTGCAGGTTGGCCTTCTTTTACGTGCAATGGGGTTTGACAATTCTACCCGGATATACCTAGCAGCTGGTGAACTATTTGGTGGCGAGAAGTTTATGAAACCATTTCGATCTTTGTTCCCACACCTTGAGAACCACAGCTCCGTGGAACACTCTGAAGAGCTTGCAGGAAACACCAGAGGATTATTAGGGTCTGCTGTGGATTACATGGTCTGTCTTCTCTCTGATATTTTTATGCCTACATATGATGGCCCTAGCAACTTCGCCAATAATCTCCTTGGACACCGGTTGTACTACGGCTTCCGGACTACACTAAGACCTGACAGGAAGGGCCTTGCTCCAATCTTCATTGATCGGGAAAAAGGGAAAATGGCGGGTTTTGAAGAAGCTGTCAGGCAAGTCATGCTCAAAACAAACTTTGGTGGACCCCACAAACGCGTCTCACCTGAGTCCTTCTATACAAATTCTTGGCCAGAATGTTTCTGCCAGATGTCACCACAGAATCTTGCTGATAAATGTCCGCCAGACAATGTCCTAGAGATTCTCAACAACCAGCTTGAGAGTGAAGATCTAAATTCCTCAGCACTATCAAATTCATCAGGATCTGTTGCAGAAAGATGAGATATTTTGCCTCAGACAGAGTTGGTGATTATTCCTTACCACCATACTAGTGGTCCCCTATATGTCAAACTGAAAAGATATTGGCTGCTGTAACCTTGCTCAGGTACCATTTCTATCTTCCAACTGTCTTTTGTTTTAATGGAACTTAGTTCTAGAGAAGAAAATGAAAAATTAAGCAGGATATCTAGGAGGTTTAAGATTTGGGTTAGATGGTTAATTTTTTTTATTTTTTTTTAATGAATGTGTTAGATGGTTAATAGTTCCATTAAGTAGTTACTGATTTTTCCTTTTTTCCATATATGCGTTGCTTGTGGGTTTTCTAGAAGAGGACGGCTTTGGAGTTTTCTGCAGATAATAAGATATTGAATCTCTCATTGTGTGTATACAAAAATGCTCTCCTACACTACATCGCTTATATATCCTACACTACAAGGGATAGAATCTGAAATGATTCCACTACATATTATTAAATGCATACATGTAATGACTGTTTTGCCTCCACTAAAAAATATGCCACGTCATTGTAGTATATCATATATGAGCATGTGGTGTAGGATAGCATATCTATATATACATATATATATACCTAGCATTTTCGCACTTCTATATTCTTCTTCTGGATCTATCACCTAGACAGTTTATGTGCCCCTTTAATCCACTGGTGATCAAACACGCATACTAATCTTCACATTGAGCTCCTATCAGTGGCTGCATTCTTTATGGATTCACATTGATATTATGCTCTCGCTCTCTCTCTCTCTAAACACCCAACACCCCCCCCCCAAAACAAAAAAATTGCATATTATTGTCCTTGTGCCAGTACGTATTATTCATTTGTTCTTTTTATAATTTTTTATGTAGGTTTGGATGCTTGTTCGTGTATATTCATCAAAAGAAAAGTTTGATGGCTTTTCAGCGATTTTTTTTTTTTTTTTTTTTAATTTGCTGGCTTCATATGACAAATCCATTGTTGGGAAGATTTTTATTGGTGCGCAGCAGGTTCAGGCTACCTCGGATTTTGGACCATATATATATTATATGAAGAGATACTTTAAACAGAAGCGCACATACGAACTATAAATCAATGAAATCTGTGCACATTTTGTAAATTAAATTAAAACTTGTTACTCATGCCTGATTTTATATGATATTTGTTTTTTACATTAGTGCATTTCATTTCTTATATATTGGTTCTCTTTCTCGGTTCAATTATATAATTGTTTTGGAATGAGACAGTCACATAGGAAAGGTGAAAAGCATATAAATTTTGCATGATGCATAGAGTTTCTTTTTTTTCTTCTTAAAGTAGTAAATGATTGAATTTCGTTTTTCCAACGTCGTGTTACCTTTTTGTATTTTTAATCTTTGGACTAGTTTTAAATTTCACCCCTCAAATTCGACACTAATGTTAATTTGGTCTTTTCAGTATTTAGTTTTATAACACTGAACTTTGATAATGGCAATTTTAAATTAGATAGCACAAATTCTTCTCTTTTTTCTTTTTTTGGTCTTTAATTTTTTTTCTTTTGAATTATTTGTAATTTACTTAACTCAAAGTCCAGTTATTTAGTTTTCTCATCTTTCTATATATATGAAAAAAAAAAAAAAACTATTTGAAATGGCTTCAATTTGCTGTTTCTGTTTTACTTTTTTCTTTACATTTATACTTAATTGAGAAGCCAATAACGAACTCTAACCTACCTTTTTAAACCAAGTAAACTACACGCAATTAAAAAGAACAAACTGAAAACCAAAACAAAAAAGGTTACCAATCATAGTGTACCTAATAATACATTCATAACAAACGAATTGACCCTTCTCTGAAATTTTTTCACTTATTTGGCCAAACTGTTTCATTCAACTTCGCCACTACAATAAAAAAGAAGTCAGCAGTTCTTTTTATTTTCCCTTAACGCGCTGACGTGGCCCAAACCAACGCTAACACTAATCAATGAGATACAAATTGTTTCAAAACCAAATTATAATAATAATAATCAACAATAATGTGTCTGCTTTGTAATACTAAATATTTTATTTTGATTGATAAACCAAATAGCCAACCAATTCTCGCTAACCTCATCAAATCAAAGAAGAAATCAAAGAAGGAAGATAAACAATTCATTTAAAAGGGAAAAAAAATTAGAGAAAAGAAAATAACAGTCTTTACTCTTACCCTAAATTTACATCCACTAATTTACAAACATCGAAATTTTGAACCACAAAAATAAGGTAAAGCTAGAACCAAAAAAAAAAAAAAAAAGATGGTTTAAAAGTAAAATCAGACTGAGGATTGCATTCGGAGCTTGTTGGCAACATAGAGCAGATGACTGATATTTGTTGGAGGGTAGTTCTGTAGTAGTTTGAGATTAGAAGTAAAATCACCTGCTAATAGTCGCCTCCGAATGAGAATCAACATTGCGCAGCATATTCGAAGAAGAGTTTCCTGCAAAAGCACATACACGGCGCGGCAATTTGTTAGCTCCAGCGTATTAATTATTTCAGCATTAGAAAATTTCCAGTTCTAAATAAACATATAAAAAATTTGAACACTGATCACGTTTGAAGTTATTAATCAAGTGACGGGTATTCACACATCTTTCTCAAGTCATATTATAGAGTTGGTTAAATTACACAATAATCAAAAGTTCCTACATTTGAAGAATATTCTTGCAGTTAGTGCAGTTGGTGTTATAAATCCCATATTATAGCTTTAGATAAGAAGATGGAATGGCTCATTGGATGCTTCAGGGACCTTGTCTCAATCTTTGCTTCAAAAATAAATTAATTTTATTTTCTTAAAACGTTAATATAATAAATAAATAAAAGTACGTAATACTACCTGAGGACCTTCAGGATCGCTCAAAAGTGTGTCCCAGATGTGAAGGCTATCGGCGAAATTAAATTCCTGAGTCAAGAGGAGAGTGATCCACCTAAATGCATAAAACTGGGGGTTGACCTGTGAAATAAAACATAAATCAGTTAGCATTTAAAAGAAAACCTTTAGTAACTGAAAAAGATAACTTATTCTACAAGTTATTGGTCAACTGTGAATTAGCAGGCTAAGATCACTGCTCCTAGAAATGCATGGGCCTATTGGGAGAGAAGGGATTTTCATAACTGTGGTTATGAATAAGACATTCTGTTTTATTTTATCTCTATCTGTTTCCACATATAATCAATAGGCAACAAAACAAGTAGAAAGTTAAAATAGTGGAACTTTTCTACTTTTTACCTTTCACATATGTAACAGAACCTAATCTGCCAGGTTCCAACCATAACCAACAAATTCTGACATGAGATTCTCAACTTCTATATAGTTGAAAGTTAAAATAATGAAAAACAAGTTCGAAAGTGGAACATTGTGCAAAAATTTGCTTCAAAGGTCCATTGGGCATGTTCATAACTTGATACTAATCACTGACAAAAAGCCAGTGAAACGTTTATACAATGAGGACCAACTCACTTTGAACAGAATTTAGGTATTCTTTTATATTCTCAAACCAGTAGAAACCAATAAGAAAGATTCAGTCGTCAGGTTATGAAGTTTATAACTCAATGCACTTGAGCAGAACACACTTTCAAAAACAACACAAAACTGCTCCACATTTTGCTCATGTTAGACTGAATTAAGTTTAAGGATTGGCTAACGATTGAGTTGAAGCTTTCTTGTGTGTGTGTGAAGATAGAGCACTTGCACAGAAAGCAAAGGAAGAAAAAAGAAGTGAAGTCAGATCTTACTTTTGTTGTGACCTCAAGATGACGCCACAGCTCTTCATCATGTTCCTTTAGAAGTTGTGACAATCTTGTAATCGTGGAACGGATTCCAACAACGCTATTATCAAGTTGCTGACAGAAATGGTCACGGAATCCACTCAATAACTCAACAAAACAAAAGAACGTGTCTGCTTCAGCACAACCCTGCACAACTTGACATTAGGAACTGATAAGAAAAATGAAACCAAGAACATTAAATAGAATAGAAAACACGTTGCCAAAAAAAGTTACCAATCAAGTTATGATTGTGCGATATAAATATCATTAGTTTAATGGTAGATTGTTTTTTTCTATTTTCAGCTCATTACAAAACATAATCGAAGTCTCCATTCTGTATACTAAATAATGACAACAATTAGTTGTAGTTAAAATTTTCCCATTCTTTCTGTACATGTAATCATATTCCACAGCACCCCACAATGCCTCCTCCCAATGAAAAAGAGAAAAGAAAACAGAAAATAGGAAAAAGAATATAGAGTTAATCACAACTTTGGAACGCACATTTTTGGAACTCTTGTCGTAGAAATTACATCCATATCTCATTAATGAGTAACAACATTTGTGACCATGTAAGTAAATAACTAATCATTAAAATTATCTGAACTTAACTAGACTCCAATCCTAACACACGACAATTGTGACCATGAAAGTGAATAACTAAATCATTAAAATGATCTGAACATAACCAAAACTCCAATCCTAGCACATCATACTGTCCAAATATTACTGCTGGAAATAGAGGTTTGATTTGTTAAATCCAGTTAAATAAATATAGCACCACATATGATTTACACACATATAAATAAAAACACAGAGGCTTCTAGCATAAAATCAAAATATTTGTATAAGTAAAACATCATGTACTAACCGCTGTTTCCTCATCAGGATCATTTCTGAATACATAGAACAAAGGTGCCAAAATTTCATTCATCCCTTGAACATATCTTATGCCCGGATTTAACTTTGCAAATACGATTAATATGTTCCTCAATGCATCCTGAAAATGTGTGATACATGCAACTCAGCTAAATGGTTTGTACTAAAAACAGCGAGAAACTTGTCGGTACAAAGATCAAGGAATGACCTGATTGGATTTAGCAAATGATGAGTCCCCAGAGAAAAAGTGCAAATCAGGATGAGTGCGCATTACATCCCTGTTAATCTGCTCTATGATTTCTGTGTCCTACATAATCCAAGATTAAAGACAAATTTTACACAAATGTTGCAAAAGCACCTAACGATCCTATTGCACTGTGGTACAACAAAGAAAGGAGCTGCTTGTACTAGAATAACAACAATAACATTCCAACAAAAGCCGCAGACATGACAAGGACAAGCTCCAGAGTTGATTGTTCACATTTTCACTACATTATGCATCATAAATTATAAAATTTATATATTTCTCTACAACAATATTGCAAAGAAAATTATAATACCCTAAACTTATTATGTGACATGTGAAGTTGAGGCACTTTCATACAAACAAAAAAATAGAGAAGCCACATATCATCATTCATAATGTGAAAAGCTTAAAGCCCTTACTTAAGCAAATGAGAGGATCACCCTTGAAGCAATGGTACAGACAAATAAATCCTAACCCCATAAAACAAATTCCAACCTCTAAATTGTGAAAATGTACTTATTCTTCAAGATACAAGGATACTTGTCAAGCACTTGTAATTATTTTGCATGCTATGAATATGATACCAGTAATGTTACCTGGAAGAACTGATTCCAAATGCTGGTCTTCCCAAGACTCAGAGGATGCTCGTCATGAGTTATTTGAGATCTTGAGAGTAAGCCCTTTCTTTCACATTTGGCCTCTTCATTGTCATAACTTATTGATTTTTCCAACTTCCTTGTGATTTCTGACTGACTAGCCACAAAAACATTCAGAAATCCCAAATTTGTACAGACAAAAGGGAGTGCAGAATACAAAAAGTGACAGTAGCACGCTATATATTTTTCCCTCGCTAAAATTCTATGTATTATAACGTTTCACGCAGGATAAACACATACATTAAATGTTAGCACAATTTGCAGTCACCTCAGGTTACCAACCTGAAGCAAAGATGACATGGGGTCTATTTCAAAGGTCTCCAAAAAGAATACTTTGGAAATTTATAAAGAACCACATTCCTAGGTTTTCCAGCAATGTGCAGTCCATATTTCTAGCTAGTACATCAGTTTGACTTATGTTTTAGACTCTACAAGCAGTTGAGGTACAATGACGCAAATATATCAGGAAGCTTCAAAAAACTCATGCTGAGAAAAATTAGCAATAATTTGTATCATAAAGTGTCCCAACAAATCCATACTATAGTCAGATTCCTATAACTGATTTACTTGTCCACTGTGATCTTTAACAGAAAATAAGATAGAAATAGAAATACAATCCTCAACATGGCTTACAGGATTCATCAAAAGGTCCTCTTTGAAATGCTTGTACTGCGACCTCTTTTTAGCTAACTCAGTTGACCAAAGGCTACGATCCGGAGGAAGATATCCGAGTAAGAGCTGCATAAAAATTAAAGACACTACAATTCAAACCCAATTCCTCTGAGAGAAATAAAAGTTAACCAAGTTCATGTCTTTAACTGCAACGAACTACCAACAACATTTAATTTTAAGGGGCGAAGATGTACCTTTCCCACATTTTCTCAAGAACCAAACGAGAACTAAACAGAAATGATGGTAAACATAATTCACACATGCATACCTTCCACACAGTAGAACGAATCCCAGAACCATCCGGTATACCCTGAGACGCAATTTTCCTCAAGTCGCGCATGTTTATCACCTTCTTCGACAACTACCAAAAAAAAAATTTCCATTTCTTGAAAACAAATATCAGACACACAGAGAGATATAGAGAACTAGTAGAGATGGAAGAGAAAGCCAAACCTCGGCCAAGAGCTGAGCCTGGCGAGAGATTTCCTCTGCCGAAGGTACAGCAGGAGAATTGCCATTGTCCTCCTCGGCGGGGGCCGAATCATGAATTTCAGGCTTGGGAGGATCCCGTTGAGTGACGACTGCAGGAGGAGGCACAGGGACCGGTGGGTCAACGGCGACAGGCTCGGAAACGGCGTAGTCGGCGGAGGTGGCGGTGGGGGATGGTTTGGAGACGTACCGGCGGGAGTGGTCGTCGTCGGAAGTGGAGGACCAGAGCGAGCTGTTGAGCCAGTCCGGAACCCTCTTCTTCACCATTGTTGTATCCACTTTGTCCAATTGCTGTTAGAGAGAGAAAGAAATAGATAGAGAGAGAGAAAGTAGAATCTGGTTAATTAGGGCTTTTTAGAGCATCAAGTTGGTTCCTCTCGATTTTTCTTCTCTTCCCCAAAGTCTTCATGGAAGACACAACAAACACACACACACACACACACACCTGAACGAGGGAGAGAGAAACCGAGTCAGAGGAGTTATGATTACACGCGGGTGACGAAAAAGCTTTGAATCATCAACCACTATCGCCACGTGTAAATTACTCTTATTAATCCTTTTTCTAAAATTGAATAATCGTATTATAAATATCTATGTATAACAATAATAATTATAGGCAGCCTCAAGTGACCCTTTTTTTTTTCTTTTTTTTTTTGCAATTTTATTTATTTATTTATTTGTTTTTGGGTAATGATTATGAGTATAATATTTTGTGCGATGCAAAATGGTTGAGGGCAAAAGCAGCCAAATACAGAAGGCCAATTGGGGTATGAAAGAACATTGGGATGATAGTATTTGTTTTCACACAAACTTTTTTGGATGGCCACGTGTGGATTTGTATTTTCCAGAAGGGATGTGGGGACTAGGACACATCATGTGGATTCATATTTAGTGAATACACTCTTAAATTCAAATTTAACATAGTGCCTTAAAAATGCTCTTACATATTGCTTTATGATTGTGCATTATTACTATTATTATTATTATTATTATTATTATTATTATTATTATTATTATTGTTATTATTTAAGTGTTACATTTTCATTATTTGTTTTCCTTTTTGCTTTTATATAACTTTGGGACATATTATATAATTATATTAGACGTTTTTGAAATACATGTACCTTATGGACCATAAATGTGACTATGGTTTATCTGTTTCAATAGTTATATTTAATTATTACTTTTATGTGAAATCATCAACTATGTTGTGTAAACTTTTAGTTTGGTTCAGGAATATTAATAAGTTGCCATTATGAGAATTACTAGCATATAAGTAAATTTTGTGGGTATGCTAGACCATGGTTTATTTTTTCAAAAATTATAATAATCATAATAATAGTAATAGTGTATAATTCCAAATGCAGTGTACAAAACCAATAATATAAAATAGTCAATGAGTGAAAAATAGAGGAAACCATTATTGTAAAATTAGTCCTATTGTCTAAAATGCTTATCAAGTAATAAAAAAGATTTTAATTATCACCGGATGCATGGACTATGACCATTACATTTTGTTTTAAACTATTATTATATATTGCTTTATACTACTATTATTATTGTTCTGCAGATAACAGCTATTACTTTGGAAAACTTTGTAAGAAAATGAAGAGAAATTTCTTCCACAAATGGACAAAAAGAAGAGGTAGTTCACAACTCAATTTTTGCACCAAAAAAAAAAAAACCCAAGAAAATTTGAAAAAAAAAAAATATCAACATCTAATAAAGTAGACATAATAAATAGGACATTTTCACGCACAAGTTTCCACGGCCCTTAAAATCTTATAATAATCAAATCAACAAAATGAAAAATACATAAATGAAAGGAACAAGAACATTCTATTTTAAAACAAAATAAACAATCATTTTACATTTGATTAATCTCTTCCAACTCAAAGAACTCCGAAAAAGGGATTCTTTATTGCAGAGTCAAGCTCAGAACCAGCAGAGTTCAGCACTACCATGTCAACCTTGTCCCTTGACATAATCAGGAACTCACCCCCTTCTTGTTTTTCAAACCCACACAGCTCAAGAAACTCGACGCCGCCTTTCAACGCACCGACCCTTTCCTGTTAAAGGCAAATAGTTCATGACCACAGACAAAGACCAAGGAAAAAGCAAAAGAAAACATGGAAAAGTAACTTGGGAGGGGATTTATCAGTGTTTTGTATGGCATATCAGTGAATGTAAACAAAATAAACACAAGGTTTGACTGGTGGCACAGAGAATGTTATTCTCGAAACCTACTTAAGTGGGATGATTCATACAGTAAAACCTAAAGGCAATTAAACAAAGATCTTCAATAGAAGTTTTGGCACTTCTAAGCATTATCAGCTCTGAGATGTGACTAGTCCAATAAAATAAAGGAAAAAATGTATTATTGCAGTGCCGTGTGATTAATGGAAATTTGAATGAAATCCTATAAATGCTTGTTTTGAACCACAAGGGTAATTTCACAAAAACAATGCTTATTCTGAAATTTATGAAAAACCATGAGTTATGATGCAATTGATCTCAGCATTGAACCATGTAGAATGAGATAATTTAATGTGATTTCTCGTAAGAAGTTTCTCACCTGAAAAGATTGGTTGGTGAGTCTAATTTTTCTGAATTTCTCCTCATCCGGATTTTTGGCAACATTCCCTACAAATGTTAGAAGAGTCTGGAATGCTCTCTTCACCTTAGCATCATCATCCTAGTCCCAAAAGAAAGTAACTGAAAGTGAGGTTGCTTCAAAGTACTATAAATAATCTTAAAATGTCTTACCAGGTGAACCAATAATCACCAAAATAAAGCGGTTAGTGCTAAAAGATCATATGTATCATGCATGCAGTTCAATGTCAACTTAAATGAAAAAAATGCAGTTCGATGTCAATTTAAATGAAAAAAATTCTTAAACAAAAACTTGAACGGACCAAATTAATCATTTAATTACTGAGGAACCATATTTAGAAAACAACCCAGAACTTTCAATTTATTGGGTTCTTGCATGCATGCATAGGTTTTTAAATCAATATTCAATATCATAAATAGTTGATGACATCTATTTACCTTGTAATTCGGCTTAAGAGAATATCACAAATAGTTGAAGACATCTATTTACCTTGTAATTCGGCTTAAGAGAATATCACAAATAGTTGAAGACATCTATTTACCTTGTAATTCTGCTTAAGAGAACGCAAACACTCTCTCATTTGCTCGACTCTGGTGGCAGGCCTAATTGGTAATGAGCTCTGCAGTTTAGAAACAAAGAGATATTCATTAACACAAATTTCAAGGGAATGCCATCCAACAGGCAAAAACATTGATTCATGTGAAATCTTACCTTTTTCTCTTCCACAACAGGTGCAGAAGATTTTACAGCCGAAGTATCTTCTGGCGGCAATCCAAGTTTCCGCCTTCTTTCTGCCTGCAAGAAGAGCAATGGAAATAATTTACTCGATCTCAATAGAAATAAATTAAGAAGATATGGGAAGCAAATCATAGAAAAGAGAAACAAGCCCATACAACCTTTTTATTAAAAGTTCACATTGATGTTAAACATGCCCTCTACATTTCCCATACCATGTAATGTTGTTGCAAGAAACACCCTAACTAGCTGCTCGCGGTACATGGCAGGGAATCATTTGTCCCTTGTCATGTATACCAATGTTACATGTTAATTGCAGAAAACACCCTAACTAGCAGCCCACATCTATACAGCACATCTCTCCTAGAGGAGACCAAAAAATTATGCTAACTTTTAGTTCCCTGGGAAGTTTACAGCCAATTACCTATTTGACAAAACTTCAGAACAACTGGATAAAAACAAGACTCTAAATGGGGCCCAGGCGGTTTGAACAGTATATTAAAAAGCACATAATGAAACATTACCACTGCTGGGTAATATTAAAAATCAGACACAAGTAAAACAAGAGACACTGAAAATATAAATATTTTATACCCAGTTTGCATGAAATGGGAAGGGCCAATTAATGCTTCGGATTTAGAAGACAACAAAAATAATGTACTTTTGGTGTGAATCTATGTACTCAGTGAGAAGTGTTTTGGTGAAATAATCAAAGAAAAAATAATAGTAAAATGACATTACGCCCTTTAATGGAATTTACAACACAAGATAGCAGTTAGACACATAAACAAAAACAGTTACTGAACACTACAAAAACTTTCTAGAAATAGTTAGTTGATAATTACAATACATAGGAAATCCAGTAAAAACTTCTATACCTTGTCTTCTTCCAATTTTTGACGAATTTTTTCTCTAGCTCTTCTCTCTTCCTCTTTCTCTGCTTTTCGTAAGGCTAATATTCTGTCAAAGTTTAACAGACTCCCATGTCAATTGGCCACTGAATTAAGTATTGTAGAAAACAATGGCATACCTTCCCAATACAACAGGAGAAGGAAACAGAGAATGTTTGGACAAAGACATACCTTTTTCTTTCATTTTCTTCCTCAATTCTCTTTGCTTCTAAGAGTTCTTTGCCCACCCGAATCCTCTCCTGGAAAAATAAAAAATAAAATAAAAACAGAAGGAAACTGTTATTCCAAGCAAAGGGATTCATAGAATAGGGAAAGTAAGAGGTCAATACTACTTGCACACCATGCAGCCTACTGGAGAATTTTTATAACTGAGAAATTTCAAACATCTAATGGGCCATTAAAATTATTCAATCACCTATCTCAAGAAACAGATCTCAACAAAAAAGAAAAATCTACTATATTTTTTGGATGGCATACAAAACAAAAGGAAAAGCAAAATCTACTTAAATCATACACGATTAAATAACTAAGAAGCTTTACAAATATTTTAGCCAGTCTGTCCCACTAAAAGTACTCCATAATATAACTGTCTTGAAAGCAAATGATCTCAACAAAATATCAAAATATACATACAATCAAACAACATAATGGAACAATACCCTTAATAGTTTTAAAATTGGCCATTGTAAATGTTTAGATGGATGTTGACAAAACAGAAAGCAAATACACTACACATAGGCAACACAAAGACAGCACATGCCAAGAATAGGTCAGAATTCGTCAAAAGAAAGTTATCTATAATAAGAATACCTCAAACCAATGAGTAAAAATATGCACACAAAAGAACAATCCAAAGTCATTTTTGAAATATAAGTCCACAAAGAGATGAGAACTAAATAGAGGTATTAAATACTACCTTTTCTCTCTCTCTTTCTGTTCTCTTCTCTTCTTCTTCTTTCTTCTTGCGAGCTCTTTCCCTTTGTTAGATGAAAAAGAAAATTTACCACGTACATCAAAATGAACGGAAACGGACAAGAATTAAGTATGCCTTAAAGGATTTCTCAAACATAAATTATTGTTCCCAAAATATTGGAACTATAGAACATAATGAAACATGATGTAACATAATTTGAAATATACGAGATGTTTAATCCTAATAACACGAGTACTTTACATGACATATACACGACCAGTAATTTATTAAGGAATTGGAAGCAGATACAAGCACACAATCAACAGAAGTATACAAATACAATATAAACTATTTGACAATAATTAAGTTACATGCTATCGAGGAAAAAACACTCATCATTGGATGCACTTATACGGGAGATATATACCCGTGAGCACAGAAGGGAAAAGAGCAGAAACACCAAGATCAAGGGCTTTTATCTTTTAAAAACAAAGAGCAAAAGTAGGAGCTATTGATGCAAAAGCATTTATCCATTTAACCATGGAAAAACAGTTAACACAATCTCATTAATGACACAAAGACTAAACAACAATACCTTAGCTCTTGCTGTTTGGCCTTCAATTCTTCTGGAGTAAGAGAAGGTTTTGAAGCCTCAACATTGGTATTTGCTGGTACCTATGAAAATAGCATGTGGAAATCAGATCATATGATGCTGTCTATTCTTACACTTTTCAATGTATCTAGCTCTACCTATCTAAACTTATACTACGAGGAAAAAAAAAACTAGGTAGGCCAAACATCAAGAGACTATACCAAAACCTTTTAGAAGTTTTACTGATGACAGATATTGAAAAGTTAGGTAAATAAGAAGTTCATAACAGAGGTAAGTTGTTCCTAGCATAAAAAGTTCAAGTCTTTGAAAGCTCTCCAGTCAAGCCAAACAAACAATTCACCAGTTATGCAAGAAAAAAGTTTCAACCTACAGTTAAAAAGTTATAAATGCAAATAACCAAGTAGCTTAAAATGCAATACCCAAAATTGTCTTCTAGTTCCTTCTATAGGTAGAAAGTTATTTAGTACTTGTACTTATCAGCTATAACTGCCTTATTATCTCTGTCAAATTGCACAGACTTACAAATACAATCATAAGCAGTTCTCAATATTATACCATATATGTCAATCAGAGAATACATATAACCTATCAATTCCAGTATATTGTGCTCATCTTCTTAATTACTAATTCATTGTTTCATAAGGATGCGTATGTAAAGAAAGACAGAAGTTTAGTAAATCATACCAGAGTGGGGAAATCATACAAATGCTAAGAAGCATTAAAATAAAGGTACCATACCAGAGGCATCTGATCTATGTCAGTATCATTCTCGTGTTCCACTACCCAATTTACTGCAGCCTCCAAGCTGGCATTACCTACAGAATAATATCCCAATTTTCAACCAACCATAAATACTAAAAATTTATCAAAATCCAGATACAGTAATGTATACAATATTGAAAGGCAAAATTCAAGAGAAAAATCTAGTAACCATCACATAATGCTTACTGGTTCTAATGGCATGGAAGGTGCTATATATCTCATCTAAATAGCTAATATTAAATCTGCATTTTTTGTTACTTTTATGAATATTCACTATTTCCAAACCAACTGAAAGAACATCTCTGAAGGAAACTGGTTACCTAAATTCAATAGTAGGATATTCCCAGAAATATTTTCAAATATCCAATGTGCTCATAGGTCATCAGGAAGTTGCCAATTACAATTTTGCCTACTAGGAAAGTTTTAGAAGAGAAGAATGCACTAGTAATAATTCTTTCTGGACCAAACAGTTTGTCTCCAACATTTGAAAAAATTAAATAACTAACAATTATTCAATTCAAATTTTTTATGATCCAACATAAATGAAGAAAATTCAACTAGAATATTAGCATCCATAATGTTCTAACCTACATTAACACCAGTGGAACCAAAAACACAAAAAAGGAAAAGGAAAAATAGAAAAAAAGACAGAGAAAGCCACTGAAACTAAGGCCATAGAGAAACTTAGCTTAAATCAATAAGAAACTGTTGTAAAATGCAAAGGTGGAGATTGCAGTTTGACCCTTAAACTAAGGAAAACTTTTAATGAGCTTACCAGAATAATGAAGTGCACGGGTTGCTCGTGCAGTTGAGAAACCCATTGCTTCAAGTTCCTCGAGCAGCTTTTTGTCAACCTCTGGTACAACCATTTCTAGATAGAAAAACAGTTAATATACTGAAGCCATTAAGTGTATCCAAAACCAAAAGCTATAGAAAGAAACATTTTATGTTATTTTCTAGTTCCATCAGTAATCCAGTTTGTTCTATATGGCATAAAAACTAGAAGTCTAGATGATACTACAGAAGAAGTTGAAATCGTAGACTATTACACAATGATGATTGAAACATTGATCGTATCATATCTTAGTCAGAAGTTACAGTTTAATGAGCAAAGAAAGAACAAGCTATTGAAGAGTGATAAAAAAATCTTGCACATATTAGGAATTAAAAAATGTAACTAAATTCTGCTGGGTGAAATCCATAATTAGTCAGATGAATATTTAAAAATGGACGCATTATCCATGATATACTATAGAAAATGTTATTTGAGTATAGAGCAAAAAAAAACCCTCGAAGAAAAATGTTTTACCTTGAGACCAGAAAAATTTCCTGCTCTGAATGGCACAAAGAATGACAGTAACAGCAAACATTTATAAAGGATTCACCTACGCACTTAAACTACAATGTAAAATCAACAAAGATCCATCTTTTTAACAAGCTTTGAATACAGTAAAATGCTTTATAGATACATAAGCAGATCAAATAAACAAAGCTCCACATCTTAACTGAAAATCAAAACATATACAAAAGCACTAAACTGAGAAGTACCTTCTGACTGGCTAGTACTCGCATCAACAGCACCATCTGCTCCTGCATCAGCCGCCTTAGGAACCTCCAAACTTATTGGTTTTGCTGCCTCTAAAGTCTTATCTACAAATTCAGTATGCCCAGTTCTTTTGGTATGCAAATCGCTTTCCTTCACGAATCAAACAAATCAAAGCCCCAAAATCCATTAAAAAAGGTTTGTTTAAGCGCAAAAAAAGCGACATTTTGGCCACAGAAGGAATAGAAAATCAAGGAAGCGTAGATTTCAAGAAATGCTAATGCACTCTCTAACAGCTTCACCATTACGATCAAAGATCCCAAACCCAAAAAGCAAATTTCACAAATGAAAACAATTATATTATTGCATATATGAAATCTATTGGTAATCCAGGCACACAGAAAAGCAATTCCAATTAGATAGGTAAAAAAAAAATCAAATTCCAGGGAAAATAAGAAGTTAAAGTGTGAGAATTATACAGTTTTGGATCGGCATGGTTTGCCGCAAGTAGAGCAGACGAGGTTGAGGACGGTTTCGGTAGACTCGGCAAAGTTGGAGTGGGAGGTGAGCTCGGCGTGCTCTTGGGCTTCCTCTACGGACTTGAGGAGGGTACCACAGTCCCCGCACTTCAGAGATACGGCCGCCATGGATGGGAAAGCTTCGAAGTATGTGCCGCTCAATGTCACTCTCTGGGTAAGAGGAAAGCACTTGGCCAGGGGCATGTGGTTGATTAGTGGAAAATAGATTTATTATTAATAAATAATTTATTTTTGCAAAATAATAATAATAATAATAATAATAATAATAAATAAAAAGAGATAGAGAAAATTATATAATATTGGTTTATTATTGAATATATTTTTCTCATTTATTTATAGAATGTGTATAATTTTGTTATTTGTATATAAATTTTCTTAATAATTTTAAAAATTAAGTCAATTGATGAGGGGTTGTTGTATAATTTTATTAATATATTATTAAGGGCATCATCTACATTATAGTCTTTATTTTAAAATGAATGTGACAAAAAAACTCATATCCTAAAGGGGGTTTGTTGACACGTCGGAAACTGCTTGAATCAAAGATTGTATACTTCAGGGATGTGATCGTAATGTGCCCACATATATAGATACAGTTTTTGGTTTGTTTTTAAATTAAATTAAATTAAATTTATTAAATTAAGAACAGTAAATTTATTATTCACACATTATCATAGCTCTTATAATTTCTCTGCAATTATGATTTGGTCTGTATCCAAGTTCTATAAATAAGAGTCTTATTCAAATTCTTAAAAGAGTAATGGAGATCTCTCAATTTCTTGATGTCCTTTTTTGCATTTTCATTTTATAGAAACTTGCATGGATACTAACCACTTTCCATAATCCATCCCACATCTCCACCTGCTTGAAAAGTCAAAAGCATCTATAGCAAAATGACAGGCTTTGTACCTTTTACTAACGAACATCCAGTATCTTTTAGTCATCACCGCCCAAACAAAAAAAGCGTCGCCTCTTGTTTTTCTACTAATCCATAGCGGAGGGGTGGGCCCTTTTTCACCCCGGCCGAAGAAAAAGATTTTGGTAATTAAAAAAAAAAATTGTTTTAGTACTTGATGAGCATGGCTCTTAAATCAATTATATATTTTTTTAATTTATATTATTTTAATGGCCATCTTATTTAAAAATCCCTACTTTTAAAACTTTTGTTTTTTTGGTAAGTCCTCTGCTTTTAAAACTTGGGATGTTTTATAAATAAAAAAAATCACGCTCTCCTTCGTCTTCCTCTCTGGTGACTCCTCCATGTCTCTCTCTTCTCGGTTTCTCTCTATTAACTCCTCTTTCTCTTCCAGTTCACTCATCTGTCTCTTTCTTCTGCCACTCCTCCAGTTCTCTTCTTGTTCTTTCTCTTGACTGTGTAAATATTCTCTACTTGGGGAGTCTAGAAGACTAGAACAATTAATAATTCTATTTTTTGAAGATATTTTAAGTCTTCAAATTTAGTCATTTAATGGCGGATCTGGAACTTGGTAGCAGTTGACTTTATTTTTTGTGGAGACGATTGGAGAAGAGACACAAAAATGAAGAAGAGAGACACGGAGCGTAGATAAACATGGAGGATTGACCAGACAGACAGTAAGTTAACGCTGCCAAGTAAGCATACGACGTGTATTAGTTTTTCCAGATGGCTTTCAAAGAGTGGAAGGAGAGTATTGAGCCACTTAATAGATGGAGGTCAGTATGGTCATTTCACAAAAAGATGGTGGTTTGAAGACGGAGGTCAGAATCGTCGTTTTACAATTTCCAAAGGAGAAGGTGGTTAAGCATGTCATTTTAACAAAAAGATGCTTGGACATGGAATCGCGAGGGCAGTATCGTCACTTCACCAAAAAAAAAAAAAAAAACCATGAACTTCCTAGTTTGTTTACGTCGCAACCTTGCTCATGTATGGTGTCTCAGCTTTGAAGTCTGCCTTTGTGTTTTGTTCGAGTTCTTTGGCTTGTTCGATTCGAGTTCTTTCGCTTGTTCGAGTTCTTTCCATTCATAAGCAGAGTAAGTATACTCTTTTTAACTCTCACTCCAACTTGCTTGATGAGTTTGGTATTAGATTGTTAGAGATCTTTGAATTTGGAGCTTCTATCATTATGTTGAGTTTTTTTATTTTTCTCTACTAAACTAAAATTGGATTTAGCTCATTTTTATGTTTTTACAGATTGTTACGCAGATCTTATTGTGCTCGTCTTAAATTCCATTTTGTTTGTTGAATACTCTTTCTTAATTGGGGTTGCATGGTATTAAATGTTGGGTTGATATGGTATTTGAACTAAATTTGACAAGAGAATAGGTTAATCTTCACTTGTGCATATGTGTGAAAACACACGGGTATGGAAATGCTGGTTTTATGCTCTGTTTTCTGGTAACAAAACAGAGAAAATATGGAAAGTAAAAATATTTAATAAGTTCAAATAATTGGTCACTAATTAAAAAGAATTAACACTTTAATTTAACAGGTTGTATTTTGAATGATTTGACGATATTTTCTTATGATGTATATACATGGAGTCTCATATGTTGCCTAGTTCTGGCTTAATGATGGAATTTTTAAAGTAAAAATATGATGGAATTTTTAATGTAAAAATATTTAGTAAGTTCAAATAATTGCTTAAAGGGTCTTTTGGGATTAATAATTTGATCTATAATTTGATCTTTATGTTTTGCAAGTCTTTACTGTCTTTACTCAGATATGCTTGTTTTACAGTTCTTAGTACTCTGAGCCTTTTTAAATCAATTTGTGGTTGTAGTATTTCTCTGATGTGAATTCATGTATCTGATTGAGAATCTGCTTGTATTGTATTACAGTTCTGTTCCAGTTTCATAATGGGTAAGGAGAAGAGTCACATCAATATTGTGGTCATTGGCCATGTCGACTCTGGCAAGTCAACCACCACTGGTCATCTTATCTACAAGCTTGGAGGTATTGACAAGCGTGTTATTGAGAGGTTTGAGAAGGAAGCTGGTGAGATGAACAAGAGGTCATTCAAGTATGCTTGGGTGCTTGATAAGCTCAAGGCTGAGCGTGAGCGCGGTATCTCCATTGACATTGCCTTGCACAAGTTTGAGACCACCAAGTACAATTGCACCATCATTGTTGCTCCTGGGCATCGTGACTTTATTAAGAACATGATTACTGGCACTTCAAAGGCTGACTGTGTTGTTCTCGTTATTGATTCCAGCACTGGTGGTTTTGAAGCGGGTATTTCCAAGGATGGTCAGACCCGTGAGCATGCATTACTTGCTTACACCCTTGGTGTCAATCAGATGATCTGCTGCTGCAACAAGGTAATGTTACTCTCTCAGTTAATTTTAGGCTATGTATGCATGAATCTGCATGTGTTCTTGATTATATCTGATAAAGGGTCCTTTCATAGTGGATGTGGTGTTGAATTCAATTGGCAATGTGGCATTTAGATAATTTTCGTCCCTGAAACTAGGAAGATATTGAGTTTTTTCTGTAGAGAGATGGCCAAGTGTTATAGTTCCGAGGAAGGAACTATTGTTAATTCAAATCCCTCTCTCTATGTCTCTCCTATGTTATCATGGTGTATGTTAGTACTTAAATTTTAAATGCTTATTTTTATTTTCATCAGATTGCAGCTTTGTGCTAATTCTAACCTTTCTATGGAGGTTAAAGAATCTATTAGCCCTTGTTTGGTAGAAGGTTTGATAACTAGCTACTAAATTTTTAATTATATTTTAAGTCCTCTATCATTTCTTAACTTCCTAGCATACCAAACAACATGAGGGATCAATATAATCCATCCACTCCTTTCACCTCCGCTCTCCGATCTTTTCTCCATCCTTCCTCCTCCTCCTCCTTGCTACCAAACATAGAGTTGTCAGACGATCTAAGTTTAATAACCACTTAATAAATTTTTAATTATATTTAAGTCCTCTATCATTTCTTTCCTTCCTAGCATACCAAACAACATGAGGGATCAATATAATCCATCCACTCTTTTCACCTCCCCTCCCTGAACTTCTCTCCACATACTTCCTCCTCCCCGTCGTTGCTGCCAAACATAGAGTTGTTAGATGGTCTTGTGTGCTAATTCTGATATTTGGATATTGAGGTTAAAGTATATATAAGTTACTGCTAGATATACATTCTCTAGAATGTAGGTCAATTCTCAAATGGCTATTATGCTTCAATTATTCCCTTCTCCAGTTGTACTTGTTTTGCTTGAACTTGCAGATATCTACTTGTTGTTAACCGAATTTGTTTCTCAAAGAGGCAAAATCTTCTCTTTTTCTGCTAGCTTCACATTTGCAAAATAACTGTCCAATATTATTTAGATTGTATTTATGTGATCAGTTTGATTAATTTTTCTATATGTGATTGTTTATGATATTTAAGATGGTTCCTTGTAGATGGATGCCACCACCCCTACCTACTCCGAGGCAAGGTATGAGGAAATTGTGAAGGAAGTCTCTTCCTACTTGAAGAAGCTCCAAATTGTGAATTTGGAGCTTCTATCATTATGTTGAGTTTTTTTATTTTTCTCTACTAAACTAAAATTGGAATTAGCTCATTTTTATGTTTCTTGAGATTGTTACACAGATCTTATTGTGCTTGTCTTAAATTCCATTTTGTTTGTTGAATACTCTTTCTTAATTGGGCTGCGCGGTATTAAATGTTGGGGGTTGATATGGTATTTGAACTAAATTTCACAAGAGAAGAGGTTAATCTTCACTTGTGCATATGTGTGCAAAAACACGGGTATGGAAAGGCTGGTTTTATGCTCTGTTTTCTGGTAACAAAACAGAGAAACTATGGGTATGCATAATGGTCTCATCTTTACATTGATAATCAGCTGGCCTCTTATAGGAGAGCCTTCCATGTACAAAAGTTTAACTTTTAAAATTAAAAAATTACAACATCATTTGTCTGTGCTTACAACCTAAAACAAGAGGTGGTTTAGGTGTCTAAAATACTACAATTAAAAAACTAAACTTGCATGGGAAACTGAATTTTCCAGCTTGCATATTTTGAAAACAACCATTTGTTCATGGCAAAATTGCCACTACTTCAACAGTAAATTGGCGGCATCGGCTTCTTCATATCCACCACCATCACCATACAACTACTATTCCCCGCCACATCCGGTACACTCTCCTCCCCCAACCACCACCCCTGTCGCCGTCTCCTCCACCACCCTACTACTACAACAGCCCACCTCCTCCAGTCAAGGTCCCAAATCCTTCATTTCAAATTTTGTGCTCAACCTTGACTTCAGCTTGCTGATTTCAGTTTTATCCTTGCATATATTCAACATATCATCTACATAAAGTAGCAAATAGATGTAATTTCCCTTTGGTAGCTTTAGGAAATATACACAATTATCAAACTTACTTCTGCTGAACCCATTTTCAATCATAAAACTATCAAATCTCTTAGCCTTAAACCCTTCAGGTTAATCCATTAGAATCCTTTCTTCAAGATAGCCATGAAGAAAAGCTGTCTTTACATCTATTTGTTCAAGCTCAAAATCAAAATGCGCTGTCACAGCAAGTAACAAGTGAATGGAAGTATGTTTAACAACTGGTGAAAATATTTCTTGGTATTCAATTCCCTCTTTTTGCGTAAAGTCTTTTGCCACTAACCCGGCTTTAAATCTCTCAGGTTCTACACCAGGAATTCCAGCTTTCCTTTTGAATATCCATTTGCATCCAACAATTTTAGTTCCTGTAGATCTAGGAACTAATTCCCAGGTACCATTTTTCTTCAGTGATTCCATTTCCTCAATCATTGCCTGTTGCCATTTTTCTGCACTTGTACTTGCCATAACATCTGAAAAACTTTTTGGTTCCTGTTCAGGTTCTTCGGCCACTTATAAAGCATAAGCAACTATATCTGCATGACCATACCTTTGTGGTGGTCTTACTTCTCTTCTTTTTCTATCTCTGATCAGCAAGTAATCTTCAAGTTCATTCTCTCCCTCTTGTTGAATTTCAGCTGCTTCAGGTTCATATTCAAAATCAGCACCTTGACCTGTTTCTTCATCAGCATCAGGAGATGGTAACTCCACCTCAAATTCGGCAACTTGTTTTCCAGAAATTGAACTTGAAGCACTTTCATAATTACTAGAAATTCCTAGTAATTCTTCCTCATGAAATGTAACATCTCTGCTAATGATAGCTTTACCCAAATCTGAGCATCAAAGTTTATATCCTTTAACTCCAGATGAATACCCGAGAAAAATACATTTCTTTGCTCTTGGTTGGAGCTTTCCATCATTAGTGTGAGCATAGGCTGAATCTCCAAACACTTTTAGATAACTATAATTTGCTGGCTGTCCATTCCACACTTCTTGTGGAGTCTTAAAATTAATTGCAGACGAGGGACATCTGTTTATACAAAAACAAGGTGTGGTCACTGCTTCTGCCCAGAACTTAGATGGTAGCTTTGCATCTAGAAGCATGCATCTGACCCTTTCTAAGATTGTTCTATTCATTCTCTCAGCTAGACCATTTTGTTGTGGAGTTTTCACTATTGTTCTGTGCCTTGTAATACCATGATCTCTACAAAATTTATCGAAATCTTCTCCACAAAATTCAAGACCATTGTCAGTCCTTAGATACTTAACTTTCAAACCAGTTTGTTTTCCTATTTGAGTCTTCCATTGTTTAAACTTCTCAAAAGTTTCATCTTTGGATTTCAAGATATAAACCCACACTTTTCTAGTATAATCGTGAATGAAAGTTACAAAGTACCTTGCTCCATGCATAGAGGGTGTTTTTTGCTGGCCCCTACAAATCTGAATGTATGTAGTCAAATTTGGCCTTTGTTGTATGATTGCTTAGATTGAACTTAACCCTGGTTTTCTTACCCATAGCACAATGTTCACATGATGTTTGTGAGAATTTGTAGTCCTTTCTCACTTGCATGCCCCAATCTCATATGCCACAACTTGATCTGGTTTGATTTTGCATCAGTCGCCACTGCAGTAATTCCAGTTGTTGTTTCTCCCTGTAGAATGTATAACCCATTATGCAATATACCCTTCATGATCAATAATGAACCTTTCAGAATTTTTAAAATTCCATTTTCAAACTTCTCTGTACAACCAAGTGATCCAACACTCCCACTGAAATCAGGTTCCTTTTTGAATTTGGTACATGTCTGACATTTGATAGAATTCTTTCTGTCCCATCATGAAGCTTCATTCTCACAGAACCAACTCCTGCAATTTTGCATTCCATGTTTTTTCCCACCAAGACCTTGCCTTGATCAACATCTTTGTAGTTGCAAAACCATTCCTTGTTTGGACACATATGAAAAGTGCAACCCGAGTCTATAACCCATTCATTTTGAGTATTTTCATGGAAACCATAAGCACTTCAGCACTTTCATATCCTTCCTCAACTATAGATGCATCATCTGAGTCAGAACCCATTTCTTTGCCTTTCCATTTTGGACAATCTCTCCTAAATTGACCAACTTGTTGACAATAATAGCATCTTCTCTTTGATTTTGATTTAGATCTGCCATGATCGCCTTTCTTATCAGTTCTCTTTTCTGGTCTCCCTCTAGTAACAAACAGCCCCTCACCAGTCATAGAATCCTTCCCTTCAACCTTAAAATCCATTTCCTTTGAATGAATAGCATCCAACACTACTTCAAGTGTCAAAGTATCTTTGCTGTACTCCAAGGTGTCTCTCTACTGTTCACAAGGCTTTGGCATTGAGTTCAATGGGATAACTGCTTTATCTTCATTATCAAGATCAATAACTAGCCTATTGAACTTGTCAATATTTTCTCCAATTGATTTGGATTCATCAACCTTAAAACCAAACTTTTTTTTTGTTTTAAGTGAATCCTATTTGGCAGTTATTTAGACATATAAATCTGGTCTAATTTCTTCCACATATCACCAGCAGTTTTTTCTTTAATCACTTTTCTCAATACATGATCTGAAAGACTCATAACCAGAGAGTTTCTAGCCTTGTTCATCATTATGTTCATTTCATCTTCACTATGAATTGCAGATTGCTTACCTGGTTCCAGAACTGCGTCATCTATTCCAAGATTTCCCCACAATGCCTCCATCTTGATCTTCCAAAGAGAGAAATCTGACTTCCCATCAAACTTCTCGATTTCGAACTTGGAGACTGACATCTTGAACCCAATCTGCTTTTACAAGATTCTTCAAGATTGAAATCTTTATGATAGATATGATTAAATTGCCAAAACCTTGCTCTGATACCAATTATAGTTATTCTAACCAAACACAATCTAGCAATAAAGGTTTTAACTGGAGACTTAAAATGAGAAAAGAGAAGAAAATAACACACAGATATAAGTGGTTCCAATAGCAAGTAGCTATTGTACATCCACTGTAGGAAGAGAGATCAAATCCACTATTTAGAAGAAAATATTACACCTGCACACAGTAATACACACACCTTACAAAGCTCTTATTTTACACAGAGACTGTATTCTCTTCTAAGAACTCCCCCAATTCAAAGTTACAATCCGTCAGGGAAAAAAAATACCCAGAACAGTTCCTCTAACTGTCCCCCCTTTAGATAGTGGATCCTAACTACCCAAAGAAAACTTTACAGCAAATAACTGACTCCATCATTTTAACCACTAACATAACTTTATCATGTGTCAAGCATGTGCATCTCTTCTTTAATTTGTTATTTATTAGAGAAATAACACCTATGACATTGCCAAGTGGGAGTTTGAGACCTCCAATTTCTACTGCACTGTTATTGATGCTCCTGGAAATCATGATTTTATTAAGAACATGATTACTAGCACTTCACAGGCTGACGTTGCTATTCTCATTATTGATTCCACTATTGGTAGTTTTGAGACCATTGAGCATGCATTACTTGCTCGCACCCTTGGTGTCAAGCAGATGATCTGCTGGTGCAACAAGGTAATGTCACTCTCTCACTTAATTTTAGGCTATGTATGCATGTATCTGTATGTGTTATTGATTATATCTGATAAAAGGTCCCTTTCATAGTCAATGTGGTGTTGAATTCAAATGGGAATTTGGCATTTAGATAATTTTCATCCCTGAAACTTTAAGGTTGTCCACTTTAATGGAAGATATTGAGTTATTTTTTATAGAAAGATGGCTAAGTGTTATAGTTTCAATCAAGGAATTATTGTTAATTCAAATCCCTCTCATTCGGTCTCTCCCATGTCATCAAGGTGTATGTCAGTGCATATGGTTTTAAATTTTAAATGCTTGTTTTTTATCATGTTCAGTTTGCAGCTTTACGCTAATTCAAACGTTTCTATGGAGGTTAAAGAATATATTACTTGTCAGATGGTCTTGTATGCTAATTCTGATAATTGGATATTGGATTTTGAGGTTAAAGTATCAAGTTGTTGCTAGATATTATCTTCCCTAGAATGTAGGTCAGTTCTCAAATGGCTGTAATGCTTCAATTATTCCCTTCTCCAGTTGTACTCGTTTTGTTTAACTTTGAAGATATCTATTTGTTGTTAAATGAATTTTTTTCTTTGTATAGTTTGATATAGAAGAATCAGTCTTCTCAAAGTGGCAAAATCCTTCTCTTTTTCTGCCAGCTTCACATTTGCTAAATAACTGTCCGATATTATTTAGATGGTATTTATGTGATCAGTATTCTGTATGTGACTATGTATATGATTGCTTATGATATTTAATATGGTTCCTTATAGATGAATGCCACCACTCCCAAGTCCTCGAAAACTAGGCATGATGAAATTGTGAAGGTACTCTCCTACGGTTGATGATGGTTGGCTACAACAGTGACATGATTCTTTTTGTTCCCATCTCTGGTTTTGAGGGTGACAACCTGATTGAGAGGTCCGCTAACCTTGACTGGTATAAGGGTCCAACTCTCCTCAAAGCTATTGACCAGATTCAGGGATGCAAATATTATAAATTATAAGTAATTAGTCTCAGAGAGAGCGACGTGGTGGTGTTTGATTGTTGAAATAATGGGGAATGAAATAAAATGTGGTATGGAATGGAATGATGGATGAAATCAATTACTTTCTTTGGTCGGTTTTAAAATGAACTATGGAATCAATTTCACAGGACAAAAATACCCTTAATGTGAAATGGTTGGCCTTTGGAATGAATTATGGAATCAATTTCACTGGAAAAAATACCCTTAATATAAAATTCCACATTTAAAATTAATTCAATTAGACTATATATGACATTTGAATTTTATCTGACAAAAATATTTTTAACCTTAACAAATGCATATTTTCTCTCTACATTTTAAACCAAATTCTCAGTCAAAGGTCGGTCAACTATTGTTCACTCTCATTCAACTTAAAAGTTGATAGGGAAGAAAATTAAATAGATAAATTAAATATTAATTAGATTATAAGGCGGATGCATTTTGGTCATGTTAGTTGACATTAATTAAGGAAAGGAATTACTATTACTATTTCCTACCTCTCAAGGTAAAAAAAAATAGGTAGGAATCCAACCCATTTCATTTCCCCTTATTCCAAGGGACTCAAATTTGCTGTCCCTCTCCATTGGGCCTTTTTTTTCTTTTATTTCTTTGAGTATGTAGCTCTTAAAAACTATATATTATTTAGTAATCTTTTCTATATATATATATATATATATATTGGGTAATAATTAATCTTTTCTATATGTATTTTCTTAAAAATTATTATTTTTTTTATTCTTATTGTATATTTATTTCTTTCAATATATTGTCCTTAAAAATGATATATTAATTAATAATATTTTTGTTTATTTTCATAAAACTGTTTTATTTTCTTTATTCTTATTTTCATATACACCGAAAGCAAAAAAATAAAAGAATACTTTCACACGCATACGTTTTTGGAGCCTAAAAATTGTAATAATCAATAAAATTTAATTATTAAAAAAAAATAAAAATATAGATGGATGGAGGACTCAGCATGTAAAAATAAAAGAAATAAACTAATAGAAAAGGAAGTCAAATAGTGTTAACTAATATAGTGACGTGGGTCAAAATTATAAGAATGGTGAAGTCATTGGGACAATAGATTTGAGTTCAATTCCAAAAAAACAAAACGTCACTAAGTAGTAATTTAATCAATTTCACATCTAATGTTGAAAGATTTGAATTATATTTTATAATATTTCTTTTAAATTTTACTTTAATACTTGCCTTATTTTCTTTTTAATTTAAACCATCAAATAAGAATTTTCACAATTAGGAGATTAAATTTACACATATGTGGCTTTATGAAAATATAAAATGAAATTGATATGAAAAGAGTTATATGTGATTTTAATTTTAATTTTTTTTTCTTTTTCCTGTATTTTTTATTTGATTTTTTAGTAAAAATAAAAGAGAAAGTATTCTATTTTTGCAATTTTCCTCAAAAAAAGAAATAAGAAAATAGAGGTTGTGTCGTTCAAATTCAACAATTGTGATTGAAAAGTTTAGAAATGAGAATACGAGAACTACTCTCCTACATTACATCGCTCATATATCTTGAGTGACAGTAAAAATTAACTAATTCATGTAAAATTAGTAAAAATAAAAATAAAAGGTAATAAATATTATATATTTGCTCTTTTGCCCATGTTTAATAATGTGCCACGTTTATATACTTATATATATAAATGATGTAGTGTGCGAGAGAATTTCTTTCTATATAAATATGTATATATACATATATATTTATATATAGTTTAAAGTGTTGTAAGATATCATAACAAGAGAGTATGGTATGAACCTTTTTTCTTACTTTAATCTATAAGTGGTGATAAAAAAGAAAAAAAAATACATTATTATATTTTATACAGCCATTAACCGTATCCATCATGTTTCAAAAATTTAATAAAGACATCAGTCAAAATGTTTCATTTTTACAGCATTAGTGTATTGATGTAAATGCAAATATTACAAAAAGTTGGAGGTGACAGTAAAATAGTTGGCGCTTACAACAATAGAGGAAACGTGCAAGATACAGTGTGCTTCCCTCACAATTTAAAAAAAAAAAAAAAAAAAATCATTTATGTATTAGTTTTCCACCCCAAAATTTTTAACTTTCCAAATAATATTTTTAAATACAATTCATAGTTAAAAAACTAATCACGCATTGAACTTTTTTTTCTGGTGACTCCTCCATGTCTCTCTCTTCTGTTCTCAGTCTCTCTCCGTTAACTCCTCTTTGTCTCCCTGGCCACTCCTCCGTCTCTTTCTTCTGCCACTCCTCCACTTCTCTTCTTCTTCTTTCTCTTGACTGTGTAAATATTCTCTACTTGGGGAGGTGTAGAACAATTGATATATCTATTTTATATAATTTTTTGAAGATATTTTAAGTCTTCAAATTTAGTTTTTCAATGGCGGATCTGGAACTGGGTAACAGTTGGACTTTATTTTTTGCAGAGACGATTGGAGAAGAGACAAAAAAATGAAGAAATGATAAACGGAGAAGTTGTTGGACAGAGACGAAGCAAAGAGAGACATGGAGGATTGACCATAGAGAAAGACGAGGGAGAGGGACGGTAAGTTAACGTTGCCAAGTAAGCATATGACGTGTATGAGATTTTCCAGATGGCTTTCAAAGGGTGGAAGGAGAGTATTGAGCCACCCAACAGATGGAGGTCAGTATGGTCATTTCACAACAAGATGCTGGCTTGGAGACGGAGGTCAGAATCGTCGTTTTACAAATTCCAAAGGAAAAGGAGGTTTAACATGTAATTTTACAAAATGATGCTTAGGACACGGAAAACGCGAGGTCAGTATCGTCACTTCACTGCACAAAAAACCATGAACTACGCTTTTTGTTTACGTCGCAACCTTGCTCATATATTGTGTCTCACTGAAAAGCTTTGTAGTTTGCCTTTGTGTTTTGTTCGAGTTCTCTGGCTTGTTCGAGTTCTTTCCATTCATAAGCAGAGAGTAAGTATTCTCTTTTTAACTCTCACTCTCACTTGCTTGATGAGTTTGGTATTAGATTGTTAGAGATCTTTGAATTTGGAGCTTCTATCATTATGTTGAGTTTTTCGATTTTTCCTCTACTAAACTAAAATTGGATTTAGCTCATTTTTATGTTTTTACAGATTGTTACACAGATCTTATTGTGCTTGTCTTAAATTCCATTTTGTTTGTTGAATACTCTTTCTTAATTGGGGCTGCACGGTATTAAATGTTGGGGTTGATATGGTATTTGAACTAAATTTCACAAGAGAAGAGGTTAATCTTCACTTGTGCATATGTGTGAAAACACACGAGTATGGAAAGGCTGGTTTTATGCTCTGTTTTCTGGAAACAAAGCAGAGAAAATATGGGTTTGTGGAGTGGAAAAATATGCATAATGGTCTCACCTTAACATTGATAATCAGCTGGCCTCTTATAGGAGAGCCTTCCATATGCAAAGGTTTAATTTTTAGAATTCAAAAATTACAACAACATTTGCCTGTGCTTACAACCTAAAACAAGAGGTGGTTTAGGTGTCTAAAATACTACAGTTAAAAAACTAAACTTAATGATAAAAACTTGATATTTTGGTTTTTCCCTGTGGGCTATATCTTAATGATATGATGTTTATATGTTTGTGGTGTCAGATCTATTTGTGTTATAGAATTTTTCCTTGTACTAAAGGCCTTCTCTAAGATTCTTCTATTCTTTCTAAGAATTTAGTATCAATGTTTTGTGGGTTGTGTTGACAATATCTCTCTATCTCTCGTTCTCTAACTTGATATACATATTAAACTCACTTTTTAATAGTTTAAGCCTTTGAAAATAGTTGTAATTTAATATAGTATCAGAGCCTCAAAATCCTAAACACCTAGGTTTAAGTCTCACTACCATTACAATGATTGATCATATTTTCTTATGATGTATATTCATAATACATGCCTAGTTCTACTGAATGATGAATTTTTAAAGTAAAAATATTTAATAAGTTCAAATAATTGCTCACTAATTAAAAAGAATTAACACTTTAATTTAACAGGTATTTTGAATGATTTGACGATATTTTCTTATGATGTATATACATGAAGTCTCAAATGTTGCCTAGCTCTGGCTCAATGATGGAATTTTTAAAGTAAAAATATGATGGAATTTTTAAAGTCAAAATATTTAATAACTTCAAATAATTGCTTAAAGGGTCTTTTGGGATTAATAATTTGATCTATAATTTGATCTTTGTGTTTTGCAAGTCTTTACTGTCTTTACTCAGATATGTTTGTTTTACAGTTCTTAGTACTCTGAGCCTTTTTAAATCAATTTGTGGTTGTATTATTTCTCTGATGTGAATTCATGTATCTGATTGAGAATCTGCTTGTATTGTATTACAGTTCTGTTCCAGTTTCATAATGGGTAAGGAGAAGAGTCACATCAATATTGTGGTCATTGGCCATGTCGACTCTGGCAAGTCAACCACCACTGGTCATCTTATCTACAAGCTTGGAGGCATTGACAACCGTGTTATTGAGAGGTTTGAGAAGGAAGCTGGTGAGATGAACAAAAGGTCATTCAAGTATGCTTGGGTTCTTGATAAGCTCAAGGCTGAGCGTGAGCGCGGTATCTCCATTGACATTGCCTTGCAGAAGTTTGAGACCACCAAGTACAATTGCACCATCATTGTCGCTCCTGGGCATCGTGACTTTATTAAGAACATGTTACTGGCACTTCACAGGCTGACTGTGTTGTTCTAGTTATTGATTCCAGCACTGGTGGTTTTGAAGCTGGTATTTCCAAGGATGGTCAGACCCGTGAGCATGCATTACTTGCTTACACCCTTGGTGTCAATCAGATGATCTGCTGCTGCAACAAGGTAATGTTACTCTCTCAGTTAATTTTAGGCTATGTATGCATGAATCTGCATGTGTTCTTGATTATATCTGATAAAGGGTCCCCTTCATAGTGAATGTGGTGTTGAATTCAATTGGCAATGTGGCATTTAGATAATTTTCGTCCCTGAAACTATAAAGCTGACCATTTTATTGGAAGATATTGAGTTTTTTTCTATAGCGAGATGGCCAAGTGTTATAGTTCCGAGGAAGGAACTATTGTTAATTCAAATCCCTCTCTCTATGTCTCTCCTATGTTATCATGGTGTATGTTAGTACATACGTTTTTAAATTTTAAATGCTTGTTTTTATCTTCATCAGATTGCAGCTTTGTGCTAATTCTAACCTTTCTATGGAGGTTAAAGAATCTATTAGCCCTTGCTTGGTAAAAGGTTAGCTAATAAATTTTTAATTATATTTTAGGTCCTCTGTCATTTCTTAACTTCCTAGCAAACCAAATAACATGAGGGATCAATATAATCCATCCAGTCCTTTCACCTCCCCTCTCTGATCTTTTCTCGATCCTTTCTTCTCCTCCTCCTTGCTACCAAACATAGAGTTGTCAGACGATCTAAGTTTAATAACTAGCTAATAAACTTTTAATTATATTTAAGTTCTCTATCATTTCTTTCCTTCCTAGCATACAAAACAATATGAGGGATCAATATAATCCATCCACTCTTTTCACCTCCCCCTCCTTGATCTTCTCTCCATATACTTCCTCCTCCCCGTCCTTGCTGCCAAACATAGAGTTGTCAGATGGTCTTGCGTGCTAATTCTGATAATTGGATATTGAGGTTAAAGTATATATAAGTTATTGCTAGATATACATTCTCTAGAATATAGGTCAATTCTCAAATGGCTATTATGCTTCAAGCTTCAATTATTCCCTTCTCCAGTTGTACTTGTTTTGCTTGAACTTGCAGATATCTACTTGTTAAACGAATTTGTTTTTCAAAGAGGCAAAATCTTCTCTTTTTCTGCTAGCTTCACATTTGCAAAATAACTGTCCAATATTATTTAGATGGTATTTATGTGATGATCGAATTTGATTAAATTTTTCTATATGTGATTGTTTATGATATTTAATATGGTTCCTTGTAGATGGATGCCACCACCCCTACCTACTCCGAGGCTAGGTATGAGGAAATTGTGAAGGAAGTCTCTTCCTACTTGAAGAAGGTCGGCTACAACCCTGAGAAGATCCCATTTGTTCCCATCTCTGGTTTAAAGGGTGACAACCTGATTGAGAGGTCCACTAACCTTTACTGGTACAAGGGTCCAACTTTCCTTGGAGCTATTGACAAGATTCAGAAGCCTAAGACAGCCTCAGCCAAGCCTCTTCGTCTTCCACTTCAAGATGTTTACAAGATTGGTGGTATTGGGACCATCGTTGGTGGTCGCGTGGAGACTGGAATCCTCAAGGCTGGCATGGATGTGACCTTTGCTCCAATTGGACTCACCGCTAAAGTTAAGTCTATTGAAATGGATCAAGAGGCTGTTCATAAGGCCTTGTCTGGTAATATTGTTGCCTTCAATTTGAAAAACCATCCTACAAAGGATCTTAAACGTGGGTATGTTGCATCCAACTCTAAGAAAGATCCAGCTAAGGCGGTTGCACGCTTCATATCCCACGTGATTATCATGAACAACTATGAAGGTCCAATTATTAATGGATATACCGCAGTTCTTGATTGCCACACCTCTAATAATCCTGTTGTGTTTACTGAAATACTGGCTAAGATTGACCGGGGGTCTCGTGAGGTGCTTGAGGAGAAGCCTGAGTTTTTGAAAAGTGGTGATGCTGCTTTTGTTGAAATGGTTCCCTCAAAGCCCATGGTTGTGGAGGCTTTCTCTGAGTACCCGCCGCTGGGACGCATTGTCGTTCGTGAAAGGAACCAAATTGTTGCTGTTGGTGTCATCAAGAGTGTCGAGAAGAAGGGTACTCGTGGAGCCAAGGACAAGTCCACTGCCAAGAAGGTAGGAGAGCTTGGGATTCGTGCAGGGCTTATGGTGGCGGGCCAGTTTGCAATTGAATCCCTTATAGGCTAATACGTGTTATTTGTTGTACGATATCTTTATTTAGAATCTTCAAGGGTTGATGAGATATTTGTTTATCTTTCAATAATGTTGAAAGACCTGCACCTAAATATTTGCAGTATCAGAAGTCGTCAAAAGCTAGTGATGAACACTACCCCATATTTTTCATTGTCAAAGAAACCAAAAAAAAAAAAAGTTGCACATTCTTTCATTGACTCTTACCAAGAAGGCGAGAACAATAGTAAAAACATTGTTAAAAATTGTTTTAATCCTACTACATATTTTACATATATTAAGTTTGAATACCATTTTACCATGTATTTTGAATTAAGAAGGAAAAAAAAAACCATAACAAAACCCAATTATCCTTAGTATTACATTTACGTGAGATGCAAGCAACAGAATCTAACACAACGCTTCTAATCTAAATTTCAATATCACGAATTAGGACTCTGATCTCCCACCCACAACTTGAAGACCCTTTTGTTGATGTATTGGACAAATATTATGAATTATAAGTAGTGTAAAATAGTTTTATTAGACAATTGGTTACTTAACATTGTTAAAAATATAAGGTTGTTTGGCTGTTTGAATTGGAGCGAATGAAATGAAATGGGGTATGGAATGGAATAATATAGATGGTGAATCAATCACTTTGAAATAAACTCTGGAATCAGATTTATTAGACAAAACACCCTTAATATAAAATTACACATTTAAAATTAATTTAATTAGACCCTTTGAATTTTATTTGACAAAAATATTTTTAACCTTAACAAAAGTATGTTCTCTCTTTACATTTTTAATCAAACGATCAATGCCAGTCAATTTAGCTCAAGTCCCCCTTTGATTCCAACCACTAATCAATTTCACATCTAATGTCTGGAGCATTTGAATTATAATTTTATAATAATTCAATTAAATTTTACTTTAATAATTGCCTTATTTTCTTTTTAATTTAAAGAAAAGAAAAAAAGGCAATTATTGAAAGATAATATTGGTTTATTACTGAATATATTTTTCTCTTTTTCCAGCTCATTTTCTATCTAAAATCATAACTATTTTCTATGTAAAATCAAACAATCTCATTCACGTCCAGCACAACCATTAAAGTGTTGTAGCAAATCATATTCAGCCACAAAGTTATCACTATCAAACTTGGTACAGTTGTGTGTGAAAGAGAGATACATGTTGAAGTTTGGGGGCCTTGGCCTGGTTACTGATGGATGATGGAAATGGGGTTGGTGGCACTTGGTTTGGGGACCAGTGTGCTAATTATGACAAAAAGAAAAAAAAAATTGAAAAAAGAATAAAACGGGCAGCCATCTGCATTGATTCGTCCATGCACATATCTTTTTTTTCATTGTGAATAAAAAATATCTTTATGTGAATTAATTTTGTTGTAGATAGAGTATTTTTACTGTTTTAATTTTGTGTACAGATCTTTTCTATATGATACATAAATGAATGTGATGAAATAATATATTTTCTTTTTGCTGGGCTACACTCCAAGCGCACTCATGCACATGCTTGACTTGTTGATAATGTTCAATTCTCTGTTTCCGGAGAATCTGGGTTCTAATAATCATATACTACCAAAATAACATATACTTAATTTTGATGGTGCACCATTAGAGAAAAAAAAAACAAAGACGTTTGGGGTCAATTGTTAATTAAAAAAAATCAATATAATTATTTTATAAATCTATTAATGGATTTTTTAAAATTTTCTTAAATAATAGTATTTTCACTACATTTAGTTATGAAATGTGTATAATTTTGTTATTTGTATATAAATTGTCTTAATTATTTTAAAAATTAAATCAATCGATGAGGGGTTGTTGTATAATTTTATTAATATATTATTAAGGGCATCATCTACACTACAGTCTTATTTTAAAATGAATGTGGCAAAAAAACTCAAATCCTAAAGGGAGCTTGTTGACATGTCAGAAACTGCTTGAATCAAAGATATTGTATGCTTCAGGGGTGTGATCGTAATGTGCCCACATATATAGATATTGTTTTTATAATTTCTTTGCAATTATGATTTGGTCTGTATCCAAGTTCTATAAATAAAAGTTCTGTAAATAAGAGTCTTGTTTAAATTCAAAAAGAGTAACGGAGATATTATAAAAAAAAAAGAGTAATGGAGAGATATTTCAATTTCTTGATGTCATTTTTTGCAAGTCAATGCAACAATAGCAAAATGACACGTTTTGTACTTCTTTACTTACATCCAATAAGGTTCCATCATATTCGTTTGCGAGAGTTGTAGTTTAGTCTTGTAGTCGTTATTATCTTTGCTTGGTCTTGTTTGAATCATAGATGAGAGGAGAAAAATTTGTAACCGCTTTAAACATGGGATCAAAGCGAAATAGAAAGTTCTACCCATTAATAAAATTCTCTGAGATCCTTTCGACGACCTATGTTGGGTTGAAGGGATATCTATATGATCCGATATAATCCGATCGATTGCGTAAAACCCGCGGTAGCAACCGAACGGGGAAAGTATACAGAAAAGACAGTTCTTTTTTATTATATTAGCATTTTTTATTACATTTTCTATTATATTTATTTATTCTATTTTCTATTAGTTTAGTATTAGTTAAAAAAAAAAATAAGGTTTGATTGTTTAGCGTACGTCATTTAGTCATCGCCACCCAAACAAAAAAAGCGTCACCTCTGATTTTTCTACTTATCCATAGTGGACGGGTGGGCCCTTTTCCGCCCTGGCCCAAGAAAAAGATTTTAGTAATTAAAAAAAAATATATTTTAGTTGGATTTCAATTTGTTCGTAATTATATTAGCCTTTTATTTTTCTACTATTTAAATTTGCTCATTCAATTTTTACTGCTCTATATTTTTCTATTAATTAATTTTTAATTTGGGAGTGGTAAAAAAAAAAAAAAACAAAAACAAGCAGAGACGAAAGACTATGCCGCTTTGCTTGCTGACACGCCGTAAGGCTTGAATGCTTAGCGTCTCTTTTTAGTTTTGAATGTTTGGGTTTTGTTATTTGGCATATGCCCATTACTTGAACCAGAATCGAATATACCTTTTCAGGTTACATGACTACAAGATTATAGGTCTCGTTTTTAGTTAATAGTTATTACCAAAAAAGAAAAAAGCGTCTCCTTTTAGTTATTACAACTTATTAAACATTATTATTACTACTTCATTTCGTGTTTGCAAGTGCAGACTTCTCTTCTCTTTCCATTTTTTCTACTGCGTTCTCATTTATCTGTTTTCTCTTTTAAATTCAACGAACTTTTTATTAAGAGATAAAACTAATTATCATTTTGTAGTTCTCAAAAACTAAAATATAATAAAGTTGACCAATGATATTCAAATGATAATATATACTGATAATTTATATTTCAATTACTGCTGATATGCCTTCTCAATAATAATAATAATAATAAAAAGCTTTTTCATGATCCATTTCTTTCAATTGATTTTTTTTCATTTCTAAATTTGGGTACGGACTTTATAAAAGGAAATGCCTGCCTCTTTTTTTACTTCTACTGCAGGGGCATTGTACCTTGATTTTGTGGAGCCCTTTTAACCTCTATGTGGCGGGCAAACAATATATATATACAGGCTTGTACCGAGGCGTTGTACCCGTCGTTCGCTTGTTTGCTAAGTTTGTTTGGCATTGGCAACCACTAAGAGTAAGCGATGCTCTCTGCAACTCTCATTTTCACTTGCTTGATGAGCTTGGTTTTCTACAATTTGAGATCTGATTCTGATTCTAATTTGATTTATCTCATTTTTTATGTTTTTATTTATCTTCGAATTGTCTTATTGTGCTTGGCTTGGATTCATTCTGTTTGTCTTTTGTTTAAGTTTTTTGTTTTTCTGCCTTACTTAGCTCTGCTCTCCAAGTTTAAGTTTGAGAATTAGGTTTTAAATTTTTATTTATATGTTGTTTTTTTGGGTAAATAATGCTTTCTTTAACTTTCACTCTCACTTTCTTGACGAGCTTAGTATTAGACTGTTACAGATCATTGATTTTGGAGCTTGATTTTGATTTTGATATTTTGGGTTCTGTATTATTCGAGCTGCGGTTCTAATTCTACTGAAATAAGATTGGAATGATTTAGTTAATCTTTATGTTTTTATTTATATTGAATTATCTTATTTTGCCGGGCTTAAATTCCGGTGACGGTACCATGTTCCAGGCCGGGAGGGTTTTTTTTTAAAAAATATATATAGGCTGGTACCTACGCGTTGTACCCGACGTTCGCTTGTTTGCTAAGTTTGTTTGGCATTGGCAACCTCCAAAATGATACTCTCTGCAACTCTCACTCTCACTTGCTTGATGAGCTTGGTTTTGTACAATTTGACATCTCATTCGTATTTTTAAATGAACGTGACAAAAAAACTCAGATCATATGGCGGCTTGCTGAACTGTCAGAAACTGCTTGAATATATATATATATATATATATATATATATATTGTCTTTTCCTTTTAATTTAATTTAATTTCTTAAATGGGGACACATATTTTGTTACGTAATTAGAAATAAATCAATTTTTTTTAGATTGGTCTTCAACAATTACTTTTAGAGTTTTTAGGTAAAATGTCCATTAAAATAATATAAATTAAAAACATATCCATCAATTTATAACTTTTATAACACAAGATAAATTATTCATTTTGCCCATCACCTTATTTTTTCTTCCTTTGCTCTACCATCACATTCACAGTTATAATAAAAATTTAAAATAAAAAATATATTTTTTTATATAAATTTAAAATTGAAATTGAATGGATAATGTGTATGTATGAATATTTAATTTTAATTTTGAGAGATTTCAATGTATTTGATTTAGAAGTTATGATTTTGATGTATATGATTTTAAAAATGACGACATCTGATAAATTTTCAAAACTCATAATTTGAGTAATTATATGGACGAATATAATTCTGCCCATCTTTAAAAGTGGGCCCTCTCCGTAGGCTTGTAGAGGACATTTGTTGTTTGGCCAAAGGAGCCCACTCTTAAGGACGAACATCATTTTGCCAAAACCAGCGTTGTGATAGCAGCATTTGCATTTAGTACTGTAATTATGGGTTTTTAGATGTTTAATTTTCAAAACTAAATATATCAAAATCATGTATTTCAAATCAAATACATTAAAATATTTTAAAATTAAAATCAAATATATATATACCTATATAATACTCACTTAATCCCAAATTTAAATCTATATAAAAATAAATATATATATATATATATTTTTTTAAAAATTTTTCTTATGACTATAAATGTAACTGTGATAGAGCTTAAAAAGAGAAAAGAGGACGAGGAGCAAAATAAATTATTCGTTTAAATTTATAAAAATTGTATATTTGTGAATATTTTTTTAATTTGTATTATTTTCATGAGCGTTTTATACTCAAACCCTTACTTCTAAAACTTGGATGTTTTATATATAAAAAAATCACGGTCTCTCCTTCGTTTTCCTCTCTGGTGAGTCCTCCATGTCTCTCTCCATTAACTCCTCTTTCTCTTGACTGTGTAAACATTCTCTACTTGGGGAGTCTACAACAATTAATAATTCTATTTTTTGAAGATATTTTAAGTCTTCAAATTTAGTCTTTCAATGGCGGATCTGGAACTTGGTAACAGTTGACTTTATTTTTTGTGGAGCCGATTGGTGAAGAGACACAAAAATGAAGAAGAGAGATACGGAGCAAAGATAAACATGGAGGATTGACCAGATAGACGGTAAGTTAACGCTGCCAAGTAAGCATATGACGTGTATTAGTTTTTCCAGATTGCTTTTTGTTTTGGTAAATGTTTTTCCAGATGGCTTTCAAAGAGTGGAATGAGTATTGAGGCGCTAATAGGTGGAGGTCAGTATGGTCATTTCACAAAAAGATGGTGCTTGGAGATGGAGGTCAGAATCGTCGTTTACAAAACCCATTGAAGAAGGAGGTTAAGCATGTCATTTTACAAAACTACGCTGGGAACACGCAGACGCGAGGTCAGTATCGTCACTTCAAAAGAAAAAAGATAAAAAAAAACCAATGAAACTCGATCATTTCGTTTACGTCGAAACCTTTCTCATGTATGCTGTGTTTCACTATAAAGCTTTGTAGTTTGCCTTCGTGTTTTCTTCGAGTTCTTCGGCTTGTTCGAGTTCTTTCCATTCATAAGCAGAGTAAGTATACTCTTTTTAACTCTCACTCTCACTTGCTTGATGAGTTTGGTATTAGATTGTTAGAGATCTTTGAGTTTGGAGCTTCTATCATTATGTTGATTTTTTTTATTTTTCTCCACTAAACTAGAATTGGATTTAGCTCATTTTTATGTTTTTACAGATTGTTACACAGATCTTATTGTGCTTGTCTTAAATTCCCTCTTGTTTGTTGAATACTCTTTCTTAATTGGGGCTGCACGGTATTAAATTGGCGGCATCGGCTTCTTCATATCCACCACCATCACCATACAACTACAATTCCCCGCCGCCTCCGGTACACTCTCCTCCCCCAACTACCAGTTGCCACCACCGCCACCACCGTCGCCGTCTCCTCCACCGCCCTACTACTACAACAGCCCACCTCCTCCAGTCAAGGCTGCAACACCACCATACCATTATACCTCTCCCCCACCACCATCACCACCACCATAACACTAGACTTCTCCGTATGACGACCTCTTTCCCTTCGTGATGAGTTTTTCATTTTTTTATTTTCTTTTTTTTGTGTGTTTTAAGACTTGGATTTTAAATTTTATTTATATGTTTTTTTTTTTTAAAAAAAAATTTAGTTTATGCTTTTTCCTGGTTGATGTCTTTAATTGGGTCTGCTAAATTCTAAAAATAGTAGTGGGAAAAGGAGTTCTGGGATGAGTTATAATTTGGTTGGATTAGTTTTACTGAAATTGAGGGCTGGCTCATGAACATGACATGTTTTGATTAAGTATTTGCTTTGCTTCAATTATGTTATCGCTATTTGGAAATATTTTATTATCTATTGTATAATTTTAAGGAATAATTTTCTTTTTGTATGATAAGGTCTGGAGCTATGCTTTTTTTCTAAGAATAAAAACTTGATATTTTGGTTTTTCCCTGTGGGCTATATCTTAATGATATGATGTTTATATGTTTAAATGTATATACATAATACATGCAGACTCATACGTTGCCTAGTTCTACTGAATGATGGAATTTTTAAAGTAAAAATATTTAATAAGTTCAAATAATTGCTCACTAATTAAAAAGAATTAACACTTTAATTTAACAGGTTGTATTTTGAATAATTTGACGATATTTTCTTATGATGCATATACATGGAGTCTCATATGTTGCCTAGTTCTGGCTTAATGATGGAATTTTTTAAAGTAAAAATATTTAATAAGTTCAAATAATTGCTTAAAGGGTCTTTTGGGATTAATAATTTGATCTTTGTGTTTTGCAAGTCCTTACTGTCTTTACTCAGATATGTTTGTTTTACAGTTCTTAGTCCTCTGAGCCTTTTTAAATCAATTTGTGGTTGTATTATTTTTCTGATATGAATTCATGTATCTGATTGAGAATCTGCTTGTATTGTATTACATTTCTGTTCCAGTTTCATAATGGGTAAGGGGAAGAGTCACATCAATATTGTGGTCATTGGCCATGTCGACTCTGGCAAGTCAACCACCATTGGTCATCTTATCTACAAGCTTGGAGGTATTGACAAGCGTGTTATTGAGAGGTTTGAGAAGGAAGCTGCTGAGATGAACAATAGGTCATTCAAGTATGCTTGGGTGTTTGATAAGCTCAAGGCTGAGCGTGAGCGCGGTATCTCTATTGACATTGCCTTGCAGAAGTTTGAGACCACCAAGTACAATTGCACCATCATTGTTGCTCCTGGGCATCGTGGCTTTATTAAGAACATGATTACTGGCACGTCACAGGCTGACTGTGTTGTTCTCGTTATGGATTCCAGCACTGGTGGTTTTGAAGCTGGTATTTCCAAGGATGGTCAAACCCGTGAGCATGCGTTACTTGCTTACGCCCTTGGTGTCAAACAGATGATCTGCTGCTGCAACAAGGTAATGTTACTCTCTCAGTTAATTTTAGGCTATGTACGCATGTATCTGCATGTATTCTTGATTATATCTGATAAAGGGTCCCTTTCATAGTGGATGTGGTGTTGAATTCGATTGGCAATGTGGCATTTAGATAATTTCCGTCCCTGAAACTATAAGGCTGACCATTTTATTGGAAGATATTGAGTTTTTTCTGTAGAGAGATGGCCAAGTGTTATAGTTCCGAGAAAGGAACTATTGTTAATTCAAATCCCTCTCTCTATGTCTCTCCTATGTTATAATGGTGTATGTTAGTACATATATTTTTAAATTTTAAATGCTTGTTTTATCTTCGTCAGATTGCAGCTTTGTGCTAATTCTAACCTTTCTATGGAGGTCAAACAATCTATTAGCCCTTGTTTGGTAAAAGGTTAGCTAATAAATTTTTAATTATATTTTAGGTCCTCTATCATTTCTTAACTTCCTAGCAAACCAAATAACATGAGGGATCAATATAATCCATCCAGTCCTTTCACCTCCCCTCTCCGATCTTTTCTCGATCTGTTCTCAATCCTTTCTCCTCCTCCTCCTCCTTGCTACCAAACATAGAGTTGTCAGATGATCTAAGTTTAATAACTAGCTAATAAATTTTTAATTATATTTAAGTCTGCTATCATTTCTTTCCTTCCTAGCATACAAAACAACATGAGGGATCAATATAATCCATCCACTCTTTTCACCTCCCCCTCCCCAATCTTCTCTCCATATACTTCCTCCTCTCCGTCGTTGCTACCAAACATAGAGTTGTCAGATTGTCTTGTGTGCTAATTCTGATAAATGAATTTTGAGGTTAAATTATATATAAATTATTGCTAGATATTACATTCTCTTGAATGTAGGTCAATTCTCAAATGGCTATTATGCTTCAATTATTCCCTTCTCCAGTTGTACGTGTTTTGCTTGAACTTGCAGATATGTACTTGTCGTTAAACGAATTTGTTTTTCAAAGAGGCAAAATCTTCTCTTTTTCTGCTAGCTTCACATTTGCAAAATAACTGTCCACTATTATTTAGATGGTATTTATGTGATGAGTTTGATTAATTTTTCTATATGTGATTGTTTATGATATTTAGTATGGTTCCTTGTAGATGGATGCCACCACCCCTACCTACTCCAAGTCTAGGTATGAGGAAATTGTGAAGGAAGTCTCTTACTACTTGAAGAAGGTCGGCTACAACCCTGAGAAAATCCCATTTGTTCCCATCTCTGGTTTCAATGGTGACAACCTGATTAAGAGGTCCAGTAACCTTTCCTGGTACGAGGGTCCAACTTTGCATGGAGCTATTGACAAGATTCAGAAGCCTAAGACACCCTCAGTTAAGCCTCTTCGTCTTCCACTTCAAGATGTCTACAGGATTGGTGGTATTGGGATCATCGTAGGTGGTCGCGTGGAGACTGGAATCCTCAAGGCTGGCATGGATGTGACCTTTGCTCCAATTGGACACACCGCTCATGTTAAGTCTATTGAAATGGATCAAGCGGCTGTTCAGAAGGCCTTCCCTGGTAATATTGTTGCCTTCAATTTGAAGAACCATCCTACAAAGGATCTTAAACGTGGGTATGTTTCATCCGGCTCCAAGAAAGATCCAGCTAAGGCAGTTGCACACTTCATATCCCACGTGATTATCATGAACAACTATGAAGGTCAAATTATTAATGGATATACCGCAGTTCTTGATTGCCACGCCTCTAATAATCCTGTTGTGTTTACTGAAATACTGGCCAAGATTGACCGGGGGTCTGGTGAGGTGCTTGAGGAGAAGCCTGAGTTTTTGAGAAGTGGTGATGCTGCTTTTGTTGAAATGGTTCCCTTAAAGCCCATGGTTGTGGAGGCTTTCTCTGAGTATCCGCCGCTGGGACGCATTGTCGTTCGTGAAAGGAACCGAATTGTTTCTGTTGGTGTCATCAAGAGTGTCAAGAAGAAGGATACTCGTGGAGCCAAGGACAAGTCCACTGCCAAAAAGGTGGGAGAGCTTGGGATTCGTGTAGGGCTTATGGTGGCGGGCCAGTTTGCAATTGAATCCCTTATAGGCTAATACGTGTTATTTGTTGTATGATATCTTTATTTAGGATCTTCAAGGGTTGATGAGATATTTGTTTATCTTTCAATAATCTTTCGACATTTGTTGTATGAGTATTCATGAATTTTCAATTAAGGTATTTTGAAGGGCTTGCACCTAAATATTTGCAGTATGAGAAGTCGTCAAAAGCTGGTGATGAACACTACCCATATTTTTCATTGTCAAAAAAAAAGAAAAAACAAAAATATTGCACATTCTTTCATCGACTCATACCAAGAAGGCGAAACCAATAATAAAAACATTGTTAAAAATTGTTTTAATCCTACTACATATTACATATATTAAGTTTGAATACCATTTTACCATGTATTTTGAATTAAGAAAAAAAAAAAACATTACCATATAATTTGAAGGTAAAAAGAAAAAAGTAACAAAATTCAATTATCCTTAGTATTACATTTACGTGAGATGTAAGCAACAGAATCTAACACAACGCTTTTTATCTAAACTCCAATATCACAAATCAAGACTCTATCTCACATCCACAACTTGAAGACCCTTTTGTTGATGTATTGGACTTTTCCTTGCAAATATTATAAATTATAAGCAGTGTCAAACAATTTTATTAGAGAATTGGTAGCAGAGAATCTAGTTTGCATTAAAATTACTTAACATTGTTAAAAATATAAGGTTGTTTGGCTGTTTGAATTGGAGCGAATGAAATGTAATGGGGTATGGAATGGAATGATAGATGGTGAATCAATCACTTTGTTCGGTTGGTCTTTGAAATAAACTCTGAAGCCAAATTTATTGGACAAGATACCCTTAATAAAAAATTACGCATTTAAAATTAATTTAATTACTTCATATACAATTTAAAAATAAATTTAATTTAATTTAAAAATAAATCAGAAAATATACAATTTTTATAAATTTCCAAAAAAATAAATAATTAGAAATTGTATAGTTTTAATTCAAAAATTGTGATGGAAAGACCGATTTTCTTTCCATTAGATCATATCCTCAGGTACATCCATACACATACCCAACTTGTTGACAATGTTCAATTCTTTCATTCTTGAAGACCTTGGTTCTAGTAACCCGTATTCTACCAAAATAACATATACTTAATTTTGATGGTGCACCTTTAGAAAGAAAAAAAAAACAAAAACAAAAACGTTTGGGGTCAATTGTTAATTAAAAAATCAATATAATTATTTTATAAATCAATTAATGGATATTTTAAAATTTTCTTAACTAATAGTATTTTCACTACATTTAGTTATAAAATGTGTATAATTTTGTTTTTCGTATATAAATTTTCTTAATTATTTTAAAAATTAAGTCAATTGAAGGGCATCATCTACATTATAGTCTTATTTTTAAATGAATGTGGCAAAAAAACTCAAATTCTAAAGGGAGCTTGTTGACATGTCAGAAACTGCTTGAATCAAAGATATTGTATTCTTCAGGGGTGTGATCGTAATGTGCCCACATATATAGATATTGTTTTTATTTTTATAATTTATCTGCAATTGTGATTTGATCTGTATCCAAGTTCTATAAATAAGATATTGTTTTAATTTCAGCATCTAAGGGACAAGAACTCTGAATGAAGTTAGTTTCTAAAAACAAAATATTTCCACAGTTATCTCTAGCAACCAGCGCTGCAACTGCCTTATCCAATTTGAAATAAGCATCAACATTAACCTTGAGCCAGTTACTTTGCAAGTCAATGCATCTATAGCAAAACGACACGCTTTGTACTTACTTCCAATAAGGTTTGATTGTTTAGCAGACGTCTTTTAGTCATCGTCACCCAAACAAAAAAGGCGTCGCCTCTTATTTTTCTACTAATCCATAGTGGAGGGGTGGGCCCTTTTTCACCCAGGCCGAAGAAAAAGATTTTAGTAATTAAAAAGCAAATTATTTTAGTACTTGATGAGCATGGCTTTGAGTTCAATTTATATAGACTATAATTTTAGCCCTGTAGTTGTTAGATTTCAATTTGTTCGTAATTATATTAGCCTTTTATTTATCTACTATTTAAATTTGGGCATTCAATTTTTACTGCTCTATATTTTTTCTATTAATTAATTTTTAATTTGAGAGTGGCAAAAAAAAAAAAAACACCAGAGACGAAGACATATGCCGCTTTGCTTGCTGACATAGAATAAGCTTTGAATGTTAAGCGTCTCTTTTTAGTTTTGAATGTTTGGGTTTTGTTATTTGGCACATGCCCATTACTAGAATCAGAATCGAATATACCTTTTCAGGTTACATGAGTGCAAGATTATAGGTCTCTTTTTTAGTTATTAGTTATTACCAAAAAAGAAAAAAAAGCGTCTCCTTTTAGTGTCTGCAAGTGCAAACTGTCTTCTCTTGTCTCTTTCCATTTTTTCTACTGCCTTCTCGTTTATCTGTTTTCTCTTTTAAATTCAACGAATTTATCGTGTTTAATTTTTAAAATTAAATACATTAAAATTTTGCATTTTAAATCAAATATATTAAAATTTTTGAAAATTAAAATTAAATATATATATATAATATTCACTCCATTTCAAACTTAAATCTACATAAAAAATATATATATATTTTTTTCAAATCACCATTACCGTAAAGATGACAATGATAGAGCAGAGAAGGAGAAAAGAAAATGAGGGGCAACATAAATAGTCGTTTAAATTTTATAGAAGTTATATGTTAATGAGTATTCTTTTAATTTGTATTATTTTTATTCAAAACCCTTACTTTTAAAACTTGGATGTTTTATATGTAAAAAAATCACGCTCTCTCCTTCGTCTTCCTCTCTGGTAACTCCTCCATGTCTCTCTCTTCTCGGTTTCTCTCCATTAACTCCTCTTTGTTTTCCTGTTCACTCATCTGTCTTTTTCTTCTGCCACTCCTCCACTTCTCTTCTTCTTCTTTCTCTTGACAGTGTAAACATTCTCTACTTGGGGAGTCTACAACAATTAATATTTCTATTTTTTTGAAGGTATTTTAAGTCTTCAAATTTAGTCTTCCAATGGCGGATCTGGAACTTGGTAACAGTTGACTTTATTTTTTGTGGAGACGATTGGAGAAGACACACAGAAATGAAGAAGAGAGACACGGAGCAAAGATGCACATGGAGGATTGACCGTAGAAAAAAACGAGGGAGATAGACGGTAAGTTAACGCTGCCAAGTAAGCATATGACGTGTATTAATTTTTCCAGATGGCTTTCAAAGAGTGGAAGGAGGGTATTGAGCCACTTAATAGGTGGAGGTCAGTATGATCATTTCACAAAAAGATGCTGCTTGGAGATGGAGGTCAGAATCGTCGTTTACAAAACCCATAGAAGAAGGAGGTTAACTATGTCATTTTACAAAACTACGCTGAAATCACGCAGACGCGAGGTCAGTATCGTCACTTCACAAGGAAAAAAAGGAAAAAAACCAATGAAACTCGATCATTTCGTTTACGTCGCAACCTTTCTCATGTATGCTGTGTTTCACTAAAGCTTTGTAGTTTGCCTTCGTGTTTTCTTCGAGTTCTTCGCCTTGTCCGAGTTCTTTCCATTCATAAGCAGAGTAAGTATACTCTTTTTAACTCTCACCCTCACTTACTTGATGAGTTTGGTATTAGATTGTTAGAGATCTTTGAGTTTGGAGCTTCTATCATTATGTTGATTTTTTTTTTTTTTCTCCACTAAACTAGAATTGGATTTAGCTCATTTTTATGTTTTTACAGATTGTTACACAGATCTTATTGTGCTTGTCTTAAATTCCATTTTGTTTGTTGAATACTCTTTCTTAATTGGGGCTGCACGGTATTAAATTGGCGGCATCGGCGTCTTCATATCCACCACCATCACCATACAACTACTATTCCCCGCCACCTCCGGTACACTCTCCTCCCCCAACTACCAGTCGCCACCACCACCACCACCGTCGCCGTCTTCTCCACCGCCTTACTACTACAGCAGCCCACCTCCTTCAGTCAAGGCTGCAACACCACCATACCATTATACCTCTCCCCCACCACCATCACCACCACCATAACACTAGACTTCTTCGTATGATGACCTCCTTCCCTTCTGTCCACTCTACGTTCACACAATTCTCAAACCATAGGAGGAAGGGTGGGCAGCAGGATGGAAGAGAAACAGAGCCTAAGGTGCGGATGTAAGGTCACCGTCGTACGTTGTGAGAAAGAGACAGGGAAGGAGATCCCTGTGCGAGCAATTTGAGCACGTGGAATGGCTGTTGTTGGGGAGGGTTCCAGGGACTGTGCCCTGATCCCAGCTGGGATGGGTTCGGGCAATTTCCAGTTTCGTTTTACCTGCTACTGGCCTATGGGAGGCGAAATCTCTCTTATCTTTTTTATTGTTTGGTTTTTTATTTTTTCCTGCTTTGCCTTATTTAGCTCTGCTTCCCCTGTTTGAGTTTTTCATTTCCTTTTTTAGTAGTGTTTTGAGACTTGGATTTTAAATCTTATTTATATATTTTTTTTTCCTTTTAAATTCTAGTTTATTCTTTTTCCTGGTTGATGTCTTTAATTGGGTCTGCTAAATTCTAAAAATAGTAGTGGGAAAAGGAGTTCTGGGATGAGATATAATTTGGTTAAATAAGTCTTACTGAAATTGAGGGGCTGGCTCATGAACATGACATGTTTTGATTAAGTATTTGATTTGCTTCAATTATGTTATCGCTATTTGGAAATATTTTATTATCTATTGTATAATTTTTAGTAATAATTCTCTTTTTGTACAATAAGGTCTGAAGCTATATTTTTTTCTTAGAATAAAAACTGGATATTTTGGTTTTTCCCTGTGGGATATATCTTAATGATATGATGTTTATATGTTTAGATGTATATCCATAATACATGCAGTCTCATATGTTGCCTAGTTCTGCTGAATGATGGAATTTTTGAAGTAAAAATATTTAATAAGTTCAAATAATTGCTCACTAATTAAAAAGAATTAACACTTTAATTTAACAGGTTGTATTTTGAATGATTTGATGATATTTTCTTATGATGTATATACATGGAGTCTCATATGTTGCCTAGTTCTGGCTTAATGATGGAATTTTTAAAGTAAAAATATGATGGAATTTTTAAAGTAAAAATATGATGGAATTTTTAAAGTAAAAATATTTAATAAGTACAAATAATTGCTTAAAGGGTCTTTTGGGATTAATAATTTGATCTTTGTTTTTTGCAAGTCCTTACTGTCTTTACTCAGATATGTTTGTTTTACAGTTCTTAGTACTATGAGCCTTTTTAAATCAATTTGCGTTTGTATTATTTTCTGATGTGAATTCATGTGCCTGATTGAGAATCTGCTTGTATTGTATTACAGTTCTGTTCCGGTTTCATAATGGGTAAGGAGAAGAGTCACATCAACATTGCGGTCATTGGCCATGTCGACTCTGGCAAGTCAACCACCACTGGTCATCTTATCTACAAGCTTGGAGGTATTGACAAGCGTGTTATTGAGAGGTTTGAGAAGGAAGCTGGTGAGATGAACAAGAGGTCATTCAAGTATGCTTGGGTGCTTGATAAGCTCAAGGCTGAGCGTGAGCGCGGTATCTCCATTGACATTGCCTTGCAGAAGTTTGAGACCACCAAGTACAATTGCACCATCATTGTTGCTCCTGGGCATCGTGACTTTATTAAGAACATGATTACTGGCACTTCAAAGGCTGACTGTGTTGTTCTCGTTATTGATTCCAGCACTGGTGGTTTTGAAGCTGGTATTTCCAAGGATGGTCAAACCCGTGAGCATGCGTTACTTGCTTACACCCTTGGTGTCAATCAGATGATCTGCTGCTGCAACAAGGTAATGCTACTCTCTCACTTAATTTTAGGCTATGTATGCATGTATCTGCATGTATTCTTGATTATATCTGATAAAGGGTCCCTTTCATAGTGGATGTGGTGTTGAATTCAATTGGCAATGTGGCATTTAGATAATTTTCGTCCCTGAAACTATAAGGCTGACCATTTTATTGGAAGATATTGAGTTTTTTCTATAGAGAGATGGCCAAGTGTTATAGTTCCGAGGAAGGAACTATTGTTAATTCAAATCCCTCTCTCTATGTCTCTCCTATGTTATCATGGTGTATGTTAGTACTTATGTTTTTAAATTTTAAATGCTTGTTTTTATCTTCGTCAGATTGCAACTTTGTGCTAATTCTAACCTCTCTATGGAGGTTAAAGAATCTATTAGTCCTTGTTTGATAGAAGATTTGATAACTAGCTAATAAATTTTTAATTATTTTTTAAGTCCTCTATCATTTCTTAACTTCCTAGCATATCAAATAACATGACGGATCAATATAATCCATCCACTCCTTTCACCTCCCCTCTCCGATCTTTTCTCCATCCTTCCTCCTCTTCCTCCTTGCTACCAAATATAGAGTTGTTAGACGATCTAAATTTAATAACTAGCTAATAAATTTTTAATTATATTTAAGTAATCTGTCATTTCTTTCCTTTCTAGCATACTAAACAACATGAGGGATCAATGGAATCCATCCACTCTTTTCACCTCCCCCTCCCTGATCTTCTATCCATATACTTCCTCTTCCCCATCCTTGCTGCTAAACATAGAGTTGTCAGATGGTCTTGTGTGCTAATTCTGCTAATTGGATATTGAGGTTAAAGTATATATAAATTATTGCTAGATATACATTCTCTAGAATGTAGGTCAATTCTCAAATGGCTATTATACTTCAAGCTTCAATTATTCCCTTCTCCAGCTGTATTTGTTTTGCTTGAACTTGCAGATATCTACTTGTTGTTAAACGAATTTGTTTCTCAAAGAGGCAAAATCTTCTCTTTTTCTTGTAGCTTCACATTTGCAAAATAACTGTCCAATATTATTTAGATGGTATTTATGTGATTAGTTTGATTAATTTTTCTATATGTGATTGTTTATGATATTTAATATGGTTCCTTGTAGATGGATGTCACCACCCCTACCTACTCCGAGGCTAGGTATGAGGAAATTGTGAAGGAAGTCTCTTCCTACTTGAAGAAGGTCGGCTACAACCCTGAGAAAATCCCATTTGTTCCCATCTCTGGTTTGAAGGGTGACAACCTGATTGAGAGGTCCACTAACCTTTACTGGTACAAGGGTCCAACTTTCGTTGGAGCTATTGACAAGATTGAGAAGCCTAAGACACCCTCAGCTAAGCCTCTTCGTCTTCCACTTCAAGATGTTTACAAGATTGATGGTATTGGGACCATCGTAGGCGGTCGCGTGGAGACTGGAATCCTCAAGGCTGGCATGGATGTGACCTTTGCTCCAATTGGACACACCACTCATGTTAAGTCTATTGAAATGGATCAAGAGGCTGTTCATAAGGCCTTCCCTGGTAATATTGTTGCCTTCAATTTGAAGAACCATCCTACAAAGGATCTTAAACGTGGGTATGTTGCATCCGACTCCAAGAAAGATCCAGCTAAGGCGGTTGCACACTTCATATCCCACGTGATTATCATGAACAACTATGAAGGTCAAATTATTAATGGATATACAGCAGTTCTTGATTGCCACGCCTCTAATAATCCTGTTGTGTTTACTGAAATACTGGCTAAGATTGACCGGGGGTCTGGTGAGGTGCTTGAGGAGAAGCCTGAGTTTTTGAAAAGCGGTGATGCTGCTTTTGTTGAAATGGTTCCCTCAAAGGCCATGGTTGTGGAGGCTTTCTCTGAATACCCGCCGCTGGGACGCATTGTCGTTCGTGAAAGGAACCGAATTGTTGCTGTTGGTGTCATCAAGAGTGTCGAGAAGAAGGGTACTCGTGGAGCCAAGGACAAGTCCACTGCCAAGAAGGTAGGAGAGCTTGGGATTCGTGCAGGGATTACCGTGGTGGGCCAGTTTGCAATTGAATCCCTTATAGGTTAATACGCGTTATTTGTTGTATGATATCTTTATTTAGAATCTTCAAGGGTTGATGAGATATTTGTTTATGTTTCAATGATGTTGAAGGACCTGCAACATTTGTTGTGTGAGTATTCATGAATTTTCAATCAAGGTATTTTGAAGGACTTGCAACTAAATATTTGCAGTATGAGAAGTCGTCAAAAGCTAGTGATGAACACTACCCCATATTTTTCATTGTCAAAGAAACCAAAAAAATAAAAAAAAAGGTTGCACATTCTTTCATTGACTCTTACCAGGAAGGCGAGAACAATAGTAAAAACATTGTTAAAAATTGTTTTAATCGGACTACATATTGCATATATTAAGTTTGAATACCAATTTACCATGTATTTTGAATTAAGAAAAAAAAAAAAAACATTACCATATAATTTGAAGGTAAAAAAAAATAAAGTAACAAAATCCAATTATCCTTAATATTACATTTACGTGAGATGCAACAACAAAATCTAACACAACGCTTCTAATATAAAAAATCAAGACTCTGATCACCCATCCACAACTTGAAGACCCTTTTGTCGATGTATTGGACTTTTCCTTGCAAATATTATAAATTATCAGTAGTGTAAAATATTTTTATTAGAGAATTGGTAGCAGAGAATCTAGTTTGCATTAAAATTACTTAACATTGTTAAAAATATAAGGTTGTTTGGCTGTTTGAATTGGAGTGAATGAAATGAAATGGGGTATGGAATGGAATGATAGATGGTGAATCAATTATTTTGTTCGGTTGGTCTTTGAAATAAACTCTAGAGTCAGATTTATTAGACAAAATATCCTTAATATAAAATTACACATTTAAAATTAATTTAATTAGACCGTTTGAATTTCATTTGACAAAAATATTTTTAACCTTAACAAAAGTATATTCTCTCTTTACATTTTTAATGAAACGATCAATCATGTCGGTCAACTTTCGGTCAATGTCAGTCAATTTAGCTCAATTCCCCCTTTGATTCCAACCATTAATCAATTTCACATTTAATGTCTGCAGCGTTTGAATTATAATTTTATAATAATTCAATTAAATTACAATTAAATTTTACTTTAATAATTGCCTTATTTTCTTTTTAATTTAAACCATCAAATATGAATTTTTACAATTAGGAGATTAAATTTACACATATGTAGGCTTATGAAAATTTGAAATGAAATTGGTATGAAAAGAGTTATATGTGATTTCAATTTTTTTTTCTCCTTTTCCTGTATTTTTATCTGATTTTTTAATAAAAGTAAATGAGAAAATATATAATTTTTATAAATTTCCAAAAAATAGAAGTTGAGTAGTTCAATTCAGCAATTGTGATTGAAGATTTTTGATATATATATATATATATATATATATATATGTATATATATATATAATAATAATAATAATAATAATAATAATAAAACCTCTATATAGTTATATTATTGAAACCAAATTAATTTTATTACTTTAAAAATATTATAACTCAATAAAGGTGTAGTTAAAAAAATATTATTATTACATAGTGCAAGTTGTATAAAAGTAAAATATGTACTATATTAATAATTAATTAATATAGAATTTAAAGTTAAAAGTATATATATTGATAAAAGATACTGATATAATTTTTTTAAAAAATAGTGCATATATGTATCAATAAGAAGATGTGCTTATTGACGAATTACTATGTATCTGTAATTTCAAAAATGCAGTAGCAATTATAAAAAATAAATCGTTATCTTAAACAGCTTGATATAAATATTTTCTTTCATATTAAACTTTTAATGTAACAAAGCATATATATTTTTTTCCAATATAATATACATATAATTATTACTATGTGAGGGAAAATTTCTCAAAATATGAGTCTAAAAAAATTATAACTTATTACAATGTGAAGTTTATTATTATTTATAATTAGCTCAAGTTGACACCATAATTTTTTATTACTACATGGATATTATTATTTTATAGGGTATCACTACAGAAAGGTTTTATTGCATTTAAAAAAATTTAAACTATTATGGGATATCATAACAGGAGAGTGTGGTATGAACTTTTTTTGTTTTTGTTTTTTTCTTTTTAAATTTATAATTGATGATAGAAAACCATAATACATTATTGCATTTTATACCTTTTTTTTTATTCAATAACTGCCTCTATTTTTTAAATCATGTATGTATTTTATCAGATTTTAAATTCCTATTCACCAAAATTTAATCCGTCAGTAGCTAAAATTTTTCTAAATAATAAAATTAATGTTTTTTCTTTTTATAAATAACTAAACAAAGTTAATTTTTATATATATATTAAAAAGTAATTCTATATTGTGAGAAATAAACACGTTACTACTAATATTTTAAAATCTAATGGAGTAAAATTTATCTATTTTAGAAATATACAACACATAACATAAAAATTATAGTCGGCCTCTAAGAAACCCTGGTCTTTTTTCTGCTAGTCACTAAGCTTATAAATAGGGGACGCACCTCATTTTCTCCAGTTACTATTACCAGTCTTACATTTCTCTGCTTGAGGGTTTTAGGTTTTTCTCTCCGCGCGGCCACTGCAAATTCTCTGCCAAGATAATACAGTGATTGGCATTCTCCTCTTACTATGGGGATCCACTATCGTTTTGGTGAATATTTTCCTGTGGTTCGCACATTTGAAAAGTTTTTCTTATCCATGTATAATCTTGTGTTTCTAGTGGGGTTCTGATGTGAGAATTTTTTTTTTTTCTTTCTTAGAATTTACTTACTGTTTTGCTCCTGAGGTTGTGTTTTGAATGATTTGACTATATTTTTTTGTGATGAATATAAAGGCAGTCTCATATGCTGCCTAGTTCAAAGTAAAAATATTTTGTAATTTCAATTAATTGCTTAAAATGTCCTTTGGGATTAATAATTTGATCTTTGTGTTTTGCAATTCTTTACTGTCTTTACTCGGATATGTTTGTATTGCAGTTCTTAATACTGAGCCTTTTTATAGTTCTGTTCCAAGTTTCATAATGGGTAAGGAGAAGGTTCACATCAACATTGTGGTCATTGGCCACGTCAACTCTGGCAAGTCAACCACCACTGGTCATCTTATCTATAAGCCTGGAGGTATTGACAAGCGTGTGTTATTGAGGCTTGAGAAGGAAGCTGCTGAGATGAACAAGAGGTCATTCAAGTATGCTTGGGTGCTTGACAAGCTCAAGGCTGAGCGTGTGAGCGTGGTATCACCATTGATATTGCCCTGTGGAAGTTTGAGAACTCTGAAAAAGGGACTCTTTATGGCAGAGTCAAGCTCAGAACCAGCAGAGTTCAGCACTACCATGTCAACCTTGTCCCTTGGCATAATCAGGAACTCACCCCCTTCTTGTTTCTCAAACCCACACAGCTCAAGAAACTCGACGCCGCCTTTCAACGCACTGACCCTTTCCTGTTAAAGGCAAATAGTTCATAACCATAGACAAAGACCAAGGAAAAAGCAAAAGAAAACATGGAAAAGTAACTTGGGAGGGGATTTGTCAGTTTTTAGTATGGCATATCAGTGAATGTAAACAAAATGAACACAAGGTTTGACCGGTGGCACAGAGAATGTTGTTCTCGAAACCTACTTAAGTGGGATGATTCATACAGTAAAATCTAAAGGCAATTCAACAAAGATCTTCAATTGAAGTTTTGGCACTTCTAAGCATTATCAGACGTATTATTGCAGTGCCGTGTGATGAATGGAAATTTGAATGAAATCCTATCAAAGCTTTTTTTGAACCACAAGTGTAATTCAACAAAAACAATGCTTATTCTGAAATTTATGAAAACCATGAGTTATGATGCAATTCATCTCAGCATTGAACCACGTAGACTGAGATAATTTAACGTGATTTCTCATAAGAAGTTTCTCATCTGAAAAGATTGGTTGGTGAGTCTAATTTTTCTGAATTTCTCCTCATCCCGATTTTTGGCAACATTCCCTACAAATGTTAGAAGTCTGGAATGCTCCCTTCAACTTAGCATCATCATCCTAGTCCCAAAAAAAAAGTAACTGAAAGAGAGGTTGCTTCAAAGTACTATAAATAATCTTAAAATGTCTTACCGGGTGAAACATAATCACCAAAATAAAGCGGTTAGTGCTAAAAGATCATATGTACCATGCATACAGTTCAATGTCTGTTTTCAAGTGACAGCAGTTTGCAACATTTTCTTAAAGGTAAGGAGGCTAGACCAACTTAAATGACAAAAATTCTTAAACAAAAACATGAACGAACCAAATTAATCATTTAATAACTAAGGAACCATATTTAGAAAACAACCAAGAACTTTCAATTTATGGGGTTCTTGCATGCATGCATAGGTTTTTTAAATCAATATTCACTATCAAAAATAGTTGACATCTATTTACCTTGTAATTCCGCTTAAGAGAATATCACAAATAGTTGAAGACATATATTTACCTTGTAATTCTGCTTAAGAGAACGCAAACACTCTCTCATTTGCTCAACTCTGGTGGCAGGCCTAATTGGTAATGAGCTCTGCAGTTTAGAAAAAAAGAGATATTCATTTAACACAAATTTCAAGGGAATGCCAACCAACAGGCCAAAACATTGATTCATGTGAAAACTTACTTTTGTCTCCTCCACAACAGGTGCAGAAGATTTTACAGCTGAAGTATCTTCTAGTGGCAATTCAAGTTTCCGCCTTCTTTCTGCCTGCAAGAAAAGCAATGGAATAATTTACTTGATCTCAATAGAAATAAATCAACAAGATATGGGAAGCAAATCATAGAAAAGAGAAACAGGCCCATACAACCTTTTTATTAAAAGTTCACATTGATGTTAAACAAGCCCTCTACATTTCCCATACCATGTAATGTTGTTAGAAAAAACACCCTAACTAGCTGCTCGCGATACATGGCAGGGAATCATTTGTACCTTGTCGTGTATACCAATGTTACATGTTAATTGTAGAAAACACCCTAACTAGCAGCCCACATCTATACAGCAAATCTCTCCTAGACAGTTATCTATAATAAGAATACCTCAAACCAATGAGTACACATAAGCTCAGAAAAGAACAATCCAAAGTCATTTTTGAAATATAAGTCTACAAAGAGATGAGAACTAAATAGAGGTAATTAAATACTACCTTTTCTCTCTCTCTTTCTGTTCTCTTCTCTTCTTCTTCTTTCTTCTTGTGAGCCCTTTCTCTTTGTTAGATGAAAAAGAAAATTTACCATGCACATCAAAATGAACAGAAACTGATAAGAATTAAGTATGCCTTAAAGGATTTCTCAAACATGAATTATTGTTCCAAAAATATTGAAACTATAAAACATAACGAAACATGATGTAATATAATTTGAAATATATGAGATGTTTAATCATAATAACAAGAGTACTTTACATGACATATACACCACCAGTAATTTATTAAGGAATTGGAAGCAGATAGCACACAATCAACGGAAGAATACGAATACAATATAAACTACTTCACAATAATTAAATTAAATGCTATCTAGGGAAAAACACTCATCATTGGAAGCACCTATACAGGAGATATAAACCCGTGAGCACAGGAGGGAAAAGAGCAGAAACACCGAGATCAAGGGCTTTTATCTTTTAAAAACAAAGAGCAAAAGTAGGAGCTATTGATGCAAAAGCATTTATCCATTTGACCATGGAAAAACAGTTAACACGATCTCATCAATGACACAAAGACTAAACAACAATACCTTAGCTCTTGCTGTTTGGCCTTCAATTCTTCTGGAGTAAGAGAAGGTTTTGAAGCCTCAACTTTGGTATTTGCTGGTACCTATGAACATAGTAGCATATGGAAAAATGATCATATGATGCTGTCTATTCTCACACTTTCCAATGTATCTAGCTCTACCTATCTAAACTTATACTATGAGGAAAAAAATACTAGGTAGGCCAAACATCAAGACACCATACCAAAACCTTTTAGAAGTTTTACTGGTGACATATATTGAAAAGTTTGGCAGATAAGAAGTTCATAACGGAGGCAAGTTGTTCCTAGCATCTGATCTATGTCAGTATCATTCTCGTGTTCCACTACCCAATTTACTGCAGCCTCCAAGCTGGCATTACCTAAAGAATAATATCCCAATTTTCAACTATCCATAAATACCAAAAATTTATCAAAATCCAGATACAGTAATGCATACAATATTGAAAGGCAAAATTCAAGAGAAAAATCTAGCAACCATCACATAATGCTTACTGGTTCTAATGGCATGGAAGGTGCTATATATCTCATCTAAACAGCTAATATTGAATCTGCAGTTTTTGTTACTTTTTTGAATATTCACTATTTCCAAACCAACTGAAAGAACATCTCTGAAGGAAACTGGTTACCAAAATTCGATAGTAGGATATTCCCAGAAATATTTTCAAATATCCAATATGCTCATACGTCATCAGGAAGTCGCCAATTACAATTTTGCCTGCTAGAAAAGTTTTAGAAGAGAAGAATGCATTAGTAATAATTCTTTCTGGACCAACCAGTTTGTCTCCAACATTTGAAAAGTTAAATAACCAACACTTATTCAATTCAAATTTTTATGACCCAACATAAATGAAGAAAATTCAACTAGAATATTAGCATCCATAATGTTCTAACCTACAATAACACCAGTGGAACCAAAAACACAAAAAAGGAAAAGGAAAAATAGAAAAAAGATAAAGAAAGCCACTGAAACTAAGGTCATAGAGAAACTTAGCTTAAATCAATAAGAAACTGTTGTAAAATGCAAAGGTGGGGATGGCAGTTTGACCCTTAAACTACAGAAAACTTTTAATGAGCTTACCAGAATAATGAAGTGCACAGGTTGCTCGTGCAGTTGAAAAACCCATTGCTTCAAGTTCCTCAAGCAGCTTTTTGTCAACCTCTGGTACAACCATTTCTAGATAGAAAAACAGTTAGTATACTGAAGCCATTAAGTGTATCCAAAACCAAACACTATAGAAAGAAACATTTTATGTTTTTTTCTAGTTCCATCTGTAATCCAGTTTGTTCAATATGGCATTAAAACTAGAAGTCTAGATGATACTACAGAAGAAATTGAAATAGTAGACTATTACACAATGATGATTGAAACAACGGTCGACTCATATCTTAGTCAGAAGTTACAGTATAATGGGCAAAGAATAAGTTATTGAAGAGTGATAAAAAAAATTTTTGCACATATTGGGAACAAAAAACTCTAACTAAATTCTGGTGGGTGAAATCCACAATTAGTCCGATGAATATTTAAAAATGGACGCATTATCCATGATATACTACAGAAAATGTTATTTGAGTATAGACCAAAAGAAACCCTCGAAGAAAAATGTTTTACCTTGAACACCAGAAAAATTTCCTGCTCTGAATGGCACTAAGAATGACAGTAACAGCAAACATCTATGAAGGATTCAGCAACGCACTTTAACTATAATGTAAAATCAACAATGATCCATCTTTTTAACAAGCATTGAATACAGTAAAATGCTTTATAGATAGATAAGCAGATCAAATAAACAAATCACCACATCTTAACTGAAAATCAAAACATATACAAATGCACCAAACTGAGAAGTACCTTCTGACTGGCTAGTACTCGCATCAACAGCACCATCTGCTCCTGCATCAGCCGCCTTAGGAACCTCCAAACTTATTGACTTTGCTGCCTCTAAAGTCTTATCTACAAATTCAGTATGCCTACTTCTTTTGATATGCAAATCGGTTTCCTTCACGAATCAAACAAGTCAAAGCCCCAAAATTCATCAAAATAGGTTTGTTTAAGCGCAAAAAAAAAAAAAACTAACTGAACAATGTCTTTAACATCTTCATTGATAGTGATATTTAGGCCACAGAAGGAATAGAATATCAAGGAAGCGTAGATTTCAAAAAATGCTAATGCACTCTCTAACAGCTTCACCATTACGATCAAAGATCCCAAACCCAAAAAGCAAATTCCACAAATGAAAACAATTATATTATTGCATATATGAAATCTATTGGTAATCCAGGTACACAGAAAAGCAATTTCAATTAGATAGGTTAAAAAATAATAATAATCAAATTCCGGGGAAAATAAGAAGTTAAAGTGTGAGAATTATACAGTTTTGGATCGGCATGGTTTGCCGCAAGTAGAGCAGACGAGGTTGAGGACGGCTTCGGTTGACTCGACAAAGTTGGAGTGAGAGGTGAGCTCGGCGTGCTCTTGGGCTTCCTCTACGGACTTGAAGAGGGTACCACAGTCCCCGCACTTCAGAGATACGGCCGCCATGGATGGGAAAGCTTCGAAGAATGTGCCATGTCTCTCTCTGGGTAATAGGAAAGCAATTGGCCAGGGGCATGCGGTTGATTAGTGGAAAATAGATTTATTATTAATAAATAATTTATTTTTGCAAAAAAAATAAAATAATAATAAATAAAAAGAGATAGAGAAAATTATTTAATATTGTTTTATTACTGAATATATTTTTCTCCTTATCCAGCTCATTTTCTATCTAAAATCATAACTATTTTCTACGTAAAATCACACAATCTCATTCACATCCAGCACAACCATTAAAGTATTGTAGCAAATCATATCCAACCAGAAAGTTATCACTATCAAACTAGGTACGATGCGTGTGAAAGAGATATAAATGTTGAAGTTTGGGGCCTTGGCCTGGTTACTGATGGATGATGGGCACGGGGCTGGTGGCACATACGAGATAATAATAAAATTTATTAAAATTTAAACTATAATTTTCATAAATGATGAAATAATAAATTTCTATGCACCTTTAGAAGAAAGAAAGAAAAAAAACACGTTCAGGGTCAATTGTTAATTGAAAAAAATCAATATAATTATTTTATAAATCTATTAATGGATATTTTAAAATTTTCTTAACTGATAGTATTTTCACTATATTTATTTATAAACGTGTATAATTTTGTTATTTGTATATAAATTTTCTTAATTAGTTTAAAAATTAAATCAATTGATGAGGGGCTGTTGTATAATTTTATTAATATATTATTAAGGGCATCATCTACATTATAGTCTTATTTTTAAATGAATATGGCAAAAAAAAACTCAAATCCTAAAGGGAGCTTGTTGAAACTGCTTGAATCAAAGATACTGTACGCTCCAGGTGTGGGAAAAAACTCTAGTACTCCCAGAGTACTGGGCGGCTCTGTACAACTGCAATTGATTATACAACACGTGGACATTTAACCCACGTCAGCTGTCTATTAAGCTGCTAGGAAAAAAAGGGTTAACGTCGTTATTCTTTCCGCTGTCTTCTCTTCAGCGTCTCTTCATCTCCTTCACATGCCATGACCCTCTTCTTCAGCAACTCTTTCACTCCTTCGCATGTCATAGCCCCTTTGGATTTACAGATTCCTTAGAGCTCCCTTAATCTATTTCGTAGTCTTTAATTTTCTGAAATTCTCAACCTTCCTTTGAAACAATCTTTGGCTTTGCAGCCATTTTCTAATCTAGTTTTATTTTTTATTTTATTTTTTTTTACTGATTTTGTGTTATTTAAATGTAAATTCGCATAGTCATTCAGATCCATGGGTTTTAATTCGGCAAAGGTTGCCGATAGACCATTAAAAATTTTAACGGAGAACTTTAAAATATTTGAGAAAGGGTTTAAAAGAACCTGCAGATGGAGAATGATAGGCAATCAGATAACACAAAAAATTATTCTAAACTAAATATTTTTTCAGAACGTAATGGGTAAAGTAAAGACACTGTACAAATTGTTTTGAGGCTGTGCGAAGAAGGCGACGGAACATCAATGGGGTATAACATTTTTTTGCAGCTGCCAGATAGACAGCTTATGTGGATAAGTTGTCCATATGGCAATTAATTAATAGCAGTAGCACAGACGCACTCAGTACTCCGGGAGTACTAGAGTTTTTTCCCCAGGTGTGCCCACATATATAGATATTGTTTTTGTTTTCATAATTTCTCTGCAATTATGATTTGGTCTGTATCCAAGTTCTATAAATGAGTCTTATTCAAATTCTAGGAAGAGTAACGGAGATATTTCAATTTCTTGCCCACATATATAGATATTGTTTTTGTTTTCATAATTTCTCTGCAATTATGATTTGGTCTGTATCCAAGTTCTATAAATGAGCCTTATTCAAATTCTAAAAAGAGCAATGGAGATATTTCAATTTCTTGATGTCCTTTTTTGCAAGTCAATGCATCTATAGCAAAATGACACGCTTTGTAATTCTTTACCGACATCCAATAAGGTTTGATTGTTTTATTTACCTGACAAAAAAAGAAAAAAAAAAGGTTTGATTGTCTGGCGTCGTTTAGTTATCGCCACCCAAACAAAAAAAGCGTCACCTCTTATTTTTCTACTAATCCATAGTGGATGGGTGGGCCCTTTTCCACCCAGGCCGAAGAAAAAGATTTGCTTGCTGACACACTGTAAGGTCTGTCTCTTGTTAGTTTTTTTTTTTTTTTTGTGATTGTCTCTTTTTAGTTTTGAATTGTTTGGGTTATGTTATTTGGCATATGCCCATTGCTAGAACCAGAATCAAATATTCCTTTTCAGGTTACATGTCTACAAGATTATAGGTCTCTTTTTTAGTTATTAGTTATTACCAAAAAAGAAAAAGGGAAAAAGCGTCTCCTTTTAGTTATTACAACTTATTGAACATTATTATTACTACTTCATTACTTCATTTCGTGTCTGCTAGGAGATAAAACTAAATATCATTTTGTAATTCTCAAAAACCAAAACATAATAAAGTTACCCAATGATATTCAAATGATAATATATATTTCAATTACTGCTGATCTGCCTTCTCAACAATAATAAAAAAAAAAAAGCTTTTTCATGATCCATTTCTTTCAAAAAAAAAATTTCTTTTTTAAATTTGGGTACGGACTTTATAAGAGGAAATGCCTGCCTCTTTTTTTACTTCTACTGCGGGGGCATTTTACCTTGATTTGTGGAGGCCTTTTAATCTCTGTGGCGGCCAAACAATATACCTATATATAGAGGCTCGTGCCGGGGCGTTGTACTCGTCGTTCGCTTGTTTGCTAAGTTTGTCTGGCATTGGCAACCACTAAGAGTAAGCGATGCTCTCTGCAACTCTCACTCTCACTTGCTTGATGAGCTTGGTTTTCTACAATTTGAGATCTGATTCTGATTCTAATTTGATTTATCTCATTTTTTTATGTTTTTATTTATCTTCGAATTGTCTTATTGTGCTTGGCTTGGATTCCATTCTGTTTGTTTTTTGCTTAAGTTTTTTGTTTTTCTGCCTTACTTAGCTCTGCTCTCCAAGTTTAAGTTTGAGAATTAGGTTTTAAATTTTATTTATATGTATTTTTTGGGTAAATAGTGTTTTCTTTAACTCTCACTCTCACTTACACTTTCTTGGCGAGCTTAGTATTAGATTGTTACAGATCATTGATTTTGGATCTTGATTTTGATTTTGATTTTGAATTTTTGGGTTCTGTATGTTAAACTAATTATTCAATTTAGCTTTCTTACCAAAAAAAAGATATTCGATTTAGCATTAAAGCATGAAAATCATACCTTGATAATTGCTTGAGCTAGAAGCGATGAATGGGCATTTTTTGCCAAATTAAAGACTATGGGACCATGGATGGATAGGTATTGAAGAGACAAGAAAAATCTGTGCTTGATCGTAAATTTTGGCCGCCGGAATCACCCAAAACCCGGTTTTTTTAAAACCGGGTGGCGCGACCAGTTTTCTGTAAAACGGGTCGACCCGGATGGAGGAAGAAGACGATGACGTCATCATCCTGGGTGATGACGTCATCATCCTGGGTGATGACGTCATCCACCATTAAAATTGGTTTTTTGATCAAAATGCCAAGTTTCCTGATTTGAACCCGTGTCCCCTTAATATGGGCTGGTGGTGATGTGTGTTGCACGGTTTTTCACCAAAAACACAGAGACACAGGGTTTGGGTTTATGAGAACAGAGTGCATAGCATATATTAACTCTCTTGCAGTTTCTGTTCTTGATCATGGCTTCTGCAATTATCAAGGTATTATTTTCATGCTCTAATGCTAAATTGAATATTTGTATAACACTTTATTATTCGAGGTGCGGCTCTAATTCTGCTGAAATAAGATTGGAATGATTTAGTTAATCTTTATGTTTTTATTTATATTGAATTATCTTATTTCGCTTGGATTAAATTCCGGTGACGGTACCCTGTTCCAGGCCGGGAGGTTTTTTTTTTTTTTTTTTAAATGTACATATGGGCTTGTACCTACGCGTTGTAACCGACGTTCGCTTGTTTGCTAAGTTTGTTTGGCATTGGCAACCACCAAAGTGATACTCTCTGCAATTCTCACTCTCACTTGCTTGATGAGCTTGGTTTTGTACAATTTGACATCAGTTTCTGATTCTAATTTGATTCATCTCATTTTGTATGTTTTTATTTATATTGGAAGTGTCTTATTGTGCTTGGCTTCGATTCCATTCTGTTTGTTAAATACTCCTTTTAATTGGGATCCGCACGGTATTACCATACCACTAACCATTCCCCATCATCATCTCCACCACCACCACCATCACCATCTTCTTCAGCCAAGGCTACAACAGCACCATACCATTTACACCTCTCCCCCACCACCATCACCATCTCCTTCAGCCAAGGCTACGATACCACCATACCAATACACCTCTCCCCCACCACCATCAGTCTCCGTTCACATGGTTTTCGAAGCAGAGGAGGAAGAGTGGGCAGCAGGATGGACGAGAAACAGGGCCTATGGGATGCGCAATCTGTCTTTTTTTGTTTGTTTAGTTTTTGGTTTCTGCCTTCTGTAGCTCTGCTCTCCAAGTTTGAGACTTAGGTTTTAAATTTTATTTTTAGTTTTATTTTTTTTTAATGATTTTTCGTGGTTGATTTCTTTAATTGGATCTGCTAAGTTCTGACAATAGTGGTATTAGGAGTTCTGGCACGAGATATAATGGGTTGAATAAATTTTATTTGAAATTGATCGGGTCGAAACTCATCACACGTGTTGATTATCAGTATTTGCGTTGCCTCAATTGCTATTTGGAAATATTTTCTTATCTTTTGTATAATTTTAAGGAATAATTCTCTGTTTGTACAATAAGTTCTGGAGATATTTAAGTTTTTAATGTTTTGGTATCAATTCATACTGGAATTTGTGTTATAATTTTGAGCGCATTGGGTAGAGAATTTACTCTTATTCAATTGTCGTTCAGTTTCAGGTTCGTAATGGATCAGAAGAAGGTTCACTTAAACATTTTGGTCACTGGCGATGTCATCCGGCGTGAGACGCCAACTTCACCTACTGAGAAGTTTGACATGACGAAGGAGTCATTCAAGCATCCTTGGCGGCTTGACAATACTGCCCCACCGGAGTCAGGGATCACCGAGCACAGATGCACCATCACTTATGCTTTTTGGCGTGAAGGCTTCGTTAATAAAATTTTGGACCCTTCGGAGGTTGACTGTGTTGTTCTCAGTATTGATCCCACCACTACTGGTTTTGATGTCCGTGAGTGTGCATCAATTGCTGCAAGGCTTGGTGTGAAAAGCATTATCGCTTGCATCAACAAGGTAATGTCACTTTTTTTGGTAAATTTTAGGCTATGCATGCATGTATCTGCATGTGTTCTTGATATATGCATGCATGTATCTGCATGTGTTCTTGATTATATATCTGATAAAGGGGTCCCTTTCATAGTGAATGTGGTATTGAATTCAATTGGCAATTTGGCATTTACATAATTTTCGTCCTTGAAACTATAAGGTTGTCCACTTTATTGGAAGATATTGAGTTTTTTTTTTTTTTCTTTTTGAGATGACCAAGTGTTAAAGTTCATTCAAATCCCTCTCTCTGTGTCTCTCCTATGTCATCGTGGATGACATAATGTATGTTAGTGCATATGTTTTTAAATTTTAAATGCTTGTTTTTATCTTCATCAGCTTTGTGCTAATTCTAACGTTCCTATGGAGGTTAAAGTATCTATTAGTTGTCAGATGATCTTGTGTGCTAATTCTGATATCTGATAATTGGATATTGAAATTAAAGTATCAAGTTGTTGCTAGATATTACCTTCTCCAGAATAATGTAGTTCAGTTCTCAAATGGCTGTTATGCTTCAATTATGTCCAGTTGTTTTGTTTAACCTTGCAGATATCTGTTTGTTGTTAAACGAATTTGTTTCTTTGTATAGTTTGATATAGAAGAATTAGTCTTCTCACAGAGGCAAAATCCTTCTCTTTTTCTGCCAGCTTCCACATTAGCTTGATTAATAGTTTTTTGTAAGTGACTATATATGTGATTAATTATGATATTTAATATGGTTCCTTGTAGGTGGATGGCGCCACTCCCAAGTATTCGAAGGCTAGGTATGATGAATCCGTGGAGAATCTCTCCACCGTTTTGAAGATGGCTGGCTACAACCCTGACCTGATTCCTTTTGTTCCTATCTCTCGTTGTGAGGGTTTCAACTTGATTGAGAGGCCCACCAAGCTTGATTGGTACGAGGGTCCAACTTTCCTTGAAGCTATTGACCAGATTTTGGTCTCTCAGGCTGTTGCTTCTGGTCTCATCGATAGTGCTGAGAAGAAGGATACTCGTGGAGCCAAGGTCAAGTCCGCTGCCAAGAAGGCAGCAAAGCGTGCGGGGGCTTTTATGCATCGCGCACTGGCTGTGATGCTGGTTCCGTGTATTGCGGCTTCATGCAATGCCAATGAGGATGAGGATGTGGATGTGGATGAGGTTTAAAAGTGAGGTAAAAAGGGTTCTGTTGATGATACGCTTTATTTGATGTTATCTTTATTTAGAACCTTCATGTTTTTTTTTTTTTTTTTTTTGGTGAACTACAATCTATAAGTTATTTGTGTATCTTTCTTTAATGTTGAAGGACTTGCATCTAATATGTTCAAGGTTTAAGGAATTTCCTTCATCTTTTTTTTTTTATATTTGTGTTTTTTTTTTTTGGTGGAAAAATATAAGAGGTATTTGGTGGTTGTAATGATGATAGAATCAATTATTTTGTTGGGTTGGTCTTTACAATCTGGAATCAATTTCGTTGGACAAAAATACCCTTAATATAAAATTTTACATTTAAAATTAATTTAATTAGACTCTATATGGCATTTGAATTAGCTGAGATGGAAATGTTAAAACAATGTTATTATTATTATTATTATGGTACGAAAAGTGACAAGTGACATGTTATTTGGGATGCATTTGGCATATTTTAAAATTTAAAATTCCTGACATTTACCTGTGATATGCTTTTACAATTTATTGGCAATATAATCTGTTATGTACCCAAGCTCTATATATAGAGTATTTTGTATTTGTAGTTAAATTATTTAAATTGTAAAAGAGTAATTGAGATCTTTAAATTTCTTTCTCATTTCTTATATTTTTATGTTATAAAACTTCTTCAATGAATATTATCCACTTTCCAAACGTCCATATGACAATCTCTCACCTACATGGAAAGCAAGGAATCTAGAATAGTTTTTAATTTTATTAAACTTCTTGCATGGATATGCATACTATATCCACTTTCCAAAAGTCTATCTGGCATTCTCACCTACTTGAAAGCGCAGGGCATCTTGTAAAGCGACCATTTTGAATTTAATAAATGGATACTACCGCTATGTGTGCTTACAACATGCAATGAGGTTTATTCATCAAAAAATATCCAATAAGATTTGAATAAATGGATACTATACTGCTGCTTAGAGCATCTCCAATAGTTCTGTCTATTGGAGTACATGTGGCATAAAATTTGAAAAGCCATACTGTTTATATGATAAGTGTTTATTTAATAATAAATGAGTTTAAATATTATTTCTCTAATAGATTCTGTTTAGATTTTTATTAATTAATAATGTATAATTTAATTTTTAAAATTATATCTAATTAAAATTAAATATACTTAAAATACAATCCAAAAGGAAAAAGTCTGAGTTAGACTGTTTTAAAAAATAAACAGTCCTTGTTTTTATTTTTATTTTTATTACCACACCAGCTTAACAGACCCTTTGCACAGAATTATTGGAAAGTTTTTTTAAAATTTTCTTTTATCTATTTATATGATGGAGTACAATTTTTTTTATTAAAAAATAGAATCATTGAAGATGCTCTTGCGACATCCAACGAGGCTTGAATGTTTAGTGTCTTTTTCGTTATTACCAGAAGTAAAAAACGTCTCCTTCGGGTTATTACAAAAAAAAAAAAAAAAGAAAAGAAAGGACACACAGTGTCTTATACTACCAATCCATGGTGGACGGGTGTCTTAAAGTCATATTGTTTATAGGATTTTTTTTTTTTTTCAATGGCTTAAAAGAACCAAACCATCGACTACTTATTAGCAGTGCCACGGAGAAGTATGTTTTTAAATCTCGTATTTAAAATTCTCTTTTATTCATTATTGTAATTTTTTTCAAATTTATAAGACAGAATGGAAATGTATATATATATACACCTGATACGTAATTAATGGATAACCATTTCAAAAATTGCTTTTAAAACTTGGACTAGATGTTATAGAAAAAACAAATTATGAAATTTGTATATAAATCTAAGACCCGTTCAGTAACGTGGTTTTAGGAATATTTTTTTAAAAAATATGTGGTTGTCATACTTTTAAATAACTGTGACCAAAACACAAAACTGTGACCAAAAACTCAAATCGTAAGGGGACTGGATGAAATGTCAGAAACTGCTAGAATTACTCATATTTTTAAATCAGTGTGACAAAAAAAAAAAAAGAAAAAAAGAAAAATCAAATCGAATGTCACAAACTACCTGAATTAATAAGAATGACAGTAACAAGAAGCATCTATAAAAGATTCAGCCATGCACTTAAACCATAATGTAAAATCAACAAAGATCCATCTTTTTAACATGCTTTTTTTTTTTGGTAGAATCTTTTTAACATGATTGGTACACAGTAAAATGCTTTATAGATACATAAGCAGATGAAGTAGACAAATCTCCACATTTTAACTGAAAATCAAAAGCACTAAACTAAGAAGTACCTTCTGACTGGCTACTACTCAGCACTATCTGCTACCTTAGGAACCTCCAAACGATCAAAGATCCCAAACCCAAAAGGCAAACTCCACAGGTGTAAACAGTTACATGTATACGGCATATATGAAATCGATTGGTAATCCAGAGACACAGAAAAGAAATTTCATTTAGATAGGTAAAAACAAAAAAAAAAAAAATTCAAATTCCGGGGAAAATAAAAGGTTAAAGAGCGAGAATTTTTTGGTGAATTTTACTATATTTATTTATAAATGTGTATAGTTATTTTATTTGTATACAAATTTTGTTAATTGTTTTAAAAACTAAATCTGTTTTTTTTTTTTGATGAATAAATCTGTTGATGGAGGGGGGTGTTGTATAATTGGGCATTATCGACTTTACTCATATTTTTAAATGAATGTGACAAAAAACTCAAATCGTAAGGCGGCTTGTTGAACTGTCAGAAACTGCTAAGATTTTATAATTCAAGGGTGTCATGGTAATGTGCCCATATATATATATATATTTTTATAATAGTATATATATATATTGTCTTTTCCTTTTAATTAGATTTAATTTCTTCAATGGGGACACATATTTTGTTACGTAATTAGCAATAAATTAATTTATTTTTTTAGATTGGTCTTCGTCAATTACTTTTAAAACTTGGATGTTTTATATATAAAAAAATCACGTCCGTCTCCTTCGTCTTCCTCTCTGGTGACTCCTCCATGTCTCTCTCTTCTCTTCTCAGTCTCTCTCTATTAACTCCTCTTTCTCTCCCTGGCCACTCCTCCATCTCTTTCTTCTGCCATTCCTCCACTTCTCTTCTTCTTCTTCTTTCTCTTGACTGTGTAAACACTCTCTACTTGGGGAGGTGTAGAACAATTAATATATCTATTTTATATAATTTTTTGAAGATAGTCTTCAAATTTAGTCTTTCAATGGCGGATCTGGAACTTGGTAACAGTTGGACTTTATTTTTTGCAGAGACGATTGGAGAAGAGACAAAAGAATGAAGAAGATAGAGACGGAGCATGGAGGATTGACCATAGAAGAAAACGAGGGAGATAGACGGTAAGTTAACGCTGCCAAGTAAGCATATGGCGTGTATTAGTTTTTCCAGATGGCTTTCAAAGAGTGGAAGGACAGTATTGTGCCACTCAATAGATGGAGGTCAGTGTGGTCATTTCACAATAAGATGCTGGCTTGGAGACGGAGGTCAGAATCGTCGTTTTACAATTTCCATATGAAAAGGCAGTTTAAGCATGTAATTTTACAAAATGATACTCTTCCTTTTGTTAACGTTGCAACCAAGTTCATGTATTGTGTCTCACTAAAAAGCTTTGTAGTTTGCCTTTGTGTTTTGTTCGAGTTCTTTGGCTTGTTCGAGTTCTTTCCATTCATAAGCAGAGAGTAAGCATACTCTTTTTAACTCTCACTCTCACTTGCTTGATGAGTTTGGTATTAGATTGTTAGAGATCTTTGAATTTGGAGCTTCTATCATTATGTTGAGTTCTTTTATTTTTCTCTCCTAGACTAAGATTGGATTTAGCTCGTTTTTATGTTGTTATAGATTGTTGCACAGATCTTATTGTGCTTGTCTTAAATTCCATTTTGTTTGTTGAATACTCTTTCTTAATTGGGGCTGCACGGTATTAAATGTTGGGGTTGATATGGTATTTGAACTAAATTTCACAAGAGAAGAGGTTAATCTTCACTTGTGCATATGTGTGAAAACACACGGGTATGGAAAGGCTGGTTTTATGCTCTGTTTTCTGGTAACAAAATAGAGAAAATATGGGTATGTGGAGAAAATATTGTTTCTCCCTGTAGAATGTATAACCCATTATGCAATAGACCCTTCATGATCAATAATGAACCTTTTAGAATTTTTAAAATTCTATTTTCAAACTTCCCTGTACAACCAAGTGAATCCAGCACTCCCACTGAAATCAGGTTCCTTTTTAAATATGATACATGTCTGACATTTGATAGAATTCTTTCTGTCCCATCATGAAGCTTCATTCTCACAGAACCAACTCCTGCAATTTCGCATTCCATGTTATTTCCCATCAAGACCTTGCCTTGATCAACATCTTTGTAGTTGCAAAACCAATCCTTGTTTGGACACATATGAAATGTGCAACCCGAGTCTATAACCCATTCATTTTGAGTATCTTTCATGGAAACCATAAGCACTTCAGCACTTTCATATCCTTCCTCAACTATAGATGCATCAGCTCAGTCAGAACCCTTTACTTTGCCTTTCCATTTTGGACAATCTCTCCTAAAGTGACCAACTTGTTGACAATAATAGCATCTTCTCTTTGATTTTGATTTTGATTTAGATTTGCCATGATTGCCTTTCTTATCAGTTCTCTTTTCTGGTCTCCCTCTAGTAACAAACAGCCACTCACCAGTCATAGAATCCTTCCCTTCAACCTTAAAGTCCATTTCCTTTGAATGAATAGCATCCAACACTATTTCAAGTGTCAAAGTATCTTTGCTGTACTTCAAGGTGTCTCTCAACTGTTCACAAGGCTTTGGCATTGAGTTCAATAGGATAACTGCTTTATCTTCATTATCAATGTTAACTCCAACATTCTCAAGATCAATAACTAGCCTATTGAACTTGTCAATATTTTCTCCTATTGATTTGGATTCATCAACCTTAAAACCAAATTTTTTTTGTTTTAAGTGAATCCTATTTGGCAGTTATTTAGACATAAATCTGGTCTAATTTCTTCCACATATCACCAGCAGTTTTTTCTTTAATCACTTTTCTCAATACATGATCTGAAAGACTCATAACCGGAGAGTTTCTAGCCTTGTTCATCATTATTTTCATTTCATCTTTACTATGAATTGCAGATTGCTTACCTGGTTCCAGAACTGCATCTATTCAAAGATTTCCCAACAATGCCTCCATCTTGATCTTCCAAAGAGAGAAATCTGACTTCCCATCAAACTTCTCAATTTCGAACTTGGAGACTGACATCTTGAACCCAATCTACTTTTACAAGATTCTTCAAGATTGAAATCTTTATGATAGATATGATTAAATTGCCAAAACCTTGCTCTGATACCAATTGTAGTTATTCTAACCAAACACAATCTAGCAATAAAGGTTTCGACTGGAGACTTAAAATGAGAAAAGAGAAGAAAATAACACATAGATATAAGTGGTTCCATAGCAAGTAGCTATTGTACATCCACTGTAGGAAGAGAGATCAAATCCACTATTTAGAAGAAAATATTACACCTGCACACAGTAGTACACACACCTTACAGAGCTCTTATTTTATACAGAGACTGTATTCTCTTCTAAGAACTCCCTTAATTCAAAGTTACAACCTGTCAGGGAAAAAAAAAATACCCAGAACAGTTCCTCTAACTGATTACTAGCACTTCACAGGCTGACTTTGCTATTCTCATTATTGATTCCACTATTGGTAGTTTTGAAGCTGCTATTTCCAGGGATGGTGAGACCCTTGAGCATGCATTACTTGCTCGCACCCTTGGTGCAAGCAGATGATCTGCTGCTGCAACAAGGTAATGTCACTCTCTCACTTAATTTTAGGCTATGTATGCATGTATCTGTATGTGTTCTTGATTATATCTGATAAAGGGTCCCTTTCATAGTGAATGTGGTGTTGAATTCAAATGGCAATTTGGCATTTAGATAATTTTCATCCCTGAAACTTTAAGGTTGTCCACTTTAATGGAAGATATTGAGTTATTTTTTATAGAGAGATGGCTAAGTTTTATAGTTCCAATCAAGGAATTATTGTTAATTCAAATCCCTCTCTTTCGATCTCTCCCATGTCATCATGGTGTACGTTAGTGCATATGGTTTTAAATTTTAAATGCTTATTTTTTATCTTCTTCAGTTTGCAGCTTTGCGCTAATCCAAACGTTTCTATGGAGGTTAAAGAATATATTACTTGTCAGATGGTCTTGTATGCTAATTCTGATAATTGGATATTGGGTTTTGAGGTTAAAGTATCAAGTTGTTGCTAGATATTATCTTCCCTAGAATGTAGGTCAGTTCTCAAATGGCTGTAATGCTTCAATTATTCTCTTCTACAGTTCTCGTTTTGTTTAACTTTGAAGATATCTATTTGTTGTTAAATGAATTTTTTTCTTTGTAGAGTTTGATATAGAAGAATCAGTCTTCTCAAAGTGGCAAAATCCTTCTCTTTTTCTGCCAGCTTCACATTTGCTAAATAACTGTCCGATATTATTTAGATGGTATTTATGTGATCAGTATTCTGTATGTGACTATATATGTGATTGCTTATGATATTTAATATGGTTCCTTATAGATGAATGCCACCACTCTCAAGTACTCGAAAACTAGGTATGATGAAATTGTGAAGGTACTCTCCTACGGTTGATGATGGTTGGCTACAACAGTGACATGATTCTTTTTGTTCCCATCTCTGGTTTTGAGGGTGACAACCTGATTGAGAGGTCCGCTAACCTTGACTGGTATAAGGGTCCAACTCTCCTCAAAGCTATTGACCAGATTCAGACACCCTTAGACAAGCCTCTCCGTCTCCCACTTCTTAATGTTTATGAGAGTGGTAATGGGATTGTTGCAGTTGGTTGCGTGGAGACTGGAATCCTCAAGTCTGGCATGTATATCACCTTTGGTCCAAGTGGATTCACCACTAAAGTTAAGTCTCTTGAAATGAATGAAAAGGTTGTTCAGATGGCCTTGCCTGGTGGGATTCTTAGCTCCACTGTGAAGAAACTTTCTGCAAAGGATCTTAAACATGGGTATGTTGCATCCAACTCTAAGAAAGATCCAGCTAAGGAGGCTACTAGCTTCATATCCCAGGTGAATATCATGAACAACTGTGAAGGTCAAATTAATACGGGATCCGTTGTGATTCTTGATTGTCATACCTCTCACGATGCTGCTGTGTTTATTGAAATACTGGCTAAGATTGACCAGTGTCTGATGAGGTGCTTGAGAATAAACCAAAGTATTTGAAGTGCGGTGATGCTGGTTTGGTCAAATCCCATGGTAGTGGAGGCTTTCTTTGAGTACCCGCAGCTGGGTTGCATTGTCGTAACAACAACCAGACTGTTGCTTTTGGTGTCATCAAGAGTGTTGTGAAGAAGGGTACTCGTCGAAACAAGGACAAATCCATTGCCAAGAAGGTTGGTGATCGTGTGACGGCTTGTATGTGTAGTACACTGCCTGTCATAGTGGTCCAGTATGTTTCAGGGGAGGCTTTGCGGGATGAGCCTTAAAAGTACGATAAAATTAAATACACATTATTTGTTGCACAATAATGTTGAAGGACTCGCACCTAAAACGTTTGTTGTGTGAGAATTCATGAATTTTCAAGGGTTAATGTGGTATTTACTTATCTTTCTATAGTTTGAAGGATCTGCCTCATATTTGTAGTATAAGAAGTCATCAAAAGCCAGTGATTGACACTGCCCAATTGTAAAATAAATAAATAAATAAATAAAAAGAAAAAAAAAATCCTTTGTAGATGTCTTGGACTTTTTTTTTTGATCGGGGATGCAAATATTATAAATTATAAGTAATTAGTCTCAGAGAGCGACGTGGTGGTGTTTGATTGTTGAAATAATGGGGAATGAAATAAAATGTGGTATGGAATGGAATGATGGATGAAATCAATTACTTTCTTTGGTCGGTTTTAAAATGAACTATGGAATCAATTTCACAGGACAAAAATACCCTTAATGTGAAATGGTTGGCCTTTGGAATGAATTATGGAATCAATTTCACTGGAAAAAAATACCCTTAATATAAAATTCCACATTTAAAATTAATTCAATTAGACTATATATGAAATTTGAATTTTATTTGACAAAAATATTTTTGACCTTAACAAATGCATATTTTCTCTCTACATTTTAAACCAAATTCTCAGTGAAAGGTCGGTCAACTATTGTTCACTCTCATTCAACTTAAAAGTTGATAGGGAAGAAAATTAAATAGATAAATTAAATATTAATTAGATTATAAGGCGGATGCATTTTGGTCATGTTAGTTGACATTAATTAAGGAAAGGAATGACTATTACTATTTCCTACCTCTCAAGGTAAAAATAAAAAAATAAAAAAAATAGGTAGGAATCCCAACCCATTTCATTTCCCCTTATTCCATGGGACTCAAATTTGCTGTCCCTCTCCATTGGGCCTTTTTTTTCTTTTATTTCTTTGAGTATTTAGCTCTTAAAAACTATATATTATTTAGTAATCTTTTCTATACACACATATATATATATATTTATTTATTTTTTTGGGTAATAATTAATCTTTTCTATATGTATTTTCTTAAAAATTATTATTTTTTTATTCTTATTGTCTATTTATTTCTTTGAATATATTGTCCTTAAAAATGATATATTAATTAATAATATTTTTGTGTATTTTCATAAAACTGTTTTATTTTCTTTGTTCTTATTTTCATATACACCGAAAGCAAAAAAATAAAAGAATACTTTCACACGCATACGTTTTTGGAGCCTGAAAATTGTAATAATCAATAAAATTTAATTATTAAAAAAAATAAAAATATAGATGGATGGAGGACTCAGCATGTAAAAATAAAAGAAATAAACTAATAGAAAAGGAACTCAAATAGTGTTAACTAGTATAGTGACGTGGGTCAAAATTATAAGAATGGTGAAGTCATTGGGACAATAGATTTGAGTTCAATTCCAAAAAAACAAAACGTCACTAAGAAGTAATTTAATCAATTTCACATCTAATGTTGAAAGATTTGAATTATATTTTATAATATTTCTTTTCAATTTTACTTTAATACTTGCCTTATTTTCTTTTTAATTTAAACCAACAAATAAGAATTTTCACAATTAGGAGATTAAATTTACACATACGTGGCTTTATGAAAATATGAAATGAAATTGATATGAAAAGAGTTATATGTGATTTTAATTTTAATTTTTTTTTCTCCTTTTCCTGTATCTTTTATTTGGGTTTTTAGTAAAAATAAAAGAGAGTATTCTATTTTTATAATTTTCCTCAAAAAAAAAGAAAAAAGAAAAGAAAGAAGAGGTTGTGTCGTTCAAATTCAACAATTGTGATTGAAAAGTTTAGAAATGAGAATATGAGAACTACTCTCTTATATTACATTGCTCATATATCTTGAGTGACGGTAGAAATTGACTAATTCATATAAAATCAGTAAAAATAAAAATAAAAGATAATAAATATTATATATTTACTCTTTTGCGCATATTTAATAATGTGTCACGTTTATATGCTCATATATATAAGTGTAGTGTATGAGAGAATTTCTTTCTATATAAATATATATATATACATGTATACTTATATATATAATTTAAAGTGTTATAAGATATCATAACAGGAGAGTGTGGTATAAACATTTTTTATTGTTTTAATTTATAAGTGGTGATAAAAAAGAAAAAAAATACATTATTGCATTTTATACAGCCATTAACCGTGTCTCATGTTTCAAAAATTTAATAAAGACATCAGTCAAAATGTTTTATTTTTTACAGCATTAGTGTATTGATGTAAATGCAAATATTACAAAAAGTTGGAGGTGACAATAAAATAGTTGGCGTTGACAATAATAGAGGAGACGTACAAGATACGGTATACTTCTCTCACAATTTAAAAAACAAAAATCATTTAAGTTGCATTCCATAACACAATTGATTTTTTTTTTTAATTTTTTTCTTTTAAATTATATATAATTTAATTAATTTAAAAGCTAATTGAAATTTATTAAATATTAATTAAATTATTTAATTAAGTAAAAATATAAAAATAAAATTGAAAATCAAAATATTTTAGAGTGTTTTTATTTTTATATTTTTAATCTAATTAACTTTTAACAAATTCTAATCAATTTTTAAATTAATTAAATTATATCTAATTCAAGATAAAAAAAAAAAAAAAAAAAAATAATTGGGTTATCAAACAAACCCTTATCTATTAGTTTTCCACCCCAAATTTTTGAACTTTCCAAATAATATTTTAAAATACAATTCAATAGTTAAAAAACTAATCACACATTGACTGCGTAAACATTCTCTACTTGGGGAGGTGTAGAACAATTAATATACCTATTTTATAAAAAATTTTGAAGATATTTTAAGTCTTCAAATTTAGTCTTTCAATGTAGATCTGGAACTCGGTAACAGTTGGACTTTATATTTTGCAGAGATGATTGGAGAAGAGACAAAAAAATGAAGAAAAGATAAACGGAGAAGTTGTTGGAGAGAGACGAAGCAAAGAGAGACATGGCGGATTGACCATAGAAAAAGACGAAGGAGAGAGACGATAAGTTAACATTGCCAAGTAAGCATATGACGTGTATTAGTTTTTCCAGATGGCCTTCAAAGACTGGAAGGAGAGTATTGAGCCACTCAATAGATGGAGGTCAGTATTGTCATTTCACAACAAGATGCTGGCTTGGAGACGGAGGTCAGAATCGTCGTTTTACAATTTCCGAAGGAGAAGGTGGTTAAGCATGTCATTTTGTCAAAAAGATGCTCGGACAATGAAGGGCGGGGCAGTATCATCACTTCACAAAAATATAATAAAAAACCATGAGCTTCCCATTTTGTTTACGTGGCAACCTTGCTGATGTATCTTTGACGTTTAAGCATTGTAACCCAAGGTCAGTTTCGTCACTTCACTTCAAAACCATGAACTTCCCTTTTATTTACGTCGCAACCGTGCTCATGTATTGTGTCTTACTAAAAAGCATTGTAGTTTGCCTTTGTGTTTTGTTCGAGTTCTTTGGCTTGTTCGAGTTCTTTCCATTCATAAGCAGCGTAAGTATACTCTTTTTAACTCTCACTCTCACTTGCTTGATGGGTTTGGTATTAAATTGTTAGAGATCTTTGAATTTGGAGCTTCTATCATTATGTTGATTTTTTTTATTTTTCTCTACTACACTAAAATTGGATTTAGCTCATTTTTATGTTTTTACAGATTGTTACACAGATCTTATTGTGCTTGTCTTAAATTCCATTTTGTTTGTTGAATACTTTTTCTTAATTGGGCTGCACAGTATTAAATGTTGGGGTTGGTATGGTATTTGAACTAAATTTCACAAGGGAAGAGGTTAATTTTCACTTGTGCATGTGTGTGAAAACACATGGGTATGGAAGGGCTGGTTTTGTGCTCTGTTTTCTGGTAACAAAACAGAGAAAATATGGAATTTTTAAAGTAAAAATATTTAATAAGTTCAAATAATTGCTCACTAATTAAAAAGAATTAACACTTTAATTTAACAGGTTGTATTTTAAATGATTTGACGATATTTTCTTATGATGTATATACATGGAGTCTCATATGTTGCCTAGTTCTGGCCTAATGATGGAATTTTAAAATTAAAAATATTTAATAAGTTCAAATAATTGCTTAAAGGGTCTTTTGGGATTAAAAATTTGATCTATAATTTGATCTTTGTGTTTTGCAAGTCCTTACTGTCTTTACTCAGATATGTTTGTTTTACAGTTCTTAGTACTCTGAGCCTTTTTAAATCAATTTGTGGTTGTATTATTTTTCTGATGTGAATTCATGTATCTGATTGAGAATCTGCTTGTATTGTATTACAGTTCTCTTCCAGTTTCATAATGGATAAGGAGAAGAGTCACATCAATATTGTGGTCATTGGCCATGTCGACTCTGGCAAGTCAACCACCACTGGTCATCTTATCTACAAGCTTGGAGGTATTGACAAGTGTGTTATTGAGAGGTTTGAGAAGGAAGCTGCTGAGATGAACAAGAGGTCATTCAAGTATGCTTGGGTGCTTGATAAGCTTAAGGCTGAGCGTGAGCGCGGTATCTCCATTGACATTGCCTTGCACAAGTTTGAGACCACCAAGTACAATTGCACCATCATTGTTGCTCCTGGGCATCGTGACTTTATTAAGAACATGATTACTGGCACTTCACAGGCTGACTGTGTTGTTCTCGTTATTGATTCCAGCACTGGTGGTTTTGAAGCTGGTATTTCCAAGGATGGTCAGACCCGTGAGCATGCGTTACTTGCTTACACCCTCGGTGTCAATCAGATGATATGCTGCTGCAACAAGGTAATGTTACTCTCTCACTTAATTTTAGGCTATGTATGCATGTATCTGCATGTGTTCTTGATTATATCTGATAAAGGGTCCCTTTCATAGTGAATGTGGTGTAGAATTCAATTGGCAATGTGGCATTTAGATAATTTTCGTCCCTGAAACTATAAGGCTGACCAGTTTATTGGAAGATATTGAGTTTTTTCTGTAGAGAGATGGCCAAGTGTTATAGTTCCGAGGAAGGAACTATTGTTAATTCAAATCTCTCTCTCTGTCTCTCCTATGTTATCATCAGATTGCAGCTTTATGCTAATTATAACCTTTGGAGGTTAAAGAATCTATTAGCCCTTGTTTGGTAGAAGATTTAATAACTAGCTAATAAATTTTTAATTATATTTTAAGTCCTCTATTATTTTTTAACTTCCTAGCATACCAAATAACATGAGGGATCAATATAATCCATTCAATCCTTTCACCTCCCCTCTCCAATATTTTCTCCATCATTCCTCCTCCTTCTCGTTGCTACCAAACATAGAGTTGTCAGACGATCTAAATTTAAGAACTAATTAATAAATTTTTAATTATATTTAAGTCCTCTATCATTTCTTTCCTTTCTAGCATACTAAACAATATGAGGGATCAATATAATCCATCCACTCTTTTCACCTCCCCCTCCCTGATCTTCTCTCTATATACTTCCTCCTCCCCGTCTTTGCTGCCAAACATAGAGTTGTCAGATGGTATTGTGTACTAATTCTGATGATTGGATATTGAGGTTAAGTATATATAAGTTATTGCCACATATACATTCTCTAGAATGTTGGTCAATTCTCAAGTGGCTATTGTGCTTCAATTATTTCCCTTCTCCAATTGTACTTGTTTTGCTTGAACTTTGCAGATATCTACTTCTTGTTAAACGAATTTGTTTCTTTGTATAGTTTGATATAGAAGAATCAGTCTTCTCAAAGAGGCAAAATCTTCTCTTTTTCTGCTAGCTTCATATTTGCAAAATAACTGTCCAATATTATATAGATGTGATCAGTTTGATTAATTTTTCTATATGTGATTGTTTATGATATTTAATATGGTTCCTTGCAGATGGATGCCACCACCCCTACCTACTCCAAGTCTAGGTATGAGGAAATTGTGAAGGAAGTCTCTTACTACTTGAAGAAGGTCGGCTACAACCCTAAAAAAATCCCATTTGTTCCCATCTCTGGTTTCATGCGTGACAACCTGATTGAGAGTTCCACTAACCTTTACTGGTATAAGGGTCCAACTTTAGTTGGAGCTATTGACAAGATTCAGAAGCCTAAGACACCCTCAGCTAAGCCTCTTCGTCTTCCACTTCAAGATGTTTACAAGATTGGTGGTATTGGGACCATCATAGGTGGTCACGTGGAGACTGGAATCCTCAACGCTGGCATGGATGTGACCTTTGGTCCAATCGGACTCACTGCTAAAGTTAAGTGTATTGAAATGGATCAAGAGGCTATTCGGAAGGCCTTGCCTGGTAATATTGTTGCCTTCAATTTGAAGAACCATCCTACAAAGGATCTTAAACGTGGGTATGTTGCATCCGACTCTAAGAAAGATCCAGCTAAGGCGATTGCATGCTTCATATCCCACGTGATTGTCATGAACAACTATGAAGGTCGAATTATTAATGGATATAACGCAGTTCTTGATTGCCACACCTCTAATAATCCTGTTATGTTTACTGAAATACTGGCTAAGATTGACCGGGGTGAAAGAAACACATACACAAAGACAGTAGAAGCAATATAAAATATGTTATGTAAATCATAAAACTAAAAAATAAGAATTCTGAATTACCTCTTCCCTGATATGAAGATCTATCAGCTGATCCTCCAGTTCGGTAATCACCACCATAAATCAGCAACTGCATCTCGTGATTTACAATCTGAATCGCATGATCGTACTGTCAACCGTCTGATCTTTTAGTGCTATCCTCATATGCGATGGAGCAATGTGTGTGGACACAGCGATCTATGAAAAATATTAAAACACAAAAGGAAAAACTAAAGAATAGAAATAAAGAACATAAATGGGAAAAACTAAAGAATAGAAATAAAGAACAGAAATGTTCTTTCTTTTCCTAAGTTTTTTTGAAAAATATGTTAAAATTTTCTGAAGGAAAAAAACTGTATTTTTCTTTTTTACGATAGTTTTTTCTCTCTGTCACAGAAGACTGAAAAAAACCTAGCACCTTGTAAAAAGAAAACAACGATGTATTTAATAATAAAAAACACAAAATTTTAAATTAAAAAATATATCTTATCTAATCTCTTCAGTTAAGATAAATATTTAAAAATAAATAAATTTAATTTAAAATAAATTTTAACTGATCAGATAACATATTATTTAAAAAATTAAAATAAATTTAATTTAAATGTATTTTATTTAAATGGGCCCAAGAGCATATCTAACACGGGGTCTGGTGAGGTGCTTGAGGAGAAGCCTGAGTTTTTGAAAAGTGGTGATGCTGCTTTTGTTGAAATGTTTCCCTCAAAGCCCATGGTTGTGGAGGCTTTCTTTGAGTACCCACCGCTGGGACGCATTGTCGTTCGTGAAAGGAACCGAATTGTTGCTGTTGGTGTCATCAAGAGTGTCGAGAAGAAGGATACTCGTGGAGCCAAGGACAAGTCCACTGCCAAGAAGGTAGGAGAGCTTGGGATTCGTGCAGGGCTTATGGTGGCGGGCCAGTTTGCAATTGAATCCCTTATAGGCTAATATGTGTTATTTGTTGTACGATATCTTTATTTAGAATCTTCAAGGTTGATGAGATATTTGTTTATCTTTCAATAATGTTGAAGGACCTGCAACATTTGTTGTATGAGTATTCATGAATTTTCATTTAAGGTATTTTGAAGGATTTGCACCTAAATATTTGCAGTATGAGAAGTCGTCAAAAGCTAGTGATGAACACTACCCCATATTTTTCATTGTCAAAGAAACCAAAAAAAAAAAGTTGCACATTCTTTCATTGACTCTTACCGAGAAGGCGAGAACAATAGTAAAAACATTGTTAAAAATTGTTTTAATCCTACTACATATTTTACATATATTAAGTTTGAATACCATTTTACCATGTATTTTGAATTAAGAAGGAAAAAAAAAAAGTAACAAAATCCAATTATGCTTAGTATTACATTTACGTGAGATGCAAGCAACAGAATCTAACACAATGCTTCTAATCTAAATTCCAATATCACGAATTAGGACTCTGATCTCCCATCCACAACTTGAAGACCCTTTTGTTGATGTATTGAACTTTTCCTTGCAAGTATTATAAATTATAAGTAGTGTAAAATATTTTTATTAGACAATTGGTTACTTAACATTGTTAAAAATATATATAAGGTTGTTTGGCTGTTTGAATTGGAGCGAATGAAATGAAATGGGGTACGGAATGAAATGATAGATGGTGAATCAATCACTTTGTTCGGTTGGTCTTTGAAATAAGCTCTAGAGTCAGATTTATTGGACAAGATACCTTTAATATAAAATTACACATTTAAAATTAATTTAATTAGACCGTTCGAATTTTATTTGACAAAAATATTTTTAACCTTAACAAAAGTATATTCTCTCTTTACATTTTTAATCAAACGATCAATCATGTTGGTCAGCTTTCGGTCAATGTCAGTCAATTTAGCTCAATTGCCCCTATGATTCCAACCACTAATCAATTTCACATCTAATGTCTGGAGCGTTTGAATTATAATTTTATAATAATTCAATTAAATTACAATTAAATTTTACTTTAATAATTGCCTTATTATCTTTTTAATTTAAACCATCAAATATGAATTTTTACAATTAGGAGATTAAATTTACACATATGTAGGCTTATGAAAATTTGAAATGAAATTGGTATGAAAAGAGTTATATGTGATTTTAATTTTTTTGTCCTTTTCCTGTATTTTTATCTGATTTTTTAATAAAAACAAATGAGAAAATATACAATTTTTATAAATTTCCAAAAAAAATAAAAAATAGAAGTTGAGTAGTTCCAATTCAGCGATTGTGATTGAAAATTTTTGATATATATAGTAGAACCTCTCTATAATTATATTGTTGAAACCAAATTAATTTTATTATTATAAAAATATTATAACTCAATAGAGGTGTAGTTAAAAAATTTATTAGTATAAGTTGCATATAAATAAATTATACACTCTATTAATAATTAAATAATATAGAATTTAAAATTTTCAAAGTATATACATTGATAAAAGATATTAATATAGTTTTTGTTTCATTATGTTCTATAGTTCCAATATTTTTGAAACAATAATTCATGTTTGAGAAATCCTTTAAGGCATACTTAATTCTGGTCAGTTTCCGTTCATTTTGATGTGAATGGTAAAATTTCTTTTCATCTAACAAAGGGAAAGAGCTCACAAGAAGAAAGAAGAAGAGAACAGAAAGAGAGAGAGAGAAAAGGTAGTATTTAATTACCTCTATTTAGTTCTCATCTCTTTGTACACTTATATTTCAAAAATGATTTTGGATTGTTCTTTTGTGAGCATATAAAAAAAATAGTACATTCTACGTATTTACAATTTAAAAAATACAGCAGCAATTATAAAAAATAAATTATTATCTCAAACAGTTTTAATATAACAAAATATATATTTTTTCAAATATAATATACAGATAATTATTATTATACACGGGCAAATTTCACAAAACGGAACCTAAAAGAATTATAATTTATTATAATTTAAAATTTATTATTATTTATAACTACATAGATGTTATTATTTTATAGAATATCAATGTAAAATTTTTTTATTATATTTAAAAAAATTTAAACTATTATGGGATATCATAACAGGAGTGTGGTATAAACTTTTTTGTTTTTTGTTAAGTTTATAATTGATGATAGAAAAACATAATACATTATTGCATTTTATACTATTTTTTTTATTCAATAACTGCCTCTATTTTTGAAATCATATATGTATTTTATCAGATTTTAAATTCCTTTTCACCAAAATTTAATCCTCCAGTAGTTAAAATTTTTCTAAATAATAAAATTAATCTTTTTTCCTTTCATAAATAACTACACAAAGTTAATATATATATATATATATATATATATATATATATATTAAAAAGTAAGCATAAACAGATGTATAATTGCACTGCCGTGTGATTAATGGAAATTTGAATGAAATCCTATCAATGCTTTTTTTGAACCACAAGGGTAATTCCACAAAAACAATGCTTATTCTGAAATTTATGAAAAACCATGAGTTATGATGCAATTCATCTCAGCATTGAACCATGTAGAATGAGATAATTTAACGTGATTTCTCATAAGAAGTTTCTCATCTGAAAAGATTGGTTGGCGAGTCTAATTTTTCTGAATTTCTCCTCATCCCAATTTTTGGCAACATTCCCTACAAATGTTAGAAGTCTGGAATGCTCTCTTCACCTTAGCATCATCATCCTAGTCCCAAAAAAAAGTAACTGAAAGTGAGGTTGCTTCAAAGTACTATAAATAATCTTAAAATGTCTTACCGGGTGAAACATAATCACCAAAATAAAGCGGTTAGTGCTAAAAGATCATATGTATCATGCATGCAGTTCAATGTCTGTTTTCAAGTGACAGCAGTTTGCAACATTTTCTTAAAAGGTAAGGAGGCTAGACCAACTTAAAAATGACAAAAATTCTTAAACAAAAACTTGAACGAACCAAATTAATCATTTAATTACTAAGGAACCATATTTAGAAAACAACCAAGAACTTTCAATTTATTGGGTTCTTGCATGCATGCATATGTTTTTTAAATCAATATTCAATATCACAAATAGTTGAAGACATCTATTTACCTTGGAATTCCGCCTAAGAGAATATCACAAATGGTTGAAGACATCTATTGACCTTGTAATTCTGCTTAAGAGAACGCAAACACTCTCTCATTTGCTCAACTCTGGTGGCAGGCCTAATTGGTAATGAGCTCTGCAGTTTAGAAAAAAAGAGATATTCATTAACACAAATTTCAAGGGAATGCCAACCAACAGGCAAAAACATTGATTCATGTGAAAACTTACTTTTGTCTCTCCCACAACACGTACACAAGATTTTACAGCCGAAGTATCTTCTGGCAGCAATTCAAGTTTCCACCTTCTTTCTGCCTGCAAGAAGAGCAATGGAATAATTTACTAGATCTCAATAGAAATAAATCAAGAAGATATGGGAAGCAAATCATAGAAAAGAGAAACAAGCCCATACAACCTTTTTATTAAAAGTTCACATTGATGTTAAACAAGCCCTGTACATTTCCCATACCATGTAATGTTGTTAGAAAAAACACCCTAGCTAGCTGCTCGCGATACATGGCAGGGAATCATTTGTCCCTTGTCGTGTATACCAATGGTACATGTTAATTGTAGAAAACACCCTAACTAGCGGCCCACATCTATACAGCACATCTCTCGTAGACAGTTATCTATAATAAGAATACCTCAAACCAATGAGTACACATATGCTCACAAAAGAACAATCCAAAGTCATTTTTGAAATATAAGTCTACGAAGAGATGAGAACTAAATAGAGGTAATTAAATACTACCTTTTCTCTTCTCTTCTTCTTCTTCTTCTTTCTTCTAGTGAGCTCTTTCCCCTTGTTAGATGAAAAAGAAAACTTACCATGCACATCAAAATGAACGGAAACTGACAAGAATTAAGTATGCCTTAAAGGATTTCTTAAACATGAATTATTGTTCCAAAAATATTGAAACTATAAAACATAACGAAACAAGATGTAATATAATTTGAAATATATGAGATGTTTAATCATAATAACAAGAGTACTTTACATGACATACACCACCAGTAATTTATTAAGGAATTGGGAGCAGATACAAGCACACAATCAACAGAAGAATACAAATACAATATAAACTATTTCACAATAATTAAATTAAATGCTATCTAGGGAAAAACACTCATCATTGGAAGCACTTATACAGGAGATATATACCCGTGAGCACAGAAGGGAAAAGAGCAGAAACACCAAGATCAAGGGCTTTTATCTTTTAAAAACAAAGAGCAAAAGTAGGAGCTATTGATGCAAAAGCATTTATCCATTTGACCATGGAAAAACAGTTAACACGATCTCATTAATGACACAAAGACTAAACAACAATACCTTAGCTCTTGCTGTTTGGCCTTCAATTCTTCTGGAGTAAGATAAGGTTTTGAAGCCTCAACTTTGGTATTTGCTGGTACCTATGAACATAGTAGCATATGGAAATCTGATCATATGATGCTGTCTATTCTCGCACGCTACCTATGTAAACTTATACTATGAGGAAAAAAATACTAGGTAGGCCAAACATCAAGAGACTATACCAAAACCTTTTAGAAGTTTTACTGGTGACATATATTGAAAACTTAGGCAGATAAGAAGTTCATAACAGAGGCAAGTTGTTCCTGGCATCTGATCTATGTCAGTATCATTCTCGTGTTCCACTACCCAATTTACTGCAGCCTCCAAGCTGGCATTACCTAAAGAATAATATCCCAATTTTCAACTAACCATAAATACCAAAAATTTATCAAAATCCAGATACAGTAATGCATACAATATTGAAAGGCAAAATTCAAGAGAAAAATCTAGCAACCATCACATAATGCTTACTGGTTCTAATGGCATGGAAGGTGCTATATATCTCATCTAAATAGCTAATATTAAATCAGCAGTTTTTGTTACTTTTTTGAATATTCACTATTTCCAAACCAACTGAAAGAACATCTCTGAAGGAAACTGGTTACCTAAATTCGATAGTAGGATATTCCCAGAAATATTTTCAAATATCCAATATGCTCATAGGTCATCAGGAAGTCGCCAATTACAATTTTGCCTGCTAGGAAAGTTTTAGAAGGGAAGAATGCATTAGTAATAATTCTTTCTGGACCAACCAGTTTGTCTCCAACATTTGAAAAAATTAAATAACTAACACTTATTCAATTCAAATTTTTTATGATCCAACATAAATGAAGAAAATTCAACTAGAATATTAGCATCCATAATGTTCTAACCTACATTAACACCAGTGGAACCAAAAACACAAAAAGGGAAAAGGAAAAATAGAAAAAAGATAAAGAAAGCCACTGAAACTAAGGCCATAGAGAAACTTAGCTTAAATCAATAAGAAACTGTTGTAAAATGCAAAGGTGGGGATGGCAGTTTGCCCTTAAACTATGGAAAACGTTTAATGAGCTTACCAGAATAATGAAGTGCATGGGTTGCTCACGCAGTTGAAAAACCCATTGCTTCAAGTTCCTCAAGCAGCATTTTGTCAACCTCTGGTACAACCATTTCTAGATAGAAAAACAGTTAGTATACTGAAGCCATTAAGTGTATCCAAAACCAAACGCTATAGAAAGAAACATTTTATGTTATTTTCTAGTTCCTTCTGTAATCCAGTTTGTTCAATATGGCATAAAAACTAGAAGTCTAGATGATACTACAGAAGAAATTGAAATAGTAGACTATTACACAATGATGATTGAAACATCGGCCGTATCATATCTTAATCAGAAGTTACAGTTTAATGGGCAAAGAATAAGTGGTTGAAGAGTGATAAAAAAAATTTGCACATATTGGGAACAAAAAACTATAACTAAATTCTGGTGGGTGAAATCCACAATTAGTCAGATGAGTATTTAAAAATGGACGCATTATCCATGATATACTACAGAAAATGTTATTTGAGTATAGACCAAAAGAAAACCCTCGAAGAAAAATGTTTTACCTTGAACACCAGAAAAATTCCCTGCTCTGAATGGCACTAAGAATGACAGTAACAGCAAACATCTATAAAGGATTGAGCTGCGCACTTAAACTATAATGTAAAATCAACAAAAGATCCATCTTTTTAACAAGCTTTGAATACAGTAAAATGCTTTATAGATACATAAGCAGAGCAAATAAACAAATCTCCACATCTTAACTGAAAATCAAAACATATACAAATGCACCAAACTGAAAAGTACATTCTGACTGGCTAGTACTGGCATCAACAGCACCATCTGCTCCCGCATCAGCACATCTGCTCCTGCATCAGCCGCCTTAGGAACCTCCAAACTTATTGGCTTTGCTGCCTCTAAAGTCTAATCTACAAATTCAGTATGCCCAGTTCTTTCGGTATGCAAATCGCTTTCCTTCACGAATCAAACAAATGAAAGCCCCAAAATTCATCAAATAGGTTTGTTTAAGCGCCAAAAAAAAAAAGAAAAAAAAATAATGTCTTTAACATCTTCATTGATAGTGGTATTTTGGCCACGGAAGGAATAGAAAATCAAGGAAGCGTAGATTTCAAAAAATGCTAATGCACTCTCTAACAGCTTCACCATTACGATCAAAGATCCCAAACCCAAAAAGAAAATTCCACAAATGAAAACAATTATATTATTGCATATAAGAAGTCTCTTGGTAATCCAGGCACACAGAAGAGCAATTCCAATTAGATAGGTAAGAAAAATCAAATTCCGGGGAAAATAAGAAGTTAAAGTGCGAGAATTATACAGTTTTGGATCGGTATGGTTTGCCGCAAGTAGAGCAGACGAGGTTGAGGACGGCTTCGGTTGACTCGACAAAGTTGGAGTGGGAGGTGAGCTCGGCGTGCTCTTGGGCTTCCTCTACGGACTTGAGGAGGGCACCACAGTCCCCGCACTTCAGAGATACGGCCGCCATTGATGGGAAAGCTTCCAAGTACGTGCCGCTCAATGTCTCTCTCTGGGCATTAGGAAAGCACTTGGCTAGGGGCATGTGGTTGATCAGTGGAAAATAGATTTATTATTAATAAATGATTTATTTTTGCAAAATAAAATAAAATAATAATAAATAAAAAGAGATAGAGAAAATTATATAATATTTGTTTATTGCAGAATATATTTTTCCCTTTATCCAGCTCATTTTCTATCCAAAATTATAACTATTTTCTACGTAAAATCACACAATCTCATTCACACCCAGCAACAGCACAATCATTAAAGTGCTGTAGCAAATCATATTCAGCCACAAAGTTATCACTATCGAACTTGGTACAGATGCGTGTGAAAAGAGAGATCCATGTTGAAGTTTGGGGCCTTGGCCTGGTTACTGATGGATGATGGGAATGGGGTTGGCGGCACTTGGTTTGGGGACCAGTGTGCTAATTATTACAAAAAGTAAAAAAACATTGAAGAAAAGAATAAAACGGGCAGCCGCATTCCTTTTTTTTCACTGAATAAAAAATATCTCGACGTGAATCAATTTTATTATAGATAGAATATTTTTATTTTTTTAATTTTACGTACAGATCTTTTCTACCTGATACATAAATAAATATGTACAGATCTTTTCTACCTGATACATAAATAAATATGATGGAATATTTTTTTCTTTTTCCGCCATGTTACACCCTAAATGCATCCATGCACATACTTACTTGTTGATAATGTTCAATTCTTTGTTCCCGGATAATCTGGGTTCTAGTAATTTTATACTACCAAAATAACATATACTTGATTTTGTTGGTGCACCTTTAGAGAAAAAAAAAACATTTGGGGTTAATTGTTAATTAAAAAAAATCAATATAATTATTTTATAAATGTATTAATGGATTTTTTAAAATTTTCTTAAGTAATAGTATTTTCACTGCATTTAGTTATAAAATGTGTACAATTTTGTTATTTGTATATAAATTTTCTTAATTATTTTAAAAATTAAATCAATTGATGAGGGGTTGTTGTATAATTTTATTAATATATTATTAAGGGCATCATCTACATTATAGTCTTATTTTTAAATGAATGTGGCAAAAATACTCAAATCCTAGAGGGAGCTTGTCGACATGTCAGAAACTGCTAGAATCAAAGATATTGTATACTTCAGGGGTGGGATCGTAATGTGCCCACATATATAGATACTGTTTTTGTTTTGTTTTTTAATTTAATTTAATTTATTAAATTAAGAACAGTAAATTTATTATTCACACATTATCATATGCTATGATAGCTCTTATAATTTCTCTGCAATTATGATTTGGTCTGCATCCAAGTTCTATAAAAAAGAGTCTATTTAAATTCAAAAAGAGTAATGGAGATATTTCAATTTCTCGATGTCCTTTTTTGCAAGTCAATGCATCTATTGCAAAATGACACGCTTTGTACTTCCTTACGTACATCCAATAAGGTTTGATTGTTTATTACCAAAAAATAATAAGGTTTGATTGTTTTATTTACCGGACAAAAAAAAGAAAAAAGATGAGGTCTGATTGCTTCGCGTCTTTTAGTCATCGCCACGCAAACAAGCATCACCTCTTATTTTTGTACTGATCCATAGTGGAGGGGTGGGCCCTTTTCGGCCCTGGCCGAAGAAAAAGATTTTAGTGATTAAAAAAAAATTATTTTAGTACTTGATGAGCATGGCTTTGAGTTCAATTTATATAGACTAAAATTTTAGCCCTTTTGTTGTTAGATTTCAATTTGATCGTAATTATATCAGCCTTTTTTTTATTAATTAATTTTTTATTTGAGACCGGCAGAAATTAAAAAAAAAAAAAAGAAACATAGACGAAGACTATGCCGCATACTGTGCCGCTTTGTTTGCTGACATAGAATAAGGTTTGAATTTTAAGCGTCTCTTTTTAGTTTTTTTAATGTTTGGGTTTTGTTATTTGGCATATATGCCCCTTGCTAGAACCAGAATCGAATATACCTTTTTCAGGTTACATGACTACAAGATTATAGGTCTCTTTTTTAGTTATTAGTTATTACCAAAAAGCAAAAAAGCGTCTCCTTTTAGTTATTACAACTTATTAAACATTATTATTACTACTTCATTTCGTGTCTGCAAGTGAATGCAAACTGTCTATTATCAAAAAGTGAATGCAAACTGTCTTGTCTCCATTTTGTCTACTGCCTTCTCATTTGTCTGTTATCCCCTTTAAATTCAACGAACTTTCTATTAAGAGACAAAACTACATATCATTTTGTAATGCTCAAAAACTAAATTATAATAAAGTTAGTCAATGATATTCAAATGATAATATATATACTGATAATTTATATTTCAATTACTGCTGATATGCCCTTCTCAGTAACAATAATAAAAAGCTTTTTCATGATCCATTTCTTTCAATTTATTTTTTTTCATTTCTAAATTTGGGTTAAAAGGAAATGCCTGCCTCTTTTTTTACTTCTACTGAGGGGGCATTTTACCTTGATTTTGTAGAGCCCTTTTAACCTCTATGCGGCGGCCAAACAGTCTATATATGTAAAGGCTTGTACCAAGGCGTTGTTTCCGTCGTTCGCTTGCTTTCTAAGCTTGTTTGGCTTTGGCAACCATTAAGGTAAGCGATCCTCTCTGCAACTCTCACTCTCACTTGCTTGATGAGCTTGGTTTTCTGCAGTTTGAGATCTGATTCTGATTCTGATTCTGATTCTAATTTGATTTATCTCATCTTATATGTTTTTATTTATATTCGAATTCTCTCTTATTGTGCTTGGCTTCGATTCCATTCTGTTTGTTTTTTGTTTTTTTGTTTTTCTGCCTTACTCGGCTCTGCTCTCCAAGTTAAAGTTTGAGACTTAGGTTTTAAATTTTATTTAAATGTTGTTTTTTTGGGTAAATAATGCTTTCTTTAACTCTCACTCTCACTTTCTTGACGAGCTTAGTATTAGATTGTTACAGATCATTGATTTTGGAGCTTGATTTTCATTTTGATTTTTTGGGTTCTATATGTTAAACTAATTATTCAATTTAGCATTAAAGCATGCAAACCATACCTTGATAATTGCTGTTTCCGTTTTTTATCATGGTTTCTAACTCAAGCAATTATCAAGGTATGATTTTCATAATTTAATGCTAAATTGAATAATTGGTTTAATAATTGGTATCAAAGCTGAACCATTTAGCATTAAATGCTGAAAAAAAATTCTGGTTAATTTTTTGAACAACCCATTTTGAAGAAATTTTGACGGAAACACATGTTAAAACGTTTTATTTGAGCTGAAAACAGAGCCTTTTATTTTCGGGTATTTTTGGGCAAAATTGGGGAATTTTTTGTTCAAGCTTTTAAACAAAGATTTGGCTCAAATTTACATTACGAATTGATAGAGGATGAATTTTATTTATATGTTGTTTTTCTGGGTAAATAATGCTTTCTTTAAATCTCACTTTCTTGAGGAGCCTAGTATTAGATTGTTACAGATCATTGATTTTGGAGCTTGATTTTGATTCTGATATTTTGGGTTCTGTATTATTCGAGGTGCGGTTCTAATTCTACTGAAATAAGATTGGAATGATTTAGTTAATCTTTATGTTTTTATTTATATTGAATTATCTTATTTTGCTTGGCTTAAATTCCGGTAACGGTACCCTGTTCCAGGCCGGGAGGGTTTTTTTTTAAAAATATATATATAGGCTTGTGCCTACGCATTGTACCCGACGTTCGCTTGTTTGCTAAGTTTGGCATTTTTTTTTGGTGAATTAAGTTTGTTTGGCATTGGCAACCTCCAAAGTGATACTCCCTGCAACTCTCACTCTCGCTTGATGAGCTTTGTTTTGTTCTCATTTTTTAAGTTTTTATTTATATATATTGGAATTGTCTTATTGTGCTTGGCTTCGATTCCATTCTATTTGCTAAATACTCCTTTTAATTGGGATCCGCACGGTATTACCATAACACTAACCATTCCCCAACACCATCACCATCTCCACCACCGCCACCACCACCACCACCACCATCACCATCTTCTTCAGCCAAGGCTACAACACCACCTTACCATTTACACCTCTCCCCCACCACCATCACCATTTCCTTCAGCCAAGGCTACGACGCCACCATACCATTACACCTCTCCCGCACCACCATCATTCTCTCTGTTCACATGGTTCTCAAAGCAGAGGAGGAAGAGCGGGCAGCAGGATGGACGAGAAACAGGGCCTATGGGATGCGCAATCTGTCTTTTTTTGTTTGTTTAGTTTTTGGTTTCTGCCTTATGTAGCTCTGCTCTCCAAGTTTGAGATTTAAATTTTATGTTTAGTTTTATTTTTTTTAATGATTTTTCGTGGTTGATTTCTTTAATTGGATCTGCTAAGTTCTGACAATAGTGGTAGGAGGAGAGATATAATCGGTTGAATAAATTTTATTTGAAATTGATGGGGTCGAGACTCATCACACGTGTTGATTATTAGTACTTGAGTTGCCTCGATTGCTATTTGGAAATATTTTCTTATCTGTTGTATAATTTTAAGGAATAATTCTCTGTTTGTACAATAAGTTCTGGAGATATTTTTATTTTTTTATTCTAAATAAAAACTTGATTCTTTGGTTTTTCCCTGTGGATTATATATTAATGATCTGATGTTTTTATGTTTGTGGTGTCGGATCTGTTTGTGATATAGCCTTTTCTTGTATTTAAAGGCAGTTTTTAATGTTTTGGTATCAATTCGTACTGGTATTTGTATTATAATTTTGAGCGCATTGGGTAGAGAATTTACTCTTATTCAATTGTCGTTCAGTTTCAGGTTCGTAATGGATCAGAAGAAGGTTCACTTAAACATTTTGGTCACTGGCAATGTCAGCCGGCGTGAGACGCCAACTTCACTTACTGAGAAGTTTGACATGACGAAGGAGTCATTCAAGCATCCTTGGCGGCTTGACAATACTGCCCCACCGGAGTCAGGGATCACCAAGCACAGATGCACCATCAATTATGCTTTTTGGCGTGAAGGCTTCGTTAATAAAATTTTGGACCCTTCGGAGGTTGACTGTGTTGTTCTCAGTATTGATCCCACCACTACTGGTTTTGATGTCCGTGAGTGTGCATCAATTGCTGCAAGGCTTGGTGTGAAAAACATTATCGCTTGCATCAACAAGGTAATGTCACTTTTTTTGGTAAATTTTAGGCTATGCATGCATGTATCTGCATGTGTTCTTGATTATATATCTGATAAAGGGTCCCTTTCATAGTGAATGTGGTATTGAATTCAATTGGCAATTTGGCATTTACATAATTTTCGTCCTTGAAACTATAAGGTTGTCCACTTTATTGGAAGATATTGAGTTTTTTTCCCTATAAAGAGATGACGTTAAAAGTTCATTCAAATCCCTCTCTCTCGGTCTCTCCTATTTCATCATGGATGACATAATGTATGTTAGTGCATATGTTTTAAAATTTTAAATGCTTGTTTTTATCTTCATCAGCTTTGTGCTAATTCTAACGTTCCTATGGAGGTTAAAGTATCTATTAGTTGTCAGATGATCTTGTGTGCTAATTCTGATATCTGATAATTGGATATTGAAATTAAAGTATCAAGTTGTTGCTAGATATTACCTTCTCTAGAATAATGTGGTCCAGTTCTCAAATGGCTGTTATGCTTCAATTATTCCCTTCTCCAGTAGTACTCGTTTTGTTTAACCTTGCAGATATCTGTTTGTTGTTAAACGAATTTGTTTCTTTGTATAGTTTGATATAGAAGAATCAGTCTTCTCACAGAGGCAAAATCCTTCTCTTTTTCTGCCAGCTTCCACATTAGCTTGATTAATAGTTTTTTGTAGGTGACTGTATATGTGATTGCTTATGATATTTAATATGGTTCCTTGTAGGTGGCTGGCACCACTCCCAAGTACTCGAAGGCTTGGTATGATGAATTCGTGGAGAATCACTCCGCCGATTTGAAGATGGCTGGCTACAACCCTGACCTGATTCCTTTTGTTCCCATCTCTGGTTGTGAGGGTTTCAACTTGATTGAAAGGCCCACCAAGCTTGATTGGTACAAGGGTCCAACTTTCCTTGAAGCTATTGACCAGATTTTGGTCTCTCAGGCTATTGCTTCTGGTCTCATCGATAGTGTTGAGAAGAAGGATACTCGTGGAGCCAAGGTCAAGTCCGCTGCCAAGAAGGCAGCAAAGCGTGCGAAGGCTTTTGTGTGGCGCACACTGGCTGTGATTCTGGTTCCGTGTATTGCGGCTTCATGCAATGCCAATGAGGATGAGGATGAGGATGAGGATGTGGATGTGGATGAGGTTTAAAAGTGAGGTAAAAAGGGTTGTTGATAATACGCGTTATTTGATGTTATCTTTATTTAGAATCTTCAACGTTTTTATTTTATTTTGGTGAACTACAATCTATAAGGTATTTGTGTTTGTGTATCTTTCTTTAATGTTGAAGGACTTGCATTTAATATGTTCAAGGTTTAAGGAATTTCCATATCTTTTTTTATATTTTATAACTAGTGATAAGAGGTGTGTGTTTTTTTTTTTTTGTTTTTGAAAAAATATAAGAGGTGTTTGGTGGTTGTAATGATGATAGAATCAATTATTTTGTTGGGTTGGCCTTTACAATCTGGAATCAATTTCGTTGGACAAAAATACCCTCAGTATAAAATTTTACATTTAAAATTAATTTAATTAGACTTTGTATGACATTTGAATTAGTTGGAATGGAAATGTTAAAACAATGTTATTATTATTATTATTATGGTACGATAAGTGACAAGTTATATGTTATTTGGGATGCATTTGACATATTTTAAAATTTAAAATTACTGACATTTACCTGTGATATGCTTTTACAATTTATTTGCAATATAATTTGTTATGTACCCAAGCTCTATAGATAGAGTATTTTGTATTTGTAGTTAAATTATTTAAATTGTAAAAGAGTAATTGAGATCTTTAAATTTCTTTCTCATTTCTTATATTTTTATTTTATAACACTTCTTCAATGAAGCGACCATTTTGAGTTTAATAAATGGATACTACCGCTTTGTGTGCTGACAACATCCAATAAGGTTTAAATACTATACGCGTTTTTTGTGCTTACAACATCCAATGAGGTTTATTCATCAAAAATATCCAATAAGGTTTGAATAAATGGATACTATACCGCTGCTTAGAGCACCTTTAATAGTTCTGTCTATGTATATGTGGCATAAAATCTGGAAAGCCATACTGTTTATATGACAAATGTCTATTTAATAGACAACAAGTTTAAATATTATCTCTTTAATGGGTTCTGTTTAGAATGTTATTAATTAATAATGCGTAATTTAATTTTTAAAATCATATGTAATTAAAATTAAATATACTTAAAATACAATTCAAAAAAAAAAAAAAAAAATCTGAGTTAGACTGTTTTCGAAGATAGACGGTCTCTTTGACAGCCTTTGTTTATTTTTATTATCACACCAGCTTAACTGACCCTTTGCCCAGAACCATTGAAAAGTTTTTTTAAAAAAATTTATCTATTTATTTGACGAGGTATAATTTTTTAGCAATAGACAGAATCATTGAAAATGCTCTTACAACATCCAACGAGGCTTGAATGTTTAGTGTCTTTTTTGTCATTACCAGAAGTAAAAAACGTCTCCTTCGGGTTATTACAAAAAAGAAAAAAAAGAAAAAAGAAAAAAAAAGACTCACAGTGTCTCATTTTAGTATGCCACCAATCCATGGTGGACGAATGGGCTCTTTTTGATCTTATAATTAAAATATATATATATAAATAAATAAAGAGTATATTTGGGTTATATGTATATATAGTCTTAAAATCATATTGTTTATAGGATTTTTTTTTTCTCAGTGGCTTAAAAGAACCAAGCCATCGACTACTTACTAGCAATGCCACGGAGAATTAAGTTTTTAAATCTCGTATTTAAAATTCTCTTTTATTTATTATTGTAATTTTTTTCAAATTTGTAATACAAAATGAAAATGTATATATATACACCCGATATGTAATTAGGTTATATTTAATATGCTGTATTGTATTGATCTGTATTGTATTAATTTATATTATATTAGTTAATATTGTATTAACTGGATTGTATTAACCTGTATTATTCACTGTATATATATAAAAATAATTTCAAAATAATTTGATTGTTATATTATAATATCATAATTTTGAACAATACCGTATAATTGAAATCCAAAAAAAAATAATGTATAATTTAACTTATATTTTTTACATAAATATATATCCATATATTATATAATACACTCTTATTTATTTTATTAAATATAAAATAATATTATATAATACTATTCTATCCCGTATTACACCCTTCCAAACATACATTTTATTATATAATACTATTCTATCCCGTATTACACCCTTCCAAACATACCTTTAATGTATAACCACTTCAAAAATTGCTTTTAAAACTTGGACCAGATGTTATAGAAAAAACAAATTATGAAATTTGTATTTAAATCTAAAACCCGTTCGGTAACGTGGTTTTAGGAATATTTTTTTTTTTAAAAAAATACGTGGTTGTCGTACTTTTAAAAAACTGACCAAAAACTGAAATCGTGAGGGGACTGGTTGAAATGTCATAAACTGCTAGAATTGCTCATATTTTTAAATCAGTGTGACAAAAAAAAAAAAAATCAAATCGAATGTCACAACATAAACTACCTGAATTAAGAGTATATATTTCATTCTTAAATTAATAGTATTCTACCCCCACCCGATTTTGCTACGTAGGTTCACGGGAAAAGGGTCGTAGACTTTTCAACCTGGATTTTGCGGCTGGGCAAACGGCATCCCTGATTTTATCACCTGTATAAATTAAGGATATCTCACAGAGGCTTTGTGCATTTGATCTTTGTTTTTTCAATTGCTTTAAGTGTCATTTGGCTTCTTTACAACCAGTACCAGATTAAGTACTGCTCTTTTTAACTCTCACTGTCGCTTGATGAGCTTTTGTATTGGATTGTTACTGATTTTGGATTTGGCCCGCTCTGATTCTGTTGAAATGAGATTGGATTTAGCTTAATATTTATTATTATTATTATTATTATTATTATTTAATGAATAATTTTGTTATGCTTGGCTTAAATTACATTTGCTATTTGAAAAATTTTCTTATCTATTTTTTTTATAAATAAAAAGGATTTCAATATCAAAATTATCAATTTAGAAATCAATTAGGTGATAAAATCTCTTTGCTATTCTAGTTTTATCATTTTAGTAAATAGAAAAGGATCTCAATGTGGAAATTATCAGCTTAAAAATTGATTAGAAGATAGGGTCCTTATTTGCTATTCCAACTTTATAAGCATGTAGGGATTTACAACATCCCCCAACAGTTTTCTCTCCAGTAGGTATTTGTTAGTTTTAACAATAAACAGGTATATTAAATAATATAAATTTCAAAGAAATATGAAAAACAAGAAATAAATCAAAACTGATTTTATTGAAGATTAAAACATACCAAAACGTGATTATTTTGAACTACAGCTTCACTTGTTGATCCGAGGCCTGTGAACTACAGTGTTCTTAAGACGATTTCGCTCCATAGGTGCTTATGATCTTCACAGCGATCGTCTCCTAGAATACAACAGATCTTCGAGAGTTCTGGACAGTGCACCTTCCAAACTCTCTTCCACGAACTTGAATTCAACCTTCGTTCTATCACCAGAATACTGACTCAAACATGATATTCTCTATCAAAATTGTACCTGCGTATGTCATTTGAAAAACCCAAAAGCCTTGTAAAACTAGTGGCCAATTGGTTACAAGACAATAAATAAAAACCTTAATTTATTTTGTAACATTTACTAAACATTAATGACAAAACCGTTTTACAATTCATTCATATTTAATGAAAAAAAAAACGTTTCAAAACATTTAAAATCCAACAATCCCCAACATGAATGGATTGTACACAACCCACTAGACTCGACCCTGGTGATAGAGTTCTACGGTCGGAACCTGCATAGGATAGGTAGGTTTTACCCTTTGAACCTTCCCTTGTGAGAATATATTTACTCTACTGACTGAAGGTAGACGCGATGTCCTTGAACCTTACTGTCTTTTATGTAAAGATGATATACTTCACACAAGACTCCTTCCTGGCATTCTTCAGTTCTCACTGTTATGTCCATTTTGGCCATGGACATCTTTCCTGATTCTGCGAGAGTTTCTAAAGAATTGAGCCCAACCAATTTTCCTTTGAAGCGACCCCTCTTCTCTCTCACATAGGTGATTCTTTTACTAAGAGTATCCGGCTATACTACTCTCGGATTTTCCGATGCATAAGAATCATTAAAAGCTTTAGCTTATCCTTATCTTCAATGAGTATCATTGTTTCATCATAGGAATGGACAGGAGGTGAAAACCCCCACAGTGATCTAAACCAGTCTTTACAATTTAGTTGTCCCTTTGAACCTAGATCTTGGGATCTCTAGTTAACTAGGTTGGATTTCCATCGTATTGACTTTTTAATTTTATGAGCCTTAGTCTTATTCCTCCCAATAATTTCTCAACTAACTATCGATTTAACCATTTGGTTAGCGGATTCGCAATGTTATCCTTCGACCTTACATAGTCAACAGAGATACCTCCAGTTGAGATTAGTTGTCTAACGGTATTATGTCTTCGACGTATATGTCTAGACTTACCATTATACATTACATTTTGTGCCCTTCCTATCGCTGACTGACTATCACAATGAATAGAAACAGCCGGCACAGGTTTAGGCCACCTAGGAACATCCTCCAAGAAATAGCATAGTCATTCAGCCTCTTTACCACACTTATCCAGAGCAATGAATTCTGATTTCATTGTGGATTGGGCTATAACCGTTTGTTTTGAGGATTTCCATGATACTGCTGCACCTGCTAGTGTGAATACATACCCACTAGTCGATTTTGAATTCTTTACATCAGATATCTAGTTGGCATCACTGTATCCTTCTAATACAGCTGGATATCAATTATAGTGCAGTCTGTAATCACGAGTATATCGTAAGTATCTTAATACTCTTATGATCCCTTTCCAATGTTCACCATTTGGATTACTCGCGTACCTACTTAGTTTACTAACCGCGTAGGCTATATCTGGTCTTGTACAACTCATTAAGTACATTAGGCTCCCAATCACCCTAGAATACTCCGATTGAGATATACTTTCTCCTTTGTTCTTTGACAAGTGAAGATTCACATCTAGAGGTGTCCTAGCCACACCAGAATCATCTTTACTGAACTTATTCAGTATTTTGTCCACATAATGTGATTGACTCAGAACTAGTCCATTAGGGGTTTTCATGATTTCCACCCCTAAAATCACATCTGCAAGTCCTATATCCTTCATGTCGAACCTCGCGCTCAACATTGTTTTGGTATACTTGACTATCTCATCATCACTACCCACAATGAGCATGTCATCAACATACAAACATAAAATGACATAGCCATTTTCTGTATCCTTAACATATATGCATTTGTCACACTCATTGATTTTAAATCCATTGGCCAGCACCACACTATCAAATTTTTGATGCCATTGTTTCGGTGCTTGCTTAAGACCATACATGAACTTTACCAATTTACAGACTTTCTTTTCTTGTCCAGGAGCTGTAAAACCCTCAGGTTGCTCCATATAGATCTCTTCATCTAGATCTCCATTTAGAAAGGCTGTCTTTACATCCATTTGATGTACTTGAGATTTAAACGCAAAGAATGACTAACACCATTCTTACGGAAGTTATTCTCGTCACAGGAGAATACGTGTCAAAATAATCAAGGCCTTCTTTTTGTTTGTAACATTTAATTACAGGTCTCGCCTTGTATTTATCAATTGTTCCATCTGCTTTCATTTTCCTCTTGAAAATCCACTTGTACCCTAGTGGTTTACTACCCGGAGAAAGATCCACTAGTTCCTATGTATGATTTTCCAAAATGGAATCAATTTCACTTTTAATGGCTTCTTTCCACAAAGAGCCTTCCGGAGAATTCACAACCTCTTTATAACTTTGAGGTTCACTATTCAGCATATAAGTTAGAAAATCCGGACCAAAGGATTTTTCTATCGTTATTCTCTTGCTGCGTCGAGGCTCATCTTCAACCTCTTCTTCTTGTTCTTGTTCTTGGTCTTGACTATTTTCATTCATAGTTTCATATTTTCGCTTAGACGAACTTGGTCCCTCTTTGGACTTACATGGAAAAACGTGTTCAAAAAACGACGCATTCCTTGATTCCATAATCGTATTCTTGTGTATATCGGGAATTTCAAATTTATACACAAGAAATCGATATGCACTACTATTTTGCGCATAACCAATAAAAATGCAATCAACGGTCTTAGGACCTATCTTCACCTTTTTCGGTGTTGGAACCGCCACTTTGGCAAGACACCTCCACATTTGTAGGTACTTGTAGGAAGGTTGCCTTCCTTTCCACTGCTCATACGGTGTCTTTTGTTCATTCTTTCGGGGCACCTTATTTAAAAGGTAATTCGCCGATAAAATGGCTTCCCCCCACATGTTCTGAGGTAACCTGGAACTTATTAACATTGCATTCATCATTTCTTTCAAGGTGCGATTCTTACGTTCAGCCACACCATTTAACTGAGGTGAATATGGTAGAGTAACTTCAAGTCTAATCCCATGTTGTTCACAGTAATCACCCAACGGTGTTACATACTCACCACCACGATCGCTTCTTATCAACTTAATCTTCTTATTGAGTTGATTTTCAACTTCTGCTTTATAAAGAACAAATTTCTCCAAAGTTTCGTCCTTGCTTTTGAGCAAATACACATAGTAATACTTCGTGCTATCATCGACAAAAGTAATAAAATACTTATTGCCACCCTTTGCTGGTGCAAATTTTAGATCACATATCCTTGACTTCGGATGTCAGACGTCGCATAATTCCCCATGAACAACTTCTCCCCACTATCAACTAGGTTGAAGGAAGTGAACATCTTCTTATCCGAGTAGACATGGCAGGTTGCACCAGTATCGATCTACCATTCTTTTGGGTTTGACCCAATCAAATTCACTTCAGAGACAACTACGGAAAGGTTCAAATCATCAACCTCTTGAGTGATCTCTTCTATCACATTTGCCTCTTTGTTCTTCTTTCTCTTCGGCACTCTACAGTCGACCACTTTGTGACCCATCTTGTCACAGTTGAAGCACTTCGCTTGGAATTTTTGCTTTTTTGGAAATGCCTCATTTAGGTCCAAGGTTGAATCCTTTGCTTGACTTCTTTTTGACTTGGAACTTTGTCCATATTCAACCACATTGGCCTTCACCTCAGCTTGAGATGAATACCTCCTCTTAGAATGCCTGTTGTCTTCTTCAATACGAAGTCTAACAATCAGTTCCTCGACATTCATCTCCTTTCTCATGTGCTTGAGGTAGTTCTTGAAGTCCTTTCATGAGGCAGCTTCTCAATAATTGCCGCAATAAGGAAGGCTTCACTCAGAATCATCCCCTTAGAATGAATTTCATGCAGGATCAACTGAAATTCCTGAACTTGACTGATCACAGTCTTGGAGTCCACCATCTTATAATCTAGGAATCGACCAACGATAAATTTTTTGGTGCCTGCATCTTCCGTCTTATATTCATTTCCAAGAACTCCCACAATTCCTACTGTTTTCGCACACGTACCTTGCAGTGTATTAACTATTCAACACATAGTTCCACGTGAGTCGATTGCTCTTCCACACGTCAAACGCCATGAGTGAATTTCTATCATCTTCATTCGTCTTCAGTGGATCCTCAGTTAAAAACCTTGCAAGGTTTAGTGTGGTTAGGTAGAACATCATCTTTTGTTGCCACTTCTGGAAATTCAGTCCACTGAACTTCTCCGATCTCTCCGCATGGTTCACTGGAACCGTCACAGCTGGTGTTGGCATTTGTGCCATAGAGATGGAAGTAGGCACTTGTGCCCTAATGTTTGATGATTACCCCACATTGGCCATTTTTCAATTGAACACAACAAGAAATTACTAATTTATTGCATTAAATAATACAATAAAATAATATTTCAAACATTGAGAAAATAATTTTTTTTTAAATATTTTCTCTCTCCTAATGACGTCATCAGCCACATCAGTGCCACAACGCCATGTCAGCATGCCTCATTAGCCAACCTATCAGCACGCATGGGCCAACCTCAGCCAAGCCCAAATGCACGCGACCCTTGGCCCCATCTGGCATGCAGCCTTTTAGCCCATAAGTCTAGACACTCACTGCCCAACACAGGTGCATGACCTAGTTTAGGTGCGCGGGCCAGATCAAGGTATACACATGCTTAGGCCTCGACCATGGCCCGTTCAACCGGTGCGATTTACAAGCATCGACACGGCCTTACCTATGCGATCAACTCACGCCCAAATTCACAATCAAGCTTTACACGCAAGCCTAGCCGCAAACCTGATATGCACATTTCAAGCCTTTCAGCCCAAAATGTAAGCCCACATGTACATTAGTCCAACTTAATTCTAGACCCACGTACGCGACTTCACCAGCGCCAAAACGGCGTCGTGCGTGTTGTCTTCTACCTCCAGTTGACCTATTTTCCAGATAGCACCTGGTTTTTGACCCGAACGGAAAACTCTCCTCCAATCTCCGATCTCAGGCGGACCAGTCCCAATTTATTCGGCACAACACATGTAGGGGTTCCATCAATTTAAAATATTTAATTTTTGTGTCAATATAATGTCCAAGTCCTTGAAGTCTCGGATTCTAAGGTTTTACAACCAATTATAAAAAATAAATTTTTTATATAAATAGTCCATCAAATTAATCCAGATTTTCTTGACCTGTTCAAAAAGTTAGTACAAATATATATACAAATATAATTATGCAAATTAAACTAAAGAAATAATTTTTCTTCCCTTAAACTGTGACCTGTTCATTATTAGTGGAGTAAAACAGAGTCGAAATCGTCTTAAGATTGTTAGTTCTAACAATAAACAGGTATATTAAATAATATAAATTTCATAGAAATATGAAAAACAAGAAATAAATCAAAACTGATTTTATCGAAGATTAAAATATACCAAAACGTGATGATTTTGTACAGCTTCACTTGTTGATCCGAGGCCTGTGAACTATAGTGTCCTTAAAACGATTTCGCTCCACAGGTGCTTGTGATCTTCACAACGATCGTCTCTCAGGATACAACGGATCTTTGAGAGTTCTAGATAGTGCACCTTCCAAACTCTCTTCCACGAACTTGAATTCAGCCTTCGTTCTATCACTAGAATACTAACTCAAACATGATATTCTCTATCAAAATTGTACCTGTGTATGTCATTTGAAAAACCCAAAAGCCTTGTAAAACCAGTGGCCAATTGGTTACAAGACAATAAATAAAAACCTTAATTTATTTTGTAACGTTTACTAAACATTAATGACAAAACCGTTTTACAATTCATTCACATTTAATGAAAAAAAAAACGTTTCAAAACATTTAAAATCCAACAGTATTTTAGTAAAATTGAATATACTTGAAACACAAATGGAGTTTATCAGAACTTGAACCTCAACTTTCATAAGTGAGTGTGAATATTTAATCAACTTCTTTTTTTTGTTGCAATACACCCTCTAGTGCAATATTTTCTTATTTATGTAATGATCTTATTATGATATGGAAAATAAGAGTGTCACACCTAACTAATCCGAACTGACCCAATCATTTTGTAACGGGTTTCAAAGTCAGCCACTTAAAACTCGTAACCCAAACCCATACGACCATATTTTCGATTTCAAATAACAACAACCATAAGGCTGCAAATCCTAGGTTGGCCATAGGCCTATAACCCAATCAAATCAAGACCTATTATTATATAGCTTCGTATGGGGTTTTATGGTCGTATAATCAATTATATAGTTAATATTAGTACAATAACTATTTTCTTTTCAAATTTTCTATCATATTAAAAGTGTACTTTTGGACATTGTATATTTATTTTCATACTCTTCTCCCTTTTAACAGTTTTTTTTTTTGTCAATTTTACTGTACGTATCCAACCTAGAACAATTATTTTTCTCATTTTATATATATATTTTATTGTTTTATTAATAAAGATGTAATTGTACATTTAAATATTGTATAATTATATTGTAAATTTATTGTATATTATATTAATTAGACAATATAAATTGTGTAATAATTATGCAATATAATATATTTATATATTGTATATTAATAATATATGAAATATATTGTGTAATTATATTGTAGATATTTATATATTATATATTTTTCCACATTATAATTATATTTTTTATTATATTTATTTAATTTAATATATTAAAGTAATTATTTAATTTAAGTAATATAAGTTTACATTTTATATTTTTTTTATTTAATTAATATAAATAAATATGAATTTTAAATAAAAAAAATCTTAAAATTGGAATATGTAAAAATAAAAAAGTCATTATTTGGAATATTATATTTGAAAAATTATTATTAATATATATATATATATGAATATAAATAATTATTTTTCTAAATAATTCTTAATATATATTAATTTGTTTTATATTTTTTTATTTAATAAATTTGAATAAATATACCTAATATATTTAAATAAAAAAAATTCACCTTAAAATCTGAATATTTAGTAGAAATTATGAAAATTTTAACCAAACTGTGAATGAGTTGGTATGAAAATTTTAATAAAAATATAGATAAAATATCGAAACTCCAATTTTGTTTTATCTGTACTTGATCATGTTCAAGTTTTGTTTTTAAGACATTCACAATATTGTGGAGAAGACGCAAGTCCAATTTGATCCATATTCGGATTTGGAATACTTCGACACACGTCTTGAAACATAAAGCTGACAATAATAATTGTTGTCTAAAGGTATATTTGTTTAAAGCATACGCTAAAAAAACGAGATGTGAATTTTCTATAGTACATCAGAAAAAGAAATTATTGCATGCACTAGTGTCACATTCTTAGAGGAAGACTATATCAATAATTTCAAGCTCAAAAGTAATATAATTCTTAAAGAGTTTTTTAGCTTAGCTCAAGAATGCCCTAAGTTTCCTAAGTTTGGACCTACAGTTCAACGATTCTAGTACATGTTCAAAGAGGGGAAAGATAATGTACTCAAGGTGAACAAATATAAGTGAAACTAGTAGAACAATAGGTAGACAAATTAAGAATAATAAAATGGATTTTTATGTAGAACATAAGATCCAATGCAATTTTGTTTTAGTGGGAGAACGATGCGCAAGGTAGAAAGAAATATTTTGTTGGACAAATCATATGAAGGCTTCGTTATTATTAATGAAGACAATCCTAAAAGTTATAGTGTATCATTGGTAGATGTTGATGTGCAGTAATAACTCAATTCTGTGGATATTGAGATGGAATCTATGGATTCTAAATTTGTTTAGTTTCTTGTAGAGGTACCGAAATGGGTAAAACTCAAGTGGTGCAAGTGAATTTACAAGAGGAAAAAGATAATCAGATAGGAAGTTTAAATTTTCAAAACTGGATTGGTAGCAAAAGGTTGCATTCATTAACATGAAATATATTATGTAGAAACCTTTATTGCTAGTAACCATGTTTAAATTTATCCTGATTATTTCAACCGTAGTTGTGAATCTTGATTATGAGATTTAACAAATATATATCAAAATAACCAATTTTGAATGGCTGTTTAGAGGATATCTACATGCGAAAATCATAATGGTTCATAAATAAAGGCTAAGAATACATGGTGAGCAAGTTGCAAAGATTTTTTTACGGATTTAAGCAAACATCTAGGTCATGGAATATCAAGTTGATCAGACCATTATTTCTATTGGTTTTGAGAAAAGTTCTGATGAACTTTGTGTTTATAAAATGATTCTAGGCTTGAAGATAGTTTTTCTAGTTCTTTACATATGTGTTTTTTTTTTGTTTAGTTAGAATAGATAAATTGTCAAATGTAAAGGGATGTTTATAAAACAGTTTAACATAAAGAGTTTAAGAGAAGTCAACAATATTCTTAGAGTCACACTTCTGTGAGACTGAAAGAATAAGTTGTTGGCATTATCCTAGGTTTCATAGTTTTATAAATTATTACTAAATTCAGTATGGAGAATTCCAAGAAGAGAGTTATACCTTTCTGATGTGGAATTTATTTTTCTAATGAGCAACTCCTAAGTAGAAAAACAAATGAATAGAATATCTTATGTTTTGGCAAAAGATAATGTGTACTAGGTCGGATATCTACCACATAGTGGGAGTTTTTATTTATTTGATCTCTTAAGTAAGACAAATAAATTGTAATTTCTAAGTTTAATAAAATTTTGAAGTATTTAATATACTTTTGTGCACATTTATATTTTGCTTATAAAGGTCTGGATTAATTATAGAGTATATGATCATATAGATACGTCCATAGAAAACATGATTATAAAGTTATCATAATTAATGAATAAGATCACAGTTATTAAATAACATTGTGTGCTTTATTTAAACTGCAATATTTTATAAAATACTCTCTCTTAGTTATGATAAAATATTGGTGTAGATTATATTTGAATTGATAGAATCGAAGTGAGATTTAATTAAAATTAAATTTCTGTAAAAGGAATTAAATCTCAAATAATATTTGATTATTATTTTCTTTCAATCCTGATTTTATTATAAATATGTGTTTGAATAATTGCTGTTTTTTGAGTTGTCGATAAATGAGGTTTGAATAATTACTGTTTTGTGAGTTGTCGATAAGTGAGGTCTATTTACGACTAATACCTTGATGATTTAAGAGCATAATTATTTAAATTATCAGTATTTATGAAATAAATAAAATAAAATTTGTATGAAATATTATCTTAATATATTTTAGTACTTGGATATAATGAAGTCACTGGCCTGTGCATTTGATCTATTAAAAAAAACTGTAAAATCAAGAGAATAAAAAATTAATTGATAGATATAATATATAATCAATTCATTATTTATATTTTACAAAGGATAAATTAATGTTAATATTGATATTATTAATTTTGGAGTTCAACTCTAGACTTTTAGTGAAGTGACACTGGATTAAATTATTGCTATGCAATTATAAGGAGTCTTAATTAATAATAACCGTTAAATTCTCATGCTAGCTCAGTTTATGTGATGGAGCACATATTTTGGATATGAGATTACATAACACAATATTTGAGTTACATGATTTTGGGTTAAGGCTTAAGTTTGCATTCAAGAGCAAATGAACCCCACTAGTAAAATACGTGATTTGTTGCCCCGATAGAAAAATATGTGCATATGTGATTTGTTTTACCTGATCAGTTAAGATTTGGTTTTAAAATTTAAATTTATTTTAAATAATTTTAATTGAAGACATCATAAAAGATTTTATTTATTTATAATTAAAAAAATAAAAACACTATCTTGGTTTTATAAAATAGTGGTTTTTTTTTCTTTAGGGGTAACATACAGAACAAAAGAAAAGAAAGAATATTTCTTTTATTTGGTTTTTCCTTAATGTTCTAATATATCTCATTACATTATTTGCATTGATCCATCACATTTGAGAATAACATTGAAAGATCAAACAGTAAATAGAATGATTTAACGGTTCAGATTATGAGTATGATTACTGAGTTGGAGGAGCAGTTAAAGCGATTTGCATATTCAGGTAATTCTGAATTCTAATTACTTAATTGCATGACTAAGTATGATGCTTAACGCTACCATTTTGCTCCCTTGAAATATGAGGCCTATAAGCCCATGGGTGGCAGAAGAATATAAGAAGTATCCGGTGCTCGAATGCTTTTCATGATGGGTAGAGAAGGAGACCCAATTGCATATGGAATTATTAAGAGCTTGAAGAGGACTGGAGGAGTCAAAAGTGTCCGAATAATTCTCTCATGCAGCTGGGGATTTTGGGAGAATAAACTGGGTACTGTTTTAAAGTTTTTTATTTTGTGAAAATTTTGAAGTTTGATTTGCATATGGATAGAGGATGATAACTACTTAATGATGATAAAGTTTACGGGAGTATATTCAATTCAAACTTTTAATTATTTTTTTTAATGATAGACTTTTATAAACTTTGAGAATCTTAAGGACTTGTTTGCATTGCTCTAGGTCTTCAGCTTTCTCCTAACTTGTCTCCTCCTCGCCAAGTCCCTTCCACTTGACTAAATATTCTTGTCGAGGTTATCGCTGAACTTTGATGATCTTATCGGCAAGGATCTCCTCGGCTTACTTCTCCTCATGACGCTCTTGTGTCTTTAAGTCAATTGCTGTTTTGGATGGCTGGTTGCGTGTCGGATCCTCTTCATCTGGGTGGTACAGCTTCAAGTTTTTGACGTGAAACAACGGATGCACCTTCATCCACTTCGGGGTCTCCACTTATCCACCAAAATCTTTGGGTTTAAGGAAGGAGAGTTTGAGAGTGATTTTGTTAATAAAAGTTTATAAAAGTCTATAGTATTAAAAAAATCAATTCTATTTTAAATACCACTCAACTTTTATAGATTTTAAAATATTTTAATTGAATACACCTAAACTTTCATATATCTTTAAAAGTTTTAATCATATACTCTATTATTTTAATAGATTTTAAAAAATCTCTATTGAGCATATCTAAACTTTTAAAAATTTAAAAAATACGTAAAAATCTTAATTAAATACACTTCCGTAGCTTTTTTATGTTTCAATGATTGTTTAATAAATGATATAATTTTTTTAAAATCGATTTGTCTTTAATATTTTTATTTTTATTTTTATGTTCTATGTGTGGTTTGTATATTATAATAGACCGTTTGGTTTTTTTTATGCCTTTTGGTAAAAAAAAAAGGACATCAAAATTACCTTAGCCGTAAAAAAATAATAATAAAAAATAAAATAAAAATAAGACTTCAAAATTACCCTTGGTATAAAAATGTTAAAATTTTATTAAAAAAGAAAAAAAAAGTTAAAATTTGGGCCATACGATCTTTAATGTTGATGTTTGTGCCGTCCTCTTCGTTGCGTTTTGCCCACCAAATAAAACACCTCTGAAAATCCCCAAACCCAATTACACGAGAAAAAAACAGAAAATTTTCGCGAGAAAAATTTGAGAAAGTCCAACGAGGAAAAATGGCTCAATGATCTTGTCGTAGGGACGATGAGGCCGAGTCTTGGCCGTTTCTTTCATTCTCACGGCAACATAAACTTGTATCTGATTCCGAATGGAACGAGACGAAACCAATTCGTCGGAGCCGAAGAAAATCGATCAAGAAAATGTGAAGGTGATCGAGTGGGAAGAATTCGAGCAAGAGCTTGCGAGGCTGTGGAGTCTTTCTTCTGCCTTGAACGACGCTAAGGAGAGGAAGCAGAGTCTTCAGAAGAAGCTCGAGTCGCTTATTCAGGTAGGGTTTTGTAGTGGATGCTGAAATTTTGCTTCTGATTTGATGAATTTTTATTCATTTTCTACTTGCTGATGAAATGTTGGTTGGGAAAAGGGAGAAGAACAGGAACATTTTTTCTAATACTGGTTCAATTTTGTTGTTTGGGATTGATTTGGTCATTCCCTTTTTTCTTGTTTTGGTTGCTTTCAGGGAAAATATAGATAATCAATTTAAAAAATTTAAAATTGATCACTTTAGTCGCTTTGTGAATTGAAGTTTCTTTTTATGTTTGGTTGCTGGGATTATCTGAGGAATTAAGATAGAATTAAATTTCTTGAGGAGCATTGGTACTCAAGGTGTAATGTGCACTTGATTGCAAAGTGTGAAGAGCTTAGTAAGGCACTTTTGTTTCCTCCAACCCCGGGATAAGATTAATCATAATTGTAAGAAAATGGCAAAGCATGAAAAGGAGTAAGACTGATAATCTTAACAAACAAATATGTTGGGTAATAAAATTGAGATACTAAAGGAAAAGCAAGTCAGAGTAAATTTTTAGTAATGCAAAATAATGATAATCAGAGAATTGAATTAATTCAAAGATATGAATTTAGGGACATATTCCCTTCGGTGTTCTTATTTTATTTTATCTGCTTTCGCACTCCCTTCAGTTGAGAAATGAAAATCTGTTGAGTAGATTGCATTCTATTGTCTGATGTAATGATTTAAACAAATGCGGCCTTTTTTGAGAAATTAGTTTCAATTTGCCTTCACCTTTTTTTGGTTTTTTTTTTTTGTTTTAATATCTGTTGCTTGGATTAATTCATACATTTACTGATATACTCGTTTTCAGCTAAAGGAATGAGTGAAACATAATAGATGATTTTTCTCAGGTGTCATAGCTTTTTATTTCAACATTTCTGGATTTAGATCTGTTGAAGATATTTGCACTTAGTCTTTCTGGTTTTATTTATGGATTTATTGTGCCTAAATTGAATAGCCCGCGGATTAGCGGGCGGAAACTTGGTGGGCAGGTTGAAGCTGACTCACTTAATAGAGCAAATGAGCTTGAAGAGATGCATGGGAAACTGGAGGCTAGAAAAATGGTGATGGGTGACATGTCCATTGATTGTAAGCTGGCAGCAGAGGATGCTAAAAGGCAAGAGGAACAACTAAATGCTGAAGTTAGGTCTTTATTGGTTGCTGGGACATCTCTTTCTGTTACTCGGAAGCAATTGCTGGTAATTTTAGTTTACACTTAACTATTTACCAAATATTGGTTGGGTTTACATTTGTGCTTGGAACAGGGGATTGATTTATTGCTTTGTATCAGTACTGAAATTTTGTCATTGATTTATTTTCTTTGTGAACCCAGTTAAGAGAAGAGATACCTTTACAATAATGTATAGTCAAAAAGAAGCTTTGAAATTTGAATTCTTATCGCATGAAATTCATTATATGGTGGTCTGAGGTTAGAAGTAATTGTAATTAGAAGAGTTTAAGGGCTAAAATAGTTGATCCAAGGTTTATAGTTTAAGTTAGGCTAAGATGTATTAATTGATGGAGTCTAGAAGTATATGAGGTACCAGTTTTAGGATTTCAGTTGTGATAATTAATGACATAAAAGAAAATCTGTGATGCCTGAATTGATGTAGGACAGTAGTGAAATAACTCTTAAGGACTAAATCTTGGGTTTCATAAAGGATTAGGATTTTGTGCACTATAATATGGAAAAAAAAATGTATATTTTAAGTAAAAAGATATGCTTCAAGTTTCTGTTGCCATTATAATTCATTTTGGTTTTTGGGTGACCTTAGATCCTGAGAGCATTAATAATTCCTTAATTTTCTTGTAGTTTTGTCCTTATGCCAATGCTTTTTTTAAAGATGCAGTTGGTGACTATCCAATTGCAAAATGGTTTACCTCCTTTGGCTTCATTTCTGTAGACTGTTTTTCTTTTTCTTTAATTATAAAGTCATACGAGGTTATTTTCTCTTAATCATAACATACCTTTTATACACATTTTTTCTTTTAAATCATTTGTATTTTATCTATTATAAAAGTGAAAATTTTCATGGAATATTTGTCTTAAGAAAGTTTGAATTGTCTTATCTACATGCTCTTTGGATGAATGGGTGGTAAGCTTTTATATTTTTCTTGTGGACTGGAAGGTCTTCTTATACTTCTATCACAGGAGTTGAATGGGTTACTTGCTGGAGAAAAGGGGTATATCCGTCTGAAAAATTTGCAGAAGAAGCTGAGAACGAGGCAACAGCATATGGTATCTCAAGTTTCATTGCTTTATCCTGTAAAGATCTCTGCAGGACCTAGAGAAGATCGGGAACTTGAATCATTTCCTAGCAGTAGTAGATTAGGTATATGCTATGCTAATTCTCTTAATTACGTGCTGCCTTTTGATACTTTTGTTATATGAGAAATAAGGTAGATATAGGCTAGCTATAAATGATGCAATGTCAAATTTAGGTAGCTCCTTCCAAAAAAGAAATCTAGCCAATATGAAATCTTGTGTTTCAGTTAATTAGAATGCTTCCACCCCCTCCATTGAAGACTTCTATACTAGCGGTGCTTCTAGATGGTATTTATTCTAGTTTGCAAGTTGTTGGATTCAATGTTTATTGCTTAGTTTGTAGACAATTTTTTGTTAATCCAGCTGTTATTTGAACTTGTTGGTTTTTAAATTTTTTAGTTTTTGTTTCTTTTTAACATTCCTAATGCCTGTCCCCATCTTTTATTAACATTTGTGTACTTAAACTATGGCTTTGTATCTAGATGATTTTCTGGGTTTCTTTGTTGCTTTCTGTCTAAGCTTTTAGCTTTTATTTCTTTTCGATTATGTTTTATGAGATGTTTGAAAACTCTTTACATAAGCTTAAGTGGCCTGTGTAATGCTATTGGCAGTCTTGTCATAAACTTATGTTTCATTTTTCATGTGGAATGCTATTGGCAGTCTTGTCAATACATATGGAATGCTATTGGCAGTCTTGTCATAAACTTATGTTTCATGTGTTATGTACGAGTTGTATCGTCCTCTAGCAGATTAAATTGTTCCTACCATATCTATGTATTGCAAGATACCCCCAGATAGGCAATTCGGTCACAAACCAATCTAACAGATAGGAATTCAAGTAAAAACAAAGATGTTTTAATGTTTTTCCCAGCTAAAATTATATGCTCAAATAGACCATTATCATTCAATTGCAATCTTTTCACCATTGTGTGAATCTGACGTCTAGATTCCAGAGTTTCATTCCACAAATAATAGACTCCTCATTTCGCAACTGTAACCCTAAAATTCAGCTGCTTAAGTCCCTGGGAAAGAATGCAAAATTGTGGTTGTAGAACTCTAACATGAAGGAAGAGAGAGAAGAAAAAGATGAGAGAGAGAGATTGGGGAAGAGAGAGGTCTGCAATGGGTGTAGAAGGAAACACAAGAGATGTGGGCTGGAACTTGGTGTTGGGATAAATAAAATAGCATTTCTAAGTTGCTAGGTGACCTTTGAAATACCAAAAGGAGAAGAATTGTGATGTAACTGAAACAGTAGCATGCGCCTTTAGTGGGTCAAAATCCTTGACTATTAATAAGGAGGATTCTAATAACGCATATAAGAAATTTTACATATATAATTGGCTAAAATCTGTACTAATTGACTTAATATTTAGCCAAGCACACCCTTGGTCATTTGCATATTCCCACTTTTGCTTTCTATCAAATCCTTTTTTTTTTTTTTTTGTGAAAATTGAATGTTGGATATATCATGAGATGTGTGTGTATTATATATTATTAATTTCTTGCAATATATGATTTGTTACGTTTAGGAATACATGTTTTTTGTAAGATTATACAAGTTTTATTGTAGAACTTGAAAATCTTTTCTATTGGAATATGATATAGCTAATACTCTGTCAGCATCATCAAACTGAAAGGTTTATGGAGATTTTTAAGGAGATTTATGACTTTATTCTGTCTGTATCACTTTATATTCTTTTATATGTCTATTTTTTCAGATGTTTGCCTCCTGCATAACCTTTATAATGTGCCTGCCATAAATTTGGTACTCTGGTTCTGCTATCCTTCTCATTTTTCAAAATCATTTTACCAGGGGAGTCTGGCAGATCTAAACCTGCAAATCAAGGATCGTTGACAATTCTAGGTCTGCATTTGACTTTGCCTTCTTCTACAATGATGAGTTTTTTCACTGACAAGAAGGAGGTTCAGAGGTCCGCAACTGCACTGGGATATGTTGCTCATGTGTGTTCTTTCTCTTTGCTGAAATTCAATTATCAACCAATGCATTTGTATAGAGAGGATTAAGTTGGATTTTATATTATTCTTCTGACACATGCATCTCTAATTCCGTTTGCTTTATTTATACCTCTCTTTTAAATAAAAATAATAAATAACTAATTCGTTTGTTTATCATTAAAGAAAATGGTAATTCATTATTGTGTAACTACATGCGACTGTATTTTGAGTAGCTTCTTGTTGTATCAACATAATGATGCACAATTTATTTGTAATACCTTTGCAGGCTGTTTCACTTATAGCTTCCTATTTGAAAGTTCCTTTGCGTTATCCTTTGCGGTTGGGTGGCTCCCGCTCACATATTGTTGACCAGGCACCATCTGTAGAACCTTCATTGTCTGATTCCTCATCAAATACAGTGCTTTCAACAAATGCAAAACATGTGGGGTTCCCTCTCTATTTAGATGGTCAGGACACAACAAAAGCGGCTTATGCTGTATTCTTATTGAACAAGGTGTGCTTTTCTATCTCATGTTACTTTTATGCTTTATTGCGTTCATGATAATGTAATGAAGCTTATGTGAAGCTTTCTCAGTGTATTGGCGTTCTTTATTGTTAACATGGAAGAACATTGTTGGATTTTAGTTTGGCACTGATTGGTAATATTAGACCTACAGTACTAGTTTTTTCTGCCATTTGGTTCTTCGTTTCCTCTCTCCCTTTCATCTCTTTCATATCTTGCTGGTCATCACATGATGCTTCCATGAGTTAGCAACTTAGGATGTCATATACATGTAAACTGAGCTTCCATGGCTTCCATTTGGCTAATAAGCATTGGTGAATGATGAGAGTTTTCAGCTGATTAGTTAAGGTCGCACTTGCACACTTTTCTCTAGGTAATCCCTTTTTTCAATTTTCAAGTCACATGCCCTACGCCTACATGTAATCCCCTTTGATAGTCAATACATTACATGCTTTAGAAACATTTACTCGTATTATATTTAGGGCTGTGTGTAATTGATTCAAACGACATTAACATATTTTTGGTATTTTGGTGGTTTGTCTTTGTAGGATTTAGAGCAGCTTTTGAATTTCATTGGTGTTAAGAGTTTAGGACCACGTCATGTACTGGCTAATTTGAAGGAGCTTATAAGGACGATTCAATCTGCAGATTTCATAGAGCTTATGAGTTAAAAAAAAAGAAAAAAAGAAGAAGAAGAAGAAGAAAACCTGATGTACATTGAATAGTTTGTATTCTTAGTTGGGTGCCAAAAATTTTAGTGGAAGCACCTTGCATTTTTTTTTTAGTATAGTCTTTTTCAAGTTTTGGTTTAGTACTTAGTGACACTAACTCAAGAATTTCATTCGAATTCGAAGCAAGATTTACAGCCAAGAATGTTTATGAAAATACCTCTCAAAAGTAGACTGGTATACAAGTCTGATTTTTTTTATTTTTTAATTTTAATTAAAATTTGGTTTCGTGGAAAAAAATAAGTGGCTTGCCTGAGCTGGGGCAGAGCTTATGTGGGCTAGACTCGGTTGGTCTTGAAGTGCTGGATTTTTGCTTTTTTTTTGGGTTTCTTTGTTGCTTCACCCCTTGAGCTTTTAGGGGTCTTCAATATTCTGGACCCATTTGAATTTTTTTTTTACTATTTTCCCTTTTAATTATTATTTTGGTTAGTTTTTGAATGAAAAATTAAATATGCCTTTAAATATTTATAGGTTTTTTTATATTTTTTTTCTGCATATTTATCGTCTTCTTCATCGTCATCTCATCTTCTCCTTTTCTTCTATAATATCTCTCCTTATGCAACATCTCTTTTTCTATAATATTTTTCTTCTTCTAGGTCTTTTTCTGCAAGATTTTATGATATTCTTCTTCATTTTTTATTTTATTTTATTCTTCATGTTCTTCTTTTTGTCCGTCTTTTTTTTTTCATTTTTTTTTATTGTTATTCTTCATCTTTTTCGTCTTCATATTATTCTCTTTGTTTTTTTTTTCATAATTCATTGCTGATGAAGAAATTCATCGCTAATAAAGTAAAATTTGTCATTGATGAAGTGAATTCTATCAATGAATTTCACTTCATCAGCTAGACCTGGCAACGTCTCATTGTATTTGTATTAAATTTTTTTCATTTAAACACAACTTTTTAAATTAATATATTAAAAAATTTAAATTTAAATTTATTTGTTAAATTAATGGGTAATTCATTATCTGTCCAGTCAAATATGAATCATGTTAATTTATATTTGTCATTACACTCATTTTATATTTTTTTAATCCTAAAATAATAATAATACTTATTATAAAAAAATACTATAAATTAAAAAATTAAATATATTTGTTACATACATATATTAAATCTGACATAAATTATATAATTTTTTTTTAAAATAGTTTAATAAACATATATAAATATTGATTATGAATCAAATATACAATAATAAACACCTAAAAATATAAATAATTTTAATAATAAAGAGCTAATAATGCATAATAAAATTAAAAAATTTACTAATATATTATAAAATTATTAAAATACCTTTATTAAACAGGTCCGTTTAACCTGTGTTAACCCATTAGTTTAATAGGTGATAAGGGGTTGATCTGTTATGAGATCAATCCATATTAGCTAAATCCAAATACTGTTTTAATCGTGTGGATTTATGTCATGTTAATGAGTCGTATAGGAATTTGACAGGTCTATCATTAGCAATGAAGTGAATTTTAGTAATGAATTTTTAGTGACGAAGTAAATTCAAGCGACGAATTTTTAGTGATGAATTTCACTTCGTCAGTGATGAAGTAAATTCATCGCTGACGAAGTGAATTTGTGATGATGATTTTGTCACTAATTTTTTTTAAAAAACTTTGTTGTAAATATCAATTTTTATAGACTCTTCAATGTCCGTCAAAAACTTATCTTGATTTTTTTTATCTCAATTTATTTTTTTTCTTTTCATATAATTATCCAAAAATTTCAAATATGTAGGTAAAAAAAGTTTTGATGTATTATAAAAAAAGGACTAAAAAAATAATTGATTATCCAAAAATATTATTGTAATTTTAGAATAAAATAATTATTTAAAAAAAAACAAATTAAAAAAAATTCAAATGGTATTGAGCTTGGACATGGTCTCAAAAAATCAAAGCTTGTAATCTTTCCTTTTCCTTTCAAGGATGTCTGAAGATAGAAGATATGCTTGAAAAGTTTTAGAAAATATGCTTAAGTGGCTTGCGTGACCCTTGTATCTGTTAATAATATAAATCTAATCTTCTTTCAATTCAAAATTGACTAGTTGTTATTGGGGGCTTTTTAGAGGATTTTTTGTTGTTGGATTAATTATAAACCTAATTTTCTTACAATTCAAAATCACTAGTTGTTATTGGGGGGTTTTTAGAGGATTTTTTTCTTGGATTAATTAATTTATTATTATTATTATTATTAACTACTACTACCTAATCTTCTTTCAATTCAAAATTGACGGGTAGTTATTGGTGTGTTTTTAGAGGATTTTTTTTCTTAGATTAATTAATTAATTATTAATAATAATAACTACTACTAGTAGTACTACAACCTAATTTTCTTTTAATTCAAAATTGACTAGTTGTTAATGGGTTTTTAAAGGATAGTAATAGTAGTATCTAACTTCTCAACACAAGTCTACTCATCCGCTACACAATGGACTTGTTAGATGTTATGAATCACCATTTCCAATCATAAAAAAGGTAGGGAGGGTATCATGTAAGGTGGAGTTGCCATCCACACTTAAGCTCTATCCGGTCTTCCATATAAGTAACTTCAAGTCATATCATGGAGACGAGAAAGACCTTTCGAGAGGGAAGTTCAAGAGAGCACCTTTGGGCATAACAAGCAGTTATGACAAAGAGGTAGAGAGCATTATGGCCAAGTGCGTGGTGCGTGGAAGGGATAACCATTCGAGTCATGAGTACTTGGTGAAATGGAAGGGATTACCCTAAAGTGAAGCAAGTTGGAAACTAACAATTGCACTCTGGCAATTCAAAGATCATATGAAGGAGTTCCACGCAACAAGCTCGATGAGGACGTCAACGGCATAGGTGAGGGAGAATGTCACACCCTAACATTTCATCAAACACCTTATGGGCATTTCCTCTACACTTGGATAAGAAGCATATGGAGTTCTCTAGATTTGTGTGGAATCTTTTAGAAGACTCTAGTGTTTGCTTTGTTGTCGATTAGTTGTAAAGCACTTTGTGGAGAATTCTAAAAACTAAATCTTTACAGTAGGATCAAATATATTATAATCGTTACACCATTTGTTGTAACTCTATAAATAAGGGGAAGTTTTATTTGGCCAAGCCACCCAAAAATTGAGTAATACATTCTCATTCTCCCAATCTCTCTCTAGTTCTTATTTTCTTGCTTAGCTTTCTCTTCTTGTATTGCTTTTAGGCTTACTTAGTTGTTTCGGAGGGTCATCTCTTTTACTCATAAAAAATATATTTTCTAAATTAATATTTCGATTTTTTAAAATTCTTTTTAATATTTTATTTATTTTTTTAAAAAAGGGAAAAATCCATTCAAAACTCATGAGGTTTAATATAATCACACTTAATTACTATAGTTTTCTAAAACCATCACAAACTTACTAAATATGTTCAAATGTCCAAAAAATTAAACTTATCAAACAATGTTAAAAGGTCCAAAAAACAGTATTAAAAGACATTATTAGCTTTTAACCGTTAAAATTAACGATATATAGTAGAAAAGTATAAGTTTTTGATGAAATTTAAAACTAAAGGCGTGTAAATATAATTATCTTAAATTTAAAAGGGTGCTTATGATATTAGTCTAAAAAAAATTAACTGAAATTATGTGGTTGTCCATCTTGGATTTTTTAATAATTGGCCATTTGTAAATATCCATATAAGCAAGAATCGGTTGGGTGTGTGGTGAAAACCTTTTCAGTTAGATTTTCTGGTTTATAACCAGAAACCCAACGCACGCATTTGTCAACTTTCTTTCTCTGCAATTTTCCCTTTCATTTTCTTGATCGAGAAAATGAAAAAATTCCCAAGAAGCAGTTGGTAATCTCATCAGGTTCTAGTGGCATCATGTTCTATTTTTGGGCTTGGAAAAAGGTTCGGGATTTTTTGGATGAATTTGATGCTGAGGTGCTGTTTATGAAATTGAAGTATACAACTTGGAAGAAAAAGCTTTCAAGCCTTCTAAGGGTACAAATATGGTTCAAAAGTGTGATTCGACACCGTTTTAGATTGTTCATAATCCTTGGTGATGGTGATGCGTATAATTAGTAGCACCAGTGTTTTAGTTTTTCACTCACGAAAAATATATTTTCTAAATTAATATTTTGCTATTTTTAAATTTTTTATAATATGTATTTAAAAAAAAATAAATGAAATTACGCGGTTGTCCATCTTCGATTTTTTAATAATTGGCCGTTTGCAAATGTCCATAAGAATCAGTTGGGTATGTGGTGAAAACTTTTTCAGTTAGATTTTCTGGTTTATAATCAGAAACCCAACGCACGCATTTTTCAATTTTCGCTCTCCAAATTAATTTTTCCTTTCATTTTCTAAAAATAGATTTAGTTAGATTCTCTAGTTTATAACAATAAACCCAACGTACGTATTTTTCGACTTTCTTTTTCCAAAATTTTCCCTCTCATTTTCTTGGTCGGGAAAGAGTGAGAAAATTCACAAGAAGCAGTTGGTAATGGCATTAGGTTCTAGTGGCAGTAAGACCCCATTGCCAGTGAAAGAGGCATCCTCAAGTTTCATATTATACCCACAACCTATTGCAAAATATGAGGATGTTGTAGTCGATCCCAAGCTTTTCATCACCACTTTGGAGAAGCTCCATGGTCCAATGGGAACAGAGTTCACGTAAGCTTTTTTTGTCTTTGCCTTCAACTAGGTTTTCCTATTTTTCTCCTTTCTGTATTTCTTTCTAAAAATATTATATTCTCAGTAAGAATGTTTAGGATGTTTAGGAAGTTTTAGTAGTTTCTTGGTGAAACTTTAGGCTGGATATATGGTAGCATTCACGTTTCGGTTTTTGTATAATTGCAAGCCATTGAGCTTGCTTGTATTTTCTTTGGGCATTACTTTGATGGACTTTATTAAGCATCTTGCATTTTCCCGGTCATAGTTTTTACAATTTAATATTAAAGCTATCTCCATTCAAAAATTAAAATGCTCATAATTAAATGTAGCTTTATAGAAAAGTATGAAAAAAAAATAAAAAAATCATAGAATTACCAAAACAATTCTATGCAAACATGATACTCAGCCAATTGGCCTCACATTTGTGTAAAAACTTATAAATTTGTACAAATTATATGTCCTTCAATACTTATCGAAATAACTTGATTTAAAAATTAAAATACTTATAACTTGATTTAGTTTTATAAAAAAATATGCCACAAAAAAAAATCATACAATTACCAAAACCATTTGGTTTTACAAGTTTACTAGTTTTTCTAATGAACTTTTTTTTTTTATCAATTCTATGATATTTATTTCATTATTGGCATATTTTTTTTTATAAAACTACATCACGTTATGAAAATTTTAGTTTTTAAATCATATTATTTGGATAAATATTAAATGAGATATGATAAAATTAGTTAGTGAGGAAGATAATTTTTAACTGTTAGTTCCCACATGTAGCTTTGTTCAAATGTTCTTATGGTTGCATGTGCAAATGTTCTCCTGATTTGGATTTTAGTCTAGTTTTATTTCTGTTCTGTCTGTTCTATTGGCATAGTAACATAGTTGGGTCATTTTCCAAACATTTTAAACTTTTTTCATTGATGCCATAATTTTTAATAATTTTAAGGCATGTAGTGCAGGTAATGCAACATACAATGTTGGTTTGACATTTTATTATTTTCTTACTGTATCAAGTGTACTGTATGTTTTAAAATTGTTAAAAATTAGATAAAAAATTATTTAAGGACCAACGTGAGATGTCCACATTTTAAGGTTATGAGTTCAAATCTCACTAACCTCATTTGGTGCCTTGGTTGTGGAGTTGGATCAGACACCTGAGTTGAGAGTGAACTGCTATTTGAGACTTTTATATAGTTATCAAGTTAAGATAGCATTTAAATCTTCAATTATGATCTGTTTCAAAAATCAACCATCTCCACAGTAAGCATCTAATATATAAAAAAAAAACGTGCACCAATTATTAAAGTTTAGAGATCAAAGTGCTAAAAATAAAAATTCAAATACCAAAGTGCAATTATGAGTATAATTTAGGGACTGTGCTGTTATTTTTATTTTTTTAGTAAATTTCAAAAACCACCCTTGTATTTTGACCTTAATCTCAATTTAGTTGATGTCTATTTTTTTCAATACTTAATTATCATCAATAATTAAGAGTACCATGAAATACAAGGGTGTCCAAAAAATTAATTTAACATCAATACTTAATTATCATTATACTGTAATCATAATAAAGAGTACCATGAATAAATGGAAAGGGTAATAAGATTGCTTTTAATTACGAGGTTTCTTGAGCCTTAAAGGAACATTGAGTGTGCTTAATTCAATATAAAAATACTATTACAATCTCAAAATATAAAATTGTTGATAATTTTTTCAAAATATATGTACATGCATATGCAAATTTTTTTTACCAAAAATAATATAATAATTGTAATAATTTCTTTGTTATGGGAAATAACGTAGTTCATATGGGTTTTTGTGTATGCTAATAGTTGATTGGTGCAATGACATATTTTGTGCCATTATGAATATATATATATAATCAGTTTTGTACTTTTAATACAAATGGATGCAATATATATATATATATATATATATATATATATATATATATATATTTTGCTTATTTGTATTTATAATTGCATTATGAGTTCAAGTTTATTTGTAATTCCTTATTTATATTTTTATAATCTCATTTTTAGTCGATCATTGAACAAGTTCTGATGACAAACTTACTAAATTGGAATATTAGTGTTATTAGCTTCTGAACTATATTAATAATTTCTTATTGTTTTTTTTCTTATTAAGTGTACTGAATGTCTCGGAATGGTTAAATATTATACCAAAAAACCAACTATGCACCAATTATCAAAGTGCTAAAAAAAAAAAATTCAATTACTAAAGTTTACCGACTAGTGAAGCTAATATCCTTATATATATATATATATATATATATATCTACTGTATTTTCATTTTAAAAAAAATCAAAATAGAGAAAATAAAAAATATTGACACTTTAGTTTTCCTAAAAATAAAAAATATCAGCAATATTGGGCACCTTAGTTTTCCTAAAAAACAAAAATAATTATACACTTTAAGACTGGGCTCACCCCCACTTTAAATGGATTTATTGAATGACAATGTTATTTTTTATACCAAATTTAATATAAAAAATAGAATTATTATTTTTTGGCATTAAAATATCATTCCTGCTAAAGTGCAAAAGTGGTGTCAATATCAAAATTTGGTATTATCACTGCTTTTAACACCCTGCTAAAAATGTTGTCATATCAGTAAATAAGTAATGTCTGTTAGTTGTAGTTGGATGCATATTAATTAATGCGTATAATATTAGTAAATGCCATAGGCCTACATGACAGAAAAAACTCTAGTACTCCCGGAGTACTGTGCGGCTCTGTACAACAGCAATTGATTATACAACACGTGGACAATTAGCCCACGTCAGCTGTCTATTAAGCAGCTGGGAGAAAAAAAAGGGTTAACGGTCGTTATTCTTTCTGTTGTCTTCTCTTCAGCGGCTCTTCATCTCCTTCACATGTTATGGCCCTCTTCTCCAGCATCTCTTCGTCTCCTTCACATGTCATAGCCCCTTTGGATTTACAGATTCCTTAGAGCTCCCTAATCTCTTTCGTAGTCTTTGATTCATTAATGATCTACATATATATATATATATATATATATATATATATATATATATATATATATATATACCGCCCTTCCAATATTGTGACTCTATTATTTGTTTCACTTATGTCATGATTCACAATATATAAGTTAGTCATTAATTATTAATTAAGTCAGATCTATATTCACCTATATGTATATATATAATAGGTGTAATTGCCTTATATGAAATGAATTACAATAGCAATTCACTTTTGTATTAATTTGTTGGGATGCAGATTCTCTCTTCAATTTGTTTCTCCCTTCTCCCCAATTAAAAATGAACAACTCATCATATTAAATTTAATAGATAATGTCGAAGAGGTGACCATTGCCAAAACCATATATCCCTTTAAGATATTAAAAAATGAATATAAATAAATAATAATAATAATTTATCCACGGTTAGTTAAAAGACCCTCGTCGAATTCTACATAGAATGAATAAATAAATAAATAAATTATAAATAATCATTTTAAGCGACGGGCTAAATAATAACCGCCGCCAATTCTGTACGGACAATAACATTTCAATAATAAAATTTTATTTATTTATAAAAATTATTAAATTCTTTAATAAATGAAGGTTTTGGCGACGATCATGGAGGGTACCATTGCCAAAATCCTTTTCGTCATATTTAAATTATTTAGTTATTTAATTTAAAAATTAAATAATATTTTTGGCGACGGTTAAGGGTGTAACCGTCGTGCAAAAACTCTAATATTTTAACTGTACATATTCCCCTCGCGAGATGGTGCCACAGAGTAGTAGAGTTTTTTTCAACCATCGCCAAAACCCTATTAATTAGGGCACGGACCCCGTGCAATAATTGTTTGATTTGTTTCTCTTTCTTCCCTCTTCTTTTCTTTTCTGCGCCGCCACTCACACTCCCCGGCCGCCGCCGCCTTCTTCTTCTTCTTCTCTTTTCTTCTTCATCTCTTCTTCTCACCTCGCCATCGTTAACCTCTAAGAACTTCTTGAAGCTTTGCAAGTGAGTATATGATTTTTTTCCTAAACCCTTATTCTGTTTTTGCAGCCTTAAATAGGAAAATTAGAAGAAATTTTATAGCTTTTTCTGCTTTATGTTTGGTTCACGGGAGGTACTTATTTTTTTAAGTTTACACAGTTATGAAAAGAGAAGTATTTAGGATCCAGACTTGGTCTCCTTTTCAATTTCGGGCTTTTTTTTCTCAGAATTTAAACATCTTTGTATCTGGACTGTCAGTTTGAGTAGTGGGTTTTGAGAACAATAAGATACATTCACGTTGAATTTGGAATACTTGTTGAGTTTGAGATTCCACTGGTGCTGCGTATAACAGAACCAGTAAAGTGGAAAAAGCTCATCTCTTATTAATGAGTAAAACCAAATATTTATACACAGTAATATGTTGGAGCTGATATGTATATGATCCTAAGTATACGTGAGCAGTTCCTATATTAAAGGAACAACAATACAGATATATATAATAGAACCTATCAACCTATGATGCCCCCTCAAGATTGAGGGTCTGGAAGAACACCAATCTTGGACCGTAAGAGCAGGAAAGGTGGCTTGGGTAAAGGTTTGGTCAAGACATCTGCAAGCTGATCTTTACTTGACACATGAGCCACACGAAGGTGACCAGAAGACAACTGTGTAGAACCTGTATGAGTTATTGGAAGGTTGGTACCATTGCCAACTATGATTTCATCTGTACCATCATACTCTGAATGAGATGCGAGGTTCTGAAGATCCATAGCTGCATGATGAGAAGCACCTGAGTCAACAAGCCACGGTGTAGGAGATGAAGAAGAGGTATTAGTGACCTGTGGGGTAAGACCCGAATAATATGCTTGTGGAGGAGAAGCAGATGGCAAGGGAGTAGGTGCACGTTGGGAACTAGAGAGAGATGAAGGTGGTATGTATGTCCACTGTTGGCGAAGTAAAGGACAGTAACGAGCAGAACGACCCTGCTGACTGCACAACTGGCACTTCCCTTTATAAGGCCCAGAAGATCCAACTCGTCGTTGAGTAGGAGTTGAGGTGCCATTGGTGTTGTGAGGATGTCTACGATTGTAGTTGTGGGACCGAGTAGAAGCAACTCCAAAAGAACCTTTATTTGCCATATTGGCTGTGATTGGAGGGTTATCTAAACGCGTTTGAGAACGACGTAAGAACGCCTCATGCTCAACTAGCTTTTCATGTAGTTCCTCAAATGAGATCGGGGTGTCGCGGGTACGAACTGCAGCAGATATATCCTTAAGATCACTAGAAAGACCATTAATAATATATAGTGTTACCTCATCATCATCAAGCGGTGTGTTAAGCAATGCAAATTCATCAGCAGCACTCTTAACATCATTGAGATATTCCGTCACCGACCGAGTTCCTTGAGGACGAACAAGACGTTCACGCAAACGAAGCAGTCGAGATCGGGACGGCCTGGCATAGAGTGTCGAAAGTTTTGTCCATGCCTCATGTGACGTTGTTGCACTAGAAATAAGATGAGAAATGTCTTTGGAAAGGGAGGCTATGAGAGCACTCAAAATCAGCTTGTCCTGACGAACCCAGAACACTGCCTCAGAGTTGGAAGCAGTTTAAGTGTTATTTGTAAAGGATGTAATGGCAGATGGACATGGAAGAGTGCCATCGACATAGCCATATAAATCGTATCCAAATAGTAAGGCATCAAACTGAGCCTTCCAAGAAAAGTAGTTAGTGGCTGTGAGTTTCATTGGAGCTTGAGCAGCAACATTCAATGAGATAAGAGTTTTGTGAGAGAGAGAAGGTTCAGAAGTGACAGGGTGGGAAACAAGGGAGTTGAGGAGAGAGAAGCAGACGTAGCCATAGCAAAGAGATCGTAAAAATAACTTGTAAAAGTAGAGAGCTCTGATACCATATAACAGAACCAGTAAAGTGGAAAAGCTCATCTCTTATTAATGAGTAAAATCAAATATTTATACACAGTAATATGTTGGAGCTGATATGTATATGATCCTAAGTATACGTGAGCAGTTCCTATATTAAAGGAACAACAATACAGATATATATAATAGAACCTATCAACCTATGACTGCGCATATTCGGTGTTCTGTTATCCAATGCTTATATGGCTATTCATATAGGTGTGACGGCTATACTAATTGTTTTATCATGTAGGTTTGAGATTTACAATTTTATTGACTATACTAATTTTTTTATCATTAATATTAATGTAATGGATTTGTGCCTGATAGTTTTCAATGTAGACTGCCTTCCTCTTTAAAATTTTTAAATTATATAATGAATTATTTCTTTTGCATTGTTGCCTTTTTTCTTTAGTATATTGTTTTATTTTAGTTATCTGTTTTAAATTTTTGCGATTCTTAGGTGGCTTTGTATTGTACGTTCTATGGCGGCGATTAGGGTTTGCTCTTCAACCTCCTCATCTTCATCAAATTGGGCATGTCTTCCTGCTGATCTTTTAGGCTCAATCATCAACAAGTTTCATGATAATGTCTCTGATTATTTCCGGTTTAGCACTGTTTGTAAATCATGGAATTCCATAGCTTTAAACCACAGAGCAAGGCTCAATATTCCTCTACAACTTCCTAGGCTCCTTATCACAAGCAATTCGGACGTGGGCAACATTAATGGTGAACCAAAGCATTATTTTACAATTTCTTCATGAGCTCTGAAATTCCAAACATCAAGTTACCGTGCAATTTCAACCCCAACATGTGTCGAGGTTCTTCTCATGGTTGGTTAGTTTACGTGGAGGACAAGTTGACATTAATAGTTTTGAACCCACTCTCCGGCAACACAGTTCGTCTTCCCCGACTCACCGACGCCTTTGTTCATGAGTGTGAGGATGAGGTGGTTGAAAAGGTTATACTGTCAAGAGACCCAGCTTGCTTGGGATCTTTTGAGGTCCTTGCAATTTGCTGTATTTACAATCGTAATAAAATAGTAGCCCATCTGAAATATGGTGATGAATCTTGGTCATATTCATCAGAGAATAATTTTATTAAGGTTGCATTCTATAAGGATCGGATTTTCGGTCTCTCCCGAGAAAGTATTGTCACGTCCTTAGCTGTGGATCCGTCCTCTAAAGTAATCAAGATCACTAAGGATGTTGCACCAAGACATTCGCGGAAGTGGTTGTTGAAAGCTGTAATCAAGATTACTAAGCATATTGCACCGAAGCGAAGCCGAAGAGGTTCAAGGAACTGCGTTCTGGATCCGGATTTC